>CM060913.1:702034548-704434548 GCA_030737875.1 Allium sativum | reverse complement strand
CATAAGCCATAGGATAGTAACAAATAAATTATGGATCACACCACATAACATACTACTGAAGATAGCACATCAGAACATATTGTATATAAGCATTTGGCGCTTATATGACGATGTTTGGATTACCAAATGAGCAAGATGCTTGTACGGCGAGGACTGAATCACAGGTTGAACCGAGGACTGATTATGGACATAATAAGCTATAACGGAAAATTACAGGATTTAATAACAAACCCTACACGGGTCAGGAGATGAACAAAATGTACACGTCTCTCTTGTTTTAGATACGGCACATGGATTATGACTAATTCTCATCACTGGGTCAATGAATGATTTTTTTACGCATCTCCCTTGAGCATAGATAACTCACATTTGATTTGTATGCGATATATACATTTATTGAGTGCCTAATACGACCCAATAAATTTGTTCAGATCAACCCGTACAAAGGAGGTTATGGCGAAATTTTTCAAAAATTCAAGGTGTTAGCCAAATTTCAGAGATATTTAGAAGTTTTTAGAAACTGAAAAGTTGAAGAACTGAAGCCAGGATGAAAGTTGAGTTGGTTATTTAAACAACTTTCAGCTTCATTCCTTTTTCGGGGATGAAAAAGTTTTAAGTGGAGGAGATTGTAACAACCCGAAATTTTGGAACCAATTTAAAATTTATTTTTATTGATTTTAATGATTTATTTCGAGAAGTAACGATTTAAAATTTATTTAAATCGAAGTTAGAACGTATAAATTTATAATTTAATTAAAACGAACTCGAAATAGCGCGGTAGTTTGAAATTTTGGTTTTGAGCTTCACTTGAACATACAAAATGCAATATAAGACATATTTCGGTAAAACAAGAAACGTTAGAATATATTTGATTATATCTTTCTAATGAATGTGAAAATTTAAGATTTCGTTTTATAAATTGTATGTTATGTCTAAATTAAAATTTAGAATAGTCACTATGAAATTTATAAATATTCTAATATTATATAAGCCCTTAAAAATAGCCATTTTGCAAATGACTTCCGTTTTCGATGAAACTAATTTTGTTATTTCTGGAATGTAAAATTATTGTCAAGTTTAAAATTTCAAGTCAATTGGAATTAATATGTAAGCACGGTAAATTTAAACGCCTGTTGAATTTCAGTTGTAAACTAATAAGCTAAGAAAAACGTCATTTTACAAACAGCCTTCAAATTCAACAAAATTAATTTTGTTAGAACCGTAATTACAAAATATAGTTGGATTTCAAATTTCATAATTTTTGGAGTCAGTATGTGGTCGTGAAAAATTAAAATGTACATTCAAATTCAATATAGGGTACTTTTGTCTCACGTCCTTATTTAAATATTAAATTAAAGCTACGTCCACCCATAATTTTCCATACGTTTCCGGTCCCTAAAATCACATGCCGCCCAAAAAATTTGGTCCATTCGCCTGCTCCTCATGTCCCCTTCGCCTTTTCCAATTTCTGGCCAAAAAAAAAATGCGCTCATGCATAAAAAAAAAAAAAATTCTAAAATCTGGAAATAATCCCAGGAGCCCACGCAAATCAAAAAATAAAAGTTGCATACATGTATGCAACTATTGCTGATAGTTGCATACATGTATGCAACTTTTTAAATACACATGCAAATAAAATCCGCAAGCCTGCTGAATAATTGCATACAAGTATGCTGTTATTAAGAATAGCTGCATACATGTATGCAGTAATGCGTTGAAGGCCGATGCCATGGCAATATGTGCATACTTGAATGCATATTTTCTGCATAACTACATGTTAGTATGCACATATGCAAGCATGCGTGCATTCCATGCAGAAACCGAATACATGCATGAAATCATGCATGTATTTCAGAAAATCTGCATACATGTATGCATATATGCTGCTGTATGATGCGGAATTGAAATAGATGCATACATGTATGCAACTATTTGAAATATGGGCATGCTTTCATGCATTTTACTGCATTTTTCGCTGTTTTGTGTATTTTTTGATTTTGACGTGTTTGTTGATTGATTTTCCACCTGATTTTTTTGGCGTGAACATGTTTTATTTAATTATGAATTTACGTGATTTTTTTATAATTTTTTTTATATTTTTTTAATGAATTTTCAAAAAATAGGGACCTAATTTACATGAAAAGTTAGACCGGATGTGAGCCTAATTAAGTTTCGTTTTAGGGATGTGTGCCTAATATTCACTTCAATATATTCATTTATATTATAACTTTGATAAAAACTGATGAAAATAGTTGATTCAGCTTACGAGACATATCGCATTATGTCCAGAATTGGGGTATTTGGCTAAGAGCGACAGTCGATGGGGTTCGTTTGGACTTCGGAGCTCAAACTTCGCATTTAAGAGAAAATTGAATTAAATATTAATATTTAAATACTATAAATACCCTCCCCCATACGGTCAAAACCCTAACCATTAGTCAACCGTTCAACAACCGCCATCTTCTAATTGAAGGCCAGAAATGCTCCTCCATTCTCCTCTTAATTTCTCTCAATACATCAACAATCAAATCAAGCTCACTGTAAATGAAATGTAGTATCGAATGGGGGCTTCGATTTGATACGGTGGAGATGGGGTTTTGCAAGGTGATTTGGATGGAATCTCACCTGAAAGAGGTCGTCTTTCGATCAGTTTTTGTGGGGCTGGGGGCGTTCGAGCTCCACCCAATTCCAGGCGTGGGAAGGCGCCTCGATGCTCTACGGAGTGGACATGTCAGATCGCGGGCAAGTCGAATGTGGCGGCGACGGGCTGAAGACCTAGGTGGCGAGCGGGTTTCTGGATTTAACGATGGAAGAAGAGAAGCGTTAAGATGATAATTAGTTTAATAAATAATTAATTAGTTTATAAATGTAATTAATGTACAATCTGCTAAATCTTTTTCATACGAGTTCAGAATTCAACGAAACAATTTGCAATGCGATCATGAAGACGAGCACTACAACATGGAATTGACTAGAATAGAAACGGAGCAAGTTAGAATTTGAGACAAATTTAAACTCAAATAGTACTAAAATCGTCAACTAAAGACTGACGGAGTGGAAACCAGAAGTGAGAACTCTCTCACTTAAATCTTTGTATAGTTATTTATTTTTATAACTGAATATATATTGATTGCCTGTGATTGCAATATTTTTTTGGTGATTGATGGATGTTTACAGTTTCAGTACTATTATTATTAAACTATATATATATATTTATGTTAGATGGTTGAAAACCCCACACGGGTCTAGGGATGATAATTAATTCACATCTCTATTGGATTTAATTGTATGTCAACTGATCGATTGACAGACTGTTATAAGCATTATTTAATTATTTAATGCTTATACAGTGGTAAATTGCACTCTAGATGTGAATTGAATGTTTAATAGTTGTTTATCAGTATTTTTGAAAACATGCTATGTATGGAATCCATATAAATAAAATTATATGGTAATTGATTTAGTATGATTCCAATTTAAAAATAATGAATATTTTAAAATAATATTCAGTGAAGAATCAAAATATGATTTTGATGTCTGATTTTGGATGCACATGAAAATATTGAATATTCATAATTGAAATGAATATGAAGTTGAGTTAAGTAAATATACGCCATTTTAACTCAAACGAAATTTTCTTTCGATTTTATTCATTTTATAATGAATTTCGAAAAGATTTGGTTTCAAAATATGATATTTTGAAAATATAATCATTTTAATATTATAATGATATGGAATATTCAATTTTGATTCAAAATTAAAATGGAAGTTGGAATCGTTTTTTAAACTAACTTATAAATATTTTTTTAAATATGTTTTGAATGGAGAACGATGAAATATTTTATATATATATGTATATATATTTAAATGGCTTGAATAGAACGTTTCACGCAGCTACCGTTCGCGAATTTCGACAATTAACTTTGAATGGGCGTAATGGGAGAGACGACCATCGGATCCTCCTAGAACAAGAACTGTTGGGCTCGTATCGAAAAGAGCTTTCGAATGATAATAAGAGATTTGAAATCTAAGGGTTAGATTTTTAAGATATATCCAAATTAGTTTTGGAAAAGGTCGCTATGGATGCAGTTCGGTGGCCGATATTGGAAACCAACTGTAAGGGCCTTAATAAAATTATTAAAAATATGAATAAATGATGTAAAATCAAAAGAAACTATAACAACCCGAAAAATCCGAGCCAATTTAAAAATTTTATTTTGGAATTTTGGTGAATGTTGAATATTTAAAACGAATCATTTTAAATAAAAATGACGAGAAGTTTATTTTGAATAGAATTAGAACGTATATATTTATTCGAATCGTCGTTAGAATATAGGTAATTAATTTTAATTATAAAAGGAATTGAAAATGGCGCGGTAGTTTGAAAATTCGATTTCGAATTTCAAATGGATGTACAGGATACAAAATAAACCGGATTTTAGCAAAACAAAAAATATTAGAATCTATTTGAGAATATCTTTCCAACAAATCCGAAAAATCGAAATTTCATAGCAAGGATAAAAAGTTATGCCCAGTTGAAAATTCAGAATAGTCGCTATGGAATTCTGGCCCTTAAAAATGGAAATTTTGCAAACGACCTCGGTTTTCGACGAAACCACTTTTGTTGGATCCGTGATGTCAAGTTATTGCTAGATTCCAAAATTCATAATTTTCTGATTCAATATGTGAGCGTGGCAAAGGAAAACGCGTTTGACTAGTTTCAGTTGATTTTAATCGACTGGAAAATGGCCATTTTTCAGTCGGTCTCAGAGTTAGGCGAAATTAGTTTTGTTAGGACCGTATCGTCAATACGAAGCTAGAAAATATTTTTCGGGAATTTTTACAGTTAGTATGTGGCCCCGGTAAATTGAAATGCGCGTTCAAATTCAATATATAGAGTTATATTTTGATTTTGATGAAAACTGATCGAAACGGTTGAATCAGCTAACAATATGTATCCCATTGTGTTCGGAATGGGGGTAATTAGCTAGGGACGATAGTCGGTGGGTTCGATTTCGAGTTGAAAATAAAAAGTTACTTTTTAGAATTTAAAATAAATAATTATATACATATATATATTATATATCCTCACCCCTCTCCTCCCCTTCTCCTCCCCTTCTCCTCCTCCTCTTCCTCCATCACCTCTGCGCCTCTCTCCCTTCCTACGCCCTCTTTCCCCAATTGACCCAACCGCAAATCCCCCCTTAGCCACCACAGTCCACCGCTCCGCCTTTCTTCCTCTCTCCTCCTCCACGCGAGTCTCCCACCTGAAACCCCGACCCCCTCCTGCGACGACGCCCTCCATCCACCGACGCTTCCCTCCTCCACAGCTCGAGCCCCCCTTTTGACGCGCGCGAGACCCCCAGGCCCACCTTCTTAGCCCATTGTAAGTTTTTTAATTTTATTTATATAGATATTTATTTTAATGTAATTGCAGTAATTAGTTTTAAAATAATAATTCAGTTTTTATATGAAAGGGAAATAGTTTGAAAACTGAATTTTTATAGAACAAAAAGGATTTAATTTTTAATAAGAGAAAGATTATATTTTTATTAGAAGGAAGTTTATATTTTTAAACTAATTAAAAATATGATTTTTATATGATGTGAAGAATAAAAATACGATTTTTATATTATATAGATAGTAAAAATTTGATCTTTATTTATGTAGCGTAATAAAAATCTGATTTTTATTATATATATGTTGAAATAAAAATGTGATTTTTATAGCGATGATATAAAAATTCGATCTTTATATATGAAGTAGAAATATAAAAATATAATTTTTATATAAAAAGCAGCGTTGTAAAAATATATGAAGTAGAAATAAAAATATGATTTTTATTTATTGGAATGAAGCAATAAAAATATAATTTTTATTATGAACAGCGTGAAACATTGTGTGATGGAACTGGTGGAAAGCAAATGCAAATCTGAAACGCTCAGAAATAAAGAATGGAGGAGTGGAACCCTCGGTGAGAACTTCTCACTTTTATTCCTGTTTTCTAGTTAAAAATATATACTATGATGCAGACGGTGCTTAGCAGCACCCGACACCCGTCGTCCACAGACCATAGACGACTTGTATGCTTGTTAGATGTGTTGTGATGTTTGTTTGTAATGTTGATGTGAAATGGATAATAAAACGTTCATGTGTTGAAATAAATTAATTATCATTAAAAATATAATTTTTAACGTGGACGTGATTAAATAAATATTCATTTACAAACCGTACGGTTTGTTTATGTACACCTATTTGAAGGACATTGATTGAGACGATAAATTTCACACGTTGCCCAACTGCACAAATAATATTTGGTGTTTGTGGATTGAAACCCCACACGGGTGTTGGGATGATATTTGGCGTACACTAATCCCAATTATTTAGTTGTATGTCGATCGATTGGTCGACAAACTGTGTAAGCATTAATTATTTATATTTAATGCTTATGCAGTTGTGTGGTGCACTTTGGATGATGGTTGATTATTTATCGTTGCTATTATATACAAGTATTGTATTGAATCCATATTATTAACATTATATGATAATTTATTGGGCCTCATTCCAATTGAAAATAAAGAATATTATAAAATAAAGATTCATGTGTTGAATATAATAAATAGTCATGTGTCGACGATGCTCATGTGTTGAGAATATTCATGTGTTGAAACTTATCATGTGTTGAGTAAAATATTTTAAACAATAAAATTTACATCTTTATCATAATTTTATAAAATATATTAAAAAACAAAAATAGTCATGTGTTGACGATGCTCATATGTTGAGAATATTCATGTGTTGAAAGAAATATAGATTCATATGTTGAATAGAATAAATATTCATTTGTTGAATAGAATAACAAAGTTATTGAAATATATAAAGCCGTGTTGATTAGAGATGCGCCATTTTGACGCGAATGATATTTATATCGATTATATTCGTTTTTATAATGAATATAGAAAAGGAAGTGATTTCTAAACATAACGTTTTGAAAATATTATCATTTGTATATCGATGATGTGGAATGTTCAATTTTGATTCGAAATTGAATATGAAGTTGAAATCGTTTCGAAAACGAATTTAAAACAATTTATAAAATACGTTTTTAAAAGGAAATCTATGAAATATATAATATATATATATTATTTATATAATGGCCTGAATAGAACGCGCCGCGCTGCGGCAGTTCGTGAATTTCGACCAATGACTTCGAATGGACATTACGGGAGATCCGATCGTCGGATTCTCTTGAAACTAGAACCATTGGGTTCGTATCGAAAAGAGCTTTCCAATGAATATTAGAAATTTGAAATCTAATTGTTGGATTTGGAATTATGTCCAAATCAAATTTGGAAAAGGTTGCTGTAAGTGCAGTTCGATGGCCATTTGTGGAAATCGACTGTACGAGCCTTGATAAAATTACTAAAAATATTAATAATTTGTGTAAAATCATAATATATGAATTGGAAAGAACTAGGATGAAAAATTCCACATTTGAAAAGATAAAAATATATTTTTATCGAAATGAACTAGTTTTGAACTAGATTTGAAATGGTTTTGAAAATAATAAGAATTTCCAATACGTGAATTGGAATGGATTTGAATCGAAATTATCTTCGGAATATTTCGATGTTGGATTTCGTGATTATAAAGATATGGTTGTGGAAATTTGAAAGATATATTTATATCGTTATTTCCAACACGATATTTGTTGGTTTCAAAATTTGATATTGAATATAAGCCGATATATTTTCTATTCAGAGCCTTGTATTTAATATCAAATGGGATTTTGGGTTCGTCGTGAATGGTGTCTCAAGTAATGCTATTCTTGAACCCATTTTAGAAAAGAATAAATCTTTTAATTAAGATTTAGTGAAAATGTCCAGTTAATTAGTATTTAATTGGAATTGAATTTAAATTGGATTTTGGGTTTATCGTGAGCGGTGTTTTGAATAACACTTGTTCTTTAACCCGATTAATAATGGAAAGTGATTTTGGGTTTATCGTGAACCGTGTTTTAGATGACATTGGTTCTTTAACCCAAGTTAAAGACAGGATATTGATTTGTAGGAAGATTAAAACCAAGTGGAGTTTTAATGAATCTTTAATTGGATTGAAATGATCGATAATGGAGTATCACCAGTTTTGCTCCAAAGCGATAATTAAATCTTTAATTAGATTTGAACGTGAAATGGTAATTAATTGTAATAACCCGGAAATTCTGGGCCAGTTTAAAATTTTTGTTTTGGCAATTTTAATGAATTTTGATTATTTAAAATAGATTATTTTAAATAATATCAACGAAAAATTTATTTTGAATATAATTCGAACGTATATATTTATATACGTCGTCGTTAGAATATAAATATTTATATATAATTATAAATAGAATTGGAAATGGCGCGGTAGTTCGATAATTCGATTTCAAACTTCAATTGAATGTACCAGGTGCAAAACAATCCGGATTTTAGTGAAACCAAAAATGATAGGATCTAATTGATAATATCTTTCCAACGAATCCGAAAGATCAAGATTTCATAGCGGGAATCAAAAGATATGTCCAGTTAAAAATTCTGAATAGTCGCTATGGAATTCAGGCCCTTAAAAATGGAAATTTTGCAAATGACCTCGGATTTCGACGAAACCACTTTTGTTGGGTCCGTGATGTCGAATTATTGCTAGGTTTCAAATTTCATAATTTTTCGAATCAATATGTGAGCGTGGCAAAGGAAAACGCGTTGACCAGTTTCAGTTGATTTTAATCGACTGGAAATTGGCCATTTTTCCAACGGTCTCAGAATTCGACGAAACTAGTTTTGTTAGGACCGTATCGTCAATACGAAGCTAGAAAATATTTTTTGAAAATTTTTCTAGTTAGTATGTGACCCCGGTAATTTGAAATGTACGTTTAAAAATTCAAAATAATGATTTAAATGTAAATTCAACGGAAACTGATCGTAACGATCGAATCAGCTTGCGATACATATCCCATTGTGTTCGGAATGGGAGTAAAACGCTATAGACGACAGGCGGTGGGCCTCGTTTCGAGGTCGTAGGTAAAAGTCAACTTTATGCAATTAAATTAATTAATAAAAATAAAAAAATATATATCTCTCTCCCCCTTATTTCACGTTGGCCCCTCCCCGTTCTCTTTCAGTTCGAAACGAAAAAAGAAAAAAAGAAAAAATCCGCCGAACCCTAAGGAGCCGCACCCCCTCCAGCATCCATCGCCTCCGTCGCACCTTCAGGTGACCGCCGCCACGCCCCTCCTCTCCTTCTCCCTTCTCCGCCGTGTGTGGTCCAATCCCCAAACCCGAAGTCGCCCCCCCTGAGATGATGCTCCGCCGCTTCCAGGCCCCACAGTCCGACCCTCCACCGCCTGCAGCCACTTCCGCCACCTCCCCTCACCGCTCCGACCACCCTCGACTCCGACGCAGCACCTCAGCACACCCCCGAACCAAAACTGAAAAGAAAACAAAGGTAAAGTTTTAATTATTTTATTTTAGTCTTTTATTTATTTTATTTATTATCAATTCATTTATGTAATGATTTCAAAATAAAATCTGATATTGATTAGATCTTTAAAGTAGAAGAAAAATTAGAATTTTAATGTAGATAAAGATTTTATTTTTTAACAATATCGAAGGTATGAAATTTTATATGTAAAAATTTGATTTTGATTACGAAGTTAGAGAAGAAAATATACAGTTTTGTCATATAAAGTTGCGTTGTAAAAATCTAATTTTTATAATGTAGATTTGAAAGGAAGATACGATCTTTAGTATATAAAAATATTATTTTTATATGTATAACTTTGCAGTAAAATTTGATCTTTATTATAAGAACATCGATAAAAAGATGCGACTTTTACATGAGTAGAGAAATAAAAATGTGATTTTTTATTTTAGATAAAGCGATAAAAATATGATTTTTATCGTATGTGAAATATAAAAATATAATTTTTATAAAGTAGAAGTATTTAAAATATGATTTTTTATCGTATGTGAAATATAAAAATATAATCTTTACTATATAGATAAGATAAAAATATGATTTTCAAATTGAAAGTAAACAAATAAAAATGTGACTTTTATTTTAAAGACATCAAAATATAAAAATGTGTGATTTTTATATATGTAGTGACTACGGGCAACGAAGATGATAAAAAGCGAGAATGAAGAAGATTTCTATAAATGAAGAGTCGTGGTATTGGATAGCTATCGGTGAGAACTTCTCACTCTAAACTTCTTTTTGTAGTTATATATATATGTACTAGGATGCAGACGGTGCTTAGTAGCACCCGACACAATCGTCCACAGACCATGGACTTGTTTGTTTGGTTGCATAAATTAGTTAGCTGAATTGGTTTGAATTGAATTGTTTGGTGAAATGGAATGGATTGATTGATGTGTGAATGGCGTGGGCCTTCACTAGACCGGGGATAAGGCTAGGCCTTGTCCCGTTTCTAGTATCGTGCCGTTATGCCGCCGAAATTTTCTAAAATATGTTAGAAAAATAAAAATATCATTTTTATTGTGTAAATGAACTGAATAGAAATTCAAGTGTTGAAATAAATATTTTTGACGTTAAAAATATAATTTTTAACGTGAATGTGAATAAGTAAATATTCATTTACAAACCGGACGGTTTGTTTATGTACACCTATTTGACTGATATTGATTGGGATGATAAATTTTACACATCGCCCAACTGCACAAATAAAATCTGTGTTTGATTGTTTGAAACCCCACACGGGTGTTGGGATGAAATTTGAAGTTCACTCATCCTAATTGATTAAATATGTCGATCGATTGATTGACAGGCTGTTATAAGCGTAAGATATCTATATTTGATGCTTATACAGTGTAGTGCACTTTGGTTGATGGTTGATTATTTTTCAATGCTATTATATACATGTGTTGTATGGAATCCATATAATTAACATTATATGGTGATTGATTGGGCCTCATTTCAAATCGGGAAAATAAGGAATATTATAAAAGAAAATTCATGTGTTGAATAGAATAAATAGTCATGTGTTGACGATGTTCATGTGTTGAGTGAAATATTTTATACAATGAAATTTACATCTTTATCATATTTAAAATTAGAACTACTTCCCGGTAGAAGTCTAATTAAAAATCAAACGATAGATACCATAGTTTTATAAACTATTTTACATAACAAAAATAGTGAGGTGTTGACGGTACTCATGTGTTGAGATTAGTCAGGTGTTGGAAGAAATATAGATTCATGTGTTGAATGGAATAAATATTCATTTGTTGAATAGAATAACAGATTTATTGAAATATATAAAGCCGTGTTGATTAGAGTTGCGCTATTTTGACGTGAACGATATTTATATCGATTATATTCATTTTTATAATGAATATAGAAAAGAAGTGATTTCAAAATATAACGTTTTGAAAATATTATCATTTATATAGTAATGATATAAAATATTCAGTTTTGATTAGAAATTGATATAGAATTGAAATGGTTTTGAAACGAATTTAAAACGATTTATAAAATTCGTTTTAAATAGAAATCGACAAAATATATATTATATATATTATATATATAATATAATGGCCTGAATAGAACGCACCGCGCCGCGGCAGTTCGTGAATTTCAACCATTTATTTCAAACGGACATTGCGGGAGATCCGACCGTCGGATCCTCCTAAAACCGGAACCGTTGGGTTCGTATCGAAAAGAGCTTTCCAATGAATATTAGAAATTTGAAATCTAACGGTTGGATTTGGAATTATGTACAAATCAAATTCGAAAAAGGTCGCTGTAAGTGCAGTTCGATGGCCGTTGTTGGAAATCGACTGTACGGGCCTTGATAAAATTATTAAAAATATTAATAATTTGTGTAAAATCATAAGAAATGATTTGGGAAGAATTGTGCTGGAGAATTCCACATTTGAAAGGATAAAAATAGATTTCTATCGAAATGAACTAGTTTTGAGCTAGAATTAAAATCAATTTATTTTTGAAATAAATTGAATTTAAAAGTGATTTTAAAAATAATCAATATTCCCAATAGGTGAAGTGAAAGTGGAGTTGAATCGAAATTATCTTCGGAATATTTCGATGTTGGATTTCGTGACTATACAGATATTGTTTTGGGAATTTGAAAGATATATTCATATCGTTATTTCCAATACGATATTTGTTGGTTTCAGAATTTGATATTGAATATAAGCCGATATATTTTCTATTCGGAGCCTTGTATTTAATATCAAGTGTGATTTGGGTTTATCGTGAATCGTGTTTTAGATGACATTGGTTCTTTACCCCAGTTAAAGACATAATATTGATTTTTGAGAAGATTAAAACTAAATGGAGTTTTAATGAATCTTTAATTAGATTAAAATGTGAATTGATAATTTAAATTATCAAACCTGAAAAGTGATCGAGAGTGGAGTATCACCAGTTTTACTCCAAAGCGATAGTCAAATCTTTAATTAGATTTGAACGTGAAATGGTAATTAATTTTACCGATAACACCGTGGTGTTAGTTGTGGAGTATTACCAGTTTTCTCCATGGGATATATAGGTTGGGATTGGGAAATAAAATAAATAATTACTTCGGTGTGGTTCGTTAATCCCGACTAGTTTGAAATGATATCCAAATAAGATTATAGAATAAATTTAGAAGAATTTATCTTGGATAAAATTAATGGGAACATTTCCCTAAGAATGTGTTTTTGTGAATAAAAGAATATTCTGAATTGGAATGAGGCGTTTGTTGTGTTTGTGTAACATTCGTTTATTATATACGTGGGTTATTCAGAAAGGCCGGGTTTATACCCATTCTGAATAATCGATTCGACGAGATGTCGGAGATGAAGACGGTGGTTGAAGACCGGAAGTCT
Source organism: Allium sativum (assembly GCA_030737875.1). Taxonomy (NCBI): domain Eukaryota; kingdom Viridiplantae; phylum Streptophyta; class Magnoliopsida; order Asparagales; family Amaryllidaceae; genus Allium; species Allium sativum. The sequence goes on along the minus strand of CM060913.1, from coordinate 704,421,664 downwards.
TCACATCGTTTGGGTGATTACTGATAATCTTGATTGGGATGTACACCCAAGATGAGGGAAACAGTTGGTGATCGTCCAGACGTACTTGGAGATGGATGGATATGCGAGGAAAGTGCCTCCGGTTTCGTTCAGACCCAGAACGAACTTGTAAATGGATTGTGTGTCTGACATTAGATTTTATTCTGTGTTGATTGATCTCTATTAAATATACATCTGTTTGGCGGCGGAGAATTTATTCTCTTGCTTAACGCCCTTCTCTGAGACGTACGAGCTCAGAGGTTGTATATCGATGGACATCAGTCGCATGGAGTGAATTGCCAATGTGGCATACGTAAGTGGCAATTGATCAAGGCTTCTGTTGAAAAGCAAAGTCTTGTGGTTGATGATCAAAGCACGGCCTGTGTGGCGTAGCTTTATGTATAACGTGAATTCGCGAGCCTCACACCTCGGTATGAGTCAAAAACGGGATAGTGACTGCAGGGAGAGCACGACGTTTTTTTCTAGCTAAGGTGGTGTCAGTGACCTACCAGCCCTGACATTTATATACTTTTCACCTGTGTGGTTGTTGGATACGAGGCGCCTCGGATATAGGTCTGTAAGGACCGGGAAACGTGTGTTCAGGAATTGCCAATCCTCAAAAGTAAGAGAGGACCGGCCCTGAAGATCCAAGGATCATAGTGGGGTCCTGAGGCATTTGCTAAAGTGTCTCGAATCGGAGAGGAGCTTGCCCCTTGCCTCGGCTCATGACGGAAATCCAATTTCCAATACGTGATAGTGCGGTTTTATTTGTAGAACCTAGTATGGCGACATAGTGGTATGGGTCATTCATGCCGCCTATGATTGATATTTATGATTGAAATTGTTTTGACACTATACACCTATAATAGTATCAGATAATGTGTTTTAAACGTATCAAGCATACTTTGGCTGTTATAAGGTAAAAACCCTATCCTCCGGCTTGCGTTGCATTGTGTGATGGGACCTGGGTCTTATAACAGCTTCATTTTTCTTTATTTAGCATTGCGCTGTTTGATTTATGCACTGGTATTCTTGGGAGGAAACCCGTTCCGTGTCATACGGCGTGGTCCCTTGATTTACCGAACTTTAAAACCAATATTAATAACTGTTTTAGTTCTCACACCAGTCACATGACTGACCTGGAGTTTATTGTTTTAACCTAAACTTTGGGTGCCCCTATTTTCCGCACGGGCAGCTAGTAGTTTTGGTTTTGCAGATTTATATTCACAGGGTCCTGATATACAGCTGGAACGATGCTCGGAAAGCTCTGTATCCGTGTATCACTTCTAGTTGTGCTTTTGTATTATTTTCCGTTGCTATGTAATTTATTGTAATCTCTGATATTTATCGAATGTAATTTACTCATCTGTACTCTGTATATTCTTGTATCTGATGGAATTGTTGTAATAACAATGAAATGTTCTTCCGTCTGCGTTCATTTGTGTGTTGTTCTCAAAGTATCCGCGCTTTCCTTCACGGGGAAGTCACGGGTTCTTACAGTTGGTATCAGATCTTTGGTTTACAGAGCTCGAGAACAAGACACATTAGAACCATACGAAAGAATTCATCAGATATTGGATTAGTAATATCCAATTAGAATGACTCGTTAGAGATAGGATCAGTAGTATCCTAGAACGAGTGTGAAGAGTATATTTTTCAAATGAAAGCAATTTTGTTTTAAAATTTAAATCTCTTTATACGTATTTGAATATTTATTTATTTTGAATATGGACAATCGAGTATATAAAGATTTCACGTATACGCGTCATGAACGTATATTCGAAGTTTCAATATACTGGGTAGATATAGAATCACATTCTAGACATCCGGGGATGATTCTGATGATGGTGCATCATCATCAGTATTCATATTCGAATTTCGAAGGTGTGATCTCTATATATTTCCATTAGACTGGTGTGAGAACCAAAACTAATATAGCTAGAATACATTGTTGTGAATTGGCATCAAAACAAGATTTTTTGTATATATATCAAAAGTTATGAATTTGAAACTCTAATTCACTAATTGATTGATGTTTGTATTGTTTGTTTTGTTTGTTTGATAATTTTAACCATTTATGCCTAATTGAACCGAATATTGAATTGTATTGAAAATTGGTCGCATTTGCTTGTATATACATATACTTACATTGAACAGGTCATAGCAAGGAGGCTAGAGCAGAGAATAAAATTTGTTTGCCCGACAAATAGGTACATGTTTACTACATAATTTACTGTTTTGTTTGGGTGATGATGATTTTATGAGCCTATTGGCTAGCCGCTTGGCTTTTTCTTTTTCTTTTTTTGAGATCTGAAGGACCGGGGAAGCTATTTGAAATTCCCCGATGCTCCCGGTGCAGGGGAGGTTATGGCGAAATTTTTCGAAAATTTAGGGTGTTAGCCAAATTTTTGAAATTTTGGAAATTCTCAGAAACTGAAAAGTTGGAGAATGGAAGCCAGATCGAACGTAGAGTAGATTAATCAAACCACTTTCGACTTTGTTCCTTTTCGGGGACGAAAAGTTTTAAGTGGGGGAGATTGTAATAACCCGGAAATTCTGGGCCAGTTTAAAATTTTTGTTTTGGCAATTTTAATGAATTTTGATTATTTAAAATACATTATTTTAAATAATATCAACGAAAAATTTATTTTGAATATAATTCGAACGTATATATTTATATACGTCGTCGTTAGAATATAAATATTTATATATAATTATAAATAGAATTGGAAATGGCGCGGTAGTTCGATAATTCGATTTCAAACTTCAATTGAATGTACCGGGTGCAAAACAATCCGGATTTTAGTGAAACCAAAAATGATAGGATCTAATTGATAATATCTTTCCAACGAATCCGAAAGATCAAGATTTCATAGTGGGAATCAAAAGATATGTCCAGTTAAAAATTCTGAATAGTCGCTATGGAATTCAGGCCCTTAAAAATGGAAATTTTGCAAATGACCCCGGATTTCGACGAAACCACTTTTGTTGGGTCCGTGAGGTCGAATTATTGCTAGGTTTCAAATTTCATAATTTTTCAAATCAATATGTGAGCGTGGCAAAGGAAAACGCGTTTGACCAGTTTCAGTTGATTTTAATCGACTGGAAATTGGCCATTTTTCCAACGGTCTCAGAATTCAACGAAACTAGTTTTGTTAGGACCGTATCGTCAATACGAAGCTAGAAAATATTTTTTGAAAATTTTTCTAGTTAGTATGTGACCCCGGTAATTTGAAATGTACGTTTAAAAATTCAAAATAATGATTTAAATGTAAATTCAACGGAAACTGATCGTAACGATCGAATCAGCTTGCGATACATATCCCATTGTGTTCGGAATGGGGGTAAAACGCTATGGACGACAGGCGGTGGGCCTCGTTTTGAGGTCGTAGGTAAAAGTCAACTTTATGCAATTAAATTAATTAATAAAAAAAATATATATATATAGATATCTCTCCCCCTTATTTCACGTTGGCCCCTCCCCGTTCTCTTTCAGTTCGAAACGAAAAAAGAAAAAGAAAAAATCCGCCGAACCCTAAGGAGCCGCACCCCCTCCAGCATCCATCGCCTCCGTCGCACCTTCAGGTGACCGCCGCCACGCCCCTCCTCTCCTTCTCCCTTCTCCGCCGTGTGTGGTCCAATCCCCAAACCCGAAGTCGCCCCCCCTGAAATGATGCTCCGCCGCTTCCAGGCCCCACAGTCCGACCCTCCACCGCCTGCAGCCACTTCCGCCACCTCCCCTCACCGCTCCGATCACCCTCGACTCCGACGCAGCACCTCAGCACACCCCCGAACCAAAACTGAAAAGAAAACAAAGGTAAAGTTTTAATTATTTTATTTTAGTCTTTTATTTATTTTATTTATTTTCAATTCATTTATGTAATGATTTCAAAATAAAATCTGATATTGATTAGATCTTTAAAGTAGAAGAAAAATTAGAATTTTAATGTAGATAAAGATTTTATTTTTTAACAATATCGAAGGTATGAAATTTTATATGTAAAAATTTGATTTTGATTACGAAGTTAGAGAAGAAAATATACAGTTTTGTCATATAAAGTTGCGTTGTAAAAATCTATTTTTTATAATGTAGATTTGAAAGGAAGATACGATCTTTAGTATATAAAAATATTATTTTTATATGTATAACTTTGCAGTAAAATTTGATCTTTATTATAAGAACATCGATAAAAAGATGTGACTTTTACATGAGTAGAGAAATAAAAATGTGATTTTTTATTTTAGATAAAGAGATAAAAATATGATTTTTATCGTATGTGAAATATAAAAATATAATTTTTATAAAGTAGAAGTATTTAAAATATGATTTTTTATCGTATGTGAAATATAAAAATATAATCTTTACTATATAGATAAGATAAAAGTATGATTTTCAAATTGAAAGTAAACAAATAAAAATGTGACTTTTATTTTAAAGACATCAAAATATAAAAATGTGTGATTTTTATATATGTAGTGACTACGGGCAACGAAGATGATAAAAAGCGAGAATGAAGAAGATTTCTATAAATGAAGAGTCGTGGTATTGGATAGCTATCGGTGAGAACTTCTCACTCAAAACTTCTTTTTCTAGTTATATATATATGTACTAGGATGCAGACGGTGCTTAGTAGCACCCGACACAATCGTCCACAGACCATGGACTTGTTTGTTTGGTTGCATAAATTAGTTAGCTGAATTGGTTTGAATTGAATTGTTTGGTGAAATGGAATGGATTGATTGATGTGTGAATGGCGTGGGCCTTCACTAGACCGGGGATAAGGCTAGGCCTTGTCCCGTTTCTAGTATCGTGCCGTTATGCCGCCGAAATTTTCTAAAATATGTTAGAAAAATAAAAATATCGTTTTTATTGTGTAAATGAACTGAATAGAAATTCAAGTGTTGAAATAAATATTTTTGACGTTAAAAATATAATTTTTAACGTGAATGTGAATAAGTAAATATTCATTTACAAACCGGACGGTTTGTTTATGTACACCTATTTGACTGATATTGATTGGGATGATAAATTTTACACATCGCTCAACTGCACAAATAAAATCTGTGTTTGATTGTTTGAAACCCCACACGGGTGTTGGGATGAAATTTGATGTTCACTCATCCTAATTGATTAAATATGTCGATCGATTGATTGACAGGCTGTTATAAGCGTAAGATATCTATATTTGATGCTTATACAGTGTAGTGCACTTTGGTTGATGGTTGATTATTTTTCAATGCTATTATATACATGTGTTGTATGGAATCCATATAATTAACATTATATGGTGATTGATTGGGCCTCATTTCAAATCGGGAAAATAAGGAATATTATAAAAGAAAATTCATGTGTTGAATAGAATAAATAGTCATGTGTTGACGATGTTCATGTGTTGAGTGAAATATTTTATACAATGAAATTTACATCTTTATCATATTTAAAATTAGAACTACTTCCCGGTAGAAGTCTAATTAAAAATCAAACGATAGATACCATAGTTTTATAAACTATTTTACATAACAAAAATAGTGAGGTGTTGACGGTACTCATGTGTTGAGATTAGTCAGGTGTTGGAAGAAATATAGATTCATGTGTTGAATGGAATAAATATTCATTTGTTGAATAGAATAACAGATTTATTGAAATATATAAAGCCGTGTTGATTAGAGTTGCGCTATTTTGACGTGAACGATATTTATATCGATTATATTCATTTTTATAATGAATATAGAAAAGAAGTGATTTCAAAATATAACGTTTTGAAAATATTATCATTTATATAGTAATGATATAAAATATTCAGTTTTGATTAGAAATTGATATAGAATTGAAATGGTTTTGAAACGAATTTAAAATGATTTATAAAATTCGTTTTAAATAGAAATCGACGAAATATATATTATATATATTATATATATAATATAATGGCCTGAATAGAACGCGCCGCGCCGCGGCAGTTCGTGAATTTCAACCATTTATTTCAAACGGACATTGCGGGAGATCCGACCGTCGGATCCTCCTAAAACCGGAACCGTTGGGTTCGTATCGAAAAGAGCTTTCCAATGAATATTAGAAATTTGAAATCTAACGGTTGGATTTGGAATTATGTACAAATCAAATTCGAAAAAGGTCGCTGTAAGTGCAGTTCGATGGCCGTTGTTGGAAATCGACTGTACGGGCCTTGATAAAATTATTAAAAATGTTAATAATTTGTGTAAAATCATAAGAAATGATTTGGGAAGAATTGAGCTGGAGAATTCCACATTTGAAAGGATAAAAATAGATTTCTATCGAAATGAACTAGTTTTGAGCTAGAATTAAAATCAATTTATTTTTGAAATAAATTGAATTTAAAAGTGATTTTAAAAATAATCAATATTCCCAATAGGTGAAGTGAAAGTGGAGTTGAATCGAAATTATCTTCGGAATATTTCGATGTTGGATTTCGTGACTATACAGATATTGTTTTGGGAATTTGAAAGATATATTCATATCGTTATTTCCAATACGATATTTGTTGGTTTCAGAATTTGATATTGAATATAAGCCGATATATTTTCTATTCGGAGCCTTGTATTTAATATCAAGTGTGATTTGGGTTTATCGTGAATCGTGTTTTAGATGACATTGGTTCTTTACCCCAGTTAAATACATAATATTGATTTTTGAGAAGATTAAAACTAAATGGAGTTTTAATGAATCTTTAATTAGATTAAAATGTGAATTGATAATTTAAATTATCAAACCTGAAAAGTGATCGAGAGTGGAGTATCACCAGTTTTACCCCAAAGCGATAGTTAAATCTTTAATTAGATTTGAACGTGAAATGGTAAATAATTTTACCGATAACACCGTGGTGTTAGTTGTGGAGCATTACCAGTTTTCTCCATGGGATATATAGGTTGGGATTGGGAAATAAAATAAATAATTACTTCGGTGTGGTTCGTTAATCCCGACTAGTTTGAAATGATATCCAAAGGAAGATTATAGAATAAATTTAGAAGAATTTATCTTGGATAAAATTAATGGGAACATTTCCCTAAGAATGTGTTTTTGTGAATAAAAGAATATTCTGAATTGGAATGAGGCGTTTGTTGTGTTTGTGTAACATTCGTTTATTATATACGTGGGTTATTCAGAAAGGCCGGGTTTATACCCATTCTGAATAATCGATTCGACGAGATGTCGGAGATGAAGACGGTGGTTGAAGACCGGAAGTCTTCACATCGTTTGGGTGATTACTGATAATCTTGATTGGGCTGTACACCCAAGGTGAGGGAAACAGTTGGTGATCGTCCAGACGTACTTGGAGATGGATGGATATGCGAGGAAAGTGCTTCCGGTTTCGTTCAGACCCAGAACGAACTTGTAAATGGATTGTGTGTCTGACATTGGATTTTATTCTGTGTTGATTGATCTCTATTAAATATACATCTGTTTGGCGGCGGAGAATTTATTCTCTTGCTTAATGCCCTTCTCTGAGACGTACGAGCTCAGAGGTTGTATATCGATGGACATCAGTCGCATGGAGTGAATTGCCAATGTGGCATACGTAAGTGGCAATTGATCAAGGCTTCTGTTGAAAAGCAAAGTCTTGTGGTTGATGATCAAAGCACGGCCTGTGTGGCATAGCTTTGTGTATAACGTGAATTCGCGAGCCTCACACCTCGGTATGAGTCAAAAACGAGATAGTGACTGCAGGGAGAGCACGACGTTTCTTTCTAGCTAAGGTGGTGTCAGTGACCTACCAGCCCTGACATTTATATACTTTTCACCTGTGTGGTTGTTGGATACGAGGCGCCTCGGATATAGGTCTGTAAGGACCGGGAAACGTGTATTCAGGAATTGCCAATCCTCAAAAGTAAGAGGACCGGCCCTGAAGATCCAAGGATCATAGTGGAGTCCTGAGGCATTTGCTAGAGTGTCTCGAATCGGAGAGGAGCTTGCCCCTTGCCTCGGCTCATGACGGAAATCCAATTTCCAATACGTGATAGTGCGGTTTTATTTGTAGAACCTAGTATGGCGACATAGTGGTATGGGTCATTCATGCCGCCTATGATTGATATTTATGATTGAAATTGTTTTGACACTATACATCTATAATAGTATCAGATAATGTGTTTTAAACGTATCAAGCATGCTTTGGCTGTTATAAGGTAAAAACCCTATCCTCCGGCTTGCGTTGCATTGTGTGATGGGACCTGGGTCTTATAACAGCTTCATTTTTCTTTATTTAGCATTGCGCTGTTTGATTTATGCACTGGTATTCTTGGGAGGAAACCCGTTCCGTGTCATACGGCGTGGTCCCTTGATTTACCGAACTTTAAAACCAATATTAATAACTGTTTTAGTTCTCACACCAGTCACATGACTGACCTGGAGTTTATTGTTTTAACCTAAACTCTGGGTGCCCCTATTTTCTGCACGGGCAGCTAGTAGTTTTGGTTTTGCAGATTTATATTCATAGGGTCCTGATATACAGCTGGAACGATGCTCGGAAAGCTCTGTATCCGTGTATCACTTCTAGTTGTGCTTTTGTATTATTTTCCGTTGCTATGTAATTTATTGTAATCTCTGATATTTATCGAATGTAATTTACTCATTTGTACTCTGTATATTCTTGTATCTGATGGAATTGTTGTAATAACAATGAAATGTTCTTCCGTCTGCGTTCATTTGTGTGTTGTTCTCAAAGTATCCGCGCTTTCCTTCACGGGGAAGTCACGGGTTCTTACATTAATATTTACCGATAACACCGTTGTGTTAGATATGGGATATTACCAGTTTTTCTCCATGGGATGAATAGGTTGGGATTGGGAAATAAAATAAATAATTACTTCAGTGTGGTTCGCTAATCCCGACTAGTTTGGAAAACCATAATATGGTTTGAAATGATATCCAAAGGAAGATTAAAGAATAAATTTAGAAGAATTTATCTTTGATAAAATTAATGGGAACCTTTCCCAAGAATGTGAATATTGGAATAAAAGAATATTCGGAATTGGAATGAGGCGTATGTTGTGTTTGTGTAACACTTGTTTATTATATACGCGGGTTATTCAGAAAGGCCAGGTTTATACCCATTTTGAATAACCGATTCGTCGATAAGTCGAAAATGAAGACGGTGGCTGAAGACCGGAAGACTTCACATCGTTTGGATGATTATTGATGATCTTGATTGGGTTGTACACCCAAGAGGAGGGAATCAGTTGGTGATCGTCCAGACGTACTTGGAGATCGATGGATTTACGAGGAAAGTGCCTCCGGTTTCGTTCAGACCCAGAACAAACTTGTAAATGGATTGTGTGTCCGGCATTGGATTTTATTCTGTGTTGATTGATCTCTATTAACTATACATCTTTATGGCGGCGGAGAATTTATTCTCTTGCTTAATGCCCTTCTCTGAGACGTACGAGCTCAGAGGTTGTATATCGATGGACATCAATCACATGGAGTGAATTGCTTGTGTGGCATGCCTAAGCGGCAAATGATCAAGGCTTCTGTTGAAAAGCAAAGTCTTGTGGTTGATGATCAAAGCACGCCCTATGCGGCGCAGCTTTGTGTATGGCGTTAATTCGCAAGCCTCACACCTCGGTATGAGTCAAAAACGGGATAGTGACTGCAGAGAGAGCACGATGTTTCTTTCTAGCTATGGGTGATGTCAGTGACCTACCAGCCCTGACATTTATATACTTTTTACTTGTGTGGTTGTTGGATGTGAGGCACCTCGAATATATTGTCGATAACTGGTACTATGTGAGCCGACGTACAGACCATTATATAGGTCCTATAGGACCGGGAAACGTGTGTTCAGAAATAACTAATTCTCAAAAGTAAGAGAGGACCGGCCCTAAAGATCCAAGGATCGCTGTGTGTGGTCCTGAGACATTTGCTAGAGTGTCTCGAACGGAGAGGAGCTTGCCCCTTGCCTCGACTCATGATGGACTCCAATTTCCAATACGTGACTTTCAGTTTTATTTGTAGAGCCTAGTATGGCGACATAGTGGTATGGGTCACTTATGCCGTCTATGATTGATACTTATGATTGAAATTGTTTTGAAACTATACGCTTATAGTATTATCAAAATAATCTATTTTTAAATGTATCAAGCATTCTTTGGCTATTATAAGGTAAAACCCTATCCTCCGGCTTGCGTTGCATTGTGTGATGGGACCTGGGTCTTATAATAGCTTCATTTTTCTTTATTTAGCATTGCGCTATTGTTTTATGCACTGGTATTCTTGGGAGGAAACCCGTACCGTGTTATACGGCGTGGTCCCTTGATTTATCTAACTTTAAAAATAAAGATTAATAACTATTTTAGTTCTCACACCAGTCACATGACTGACCTGGAGTTTATTGTTTTAACCTAAACTCTGGGTGCCCCTATTTTCCACACGGGCAGCTAGTAGTTTTGGTTTTGCAGATTTATATTCACAGGATCCTGGTTTACAGCTGGAACGATACTCGGAAAGCTCAGTATCCTGTATTTCTTTCAGTTGTGTGTTGTATTACTTTTCCGCCGTTATGCATTTAAATGTAATCTAAATCTTTGATATTTTTCTGATGTATTATATTTATTCATACTCTGTATATTCTTGTATTCTGATGGAATTGTTGTAATAAACAATGAAATCTTCTTCTGTTTGTGTTCTGATTCGTCTTGTCCTCACGGTAATTCGTTCTTTCTCTTCTCTTCGGAGACCGGGGAAGTTCGGGTCGCTTCATTTGGTATCAGAGCTTTGGTTTACAGAGCTCGAGAACAAGATACATTAAAACCAAACGAAAGAATTCATCAGATATTGGATTAGTAATATCCAATTAGAATAACTCGTTAAAGATGGGATCAGTAGTATCCTAGAACGAGTGTGAAGAGTATATTTTTAAAATAAAATTGGAAACAAACTTTGTTTTGAAAATTTAAATCGTTTTATACGTATTTGAATATTTATTTGTATTGAATTTGGACAATTCAATATATAAAGATTTTGCATATACGCGTCATGAACGTATATTCAAAGTTTTAATATACTGGATAGATATAGAATCACGCTCTAGTCGCCCAGAGATGATTCTGATGATAGGGCGCCATCACCGGTATTCGTGTTCGAGTTTCGAAAGTGGGATTTCTATATATTTCCATTAGACTGGTGTGAGAACCAAAATTACATAGGGTTTATTGTTGTGATTTGGCATCAAAAACATGATTTTCTGTGTATATATACATATCAAAGTTATGAATTTGAAAAGCTAATCAACTAATTGATTGTTGATTGTGTTGTTTGATTATTGGTTGATTAATTAAAATTTGAACCATTTAGCCAAAATTGTACTAAATAGTGAATTGTATTGAAAATTTGTCGCATTTGCATGCATATACATGTACTTACATTGAACAGGTCATAGCAAGGAGGCTAGAGCAGAGAATAAAATTGTTTGCCCCACAAATAGGTACATGTTTACTAATTTCTTGGGTTTTGGATGATTTTATGAGCCGCTTGGCTGCTTCTTTTTCTTTTTGGATTGATGAGGGCCATGGGAGGCTATTTGAAATATCCCGAAGTCCCCGGTGCAGGGGAGGTTATAGTGAAATTTTTCGAAAATTTAGGGTGTTAGCCAAATTTTTGAAAATTTTGAAAAGTTCTTAGAAACTGAAAAGTTGAAGAACTTAAGCCATAAAGAAAATAATGGAAGTTGAGTTGATTAGTTAAACAACTTTCAGCTTCGTTCCTTATCGGGGACGAAAAGTTTTAAGTGGGGGAGATCGTAACAACCCGGAAAATCCGAGCCAATTTAAAAATTTTATTTTGGCAATTTTTGTGAATGTTGAATATTTAAAATGAATTATTTTAATTAATAACGACGAGAAATTTATGTTGAATAGAATTAGAACGTATATATTTATTCGAATCGTCGTTAGAGTATAAATAATTTATTTTAATTATAAAAGTAATTGAAAATGGCGCGGTAGTTTGAAAATTCGATTTCGAATTTCAAATGGATGTACAGGATTCAAAATAAACCGGATTTTAGCGAAACCAAAAATATTAGAATCTATTTGAGAATATCTTTCCAACGAATCCGAAAAATTGAAATTTCATAGCGAGGATAAAATGTTATGCCTAGTTGAAAATTCATAATAGTCGCTATGGAATTCTGGCCCTTAAAAATGGAAATTTTGCAAAAGACCTCAGTTTTCGACGAAACCACTTTTGTTGGATCCATGATGTCAAGTTATTGCTAGATTCCAAAATTCATAATTTTTTGATTCAATATGTGAGTGTGGCAAAGGAAAACGCGTTTGACCAGTTTTAGTTGATTTTAATCGACTGGAAAATGGCCATTTTTCAAACGGTCTCAGAATCATGCGAAATTAGTTTTGTTAGGACCGTATCGTCAATACAAAACTAGAAAATATTTTTCGGAAATTTTTAGTGTTAGTATGTGGCCCCGGTAAATTGAAATGCACGTTCAAATTCAACATATAGAGTTATATTTTGATTTTGATGAAAACTGAGCGAAACGATCGAATCAGCTTACGATACATATCCCATTGTGTTCGGAATGGGGGTAATTAGCAAGAGACGACAGTCGATGGGTTCGATTTCGAGTTGAAAATAAAAAGTTGCTTTTTAGAATTTAAAATAAATAAATAATATATATATATATATATATTTATATATATCCTCACCCCTCTTCTCTCTCTACCATTCAGATCATTTTTAAAATGAAAAAAAGGGAAGGAGCGATGGGGGGAACCGCCGCAGCCGCCCCATCGCGGCCCCCTTAGGTGGCGCGCCCACCACCGAGGCCACCCCCTCTCCTCCTCCTCTTCCTCCATCTCCTCTGCACCTCTCTCCTTTCCTACGCCCTTTTCCCCCAATTGACCCAACCGCAACCCCCCCTCAGCCACCATAGTCCACCGCTCCGCCTTTCTTCCTCTCTCCTCCTCCACGCGAGCCTCCCACCTGAAACCCCGACCCCCTCCTGCGACGACGCCCTCATCCACCGACGCTTCCCTACTCCACAGCTCAAGCCCTCCTTCTGACGAACGCGAGACCCCCAGGCGCTCCTCCTTAGTCCATTGTAAGTTTTTTAATTTTATTTATATAGATATTTATTTTTATTTAATTACAGTAATTAGTTTTAAAATAAAAATTCAGTTTTTATATGAAAGGGAAATAGTTTGAAAACTGAATTTTTATTGAATAAAAAGGATTTAATTTTTAATAAGAGAAAGTTTATATTTTTATTAGAAGGAAGTTTATATTTTTAAACTAATTAAAAATATGATTTTTATATGATGTGAAGAATAAAAATACGATTTTTATATTATATAGATAGTAAAAAAATTGATCTTTATTTATGTAGCGTAATAAAAATTTGATTTTTATTATATATATGTTGAAATAAAAATGTAATTTTTATAGCGATGATATAAAAAATCGATCTTTATATATGAAGTAGAAATATAAAAATATAATTTTTATATAGAAAGCGGCGTTGTAAAAATATATGAAGTAGAAATAAAAATATGATTTTTATTTATTGGAATGAAGCAATAAAAATATAATTTTTATTATGAACAGCGTGAAACATTGTGTGATGGAACTGGTGGAAAGCAAATGCAAATCTGAAATGCTCAGAAATAAAGAATGGAGGAGTGGAACCCTCAGTGAGAACTTCTCACTTTTATTCCTATTTTCTAGTTAAAAACATATACTATGATGCAGACGGTGCTTACAGCACCCGACACCCGTCGTCCACAGACCATGAACGACTTGTATGCTTGTTAGATGTGTTGTGAAGTTTGTTTGTGATGTTGATGTGAAATGGATAATAAAACATTCATGTGTTGAAATAAATTAATTATCGTTAAAAATATAATTTTTAACGTGAATGTGATTAAATAAATATTCATTTACAAATCGGACGGTTTGTTTATGTACACCTATTTGAAGGACATTAATTGGGATGATAAATTTTACAAGTCACCCAACTGCACAAATAATATTCGGTGTTTGTGGATTGAAACCCCACATGGGTGTTGGGATGATATTTGGTGTACACTAATCGCAATTATTTAGTTGTATGTCGATCGTTTGGTCGATAGACTGTGTAAGCATTAATTATTTATTGCTTATGCAGTTGTGTGGTGCACTTTGGATGATGGTTGATTATTTATCATCGCTATTATATACGTGTGTTGTATGGAATCCATATAATTAACATTATATGGTAATTGATTGGGCCTCATTCCAATTGGGAAAATAAAGAATATTATAAAATAAAGATTCATGTGTTGAATATAATAAATAGTCATGTGTTGACGATGCTCATGGGTTGAGAATATTCATGTGTTGAAACTTATCATGTGTTGAGTAAAATATTTTAAATAATAAAATTTACATCTTTATCATAATTTTTTAAAATATATTAAATAACAAAAATAGTCATGTGTTGACGATGCTCATGTGTTGAGAATATTCATGTGTTGAAAGAAATATAGATTCATGTGTTGAATAGAATAAATATTCATTTGTTGAATAGAATAACGAAGTTATTGAAATATATAAACCCGTGTTGATTAGAGATGCGCCATTTTGACGCGAAAGATATTTATATCGATTATATTCGTTTTTATAATGAATATAGAAAAGGAAGTGATTTCAAAATATAACGTTTTGAAAATATTATCATTTGTATATCGATGATGTGGAATATTCAATTTTGATTCGAAATTGAATATGAAGTTGAAATCGTTTCGAAAACGAATTTAAAACAATTTATAAAATACGTTTTAAAAGGAAATCGATGAAATATATGTAATATATATTATTTATATAATGGCCTGAATAGAACTCGCCGCGCTGCGGCAGTTCGTGAATTTCGACCAATGACTTCGAATGGACATTACGAGAGATCCGACCGTCGGATTCTCCTGAAACCGGAACCGTTGGGTTCATATCGAAAAGAGATTTCCAATGAATAATAGAAATTTGAAATCTAACGTTTGGATTTGTAATTATGTCCAAATCAAATTTGGAAAAGGTCGCCGTAAGTACAGTTCGATGGTCGTTTTTGGAAATCGATTGTACGGGCCGTGATAAAATTATTAAAAATATTAATAATTTGTGTAAAATCATAATATATGAATTGGAAAGAACTGGGATGAAAAATTCCACATTTGAAAAGATAAAAATATATTTTTATCGGAATGAACTAGTTTTGAACTAGATTTGAAATGGTTTTGAAAATAATAAGAATTTCCAATACGTGAATTTGAATGGATTTGATTCGAAATTATCTTCGGAATATTTCGATGTTGGATTTCGTGATTATACAGATATGGTGTGGAAATTTGAAAGATATATTTACTTCGTTATTTCCAATACGATATTTGTTGGTTTCAGAATTTGATATTGAATATAAGCCGATATATTTTCCATTCAGAGCCTTGTATTTAATATCAAATGGGATTTTGGGTTCGTCGTGAATGGTCTCTCAAATAACACTGTTCTTGAACCCATTTTAGAAAAGAATAAATCTTTTAATTAAGATTTAGTGAAAATGTCCAGTTAATTAGTATTTAATCGGAATTGAATTTAAATTGGATTTTGGGTTTATCGTGAGCGGTGTTTTGAATAACACCTGTTCTTTAACCCGATTAACAATGGAAAGTGATTTTGGGTTTATTGTGAACCGTGTTTTAGATGACATTGGTTCTTTAACCCAGTTAAAGAAAGGATATTGATTTGTGGGAAGATTAAAACCAAGTGGAGTTTTAATGAATCTTTAATTGGATTGAAATGATCGTGAATGGAGTATCACCAGTTTTGCTCCAAAGCGATAATTAAATCTTTAATTAAATTTGAACATGAAATGGTAATTAATATTTACCGATAACACCATGGTGTTAGATATGGGGTATTACAAGTTTTGCTCCATGGGATGAATATGTTGGGATTAGGAAATAAAATAAATAATTACTTCGGTGTGGTTCACTAATCTCGACTAGTTTGGAAAACCATAATATGGTTTGAAATGATATCCAAAGGAAGACTAAAGAATAAATTTAGAAGAATTTATCTTTGATAAAATTAATGGGAACCTTTCCCAAGAATGTGAATATTGGAATAAAAGAATATTCTGAATTGGAATGAGGCATATGTTGTGTTTGTGTAACACTTGTTTATTATATACGCAGGTTATTCGGAAAGGCCGGGTTTATACCCATTCAGAATTACCGATTCGACGATAAGTCGAAGATGAAGATGGTGGCTGAAGACCGGAAGTCTTCACATCGTTTGGATGATTATTGATGATCTTGATTGGGCTGTACACCCAAGAGGAGGGAATCAGTTGGTGATCGTCCAGACGTACTTGGAGATCTATGGATATGCGAGGAAAGTGCCTCC
The DNA here is from genome assembly GCA_030737875.1 of Allium sativum. NCBI lineage: Eukaryota > Viridiplantae > Streptophyta > Magnoliopsida > Asparagales > Amaryllidaceae > Allium > Allium sativum. Next base: position 704,405,226 of record CM060913.1, on the reverse strand, counting down.
AGTTTCGTTCAGACCCAGAACGAACTTGTAAATGGACTGTGTGTCTGACATTGGATTTTATTCTGTGTTGATTGGTCTCTATTAAATATACATTTGTTTGGCGGCGGAGAATTTATTCTCTTGCTTAACGCCCTTCTCTGAGACGTACAAGCTCAGAGGTTGTATATCGATGGACATCAGTCGCATGGAGTGAATTGCTTATGTGGCATGCCTAAGTGGCAAATGATCAAGGCTTCTGTTGAAAAGCAAAGTCTTATGGTTGATGATCAAAGCATGGCCTGTGTGGCGCAGCTTTGTGTATGGAGTTAATTCGCGAGCCTCACACCTCGGTATGAGTCAAAAACGGGATAGTGACTGCAGGGAGAGCACGACGTTTCTTTCTAGTTATGGGCGATGTCAGTGACCTACCAGCCCTGACATTTATATACTTTTTACCTGTGTGGTTGTTGGATGTGAGGCGCCTCGAATATATTGTCGATAACTGGTACTATGTGAGCCGACGTACAGACCATTATATAGGTCCTATAGGACCAGGAAACGTGTGTTCAGGAATAACTAATCCTCAAAAGTAAGAGAAGACCGGCCCTGAAGATCCAAGGATCGCTGTGTGTGGTCCTGAGACATTTGCTAGAGTGTCTCGAACGGAGAGGAGCTTGCCCCTTGCCTCGACTCATGATGGACTCCAATTTCCAATACGTGACTTTCGGTTTTATTTGTAGAGACTAGTATGGCGACATAGTGGTATGGGTCACTTATGCCGTCTATGATTGATACTTATGATTGAAATTGTTTTGAAACTATACACTTATAGTATTATCAAAATAATCTGTTTTTAAATGTATCAAGCATTCTTTGGCTATTATAAGGTAAAACCCTATCCTCCGGCTTGCGTTGCATTATGTGATGGGACCTGGGTCTTATAATAGCTTCATTTTTCTTTATTTAGCATTGCGTTGTTGTTTTATGCACTGGTATTCTTGGGAGGAAACCCGTATCGTGTTATACGGCGTGGTCCCTTGATTTATCTAACTTTAAAAATAAGGATTAATAACTGTTTTAGTTCTCACACCAGTCATATGACTGACATGGAGTTTATTGTTTTAACCTAAACTCTGGGTGCCCCTATTTTCCATACGGAAAGCTAGTATTTTTGGTTTTGTAGATTTGTATTCACAGGATCCTGGTTTACAGCTGGAATGATACTCAGAAAGCTCTGTATCCGTGCATTTCTTTCAGTTGTGTGTTGTATTATTTTTCCGCTGCTATGTATTTAAATGTAATCTAAATCTCTGATATTTTTCTGATGTATTATATTTATTCATACTCTGTATATTCTTGTATTCTGATGGAATTGTTGTAATAAACAATGAAATGTACTTCTGTTTGTGTTCTGATTCGTCTTGTCCTCATGGTAATTCATTCTTTCTCTTCTCTTCGGAGACCGGGGAAGTTCGGGTCGCTTCATTTGGTATCAGAGCTTTGGCTTACAGAGATCGAGAACAAGACACATTAAAACCAAATGAAAGAATTCATCAGATATTGGATTAGTAATATCCAATTAGAATAACTCGTTAGAGATGGGATCAGTAGTTTCCTAGAACGAGTGTGAAGAGTATATTTTTAAAATAAAATTGGAAACAAACTTTGTTTTGAAAATTTACATCATTTTATACGTATTTGAATATTTATTTGTATTGAATTTGGACAATCTGATATATAAAGATTTTGCATATACGCATCATGAACGTATATTCAAAGTTTTAATATACTGGATAGATATAGAATCACACTCTAGTCGCCCGGACATGATTCTGATGATGGCGCGCCATCACCAGTATTTGTGTTCGAGTTTCGAAAGTGGGATTTCTATATATTTCCATTAGACTGGTGTTGAAACAACCCACCTCCATTAAGGTCACTCACAAAGGGAATGCCTTAACTTTGGTGGAGGTTTATAAGTAAAAGCCACAGATAAACTCAAGACAGATATAAATACACATATTTTAAACAGCGGAAAACCAAACAGACTTTTATTTCATCAATACGTGTTCAAAACAAAACATTCCATAATTGTCTCAAAATACTTCCAACATTACAACCTCAAAACTGTCTTGGTTATTAAAGAAGCATAAAATATAAATAAAGTGACAAAAATCCCCATAGTGATATCCAAAGCCAAAATCCGAGCAAAAAAGATCCAAATCATACATCTATGTTCTTGGAGCTTGTACAGAGCCTGACTGAGCTGAGCTGTTTCCTCCCTGTGGACCTGGGGGGGGACGAAAGGAAAGAAGATGAAAAGAAAATAGAGTCAGACATAAAGCCTGAGTAAATCTAGTAAATCTTCAGTATGTGAATAAGAAAAGGGCATGATAGATATATACTGAAAATAGGAAAGTGTCACAAGCTAAGGAAGTGTCGCTTAGAACCGAATATACTATCGCACCCACACTATATCTCTGCACCTACTTGAGCTTATTTTAACTGGCACCCTATGGTGAGGGTGAAGTGATCCCCATTCTTATTAAAAGATCGGCTCCTACTCGCGTTAACATGTGTCATACGGCCCCCAGGAATTGTAGATACCTATGCTGGTCCCACCATGGGGTGTATCAAGACCCATGGTGGCGGCCCCGACACAAATTCTAGAAGGCATAGATTATACTACTGGTGTCCCCAGTGCCCTGGTTGTCTGCTCCGGAGTGTGTGCACGCCCGCACCCCGTTAGACCTGCACTGTGCACCCACCGCCGTCGTTTGACCGCTTACAATCAGCCAAGTAATCGTGCCCCACCCTGCCTAGTTTCAGGGTAACGTTGATACCTAACTTGGGTTACTACTGAAACGGGTCCCTCATTATCAGGATTTTCTATTCAAACATGTTAAGTGGTTAAGTGTCTGTATTTACCTAACCCCACCCATCAATTCTTGTTAACATGTTGAACTTGGTTAAGTGTTATAGTTGACTTAACCCTACCATCTGTCCTTAGCCTCTTAGGAGCACCAGACCACTCACATTAGACAGGTATTGCTATGGTTACTGGATGTGTCGGTCGGTTCCGGGCAGGTTTACACCGTAGCTCAGTCTAACCTCGGGTCTTTATTGGGCTCAATGCTTAACCACCCACATTGGATAGGTATTGTTGTGACTACTGGACAGCCGGGCGGGTTCGGGCAGGTTTACATCACAACTCAATCCAACCTCGGGATAAGCACATCGTGTTTTCTAAATTTACATATTTTATTACTTCTCAATTATATATGTAAATTTCATGTTCTTTATTCTTGGGTATAACAATTCATACCGCTTAAATGTCATTGTCGTTGGCATGTGCCAAACATGCCAACATATATATTTTCATGTTTTACACCCAACGTTATTACCCCCGTTTGTTCGCAACATTATAACATGTGTTGGGCTTGTCACAATTCAGCCCAACTCATAAACGTGAGAAAAAGGGGAAATCAAGCACATGTAATATTTACAATACATAAAGGTGTGTGGCGCATGAACTTGCAATTTAGCGATTCAACTAACATATAATATGGGTCATGTGAACTTGCATTCAAATCAAAGTATAACTAAGTAGGTGACATATGAAATGGCATAGTTTTGGCTAATACAAACTTGTGTTTAAACATGTTGAACTTGGCATAATGTCAACCACAAAACTAGCATGTTGTATAATCACCAAAATGTCCAATTATAACATCTAATCACATAGCCTATTTCAACATGAACTTGCATAGTTTATGAAACTCAAACGATGCTTAACATAGATCCAATCATATTTTGCAAATAAACATGAATTTGGTTAGTTTATGAAACCCAAACGATACTTAACATGGATCCAATTATACTTGCAAATAAACATGAGAATGATATCATAGGTTTTGGGTCATGTAGGCATAAAAGGTTTCAAATCTAGAACGTGTTTACATAAATTCCAATTTAGACTAAGGGAATATACATAGTCCATGTCATCGACATATACATAAAGGGATCGATTTCGAGTTTTTGCCACAAACTTGCAAGTGCCATTGTTTTCATATACAATTGTTCGATAGGCTTGCATCAATCAATTTATGCCACAAACATCAATACACAAGTCATGATAGAACCATTACAATACACAGAATTTACACAATAACACAATTCTATTTTCATTTACATCGAATCACATCACAGTTTTTTTTAATTCATATTCTGAAAGGTCACTATACTTACAACGAATACAGAATCTTGAATTCTGGATTCTGAATTCTGAAACTGAAATGCGCTCCTTTGGGTAGACTAACGTTGCGTTGATTAATTTGATTAAACTTTAATCCTCTTCTTAATTTGATTCGTCTCTAAGCTTTTCTCTCTTGACGGCTATGTTCAATTCCTCCCTGGCAGCATGACGACTCCTTTCTTATTTTTTTTGCGCGAATTTTCAGTTGAGACTTAGGGTGTATTTATAGATTTTTAAATTGTTTTGAGCCGTCAGATGAAGACAGGAGGAATCTAGGCTATACAAAGTTCAAAGAGCCAATCAAGAAGTGACACGTCAGCCCTAGCGACACACAGAGCCACATACATTTGAGCCAGAGCCAGACCTAGCCAGCCAGGTCGACCAGGCAGGTCGACACCCAGGTCGACACTATGGTCGACCTGGTGGGGATCAGGTCAACACTATGGTCGACCTGGGGTGACCAGGTCGACACATGGTCGACCCTATGGTCGACCTGGTCTCTGGGCGGGAATTTTCCCGCCCAACCAAGTTTGAACCTGAAATTCGAATTTTGAATTTTAAACTAAGCTGTTTGAATTTAAATTTTATTCTGAAACTTCCGAAGGCCATAACTTCTTCATACGGAGTCCGTTTCGCGCAAACTCGGACTCTATTTCAAGTAGAATTCCGAGACAAACGCAATGGCGTAACCCATTTCCCTTAATTCTTTTATTTAGAATTAATTACACTTTAATTTGTGAAGCTTAACTTTATAGAATTCACGGGGTGTTACATTCTCCCCCCTTAAAAGGATTTCGTCCCCGAAATCTTCAAGTTAGGAAGAATGTATATCCTACCATCCAACAGTCCATCTACTCATCCAACAAACACAGGCATCCACTGTCCTTAAAAGACTTCTAATGCTTCATGATCATATGCATAGTGTGTGCACATGTCCTTATCTAATGCAGAAATCAGGCGGTCTACTGATTCAGTTGGCCCCCTTAATGCGAATCATGTAAGTGTCATGAATCCATTATGTATGAAATTTTTTCCTACTCATAATTCTACATGAGTGCACAACCATTCATACAAATGCGACGACCATATGACAGCATATCAAGTTTCAACCATATACAAATGAGAATACATATATGCATATGCCATATGAAGTGACTGGGCCGATCTATAAACTAGGGTGTGTGTATATATGCATCCACGAGCAACCACTAGCAATCACTAGCAACCATTTGCAGCCATCATCCATAACATGTTTTCAAATACATGTTTGCATCCATTTGTTTTCTACCTAAGGAGTTAGGAAAAGGACCGAGGAGGTTTACCTAAAAAGATAGATAAAGCATAACTTAAGGAAAAAGAGAGATCGAAGGTGTACCCTCAAAAAGAAGAGGATAGGCAGCGCGTATTCTGTCCTCAGTTTCCCAAGTCGCGTCTTCCTCGGCGTCGCTCCACTGAACTTTAACGAGTTTGACTTCCCGGTTGCGTAGCTTTTTCACTTCAGTTCCTAAGATGTGGGTTGGAACTCTCCTTACAGTTGCTTCACGTTCCACTTCGGCTTCTTCTAGAATGCTAGGTTCCACCACTTCCGCAGACTCATGCAAACACTTCCGGAGGTGAGAAACATGAAAGACGTTGTGAACTCCGGCCAGTCTCTCGGGTAGGTCTAGTCTATAGGCCATCTTCCCAACCTTATCGATGATAGGAAATGGTCCTACAAATCTTGGTGCTAGCTTTCCTGTGGATCCAAAGCGAACAACGTTCCTTAAAGGAGATACCTTAAGGAAAACCCTGTCCCCAACCTCAAACTCAAGGTCGGTCCTTCTTTTGTCGGCGTAGGATTTTTGTCTGTCTTGGGCAGTCTTCATTCTCCTACGTATCAAGTCCACTTTCACCGAAGTCTCTCGAATCATGTCTGGCCCAAGTATAAGCTTATCTGTAGACTCCCACCAACAAGTTGGTGATTTGCACGGTCTTCCATACAAGGCTTCGAAGGGCGCCATGCCTATGGTAGCTTGGTAGCTGTTGTTGTAGGAAAATTCCACTAAAGGAAGGTGATCCTCCCACGTCCCTCCAAAGTCAAGAACGCAAAGTCTCAAAAGATCCTCTAAAACTCTATTCACCCTTTCCGTCTGGCCATCGGTTTGGGGGTGATAGGCCGTGCTCAAGCATAACCGTGTGCCTACAGCTTCTTGCAGACTCCGCCAAAACTCGCTTGTGAAGATAGGGTCTCGGTCACTAACAATGCTGGAGGGTATCCCATGGAGTCGAACTATTTCCTTGAGATAAAGAGATGCTAGAGATGCGGAAGTCCTTCTACTCTTGATAGGTATGAAGTGGGCACTCTTAGTAAGCCTATCCACTATTACCCAAATGTCAGTGTTGTCTCTTCTCGACCTAGGCAGTCCATTGAAATGCTATCCCACTTCCACTGTGGGACCTCTAAAGGATGAAGTAGTCCTCTAGGTTTCTTCTGTTCCGCCTTGACCCGTTGGTAGGTCATGCACTTAGAAACGAAATCTGCCACGTCTTGCTTCATGCCATTCCAAAAGAAAATCATTTTTATATCCTTGTACATCTTATCACCGCCAGGGTGTATAGTCATCTTGGAATGATGCGCTTCCTCGAGAACCTTCTTTGTCAATTCCCTTGCTTGTGGGACGCATAATCTTCCATCTCGCCTCAGCCAACCCTTATCATCGATGGCGTATCTACTGAGGTGACTAGAAGTCTCACCCCTAATAAGTTTATCAATCACCTCAACAAGCTGAGGGTCTTCACGTTGTGCAGCTCCTATTGAGTCCAAGAGAGCAGGGCGTACTTCAAGAGATGCTAGCAAACCCGGTACAAAGTCTGAGGAGGGCCTGAAGTTAAAACTGGCTATATACTCCAAGCTTTTCCTTTCCACAAAGAGCGGGCTTAAGGTCAGTTTCTTTCGGCTCAACGCGTCTGCTACTACGTTGCCTTTTCCGGGAGTATAAGAAATTTCAAAGTCATACGAGGCAAGAAAATCCATCCATCTTTGCTGCCTCAAGTTAAGATCCTTCTGCGAGAAGAGATATTTCAACGATTTATGGTCAGTGTATAATTCGAACTTCTCACCTAGGAGATAATGGCGCCAAGACTTAAGCGCAAAGACGATGGTGGCTAACTCGAGATCGTGGGTTGGGTAGTTCTTTTCATGAACTTTCAATTGTCTTCTGCCATAAGCTACTACCCTTCCTTCTTGCATTAGAACAGCGCCTAGTCCCATTCCACATGAATCCGTGTATACTGTGAACATTTTGCTTCCATTTGGCAAAGTCAGAACTGGGGCTGTTGTGAGAGCCCTTTTTAATCGTTGGAAAGCAAACTCACAGTCCAAATCCCAAGTGAACGCCAGTTTCTTCTTTGTTAGCCTTGTGAGTGGGGCTGAGATTTTCGCGAAATCCCTAATAAACTTTCGGTAAAAACCGGCTAGCCTAAGAAAGCTTCGAACTTCGGTTGCATTTCTTGGTGTCTTCCAATCTTGCACTGCCACCACTTTCGCGGGGTCCACGGCCAACCCTTCTTTGGACACTATATGCCCCAGAAATCTTACCTCCTTTCTCCAAAAGTGACACTTGGAGAATTTGGCTTTTAGCCGATGTGCCCGGAGAGTATCCATGATTTCTTTCTGATGCTGAGCATGTTCTTCCTCATTTTTTGAGAAGATTAAGATATCGTCTACGAAGACAACCACGAATTTGTTGAGGAATTCTCTGAACACCCTGCTCATTAGGTCTACGAAATAAGCAGGTGCGTTTATCAAGCCAAAAGGCATGACAAGCCACTCGAAGAAACCGTCTGGGGTTCTGAACGCCGTTTTATCAATGCTATCTTCAGCTACTCTTTGCTGATGGAACCCAGTTGTCAGATCAAGTTGGGAGAAGACCGTCGCACCTACAAACCGATCAAACAAATCGTCGATTCGGGGAAGAGGGTGCCTATTTTTCTTGGTCAATTTGTTTATCTCCCTATAGTCGACGCAAAGGCGAAACAAACCATCCGCTTTGGTTGCGAACACCATTGGAGCACCCCATTCCGAAATGCCCCGTCTAATGAACCCTTTTTCGAGAAGTTCTTTAACATGCTTACTGAGCTCCTTTCTCTCCCTTGGAGCCATGTGTCTGACAGGTAAAGCTACAGGCTTTGCGTTATCCACAAGATATATGCGGAAGTCTATTTCCCGCCTCGGAGGTAAGCCTTTCACCTCCTCAAAGACATCCGGATATTCCCGGACTACTCTAACTGATTGCAAATTCTCATCAGAAGCATCAAGCGACTCTAGATAACTAAGCATAATAGCATTCAAGGGATTACAAGAAATTTCTAGAGTGTTACCAAGCCGAGTCAAGAGTCTAACTACTCTTTTCTCACAATCAAGGATGGCACCATTACTGGATAACCAATCCATGCCTAAGATCAAACCATATCCCGAGAAGCCCAAAACAAAGGCATTACAACTAAACTCAATGCCGAGAATAGAGATTTTCAAACCCAAACAAACCATTGACAAGTAAGCGGAGCCCCCAATTGGATTTGAAACTACTAAGGGATCTTCTACCATACTAGTGTCTAGATGCAGAGATTCTACTAAGGTAGATGAAATAAAAGAGTGTGATGCGCCAGAGTCGAAAAGTGTGCGAACTGGATGATCATAAAGATAGACTACACTTTCTACAGAAATATTACTACCTCGTTCCTGCTGAGGTGCCACTATGCATGAACCTGACCCCCTGAAGTGGATCCGGCTTTCTGTCCCTGCCCTTTCTTCTTTGGGCAGTCCTTAGCTTGGTGCCCAGTCTCTCCACAATGGAAGCAACCACCCATCTTCGCCTTTCTTTTCCGACAGTCTTTTGATATATGGCCCACAATGCCACAGAAATTGCACCTTCTCTTCTCACGGGGCTTATTGTTCTTCCCTCCTTTCTTGAAGTCTGTTTTCTTTGCTTGTAGACCCTCTTTCTTCTCTTCCACCTTAGTTTCTTTCTTGCCGTGGTCTTCCTCGTGTAGCAATGCCATGTCCACCAAGCTTTCATAAGTCGCTCCCGTGGATACATGGGTCATGGCAAGGCTGTGTAGAGGCTCATTCAAACCCTTGACGAAGCGAAGTGCCTTCTTGTGTTGGGTGTTTACTAAGTCTAGCCCAAATCTGGCCAGCTGATTAAACTGATTAACATATTCCCTGATCGTCATGCTTCCCTGTTTCAGAGTTAGAAACTTCTCCATTTGCAGGCTTATTTCTGCTTGGGAGAGGAATTTCATCTCAAACCATGTCCTGAAGTCTTCCCATGTTTCCACCGCCCTCTGAGCATTGGTAATTTCCCACCAATAGGAAGCTTCATCCTTAAGCAACCATACCGCTAGTTGTGTCTTTTGCCTGTCATCGACTCCAAAGATGACAAACAGATCCTCATTCTCCTTTAGCCAGTTTCTGGCTCCTATAAAAGATTATGTCCCATAAAAGTCTTTTCCGCCCATAGCCTTGAAGTCTCTACATGTTTTTGCGAAGGCATTTCCACGAGTAGGTGGAGGAGTAGGAGGAACCGCGACCACTAGAGGAGGGATGTCTGCTGGGCCCGTGCCATTGGCCCTTGCTTCTAGGTACCTCCTAAACCAGCCGGGAATCGGCTCTCCTTCCAGGAGGTTAAGGTCTCCAGACATGCTGAAACAGAAAGGAAAGATTCAAAACGAAGGATAGACAGAGATAGGTAGGGCACATGGCTTTGGGGGATTTGGTCTTTTTATAAATATAACACTTTCTCTCGAAAAAAGCTTCTTTAAACTTTCTTTTTGAAAACAATTTCAATTTTTTTTCTTATCTGGTAAACCTATGCTCTGATACCAAGTGAAACACCTCACCTCCATTAAGGTCACTCACAAAGGGAATGCCTTAACTTTAGTGGAGGTTTATAAGTAAAAGCCACAAATAAACTCAAGACAGATATAAATACACATATTTTAAACAGCGGAAAATCAAACAGACTTTTATTTCATCAATACGTGTTCAAAACAAAACATTCCATAATTGTCTCAAAATACTTCCAACATTACAACCTCATAACTGTCTTGATTATTAAAGAAGCATAAAACATAAATAAAGTGACAAAAATCCCCATAGTGATATCCAAAGCCAAAATCCGAGCAAAAAAGATCCTAATCATACATCTACGTTCTTGGAGCTTGTACAGAGCCTGACTGAGCTGAGTTGTTTCCTCCCTGTGGACCTAGGGGGGAGGGGGAAATGAAAGGAAAGAAGACGAAAAGAAAAAAGAGTCATACATAAATCCTGAGTAAATCTAGTAACTCTTCAGTATGTGAATAAGAAAAGGGCATGATAGATATATACTGAAAATAGGAAAGTGTCACAAGCTAAGGAAGTGTCGCTTAGAACCGAATATACTATCGCACCCACACTATATCTCTGCACCTACTTGAGCTTATTTTAACTGGCACCCCATGGTGAGGGTGACGTGATCCCCATTCTTATTAAAAGATCGGCTCCTACTCGTGTTAACATGTGTCATACGGCCCCCAGGAATTGTAGATACCTATGCTGGTCCCACCATGGGGTGTATCAAGACCCATGGTGGCGGCCCCGACACAAATTCTAGAAGGCATAGGTTATACTACTGGTGTCCCCAATGCCCTGGTTGTCTGCTCCGGAGTGTGTGCACGCCCGCACCCCGTTAAACCTGCACTGTGCACCCACCGCCGTCGTTTGACCGCTTACAATCAGCCCAGTAATCGTGCCCCACCCTGCCTAGTTTCAGGGTACCGTTGATACCTAACTTGGGTTACTACTGAAACGGGTCCCTCGTTACCAGGATTTTCTAGTCAAACATGTTAAGTGGTTAAGTTTCTGTATTTACATAACCCCACCCATCAATTCTTGTTAACATGTTGAATTTGGTTAAGTGTTATAGTTGACTTAACCCTACCATCTGTCCTTAGCCTCTTAGGAGCACCAGACCACTCACATTAGACATGTATTGCTACGGTTACTGGATGTACCGATCGGTTCGGGGCAGGTTTACACCGTAGCTCAGTCTAACCTCGGGTCTTTATTGGGCTCAATGCTTAACCACCCACATTGGATAGGTATTGTTGTGACTACTGGACAGCCGGGTGGGTCCGGGCAGGTTTACATCACAACTCAATCCAACCTCGGGTTAAGCACATCGTGTTTTCTAAATTTACATATTTTATTACTTCTCAATTATATATGTAAATTTCATGTTCTTTATTCTTGGGTATAACAATTCATACCGCTTAAATGTCATTGTCGTTGGCATGTGCCAAACATGCCAACATATATATTTTCATGTTTTACACCCAACGTTATTACCCCCGTTTGTTCGCAACATTATAACATGTGTTGGGCTTGTCACAATTCAGCCCAACTCATAAACGTGAGAAAAAGGGGAAATCAAGCACATGTAATATTTACAATACATAAAGTTGTGTGGCGCATGAACTTGCAGTTTAGCGATTCAACTAACATATAATATGGGTCATGTGAACTTGCATTCAAATCAAAGTACAACTAAGTAGGTGACATATGAAATGGCATAATTTAGGCAAATACAAATTTGTGTTTAAACATGTTGAACTTGGCATAATGTCAACCACAAAACTAGCATGTTGTATATTCACCAAAATGTCCAATTATAACATCTAATCACATAGCCTATTTCAACATGAACTTGCATAGTTTATGAAACCCAAACGATGCTTAACATAGATCCAATCATATTTTGCAGATAAACATGAATTTTGATAGTTTATGAAACCCAAACGATACTTAACATGGATCCAATTATACTTGCAAATAAACATGAGAATGATATTATAGGTTTTGGGTCATGTAGGCATAAAAGGTTTCAAATCTAGAATGTGTTTACATAAATTCCAATCTAGACTAAGGGAATATACATAGTCCATGCCATCGACATATACATAAAGGGATCGATTTCTAGTTTTTGCCACAAACATGCAAGTGCCATTGTTTTCATATACAATTGTTCGATAGGCTTGCATCAATCAATTTATGCCACAAACATCAATACACAAGTCATGATAGAACCATTACAATACACAGAATTTATACAATAACACAATTCTATTTTCATTTACATCAAATCACATCACAATTTTTTTATTCATATTCTGAAAGGTCTCTATACTTACAACGAATGCAGAATCTTGAATTCTGGATTCTGAGATGCGCTCCTTTGGGTAGACTAACGTTGCATTGATTAATTTGATTAAACTTTAATCTTCTTCTTAATTTGATTCGTCTCTAAGCTTTTCTCTCTTGACGGCTATGTTCAATTCCTCCCTGGCAGCATGACGACTCCTTTCTTATTTTTTTGTGTGAATTTTCAGTTGAGGCTTAGGGTGTATTTATAGATTTTTAAATTGTTTTGAGCCGTCAGATGAAGACAGGAGGAATCTAGGCCATACAAAGTTCAAAGAGCCAATCAAGAGGTGACACGTCAGCCCTAGTGACACACAGAGCCACAGAAATTCGATCCAGAGCCAGACCTAGCCAGCCAGGTCGACCAGCCAGGTCGACACCCAGGTCGACACTATGGTCGACCTGGGGCGGACCAGGTCGACACTATGGTCGACCTGGGGTGACCAGGTCGACCTGGTCTCTGGGCGGGAATTTTCCCGCCCAACCCAGTTTGAACCTGAAATTCGAAATTTGAATTTTAAACTGAGCTGTTTGAATTTAAATTTTATTCTGAAACTTCCGAAGGCCATAACTTCTTCATACGGAGTCCGTTTCGCGCAAACTCGGACTCTATTTCAAGCAGAATTCCGAGACGAACGCAATGGCGTAACCCATTTCCCTTAATTATTTCATTTAGAATTAATTACACTTTAATTTGTGAAGCTTAACGTTATAGAATTCATGGGGTGTTACAGGTGTGAGAACCAAAATTACATAGGGTTTATTATTGTGATTTGGCATCAAATACCTGATTTTATGTATATATATACATATCAAAGTTATGAATTTGAAAAGCTAATCAACTAATTGATTGCTAATTGTATCGTTTGATTATTGGTTGATTAATTAAAATTTGAACCATTTAGCCAAAATTGTACTAAATAGTGAATTGAATTGAAAATTTGTCGCATTTGCATGCATACACATGTACTTACATTGAACAGGTCATAGCAAGGAGGCTAGAGTAGAGAATAAAATTGTTTGCCCGACAAATATGTAATGTTTACTAATTTCTCGGGTTTTGGATGATTTTATGAGCCGATTGGTTGTTTCTTTTTCTTTTTGGATTGATGAGGGCCATGGGAGGCAATTTGAAATATCACGGAGTCTCCGGTGCAGGGGAGGTTATGGAGAATTTTTTTGAAAATTTAGGGTGTTGGCCAAATTTTTGAAAAATTTGAGAAAAGTTCTTAGAAACTGAAAAAGTTGAAGAACTTAAGCCGTAAAGAAATTAATGGAAGTTGAGTTGATTAGTTAAACAACTTTCGGCTTCGTTCCTTTTCGGGGACGAAAAGTTTTAAGTGGGGGAGATTGTAACAACCCGGAAAATCCGAGCCAATTTAAAATATTTATTTTTCCAATTTTGGTGAATGTTGAATATTTAAAATGAATTATTTTAAAAAATAACCACGAGAAATTTATTTTGAATAGAATTAGAACGTATATATTTATTCGAATCGTCATTATAATATAAATAATTTTTTTATTTATAAAAGGAATTGAAAATGGCGCGGTAGTTTGAAAATTCAATTTCGAATTTCAAATGGATGTACATGATTCAAAATAAACTGGATTTTAGCGAAACCAAAAATATTAGAATCTATTTGAGAATATCTTTCCAATGAATCCGATAAATCGAAATTTCATAGCGTGGATAAAAAGTTATTCCCAGTTGAAAATTCAGAATAGTCGCTGTGGAATTCTAGCCCTTAAAAATGGAAATTTTGCAAACGACCTCAGTTTTCGACGAAAACACTTTTGTTGGATCCTTGATGTCAAGTTATTGCTAGATTCCAAAATTCATAATTTTCTGATTCAATATGTGAACGTGGCAAAGGAAAACGCGTTTGACCAGTTTTAGTTGATTTTAATCGACTGGAAAATGGCCATTTTTCAAACGGTCTCAGAATTAGGCGAAATTAGTTTTGTTAGGACCGTATCGTCAATAAAAAGCTAGAAAATATTTTTCAGGAATTTTTAGAGTTAGTTTGTGTCCCCGGTAATTTGAAATGCGCGTTCAAATTTAATATATAGAGTTATATTTTGATTTTGGCGAAAAATGATCGAAACGATCGAATCAGCTTACGATACGTATCCCATTATGTTCGGAATGGGGGTAATTAGCTAGGGACGACAGTCGGTGGGTTCGATTTCGAGTTGAAAATAAAAAGTTGCTTTTTAGAATTTAAAATAAATAAATAAATATAAATATATATATTTATATATCCTCACCCCTCTTCTCTCTCTACCATTCAGATCATTTTTAAAATAAAAAAAGGGAAGGAGCGACGGGGGAACCGCCGTTGCCGCCCCATCGCAGCCCCCCAGGTGGCGCGCCCACCACCGAGGCTACCCTATCTCCTCCCCTTCTCCTCCTCCTCTTCCTCCATCTCCTCTGTGCCTCTCTCCCTTCCTACACCCTCTTTCCCCAATTGACCCAACCGCAAACCCCCCCAGCCACCACAGTCCACCGCTCCGCCTTTCTTCCTCTCTCGTCCTCCACGCGAGCCTTCCACATGAAACCCTGACCCCCTCCTGCGACGACGCCCTCCATCCACCGACGCTTCCCTCCTCCACAGCTCGAGCCCCCCTTCTGACGCGTGCGAGACCCCCAGGCCCTCCTCCTTAGTCCATTGTAAGTTTTTTAATTTTATTTATATAGATATTTATTTTTATTTAATTACAATAATTAGTTTTAAGACAAAAATTCAGTTTTTATATGAAAGGGAAATAGTTTGAAAACTGAATTTTTATAGAATAAAAAGGATTTAATTTTTAATAAGAGAATGTTTATATTTTTATTAGAAGGAAGTTTATATTTTTAAACTAATTAAAAATATGATTTTTATATGATGTGAAGAATAAAAATATGATTTTTATATTATATAGATAGTAAAAAATTGATCTTTATTTATGTAGCGTAATAAAAATCTGATTTTTATTATATATATGTTGAAATAAAAATGTGATTTTTATAGCGATGATATAAAAATTCGATCTTTATATATGAAGTAGAAATATAAAAATATATTTTTTATATAGAAAGCAACGTTGTAAAAATATATGAAGTAGAAATAAAAATATGATTTTTATTTATTGGAATGAAGCAATCAAAATATAATTTTTATTATGAACAGCGAGAAACATTGTGTGATGGAACTGATGGAAAGCAAATAAAAATCTGAAACGCTCAGAAATAAAGAATGGAGGAGTCGAACCCTCGGTGAGAACTTCTCACTTTTATTCTTGTTTTCTAGTTAAAAATATATACTATGATGCAGACGGTGCTTACAGCACCCGACACCCGTCGTCCATAGACCATGAACGACTTGTATGCTTGTTAGATGTGTTGTGAAGTTTGTTTGTGATGTTGATGTGAAATGGATAATAAAACGTTCATGTGTTGAAATAAATTAATTATCGTTAAAAATATAATTTTTAATGTGAATGTGATTAAATAAATATTCATTTACAAACCGGACGGTTTGTTTATGTACACCTATTTGAAGGACATTGATTGGAACGATAAATTTTACACGTTGCCCAGCTGCACAAATAATATTCGGTGTTTGTGGATTGAAACCACACACGGGTGTTGGGATGATATTTGGCATACACTAATCCCAACTATTTAGTTGTATGTCGATGATTGGTCGACAGACTGTGTAAGCGTTAATTATTTATATTTAATGCTTATGCAGTTGTGTGGTGCACTTTGGATGATGGTTGATTATTTATCGTTGCTATTATATAAATGTGTTGTATGAAATCCATATAATTAACATTATATGGTAATTTATTGGGCCTCATTCCAATTGGAAAAATAAAGAATATTATAAAATAAAGATTCATGTGTTGAATAGAATAATTAGTCATGTGTTGATGATGCTCATGTGTTGAGAATATTCATGTGTTGAAAATTATCATGTGTTGAGTAAAATATTTTAAACAACAAAATTTACATCTTTATATTAATTTTATAAAATATATTAAATAACAAAAATAGTCATGTGTTGACGATGCTTATGTGTTGAGAATATTCATGTGTTGAAAGAAATATAGATTCATGTGTTGAATAGAATAAATATTCATTTGTTGAATAGAATAACGAAGTTATTGAAATATATAAAGCCGTGTTGATTAGAGATGCGATATTTTGACGCGAACGATACTTATATTGATTATATTCGTTTTTATAATGAATATAGAAAAGGAAATGATTTCAAAATATTACCTTTTGAAAATATTATCATTTGTATATCGATGATGTGGAATATTCGATTTTGGTTCGAAATTGAATACGAAGTTGAAATCGTTTCGAAAACGAATTTAAAACGATTTATAAAATACGTTTTAAAAGGAAATCGACGAAATATATAATATATATATATTATTTATATAGTGGCCTGAATAGAACGCGCCGCGCTGCAGCAGTTCGTGAATTTCGACCAATGACTTCGAATGCACATTACGGGAGATCCGACTGTCGGATTCTCCTGAAACCAGAACCTTGGGCTCGTATCGAAAAGAGCTTTCCAATGAATATTAGAAATTTGAAATCTGACGTTTGGATTAGAATTATGTCCAAATCAAATTTGGAAAAGGTCGCTGTAAGTGCAGTTCGATGGCCGTTTGTGGAAATCGACTGTGCGGACCTTGATAAAACTATTAAAAATATTAATAATTTTCGTAAAATCATAATATATGAATTGGAAAGAACTGGGATAAAAAATTCCACATTTGAAAAGATAAAAATATATTTTTATCGGAATGAACTAGTTTTGAACTCGATTTGAAATGGTTTTGAAAATAATAAGAATTTCCAATACGTGAACCGGAATGGATTTGAATCGAAATTATCTTCGGAATATTTCGATGTTGGATTTCGTGATTATACAGATATGGTTGTGGAAATTTGAAAGATATATTTATATCGTTATTTCCAATACGATATTTGTTGGTTTCAGAATTTGATATTGAATATAAGCCGATATATTTTCTATTCAGAGCCTTGTATTTAATATCAAATGGGATTTTTGGTTCGTCGTGAATGGTGTCTCAAATAGCACTGTTCTTGAACCCATTTTAGAAAAGAGTAAATCTTTTAATTAAGATTTAGTGAAAATGTCCAGTTAATTAGTATTTAATTGGAATTGAATTTAAATTGGATTTTGGGATTATCGTGAGCGGTGTTTTGAATAACACCTGTTCTTTAACTCGATTAACAATGGAAAGTGATTTTGGGTTTATCGTGAACTGTGTTTTAGATGACATTGGTTCTTTAACCCAGTTAAAGATAGGATATTGATTTGTGGGAAGATTAAAACCAAGTGGATTTTTAATGAATCTTTAATTAGATTGAAATGATCGAGAATGGAGTATCACCAGTTTTGCTCCAAAGCGATAATTAAATCTTTAATTAGATTTGAATGTGAAATGGTAATTAATATTTACCGATAACACCGTGGTGTTAGATATGGGGTATTACCAGTTTTGCTCCATGCGATGAATAGGTTGGGATTGGGAAATAAAATAAATAATTTCTTCGGTGTGGTTCGCTAATCCCGACTAGTTTGGAAAACCATAATATGGTTTGAAATGATATCCAAAGGAAGATTAAAGAATAAATTTAGAAGAATTTATCTTTGATAAAATTAATGGGAACCTTTCCCAAGAATGTGAATATTGGAATAAAAGAATATTCTGAATTGGAATGAGGCGTATGTTGTGTTTGTGTAACACTTGTTTATTATATACGCAGGTTATTCGGAAAGGCCGGGTTTATACCCATTCTGAATAACCGATTCGACGATAAGTCAAAGATGAAGATGGTGGCTGAAGACCGGAAGTCTTCACCTCGTTTGGATGTTTATTGATGATCTTAATTGGGTTGTACACCCAAGAGGAGGGAATCAGTTGGTGATCATCCAGACGTACTTGGAGATCGATGGATATGCGAGGAAAGTACCTCCGGTTTCGTTCAGACCCAGAATGAACTTTTAAATGGACTGTGTGTATGACATTGGATTTCATTCTGTGTTGATTGATCTCTATTAAATATACATATGTTTGGCGGTGGAGAATTTATTCTCTTGCTTAATGCCCTTCTCTGAGACGTACGAGCTCAGAGGTTGTATATCGATGGACATCAGTCGCATGGAGTGAATTGCTTGTGTGGCATGCCTAAGTAGCAAATGATCAAGGCTTCTGTTGAAAAGCAAAGTCTTGTGGTTGATGATCAAAGCACGACTTGTGTGGCGCAGCTTTGTATATGGCGTTAATTCGCGAGCCTCACACCTCGGTATGAGTCAAAAACGGGACAGTGACCGCAGGGAGAGCACGACGTTTCTTTCTAGCTATGGGTGATGTCAGTGACCTACCAGCCCTGACATTTATACACTACTTACCTGTGTGGTTATTGGATGTGAGGCGCCTCGAATATATGGTCGATAACTGGCACTATGTGAGCCGACGTACAGACCATTATATATGTCCTATAGGACCAGGAAATGTGTGTTCAGGAATAACTAATCCTCAAAAGTAAGAGAGGACCGGCCCCGAAGATCCAAGGATCGCTGTGTCTGGTCCTGAGACATTTGCTAGAGTGTCTCGAACGGAGAGGAGCTTGCACCTTGCCTCGACTCATGATGGAATCCAATTTCCAATACGTGACTTTTAGTTTTATTTGTAGAGCCTAGTATGGCGACATAGTGGTATGGGTCACTTATGCAGTCTATGATTGATACTTATGATTGAAATTGTTTTAAAACTATACACTTATAGTAATATCAAAATAATCTATTTTTAAACGTATCAAGCATTCTTTGGCTATTATAAGGTAAAACCCTATCCTCCGGCTTGCGTTGCATTGTGTGATGGGACCTGGGTCTTATAATAGCTTCATTTTTCTTTATTTAGCATTGCGCTGTTGTTTTATGCACTGGAATTGTAACGACCCGGATTTCGAGCGACTTTGGTTATCGACATAAGCCCGATGTTGATAACCAAAACACCGAAAAATCCTGGTAATTAGTGAAAGAAATTAGAGGGTGAGGAAAGATAAGAAAGAAAATTAGAATAGAAGAAGAAGAACACAACATCAGAGTAACACGAATCTCACAGCGGAACGAATAAATATATTTCATAACATAACTTTGAAATACAAACTCGGTATTTGAATATACATATCATTTTCAAAGTACAGCACTTACAACACAGCGGAAATAACTATAGCTATAACATCCTGAAGCCTCCTGCTCCAGCTCTTCAAGTGTATCTGTAAAATCCCGACTACTTGACTGCCCGTACAAATTTAGGCACCCAAGAGTTTAGGGAAAACAACAAAATAAACTCCGGGTCAGTCATGGGACTGGTGTGAGTAAAACAGTTGAACAAGTAAATGATATCTCATAAGACCACGCCGCATAACGGAACGGGTTTTTCCCTTATGAGAATCCAAAATATCTTTATATCAAAAACCTTTTGATATTATCATAATGTCTATCAACCACAGTATATATATAATCATCTAGCAGAAACGCTTTCATCTCACGTTCTACATATATAGTATACAATCAAAACCGCAAGCACGTATTGGGTAATGGATTTCCAACTATGACAAGGTATGGAATCACCTTTCGCTAATGTACCTCTAGAGAGGAATACACTGGGTTCAACAAGAACATCTTGCAACCCGGCCACACATGACCGACCACTCATTTCGCTTGAGTGTATCGAATGTATATCACCAACAGTTGGGATCAGCAACCGTTTCCCGAATGGGACAGCATCAACAATAGATTTTTAGAAGTAAATGAAACTCTAGATCAGGTGATTATACACCCTACATCGGTGCGACCGACTTAGCCATGCTGCCTGCCCGATTTCTGTCATTTACCGGATGATGAGGCTAGAAGCTACGCTTTAACATCACATTAGATTCACTTTGAATGCCACATTGTCAAATCCATCAAATCACCGATTGACGTCCTCAACCATACATTATGTGTTAGCTAAAAGAAGTTTCCTTCTTCGCTTCCACTCTTGGTACAGTTGGAGAAATCAATATACGTGATCGTCTGGACATACTCTGTCAGACATCCGTCCATACAAGTCACCCAGGAACAGGATGAACCGAAGGCACTATTCTGTAAACAGGATAGCCCTTGCATAACTCCGTCTTCAATTTCCTTTGGCATATATGATTCGCAACGCTTATGCCAATACAGAGTGGTTCTTTGGATAATAATCCAACCGGTCTCTCCATATTAACAACGTTAAAATGGTCAATACTTCGATAGTCTGTGATTTAACTATCGAATAAAAACAAGTGTGCAAACAACGATAATATTTCCAAATGGAAATTATATCGATCAAACATCATTTAACATTCATCTCTTTATTTCATTAATTTACTTATTTCCTGTTTCCCTACGTTCAATATTCCTTATTTTCTAAATTGGGAAAATATACGTTATTAACAATGGAAAACATTTCCATTTCTCGTTTTCTTTATTAGAAAACATTTCTGGTTTCTTATTTGGAAAACATTTCCAAAGCTTCTTCATTGGACTTAGGCAGATGTTTAAACAAACCATCGCGATGCCAACTCAAACCATTTCCCTTTTACTGCCGAACATTAACTATTCCTTAGTTAAAACGAAGCCAATTAAGTTGGGGTAGAACTACCTCTCAGACCTTAACTGAACAACATTTCTAACTTTGAAATGGGCAAAGTTCACTTTGTATTCCATTTACTAACTTCTTTACTTAACCCTCCTTCGAATAGCTATATTCGATTGACTCTTTTTACTTAACTCCTTTGGACTAACCCCTATCAATTAACTCTATTGGACTAACACTATTTGACTAACGCTATTTATTTACTCATTTCACTTACTCTTTTCGAATAAACTATATTCGATAATCCCTTTTACTTTCTATTCGAATAACTATATTCGATTTATTCATTTGCTTCTATTCGAATAACTATATTCGATTTAACTCACTTGCTTCTATTCTAATCGATTAAACTAACATCGATTATCTCTTTTCAACTTTATTCTCTAATCGATTAACTAACATCGATTAACTTCTTTTACTTTATTCTCTAATCGATTAACTAACATTGATTAACTTCTTTTACTTTATTTCTAATCGATTAAACTAACATCGATTAACTCCTTTGCTTTAACACTAATCGATTAAACTATCATCGATTAACAACTTTTAACTTCTACTCTAATCGATTAACTAACATCAATTAACCCCTTTTACTTTATTTCTAATCGATTAAACTAACATCGATTAAACTACGTTTTCCGTTACAACTATTTCCTTTTTATAACGTTTACTTACCGTTACAAATATATCCTATTTATAACTTTTATAACTTCTATTTACCGTTACAAATATTTCCTATTTATAACTTCTATTTACCGTTACAAATATTTCCTTTTTATAACTTCTATTTACCGTTACAAATATATCCTATTTATAACTTCTATTTACCGTTACAAATATTTCCTTTTTATAACTTCTATTTACCGTTACAAATATATCCTATTTATAACTTCTATTTACCGTTACAAATATTTCCTTTTTATAACGTTTACTTACCGTTACAAATATATCCTATTTATAACTTCTATTTATTTTCTAAATAAATATCCCTTTTCTATTTCTATTTATTTTCTAAATAATTATCCCTTTTATAAAACCGTGTTCGTTTTATAAATAATTCCTTTTATAAAATCCTCTGATTTTATAAAATTCCTTTATTTCAATATACATTGAAATACTTCTTTTTACATCCCAGGGTCTTTTATGATATTTACAATATCGAATAACAATGATCAACATCATTCCAATACACATAATCCATAACAGATTATATAACACATCATATATCACAATATATGCAAAACAGTAAAATAAATGTTGAGGAATCCAGTTGGATTCCTCCAACCTGTCTCCCTGCATCCACAGATGTTACACAGTATAATATATATCATATTTCATTTTGAAATGAAATATCCTGCTGTACAGAACCATATTTGATTAACAGTACATAGATTTACTATAACTACGTTTTCAATCAAATCTATTTAACAGTCCAGTTTAACAATCAATATACAGCAGTCAATAAATAAAGTACAATTTATATTAAAATATAAATTGAGGAGAGTTAGTGAGTTTTACTCACATTTGCGCGTTAATCGTTAAATAACGGTTTGCGTTATGTTGATTCAGACGGACAATTTATTTTGCAATAAATTGTAACGAGCTTCGATCCACTCCCCATCAGTTCCATTGAGTAGTGTCCATCCATATGATCTTGTCGGATCCGACCATTCTAAATTCCGATATCGTATGCTTCTTTGTAATAGCTCGGCCCATCTCCACATTTACCCGACCCGCATTCCTCTAACTCCTTCTCCAGTATTTGTACTGCCAAGCCTTTCATTCTTTAGCAAAACTTCACGCGTAAAAATAGCCACTCACTCATGCAACTCTGTCTGCATATAGAGATATATCTGTCATCTGTACACCTATAGTCACACCACCCCTAACGTCCGTAGACACCCATCACGTTCCCATGCCAGACCCCCCCTTTCTTATTTAAAACAGGCTCACGCAAATGAACAGTACGTGTCCTTCCCCGTAAACAACGATGCTACTCCATTCATGAAAAATTCCACTTCAGTATCCACACATTGACACAAGAAATGGTCATCTACTTTTAACCCATTCCTTTCCAACCGCCTTCTGGTTATCATACCCTCATTTAAATCCGCCCCCGCTCTAAACAGTAGTTCATCTTCGACTGAATTCATCTTCCCTCGAAAACATCCGACAGCTACTCCTCAACCAGACATTAACGCACCAGAACCATTTCCACACTACTGCTCCTGCTTTATTTTCATGAACCCTGCTCGCAAGAAGAAACCACCTGCCGCCACGTCTACATCTGACCGGAGGTGGATCGGAGATGCCCAGGTGATGCGCCGTAACGTAACGACCCTCCACCCCCAACAGTTTGCCGTCCGATGCCCTGCTCCGACGTAGAGACTCCACGAACTCCAGTCCGTTCTTGACCAAATTCCGACCTCCAGGAGCCTTTGTCTCCGATCATATCCGTTGAAAAAGTCGAGCTCTCTGAGCTCTAGATCTTCGTAGTTGGAACATTTTATATAGATGATCAGATCGGAAATTAAAGGGGTAAGAAGATTGTGAGATTTGGGGTCATTGGTTTTTTTTTCCTGTGGCGGCTTCATAACACTTTGACCACGCATACTTGTTGATCTCGAAAGAATTAGGTTAGGCTGAGCTTATTTAAGAGAAATTTGGAGGACTGTAACATTTTCTGGCCATTCATTTTACATCTCGTGGAGGCGTGTTTTCGGTTTTGACCACGAAAACTATTTGTTTAGGGTATGACCACGTGTTATGTTTTTGGCCCTAGGATTTTGTTTTCCAGTATCATTTTATATAAGTTAATTTGGTTCATTATTTATTTTGAGTTGTAATAATTTACGTACCCTATTATATATAACTCTGTCCACATACAAGCTATTACGAACAGAAATGAAAACACCAGTGAGACGAGCATCGTGTCACGGTTCTAAAAATATAATAATATCGGTAGGTGGACTTATATTTTGAAACTTCAAAATGTTGATTTCAGGGTGCGAAATACTTCAAATAAAAAGTTGCATATTTAATTAATTAAAAATTACAATAAAATTCTAAAAATTAAATTATCACTACGTCTCTAAAGAACCTTATCTAAATTCAAACACGATCTCTAGTTATATCGAATAAACCGATATGGTCGATAAACGATTCTATAGCGACTATTCTAAAATTTGATTTGGACATATCTCCAAATCTACACGACGAAATCCCGATTCTTCTCTTCCACTAGAAAGATATATTCCACCAGCTCCACACATTTCTTGTTTCACAGAAATCCGGCTTAAATCGAATCATGTACATTCAATTGAAGTTCGAATCGCCAATTTACGAACTGCAGCGCCATTTCGAGCTCGTTTATAATTATATTATAAACTATACGTTCAACTGTCGATGATTGAATATATTCGTTATTCTAATTCAATTCTAAACTGAATTATATATCACAGATGATCCGGTTCAAACCATTTCGTCATTTCAGCCAATTCTGATTATTTCAGAATTAAATATATTATTTAATTTATTACTTTATTTTAAAATATTCATCAATATTTTATTCCACGACCTTTTAATTCTTTAAACCTACCATTTACACAATTAAATAAATTAATCATAATACCCCTGCCAATGCGGGTCATTACAGGAATTCTTGGGAGGAAACCCGTTCCGTGTTATACGGCGTGGTCCCTTGATTTATCTAACTTTAAAAATAAAGATTAATAACTGTTTTAGTTCTCACACCAGTCACATGACTGACCTGGATTTTATTATTTTAACCTAAATTCTGGATGCCCCTATTTTCCACACGGGCAGCTAGTAGTTTTGGTTTTGCAAATTTATATTCACAGGATCCTGGTTTACAGCTGGAACGATACTCGGAAAGCTCTGTATCCGTGAATTTCTTTCAGTTGCGTGTTGTATTATTTTTCCGCTACTATGTATTTAAATGTAATCTAAATCTCTGATATTTTTCTGATGTATTATATTTATTCATACTCTGTATATTCTTGTATTCTGATGGAATTGTTGTAATAAACAATGAATCGTTCTTCTGTTTGTGTTCTGATTCGTCTTGTCCTCACGGTAATTCGTTCTTTCTCTTCTATTCGGAGAACGGGGAAGTTCGGGTCGCTTCAGAAACGATTTTTGATGAAATATTCCAAGTTTATAAAGATAAAATATATTTTTATTTGAATAAGTAGTTTATCAATTGAGTAAAGAATTAAAAGAAATTATATAGTTTTAATATAAGCAGAATTTTCCAATGTATGAATTAGAAAGGGTTTGTATGGAAATAATCTTCGGAACATTTCAACATTGGATTCCGTGATTATACGGATATTGTTGAGGAATTTGGTAGATATAGATATCATTATAGCCAATACAATATTTGTTGGTTTCACAATTTGATATCGAATATAAGCCGATATGATTTCTATTTAGAGGCTTGTATTTAATATCAAATTGGATTTTGGGTTTGTCGTAAATGGTGTCTTTAATAACACTGTTCTTAAACGTAGTTGAGAAAAGAATAAATCTTTTAATTAAGATTAATGAAGTTTTCCAATTAATACATATATTTGGAATTAAATGGAAGTTGATTTTTGGTTCATTGTGAACGATGTTTTAAATAACATTTGTTCTTAAAACCCAATTAACAGTGAAGATATGATTTGGAATTTATAAATCTTTTAATTAAGATTTAACGGAATTTTTCCAAAGTAAAGTTTTCCAATTTAATACATTAAATTGGAATTGAGTGGAATTCGATTTACTAATAATCAATATAAGCTTCTGTGAAGGAAGACCGTTACTATTTATGGAATTTAAAAGGCTTTACCGTTATTCTATCTATAGTATTAGTCAGATACAAAAATTTATATCAATTATATATTGATCGGATTTCCGTGAAGATCCTATTTTGATGGAAGAGGCTTTTGGGTTTATCATGAATTTTGTTTTAAATAACATTGGTTCTTTAACCCAGTTGAAGACAAGATTAATTTCTTAAAGTTGAATAATCATTAAGTAATGATTTTTGAGATCAAACCAAGTTAGAGTTTTAATGAATCTTTAATTGGATTGGAATGTGAATGAGGTAATTAAATTAACCGAATTCAAGAAATGATCAAGAAGAAGTACCACCAGTTTTACTCCATGCAGTATTTAAATCTTTAATTTGATTTGAAACGTGAAATGGTAATTAATTTTACCGATAATGCAGTGGGTGTTAGATATGGAGTACTACCAGTTCTGCTCCATGGATTGAATAGGCTGGATTGGAAAAATGAAATAAATGATTACTTCGGTAAGGCTCGATAATCTCGACTAGTTTGATAAACCTTAACTTGGTTTAAGATTGTTAAAAGATAGTACAAAATCTTTTGCAATGGTTTTTAAAGAAAGATTTAAACAAGTGGTTTAAATGAATTAAATCTTTGATAAGATTTATGGGAATGATTTCCAATGTAATGAATATTTGAATAAAAGAATATTCTGGATTGGAATGAGGCGTATGGTGTGTTTTTATAGCATTTGATTATAAGATACGCGAGTTTTTCGGAAAGACTGGGTTTAACCCATTCTGAATAATTGATACGACGACTAAAAGTCAAAGATTTGAAGACGGCGGTTGAAGACCGGAGATCTTCACATCTTTTGGATGATTACTGATGTCTTAATTGGGATGTACACCCAAGACGAGGTAATAAGTGGTGATTGTCCAGACGTACTTGTGGATCGACCGGATATGCGAGGGCCTCTCTCCTGTATTGGACATATGGGACAAGGAATATGTTGACTCCGGTTTCATTCAGGCCCAGAACGGACTTGCAAATGGATTGTATGTCTGACATTATATTTCACGCTGTATTCGTTGATCTCTGCTAAATATCTGTTTGGTAGCGAAGAATTTATTCTCTTTCTTAACACCCTTCTCTAAGACGTACGAGCTCAGATGTTATATGTAACGACCCGCATTTTCTGGCCAATTATTTTAAATTATTTTAATGGCAGTTTGGAATTAAATAAAGGAATTTAATTACTTTTGAATATTTAATTTAAATAATAAATAAATAAAATAATATTTTAAATTCAAAATATTTGGAAATTATCGAATTTGCTGTATGCTGTGTATCAGCAACATATAAAGGGTCAATATCGTTGATAGTGAAAATATATCGACGACATCGTCTATTTAACGACCGTCGCGCATTGGGTTTATAATTTAATTAAATAACGAGCTGCAACGGCGCGGCAGTTCGCGTTTTGGCATTTTGAACTTCAATGGGTCGTACCGGGTTCAAACTAAGTCGGATTTCCTCGAAACAAGAAACGTCGGGACCGGGTAGACAATATCTTTCTAATGGCAGAGAAAAATTGAGTTTTCGACGTGTAGATTTTATTTTATGTCCAAATCAAATTTTGGAAAAAACGCTATGGAATTCCCTTTATATATATAGCGCTGCGTTTATATAAAATAAGGGGTTTTAAAATATTTTGACGATCAAACTGGCCTGGAATTCAACCAGAGTCATTTTATCTTGAATCTATATCAAATTCTGGTAGAGTATGACCAATTGCAATATTTTGGTATTATTATATTGAAGTATTTTAAAATTTATTTATTTTAATTCAAATTGGGCCGTTTAAAAGGGACTTTCTTCAGACGATCTCTGTTTTTGACGAAACAAATTTTGTTGGGACCGTAATGACGAACTATTGCTAGATTTTCAAACCGCACGTCAATCGGGGTTATTCTGTGAGCGTGGCAGAATAAAATGCAAGATAAAAGCGACTATTTGAACGTAAACAAACGCTGTTCGAGCATACGAGCACGAAATTCGATGAAACAAGATTCGTTAGGACCGTATCATCAAATTATACGATGACGTCCAATTGCGTCACGAACAGAGCTTGTATGTGAGCACATGAGCCAATAAACAGTATTCAAAATAGCGATAGACACAAAATAAAAATCGTCGGTCGTTGTCAAACATCACGTCAGCTTAAAATATATTAAACCACACTTTATTAAACCCTTTCCCCTTACAAATTTTCAGCCAACCAGAAAATTCCTCCGTCAATTTTGCAAATAAAACCCCGGTTACAAAATCATTTAATTCTCTCAATCCGTGATGAAATCGCTAAGGGGTCCTAAGGGAAAGTCGTAGATCGGGAGGAAGAGAAGCTACAGCAAAAAGTTGGGAAGGTATCGACGGAGGTGGTGGCCGGAATTCGCGATGGACAGCGAGAAGTCATTTTCGTTTTTTGTACTTTTGTGGGTGTTTGGGCTGACGAATGATTGGGGGGTTGAAGGCAATGTTGTAGAGGAGAGAGAGGGCTAGGTTTTTGGTTCAGGTCGGAGTACCGGATGTTGGCTGTGGTGACGGGAAAACGAGGATGAACGTGGTTGAAGTTTTGAGGGTTTTATTCTTTGGTGACGGTCGGACTAGGGTGTTTTCCGGCGTCACGGTGGCTCGTCGTGGTCGGGGGTCTGAACGGAAGGGTAGCAGGATCGGAGGGGTCAGTTCTGGGGTGGTGCGGCGGTCTGAAGTGGGGCGAAGCATCAGAATTTGGTCAGGGTCTGGTTTCCGGTCGTAGGCGTTTTCTGGCGAACTGGGGGTGATTTGGCGATGGAGCTCTTGGGCGTGGGTGCTGCTCTGGTTGGCGAAGACAGTGGTGGGCAAGTGGCAGCCTCCTGTGGTGTTTAGTGTCGACGGGGAGGAGTTTTCCGATGGGAGTTTCGATTTGGGGAAGAACCAAAGGAAGAAGAGACGGGTTTTTGGGAGAAAATACGATAACGCGTGATGCGGAAAAACTGTATGAGCTGACGTGGACAAACGGACAAAAGGGGAGTTAAGGTAAATTTAAATTTAATTAATTAATTAACTAATTAATATCATTAAATTATTTCAACCTTCGTACTGCGATATCTTTCACATACGTGAACGAAATTTGACGAAACTGGATCCGTTGGGATCGCAGGGACGAGACGATGGCACTGACTAGGCACTGATGTGACGCTGTTGAAATTTCAGCAAATTTTGGACGTCTGTTTCAATTTAAAAAGAACAAACACGTCCATAGTCAACTGTATCCACGGGTGAGTTAATTCTCACACTTCTCTGGACTACTGTGATGTGATAAATCCATATAATTTAAATATCAATTAAATTTGGTTGATTGGATGCGAGTGCTATTGGTTCTTGTTGTTTGAGTGGTTGACCGTATTTATTTGTCGTTTTGATGTGTTATACTGACAAAATCTTTTCGTATGTGTTAAGTGATGCAGAGAAGGACAGGTAGGAGGAATCAAATCGAATTCCTCAAATTTATTTTATTTATTGATCGTATTTCTCATATATGTGGACTGACAACCCAAAACAACATCAAACCTGTTTGGATTAAGTAGATGACAATCGTGTTGTGTTTTTAGTCAATCGACAGGATTGATTAAGTCATTGGCAGTGATGGTGTAAACCAGTTGTTTTAAGGCGTCGTTATGCCGCTAGAGAAACTGACGCAGTTTAAAGTTTTTAATTATTTTTATAACTGAAAGAGGAATTTTAATTGGGTTTTAAACAAGAATTAAAATAGAAATTCATAAATATATTTATATTTATAATAATGTATTAACGAGGAATTTATTTAAACATTTCATATTATGAAATATTTTTGTCATAAAGGACAGAAATTAATATACGAGTGGGGAAATTAAATAATTGTTTTTACATAACAATTAAATGATATTTTTAAATTAATTAAGTGATTAATTAATTTAAGGAGGGAAAACGGTGGATAAATATCAGTTAACAATTAACAGATGTTGACGGTCGACCAAAGTGGCTGTTTTAACCAAAGTTGACGGTTAAGATGATTTGATTTAAATTAATCAACTCGATAGTTTCGAATATTCATCAGACTTAAGAAATATTGTTAGAGGTAGTTAATATTTGATTAACTATGATTATCGAGTCAATTATCGATTGATGGAGTTAATTATGATTCAATGATCTTCCAAAATGATTAACTATTTATTTCTAGTTAATTAAGGATTTGTTTATCTTATTTCTAAATTAAATAAAAGTAACTATGATTTAAGTTGTTAATGGTTAGGCTAATTATCATTTTACATAATGATAATTGCAGTAATTTTTTTAATGATAGATTAAATTAAAAAGTGATCAAAAAGGGATATAAAATTTGATTAAGATTTGGTTAAAAGGATTTTAATCCAGTTTACAACCACAGTTTGGTAAAATATATCTCGTAAGCATATTCGAGAGTTAAAATGAGGATTTACCAAGTTAGCCAAAGTGTGTTTGGTTTAGGATAAAGTTTAAAATAAAATGGTGCATTTACTTAATAGATTAAGTAAAAAGGTTTAAAGGGAAATTCCAAATGTAAGAGATGGGTTATTACAACCTATTGAGATCTAACGGCAATAATAGTTTGCCGAAGGAGTTACTTAATTTAGGGATGGGAATTTAAAGGTAAAGTGGGTTTTCAAATCAAGGGAACTGGTGTTAAGATCATAATGGAATAAAGGTGGAAATGGTATATTGGGTTTTGAGTTGTAAACTCTTACCGTCTGGAGATGGGAATGGGGTCGACCAAGGTCTGAGAGGTAATTAAAATACCCCAACTTGGGCGACTTCACTATTGTCAAAGGATGGTACTAGTTTGCAAGGGTAGAGAATGTTTTGAAGGATTTAATTAGAAAATATCGCAAATGGTAAAGTGAAAGATTTTGGAAATATAAATAGAACCACTGGTTGTAAATTAAACCTTTGTATTAGTTGGGTCAGACGATGAAATATGGTTTGCTTATGTAATCTAATCAAAGGTATTACCATATTTCAAATGGTAACAGTAATGTAAAAGAGGATTCTGAAACGATAGCGATATTTGCAAAGGTAAGAGATATAAGAAATGTTCCGACAATTAAACGAATGTTCAAGATTAAAGAGATTAAGGGTGTTGTATAGAATATATAAGAATATTTCTGAACCAAAGTAAAATAATGTGAGGGTTTGATAAAGAAGTTATTCGAAAATGAGTATTGATTATATTTTCAAAGAAATAAAGTATAAGGGTTTTATCGAGATAAAGTTATGGAATCGATTACCAGAATCGATGGAAAAGTTTTTAATGAAATATTTTTAAATAAATAACCTTAGCTGCCAAAGGAACTAACATCACTGATTTGATTTGATAGTTAAACAACCGACTATCAAATGAGATATACCTTTTGACGAGTTGTATTCGAAGAGACTGGGATGGGAACTAGACCCAAAACCACTTCGGATCAACTGTGCGATCAAGTTTAACGTGAAGACGATAAAGATGGAGCATTGAAGACCGCAGATCTTCATAAGTGGAAGAACCACTAACAATCTCTGAGTCGACGTAGAGATATACTGGGGTTCTGTCATGGTTGAAATCTGTGGATTGCAAGGACTTCTCGCTACTGATCCTTGGGGTGATTCCTATTGGATGCAGTAGGAGAGTGCCTTCAGTTCATCCTGTTCCTGGATGACTTGTATGGACGAGTGTCTGACAGAGTATTTCCAAAGCGGTCACGTATATTGATTTCCTCAACTATACCAAGAGTGGAGGCAGAGAAGGAAACTTCTTAGCTGACACGTAATGTATTGTTGAAGACGTCGATTCGTGATTTCGATGGATCTGACAATGTGGCATTCAAAGTGAATCCGATGTGATGGTCAAGCGTAGCCTCAAGCCTCATCAACCGGGAGATGACAGAAATCGGGCAGGCAACATGGCTATGTGGGTCGCTCCCATTAGGGTGTATGACCACCTATCTAGAGAAATTCCTTTTGCTTCTTAAATCTATCGATGTTGTCCCATGTCAGGAGACGGTGACTAGCTACCACCGTCGGTGATATACATTCGATACACTCAAGCGAAATGAGTGGTCGATCATGTGAGGGCCGGGTTGCAAGACGTTCTTGTTGAACCCAGTGTATTCGCCTCTAGAGATACACTATCGGCAGGTGGTCCCATACCTTGTCATAGTCGGAATCCAATTTCCAATAAGCGCCCGCGGTTTTTGATTGTATACTATATATGTAGAGCGTGAGATGCAAGCGTTCTGCTACTTGGTTATTTATTTGTGGTTGATAGACACTATGATAATATCAGAAAAGATATTGATTTCAAAGATGTTTTGGGTTATAGTAAGGTAAAAACCGTCCGTGTTTATGTGTGGACTGGTCTTACTATTATCCTTTTATTTCAAAAGGATTTCCAAAGTTAAACAAGTTGTTTGTGTTATGAATTTATCACTGATAGTATTCCAGACTGACCCGGTGAATTTTGTTTTAAATCAAATGTGCTCGGGTCAGACCGAGTATATTTGCAGGTCGAGTTTAGCTTGGAGTTTTCCAGGAGCGGGAAGCAGAAGGCTTCACCATTAGTTATTCAAAGTGTATTTCCGCTGTATCTAATATATGATGTACTTTGATGATTGGTATGTATCTATACAGTTTCTTTTTGTAAAGAGATTTGAGATATTATATTTATTCGTTCCACTGTGAGATTCTGATGTGTTCTTCTTCTTTCTTCTATTCTAACATTTCTTTCTTTCTTTTCTCACCCTCTAACTTCTTTCTATTAACAGTCAGGGGTTCGATACTTGGGTTTTTGGCAAGTGATACGGGTTTATGTATTATTGTCGAAAATTCGAGCATCGAAATTTCCCGGGCCGTTACATTATATATTGGTGGAAATCAATGGTATGGTATGGATTGACAATGTGGCATGCTGAGATGCATGGATCAAGGCTTTTGTTGAAAATCTAAGCCTTATGGTTAATGATCAAAGCACAGCTTTAATTAGCGCAACTTTGTGTTGCGTTAATTCATGAACCTTACACCCAGGTGTGAACCAAAGACAGGATAAAGACTGTAGGGAAATGGACATACGTTAGCTTCTAGCTAGAAATGATGTCATGGTGTGGAGCCCAGGCATTTTACTTATGTGGATGTTCAATATTATTTGACAGAAGGCGACGTACCTCGGATTTGATTTGGGTCTCCAATGGCTTTTGATTGTTCGACGTACTGACCATTTTGGATATTAGAAAGAATCGGCTAGCGTATTGTTTATGGTATTGCTAATCAGTGACGGCTGACCAGCCCTGAAGTTCCAAGGGTTGCCCAGAGGTGTGATTCTGAGACTTTTGCTAGAGTGTCTCGAAATCGGTGAGGAAGATTTCTTTCCTCGGTTCATAGATGGAAATCTAATTTCCAATACGCGACTTTTCAGTTTTAGTTGTAAACCTGTATATGGCGATATAATATATGGTACCTATGCCGCCTATGATTGATACATTTATATTTGAAGTTGATTTCTTCACTTATAGTAATAGTATAAGATAAATTTCGTGTACCAAGCATTTTTTGCCATTATAAGGTAAAACTCTATCCTCTGGCTTGCGTTGCATTGTGTGATGGGACCCGAGTCTTATAATGGCTTCATTTTTTCCTTTTTTGCATTGCGTTGTTTGTTTATGGTACTCCTAGGAGGAAACCTGTTCCGTGTTATACGGCATGGTCCCTTGATTTACCCAACATTAAAATCAAGTTAATAACTGTTTTAGTTCTCACACCAGTCTCATGACTGACTCGGAGTTTATTATTTCCACCTAAACTCTGGGTCCCCATATTTTCCACACGGGCAGCTAGTAGTTTTGGTTTTCGCCTATATTTCTTTTCATAGGATCTTGGATTACGGCTGAAGCTATAT
Source organism: Allium sativum (assembly GCA_030737875.1). Lineage (NCBI taxonomy): Eukaryota > Viridiplantae > Streptophyta > Magnoliopsida > Asparagales > Amaryllidaceae > Allium > Allium sativum. The sequence goes on along the minus strand of CM060913.1, from coordinate 704,371,270 downwards.
ATGGAATGCTTTGTATCCGTGTATTCCTTTCAGATGTGGCAGTCGATGTTTTCCGCTGTTTTGTAATTTAAATCTCTGATATTATTTTCCGTTGTACGATATTTATTCGAGCTCTAATATCTTGTACTCTGGTGTAAATTGTTGTAATAGCAATGAAATGTTCTCATGTTTGTGTTCTGATGCGTCGCGTTCTCATTACAATCCGCATTCTTGAACGGTCTTGGTCGGTTTAGCGATCGATTCAGCCCGGGCGAAATTCGGTGCGTAACAATACCCTTCATAAATATTATCAAATTTGATTTCATTTACTAATCTAAAGTGTTTCTCTACAAATATTATTAGATTACGAGAGTTAATGGCACATGCTTCGTGTTTGATGACGACACACTTTTTGAATTGGTTTTCTATAATTAAATATGTTTAGCATTTTTACGAAAAATGATTTTTGCATATGGTAAATGTTTTTTTTTTGATGAAATCACTTCTACTTAATGAATTCGTTAGTTACAACATCTAATTTATTGTTAAGTTAAATTGTTTTTCCGCTCATCTTCAAAAGAAATTTATTTGTTAGGCTTTACTTCTAAGTGATAGTAAGATTCCTAATACTTGTAGAAATAATTTTGATTAGTGAAGGAAATTTACTGGCTAGATCTTATATCATTACACCAAAACAACTAAGTAGTAGCATTAAATTTTTTACATTGCCAACGCTTATATATGTTTTAGATTAATCACATTAATAAGTGTTGCTAAGCTAAAAATGTGTTGCCGAAAATACACATTAACAATTTATCTATTCACAACTCTATTTGCCTGGTTAAACTGAAAATAGTTAATATGTGGATGGGGTAAAATAGTAAATGAGTATTGTTTTGATTGTTTTACCCCAATTCCTACCTCAACACCTTTTGTTCCTCTCCTTCAACACAAAATAACCAGCAATTTCTTCTTCCTTCCTCCACGTGCAAACTCTCATCTTCAACGCTAAAATTTTTGGGGGACGGTTTCTCTTTCTTTCCTCCACGCACAAACTCGATTGGATCGATTTCTGCTTTCAACCCTAACAGAAGATACGCTAAAATTTGTTGTTTGATCTCATAATCTATAAAGTTATAACTTATGTTTGAATCATGAATCGTGAATCATGCTTAAGATCATTTTTTACTATTTTGAATTTTTACTGGTTTCAATTTTCTTGTTTTGATTTTTTTATATTGTTATGATTTTTTTCGCTAGCTCATTCGATTTTACGTTTTGATTTGTTTTACTGTTTTGATTTTTTCGTTGGTTTTATTTACATCTACGTATTTAAGCTATTATACACCTGCTCTTTTGAATTTTAAAACCTGTTTTATCAAGATACAAATTTATTCAGTTCATCCACATTTATAGTTCTTCTAATTTTCAAGTGATTATAAAATTCTACTGTTTTATTTTTTTAGTAGATTGTGGGTTATTAATTTGCTTTTCCTATTCAAACTCTCTAAATTCATTCATGTGAAGACATCAACCATTATTTTTCTTATTATTATATCCTTTGTTGCATCCCTACAACTATATTTATCTCCAATGTCAGTCACCTTCGCTGTTATTATCACATTTGGTGCATAAATATCTTCTTCCTTGTCACTAATTCACTATACTATATAAATTTATCACCTTGTTTGACTGCCAATCAATCAGATAGGTGCATTATATTTAAAATTTCAACTTGAGATTAATTTATTGTTGTGTATTTAATACACAGATTTTTCGTTTTGTAGAATGATATAGGTTGCATATTACTAGTCAAGTACCTCCTATCAATATGATATTTTATGTGTAGAGAACTGGAAAGAGCTCAAAATATGGATTACCCTCGATCCTTTAGTAGACTCAAACTTACCCTATTTTGGAAGAATTAAGAGCATGTCAACAACTCAAGCATGTATAAATAATGTTTAGCCAAGCAATGCACAGAAAGAGGCAAGGGAAATTTTGCTCAGTGCTCACATCCAAATTAAAAAGTAGCAAGTCTCATGTTGAAAATTTTGAAATATGGAAATAATATTCCTGTTATGAAACATTAACTCAATACTAGCACCTAAGAAGAAAAGAGTACGACAGTCAAAACAATGGTGAGCAAAAAATAAACAAACATATGATCAACAAGAACTTACTGACTTTTTTAACTTTGGTTACAAAAAAATCTCACTCAAGAAAATATCATATTTTCTTGAAACTGAGTTGGATGATCATTCTTCATGTACAAAGCTGAAGCTGTAGAATTGAGAGTATGCATGCATTTTATTGGAGAAACATGGTGAGTTATTTTTGTCTGAATTCTTTAATGATCTCAAAAGTTATCTTAGTTGCAAACTTTGGTTTGAGCAACTAGCTCTACAAAATCCTTGTAGTCTATTTCACTTTCAAATATTCCATTTCAAAATATTAGAAACTTAATATATGTTTTTTGCTTTTTTGGAAAAATTTCACTATAAAAAAATGATAGATAATTATATGTGCACGAAATAATAATTATAACATATTAGTTAATCCATTGTGGATTAACTTAGAGAAAAGTTGGTGGATCAACTTAATTGTGTCGATTAACTTAGAGAAAAGTTGGTGGATCAACTTAATTGTGGATTAACTAACAAATCAAGTGGACTAGGATAAAATTTACCTTTTTTTTGCTAGTTCATTTTATTTTTACTAATTTGATTTTTTTGCTAGTTTATTTGATTTTTTTGCTAGTTTATTTGATTTTTACCATTTTGATTTTTTTTTACTGTTTTGACATTTTTACTAATGCCAAAATAATAAAACAAGCTTACTATATGAGCATGTTGTCCGACCTGTCACTGCGGATTTAGTAAATCTCAAACTCTTGAAATCGATAATAATGGCAAAAGAAGGAGATCCATTAGTCCTTACTAAATTATCCCGCTGCGATTTTCCCAAGACGTTCGTATTCGGTGTCGCCACTTTAGATCATCAGGTTTTCGCTTTTCATTTCTTCGAAGAAAAAAAAATACTATGTTGATTTTTTTGCTAGTTCATTTGATAAATCCTAAAAAATGGCAATTATATCAACACAACTCTTCAGAAATGTTTTATATTTATACAAACAAGCTTTAGTATTTTTTACATAACATTTGAAAGGTTCATTTTTGGAACTGTGTTCAGATGATTAGCGATAATATTCATGACTTTTGTGCCAAATCAAATCAAGGACTTAAAGTTTTCAAATATGATTTTTAAATGGCCTGAGTTTTCAAAATAATAATGGTCAAATGCATGTTTTTATTTTCTTTTATCACGGATAGGTTAATCATAAATATTTTTTAGGTTGTGCTTGATGTTGATGGTTACCAACCATACTTTATTTCTTTCATGAAATGGTTAAGGCCTTTGATTAAAAATGTGCTTGAATTAGCTAAAGAACCATCAAGGCTTTATGCGAACGAAGCAATAAGTGAATACGAATCATTGTTTCCCATCATCTCCATTTTATTTTGAATATGATGCACGTAAATCCCATATTTATTAATGTGAAATCATTTTCAACATATCTATACAGGTCCACCATGTATTAATAGAAGTAGTTTCTACCGTTGTGACTGTTTTTTGAGAGTTTGGAAGGTATCCTACTTTTAAGAGTGTGGTTGATGATGCATTATATTTTTTTTGCTAAACACAATATATTCAGTAATTAGGCTAGTGTAAGTAATCTTAATGTTGTCATGCCATTTGCCGTGAATCTTTTACTTACGTCGTAATCTTAATGTGCTAAGGATATCTTTGCATGAAGAATAAGAATTTATAAATTAGACATTGGTCAATTTTAAGAAATTCCTATGTTGGCAACAATGTATGTTTTGATTGGAATGTTTACTCTCATGGGATCTCATACAATATAAATTAACATAGACATAAAGACATGTAAACTTTGCGTGTTTTAATTTTCTCATAAACATAAAGACGTACTAATAGAAGGTATGGTTAAAACACTTATCATTTATAGTATAGTTAAAACATATAAAAGGTGGTTTTTCCATATAGAGATGAACAACAATAACGCAAGGGGAATCATGTAGAAAATATTATTCTAGATCCTCATATCCAAGATCAAATTCAAACCAGCCATTGTGTAAAGGGAGCTATTAGAAATATCATAGATGATGCTTTTGGAGTGCATAATATGCCACAAGCTAGCGGTGAAGAGGATGTTCAACAGACAAATGCAGGCAATTCTCATTCTTACTATGAAGAAAAGCACAAAAAATACGCGACAAAGTAAATGAAAAACTTTATTCTTCTTGCCAAGAGGAGCTTGCAATGTTAGGTGTAATTATTAAGCTTCATAACCTTAAAAACGAATTTAATTGGTCGGAGAATAGTGTGACTGAGTTGTTGAAGCGATTAAAACATTGGTTTCCAAAAGAAAATAATTTACCTAATAAGTATCCCACGATGAATAAAATATTAAAGGATTTGGGAACGAAGGTGAAGCAAATACATGTTTGTGAAAATGATTACATGTTATTTTGGAAAGAAAATGTTGATCTGGAAGAATGTCCCATGTGCCATAAAACAGGGTACGAAAAGAAACAAAAAACAACATTAGAGGAGGTCAAATTAACGAAAAAACCATGAAAAGTTTTAAGACACTTTCTTATAATTCAATGATTAAGTAGATTGTACATTATGCCATGGATACCTCGCAAAATGCAGTGGCACAAGAAAGCTACACCCTTTTGGAATTCCAGGCGACATCCTATAGATTCAGCTGAATGGAGATCAGTCAAAAGTCGGTGGCCAGAATTTTTTATTGAAGGACACAATGTTTGGCTTGGTTTTTCTGCCAATGAGTTTAATCCAAATGGCGCTCTCTCCAATAGTTATAGTTGTTGGCTTGTTTATATGATACCTTATAACCTACCCCTTCTGTAACAACCCGTATTTTCAATAACCTGTTATAACATAAATCGAGGCAGAATTTAATTCTAAAATCTGAATCAAGGGAAACAGGCTATGCCATTGCGTTCGTCTCGGAAAAATACGCGAAATAGAGTCCGAATTTTCGAAAATCGGAGTCCGTATGACCCAGTAAAGGCCCATTGAAGTTTTCAGAAATTTCCATAGTAAAAACAGATTTAAATTTTAAATTAAAAACAAGGATTAGGGCTAACTGGCGTCAGGCGGGAAAACTCCCGTCAGGACCCCCATGTCGACAGGCAAGTCGACAGGGTCCCCAGGGTGTCGACAGCCCTGTCGACACGGGGTGGCCAGGCAGTTTTGCCTGGCGCACCATTTTGGGTTTTGGTCTGGTCTTGTGGCTTGGTTCTAGAGAATTCCGAAATCTGACGGACCTAAACTAACCTAGGGTTAATCCTAGCGCTAAAAACACTTTAATCTTCTATAAATAAGACCCTAATCCTACACTAAAACCTAATTTATTCATTCTAGTAGCTAAACTATGGCAAATTGATTTCTCACATGGCCTCCACTTAAAAACCCTAGCCTCCACCCTCTTAAAAAAATCATTCCTATGAAGATTTTGATGTTCATACAAGCATTTCTAAGTTGTATGAATGATCATTAGCTTGCATACATCACCAAGTTGCAAGCTTTATTGGCTAAGCTAGAGTTTTTGGAGTTTTTGTTAAGAGTTTTCTTATTGGAGCTTTGTTTTGGGTTTTTATATGCTTGCATGAAGGGCTTCTCAATCTTTATTAGTAGATTTGTGTCTTCATAATATTGGTAAGCCCTCTTACCTTCATTTTAGAAACTCTAAAGTTAATATGTGATGAAAGTTGGGATTTATGCATGTTTGATAAGTTATGCATGCTTATGCGAGTTCAATATGCCATGTTACACATGTTTGATAAGTTATGCATGCTTATGCGAGTTCAATATGCCATGTTACACATGTTTGATAAGTTATGCATGTTTATGCAAGTTCACTATGCCATGATTTGCAAGTTTGATAAGTTATGCATGTTTATGCAAGTTCACTAAGCCATGATTTGCAAGTTTATTGGGTTATGCATGTTTATGCAAGTTCACTAAGCCATGATTTGCAAGTTTATTGGGTTATTCATGTTTATGCAAGTTCACTAAGCCATGATTTGCAAGTTTGTTGAGTTATGCATGTTTATGCAAGTTCATTAAGCCATGATTTGCAAGTTTATTGGGTTATGCATGTTTATGCAAGTTCACTAAGCCATGATTTGCAAGTTTATTGAGTTATGCATATTTATGCAAGTTCACTATGTCATGTTATGCATGTTTAATAAGTTATGCATGCTTATGCAAGATCACAATGACATGTTATGCATGTTTGACAAGTTATGCATGTTTATGGTAATATGCAAGTTCACTATGCTAAGTTATGCAAGTCTAACATGTTATGCATGTTTATGGTAATATGCAAGTTCACTATGCTAAGTTATGCAAGTCTAACATGTTATGCATGTTTGTTGTGATATGCAAGTTCATCATGTATGTTATGCCTAGTTCCCTCTTCCTATCCTTTATGCGTTATTACGAATATGTAAGCGATAGAATGACGTTGGGGGGGTTTGGGTAAACTTAAAATACATGAAAATATAAGATTGGGAATTTACCTATTAAGTTAGGTCTACCCCTTAGGAATTAACTATTAATTTAGGTCTACCCAAGTATTTTTTGACTTGAGATTATGTTTTGAAATAAAGTGGACATGACCCTTAGAAAACATAAGTGTGGCCAACTCGAGGTTGGGTTGAGTTTGTAGCGTAATTCTACCCGGAACCGACCGGCTTAACTAGTGGCTACAAACAATAGGATCCAATGTGAGAAGTTGGTCATGTGGTGCCAAGACCCGAGGTTAGACCAAGTTGTGGTGTAAATCTACCCGGAACCCACCGGCTTAACTAGGTAACCACAACAAAGTCTAATGTGAGAGGTTAAGGTGCATTAAATTAATTAATGCCTCATGATTAGGGTTAAGTCAGGGTCCACTAATACTTAACCGATTTGGGGATTCGAGGGATTGAAATGGGGTTAAGTGTGAACTGTCGGTTACACTTAAACAATTTAATCCATTTGGGGGGTTTGAGGGATTGAAATGGGGTTAAGTTGTGAACTGTCGGTTACACTTAACTAATTTAATCCATGATTAGTGAAGGGTTAAATCGCACTTAACCCTCTTAGGAAACCCTAGCAACGTGGTCTGTTCCAGCAGTAATCCCAGTTTGGTATCATCACAACCCTAGAGGCTAGGCTAGGGCGGGGCACGATTACTGGACTGATGTAAGCGACCAAAGCGACGGCTGAGTGGTACAGCGGTGCGGGTCCCGGCGGGCTACGGACGTGCACGTAATCCGGTATTGCACAAACTCGAGGCACGGGTACCAGTAGGTTTAGACTGTGCATTATTGCTTCAGTGTCTGGGGTTGGCACCCGAGGGCTTGATACACCCGAAGGTGGACCCAACACAGTCTGACTACATCCATATGTGGGCCGTATGGACACCAACACTTGACGTGCTAGGCTTATAGGGAGCCGATCGACTAGACCGTTTGGTTGGACCTTATATTAAGGTCACTTCATGTTATTGGGTCAAAGCTTGGGCCAAGGGATCAATACCTGTTATGTTGGTTTGCTAGTACACCGTGGTGCAAAACTTAACCTTGTTTATGCGATGACACCTCTATCTATCTTGTAGTTAATTTATCATGCCAGTATGTGGTTATCTATGATCATCTCAGTTTCCATCATGCTGTTAACTTTATTAGTTTATAGACTGATCGTAGCAGGGCTTACTCAGTCTTTTTGACTGACCTGTTTTCTTTCACCTCTTTTCTTCCGTTTCCCCCCCCCCCAGGTTCTCAGGGAGGGAATACAGGAGCCTAGCTTGGATCTTAGCTGCTTTCTTGGATAGCTCATGTATGCTTTGGACTTGAGCTCGCTATGGTTTTTCCACTTTGGGGATAGCTACTTTTATGTTTTCCTTTTCAGTTTCAGATGATGTTATTTTATGTACTAGACTTGTTTATTTGGGAAATTGACATTTTGATGTACCAAACTTGTGTTTTGAAATGGTTTAAAGATCTTCCGCTGTTTTATCTACTTACTCTGTTTATTTACATATATATATATGTCATGTCCTTCCTTGTTATATCATTATGCATGTTTACCTTGTTTTTAAAACGCCCCACCAAAGTCAGAGTTGCTTGCAAGAGCCACCCTGGCGGAGGTGGGGTGTTACATTTGGTATCAGAGCATATGGTTTACGAGAAGGGATAAAAAGGTTTTTAAAACTTTTGAAAAACTATTTTCAAAACCAAGTATACAGTATTTTCCAAAGAAAAGTCTAGTTATTTTTAAAGGCTATTCCCCAAAAGCCATTAGCACTGTCCTTTGACCCCTCGTTTGAACTCTTTTCTTTTCGTTTCCAGCATGTCCGATAATCTCATCTTGCCCGAAGGAGTAACAATACCCGATTGGTTTTGTCGGTACTTGGAAGTCACGGCACCGGTCCCGGGTGTCTCTAATGTTGTCTTTCCAGTCAAGGCCGCTGTTCCTCCTCCTCCTTCCGTAGCTGATGTTCCTCTTCCCCCTCAGCCTCCACAAGCGGATTTTGCGGAAACTTGTAAGAACTTTAAGATGATGGGTGGCAAGAATTTTAGTGGAACAGAGACCTTTGTAGAGGCAAGGAATTGGTTGAAAGAGACCGAAGATCTCTTAGCCACCTTTGATATAGGCGACCGCAGGAAGGTTTTATTAGCAGTATGGTTGCTTAAGGAAGAAGCTGCACGTTGGTGGGTAGTCACCACCGCTACTAGGCCAATTGAGACTTGGGATGACTTTAGAGGAAGGTTTGGACTGAGGTTCTTATCACTGAAGCAAGGGGACATGACTATTAGGGAATACATAGATAAGTTTAATCAACTGGCTCGGGTCGATTTAGACTTGGTTAATACAGCCCAGAAGAAGGCCCTACACTTTGCTCTAGGATTAAACGAGCCATTACATGGTTTGGCCATGTCTCATATACCCTTGGGGGCGACTTTCGAGAATTTGGTGAATATGACCCTACTTCAAGAAGAAGATAACAATGACAAGAAAGAGGTCAAGGCGAATGAGTCTCAAGGCAAGAGGGTAAATTCCGGGAAACGAGGCAAGAATAACAACAACCGCAAGGACAAGCCAAGAGAGAATAGGAAATGCAACTTCTGTGGTAAAGTTGGACATGTATCCAGGGAATGTAGGAAGAAGAATAGAAAGCGGGGCGAATGCTTTCATTGTGGTGAGTCTGGACATCTCAGCGAGGATTGCCCGAGGAAACAAGGGCAAGGTCAGACTCAGTGTGCAGGACTATCTGGAGGGCGAGTTCATCCCCTCAACACCGTTCTTCCAGCTCATGATAGAGGTAGTGTTTCTGTTGGAAGTCTTGTTTACATTTTCTGACTTTCCCTGTTCGTACTTTGCTTGATTCTGGCACATCGCATAGTTTTATCTCATCTGATCTAGTTGAAATTTTGCACCTAAGTACTAGTCTGGTTGATGATCCCGTATGAGTTTCAAATCCAATTGAGGGTTCTGCCCGTTTGTCTGTGGTCTGAGTGGATTTGAAAATTTCTATCTTGAGTATAGAATTCTCGAGGGATGTTTATATTCTCGGTTTCAGGGGATATGGGTTGGTTTTGGGCATGGAATGGTTGTCCTGTTTTGGAGCCATTCTTGGTTTTTGTGCATAGGGTTGTGAGGCTCATGATCCGCCTCGGTGATACCCTAGAAATTTCTAGTAACCCTATGGACCCCGTCATGTTATGTTGAAATCCCTCGACTCGTCTATCGATAGTTTGCAATCTGTGAGGGTGGTCCGAGAATATCCTGATATCTTGGGGGGAGTAAAGGGGTTACCCCTAGACGTGGGATAGATTTCCGCATTATCTGGTTGGTAATACCAAGCCAAATTCGTGGCCGGTTAGGCACATGACCTCACGAGATGAGAGTTGAGAAAGCAAGTCAAGGAGTTGCTTGAGAAGAACTTCCTGAGACGAAGCATTTTCGAGTAAGGTGCTCCAGTAGTATTCGTTACTAATGTGGACAATTTGCTTCGCTTATGTGTTGATTATCGTGAGAACGATAGACAACCGTTACCAAGGATCGATGATTTGTTTGATCAGCTTGTAGGAGCATCTATTTTCTTTTGATCTAGCTACCGGATTCCATCAGCTTAGGATAGCTGAGGATGGAATTGACAAGACGGCGTTTAGGACTCTAGATGGATTTTTGGAATGGCTAATCATGCTATTTGGTTTGACTAATGCACCCGCATATTACGTGGACTTGATGGGTAGGGTGTTTAGGGAGTCCTTGAACAAGTTTGTCGTGGTCGTCGTAGACGATATTTTGATCTCCTTAAAAGAACGAGGAAGAGCATGCTAGACATCTCAAGGAGGTGATGGATACGCTTAGAGCCACCAGTTGAAGGTCAAGTTCTCCAAATGTCACTTTGGAGGAAAGAAGTTGGATTTCTTGGGCACATAGTTCCTAAGTAAGGCTTAATGGTGGATTCCGCTAAAGTGGTTGCGGTTTAAGACCGGAAAACTCTGAGGAGGGCAATTGAAATAAGAAGCTTTCTCCGTTTGGCTAGTTAGTTAGCATTCCCTGAGCTTAGACTTACTCTTCTGGATCAAGAAGGGGGTTTCACAGGAAGAAGACCCGCAGTTAGTCAAAAACATGGACCAGTTGATTCGAGGCGAGATATTAAGTCACCTCGCGGGATATATTATAGATGACAAGGGATGACTAAGGCGCGATGAGAGATTATGTGTTCCTCGAGTGGAAGACTTGGTAAAGAAGGTTCTTGAAGATGCGCATCACTTGAGGAGGTGGCCGAGTGGGTCTCAGGATGCATGTTGTGCCACCAGGTTAAGGCCAAGTCATAGAAGCCCGACGGGCCATTACCTCCATTGGAGGTTCCGCAAGGGAAGTGTGAAAACATCTCGATAGATTATGTGGATAGATTACCTAGATCAAAGAAAGGGAATACGGGTATGTGGGTCATAATAGGTAGACTCACGAAGAGTGCTCATTTCAGTCCGGTGAAGAGCGAGAGGACTGCATTATGGTTAGCAACGGCTTACCCTCAAGAAGTTGGCCAGTTTTGAAATAGCTTATAGGAAGCCATGGGTAGGCAACTGAATCTAGGTATGGCCTATCACTCATAGGCGGATGGTTCATTTCGATTAAGCATGAGTTATAGAAAATCACGTTTGTAAGGGCAATTGGCAACGTGGATTGGTATTTTCAAGAAAAGTTCTGCTGCGTGGAATACTTTATAGTAAGTAGACAAGATCCAAGATTCACTAGTGAATTTTGGAGAGCTTGCATGAAATCATGAGGTTACAGTTATGTTTAAGCCAGGTATACAGAAAAAAAAAGAATAAGTGGAAAAGGAAGACGAGAGGCGATAATGAAATGAGTTCCAACTCGAATTTGGGAAATAGGAGTTAGGAAGCCAAGAAATCATGAAGTAAAAGACGGTCAAGGCACAGTGGAGTTAAGCTCAAGGAAATGTGACTAAGAAGAGTGAAGACTAGATACACGCATCATATCTCTTTGTAAGAGTGCATCCTTAATCCTTGTTTTCCTGTGGAGCTTGCTTGCAAGTTATCTTTTGTATATATATCCTCTCGGTCCCATTCTCGATCTTATTTCTGTTGTAAACTCCATAAGGGGGATATGACTCATCGGTTAGTACTATATGTCAGAGTTTGAATGGATTTCTTGTAATCCAAAAAGGAGTTTATCTTGCTTATCTTCTAAGATCTCTTTTTAGCATATCTCTCTGCTATCCATGTTTATCTAGTTATCGTGCTAATCTTGTCATGAGAACCTTAGATAGAAACCCTTTGGATGAAACATGTGTTTGAGACATGTTATGATTGATGGTCGCAAGTGGTTGCAAGTGTTTGCAAGTGGTTACTCGTGGATGCATGATACACATTAGGCACTAGATCGGCTCACACACTCCTCATAGTGCATGTGCATGAGTGTTTGTGCTTATTCTTGGATGAAATTTGTATGCCATCACATGGATGTTGCATATGGATGTATGATTGAGCACGCATGTAGATATTATACATTATGTTAGGGATTTGCATACATATGGATACATTTCACTAACATATTTTGCATTGATCTTTGCATTAGATAAGTACATATACACACACTTTTGCATATGTACATACAGCATTTAGAATCTTTTAGGGACAATGATTGCTCGTGGATGATGCTTTGAGTAGATGGATGATTGGATGGTAGGATATGTTCTTCCTAACTTGAAGATTTCGGGGACGAAATCCTTTAAGGAGGGGAGAATGTAATAACCCGTATTTTCAATAACCTGTTATAACATAAATCGAGGCAGAATTTAATTCTAAAATCTGAATCAAGAGAAACGGGCTATGCCATTGCGTTCGTCTCGGAAAAATACGCGAAATAGAGTCCGAATTTTCGAAAATCGGAGTCCGTATGACCCAGTTAAGGCCCATTGAAGTTTTTAGAAATTTCCATAGTAAAAACAGATTTAAATTTTAAATTAAAAACAAGGATTAGGGCTAACTGGCGTCAGGCGGGAAAACTCCCGCCAGGACCCCCATGTCGACAGGCATGTCGACAGGGTCCCCAGGGTGTCGACAGCCCTGTCGACAACCCTGTCGACACGGGGTGGCCAGGCAGTTTTGCCTGGCGCACCATTTTGGGTTTTGGTCTGGTCTTGTGGCTTGGTTCTAGAGAATTCCGAAATCTGACGGACCTAAACTAACCTAGGGTTAATCCTAGGGCTAAAAACACTTTAATCTTCTATAAATAAGACCCTAATCCTACCCTAAAACCTAATTTATTCATTCTAGTAGCTAAACTATGGCAAATTGATTTCTCACATGGCCTCCACTTAAAAACCCTAGCCTCCACCCTCTTAAAAAAATCATTCCTATGAAGATTTTGATGTTCATACAAGCATTTCTAAGTTGTATGAATGATCATTAGCTTGCATACATCATCAAGTTGCAAGCTTTATTGGCTAAGCTAGAGTTTTTGGAGTTTTTGTTAAGAGTTTTCTTATTGGAGCTTTGTTTTGGGTTTTTATATGCTTGCATGAAGGGCTTCTCAATCTTTATTAGTAGATTTGTGTCTTCATAATATTGGTAAGCCCTCTTACCTTCATTTTAGAAACTCTAAAGTTAATATGTGATGAAAGTTGGGATTTATGCATGTTTGATAAGTTATGCATGCTTATGCGAGTTCAATATGCCATGTTACACATGTTTGATAAGTTATGCATGCTTATGCGAGTTCAATATGCCATGTTACACATGTTTGATAAGTTATGCATGTTTATGCAAGTTCACTATGCCATGATTTGCAAGTTTGATAAGTTATGCATGTTTATGCAAGTTCACTAAGACATGATTTGCAAGTTTATTGGGTTATGCATGTTTATGCAAGTTCACTAAGCCATGATTCGCAAGTTTATTGAGTTATGCACGTTTATGCAAGTTCACTAAGCCATGATTTGCAAGTTTATTGGGTTATGCATGTTTATGCAAGTTCACTAAGCCATGATTTGCAAGTTTATTGAGTTATGCATGTTTATGCAAGTTCACTATGCCATGTTATGCATGTTTAATAAGTTATGCATGCTTATGCAAGATCACAATGACATGTTATGCATGTTTGACAAGTTATGCATGTTTATGGTAATATGCAAGTTCACTATGCTAAGTTATGCAAGTCTAACATGTTATGCATGTTTATGGTAATATGCAAGTTCACTATGCTAAGTTATGCAAGTCTAACATGTTATGCATGTTTGTTGTGATATGCAAGTTCATCATGTGTGTTATGCCAAGTTCCCTCTTCCTATCCTTTATGCGTTATTACGAATATGTAAGCGATAGAATGACGTTGGGGGGGTTTGGGTAAACTTAAAATACATGAAAATATAAGATTGGGAATTTACCTATTAAGTTAGGTCTACCCCTTGGGAATTTACCTATTAATTTAGGTCTACCCAAGTATTTGTTGACTTGAGATTATGTTTTGAAATAAAGTGGACATGACCCTTAGAAAACATAAGTGTGGCCAACTCGAGGTTGGGTTGAGTTTGTAGCGTAATTCTACCCGGAACCGACCGGCTTAACTAGTGGCTACAAACAATAGGATCCAATGTGAGAAGTTGGTCATGTGGTGCCAAGACCCGAGGTTAGACCAAGTTGTGGTGTAAATCTACCCGGAACCCACCGGCTTAACTAGGTAACCACAACAAAGTCTAATGTGAGAGGTTAAGGTGCATTAAATTAATTAATGCCTCATGATTAGGGTTAAGTCAGGGTCCACTAATACTTAACCGATTTGGGGATTCGAGGGATTGAAATGGGGTTAAGTGTGAACTGTCGGTTACACTTAACCAATTTAATCCATTTGGGGGGTTTGAGGGATTGAAATGGGGTTAAGTTGTGAACTGTCGGTTACACTTAACCAATTTAATCCATGATTAGTGAAGGGTTAAATCGCACTTAACCCTCTTAGGAAACCCTAGAAACGTGGTCTGTTCCAGCAGTAATCCCAGTTTGGTATCATCACAACCCTAGAGGCTAGGCTAGGGCGGGGCATGATTACTGGACTGATGTAAGCGACCAAAGCGACGGCTGAGTGGTACAGCGGTGCGGGTCCAGGCGGGCTACGGACGTGCACGTAATCCGGTATTGGACAAACTCGAGGCACGGGTACCAGTAGGTTTAGACTGTGCATTATTGCTTCAGTGTCTGGGGTTGGCACCCGAGGGCTTGATACACCCGAAGGTGGACCCAGCACAGTCTGACTACATCCATATGTGGGCCGTATGGACACCAACACTTGACGTGCTAGGCTTACAGGGAGCCGATCGACTAGACCGTTTGGTTGGACCTTATATTAAGGTCACTTCATGTTATTGGGTCAAAGCTTGGGCCAAGGGATCAATACCTGTTATGTTGGTTTGCTAGTACACCGTGGTGCAAAACTTAACCTTGTTTATGCGATGACACCTCTATCTATCTTGTAGTTAATTTATCATGCCAGTATGTGGTTATCTATGATCATCTCAGTTTCCATCATGCTGTTAACTTTATTAGTTTATAGACTGATTGTAGCAGGGCTTACTCAGTCTTTTTGACTGACCTGTTTTCTTTCACCTCTTTTCTTCCGTTCCCCCCCCCCCCCCCAGGTTCTCAGGGAGGGAATACAGGAGCCTAGCTTGGATCTTAGCTGCTTTCTTGGATAGCTCATGTATGCTTTGGACTTGAGCTCGCTATGGTTTTTCCACTTTGGGGATAGCTACTTTTATGTTTTCCTTTTCAGTTTCAGATGATGTTATTTTATGTACTAGACTTGTTTATTTGGGAAATTGACATTTTGATGTACCAAACTTGTGTTTTGAAATGGTTTAAAGATCTTCCGCTGTTTTATCTACTTACTCTGTTTATTTACATATATATATGTCATGTCCTTCCTTGTTATATCATTATGCATGTTTACCTTGTTTTTAAAACGCCCCACCAAAGTCAGAGTTGCTTGCAAGAGCCACCCTGGCGGAGGTGGGGTGTTACACCTTCGTTGTGTATGAAATTACAATTTCAAATGCTGAGTCTTTTAATTCCTGGACCAAGAGCACCAAGTCTGTGATAACCACCCACAGCCCCCACACTATACCAGAGGAATATTGCGCTGAAAGGTGTGCCAGACAGCTATGGACGACCATCAAGGTATGGTAGATAAACGAAACCTGTCGTAAACTCACAGCGCAAGGATAAAATATATTATAACATATACAATAGGTAGTGATAATGAAGCAGAAAACACTAAACTTTCATGACAACTAGAAAGTATTTCCCATACACGTGGATAATAACAATAGTGTTTGTACAATTTGCCTCACTACAACACTCAGAAAAATAGCAAACAGCGGAAACAAATACTTGATAGTAATAAAACGGGTATGCGAGCCTCCTGCTCGCCATCGATCAACATCGTCGTCCTCACTAAAGCAATACCTTCCACCTGTTACTTAGTCTACCTATCCATAACCGGATGAACAGCCCAAGGTAATAAGAGGAAACATAAAACCTTGAGTCAGACAACAGTTTTAGTGAGCGATAAAACAACTAACAAACTTCATCAATAAAGTATATGAGAATGGGCAAATAATCAACTAATCTACCCAGCTTCAGAGAACAACTCTCAATTTCCTTCCCCATTACATGATAGTGATAGCCTTTACAATCCATACACCCAAAGGAATAACAATTCAGTCACGACAATTAAAGCATCCAGTCATATATGGCAAAGCAAATCAATCATGATCACAACATGCATTCAAACGTCCATGACTGACTCTGGCTATAACCGCCAACCTTGCTTTGGAAACTTCGTTATCGTATGACTGGCTAACAATTTGTCGTAAATTGTCAAGGACCACACACGATGCCCCGTTTCTAGCAAAACTCCACATGTTATACTCAACACATGCAACACGCTATACTCAACACGTGTCTAGGCCATACAAGACGTCCAAGGCACTCGACCTACAATTGGTCTTCAATTTGTACTTCTGCTTTGAGTCCGCTAGAACCTACGACAATTCCTCGGCCTTCTCCTCTCTATTCGTTATCAATTACGACTATTAATTAGCTCAAAACACCTTAGAACTGTCACTTCACATGAACTCAATAAATCCTTGAGTTGTCTCCCCATTTGTTGCATACAATGAACAACAAACACTTTTCAACACTTCCAAACTTCCCAGTTGAATTCATTTTGAAGTCACATCATCACCGGAAGGTCCAACTAGAAATAACCGACCAGAAATGGAAAAAATGGCTGACCAGAATAGGCCGACCCACTTTGGTCCGACCCAACTTATGTCCGACCCAACTTCGGTCCGACCCAACTTTGGTCCAACCCAACTTCAGTCCGAGCCAACTTCCATCTGACCCAACTTCGGTCCGATCTAACTTTGGTCCGACCTAACTTTGGTCCAATCCAACTTTGGTCCGATCCAACTTTGGTCCGATCCAAAACCTGCATATTGCAATTCAACTCTGATTTCGACCAAAACTTCGTCAAACGATAAATCCGATGAAACTAACTTATCTAATTCATCCAAAAGGATTACAAGCATGTTATGAAATCAACAATATCATCAATATGACAATTCTACCCATGATAATGTCAAATTCACCAAAAACACCACAAATATGCATATGAACAAAAACCATGGATCTAACTTGCATATTCGTATGGAATATCATAGAAATTACCTATTTAAACTTACTAAATCAGATTCTAGGGTGATCTATATGAAAATGAACTTACCAATGCATAGATCTAAGGAAAAACACTTGAATTTGATGAAAAACATGATCTACTACCCATACACTTTATTGAATCCATGTGAGAGATGTAATCCACTCACCGATTCTCCAATACAAGCTAAAATGATAGAATTATTAATCCGGACAGAGAGCAATTCGAACCAAACTCCTCAATCTGATGAATTCACCTTTGAAATGATGTAGATCTAGCCTCCAATGGTATAGATCTATGATTTCCCTCCTTAGATTTGGATTTTAATGATGGAAAGGTGTTAGAGGAAGAAGGAGACCAATGCCTCCACATGAAAGAATGGGAAGTAAACTTTTTCCCTCCACTCTCACCCCCTATTTATAGGATTCCACCAGCCCACTAATGGGCCTCCCCAATTCAGCCCATTAGGATCTCCAAACCTAAACGACCAACTAAAAACCTTAAAATGGCGATTTCTCCCAAACCGCTGAGCCAAATCCTTAGTGTAACCACTCTACAGAAAGACAATCATCAATTTCTTTCAAATGGCATAGGTCTCACCCTCTAATTGGACCTAAATCAAAAGTTATACCCTATACAAGACTGATAGGGACAAAATGGTCACAAACAAAATCGGTAAAAATTGTCGACATGTCTCACATCCCCATAAGCAACATATAAAAAGATGAGAATGATCCCGCCCACAGGGAATAAAATAAAATATTTTATGACCTTCCGATACGTAAAATGCGGGTTGTTACATTCTTTCCCCCTTTAGAATTTCGGCCCCGAAATTCCAAGCAATCACAACAATTCCCTATGCTTATCATCCATGAGAAGTCAATTCTATCACCCAAACTACCAACCATCAAGCCATGCGTCCATAGCCTTATCCTAGCACGCGGAATTCTATCAAACAACAACAAAGATAATGACAAAATCAACAAGTAATAATGATGGCGCGATATCAATTGGTTATACGGATGAAGAGTTTTGGATGGGTCGTCTTTAGACTCTCCCCCGTCTCCCACGTAACATTATCGCCCTCCTCGCTCCATTATACCTTAACTAAATTAAACGTCTTTTCTCTAAGCTGTTTCATGTCATTCGCTATAACATGAAGCAGCTTACGAGACTTCATAACTACGAACTCAATTATAAGGTCGACGTACTACTCTGGAGGTACTATCACATCCGGGCCATGCGAATATTTTTGCAAAAACGACTCACAAAAACATTGTGCACACTCTACATCTCTCGCGTAAAATCACTCTATACGCGAACTTTTCGATTTGCTCGTCTATCGGAAACAGTCCAACAACCCATAGCACTTAAGCCACCCACCACAACATTTAGAAGCGCTGCTAAAAACTCCTCCAACTTGACCGATCGGCTAGAATACCCAATCGACCGACCCACTTGGACCCGACCGATCTGGTCATAGCCAACCGACCCGATAGGACCGACCTGACCCAAAGATTTGACCGACCCATTTCCTGGCTTGGTTCTAGGTAATCCATCGTTAAAATCCATCGATACTTGCTCCCACATCCATGTAGGAACTTCTAATAGTTGAAGCAACCTGCTTGGCTTCTTCTGTTTAGCTATCACCAACTGACAATTTATGCACTTTCCATTATCTCGCTTCATCCCCTTCCAGTAGAAAATTCTCTTCATGTCCTGACACATCTTATTACCACCGGGATGAATCGTCAACTTCGAGTGATGACCTTCTCTCATAACCTCATCTCTCAATCCATCGATATCAGGAACAACTAACTGCCCTTGCTTCCTAAGCCAACCCCCTTGATCGACTTTGAACTCTTTATCTTCTGGCTCTAGCTTCTGGATAAACTTGACAAGCTTTGCATCTCTCTTTTAGCTCTCGCCAATCCTTTCGATGAGAGTAGGTCTTATCGATAAGCTTGCCAACATTTCAGGTTCCAACTCACACTTTGGCCTAAAATCAAACCTTGCCAAATACTCTAGGCTCTTCCATTCCGAAACATCGCTCTCAAACTTGCGTGTCTTCGCCTCAACGCATCTCCAACTGCGTTACCTTTACTAGGAGTATAGATATATCAAAATCATACGATGTTAGAAACTCTAACCATCGTTGCTGCTGAAGATTCAAATCCTTTTGGGAGAAAAGATACTTCAACGACTTGTGATCCATAAACAACTCGAATCGGACTCCCAACAGGTAATGTCTCCACATCTTCAAAGCAAACACAATCGCTGCCAACTCCAAATCATGAGTTGGGTAATTCTTCTCATGCGGCTTTAGCTGTCGACTCGAGTAAGACACGACCTTATCCTTTTGCATTAGCACTGCTACAAGCCCAGTACCACATGCATGGGTGTATACCACCATCTCTTCGTTCCCATTTGGAATGGTCAACACATGAGCACTTGTCAATCTCTCCTTCAGGATTTCGAATGCTTGTTTACACTTCGCATCCCATGTGAACACTTGGTTCTTCTTCGTCAGTCCTGTCAAAGGTGCAACTATCTTGGAGAAATCCTTGATAAACCGTTGGTAATAACCAGCCAACCCAAGGAAACTCCGTACATCCGTCGCATTCTTAGGTCTATCCCAAACTCCCAGTCCTGGATTGCTGCCACCTTAGCGGGGTCAACCACTATCCAATTTCCAGAAATAACATGACCTAAGAACCTCACTTCATCCTTCCAGAAGTGACACTTCGAGAACTTAGCCTTTAAATGATGCTTTCGCAAGATCTCTAACACAACTCTCAAATGTGTCTTGTGTTCTTCCTAATTCCTGGAGTAAACCAGAATATCATCCACGAAAACAAGCACAAACTTATTCAACTGATCTCTGAATACCCTATTCATAAGATCCATGAAATACGCTGGCGCATTAGTCAACCCTACTGGCATCACCAACCACTCAAAGAAACCGGATGGTGCCCTAAAAGCAGTCTTTGGTACACTATCCTTGGCCACCCTCAATTGGTGAAATCCCGTTGCCAATTCCATCTGAGAAAACTCTTTGGCTTCGTGAAGCTGATCGAACAACTCATCAATCCTTGGCAACAGATACTTTTCTTCTTAGTCACCTTGTTCAGTTCACGATAGTCCACACACAATCTTAATGAGCCATCTTCCTTGGTTGCAAACATGACTGGTGCACCCCATTCGGAAACACTTCGTCGAACGAATCCATTCCTTAGAAGGTCACGAACTTGCACCTCCAACTCTCGCTGTTCCTTAGGCGCCATCCGCATAAGAGGCATAACAATTGATCTAACTCCCTCGACCAAATCGATCCTAAACTCGATCTCACAATGCGGCGGCAACCCTTTGACCTCGTTAAAGACATCCTCATACTCATTAGCGATCAGCATAGGTGACAAGTCTTCTTGTGGAATCACAAGCGAATATAGATAGCTAACGAAGACACCCTCTTTGCACTTACACTTTATCAACACCTTTCACCCTTCCACATCCCTGACTCTCACCTCTAGCTTCTCGCAATTCACCCTTGCCGCATCCCTCTTGAGCCAATCCATGCCCAAGATGATCCCAAACTAAGCGAAGTAAAGAACAAAGCAATCACACACAAAAGAGAAACCATGACTAGACAACACTAGACCATGGAACAAAATGCACAAACTGGACGAACCCCCAACTGGATTAGTCACGATCAATGGTCTATCACATATCTCGGGTTCCAAACCTTGCACCATGACACCCTTTCCCTTCTCCTCAACCATAGGAGCTTTGGAAGAACATGGCACTGCCCCTAAAGCATACACCTTAACCACTTGCTTCCCTATGGTTGATTCTGGACAATCTTTCTTCTCATGTACTGGCTTCCCACACTTGAAGCACTTCTTCTTAGCTTTAGGATTCTTGCATTTACTAGCAAAATGGCCCTTCTGCCAACATTTGAAGCAAGCAACTTCTCCCTTCTACTTCTTTTGGCCATCATTTCCTTTCTATTGTTGTTGCTTCCTTTTCTTATTATTACCACCGTGATGTGGCTTCTGTTCCTCCTTAGGTGCAACAACAAACATCTTCTTAGGGAACAAACTTTCATGCCTCAAACCTGCTCGACGATCTTCTCAAAGCTATCATCGAGGTGATCCATAAGCTGATCCCCAAGATATTCGTCCAATCCCAAGACAAACTTCTCGTTCTTTTGATAAGGAGTATCCACATATAAACGAGCATACTTCGACAAAGCCTCGAAGTCAGATATATAGTCAAGAACTGGGCGACCATTCTACTTAAGCTCCACGAATCTCTTAAACAGGACCGACTTATGCACGGTGGAGATAATTTTTTTCTTCAAACTTAGCTTGGAACAACTCCCATGAAATATCCTCTTCAGGGGTCTCAAGTGTGACAGAGTTCCACCAGTCCATTGCTCTGCCCACTAACTACCTTGGTGCAAGCTTCCTTTTTGTTGCATCATCAATGTCCATGTATTTAAAAATCCTAACACAAGTATCCATCTATCTCTGGACTTCTTCAACTGGTTCAGTGCCTTTGAACTGTTTTCCTCCTAATGAAGAAAAGTCTTTGCATAGCTATACAAATTCTACAGCTCTGGGCACTTGGACTCCAACATCAACCGTAGCTACCACTGGAGCGGGGTTCCTTCAAAGGCATGCTTCAATCATAGCTTCAAACATGGTCGGGTTGTCTTGTGCCCCGCCATTACCCCCTACAGCACTAGCTTCCCTGGCAGCGTGTCTTTATGATCGTCTACTCATTCTGTATCTGCAAATTAGAATAATTAGCCACTTCTAAGAAAAACTGCTAAAGAATACAACCGCTACTACTATATATGCTAATATATAGTAAGCATCCAACTGAAATCTATAAGTACGTCTCTCATACATGATTACATCTTAGAACTTCGGCTAAAATTGTTAACCAGAGCTCTGTTACCAAACGTGACAACCACCTACAGCCCCTGCACTATACAAGAGGAATAATGCACTGAAAGGTGTGCCAGGCAGCTATGGACGATCATAAAGGTCTGGTAGATGAACGAAACCTGTCGTAAACTCACAACGCAAGGATAAAATATAATAGAACATATACAACAGGTAGTGATAGTGAAGCAGAAAACACTAAACTTTCATGACAACTAGAAAGTATTTCCCATACACGTGGATAACAACAATAGTGTTTGTACAATTTGCCTTACTACAACACTCAGAGAAATAGCAAACAACGGAAACAAATAGTAGATAGTAATAAAACTGGTACGTGAGCCTCCTATTCACCATCGATCAACATCGTCGTCCTTACTAAAGCAATACCTACAACCTGTTACTCAGTCTGCCCATCCACAACTGGATGAACAACCCAAGGTAATAAGAGGAAACATAAAACCTTGAGTTAGACAACAGTCTTAGTGAGCGATAAAACAACTAACAAACTTCATCAATAAAGTATATGAAAATAGGCAAATAATCAACTAATCTACCCAGCTTCAGAGAAGAACTCTCAATTTCCTTCCCATTACATGACAGTGATAGCCTTTATAATCCATACACCCAAAGGAATAACAATTCAGTCATGACAATTAAAGCATCCATTCATATATGGCAAAGCAACTCAATCATGATCACAACATGCATTCAAACGTCCATGACTGACTCTGGCAAGCACCGCTAACCTTGCATTGGAAACTTTGTTATCGTATGACTGGTTAACAATTTGTCGTAAATTGTCAAGGACCACACACGACACCCCGGTTCTAGCAAAACTCCACATGCTACACGCTATACTCAACACGTGTCTAGGCCATACACGATGCCCAAGGCACTCGACCTACAATTGGTCTTCAATTGTACTTCTACTTTGAGTCCGCTAGAACCTACGACAATGATAATTCCTTGGCCTTCTCCTATCTAGTCATTATCAATTACGACTATCAATTAGCTCAAAATACCTTAGAACTGTCACTTCACACAAACTCAATAAATCCTTGAGTTGTCTCCCCATTTGTTGCATACAATGAACAACAAACACTTTTCAACACTTCAAAACTTCCCAATTGAATCCACTTTGAAGTCACATCATCACCGGAAGTGTCCGACCAGAAATAGCTGACCAAAAATGGCTGACCAGAATAGGACGACCCACTTTGGTCCGACCCAAATTATGTCCGACCCAAGTTATGTCCGACCCAACTTTGGTTCGATCCAACTTCAGTCCAGCCCAACTTCAGTCCGACCCAACTTCTGTCCGACCCAACTTCGGTCCGACCCAACTTCTGTCCGATCCAACTTCGGTCCGACCCAACTTCGGTCCGACCCAACTTTGGTCCAATCCAACTTTGGTCCAATCCAAAACCTGCATATTGCAATTCAACTCTGATTTCGACCAAAACTTCGCTACACGATAAATCCGACAAAACTAACTTATCCAATTCATCCAAAAGGATTACGAGCATGTTATGAAATCAACAATATCATCAATATGACAATTCTACCCATGATAAAGTCAAATTCACCAAAAATACCACAAATATGCATATGAACAAAAACCATGGATCTAACTTGCACACTTGTATGAAATATCATAGAAAATACCTATCTAAACTTACTAAACCAGATCCTAGGGCGATCTATATGAAAACGAACTTATCAATGCATAGATCTAAGGAAAAACACTTGAATTTGATGAAAAACATGATCTACGACCCATACACTTTATTGAATCCATGTGAGAGATGTAATCCACTCACTGATTCTCCAATACAAGCTAAAATGATAGAACTATTATTCCGGACAGCGAGCAATTTGAACCAAACTCCTCGATTCGATGAATTCACCTTTGAAATGATGTAGATTTAGCCTCCAATGTAATAGATCTATGATTTCCCTGCTTAGATTTGCATTTTTAATGGTGGAAATGTGTTATAGGAAGAAGGAGATCAATGCCTCCACATGAGAGAATGGGAAAGTAAACTTCTCCCTCCACTCTCACCGCCTATTTATAGGATTCCACCAGCCCACTAATGGGCCTCCCCAATTCAGCCCATTAGGCTCTCCAAACCTAAACATCCAACTAAAAACCTTAAAAAACGATTTCTTCCAAACCACTGGGCCAAATCCTTAATGTAACCACTCTACGGAAAAGAAATCATCAATTCCTTTCCAATGGCATAGGTCTCACCCTCTGATTCGAACTGAGTCAAAAGTTATGCCATATACAAGACAGATAGAGGCAAAATGGTCATAAACAAAATCGGTAAAAATTATGGACATGTCTCACATCCCCATAAGCAACATATTAAAAGATGAGAATGATCCAGCCCTCAGGGAATAAAATAAAAATATTTTACAATCTTCCGATACGTAAAATGTGGAATGTTACAAAGTCAGAACATTGATGTATACTTGGAATCTCTTATATGTGAATTAAAACATTTTTAGGATGAAGGAGTGCCTATTTTTGACACAGATACGCAAGAAATTTTCAATATGAAAACAATATTACTATAGGAAATTCATGATTTACCAGCTTTTGGTAACTTATATGGCTTTATGACTCACGGTTATAGTGTGTGTCCTATCTGTGCTACGGAGATAAAATTAGAACATATTGGCAACAAGATCGTCTATCCCAAATATAGAAGGATTTTGAAGGATGATAATCCATGTAGAGAAATAAAACATGGATGGTATAAGGCTGTTGAATATAAAAAGCCTCCAACTCGGCTAAGGGCTCGTCTCTTTTAGAAAAGCTTACGCGTATCAAATGTGTTCGTGGAAAATACCACAATGCAAAAGGAGATTGATTTCTGAAGTTGATGATAATTTAGATTTTCTTGTGGATGAGGAAGAAAGGCCGGCATGGTCTAAGAAGTCAATTTTGTTTAACTTGGATTATTGGAGTAGTCATAAAGTTCGTCATATTATTGATGTGATGAATACTGAGAAAAGTGTTGCTGAACATCTCATCAATTATATATTTGACAAAGGAAAACAATCTTCTAAACATGCATTTAATAAGATTCACAAGTTACAATGTTGTCAAGTTCTTAGAGATTCAAAACTTCCATCAAGTCTTGCAACTAAGTTACATGGTCTTATATGTCTTCAACCACTCATTTTGCAAATTAAAAAGACATATGATTATCATATTATTATCCAATATTTGCTTCCTATCATGGTTCAACATGCATATCCAAAGTGTCGTGAGTTAATATGAGCGCTTTTACAAGTAATCTTGTACTTCAACATAATATGTTCAAAAGTTCTTGTTCAAGAACATGTGCAAGCGGCTAGAGATATGATTGTTGAAGCATTATGTGTGTTGACACACTATTTTTTTTGGCATAGCTGACCAGTTTTTAAGGTGACATAAACACCTTTTTATTATTACCAATAATAAAAAATAAAAAAAGGATCAGGTGACTATGGTTGACAATCAGCTAATTTGGTTTTTAAGGTGGACCGTCCACTGCCTACGGCAATTATTGTGGGTCGTTCACATTATCTAAGCAAGATTACGGCATAGGAGCTAGTACAGACACTAGAATACTATATTTTCATTCGTACTCCACACAGGGAGACGAAACATACATAGTTTACATACTACATAGTAGTGAATTACATATTCATTTACAGCACATCATGGCGTAAACAGTTACATGGTACATATTACATTAGCAAATGATATACTGCATCAGCAAAATAATACTTAGTGATGCATATGCCGAGGCAGTGTATATCACGAGCTTTACACCTAAAGAAGGCAGAAGAGATGCTCCATAGAAGAGCCACATCAAGGCACGAAGACGGGAAAACCCAGTGTATGAGGAGTAGATATTCACCATAAAAACTGTGAAAACATGAATCCAGAGCACCTTCACTAATAACCGAAAAAGCACCATAGATTTACATGACTAAAAGCAGAGTATGCTTAGTACCAATACGATCGAGAAGAAACAACCACCAAGAAAACAGACAAATATTGCGCAAAAGCATCTCTTGTATGGCCGTAACCTTGGTGCCAATCCAAACAAACTAGACTCATACGAAACTCAAGCTTTCAGTGACATAGCATAAAACTCACAAAGCACAAATGGACCCATGAAAGACAACCAAGCACCAAAACACAAAACTTTCTGCTTCCATAAGCAACATAATCACCACCAAAATACTACCGACTAGACAAAATCTGAGAAACATTGAATACCAAAAAAGAAAAAATGTACCATCACAGAAGAGGGAAGACCCACTACGAAAAACAAAGATAGATCTACCTTTCTGGAGTTTCTATTAACCAGATGATTCCAAATCAGAGATAAATTCCAGGTCTACGCGGATTCCAGTTGAATAACTTGGAGCAAGTAGTTGACTAAGCCCCCACACAGGAGTAATTTGAGGAGTAAGACGCGATTCAAGAAGGAGAATGCTCAGACCTGATGAGGGAGAGGAAAACAACGTCTTTTGGCTCGTAGAGAATTACATGGCAAAGCTTCGAATATACGGAGACAATTCAGTTTTGTTAGGGCACCCACGCAAGGCATAAACCAGGAAAAGAAGCGAAAAAGGATTGAAAAGTGGATGAAACGGTTGTGGAGATACATAAGCTTGATTGGAAGAGATAAATATTTGACCTAGACGCCATTAATAGGAACCCTACCCGAAAGGAAGCTTTTTTTTTCTCTTAAGAGATTTTTTTTTGTTGACACACTATCTTTCAATGCATTTTTTGATATAAGCATCCATTTGATGGTACATTTAACAGATCAATCTCTACTTTGTGAACCATCGAATTATATATGGATGTATCCATTTGAAAGATTTATATTATTTTTGCATTCGAATTATTTTACCTAAGGGCTATGAAGTAACCGAGCCTTAGGCTTAGTTTAACTGAGCCTTATGGCTCAGTTTAACTAAGCCTAATTGCTCAATTTTGCTGAGCCTTATGACTCAATTTAACTGAGCCTTATAGCTTAACTGAGCCTAATAGGCTCTGTTTTACTGAGCCTTAGGCTCGATTTTACTGGGCCTAATGGACCAGCTTTACTGAGTCTAATGGCATTGTTTTACTGAGACTAATATCTTATGATTGACTGATATTAACTAAATAACATTTTGTACTTGATACACTTCATTTTACATCATATTATCTTACAGAGATATCATACATATCGTTTTTTATATGTTGATAATCAACAATTGGTGATTGGTTAGAAAGATGAGATGAACTATGTTGGTGTTTTATGTTATAAGATCTTCATGTTTTTTTTATGCAGATGCATACTCATGTTTTTTTTGTTTTTAACAAGGAACTGAAATTTTCAATTTAATAAGATATTCAATGAATGTAGGCACTTCTAGAGGCAATGGAAAAAAAAGAGGAAATTGGATGGCAATTCTAATGGTGCAGTAGAAGATCTTGAAAATGAACCAATTGCAGAAGTTTTTGGTTCTGACACGAAGAAAAATTGTTGTTGAGTGGTTAATTCTACTTCTTCTGTAGAACAAGTAAAAGTGACTCGAGCTGTGACAGCTGTAACTAAAAAAAATAACAAGCTATGGATCTGTCCGTTTGGAAATTGGAGATATAAAGGCAAGTAGCTAATCAAGTTAATAATGTCATCAATTCAGTTACTTTAACTTTTATGAATATTTATACCTAATTTGCAAGAAAAACTTGTTGCAAGTCCTACGAGTCCGCATACGGAAGGTGCTTCTAATTTAGGAGATCCTCATATAAATAATAATGGAATTGTTACTTCCACTATTACTCCAACCGTGTTACATAATGATCTTCATTCATATATAATGGAAAAGAAATATATAATGCTATTGTCACATGATTTAGAGAAGGAAATAGCTAAATATTAAGTTGGAACACAAACAATTTGTCATTTTAGGAAGGTGATACCGAATGCAGAGAAAGTAATTTGGGTGGTTAATGTTCTTGAACTGGATGCACCAATTTATGATGGTCCTCAAAATGGAATGTACAAGTTATGTGAATTTTCAGATGAAGGCTTTGTTAAATGGCCGGAGTTTCTTATTAGTATTTGTAAAATTTCATTTACGTATTGAATTTGGCAACCTTATTATGTATTGAATTTAACAACTTAATTATGTGTAGAATTTAGCAACTTAATTATGTATTGTACTTGTCTATTATTAACTAATATTGTGTGTCGTTACTTGATTATGAATGTCATCTATTGGTATGCATTGAGTTATACTTTCAAATTGAGAATAATATTAGTTTTGGATTCATGTTAAATGTCGCCCAAACTATAATCATGTTAGTTATTAATTAACTATTAATGTTAGAATATGGGAATTACTATACGTATTTCTATAATTATTAACATTTATATTTGTTGTGAATTAAAATCATTTAACATGTATAAGCATTGCAAACAAAAACATTGCAACATGTACAAGCGTTGCAAACAAAATCTTCCAACGCTTATAAGAGGTTGCAAAGAAAATCTACAAACGCTTATAACCATTACGAACAAAAATATACCAACACTTATAAGCGTTCCGAACGAAAATATACCAACGCTTATAAGCATTGGGAAAAAAAATCAACCAACACTTATATGCGTTGGAAATAAATTGTCACGCCCGTATATCAACACTAATAAGCGTTGATGAAATTTTTTCGATGGTCATACTCGTTGGGATCACCTGTTTTGCTGTATTTAACTGTCATTAAAATTTGATAAAAATTGTAGAGGGTAATTTTGAATTTGTATAAAGAAGTTTTGAATTAGTTACGTATTTTTTTGCTATATCCTATATTTAAGCGCCAATAAGTGTAACAACCAGCTACTTTAACGATTTAAATTCCGATTTAAATCGTATTTTTTATGTTGAAAATATTCTATGGTTTTTCATAATGGGAATTTGAAATTTGAAATACGTACAGTGAGACATAGCAGCTATGAAATTTTATTAGAAAATTTGAATGTTTTTCGGTCGCGCGTTTTTCAGTGCAAAGCTGCGCATATCAATTCAAATTATTGCGATTTTTAAATCTCTCCAAAACTAGTTTGGACAAACATGAAAAATATTCTATTCATTGTCAAGAATCCAATGTCGAAATCCATTTAGTGAAAACCGGAAATTTTAACCTTCGTTTAATTGTTTTTTGGGTCCGAATTTTACATTTAAAAGGATCTCTAACGCGTTTTTGATCGGAGCATCCTGACATTGCAAATTATATACCGTTGCGTCCGTCACGTCGCGCTAATTTCCGCAATATATTCAATTGTCAGTTTCGGTATTTAGTTCATGTTGAAATTATGAAAAGGCTTGCATCGTTCATTTTTGAAACAGAGCCATTTGAGTTCGATGTGTCCCTTTTCGGGTCCTGCGTATTTTTGTATTCATTTTGGATCTGCAAAACTTGACATTTTATTTTACTAAGCTATCCATTTACTTTTTTATTCTTTCTAAAGCTTAGTATGGTATATATATTTCTAACTTATGTCTTAATGATTTGGATGATTTTCTATTTTTCCAAATGTATGCAACGTTACTTTAAATTTTCCAAGAAGCCATGCATTTGGTTTTAGAAAAGAAACATGCGCCTTGTTTTTGAACTATTAATGCTATTGATGCATGCATGCATTTATTATTCATTCTTCCATTCCATGTGTTAAAAAAAAAAGAAAAAAACGTTTGAATCAGTCGCTCCACTTTTTCCACCATTCACCGATTATTTTGTATCTTGGGCTCTCTCTTCCACTTCTTATTTGTACCGCCTCTTTCATTACCTTTTCTCAGCCAAATTATTCCATCTCCAAAATTTCAACATTTTCCCCTTTTTCTTTATTTTTATCAACCAAAATAATTTATTTCCAAAATCAATGTTAATGGTAGCCGAAACAAAAGCACAAATCCTAAATCACGTTAATGGCTTTAGCCGTCCACCGCAAACCAAGACCGAAGCCATCTCCTTCGTCAACAAGCATCTCTGACCTGTCTGCACCCTATCTCGCAGCAGTCTCCATTGTAGTATCCACCGTCCGAACCCTCCGCTGGCCTCCTGTAGGTTCTTCATCGCTTCCCTTTTAAAGTCTAGAAACCGGAAAACTAGTCCAGACTCAAAGTTGCCCTTTTTCTGTCACCAAAATTGTAAGTATATCTTACGATTAGATTTATTTTCAAATTGTCGACTTCGATTTACACTGAGTGTAATTCGTTGTGGGTTGTTAGGTTTTTATGCATGCTGCCTTGTTCTAGTTATGCTGATGCTTTTTGGTTGACAGTATTTTCTAATTAATCAGCATTATGTGTGTCAGCTGTCTTGTTCTAGTTTCATATATATAGCGCTGCACTTGGAATTGGTCGCATTATAGACCATGACACGAATTATTCTTGTTGTCCCCTATTAATAATCTTGTCAACGAGCTCAAAGTCTAGAAATATAGTGATAAGAAAAAATTAATCGATTTATTCGATTATTTTACATTTTTTGCGGTCTTTTGAAATAAAATTGATTTGTTACATGTTTCCTTCCAAAGGATCTTTCAGTTATTGTATTTAAACAAAATTGACTTTACTTTGGTCATGGTTTTTTAAGGCAATAAAAGACTGCATCCTGAATTTCTATGCAGAATTTATATGCATACATAGGACTACCCATCCATGGTTGTTGAATATTAGAGTTTGACTGTTAGGACACCCATGCATTTCATATTCATAATGCTTGTTGTAGTACCCCTTTCCTATTTTACTATGACATATGAACATTATGCTACCTTAAAGTGATGCTATATTTTATTACCTGTTCGCGTGTGTGCTACCATGTGGTAATTCTAGCCTTTTTTATTTCATGCTACCATGTTGTACATTTTATTATCATGTTGTAATTCTACCTGAGTAGTTGCATGCTACTCACTTTGAAGCCCATTCAAAGATACCCCATTGTGAAACTTGAAACCTTGCTTAGCATTGCTATAAATTATTAACATGAACACACCCCCCCCCCCACACACATATGTATTGTAGGGTGAACAGCTTATGTTACCCTGTTAAAAAATATATTTAAACATATGGTTGTTGTAATTATGTTGCAAGGTACTTGTATTGTTTCATTTACTTGCATTATTACCCCACCGTTGTGAATACATGTACCCCTTTTGAACCCTTTATGCATGTTAGAACTTTTCTACCCCTTATATGTTGCTTTTGCACATGTTATGTTGACCACCATGTGCTTTTATTTGGTTTGTGCATCCCTTTGGTTTATCACGAGAGCTACGTCCCTTTGTAAATTTACATGTTGAATAATTTGGCTCATGAATGCATTTTATGTCCTTACATCTCACTGTTAGTTTTAGAACTCGTTAATATATATATGCAGCATCCTTTGTATGAGTACACTCTATTTTTCTTGTCTTGACAGTACATTCTTGAGTGCATATATTTACACACGAACGGAATACACCTATACAGTCCCCTTGCCATGCCGTCAATATGAATTTACTATCTTGTTTCGGTTTAGGCATATGCTGCTACCACGCTGTGTCTATAATGTTGAATCTGTCTAATCTCTAATTTCGGCACTTCACTAATCATTGTGCTCGAACCATTTAAATAAAACATCGAGATTAAACTAATTATATTTATGTGTTTATTAGGAAGCGACTTACTTGAAATAAGTTTAATCCTGACTCGGGTGTTTTGTGTTTTGCATAGAACGCTCGGATTAGGTCGTAAGTGTTCCAAATCTGAAGTTTCAGCCTACAAATACTGGAGAAGAAGTGAAGACGCAAGAAACTTCTGCGCGCGCAAAGCCCGACTTAAATAGAAAAACTTTCTTTTAAAAAAATTATGTACACATTTTATATTACTTCCATTGTACAGTAAAAATTTGTATAACTCTGATATTATTTGTGTAAAATTTGTTTCGCTACAAACTGTTTATTTCTGTCTGTGATTCTGTGTTTATTCTGTTGAAACCCTGTAAGATAAATAACTATTCGTCATTTTGAACATTCTGAGTCGGTTTAATTACTGGAAAGAATCGGGAAAAAAGGAAGGTCGTTACAGTTGGTATCAGAGCTTTGGTTTACACAAAGCTTAAGCTTATGGGGGGTAAGAACTCATTAGAGATAGGGTAGTGATACCCTAAAATGAGTGGAATAAATCGCAGAATCCTTCTTATGAGAGAGCGTATTTTAAAAATATAAATTATTTTGAAACGTAAAGTATTTTGAAATTTAAATCCTTCTGAAATCCCACTCTTCGAATATGTTCTCCTCGATAGCTTTCTTGTTAAGGTCTCCTTATTTTGAATCTTGATCCTATTTGAAGTCTATCTTCAGGTTCTCGCAGTTTGTCAAGATTATGAGTATAACGTATGGGAATTGATAAAACTAGTTATTCACTTATTGAATTTGAATCAAATATTTGGGAAATACTCGTAGTGAGAAACTGATGATTGTTAAAATTTAAGTAGCATTAACTACTAAGGTATGTATGTTGAATGGATGATTAAATTGAAGAATGTTAAACCATTAAAATAAAATAAAAAAGTATATATTCCAAATAAAGATAAGTTGTGGAACAAAATGGTTCGATTATAACTAAGGAAATCGTTTGATTAAATCTTGAGAATTTTGTTCCAAAATACTTTGAAATTGATTTCTAAGGTTTTGGGAAAAGTACTAGTAGTATGCACATATGTTTTCGAATTAAAAGTTTGAAGTGATTTTATGAAAGGTTTTCAAAAGGGAAAATATATGAATGGAGGACTCACTTTGTCGCTAGAAAATAATTTCGATGATAAATTTTTCGTCATTGGGATTCATTATCGAGTTTCAAAGTGGGGGAGATTAGCATAGATAGCTTTGCAACTTATTGGTTTGACAAAGCGAATTTAATTTCTGAATAAATTTTGAATGAATGGAAAAATCCAAAATTGAATCATGAGTTTGTGTGAGCGATATAATCCTATTTAATAGGAAAGTCTAATTCGTACATCTCGAATAAAAAATCGAGTTTGAATTCCCAATGATAGATTAAAATTTGACCTTCCGACTAGTTGAACAAATTGGATAATTTCAAAATGGAATTTGCAATTTTGAGTTTTACCCTTATAAGCTCAAAAGAAATTGAATGTGAATAGAAATTTTGAACAATTAGTTTAGTTTGGATTGTAATGAAAATTGAGGCTTAAATTTCAAATCAAATTAGAATTGAATATTTAAATGGGTAACTCGAGATGTGATCTAATTGAACCTTCGGTTCAATTTGAAATGTAGCCGAGTAAAAATTGAGTTTACTTTCTAAATGAAACTAACATTGACTAAATTTTGAATTTTGGATAATTAATTCAGATTAGGTTATTTTTGGAAATTTTTACTATTTATTATACAGTTAATTTATTCATATTAGCATTATCTTTATTTGTCTTATTTAAACCATTTGTTTATAATTACCTTTGATTGCAAACATTTTTTTCCTCAAAATCTGTTTAGTTGATTCAATTTTAATTTTCCGAATCTATCTATTTTTTTCCCAAGCCTACCTATTTTATTTAAATTCATTTTATATCATGCTATTTTTTTCTTTTCAACACTATTTTGTATGTAACTCAACTATTTTGGTAGAAGTATATATATCCAATTCAATAATTTAAGATCCAAAATGTTTGAATATAAGGATTCGATTGAAAATCGATAACTGAAATGTGAAACCCAATTTGAATGTGAATATTTTATAATGAACCGATTTGTAAATATGATTTGAAATTTTGAAATGACATTAAGTACTTGAATCAATTTGAAATCTATTTAAATTTATATTGAAATGAAAATTTAAAAGATTATCGACTTATGAATATTGTGATATGAAATGTTTGAAACTTATATGACTTATATAAGTATGAGTTTTTGTTTTGGAAGGTTTAAGTGAATTTTATTCTAAGAAATATTTTGAATAATGTAATGATTTGGAATAAATAATTATTTTATATATGGCTTAATAGGAAAAGTTCCTAAACAATTGATTTGGAACTTCGAAAGAGCTGAACTGAATTTATATCCAATTTAAGTAAATTATTTTCAAAGTCATATATGGACTTTAATTTGAACTGACATTGAAATGGATAATTTGAGGACCTTTAATTTCCTACATGTTTTGATAATAAGTTTAAAAATTTATATAAATGATTTATATAAGAATGAAGTTAACTCGAAGAAAATTGACTTGAAAGGTAATAGATTTTAAATGATAATCTTATACAGTGGAATTTATATAAGAATGACATGTTATCATAATTGAGAAATCTTACAGATAATTATGTAAGTAAATCGAACTTGAAAATTATGACTTGATAAAAAGTAATTCGTACGAGTTATGTTGAAATTCAGTTGTTGAATTATATGGAAGCTGAGAGATATGTGAAAATATCAAGAACGAATGTTTTTCGGAAATGAAACAAATCCAAACGATAAATTCCAAAATGTTAGAATTTGGAAATTAATGAACTTATATAAGTGTGAAACCAAAATAGTTTTGGTGGCTACTGACTATTAAAATCTTTGAATTCGACAAAAGATTTGATATTGAACAACTTGATTCTTATATAAAATGGAAATTATATAAGTATATAGTGAATTCGATATTACTGATTTGAACGAATCCGTATTGGAAAGGAAAGAAAACTT
Source organism: Allium sativum (assembly GCA_030737875.1). Lineage (NCBI taxonomy): Eukaryota > Viridiplantae > Streptophyta > Magnoliopsida > Asparagales > Amaryllidaceae > Allium > Allium sativum. The sequence continues at coordinate 704,336,241 of CM060913.1, read as the reverse complement.
ATGTAAACAAAATTTTATATAAATATGATATATGAGAAGTGAAATGAGAATTACATATAGTATTATATGATTTTGAATCGAAGATATGGGAAGTACCTTCCACTGAAAATCAAGGTCCTACTCAGTAGGAGCTCTTGTTGATATTTCTTAGATTGTGTTTGTCCGGACGTAATACTCATAAGTTTTCCTTTGAACTCGATTGCATAGCAAAATTCGCAGGGCCGCGAAGGCCTACGGCGATGGATTTTTCCCTGCGGAACCAGGCGTAATCATTGTGTCTACTGCGATCTATTGCCGTTTTACGATGGCGAAATCCAAAGGGTTGTGAAGGCCTACTGGTACGGATGTTTCCTGGGGGATCCAGGCGCAATCATTGTGTATCTGCGGTCCACATGGTGTAATTCGTAGGGCATTGATTGCGTAAGGTCTACGGGTGATAGAAATGTAACCACCAGTGTTACTAGATGTAGACTGTGATCCATGCAATTGTTTTGAGGTATTATGGCGAAATGCGTTTGGCAGTGATTACCTAGCCACCTATGGCCGCGACACTTTTTCCTCTCGACCTAGTGATAAAGCGACCTTAGGGGTTGCGTTCCATGATGAACTCGGGTTATTCTATTCCATTGATTCATTCCACTGATTTGTTCATGATGAAATTCGTAGGGAAGAGATTTCCTACGAGTACGGATGCTTCCTCGGGGACTTAGGCGTAACCGTTGTGTATCTGTGATTCATGAATAGTTTCATTGATTGGTTTATTGGATGGTACTTCCTTTATATATTTTATTGTTTTTCAAGTATTTTCACTGGATATTGAAACGAGTTTACTTAGTACTTCGAGATTTCTAGTATTGCACCTGATCAACGCATTACCAGATTCTTGAAGCACGATGATGAACTTATGGAAATATCGAGTTATCAAAAACTATTCTGATGTAAGGTATTTTTGAAAGAAAAAAAGGAATTAATTTTTTTCTCCAAGAATTTTCTTATAAACTTAAAAATTTGTTTATAAATCAGACACTTGAATTAAATATATTGGTATAACTAAAGAAGAAACTTAATGAACTATAATGCGTGAGTGTGCGAAAACCATTCTATTCACATAAGAGTTTTAATTTAGTTTGGATATACGATTTTGATTCCAAATAGAACTATTCGCTCGATTCTCGACGATGAACACTGATAAGAGTTTTGATAAGAATCTGAAGTTTTCTATCATAGTTTATTTCTATGTAAGGAGAATAGAAGTTTGTAATCAAGAAGTCGAATCAGAAGCTTGTATTAGAGTGATCAGGTTAACAATGCTAACTGGAAGCAAATATTTTGTGTTCAAACAAACAATCAAAGTTAATATGCATATGAATGGTATATCATTTAATTACTAGTTCCTTATTTCGTTTCTTTTCGGGGACAAAAAGTTTTGAGTGAAGGAGAATGTAACAACCCTCTATTTTAACGATTTAAATTCCGATTTAAATCGTATTTTTTATGTTAAAAATATTCTATGGTTAATCATAACTAGAATTTGAAATTTGAAATACGTACAGTGAGACATAGCAGCTGTGAAAATTTCATTAGAAAATTTGAATGTTTGTCGATCACACATTTTTCTGTGCAAAGTTGCGCATATCAGTTCAAATTTTTGCGAATTTTAGATCTCTCCGAAACCAGTTCAGACATATTTGAAAAATATTCTATTCATTGTCACGAATCCAACGTCGAAATCCATTCCGCGAAAATTGGACTTTTTGACCTTGTTTAATTGTTTTCGGATCCGAATTTTACGTTCAAAAGGGTCTATAACGCGTTTTTGATCGGAGCATCCTGACACTGCAAATTATATACCGTTGCGTCCATCTCGTCGCACTGATTTCTGCAATATATTCAATTGTCAGCTTTGATATTCGATTCATGCTGAAATTGTGAAAAGGCTTGCATAGTTCATTTTTGAAACAGAGCCATTTGAGTTCATGTGTCCCTTTTCGGATCCTGCATATTTTTACGGTCATTTTGGATCTGCAAAACTTGACATTTTATTTTACTAAGCTATCCATTTACTTTTTTATTCTTTCAAAAGCTTAGTATGGCATATATATTTCTAACTTATGTCTTAACGCATTCACATGATTTTGCATTTTTCCAAATGTATGCAACGTTACTTTAAATTTTCTAAGAAGCCATGTATTTAGTTTTAGAAAAGAAACATGCGCCTTGTTTTTAAACTATTGATGCATGCATGCGTTCATTGTTCATTCTTCCATTCCATGCGTTAAAAAAAAAGAAAAAAAATGTTTGAATCAGTCACTCCACTTTTCCACCGTTCACCGATTATTTTGGATCTCAGGCTCTCTCCTCCACTCCTTATTTGTACCACCCCTTTCATTACCTTTTCTCAGCCAAATTATTCCATCTCCAAAATTTCAATATTCCCCTTTTTCTTTATTTTTGTTAGGCAAAATAATTTCTTTCCAAAACCATTGTTAATGGCAGCCGAAACAAAAGCCCAAGTCCCTAAATCATGTTAATGGCTGTCATAACCCTACCCTCATTTCTATAATAAAACATGCACAACAACTAGAAAAATGGGATTCAAATGCAATCAGGAGGTTTCTGGAACAGAGTTCATCGAAGGAGGTGGAAACATGTGGCGAAAAGTTGGATACGATGGAAGGAACTGGGTCGGACCTAGGTACTGATCAGAAATAAAGAAATAATGATGTGCATGTGTGTCACTGTGTACATGCACACTGCATACATATGAAGAAATGAATCCTAAGCTTTTGATCTGCCGGCACGTATTTCCTGTGTCGTTTATGTAACTAACCGTTATAAATACTTGTATAGATAGCGGGTTAATGTAACGACCTAGACTTCCCCGATCCCCGAAGAAACGGAGGAGCCCAAACTGTTTTGAGAACACGACACATCAGAACACAAACATGAAAACTTTTCATTGCTATTACAACAATTTACATCAGAGTACAAGATATCAGAGTATGAAATAAATAATATACAGCGAAATATAATATCAGAGATTAATAATTTACATTTAAATACATAAACATAATATGCAACGGAAAACAACAACTACCACAACTGAAAGAGATACACGGATACAAAGCTTTTCGAATATAGCTCCAGCTATAAACCAGGATCCTGTGAAAAGAAAAATCTGCGAAAACCAAAACTACTAGCTGCCCGTGTGGAAAATATGGGCACCCAGAGTTTAGGTAGAAACAATAAACTCCGAGTCAGTCATGGGGCTGGTGTGAGAACTAAAACAGTTATTTACTTTATTTTAAAGTTGGGTAAATCAAGGGACCACGCGGTATAACACGGAACGGGTTTACTCCCATGAATACTAGTTTAAAACATAAAACAACGCAATGCTTTTTGAAAAAATGAAGCTATTATAAGACTCAGGTCCCATCACACAATGCAAACACAAACCAGAGGATAAAGTTTTACCTTATAATTGCCAAACATGCTTGGTACGTTTTAAAACAAATCTCATTTGATACTATTATAAGTGCATAGTGTCTAAAACAACTTCAAATATAAATATATCAATCATAGATGGCATAGGCACCATATATTATATCACCATACATAGCTTTACAACCAAAACCGAAAAGTGTCGTATTGGAAATTGGATTTCCATCTATGAGACGAGGCAAGGGATCTTCCTCACCGGTTTTGAGGCACTGTAGCAAATGCCTCAGGACTCGGACGCTGGCGATCCCTGGTTGGCGTCAGGGCCAGTCCACACTTACTTTAGTGGATTAGTTATTCCTGAACACACGTTTCCCGGTCTTATAGGACCTAGCACTTGGCCATTGGAGACAATTATATCTGAGGCGCCTCTCTATCCATCATCCACATAAGTAAAAATATCTAGGCTCCTTACCATGACACCACTCCTAGCTAGAAAGAAACGTTAAGTCCTCCCTGAGGTCCTCATCCAGTTTTTGACTCATACCAAGGTGTGAGGCTCGCGAATTAACGCTATACACAAAGCGGTGCTAATTAAAGTTGTGCTTTGATCATCAAACACAAGACTTTTCTTTTTAACAAAAAGCCTTGATCATTTGCGTCTTAGCATGCCACATTGACAATTCATGCCATACAACTGATGTCTATCAATATATAACCTCTAAGCTCGTACGTCTCAGAGAAGGGTGTTAAGCAAGAGAGTAAATTATCCGCCACCAAACACATATATATTTAATTGAAACCAATCAACACATAATGTAATCCAATCTCAGGCACACATCCATTTACAAGTCCGTTTTGGGAATCAGGTATAAGCCCTATCCCTATTAGGTGTGGAGCGACCACACCAAGCATAATCTCGGTCGACCGAATCCATGACAACCCTAAAAGTTGTCTTCTATCATCATCTCGAAAGTATACTTATCTAACCATCAGTTCACCATCATACTGATGTGTGAGGTTCGTGAATTAACGCTACACAAAGCTATGATAATTAAAGCAATGCTTTGATCATCATCCACCAAGCTCTGCTTTTCAAAAAAGGCTTGGATCACTGCAACTCAGCATGCCACATTGTCAATGCATACCATAACATTGATTCCACAAATATATAATCTCTAAGCTCGTACGTCTCAGAGAAGGGTGTTAAGCAAGAGAATAAATTCTCCGCCATCAAACAGATATATATTTAGCAGCAATGAATATAGCAAAAAGGGAATATAATGTCAGGCATACAATCCATTTGCAAGTCTGTTCTGGGTCTGAACTAAACTGAAGGCACCTTATCCCTCGTCCCATATATCCAATATAGGAGAGAGGCCCTCGCATATCCGGACAATCAACAAGTACCACTATAACCCCTTCCTGGTAGCTAACAAATCCAGGGCATCGATAGTAATCCATTCAATGTGAAGATCGTCGGTCTTGCACCATCTTCAATATCTTCGACTTTTAATCGTCGTATCAGTTATTCAGAATGGGTTCAACCCGGTCTTTCCAAATAACTAGCGTATCTTGTAATCATGTGCTATAAAAACACATCATACGCCTCATTCCAATCCAGAATATTCTTTTATTCAAATATTCTTTACATTGGGAATTATTCCCATAAATCTTATCAAAGATTTAATTCATTTAAACCTCTTGTTTAAATCTTCACTTGGAAACCATTTCAAAATATTTTGTATTATCTTTTCACAACTTTAAACCAAATTAAGGTTTATCAAACTAGTCGGGATTATCGAGCCTTACCGAAGTAACCAATTATTTTATTAATCCTAATCCCAATCTATTCATCCCATGGAGCAAAACTAGTAGTATTCCATATCTAACACCCACTGTGTTATCTGTAAATTTAATTACTATTTCACATTTCAAATCTAATTAAAGATTTAACTATCGCATGGAGTAAAATTGGTGGCACTCCATTTTCAAACACTTCTTGAATTTGATAAATTTAATTATCACATTTCAATCTAATTAAAGATTCATTAAAACTCTGTCTTAGTTTTAATCTTCAAAAATCATTATTTAGTGATTATTCAACTTAGGAAATAAATCTTGTCTTTAATTGCATTAAAGAACAAATGTTATTTAAAACACAGTTCACGAAAAATCCAAAATCATCTTCCATTAAAATGGAACCTTCAAATCAAATCATTCGTAATCAATATGAATTTTCATATCAAACTAATAATACAAATGGAATAACGGCAAAGCCTTCTAAATTCCATATATAGTAACGGTCTTCCTTTACAGAAGCTCATCTCGATTATTCCTAAATCGAATTCCATTCAATTCCAATTCAATATATTAAATTGGAAAACTTTACTTTGGAAAAATTTCCATTAAATATTAATTAGAAGATTATTAATTCCAAATCCTAACTTAACTGTTAATTGGGTAAAAGAACAAATGTTATTTAAAACATTGTTCACAGTAAACCCAAAACCAACTTTCATTTCAATACCAATTAAATTAATTAATTGTTAAACATCTCTAAATCTTTATTAAAAGATTTATTCTATTATCTAATGGGTTTAAGAACATTGTTGTTGAAGACACCATTCACGACGAATCCAAAATCCAATTTGATATTAAATACAAGGCTTTGAATAGAAATTAATATCGGCTTATATTCAATATCAAATTCTGAAACCAACGGATATCGTATTAGGAATAATGATATCTGTATCTACCAAATTCCTCGACCATATCTGTATAATAACAGAATTCAATATCGAAATATTCCAAAGATTATTTCCATTCAAATCCATTCCAATTTATATATATTGGAAAAATTCTGGTTATATCAAAACCATTTCAATTCAATTCCGTTCTTTACTTAAGTTGATAAACAACTTATTCCGATAAACATATCTTTTATCTTTACAAATGTGGAATATTTCATCCAAAATATTTCCAAATCATTTATAATGATTTTACATAATTTATCGCTATTTTTAATAATTTTATTAAGGCCCTTACAGTCCGTTTCCAATAACGGCCACCGAACTACATCCATAACGACCTTTTTAGAAATTGATTTGGAAATAATTTAAAATCCAAAAGTTCAAATTTAAATCTCTTATGCACATTGGAAAGATCTTTTCGATATGAACCCAACGGTTTCGGTTTTAGGAGAATCCGACGGTCGGATCTCCCGTTACATTAATTTGAAGTCCATGGTTGAAATTCGCGAATGGTCGCTGCGCGACACGTTCTATTCAAGCCATTTAAATATAATATATATATATACATATATACATCGCCGATTTCCATTTAAAACGTATTTTATAAAACTTTTTAAATTCATTTAAAAATGATTTCAAGTTCCATTTTAATTTTAAATTAAAATTGAATATTCCATATCATTATAATATTAAAATGATAATATTTTCAAACTATCAGATTTTGAAATAAAACCTTTTCGATATTCATTATAAAATGAATAAAATCGATATAAAAATCTGTTCAAACTAAAATAGCGTTCATATACTTAACTCAGCTTCATATTCATTTTAGTCATGAATACTTCAATATTTTCGTGTTCATCCAAATTCGGACATCAAAATCATATTTTGATTCTTCACTGAATATTATTTAGAATATTCGTTATTTCTGAATTGGAATCAGACTCAATCAATTACCATATAATTTTATTTATATGGATTCCATACATCGCATGTATTCAAAAATAGTGATAAAAAACTATTGAACATTCCGTTTACATCCAGAGTGCAATTTACAACTGTATAAGCATTAAATAACGCTTATAACAGTCTGTCAATCAATTGGTTGACATACAATTAATTCCAAGGGAGACGTGAATTAATTATCATCCGCAGACCCGTGTGGGGTTTTCAATCATCAACAAATAATTGGGCGATGTGTAAAATTGTCATCCCAATACCCGTGTGGGGTTTACATCAAAGTCCATGTGAACATTATTCATAATATAAACGTTTTATTTTTAAACATTTATATTCAAAGTTTAATAATGATAATAATAAAACTATAAAAAACCATCAACCACCAAACAAATATTGCAATCACAGACAATAAATACATATTCAGTCATAGATATAATAACTATAAAAATAATTTGAGTGAGAGAGTTCTCACTTTGGTTTCCACTCCGTTAGTCTTCATTTGAGAATTGTTTTAATAAAATTAAACGAGCGTTTAATTTTATCAAAAACTGCAATAGCCTCCATTTCCATTCTGGTCAGTTCCATGTTGTAGAGTTTGTTGTCATGAGTGCAACGTAACTGAAATCGTCGAATTTCGTTTCTGTTTGAACAAAATAAAGGGTTTTAAATCTTTAAATTAATTAATTGTCATTAACGAATAATTATAATAAATAAAACCATAAATTATATTTGATTAATTCCCCCTCTTCGTTAATATCTTCAGCCAACTTCAGGTAAAAAAACTCGCCATCCCTACTTGACCATGCACACCAGCAGAGGCCAGCGGGCCCTAATCGAACACCACCTCGATGTCGTCGCCACCTTCCTCCACCAACGGCCAGCAGCACGGTGAAATCGCATGTCTCCTCCACCCGGAAATCACGTGCAACGGTTGGCTCTTTGAGGCAAAAAATTTAGCGATTCAGGCAACAAGAAATCATCAACACTATATAGATCTGAAGCTATTAAAAATCTATACCGTTTTTATTAGAAATCATATCTTAATTCGTTAAGAATCAGAATAAATTAAAGGATTAAAATCTGAGAATATCGGTCGTTCTTTTGAGGATGACGGCGTAGAATTTCAAGGGCTTGGGTTTTGACCGTATGGGGAGGGTATTTATAATTCTTATATTATTTAATTTCCAAATTACTTGCTTATCGATCTGAACTCCAATTCAAACCCAACGACTGTCGTTCCTAACTAAATACCCCCATTCCAAACACAATGGGATATGTTTCGTATGCCAATTTGACAGTTTTGATCAATTTTTATCAAAATTAAAATATAAATTAATATAACGGTCAATATTGAATTCCAATGTACATTTTGATTTACTGGGGCCACATACTGACTCAAAAATTATGAATATTGAAATATCACTATTCTTTGACGATACGGTCCTAAAAAAATTAATTTCGTCGAATTTGGAGATCGTTTGAAAAATGACCTTTTTAACTGGTTTATATTAAATCTAAAATGAAATTGAAAACACATTTAAATTTACTGTGCTCACAAACTAATTCCAAAAATTATGGAATTTTAAACCTAACAATGATTTGACATTTCGGATCCAACAAAAGTGGTTTCATCAAAAACGGAGGTCGTTTGCAAAATGGCTATTTTTAAGGGCTATATATTATTAAAAAATATATAAATTCTATAGCGACTATTCTAAATTTTAAACTGGACATAACTTCCAATTTATAGAGCGAAATCTCAATTTCTTACATTTGTTAGAAAGATACTGTTAAATAGATTCTAACGTTTCTTGTTTCATCCAATTCTGATTTATATTGAATTATGTACATTCATTTGAAATTTAAAATCAAATTTTCAAACTACCGCGCCATTTCAAGCTCGATTTATAATTAAAATAAACTTATACATTCTAACTTTGTTTTAAATAAATTTTAAATCGTTAAGTTTCAAAATAAATCATTTTAAATTTTTAATATCCATTAAATCAATTAAAAATAAAATTTTAAATTGGTTCCAAAATCTGGGTTGTTACAAGTAGGTTTAGATACATGGAATAGTACATAAAGAATTATGTTGAACCCACAACTGCATTTGCACAATGAATAAATGAACAAAAGGCTGCTGCACAAAGCAATTCTAAAACCATAAATATGTTATTTTGTTCATTAGACAGGAATGAGTTTAATATAGTGTCTGTACGTAAAACTACTTATGAAATTTGGAGAACTTTACAAGTTACTCATGAAGGAACTAGTAGAGTTAAACAAACTAAAATAGCAATGTTAGTTAATCAGTTTGAGTTATTCAAAATGAATGAGAATGAGTCTATTTCAGATATGTATTGTAGATTTCAAGAGATAGTGCATTCATTAACAGCACTTAAAAAAACTTATTCTGAAATTGATCAAGTCAGAAAAATATTAAGTTCGTTAACTCCAAAATGGGGTAGAATATTTTGGCAATTGAAGAAGCCAATGATGTGAATTGAATGAAGATTGAAGAGTTAATTGGAAATCTGATGTCCTATGAAGTCCAATTACAAAAAAAACATATCAACAGAGAAGAAATCTATTGCATTGAAAGCAACAACAAATAATTCTGACTCAAGTAGTGAAGATGATGAAAAAACAGCGCCTATGACAAACCATTTTAGAAGATACTCTGAGATATAGAAGGAAAAATTATAATCAAGGAAGTTCAAGAAGTAATGATGACCGATGTTATAACTGCAACAAACCAGGACATATAAAGAAAATGTGTCCATATCCAGAAAAATCGACTCAATAAACAGACAACAACAATTCATCAAGAAAGAGAAAGAAAGCAACGCAGCAACATTAGATGATTCAGATTCGTCATCAAGTAATGAAGAACCAGAAACCAAAAATACAAATATATGCTTTACGGTAATTCAGAGTTTAGAAAATTTTGAAGAAAAGGATCTAAAAACTGGATATGCCTTAATTAATTTCTAATTTTATTTGGTTGAATGGTTGCTTTGTTTGCTTGCTTTGATTTGATTTTAAAACTTTAAAATTTAAACTTAAAATTTGAAATTCAAATTTGAAATTTAAAAACAAAAATATAATAGTAAATAACAAATAAAATAATTAAATAAATTGTTTGCTTGTTTACTCGGATTAGAATTATTTCAGGAAATTGTTTAACCTGAAATATAAATCGATAATATAAATTTCAATTCACGAAATTTAATTTCTCTTTGAAAATAGACATATATGTCAACATACAAATAAGTATATGTCGACTTACCTGACTAGTTTTGAAATTCAAATTTTGAATTTCAAAAAGTTTAAACTTTCAAACTTCACTCCAACTTTTCACTAACTCTCAAGGTCTGAAAAGGTGTCATTTCAATGTGAAAAGTTGTGCCTATTCAATTCATATCCATTCAATTCCTATATATACATCTATTCTTTCTACCTTTCATTCACAACTCAGAACAATATTCTTCATATCAATTCTCTTCAAAATTATCAGTTCAATGGCTTCCTCTAGTTCATCTAAAAAATTGAAGATAACCAAAACCATTAAAGGCTATCTTCATAATGACAAAGAGGCCATCAAAACCTATGGTAACTATTTAGCAAATGCTAAAGTTAACACAAGTGTTTTCGCCATCTTTAGCGATGTTCCCTCTTATGATCTCATCTCTCTCTTTCAAAACAATGAAGTCTTGAGTCTATTTGACTCCCGTGACAATGACAAAGTGTGTTACCCCAAACTCATCAAGGTGTTATATGCAAATCTCAATCGCGGATTTTACAAAGGCAATGAAGACTAATTGGAGTAGTGTCAAAGGCACTCAAATTGCTCTCGATGCCAAACTCTTAGGCGCTATTCTAAATTGTAGAAGCACATGCTCGAATTTTTCGGAATTGGTTATTGACGAAACCGATTTAGAAACTTTTCCTGACATATTTGAAGATGATGCTCCAAAGGAGTTCAAAAATCGTTCCTTTCGTCCAAAAACAAGAATTGTTGACCTTCTCCTCCCACATACCATCACTCCCCATTCCGGAAATTTCAATAATCCAACCCTCAAAGTCCAAAAGTCTCTTTTTGCTATTATGGGTGACTATACTATCAATTGGGCCGAAATGATCCTAAATGAAGATAAACCCATAGATTTATCAACAAGAGAAAACACTCTCTACTATGGTGTTTATCTCACTCGCTTTTTAAAGTACTTTAACGTTGATCTTCATAAAGAAGAATTGGTGCCTAGAAAAGTGTTTGATGCATTAAACATTCATCTTATACAAATTCCTCTCATTTTCAAACTATATGAGGCATTCGAAGCCAAACTAGCTCGAATGGAACAAGAACAAGATCCAATGGAAGTCGAAGAAGAAGAGGCTTCTATGGAAAGTGTTGAGTATCCAACCGGCACTAGATGCATTTACAAAGAGACGATTATTCAAAATCAAGTGAAAATTGTCAACAATCAAAAGAAGCTCAACAAGAAACTTTCCAAATTATCCAAATTCATGGTCAAGATAGGAAGAAAACTTGGAATTTCATCTTCCTCATCATCATCCGAAAATTAGGCGATCTAGTTCAATCTATCTTTATGTATTCTCTTAAATTTCCTTGTATTTGTTTTCAAATCTCGTATTTAAGTGTGTCTTGATTAGTTTGACGTTTTGCTTTCTATTAAGTAATGTATGGAGTTTTATTTATAATAAAATCATCTTTATGTTTCTGTAAAACTTTAGAACTAATTATAATATAATAGAGTTCAAAGAATCAAAATTTGAAAATTTCAATTTTTTTTATAATAGTATGTCGACATAGAGTTTTTTGTATATCGACATATAACTGCCAGATTTTCAAATTGTTTCAAAATTTAAAATTAAAATAACTACTCATGTCCATTCAAAATCCAACGAATTCTAGACCCTATTTAAGCCCATTTCTTCCAGAAAAACTCATAATTCTGTTTCTCCATCTACCTTATTCATTTCTACTCAAATCCATGGCAAATCCTATTCATAATCTTAGTGAAAATCTAGAAGAAACCTTGAATTCTTTCAAAAATATTCTCTCTATCATTCTACAAAACCAGCGTCATCTCGAACTAAGACAAATAAAGATGTTTGAACAGCAAGAGAAGCATTTTGATGCAATGCGATGGCTAATCTCTTCTCTTTTCAGAATAAGATAATAATCTCGCAAAGGCTCCTCCAACTAAAGAAGATGAGGATTGGGAAGTCATTAAGAAGGATCCTATCTTTGGAGAAGACGGCTAGGGTGAAGTTCCAAGAAACGTTTAATTATTCAGTACGATTTGATTGATTTGTTTGAATTTGATTTGAATTCTATGATTTGAAACTTGTATACATATTAAGACATTTGGTCTGGTGTGATTTAATTTGATTTGATTTGGTTTGGTTTATATACATAACAAACAAACATATGTAATTATAATACTTGGACTGGTTTGTATTTTATCATTACATTGGTAGGAATTATAAATATAGGTTTGTATAGATTAAGGGGGAGTATTTTTACTTTGAATTGTTATAGATTAAGGGGAATATCATAATTGGGTTAGTTACTTAAGTTCTGTTCAGATAGTAATACAATTTAGGGGGAGTACTTTCAGGATTTCTTTTTGATAATGCTAAAGGGGGAGAAATTATAAAATATAGACATAGTTTATAGGATTCATATAGACAGGGGAAGTATTTGAAGGGTCATCATCAACATGTATGTACATGTATGATATTTTATAAACTAAGGTTGTCATCATCAAAAAGGGGGAGATTGTTGGAGAATGGACTTTTGATGACAACAACCTTATTTCAATATTAATTGATTATAAAATATATACTAACACTTTTATACAGAATATATATGTGTGTGTATATATATATACACACACACACATATGTAGGAGTTATATACAGGAAATATTACTGAAGACTGTACAGTTTAAAGATATTAGAGATTCAGAGTTCAAGAAAATTCAACACTCAAGAGTATTCAAGATTTCAAGAGTTAAAGAGTTCAAGACTAATATAGTTATAGATTCTAGATTATGTAAGACACTAAATAACACTTTAGGTTCAAATTCAAATTCATTCTTCAATCCTCTCTATTTTATTTTATCTCTATTTTATTTTCTCTCTATTTTATTTTCTTTCTATTTTATTTTCTATCTTTTCTATTTTCCTTTCTTAATTTACTTTTGTTTTTCAAACTTAAGTTTTATATATTTATATCTTTATATTTTATATTTATATAGTTTAAAACCTTATAATTTTGTGAATATGTTTGTAAAGTTTAAATTTATGTTTTCATATGATTTTCTACTTTATAATATTAATTTATAACACTATATTTTAATTCAAGAATTTCCAGAATTATGTATATATCAAAACATTTGGAAAATTATCTAAAATTTAATTTACACTAAGGGTATGACGACATACATAAAACTCTATGTCGACATATAACTGTCATTTTTTCAGTTTTGAAAGGAAGTGTTTTTTCACTAATTGTGATGGTTCTAAAGTGTGGCATCCTTTCATACACTATAAAAAGGGATTGAATTCGTTTTTTTTATCATCTCTTCTTCTCTAACTTCAACCTCTTTCTCTACGCCGTTATTTTTAATCATTTTTATGATTTCTACACTTATACTCTACCGAATTCAATTCTGTTTTGATCAAACTTTTTCTCTCTACACTCTCTACTCTCTGAATCAGGTGTTGTTAAAGAGTTATAGGGTTGTTTGTAATTATTTGGGTTGTATTGGGTAATCGGTGGTATCCGTTGTAGTCGTGAAATCAAGGACGGGTAATCGGCGGTATCCCATGTAGTCGTGAAATCAAGGACGGGCAAATATTGATCAAGTGTGTGTTGAAACGGTGGTATCCCTTGTATCCATGAAATCAAGGAGGGTTGTAATTGGATTTTGACATAGCAATAAAACTCTACGCAATTCAGCGTTGCGTGGGACTGGACGTAGGAGTAATCTGAACTAATATAAAATCCGGTGTGTTCTTTCTTTTAGGCATTCTATTTCTGTTTATTTTTGTGTTTATGTTTGAATATGTGGTTTGTTTTGATTCATCTAGTGGTTCTCACAAGTTTTAGATTTTTGTTAAATTCTCAAAAACACTATTCACCCCCTCTATTGTTTGTTTTGCCTTAACGATTCTTTCCACATTCCCTAACATATTTTCTCATTGATCAAATCTTAACCCATTCTCCCCCTTTTGTTATCATCAAAAGGATACAGAAATTAAAATAGTGACGAAATAATTGATTAAAAATATATAATATCATTTTAAGAGGAAGAACGAACATCATAAATCTCAATCAATCAAACAAAAATCATAATGTTCTAAGAACTAGTGGCAAATTTCACACTGTAGAATGATGGATTTATGATGAATATAAAAATGGAGAGAGTTCAAAAATATTGATTCCAATTATATTCAAAAGAATTTTTATAAAAAATGCGCACAATAACTATGATGGATTTGGACTAAAATTATAAATTCAATTTAAGTGACGCAATAAAATAATCTCAAATCTCAATAGCTATCAATCAACAAATCATAATATATCATAAAATATTAACACATTTCACAAAATAGAAAATGGATTGGTAGGCTGGTTTTTACGCACCAAGGAGAATTTCATATAAATTTTTATTTATGTCAAATTATTTTCTTTTCTTTTTCTTTTAATTTAAGAGCACACTAACCACGCGTAATCAGATCTTGGATTTTTAAATGAGATCCGTTGCAGCTTAAATATAAGTAATAGTAACCATGCATGACCAGAGCCTGGATTTTTAAATGAGGTTAGAGACACACTTATGAATATTATATTTTTATTATTTTCTTTTCCAAAATGAAAAACTCAGTATGTAAAACCAATGTGGATGATAGAAATGTGGTAGGTACAGAAATGGTTATGAAATAAATTTCTAAATTAATAATATTATGAAATATGCTTGACTGTATCGGGATTCTTGAAAATGTTCAATTATTACTAATTCTGAAAAAAATATAATCACAATTCTATCACAGATATTTCCACTGTTTACTCAAGATGATTTTTAAAAATATTAAACTCTCCACACTAATATAAAATCATGATGAATGGCAGAATGATGATGGACTAAGAAGATATTCGCGAAATAAACACTAATTCAAAGATATTATGAAAATTGTTCAATCATCATGAAAAATTTAAATAAATTTTCCACTTGTTGTGAAATATACTATAGTCACAACTCATCACAATTTCGATAATCTGATAATAATTTTGGTGGGTTCTAAATACAGTTCTTTATGTTATTGATTTCAATTTCTGAGTACATAATCAATAAATTATTTTAAAATTGAAAAATCAATTATAAGAGGAAACTGAAAGATTTATGCATGACAAGTGGGATTTAACGAAATATATACAAGATGAAGATCAAAAAAATATATCAAAACAGATGAGTGAGAGAATTATAATACACTTATGATACCACTTGTTGTCTCTGCTAAAGGGATTTTAATACCACCTTAGTGTTTAGCAAAGGTATCTCATACAACAGAATCCAATCTCCAATCCCAAGCAAATAAATCAAATAATTCGGTTCCATTTTTCAGAGTAGCAAGACAAATTCAGAAGAAATTCACAAGACAGTTTTCATAGACTTTACAACAAGTTAAAGAAGACAAATCATGATCCAAGATTTAAAGAGACATTTTATTTGAGATCACTTGAAGGGAAGTGAAAAACTTTAAAATTCAATGAATGATCACACAAGAATTTTAATTTCTAATCCAAGAAAAGTATGAGATTCAAGATATTAAACATATTCAAATGATTTCAAAAAAACAATGATCATGATTTCAGAATGGACTTCAGAGTGTAGCACAAGAATCTATGCCAAAAAGATTTTCAATTCAAAAGTAGTTTAAGTCACTCAGAAAAATTTATGAACCTTTTACCGGAGAAGCAGATGATACCAAAAACAAGGAGTTAACCAAAAATGTTTTCAAAGCGATTTCTTTTATCAGAGCAGCACAATAGTTGGTTTCAAAGCGGACTTGTCAAGAAATTTTTTCATAAATATTTCTAACAGTCACAAAAAACTGATTCATGACCCAAGATTTAAAAATAGAGTTTATTTTAAATCATTTGAAGGAATATAAAAATCTCAAGATTCAATGAATCGATCATACCATATTATAAGTTTTAAATCCAAGATATGTGTGAGATCCACAAATTAATAATTTCAAATGATTTTAAACAAACAAATATTCAAATCAAATGATCGTGAAATAATAGTGAGTTTCAACTTTCAAGACCAGTTTTCAAAGAATTTTTCTCAATTATTCTGACAAGTACAAGAGAAATTTTCAGAATATGTACATCAGGCTTGAGAGATAATTCATGACCCAAAATTAAAACAGTTTATTTGAAATCACTTGAATAAATGTGAATTTTGAGATAAAAAGAATCAATCACACAAGATTATTATTTTCAAATCTAAGAGGTGTGTGAGATTCAAAATACCAAAAATTTCAAATGATTTCAAACCATCAAATATCGAACCAAAAATAATCATGAATAAAAATAATTTCTTGGCTCCGATACCATCAAGCCAAATGTTTCTCAAATCAGAAATATCCACGCCAATCAAGAAAAAAAAATGAAATTATCACCACTGGAAAAATAGTAGTGTGCTGTAACAAGCAAATTTTTTGAAGTCTTTCCAAAATGAATTATAAGAAACTCAAAATAGTAGGGATGTGTGAAATTTCATTAATTTTTCAGATCTTCAAAAATTTAGAATTCAAAAAATAGTGTTCAAGATTAATGCTTCAGCACTGTTAGGAATTCAAGTAAAAAATAACTTTCAAAATAATTACAGATATTTACAAGTTTAAATTCAAGATCTGGAAATGATTAAAACATGATAATTTCATTCAAATGAAGCGAATTTCTAGAAAATCATGAATTCTGCAATTTAAAGTTGAGAAAGCTCAAAATAAAAGAAATATAATATGGCAATGTCAAATCAAATTAGAAATAGGCAAAAGAAGATAGAAGGGTAAAAGGAGGAATGAAAAAAACAAATAATATTAATAGAAGTTAGTTTAGATATCATGCCTAAAGTTGATGTGAGCAAATGAATCTCTAACTTAGCATACATGGCTAAGGAACTCTGAATAATTCAATGATATGAAGCAGTTTGAAATCAATTCTCTTTTGTTCAGCAGTTCCTCAGCCTTCTCCAGTACCTAACTATTTAGGGGATCGAGTGGTCTAACAAAATTTGTAAAACCACTCACAGTTTTGTTTAAGCATTTTGGTACCCAGACTTGATTATATAACAATCCATCTGAATTTACCTTTGTACCCATAGGAACCTAAATCTGTTTGAATTTAGTCAAAATTGTTTTAATTCATTTTGGGATCTAGGATTGTTTAAATGGGTTGTTATACAACAACTTCACATCTCGTTTGTGATTCGAAAATCCTTTGAAATTATCATAACTTAAATGTTCAAAATGATTCATTTCAAAGTAGTTTAAAGGATTTTTAAAACCATTTGAGTTCCAGTTTTCAAAACCATTTATTTTCCCAAAGCCAATACCACATTTATTTCCAATAGAACTTGATTTTATAACAACATATTCAACGATTTTTCCCCATTAGAGAATTTCCCCAAAGTTGATTCTAGTCATTGAATTTTGGATTTAAGATCACTGTTTTCTTTGATTAAATTTGAACAACGGTTATTTGTGATCCGCCTTTCAGTATCATGTTATTTCAGAACCAAATTTTCATTTTCAAGTAATTTATTTTGACTTTGGATTAGGAGATTTCAAATTCAAAATGATTTTGCTTTTCAGATTTAAGTTTTTCAAAGGTTTTGAATTTTTCAATCTCATTTTCAAGTTCTTTCAAGATCAAATCAGTTTTCGACAAGCTTTCTTTTTCAAAAATTTCAAGTTTGGAATTTTTAGATGTCTTTAAAATGTCCAATTCCTTTTGCAGAAATTTATTTGAACTAAATAACTCAATCTCGTTATCTTTTAAGATCAGAATTTCATTCTCAAGCTTTTGAATATTTTTATTGAGATGAACAAGTTTGTTTCCTAATTTCAAACAATTTTTGCCATCAGAATTTTCAAATTTCTTGATGTTTTCAAGTTTTAATTCCAAACTATTATTTTTGTTAGCCAACTCAAGATTTTTAGATTTCATAGATTTGGTTTTCAGTTGGAGTTTATCAACGGATTTAGTTAAATTAGCACACATATAAACTAAATCTTCATAAGAGAAATTTTCTGTCTCATCGTCTGTTGAGTCTCCATAGTCTGATCCATCTGAAATTTTATCTATACGACTTGTTAAGCATAGATCTGAATCTAAGTTGACATTCTGGGATTTTGTTCTATTGTCGCCTTTTCCATACAACTCATCGAGATTTTTCTAGATATCCCGCGCAGTTAAACAACGAGAGATAAATTTTAATTGATCATTACCAAGATAGGAATAAATAATAGGGTGCATTTTTTAGAGGTCCCTATTAAGTTTCAAAATATAAAAAAAACCCGGTCATAAACTTATTGTGAATTAGGTCCCTGTTTTCAAAACTTATAAAATAATAATTAAAAAAAATTAAAAAAATTCGTAAATTAGTAATAAATATATTACGCATTATAAAAAAAATCAGTTCAAAAAACAACAAAAATAATGTCAGAAAGAAGAAAACAGCAAAAAAACAGAAAAAACTGCAGTTAAATGCATAATATTATGCACCTTTTTGATTTTATTGCATGCATATATGCAATTATTGCAGTTCTTCCAACGGATAGATTTAACATAAATTTTCAGTTCATTTTTATTTGCATCCAAATGTGCAAATTTGTCAAAAAAATGCACACATGTGTGCAACATTTTTATAGGATAAAAAGTAGGGACCTAATTTATAAAAAAAAAAAATCAAAGTTCTGAAATTTTTTAAACCCGCCCCCTATTTTATTTTTTACGCCTTTTTGTATTTTTTTTAAAAAAATGTGCGTACGTTCATAAAAAAAATATTCTAAAATATGGAAATAATGTCAGGAATCTACGGAAATCGAAAAAAATAGTTGCATACATTTATGCAATTATTACTGATAATTGCATATATATATGCAACTTTTCTGTACGCTGTTTTCAGATTAAAATCTGAAAATAAACCTGCACAAATGTATGCAAGTATTTGAATTTTTTGCGCACATGTATGCATTTATTTGCATGAATAAAAATCAACGAAGATGTATGTAGTGAAAAATATGCACGGATGTATGCAGGAAAGTGATATATGTGCATACTATTATGGATTTAACTGGAAATTTCATTTTTTTTTTGTTTTTTTTTTTTTTTGATTTTTGACGCCTTCGTTGACGGTTTTTTGTTCTGAATTTTTTAGTGTTTACATGTTTTATTTAAATACGAATTTACGTGATTTTTTTATATTTTTTTTATATTTTTTTGATGACTTTTCAAAAAATAGGGACCTAATTTACAATAAGTTTATGACCGGATGTGAGCCTAATTAAGTTTCAAAATAGGGATGTGAGCCTAATATTCACTAAATAATATGCATAGCATAAGCATTGAAAATCATATTCTTCTTATCTAGCATATCTCCCAAATTTTCAATAATATTCCAATAATTAAAATTAACAGATTTTAAATAGAATTTGATTTTTTGATTTCCAAATTAAAAAATCTGTCCCATTGAAAATAATCGGAATATCACTGGACTGACTCTCGTTATACTGACAACTAGGGAACACCATTACAGCACCACCATTCATGTTATCAATGGCAGGAATGCACCGATTTTCTTTCCAATTCATCTCTCAATCCACACAATAATTTAAGAAACCTTCAACTAAGAAATCATATAGATCTTCAAGATCTACCTTTTGAATGGTTATTATGGGGTTTAGTGATGTATTTTGTTCTAATTTGATGCTCAAAATCAGCGGGTTTGATGGGGTTTCTGGCAGCGAGGGTAGGTGCGAGTTCGACGCTGGTGGAAGCGTGGGTAGAGGAGCTTCAGGCACTGTAAAGACCCGTAAATCCCCGCCCTTTTGAATCGACCATAAACCACATAGGTCTGATCCAAAAATTGGAAATCCAAGAATACTTTAACTTTGGGAATACAACACATCAGAACAAATAACAAAAGACTTTTATAAACATTGTAATAATGTTACATAAGAGTACATTGGATAAATAATACAATGCAAGATAAATTTATAATAAATACAATACACATCGGAAGACTATCATTGCTCTGGACACAGCGTTAAGCTTCAATCCAGAATCCTGCTCAATATATCTGCAAAATAAGCTACTCGACTGCCCGTGTGGAAAAGAGGGCACCCAAGTTTGCAAGTGAAACAAACTACAGGTCAGTCATAGGACTAGTATGAGAAATCTTACTTAAACTATATAATAATAATAAGGCTAATCACAAGATCACGCCGCTAATGCAGAACGGGTTTACTCCATTGGATTGCCAGTGCAAGAAATAAGGTGAATCGTTAAACAACGCAATGCTTTTTATAAAAATGAAACCATTATAAGACTCAAGTCCCATCACACAATGCATGCAAACCGGAGGATAGAGTTTTACCTTATAATGGTAAAAAATGCTTGATACGATAAAACGGAGTTGATATTATTATAGTGTGTATATGTTTTAAAACATTTCAATCATAATATCAATCATAGACGACATAGCTACCATATATTATGTCGCCGTACTAGTTATACAATCAAAACCACATGGGTCGTATTGGAAGTTGGATTTCCATCATGAACCAAGGTAAAAGATAGTCCTTACTGAATTCGAAACAATCTGGGCCATGTCTCTGGATCAGAGCTCGAATGACCCTTGGATCTTCAGGGCCGGTCCACCAAAGTGCAATGGTTGGATTAGTTATGCCTGAACAATACGTTTCCCCGCCCTATGAGGCGTAAATAGAGCCACGAGGGACTCAAATAACTGAGGCGCCTCATTCCATCATCCACATAAGTAAAAATGTCAAGTCTTGTAAAAACCATGACACCACTTCTAGCTAAAAAGAAACGTATGTCCTCCCTGCAATCCTTACTCCTGTTTCCGGTTCATACCGGGGTGTGAGGCTCGTGAAGTAACGCGATACACAAAGCTATGCTATTTAAAGCTGTGCTTTGATCATCAGCAACAAGGCCCTGCTTTTCAACAAAAGCCTTGATTATTTGCATCTTAGCATGCCACATTGTCAATCCATACCATACCATTGATTTCTACCAACATATAACCTCTAAGATCGTACGTCTCAGAGAAGGGTGTTAAGCAAGAGAATAAATTCTCCGCCAGCACGAATATATATTTAGCAGAGATCAACGAATATAGCATAAAGGAATAAAACGTCAGACATACATCCATTTACAAGTCCGTTTTGGGTCTGAACAAAACCGGATACACCTTATCCCAATATAGGAGAGAGATCCTCGCATATCCATCGACCTCCAAGTACGTTTGGATGATCACCACTTATTACCTTGTCTTGGGTGGCCGCCCAAATCAAGACATCAGTAACCATTCAAACGATGTGAAGACCTCCGGTCTTCAACCACCGTCTTCATCTTCAACTTGTGATCGTCGTAGTAATTATTCAGAATGGGTTAAACCCGGTCCTTCTGAATAATTCGCGTATTTTATGATCAATAATAAAGTACTATAAAAACACATCATACGCCTCATTCCAATTCAGAATATTCTTTAAATAAAATATTCACATTATTAGGGAAAGATTCCCATTAATTTTATCAAAGATAAATTCTTTAATTTATTCTTTAATCTTCTTTTAAAAGATTCGTTAAAGCCCCAATTTGGTTTTAATAACAAAAATAATTACTTTATGATTCTTCGACCTTAAGAAATTAATCTTGTCTTTAACTAGGTTAAAGAACGAATGTCAATTTAAAAACATAGTCCACGATAAACCCAAAATCGTCTTCCATTGAATCTGGATTTTTCATAGAAATCAAATCAATATATAATCGATATAAATTTCCGTATCAGACTAATAATATAAATGGAATAACGGCAAACCTTTTAAATTCCATATATAGTAACGGTCTTCTTTTACAGAATCTCATCTCGATTATTATTAAATCGAATTCCATTCAATTCCAATTTAATATATTAAATTGAAAAACTTTACTTTGGAAAATTTCCATTAAATCTTAATAAAAAGATTTATAAATTCCAAATTATATTTTCACTGTTAATTATTTAAAGAAAAAATGTCATTTAAAACATAGTTCACAACAAACCCAATTTACATTTCATTTTATTCCAATTATAAAATATAACTAGAAATTCTAATAATCTTTAATAAAGGATTTATTCTTTTCATACGGGGTTTAAGAACAGTGTTATTTAAGACACCATTCACGACAAACCCAAAAATCCAATTTATTTTTATTTAATTCCAATTTGTTCATTTAATTCCAATTTATTTACTTAATTGGAAAACTTCAATAATCTTAATTTAAAAGATTAATTCTAGTTAATACTAGCTCATATCGATAAAAATATATTTTTATCTTTTCAAATATGGAATTTTTCATCCAAAATCTTTCTAAACCATTTATTATGATTTTACATAATTTTTTCATATTTTTATTAATTTTATTAAGGCTCGTACAGTCGGTTTCCAATAACGGCCACCGAACTGCATCCATAGCGACCTTTTCCAAAATTAATTTGGACATAATTCCAAATATAACCGTTAGATTTCAAAACTCTTATATTCACTGGAAATCTCTTTTCGATATGAACCCAACGGTTCCGGTTTTGGGATAATCCGACAGTCAGATCTCCCGTTACAACAATTTGAAGTTAATGGTCGAAATTCGTGAACAGTCGCTGTGCGACGCGTTCTATTCAGGCCATTATATAAATATATATAATATATATCGTCAGTTTCTATTTAAAATGTTTTATAAAATATTTATAAATTCATTTTAAAACGATTTTAACTTCATTTTCAATTTTTAATAAAAATTGAATATTCTATATTTTTATCATATTAAAATACTAATATTTCAAAATATTATATTTTTAAAACACTTCTCTTCTTATGTTCATTTTAAAATGAGATAAATCGATCGATAAACCCCTTCGGGTTAAAAATGGCGTTTCTACTTAACGCGGCTTCATAATTTTATTCTTCACTGAATATTATATTTAAATATTTAAAATTTTCTTTATTTACAAGATTCTTCACTTTAAAATATTCTTTATATAAAGATGTTCTTTATTTTAAAATATTGTTTTATTAAAAATATTCTGAATTGGAACACGACTCAATCAATCACCATATAAATTCGGTCATATGGATTTCATACATTGCATATGTATATAACCGTAATGATGAATAATCATTAAACAGTCCATTCACATCCAAAGTGAAATTTATAAATGTGTGAGCATTAAAATAAATAAATAATGCTCATCACAGACTGTCAATCCATCGATTGACATACGACTACATATAGGGACTAGTGTATGACAAATATCATCCCAATACCCGTGTGAGGTTTTCAAACAACAACAGTTCATATACATACATCATTGGTTAATAAATTTATCCAATTTTCACTGTTTAAATTATAAATAAATATTTATAATTTAATTCCAATTAAACATATGTCTTAATATAACATGGCAAGGTCTATGACATATTTATGTGACTAACATAAATGACATGTTTATCTCTAATCTAAATGACATGTCAAATCAAAATGACATTTTTAGTCTAATAAAACATTTCTAATAGAAATGACATTTTTATTCAAATGCTACATTTTATAACAAAAATGTTATTCTTTCTAGTGCGACCCTTTATAACAAAAATGTCATCCTTTCTAATGAGACGATTTATAACAAAAATGTTATCTTTTCTAATGCGACAATTTATAATAACAATGTCATCTTTTCTATTGCGACAATTTATAATAAAAATGTTATCTTTTCTAATGCGACTATTTATGATAAAACGCTAAATGACATTTCTATTTTGACGTTTCTATTTCAACATAAAAATGATATCTTTATTCTAGTGTACATTTTTAACCAAAAATGATATTTTTATTCTAATAAAAGTGAAATGTCTATTCTAACTAAACATTTCTAACAAAAATGATATTTTTAATTCTAATAAAACAATTGTAACAAAAATGACATTTTATTCCAATGCAGCTTTTAATAACAAAATGGCAATTTTATTCTAATATGTCATTTCTACCCGAAATGTTATTTTTATAACATATTTTTAACCAAAAATGTATCTTTTAATCTAATAAACATTTCTTGACAAAAAGGACAATTTTTATTTTAATGTGACATTTTATACAAAAATGTAATTTCTATTCTAATGTAAATTTTCTAAAAAAAGTGTTTTTTTTCCTCTAATGTACATTCTCTAACAAAAATGTTATTTCTTTTTCTATGTAACATTTTATAATAAAAATGTTATTTTTCTTATGCCAACATTTTATAATAAAGATGTCATTTTACTTATGCTAACATTTGATAACAAAAATGTTATTTTCCTTATGCTAACATTTTATAATAAAAATGTTATTTCTTTTGCTAATGCAACATTTATATGAAAATGAGATTTCTTTTGCTAATGCAACATTGATATGAAAATGTTCTTTATTTTCTAATGTAACATTTTATAACAAAGTGCTATTTTAATCTAATGTCATACTTATAATTAACATGTATGACATTTTATAATTAACATAAATGACATTTTATTATATCAGTTCAATTCAACATAAGTGACAATTCTACTTCGTCAATTCTAATTTCAACAAAAATGACAAATTTTATATTGTCAATTCTAAATTCAACAAAAATGATCATTTTAACTAAAATGACATTTTATGCTCATATAAATTCCTAACTATAATGACATATTTATGCTAATATAATCATTTTTAACTAAGATGACATATTTATTCTAACACGACATTTTAACTAAAATGATAATTTCTATTCTAAGTGATCATTTCATAACAAGAAATGCTATTTCTATTCTAGTATAACCTTTTATACAAAATGTTATTTCTCATCAAATATAACATTTCCTAACAAAAAGAATATTTTTGTTTTAATATCACACCTCTAACAAAAATGATATTTTTATTTGACCATTCTAATTCAATATCAACGACATTTTATTTTGTTGATTCTAATACAACAAATTTTTTCCATCAAGTCAACAGATTGATAAACAACATCAAAAAATTTAAATTAAATTACGAATGACAATCAATAGGATATTACAGCGCATGAAAATCAACTGATCTAATCATGATTAATTTATTTAGATTATATATATATATAAAAGAATTTCTCACATTGATTATTGTCTGAATTTTTCAAAGTTCTCCATTTCAGATCTGGTTAGTCCCATCGTGTAGTTCCAGTTGAGACGATTCCAACGGATATTAAATTGTTCGATTCTGATGTCGAATGAAAAAGATATGAGCTTTTAAACTATTAATTACATTAATCAATTTAAACAAGTCATTAGTTATTAATTAATTACAATTCATTTACCCTAATCCCCTTCTTAATTATTCTTCCTCGCATTCCTTCTGTAATCCAAGAACCCATCCTTCGATCAGCAAACCTCCCCGTCGCCCCTCCCCAGGTTGATCGGAATTCCATCCGAGGACTCCACGACGTCGGCCTCCATCTACGCCCCCCATGGTGGTCACCCCTCTCCACTCGCACGCGCCTATGCACCGAAAACTGACCTCTAACACGCTACTTTCCAGGCACCATGTCGGCCTCTATGCACCTCAATACCCCATCAAAACTGTATGAATTCGTAGAGCTCGAGAGGCCTTTGATTTTGCATTGAACCCACACTCTAATTCGAATTGATTTAATAGAAATTAAAGGAAGAATTTGGGATGATTTTGGCCATTGAAATCATGTATACGGCGGCCTGGAAAATGGGATTAGGGTTTACTGTATTCATACTATATTTATACCGTGTTTTTTTATTTTATTTAATTCAAGAAAATATTTGTTCATTGATACTAACTCTGAATCGGACCCAACGAATGACGCTCCTAGTCAAACACCCCCATCTCAGATACAATGGAATAGGTTTCATAACCCAATTCAATTGTTTTGATAGGTTTTTCTTTAAATTTAAATATAAAACATTTAATTATTTATTTTGATCGTATATTTTAAATTACCGGGACCACATACTGACTCTAAAAATTACAGAAAAATTATTTTTAGTTATGTTTTGACGATACGGCCCGAACAAGACTAATTTCGTTGACTTCCAAGACCGTTTGAAAAATGGCCATTTTCTGGTCAATCCAATTTGACTGAAATTGACAAAACACATTTTCTTTTGCCATGCTCACATATTAATTCTAAAAATAATGGAAATTGAAATCTAGCAGTAATTTGACATTCTGGTTGCAACAAAAGTGGTTTCGTCGAAAACGGAGGTCCTTTGCAAAATGACTATTTTTAAGGGCTATATATTATATTAATATATATAAATTCTACGGCGACTATTCTAAATTTTAACCTGGGCATAACTTTTGATTCCCGCTAAGAAATTTCTATTTTTCAGATTCGTTGGAAAGATATATTTAAATAGATTCTAATATATTTGATTTCACTAAAATCCGATTTATTTTGCATCCTGTAAAGTCAGTCAAAGTTCAAATTTTCAAACTACCGCGCTATTTTAAATCCTTTTATAATTAAAATAAAATTATTCGTTCTAACTTCGATTTGAATAAAATTTTAATCGTTATTATTTACAATAAATAATATTAAATATCCAAAATTCATCAAAATTGCTAAAAAATTTTTTTTTTTAAATTGGTTCCAAAACTCCGGGTTGTTACAGGCAGTTGGCGTGGGACCCTAAAATTGGCTTTCAATCGGCTATGTTGATGTGCAGCGCAGAATTAGGGTTCGAAGATGGTTACGACTTCGTGTTTGAGGCCTGGAGCATTTCGAACGAAGGAGAAGCAAATTAACAGGAGGGTTAAATTAAATTATAATTAATTAACTTAGCTAATTACGTATCCAATAGTTCAATGTTTAATTGATTGTAACTCATTCGTTTGACATCAGAATCGATCAAAACTGAGTGCGCTGGAATCGTCTCAACGATAGTTATGCAATGGAACAAGTTTGGATAGAAATGGAGCTAGTTGCAATTTTTGATAAAATTAAGTGCCTGTTTAATTTTATGAAAACAATCATTATTTAACGATTTAAAAAACAATCAATGCTCACTCAAATAATTTGTATATCTATTCTATTTTATAACTGAATATATATTGATTGCTTGTGTTGATTTTTATTTGGTTATTTATTACAAACTGTTGGATGATAAATGGTAGCTTACATCACCAATTGTTTGAAATCCATATGAATGAATGGATGATTTATCGTGATATGTTTTTGTTGAATCTAGATTAACCTTAGAGGGGGGTGAATAACGTTTATTGAAATTAATTCGAGATATTAAAATATCACAGAACATATTGCAGCAGATAAAAATAAATGTAGGAAATAAATAACACAAATTTTACCTAACTTCGGTAAACCGTGCCTACTACTGCATTTCTAAGATTTTTACTAGGTATTAAAACAGACCCCTCTTACAAACCCTGTAAACTCGCAAACCCTGCTCTTGTTCTAATCCTAAGCTCAAAACCCTAGACTGATCTATATACCCTAGAACAGATTTTCCCCTAGCTACAAACCCATAACTAGTATACCCTAGTTTTTACAGATACTAATAAACTCCTAGTTATTACAAACACAAGAAAACTACTAGTTAAAACCAAATAACTAGACGACCTAGTTTTACATAAAAACTAGAAAACCAATAGACGATTTTACAAGAGTTAAAAACTCAAAACAATAATGAAATAAAACCCTTGAAACTAAAACAAATAAAAAACCCTTTTTATAAATTAAAAAACAAGGTTGGCCCCCATTCTTTTTTAAGTTCGACTCTTTCTCTCTTGAAATAAAAATGGCGGCCGACAATTTAGGGTTTTTCTTTGGATTCTCCAAATTGAATTGTGGCTCCTAAATGGAATTCGTCTCCGATGTTCTTCGAGAGTGTTTGTTCTTTTTCAATTAAGATGAGAAGTCTTACGATCAAAAAACAAGTACCTTCTCTGGATTTTGTTTTTGATTTTCTCTGTGAATTCTTGCTTTTTAGTTTTTCGATGATCATACCGACGATGTATATGGTGTATAAAAAGGGTTTAAGAAACCTTAACATCCCTGATTTCATGAATGGATTGATTTGATATTACGTTCCATGGTTGTTGACTTGCTTGATTGAATCGACTTTGACAGTGAGATTGAATTTGCGTAATTGTCCCATTGTATTAAATTGATTCTTGGGTAATGTTCCAATTTGATTCTCTTGGCGTTTAAATTGCTTGCTTGATTCCTTGATTGGTACTGGAAACAATTCCTTACCCAGTATGTCACTGTGATTATCACTTGACACTTTTGCTTCACTGAGACTTCTGGAAATGTTTAAAACTTGCTGAACTAAACTTTTCAAAACTGGAAACAAATTGAAATTATTCGTGCCAAAAAATGAGATGCCAAAATTATTTTCTTGCCAAAAATTGATCACTGGATATTTGGAAGAAAATACTCTCTATATTGTTTAGTAAATCCATTTGCCACATAATCGTTGAATTGTTGCCAGAAGATTGTTTACTTGATTTAATGATTTGCCTGACTTGTTGCTAAAATACATTGCCAAAATAAACTTATTCAAACCTGGAAACAAATATTTCTTCTTGCCATTTTGGTTCCTGAAAAATTGCATGATTTGTTTTGCAACATTCTTGTCAAAAAAGGAATGTTTTAAAAACTGGAAATCTTGCTTGATTTGTGGATAGATTTTCTTGGCATTTTAATCACTCATGCTTTTCTGGAAATATTTTCATGAAAACATTAAAAGCATTCATTTTGCACTTGAATATTGATGGCATGACCTTGTCATGTATATGCGCGCTGTACATTGATACTTACACTAGCATGTGCTTGTCCAGTTTCTTAGTCATGATACCTGACTTGTGCCATGCATTGGTCTTCCTTACTGTTGCAATCCTTGCATGATATACTTGCGCTCGTTTGTTGCGAGGCTGGTCTTTGTTGTGTACATTACTTGTTTCACCAGTTTTTGATATTTTGTTGTGCATCTTCGTGCTCTGTTAATGAGCTTCTATGTAACGACCCGCATTCTACGCATCATAGGATCGTAGAATATTTATTTCTGTCACATACGAAGTCGTATGGTCATGTAACTTTGGGAGACGACTATTGGGGTCATTTCCCATGTTCATGATTTTTCCCGATTTTTAAATGACCATTTTACCCCTAGTTGGCACTGTTTTGGCCATAACTTTTGACTGGAAAGGAATTTTGACCTGAAACCACTTCCACTAGCTCCGGATGATGGTTTCTCTTTCCGTAGAGTGGTCACATTAGTCAAACGGACTCACTGTTTGGGAGATATGGCTGAAACAAGTTTCAGATGGTGAAAAACAGCTTAATTGGGCTTAACCGGGTGATTAGCAGCTAGGCCCAGAGGGGGATTTCGGGTTTAGAGGTATAGGAGGACTGATTAGGGTTAGGTTATCACTTTCATTTCAGTTTTGAGCCGCCACAAACCTTCTTGAGACCTGAGTAATGGCTTCCATCCTCTAAAACCTCTCCAAAACACATTTTTAGTGAAGATTAAGCCTAAACTACATCAAAGCAAGGCCAAATAGCAACAAAGCAAGGTTGGAGCTGCTGCTATACATAGGAATTCGACCCAAACAGAGAGTATTTCAGATTTGGTGTTTCATTTGTGGCCAAGGTGAGTGATTTGCATAGTTTTTGCACTAATTATGGTGATTAAGGGTAATTAGTGAAGATTAGCGAATTTGTACGTAAATAAATTCTGGAAAAATTCTTAAAATTCTAAAATAATGTTTTAAGGCTCTGTTAGAAATTTGGGTTAATTTCGATGTGTTTTGCTAATTGTATGCTTGAACATGATTAGGAGTGATTAGGGGAAAATGAGGGGTTCTAGCTATGTTTGATCCATTTTAAATATATCAAATTGTTGTTATGGTGTTTGCAATTGATGTTACATGTTGCTATGACCCTATGGTATGTTTCATGATTGATTAGAATAGTTAAATTGGTTGAAAACGTCGTCGAATGGCGTAGAAAGCTCGCTGGAAAGTTGCAGAAGTGTGCAGGTTCCGAACCGGTTCGGATCGGAGAAAGGGGTCGGATCGGATTTGTGAACTGACCAAGGGAATTCGAACTGGATTGGAACTTGTCACTGGAGGAGGCTTGGCGAGAAGGAAGGCCGTTTACTTAGGGTTGGAGTTGGACAGAGGATCGGATCGGAGCTATGGAGCAGGATCGGATCGGATCGGAGTAAGCTAAAGAGTGGGATCGGATCGGATAAGGGGATCGGGTCGGGTAGCCGAACTGAACCAAGGTGGTGGCATCTCCAGCAGCGTGGAACTTCAGGGACAACAAGGGAGACCCGGACCGCGACTCTGAAGGACTCGAAAGTAGTTGAAGAAACGGCGGCAGGAGCAAGACACCCGAACCGAACCGAGTGGAGAACCCGAACCGAAGGAGCACCGAACCGGATGGAGTACTGTGACCCGAACCGAACCGAGTGGAGGACCCGAACCGAAGGAGCACCGAACCGGATTGGAGCTGCGATTACGCGACGACTCTTTTGAAGACCAACTCCAATTCGACCAAACCCGAGATGCAAAGGAAGTCCAAATGAGAAGTTAGAGCTCAAGATTCAGATGGGAATCAACGAGTTCGCTTCATGGTTGGGCTTTGCTGCGGGACGCGTGCCAAGGAGTCATCGACGTCTATAGCTTTGAACCACTATGGTAGGAGGTACGAAGGCGGATTCAGGGCCATTATGGCATCGGTAGAACCAAGGGCTACAACCAATGAAGTGGGTCATTGAAATGTTTGGTCATGACTCCATATGTTTAGCTTGGTCATAGCAGGGTTTCTACAAGTCGGGATTCGTCGTTGCCTCAGTTTGTCTAGTGTTTCAAAGTGGTAGATGC
Source organism: Allium sativum (assembly GCA_030737875.1). Lineage (NCBI taxonomy): Eukaryota > Viridiplantae > Streptophyta > Magnoliopsida > Asparagales > Amaryllidaceae > Allium > Allium sativum. The sequence continues at coordinate 704,304,831 of CM060913.1, read as the reverse complement.
CGTATGCTTTACGCACTGAGTGAGAGATGTGAGGATGGTTGTTATGGTTGATTTGGTTGCTATCATTATGACATGCACACCCCACCCCCATATTCTTACACTATTTATTATGGCACCTTAGAGTACTGTACGGTATGTGGTACTAACTCTTTGGTTGTAGGTCCAGGTTCAGGTATGGTTTAGTATACCTGTTATTATTCTGTTTAGATGCTTATCGCTCATACCAGGCTTTATGTCTGACCCAGAGTTTTATGTCTCCTCTTATTACTCTGGGTGCTCACACGAGCAGACTAGAGACAGGTTAGCTGGTGATGCATGGGTAGATGATCCGGAGACGAGCAGGAGGCTTCCACGTAATATATACAGTATTCTCCCTGTATTGTTGAAGATCACTGCTTGGGCATTGGTGGTGCATCTTCTACTTTAGTTTTCTTTTGTTAGAGACAGTAAATTTGGAAAGTTGTAATAAGCTGTATTTGGATTTCCGCTGCTCTGATGTAGACATTGATTATTAGTTATCAGCTTATGTACTGTCTCGCCTGTTTTATGTCAAGTATGTTATTATTATATTTTATTCCATGCGCTGAGAGACATTCTACAGGTTCTTTGATTAGTTCATTCCCTTCTTTCCTTTCTTATGACGACCGTCCTGTGCTAGTCGGGCATGTGTACAGCGCACTTTTGGAGGAAATGCAGGCTGGTGCGGGGCGGGCTGTCACATTCTATGTCATGTTGTATAATGTTGTACTCATTAGTTGTTGAGTCGAACCATATCTCTTGAATGCACTGTTTTAGCTTGGTTGTTCACTCGTGTCCATGCTGAAATGCTTTTAGCTCGACCCTGTTTATATGAATCCATGTATACATTGCACTTGTTAATGTATTTGGCCTTTGCTGTTAACAATGCACTGGCTAATGCATGCACTTGAACTGTTTTGTTTGTGTGCTTTCCTTTTATGTTTGCTCAGCCATTTTCTTGTTTCAGTGCTTGTTGTACCATGCATTTTATACTGTCTTGTCACTTGTTCACGACTAGTGACCATGCATGCTTGAAACTAAAATTTAGTTGTACACTTGGACCGGATTGACCATGTGTATATATGTATATATATACACAAATTGTATATATATGTGTGTGTGTGTGTGTGTGTATGTATGCATATGTGTGTGTTTTCACTTCATTGTTCCTCTTATATTGTTCATGGACACCTAATCCATGCATTGTGCATGTGTGTCAAACTTTACCTGAACACAGCTGCTCGATATATTTGTCCCTTGCTAACTGTATTATCCCTGCACAAATATGTGTATATGCATACACATGTATGTGTATACATGTATAGTGTACATCCAGATAATATATATGTGTGTGTGTGAGCACTACAAACGATGTCTACCTTGCGCTATTTACAGTGTATCACTGTGAATATTACAAGCTGTCTTGACATAGATGGATGTCCATAAAAATCAGATCAAGTCATGAAAAATGATGAGAAACACACCAAAAATTCTAAGGTAAATAAATTTTAAAAATAAAATAATATTTGCTAGAATATAAAATTATTTCTGTTCCAGATTACTATTTATGTGTGTTTCTGTTTGTGTTAGGTAAGCATAGGACTGGACTAACAGTGAAGAAGACAGATAGAAGGCAAGTAATAGTGTATGAGAAAGACTGTATATATTTTTACAAACTTGAGAGAAAAGAGCTGAGTGTATTGTAGTGAGGCAACACTGTATAGAAATGAGTGACTGTATAGCTGAGTGGTGTAGTGAGGAAACAATGTATATTAAATTGAGTTTGAAATGAAATGTACTGTATTACAGTGAGATATACAAATAGTGGAATTATAAATTTGTATTGTTGAAGTATTGAAATAAAATATTATATTTAAATAAAATATTGTTTGAATATTTAAATTCTTGTGTAGTAGTATTCTATTTAAATATAAATATTATATTATGTATGTGATGTATTATAACAGTACAATTACACACATTTATAATAATAAATATATATTTGTTATCGTCAAAAAAAAATCATAGAATTGTTAGATACAATAGTTTTGAATGTAATTCTAAGTTAATTAACATGTTGAAATATTTGTGATAGTTGATATTGGATTAAACATCCATTTACAAGTCAAACGACTTGTTTATGTTCACTCATTTAAGTAATATATATTCAAATGAATAAATAATTTATTAATTTATTATTTATTGGTTGAAAACCCCACATGGGTATTGGATGATATTTGATTTACACTAATCCCAAGGGTTTGGTTATATGTCGATCGATTGATTGACAGACTATTATTAGAATAATTTAATTCTGTAAGGCTTATACGGTTGTGGATGCACTCTGGATGTGAATTGGATGTTTAATAGTTGTTTGTAACTATTGTTGAATACATGTAATGTATGATATCCATATAACTAAAATTATATGGTAATTGGTTGAATCTCATTTCAATCCGGACTAAAAACGAATATTTCGATATAATATTTAGTAAAGAATCAATGTTTGATTTCAATGTCCGATTTGGATGGACACAAGGATCATAAAATTATAATGAATATCGAGAAAATTTGATTTCAAAATCTGACGTTTTGAAAATATTATTATTCTAATATTATAATAATATGGGATATTCAATTTTTATTTAAAATTGAAGTGGAAGTTGAAATGGTTTTTAAACGAGATTATAAACATTTTATACAATACATTTTGAGTAGAAATCAATGAAATCTTTTATATATTATATAATGGCTTAATATGAAGATATTTGATTTTTAAAGGAAAAGGTTGAAATAGAATTTCAGATGGTATATGAAAATATTTTAGATAATTTATAAAACATTTTGGAAGCATATTCGACTTATTTTTAATTATAAATCGAATTCGGGCTTGAATAGGATGTGTCGCGCAGCGATAGTTCGTAAACGTCAACCCTTTTCGAATTGACGTAATGGACCATCCGACCCTCGAATTCTCCTGAATCCGGAACCGTTAGATTCGTATCAAAAAGATCTTTCAAATGAATATAACATATTTAAAATCCAATGGTAAAATTTTAAAATATTTCCAAATCAATTTTGGAAAAGGTAGCTATGAATGCAGTTTGGTGGCCGATATTCGAAACCGACTGTAAGGGCCTCAATAAAATTATTAAAAATATGAAAAAATTATGATAAATCAGAATAAATGATTTGGAAAGATTTTGGATGGATTACTCCAAGTTTTAAAAGATAAAGGATATTTTTTCTGATTAAGTTGTTTACCAACTTGAGTAAAAAACTGAAAGGAATTGAAATAGTTTTAATATAACCAGAGTTTACCAATATATAAGTTGGATTGTAATTGAATGGAAATTATCTTCGGATATTTCAGTATTGGATTCCATGATCATACGGATATCGTTGAGGAATTTGGGACATATAGATATTGTTATTCCCAATACGAAATTTGTTGGTTTCAGAATTTGAAGTTGAATATAAGTCGATAGGATTTCTATTCAGAGCCTTGTATTTAACATCAAATTGGATTTTGGGTTTGTCATAAATGGTGTCTTCAACAACACTGTTCTTCAACCCAGTTGAGAATAGAATAAATCTTTTAATTAAGATTTAATGAACATTTCCAATTTATTAAATTTAATTGGAATCGAATTGAAATTGGATTTTGGGTTTGTCATGAGCGATGTTTTAAATAACATTAGTTTTTAAACCCAATTTACTGTGAAACTATGATTTGGAATTTATAAATCTGTTAATTGAGATTTAATGGAATTTTCCATAGGAATGTTCTCCAATTTAATAAATTAAATTGGAATTGAATGGAATTCGATTTACTGATGATCGAAATGAACCTATATAGAGGAAGACCTGTACTACTTGAGGAATTTAAAAGGCTTTGCTGTTATTCTACTTATAGTATTAGTTTGATACGGAAATTTATATCGATCATAAACTAATACAATTTCCATGAAGAGTCCATTTTAGTGGAAGAAGATTTTGGGTTTTATTCCGAACGATGTTTTAAATGATATTCATTCTTTAACCCAAGTAAAGGCAAGATTAATTTCCTAAAAGTTTAATAATCATTAAACAATGATTTTTTAAATTAAAACTAAGTTGAAGTTTTAATGAATCTTCAATTAGATTGAAATGTATATGGGGTGATTAAATTTACCGAATCCGAGAAGTGTTCAAGAATGGAGTACCACCAGTTTTACTCCATACGATAGTTAAATCTTTAAGTAGATTTGAAATGTTAAATGGTAATTAAATTTAATGATAACGCGATGGGTGATAGGTATGGAATACTACCAGTTTTGCTCCATGGGATAAATAGGTTGGGATTGGGATAATAAAATGAAAGATTACTACAGTAATGCTCGTTAATCCCGACTAATTTTATAAACCTTAATCTGGTTTGTGTTGCGAAAGATATTATAAAATCCTTTGAAATGATTTCCAAGGAATGGATTAAACAGTAAGCTTAAATGAGATAATATTTGATAAGGTTAATGGGAATGTTTCCAAGAGTAATGAATATTTGATTAAAAAAATATTCTTGAGTGGAACGGGGCATATGATATGTTTATATATCACTTATTTTTGAAAGATACGCAAGTTATTCAGAAAGATCGGGTTTAACCCATTCCAAATAACTGATATGACAATTAAAAGTCAAAGATATGATGTCTCGATTGGGTTGTACACCCAAGACGAGATAATAAGTAGTGGTCATCCAGATTTACATTGAGATCTCATGTATGGGACATATGGGACGAGGAATAAGGTGCCCCCAGTTTCGTTCAGACCCAGAACGGACTTGCAAATGGATTGTGTGTCTGACACTAAACTTCGCGCTGTGTTCGTTGATCTCTGCTAAATGTATATCTATTTGGTGATGGAGAATTTATTCTCTTATCTTAACACCCTTTTCTGAGACGTACGATCTTAGAGGTTATAATGGTGGAAATCAATAGTATGGTATGGATTGACAATATGGCTTGTTAAGATGCATGGATCGAAACTTTGGTTGAAAATCAGGGCTTTGTGGTTGATGATCAAAGCATAGCTTTAATATAGCGCAGCTTTGTGTAAAGCGTTAATTCGCGAGCTTCACACCCCGGTATGAATCAAAAACGGGATGGAGGACAGTAGAGAAATGGACATACGTTGCCTTCTAGCTGGAAGTGATATTATGGTATGGAGCCCAGACATTTTACTTATGTGGATGTTGGATGATGGAAAGCGAGATACCTTGGATATGGCTGCACAAAGGCCCTTGATGGTCAACATACTGACCAAGATGGTCAACGTACTGACCAGGTTTTTGGTCTGATAGGACCGTAGAACGTATTGTTCAGGAGTAATCCTAATCAGCGACGGCTGGCCGACTCTGCTGCTTCAGGGGTCGATGCGTTCTGTCCCTGAGGCATGGGCTAGAAAGTCTCGAATAGGAAAGGAAGATCCCTTGCCTTGGTTCATAGTTGGAATCAAAATTCCAATACGCGACTTTGCGATTTTAGTTGTAAACCTATATGGCGACATAGTGGGATGGGGTACTATATCGTCTAAGATTGATACATTTATTTTTGAAGTTGTTTCTACACTATACACTTGTAATAATAGCAACAATATTTGTTTTAAAGCATATAAAGCATGTTTGTCTATTATAATGTAAAATTCTATCCTCCGGCCTGCGTTGCATTGTGTGATGGTACATGAGTCTTATAATAGCTTCATTTTTCTAAAGCATTGCATTGATTTTGTTTTATTTTAAACGGGTAATCATGTGGAGGAAACCTGTTCCATGTTATATGGTGTAGTCCCAAGAATTACCCACCTTCAAAATAAAGTTAATAACTGTTTTGGTTCTCATACCGGTCCCAAGACTGACTCAAAGTTTATTGTTTTCACCTAAACTTTGGGTGCCCATATTTTCCACAGGGTAGTTAGTAGTTTTGGCTTTGCAGATATTTATTCAATAGGATCTTGGATTATAAACGAAGCTATACTCTGGTTTATTTTGTAGTCTTCCGCCGATTATATTTATGTATTTAAATTTCCGTTGTGTTGTAATTTGTTAATCTCTAATATTTTCCGTTGTGTATTATTATTTGTACTCTGATATCTTGTACTATGATGTAAACTGTTGAAATAGAAATGAAATGTTCTTTTGTTCTGTGTTATGATGCGTCGTGTTCTCATGACAATCCGTGGATTTCTGTTTTTCGGATCGGACCTGTGCGGTCTACGGTCGGTTCGAAGTTCGACGATTTACGGGTCGTTTCAGCATCTATCAACCATCCTCACATTCACTCACTCAGTTCCTAAAACATTGGCATCCAGTACTCCGATCACCCAATCAATCAAGGCAATAGCAGGTCCTATCGCATGAGCTCCACCAAACTATCTTATGTTCGACTGCATGGACTATAGCCGATAACCCTACCCAATCCACACTGCATTGGATCCGGAATCCAGGCCGATCAATCCACACCGCACGGGCTCTGGTCCATCCTTGTGTCGCTCTCTCAAAAGTGCGTCGAAGTCACGAATACCAGTAACTCCTTTGCCCAAGCTTTCCGCAGTAGAATCCATCTTATTGACTGTCCATGAGCCTATTATTCAAAGTCGTCTCAATATGGAAACTATCCCCAACGGTCATCATATGTCGTAGGATGTGACGACCGCCCCGTACCTCCTGCACAAACTAAGGATAAAGTGTGTAACATCCCGTATTTTTAACGATTTAATAATTAATTTATGTAATTATTTAAATAATGGTTTGGTAATTTAATGACTTGAATTTAATTATATTGAGTATTTAATTAATATTTATAATTGAATAATATATTAAATTTTCAAAATAATAAAAAATAGTAGAATTCGAATGTTGTGATAATATGATGATTTTGCTAATTTAATTCAGTTTAGAATTGAATTATATTAATGAATATATCTAATAAACAACAATTGAACATATAAATTATAATATAATTATAATCGAGCTCGAAATGCCGTAATAGTTCGTAATTTGGCGATTCGAACTTTAATTGAATATACAGAATCTGTTTTAAGTCGGATTTCTGTGAAATAAGAAACGTTCGAATCTGTTGAATGATATTTTTCTAATGGAAGAGAAAAATCGAGATTTTGTCGTATAGATTGTGAGTTATATCCAAATCAAATTTTCAAATAGTCGCTGTAAAATCGTTTATAAACCATAATGATAATTCAATTATTATAATTTTACTGTATTTTTTATTTTGGAAAATAAGTAACTTTTTATTTGAAGTATTTTATGCCCTATATCAGTGTTTTTGGGATTTCACAGAATAAACTAACTGGTCTATATTATTATATTTTTGGAGCCGTAATGCATCGCTCGTCACATTCATAATCTTATTTTTGTCCGTAACTGTCCGTAAATGTATGGAATCTTACGTAATGGATACACAAACATTTTAACTCAATGAAAATTGTGTAACATAACACACAAATACCATATACCTACGAAAAAACATGGATCTTCATGTTTTATTTATTTAAATACTTTCTTTTAGTTCCTTAGTAACCAAGAAATGGGACAGTATCCTTTCAAAACATGCGTTGTATTGTCTTTTCCTACCCTCCCATCACGCAGGTACAAAGGAAAAACACATGGCTATCCAATAGCTAGTTTTCCTTAATCGTTAAGTATCCTCAAGTATAAATACATACACGCGCAAATGACTCCATGTTTGGCTTCAGCAAAACTAAATCGAACCCATTAATTAAAAATATAGTACAAATAGAGGATTCGAGAGAAGTGGCTATATAAAAATGGTTGAGTGGGTTGTTCAAAAGGAAGGTGATAGGGAACAGTGGCGAGATGGGAGGAAGAACAACTCTGCGTGGAGTATGGGTTCAAGTGACTGGATCTCGGTTCATCTCAAGTAGACCCAACAGCATGGAGGTAGGAAACGTCGAGCAGGACAACTAGTTGGAGAGAGTTAGAATAATGTAACAACCCCAATTTTAATAACATGTTAAAACCATAAATCAAGGCAGAATTAAATTTTAAGATAAGAATCAAGGGAAATGGGTTACGCCATTGCGTTCGTCTCGAAATTTTATATGAAATAGAGTCCGAGTTTTCGAAAATCGGAGTCCGGATGAAGAAGTTATGGCCTGTATAAGTTTCAGCAGTTTTCAGGCACCACTGGACCAAGGGGTCGACCTACCCCCCCCCCCCCCACCCCCGGTCGACCATAGGGTCGACCTACCACCCAGGTCGACCATAGTGTCGACCTCCCCCCTACAGGTCGACCTGTTTTGACCCAGAACCCATTTTTGAAGCCTAAGACGTGTTTTGATGGTCCGGGTTGATTCTAGGGTTAATCTAAGGGCCTAAACTAGTTGCTACCCCTATAAATACATCCTAAGACCTAGCCTAATTCATACAAATCATTCTTACACTGCTATGCTGCTAATTCACCTCTTGAACCATGGCCGCCGCCTCCAAATTAAAGCTTAAACATTCAAACTCGATTCAAATCAAAGATCAACGCTTCTACAACAATTCAAGAGAATAGATCAGCGACACCACAACAATTCGACGACTAATTTCTAGACTTGACTTCTAAATTTCTTAGACAACGATCTGTAAGTTCCGGTTACTTTTAGATAAAAACTATTAATCTAATATGGGCATGTTATAAATTGGAATTGATTTATGTATGATTCATATCAATTCTTGTTTTCTTCTTGGATCTTGACTATTGGGAATATTGCCTACGACGTTGAAACTATTGTTAATGGCCTATGACTGTGGACATAATATTTTGCCTATCCCTATGACTATGACGGTGAACATAAGATTATGCCTATGACTATGACGGTGAACATAAGACTATGCCTATGACTATGACGGTGAACATAAGACCGCTTATGACTATGAACAATAAGACTATGCCTATGACTATGACAAGGACAATTGTGACTAAGTACATAAGATTCATGACCATGAGGTTATTGCCTAGGATTATAACTTTGAAATTGGATCTAAGCTTGATTTTCTTTATTTATCCTTGGATCTTGATTTTGGGGATTTTTCTATTCTAGATCTATCCATGTTCTTGAAACTAGATTATTATTCATACCTTTTCATAATCAATAATGTTATCAGATCTATATGCCTACGATGTTTTAGTCAATTTAGTTATGTTATGCCTTGAAAATAGATTGATAATAGAATAATGTTTATTATGTTATATGTGGAATTGAATGATATTGATATATGCCTGTGGTTCTATTTTATTATCATATTGAATTGGGAATTAATGAACAACTCTATTCATATGTATATGGACCTGAAATATAACCCGTGATGACAAGTTGTGCAGTTTATCATGTTATGCAAGTTTTAGATTGTGAAATCATATCACATATGTGACCAAATATTAGATCTACATGTTTATGTGTATATGTTAAACCTATGTCATATTTCAAGTTAACACTTATTCATATGTTCGTGATTGATTTGCAAGTTCACATACATGTAAGTTGATTTAGTCTATGTTACGAATTCACATATATGTTAGTTCAGTCTACGCTGCAAGATCACACCTATGATATTCATGTTGATTATTTTGTAAGTTCACACCTATGATGTTCATATTGACTGTGCCGATGATGCCAAGTTTACACCTATGTCATGTTTATGTTAATGGATTTCCTTATGCAAATTTTTTGTACGTTAAATTAGGCTAAGTTTTTAGCCCAATATTATATGCTAAAAATCATGCGGACGGAAAATTAGGCTAAGATTGTTAGCCTAATATTTAGACGGGGTAACGTTGGGAAAAATTGGTAATCATAGGAAGCTTGACATGAAGACTGCCTTGAAAACTTGACTCGAACTTGACATGAAAACTTGAACATGGACATGACACTAGAATGAACTTGAAAATGGCCAACTCGAGGTTGGGTTGAGTTTGCAGTGTAAATCTGCCCGGAACCGCCCGGCAAATCCAGTTACTGCAAACAATAGGATCCAATGTGGGTAGTTGGTCATATCGCACTTGAAAACCCGAGGTCAGACTGAGTTGTGGTGTAATTCTGCCCGAAACCGCCCGGCTTATCCAGTGACCACAACAACATGTCTGATGTGAGAGGTTGGGGTGCATTAATGAATTAATGTCACATGATAGGGTTAAGTCATGAACATGAAAGACAATACTTAACCAACTTGAGACATGATTTGATAGGGTTAAGTCATGAACCGCTTGAATATTCTTAACCAATTTGACACGATGATTTGGTAGGTTTAAGTCATGAACCTCTTGAACATACTTGACCAACTTGACACATGATTCGTAGGGCTAAGTCATGAACTTGAACGACAACACTTAACCAATTTGACATGACACGTAGATGGGTTAAGTCTCGAATTTAAATGACAACACTTAACCTGCTGGACGGAAACCCTAGTTACGCGGTCCTTTTCAGCAGTAACCCACTAGATGTATCACGGTACCCTGGAACTAGGCAGGGTGGGGCACGATTACTGGGCTGATTGTAAGCGACCAGAACGATGGCTGTGTGGGTGCGCCAGTGTAGGTTCAGGCGGGCTATGGTCGTGCACATGGTCCGGAGTTGAAAAAGCAGGCATTGGGCATCAGTAGGTTTATCTGTGCATGCTTGATTCGTGTCGGTGGTTGGCACCATAAGGCTTGATACACCCTATGGTGGACCTAGCACAGGTGACTACATTCGTGATAGGGCCGTATGACACAGAAACACAACGAGCTAGAACTTGTAGGGAGCCGATCGACTAGTGAATCGTTCCGTTGGACCTAGAAATGGGTCATTCACGATATTGGGCCAAGGGATCCTTTCATGGTTAATACTTGACATGGGTTGGGATACTAGTACAGTTGGTGCAGCGAACCTTGAATATGCGATGCTATACTTGATCTATACTTGATCTATACTTGATCCATACTTGATCTATATTTGATCTCTACTTGATTTATCATGTTATCTTAGTCTATCTTATCCATCTTGACATCATACTTATGTTTACTTTCAGTTTATACATGTCATGTTACCTTTATCTGTTTTTTATGCTGAAAGTCACTTGGACTTACCAGTCTTTATGACTTCCTTTCGCCTCTTTTTCTTTCGTTTCTTCCCCCAGGTTCTCAGGGAGGAAACTCTTGCTCTTAGCTTGGATTTAGCTTGCTTTCTGTCAGCTCATGTACGGTTTGGTCTTGAGCTATGCTATGGCTGCACTTCTTCTATTTTTGAGGAATAATTTACTTTTGTTTTTTAAGTTTATGCTTCTTTATTTAAAAAATGATGTAATGGAACAATGACAACTTGTACTTTGAATATATGAGGTTTTGACTCTTTTCTTGAAAGTAATAAGATTTGGTTTTTAATTTCTTCCGCTGTTTCATTTATGTTCTGTCTTGTAATATTTCTGTGTTTGTTTACCTCGATAACGGTCCTCCAAAACTAGTGCATTCCCTTTGAGAGAGACCCTAGCGGAGGTGGAGTGTTACATTTGGTATCAAAGCAGAAGGTTACCAGACTGGGCAAAAGCTTTTAAAAACCTTCTAAAACTATTTTCAAAACCATTTATAAAGAAGCATTTTTTTCAAGAAAAGTTTATTTTGAAAAGGCTATTCCCCAAAAGCCATTAGCACTTTCCTTTGTTTCCTCGTTTGAACTCTATCTTTTCGTTTTTCAGCATGTCTGGGAATCCTAACTTTCCAGAGGGCGTGCCAATACCTGGCTGGTTCAGGAGGTACTTAGAGGCTAGGGCCAACGATGCAGGCCCAGCAGATATTCCTCCTCCATTTGTAGCGATTCCTCCTCCTCCTCCTCGTGGAAATGCTTTCGCAAAGACGTGTAGAGACTTCAAGGCTATGGGTGGATAGGACTTCTACGGGACTAAATCCTTTGTGGAAGCGAGGAACTGGCTAAAGAAGACCGAAGATTTGTTCGTCATCCTCGAAGTTGACGACAGGCAAAAGATACAGCTAGCAGTGTGGTTGCTTAAAGATGAAGCTTCGTATTGGTGGGAGATTACCCATGCTGAGAGGCCAATGGAAACTTGGAAAGACTTCCGGATGAGATTTGAGATGAAATTTCTCTCCCAAGCCAAAAGAAGCCTGTAGATGGAGAAGTTCCTAACTCTTAAGCAAGGAAGCAAGACGATCAGGGAGTACGTCAATCAGTTTAATCAGCTGGCTAGATTTGGGCTGGATTTAGTGAACACCCAACACAAGAAGGCTCTTCGCTTCGTCAGAGGTTTGAATGAACCGCTACACAGCCTTGCTATGACTCATGTACCCATGGGGCCGACCTTTGAGAGCTTGGTGGATGTGGCCCTACTTTACGAAGAAGACGAGAATGGCAAGAAGGAGGTCAAGGCGAATGATTCTCAAAACAAGAAGAAAGACTCCGAGAAAGGAGGCAAGAACAACAACAACAGTAATGACAACAAGACACGTGAGAAAAGAAAATGCAACTTCTGTGGTATAGTTGGGCATATAGTCCAGGATTGTAGAAAGAAGAAGATGAAGATGGGAGCATGCTTTCAGTGTGGTGATACTGGATATATCAGCAAAAACTGCCCTAAGAAGCAAGGGCAAGCCCCGCAAGCAGGACCTTCTGGGGGTACATCTTTAACTTCTCCTCCTTGATGCTTTGTTTTATCTTGCTTTTCTTCTCGATCCTACCTTGAGAACCTTAGCTAGAACCATATGGATGGAAACATGTATTTGAAACATGTTATGGTTGATGTTTGCAAATGGTTGCAAGTGGTCGCAAGTGGTTGCTCGTGGTTGCATAACACACATTAGGCACTAGATCGGCTCAGACACATTTTCATATTGCATATGCATGAGTGTTTATACTTGTTTATGGATGAAATTGAATGTGTTATCATGTGAATGTTGCATATGGATGAATGTTTGTGCACACATATAGTGTTTATGTGACTAGGACTATTTTGCATACATGTTGGATTCATGGCACTAAACATATTTTGCATTAAGAAGATCAATCAGGCCTGATCATTTGCATTAGATAAGGAACATATACACACCCTTTCTGCATATGTTCATACAGCATTAGAAATCTCTTAAGGACAATGAATGCCTGTGATTGATGATTGAGTAGATGGATGATTGGATGGTAGGACACATTCTTCTTAACTTGAAGATTTCGGGGACGAAATCCTTTAAGGAGGGGAAAATGTAACAACCTCAATTTTAATAACATGTTAAAACCCTAAATCAAGGCAGAATTAAATTTTAAGATAAGAATCAAGGGAAATGGGTTACGCCATTGCGTTCGTCTCGAAATTTTACATGAAATAGAGTCCGAGTTTTCGAAAATCGGAGTCCGGATGAAGAAGTTATGGCATGTACAAGTTTCAGCAGTTTTCAGGCAGCACTAGACCGGGGGTCGACCTACACCCCCCCTCCCCAGGTCGACCATAGGGTCGACCTACCCCCCAGGTCGACCATAGTGTCGACCTCCCCCCTTATAGGTCGACCTGGTCGGCGTGTTTTGACCCAGAACCCATTTTTGAAGCCTGAGACGTGTTTTGATGGTCCGGGTTGATTCTAGGGTTAATCTAAGGGCCTAAACTAGTTGTTACCCCTATAAATACATCCTAAGACCTAGCCTAATTCATACAAATCATTCTTACACTGCTATGCTGCTAATTCACCTCTTGAACCATGGCCGCCGCCTCCAAATTAAAGCTTAAGCATTCAAACTCGATTCAAATCAAAGATCAACGCTTCTACAACAATTCAAGAGAATAGATCAGCGACACCACAACAATTCGACGACTAATTTCTAAACTTGACTTCTAAATTTCTTAGACAACGATCTGTAAGTTCCAGTTATTTTTAGATAAAAACTATAAATCTAATAAGGGCATGTTATAAATTGAAATTGATTTATGTATGATTCATATCTGTTCTTGTTTTCTTCTTGGATCTTGACTATTGGGAATATTGCCTACGACGTTGAAACTATTGTTAATGGCCAATGACTGTGGACATAATATTTTGCTTATGCCTATGACTATGACGGTGAACATAAGACTATGCCTATGACTATGACGGTGAACATAAGACTATGCCTATGACTATGACGGTGAACATAAGACCGCTTATGACTATGAACAATAAGACTATGCCTATGACTATGACAAGGACAATTGTGACTAAGTACCTAAGATTCATGACCATGAGGTTATTTCCTAGGATTATAACTTTGAAATTGGATCTAAGCTTGATTTTCTTTATTTATCCTTGGACCTTGATTTTGGGGATTTTTCTATTCTAGATCTATCCATGTTCTTGAAACTAGTTTATTATTCAAACCTTTTCATGATCAATAATGTTATCAGATCTATATGCCTGCGATGTTTTAGTCAATTTAGTTATGTTATGCATTGAAAATAGATTGATAACAGAATAATGTTTACTATGTTATATGTGGAATTGAATGATATTGATCTATGCCTGTGGTTCTATTTTATTATCATATTGAATTGAGAATTAATGAAAAAGTCTATTCATATGTATATGGACCTGAAATATAACCCGTGATGACAAGTTGTGCAGTTTATCATGTTATTCAAGTTTTAGACTGTGAAATCATATCACATATGTGACCAAATGTTAGATCTACATGTTTATGTGTATATGTTAAACCTATGTCATATTTCAAGTTCACACTTATTCATATGTTCGTGATTGATTTGCAAGTTCACATACATGTAAGCTGATTTAGTCTATGTTACAAATTCACATATATGTATGTTGGTTCAGTCTACGCTGCAAGATCACACCTATGATATTCATGTTGATTATTTTGTAAGTTCACACCTATGATGTTCATATAGACTATGCCGATGATGCCAAGTTTACGCCTATGTCATGTTTATGTTAATGGATTTCTTTATGCAAATTTTGTGTACGTTAAATTAGGCTAAGTTTTTAGCCCTATATTATATGCCAAAAATCATGCGGACGGAAAATTAGGCTAAGATTGTTAGCCTAATATTTAGACGGGGTAACGTTGGGAAAAATTGGTAATCATAGGAAGCTTGACATGAAACTTGCCTTGAAAACTTGACACAAACTTGACATGAAAACTTGAACATGGACATGACACTAGAATGAACTTGAAAATGGCCAACTCGAGGTTGGGTTGAGTTTGCAGTGTAAATCTGCCCGGAACCGCCCGATAAATCCAGTTACTGCAAACAATAGGATCCAAT
Organism: Allium sativum; assembly: GCA_030737875.1. Lineage (NCBI taxonomy): Eukaryota > Viridiplantae > Streptophyta > Magnoliopsida > Asparagales > Amaryllidaceae > Allium > Allium sativum. Next base: position 704,289,521 of record CM060913.1, on the reverse strand, counting down.
GTGGGTAGTTGGTCATATCGCACTTGAAAACCCGAGGTCAGACTAAGTTGTGGTGTAATTCTGCCCGGAACCGCCCGGCATATCCAGTGACCACAACAACAGGTCTGATGTGAGAGGTTGGGGTGCATTAATGAATTAATGCCACATGATAGGGTTAAGTCATGAACATGAAAGACAATACTTAACCAACTTGAGACATGATTTGATAGGGTTAAGTCATGAACCGCTTGAATATACTTAACTAATTTGACACGATGATTTGGTAGGGTTAAGTCATGAACCGCTTGAACATACTTAACCAACTTGACACATGATTCGTAGGGCTAAGTCATGAATTTGAACGACAACACTTAGCCAATTTGACATGACACGTAGACGGGTTAAGTCACGAATTTAAATGACAACACTTAACCTGCTGAATGGAAACCCTAGTTACGCGGTCCTTTTCAGCAGTAACCCACTAGATGTATCACGGTACCCTGGAACTAGGCAGGGTGGGGCACGATTACTGGGTTGATTGTAAGCGACCATAACGACGACTGTGTGGGTGCGCCAGTGTAGGTTCAGGCGGGCTATTGTCGTGCACGTGGTCCGGAGTTGAAAAAGCAGGCATTGGGCATCAGTAGGTTTATCTGTGCATGCTTGATTCATGTCGGTAGTTGGCACCATAGGGCTTGATACACCCTATGGTGGACCTAGCACAGGTGGCTACATTCGTGATAGGGCCGTATGACACAGAAACACAATGAGATAGAGCTTGTAGGGAGCCGATCGACTAGTGAATCGTTCCATTAGACCTAGAAATGGGTCATTCACGATATTGGGCCAAGGGATCCTTTCATTGTTAATACTTGACATGGGCTGGGATACTAGTACAGTTGGTGCAGCGAACCTTGAATATGCGATGCTATACTTGATCTATACTTGATCCATACTTGATCTATATTTGATCTCTACTTGATTTATCATGTTATCTTAGTCTATCTTATCCATCTTGACATCATACTTATGTTTACTTTCAGTTTATACATATCATGTTACCTTTATCTGTTTTTATGCTGAAAGTCACTTGGACTTACCAGTCTTTATGACTGACCCGTTTCCTTTCGCCTCTTTTTCTTTCGTTTCTTCCCCCAGGTTCTCAGGAAGGAAACTCTAGCTCTTAGCTTGGATTTAGCTTGCTTTCTGTCAGCTCATGTACGGTTTGGTCTTGAGCTATGCTATGGCTGCACTTCTTCTATTTTTGAGGAATAATTTACTTTTGTTATTTTAAGTTTATGCTTCTTTATTTAGAACTTGATGTAATGGAACAGTGACAACTTATAACAACCCGCAAATTCTGGACCAATTTAAAAATTTTATTTTAGAAAATTTTAATGAATTTTGAGGTTATAATATAATTTATTATTAATAATAATGGCTAGAATTCATTTTTATCGAAGTTAAAACGAATAAATTTAATTTAAATATAAATGGAATTTGAAATAACGCAGTAGTTTGAAAAGTCAAACTTGAACTTTGACTGACCGTACAGGATGCAAAATTTAACGGATTTTAGTGAAACCAAAAATATTAGAATCTATTTAAAAATATCTTTCTAACGAATCTGAAAAATTGAAATTTCATAGCGGAAATCAAAAGTTATGGCCAATTCAATTTTTAGAAAGGTCGCTTTAGAATTTATATATATATTATATATGGCCCGAAAGGCTACTTTTCACATACGAAGGAATTTCGACTCGAAACCACTTCCATTGAGTTCGGAATGACGTTTCTGCATTGAAAAACAGTAAACACTTATATATTTTGAGTTTCGGAATTTATTTGTTTAAAAATGTATTTTTAACATTAAATATATTGGCCTTAAAAATAGTCATTTTTCAAACGACCTCTATTTTCGACGAAACCACTTTGGTTGGAACCGGAATGTCAAATTATTACTAGATTTCAATTTTTAGGATTTTTCGAATTAATATGTGAGCGTGGCAAAAGAAAATGTGTTTTGACTATTTACAGTTAAATTTAAACACCTTAAAAATAGCCATTTTTCAAACAGTCTCAGAATTCGATGAAAATAATTTTGTTGGATTCGTATCGTCATAAGAAATCTAAAAATATTTTTTTTAGAATTTTCTGAGGTCATATGTGGCCCCGACATATTTTAATGTACGGTCAATATTTAATTAATTAATTTTTAATGCAATTTTAAATAAAATATATACAAATTTCGGAATTGGGCCACGGGACCTATCCCATTGCGTTTAGAAGGTGCCAAAACCTTAAGAACGACAGTAAGCAGGCCCAAATCAGAGAAAGTCCGAAAATCCACCTTTTAAGCACATTTTTCGAGATTAAATAATAAAATAATATTAAAATCCGAAACCCTAATTCATGGCCAGCCGCCGCCTTTCATTCGAAGGCCAGAAATTTCCCAACTTCAAACACTAATTTCTCTCAACCCGTTCAACGAAAATCGACATATGATATACCAAATCGAAGCTCTTTGAGAGACCTTTCCATCCATACGGTTAAGATCGGGTTTTGATTCACGGATTTCGCGAATTCTCAGCCTAAAGGCCGACGGTTTAGGTTTGATTTCGTGGTGATTGGGGAGGCCGAGCTTCAGGAGGTTGGTGGAGCGAGCACGTGGTGGCACGAGCTTCGAGTTGGCGGTGTTTGATCGTGGTCCGGTGCAGGGAGGCGCGCACAGAAGGTTGGAGGAACGAAGTATGGGTTCGGCCGATACGTGCGTGATCAACGAAGAAGAAAGGTTTTTTTTATTATTATTATTTTAATATTTAATTTATGCAATCTTTAAAAATCAATAACTCTCTCATACGAGGTCCGATTGACGAACCGTCAGTTGCGTTGGAATCGTCTTTCCGAGATCTTCGCGATGACGCAGACCAAAGCTGATTCCGAGACAGTCAAATTTTCAGCAAAAATCAATGTGAGAATCTCTGATTTTTACAATCTAATTAATTTAAATGATTATTTTATTTTGTTAAATAATTATCTGTATGTTATTTAATCAGATCTGCGTTGGGATGTATTGTGCTGGTTGTTCTGATGGATTATATTGAACTATATTGCGTTGTATTGTATAGATCTGTGTTTGTAAATTTAGATCTGTATAAATTTATAGATGATAAAATAAAAATTGGTTAACATATTTATATTTACCTTTTATGGTTAAATAAAAGGACATATTTAGTAAACACATATTTATTCACATGTTGTTTGTAAATTAAAGAGCACATCTTGAATTCATTTTTTTTTAATTACAATTTATGTGTAAATAAAAAGACATGATTGATAAACACATTTTTGTTTACATTTTATTTGTAAATAAAAACCATATTTGAATAACATACTTTTATTTACATTTTATGTGTAAATAAAAAGACATATTTGAGAAACCTATTTTGTTTACATTTCTGTATGTAAATAAGGTTTCATATTTAAGAATTATATTTTTATTAACATTTCATATGTTAATAAAAACCCATTTTAAAGAATTACATCTTGTTTACGGTTTATATGTAAATAAAAGGGTAAGTGTTTAGAAAACTACATTTTTGTTTACATTTTACATGTAAATAAAAAAATCCATTTTTAGAAATTATATTTTTATTTGCAGTTTATATGTAAATGAAAATCCATGGTTAAAATAGATTGGCACACAAATATTAGCATAGAAATGAATCATCCTTTTTATTTTTGTTCTTAACACAAAAACAAACCTGGAAATAAAGTCCATCTTTTTATATACATGCTACAACACAAATATTACATAGTAAATAGAGCTATTCTTTCTATTGTGTTCTTAACACAAATATATGCATAGCAAATAAAGTCATTCTTTTTATTTGTGTTTCAACACAAATATGTACGTAGAAATAAAATCATTCTTTTTATTTGTATTTACAATGCAAATATCACATAGAAATATAAGTTTTACTTTTTATTTGCATTCCACCATGTAAATAAAATGTTGGAAATGAAAGTACACTTTTTTTTTATTTGCATTCTACAATACAAATAAATATAGAGATTAAAAGTTCACTTTTCATTTGCATCTCACAATGCAAATATTCTTTGAAAATAGAAATTGTTCTTTTATTTGCATTTTCAAATGCAAATATACTTTGAAATAAAAACTGTCCTTTTATTTGCATTTTCAAATGTAAATATACATTGAAATTCAAGTTTATTCTTTATTTGCATTTACTAATGTAAATAAACATTAAAAATAAAATTTATTCTTTTATTTGCATTCACAAATGCAAACACATATCGGAAATAAAGTTTTGTTCTTTTATTTGCATTCGCAAATGTAAACATGTTTTGAAGATAAAATTTGTTCTTTTATTTACATTCAGCCATGCATATATATATATATATATATATATAGATAGAAAATAGAAATTGTTATTTTTGCATTTACCAATGCAAAATGTATATTGAAAACAAATTATTCATTTGCATTCACCAATGCGATTACAAACATATATTGAAAATAATGTTTATTTCTTTGTTTGCATTTATCAATATATATGCATTGAAAATTAAGGTTTATTCATTTATTTGCATTTATCAATGTAAATATAGTCTATTTTCTTCATCTACATTTTCCAACCCCAATGTACACACTTTTATACATTTAACATAATTTGTTTAAATTATACTTTGAAAATAAATTTTGTTCTCTTATTTACGTTCACTAATGTAAATAAAATTTATAAACAAAACTATTCTTTGTTTGCTTTCACAAATGTAAATGCTCATTTAAATAAAATTTGTTTCATTTATTTACATTCAATAATGTAAATACACTTTGTAAATGAGGTTCTTTTTACATGCACACAAATATACTTTTAAATAAAATAAAAGTCACATTGGTTATTTGCATTCCTTGTTGCAAATAAAACCTTAAAATAATGTTCATCTTTGTTTGCAATTCATTAATGCAAACAAATCATCAGATTGGAAATTATATTCTTGATTTATAATTTTGATATGAATAAAGATTGTTTGAAATAAAGGATAGAATTTAAAAGTTACATTTTAATATCTAAACATTCACATTTTTATCATTTAAGTAGAATAGACAAAAACACTCATTTTGTCTAAATTAAAAGAATAAAACAAAATATAGCATTGGCATGTTTATTAGATTTGAAACACAAATTATTCATTTTTGTAAATTTATATTAGTTAAAACCAATCATTCATTTTTGTTAATTTACATTAGTTAAAAATAATTATTCATTATAGTCAATTTATACTAGTTAAACCAAATTTTTACATTTTGTTGGAAATATTCATTTTTGTCAAAATGAATTAGCTGAAGCAATTTATATATATATATATATATATATATATATATATATATGTTTGACAAGATATATACATGTCAAGATAGGATAAGCTAAAAACAAATATGTATCATTTTGTCTCATTAGAATTGCCAAACAAAATAACCATTTTGTTTAGAGTTTAAATTAGCAAAATAGAATTTGTCAATAGAGACAAAGTTATTATGCTTATTCATTCATTGCAATGGAGATATTTTCTTGTCATCATTATATATATTGTGTATTACACTTCCATTCACAAGTTACCCGACTTGTGTATGTGATTGGGACGATAATTTTTTACACATCGCCCAAGTGCACAAATGAATCTATTATTTGTTTGTTGGCTGAAACCCCACATGGGTGTTGGGATGAAAATAAACATACACTAATCCCAATATTTAGTGGTATGTTGATCGTTAGATCGACAGGCTGCGATGAGCGTTATTATTGAATTTTAATGCTTACACAGTGGAAATTGCACTTTGGATGAAAATGGATGAATTGATGATTATCTATTTTATTGTCATTTGTATGATGTGTGTGAAATCCATATAATCCAAAATTATATGGTAAATGATTGAGTCGCTTTTCGATTCAGGTGTTCTTTTAAATAATAATATTCTTACATTAGAAATTCTTTTTTATAAAGAATATATTTTAATATAAAAATATATTTTTAACCAAGTATACGTTAAAACAAAGAATATTTGTAAAAGAATGAATTCGTAATATAAAGCATACTTTTCATTTAGAGTCTTTATATAAAGAATATTTTTATGATTAATTTAAAATATGTTTTTAAAAGGTTACTAGCATTTGCAATTATATTTTGTGATATGAAATAAATTGAGATGTGAAGTGGATTTACCGTGGACGATGTTTTAAACGACATTTGTCCTTTAATCCAATTTACATTGAAATTATTATTTGGAACTTATGAATCTATTTTATAAATTTAAAAAGACATTTTCTATAAATCAAGTTTTTCAACTTAATATATTAAATTGGAATTAAGTGGAAATTCGATTGGTAACAATCGAAATGGGCTTCTGTAAAAGAAGACCGATATTATATATGGAATTTAAGAGGCTTTGTCGTTATTACATTTATATTATTAGTCTGATACAGAAATTTATATCGATTATGTATTGATTTGATTTCTGTGGAATTCCATATTTTGGAAATTGATTTATAGACTTTATTTTCAGTGTTTATCTTTGATAAAATTAATGAGAATCTTTTAAATCGAATATCTTATTAAAAGAATACTCGAAGTTGGAATGTGACGAAATGTGTGATTTTCCAATATTTGCTTTTTAATCCCAAAATACGCGAGTTATTCAGAATGACCGGGTTTAACCCATTCTGAATAATCATCACGACGATCAAGAGTCGAAGATGAAGACGGTGATTGAAGACCGAAGGTTTTCACATCGTTGGGATGATGATGACTGGTATCTTGAATTGGGATTGGCCTTCCAAGGCAAGGTATTTGGTAATGATCGTCCAAACGCATTTGGAGATCGACGAACACGTTGTTTCGCTCAGACCCAGAGCGGACTTATAAATGGATTGCGTGTCTGACATTGTATTCATTTCTACTGTATTTGTTTAACGCTACTGGTTATATATTTCTGTTTGGTGGTGAAGAATTTATTCTTTACTTATCACCCTTCTCTAAGACGTATGAGCTTAGAGGTTATATATATATATATATATATATATATATATATATATATATATATATTGGTAGATGATCAATAATATGGTAGGGTCTGATAATGTGACTTGCTAAGATGCAAATGATCAAGGCTTTGTTGAAAAGCAGGCCTTGTGGTTGATGATCAAAGCACAGTCTCCTTAGGCATAACTTTGTGTATATTGTGACTTCGCGAGCCTCACACCCCGGTATGAGTCAAAAACGGGATATGGACCGTAGGGAGTGCACACGTTTCTTTCTAGCTAAGAGTGGTGTTTGGGCTTTAACACGGCCCGACATTTTACTTATGTGGATTTGGATTAAGGTACCTCGGGTTTTTATAGGCCGGAAGTGGTCATATTATAGGTCCAAAGGGACCGGGAAACGTGTGTTCAGGCATAACTAATCCACTACCTTTAGGTAGGGACCGACCCTACCGCATCTAAGGGTTGCCCATAGGTGTGATCCTGAGGCATTTGCTAGAGTGTCTCGAATAGGAAGAGGACGATCCCTAGCCTCGATCTCATGATGGAAACCCAATTCCCAATACGCCCTTGTGGTTTTGATTGTATAACTAGTACGGCGACATAGTATATGGTACCTATGCCGTCTAAGATTAATACATTTATATTGAAATGTTTTAAATATATATATACACACACACCAATAATAATATCTTTTTTACGTATCAAGCATCTTTTGACCATTATAAGGTAAAACCCTATCCTCTGGTGTGCATTGCATTGTGTGATGGGACCTGGGTCTTATAATGGTTTTGTTTTTCTAAAAAGCATTGCGTTATTTGACGATTTACTTTATTTAAGCACTGGCAATCCAATGGAGTAAACCCGTTCCGCGTTAGCGGCGTGGTCCAGTGATTAGCCTACTTATTAGATAGGTTAAGTTAAGAATTCTCACACCAGTCCCACGACTGACCTGTAGTTTGTTTCACTTTGCAAACTCGGGTGCCCTCTATCCACACGGGCAGTCGAGTAGCTTTTTGCAGATATAGTTAAGTAGGATCCTGGATTGAAGTCTGAAGCTGGGTCCAGAATATTGATGGCCTTCCGCTGAGATTAGTTCCGCTGCAATGTATTTAATTTATTGTAAATGTATCTTCCGCTGTATTATTTATTGATGTACTCTGATATATTCTGTACTCTGATGTAACATTTATTATTGATGTTATAAAAGTCTGTATTGTTGTTCTGATGTGTTGTATGCCCAAAGTTAACGTACGCGGGTTTTGAACGGTCTTGATCGATCTTGCGATCGGTTGGGGTCGGGCGGAAATCCGGGGTCGTTACACAACTTGTACTTTGAATATATGAGGTTTTGACTCTTTTCTTGAAAGTAAGGTTTGGTTTTTAATTTCTTCCGCTGTTTCATTTATGTTCTGTTTTGTAATATTTCTGTGTTTGTTTACCTCGATAACGCTCCTCCAAAACTAGTGCATTCCCTTTGAGAGTGACCCTAACAGAGGTGGGTGTTACATTTGGTATCATAGCAGAAGGTTACCAGACTGGGCAAAAGCTTTTTAAAACCTCCTGAAACTATTTTCAAAACCGTTTATAAAGAAGCATTTTTTCAAGAAAAGTCTATTTTGTAAAGGCTATTCCCCAAAAGCCATTAGCACTTTCCTTTGTTTCCTCGTTTGAATCTCTATCTTTTCGTTTTTCAGCATGTTTGGGAATCTTAACTTTCCAGAGGGTGTGCCAATACTTGGCTGGTTCAGGAGGTACTAAGAGGCTAGGGCCAACGATGCAGGCCCAGCAGATATTCCTCCTCCAGTTGCAGCGATTCCTCCTCCTCCTCCTCGTGGAAATGCTTTCGCAAAGACGTGTAGAGACTTCAAGGCTATGGGTGGAAAGGACTTCTATGGGACTAAATCCTTTGTGGAAGCAAGGAACTAGCTGAAGGAGACCGAAGATTTGTTCGTCATCTTCGAAGTTGACGACAGGCAAAAGATACAGCTAGCAGTGTGGTTGCTTAAAGATGAAGCTTCGTATTGGTGGGAGATTACCCATGCTGAGAGGCCAGTGGAAATTTGGGAAGACTTCCGGATGAGCTTTGAGATGAAATTTCTCTCCCAAGCTGAAAGAAGCCTACAGATGGAGAAGTTCCTAACTCTTAAGCAAGGAAGCATGACGATCAGGGAGTACGTCAACCAGTTTAATCAGCTGGCTAGATTTGGGCTGGATTTAGTGAACACCCAACACAAGAAGGCTCTTCGCTTCATCAGAGGTTTGAATGAGCCGCTACACAGCCTTGCTATGACTCATGTACCCATGGGGGCGACCTTTGAGAGCTTGGCGGATATGGCCCTACTTTACGAAGAAGACGAGAATGGCAAGAAGGAGGTCAAGGCGAATGATTCTCAAAACAAGAAGAAACACTCCGAGAAAGGAGGCAAGAACAACAACAACAGTAATGACAACAGGACACGTGAGAAACTTCTGTGGTATAGTTGGGCATATAGTCCAGGATTGTAGAAAGAAGAAGATGAAGATGGGAGCATGCTTTCAGTGTGGTGATACTGGACATATCAGCAAGAACTGCCCTAAGAAGCAAGGGCAAGCCCCGCAAGCAGGACCTTCTGGGGGTACATCTTTAACTTCTCCTCCTTGATGCTTTGTTTTATCTTGCTTATCTTCTCGATCCTATCTTGAGAACCTTAGGTAGAACCATATGGATGGAAACATGTATTTGAAACATGTTATGGTTGATGTTTGCAAATGGTTGCAAGTGGTCGCAAGTGGTTGCTCGTGGTTGCATAACACACATTAGGCACTAGATCGGCTCAGACACATTTTCATATTGCATATGCATGAGTGTTTATACTTGTTTATGGATGAAATTGAATGTGTTATCATGTGAATGTTGCATATGGATGAATATTTGTGCACACATATAGTGTTTATGTGATTAGGACTATTTTGCATACATGTTGGATTCATGGCACTAAACATATTTTACATTAAGAAGATCAATCAGGCCTGATCATTTGCATTAGATAAGGAACATATACACACACTTTCTGCATATGTTCATACAGCATTAGAAATCTCTTAAGGACAATGCATGCCTGTGATTGATGATTGAGTAGACGGATGATTGGATGGTAGGACACATTCTTCTTAACTTGAAGATTTCGGGGACGAAATCCTTTAAGGAGGGGAGAATGTAACAACCCCAATTTTAATAACATGTTAAAACCATAAATCAAGGCAGAATTAAATTTTAAGATAAGAATCAAGGGAAACGGGTTACGCCATTGCATTCGTCTCGAAATTTTACATGAAATAGAGTCCGAGTTTTTGACAATCGGAGTCCGGGTGAAGAAGTTATGGCCTGTACAAGTTTCAGCAGTTTTCAGGCAGACTGGACCGGGGGTCGACCATAGGGTCGACCTACCCCCCCCCCCCCCCCCCAAGGTCGACCATAGGGTCGACCTACCCCCCAGCTCGACCATATTGTCGACCTCCCCCCTTAAAGGTCGACCTGGTCGGCCTGTTTTGACCCAGAACCCATTTTTGAAGCCTAAGACGTGTTTTGATGGTCCGAGTTGATTCTAGGGTTAATCTAAGGGCCTAAACTAGATGATACCCCTATAAATACATCCTAAGACCTAGCCTAATTCATACAAATCATTCTTGCACTGCTATGCTGCTAATTCACCTCTTGAACCATGGTCGCCGCCTCCAAATTAAAGCTTAAGCATTCAAACTCGATTCAAATCAAAGATCAACGCTTCTACAACAATTCAAGAGAATATATCAGCGACACCACAACAATTCGACGACTAATTTCTAGACTTAGCTTCTTAATTTATTAGACAATGATCTGTAAGTTCCAGTTACTTTTAGATAAAAACTATAAATCTAATATGGGCATGTTATAAATTGAAATTGATTTATGTATGACTCATATCTGTTCTTGTTTTCTTCTTGGATCTTGACTATTGGGAATATTGCCTACGACGTTAAAACTATTGTTAATGGCCTATGACTGTGGACATAATATTTTTCCTATGCCTATGACTATGATGGTGAACATAAGACTATGCCAATGACGGTGAACATAAGACTATGCCTATGACTATGACGGTGAACATAAAATCGCTTATGACAATGAACAATAAGACTATGCCTATGACTATGACAAGGACAATTGTGACTAAGTACCTAAGATTCATGACCATGAGGTTATTGCCTAGGATTATAACTTTGAAATTGGATCTAAGCTTGATTTTCTTTATTTATCCTTGGATCTTGATTTTGGGGATTTTTCTATTCTAGATCTATCCATGTTCTTGAAACTAGATTATTATTCAAACCTTTTCATGATCAATAATGTTACCAAATCTATATGCCTGCGATGTTTTAGTCAATTTAGTTATGTTATGCATTAAAAATAGATTGATAATAGAATAATGGTTATTATGTTATATGTGGAATTGAATGATATTGATCTATGCGTGTGGTTCTATTTTATTATCATATTGAATTGGGAATTAATGAACAAGTCTGTTCATATGTATATGGACCTGAAATATAACCCGTGATGACAAGTTGTGTAGTTTATCATGTTATGCAAGTTTTAGATTGTGAAATCATATCACATATGTGACCAAATGTTAGATCTACATGTTTATGTGTATATGTTAAACCTATGTCATATTTCAAGTTCACACTTATTCATATGTTCGTGATTGATTTGCAAGTTCTCATACATGTAAGTTAATTTAGTCTATGTTACAAATTAACATATATGTATATTGGTTCAGTCTACGCTGCAAGATCACACCTATGATATTCATGTTGATTATTTTGTAAGTTCACACCTATTATGTTCATATTGACTATGCCGATGATGCCAAGTTTACGCCTATGTCATGTTTATGTTAATGGATTTCTTTATGCAAATTTTGTATACGTTAAATTAGGCTAAGTTTTTAGCCTAATATTATATGCCAAAAATCATGCGGACGGAAAATGAAGCTAAGATTGTTAGCCTAATATTTAGACGGGGAAATGTTGGGAAAAATTGGTAATCATAGGAAGCTTGACATGAAACTTGCCTTGAAAACTGGACACGAACTTGACATGAAAACTTGAACATGGATATGACACTAGAATGAACTTGAAAATGGCCAACTCGAGGTTGGGTTGAGTTTGCAGTGTAAATCTGCCCGGAACCGCCCGACAAATCCAGTTACTGCAAACAATAGGATCCAATGTGGGTAGTTGGTCATATCGCACTTGAAAGCCCGAGGTCAGACTGAGTTGTGGTGTAATTCTGCCCGGAACCACCCGGCATATCCAGTGACCACAACAACAGGTCTGATGTGAGAGGTTGGGGTGCATTAATGAATTAATGCCACATGATAGGGTTAAGTCATGAACATGAAAGACAATGCTTAACCAACTTGAGACATGATTTGATAGGGTTAAGTCATGAACCGCTTGAATATACTTAACCAATTTGACACGATCATTTGGTAAGTTTAAGTCATGAACCGCTTGAACATACTTAACCAACTTGACACATGATTCATAGGGATAAGTCATGAACTTGAACGACAACACTTAGCCAACTTGACATGACACATAGACGGGTTAAGTCTCGAATTTAAATGACAACACTTAACCTGCGGGACGAAAACCCTAGTTACGCGGTCCTTTTCAGCAGTAACTCACTAGATGTATCACGGTACCGTGGAACTAGGCAGGGTGGGGCACGATTACTGGGCTGATTGTAAGCGACCAGAACGATGGCTGTGTGGGTGCGCCAATGTAGGTTCAGTCGGGCTATGGTCGTGCACGTGGTCCGGAGTTGAAAAAGCAGGCATTGGGCATCAGTAGATTTATCTGTGCATGCTTGATTCGTGTCGGTGGTTGGCACCATAGGGCTTGATACACACTATGGTGGACCTAGCACAGGTGACTACATTCGTGATAGGGCCGTATGACACAGAAACACAACGAGCTAGAACTTGTAGGGAGCCGATCGACTAGTGAATCATTCCGTTGGACCTAGAAATGGGTCATTCACGATATTGGGCCAAGGGATCCTTTCATGGTTAATACTTGACATGGGCTGGGATACTAGTACAGTTGGTGTAGCAAACCTTGAATATGCGATGCTATACTTGATCTATACTTGATCCATACTTGATCTATATTTGATCTCTACTTGATTTATCATGTTATCTTAGTCTATCTTATCCATCTTGACATCATACTTATGTTTACTTTTAGTTTATACATGTCATGTTACCTTTATCTGTTTTTATGCTGAAAGTCACTTGGACTTACTAGTCTTTATGACTGACCTGTTTCCTTTCGCCTCTTTTTCTTTCGTTTCTTCCCCCAGGTTCTCAGGGAGGAAACTCTAGCTCTTAGCTTGGATTTAGCTTGCTTTCTGTCGGCTCATGTACGGTTTGGTCTTGAGCTATGCTATGGCTGCACTTCTTCTTCTATTTTTGGGGAATAATTTACTTTTGTTATTTTAAGTTTATGCTTCTTTATTTAGAACTTGATGTAATGGAACAATGACAACTTGTACTTTGAATATATGAGGTTTTGACTCTTTTCTTGAAAGTAATAATATTTGGTTTTTAATTTCTTCCGTTGTTTCATATATGTTCTGTCTTGTAATATTTCTGTGTTTGTTTACCTCGATAACGCTCCTCCAAAACTAGTGCATTCCCTTTGAGAGTGACCCTAGCGGAGGTGGGGTGTTACAAATATTGTCATTTTGGTTTTTGGGTATGGAATGGATGAGATGGAGCAGCCATGACTTGTGCATTATAATAATGGAGTTCTGTAGCAGGGATTAGTGGAAGCATCATTTAGAATGTTGTTGCTAGTTTTGGGTTCAGCATGTAGTTGCATCCCTTTTTGCAAAGTTCAGGGAGAGTTTAGGGCGTAAAGTTTAGAATCTGGGTTGTGTGTGTATTGGTTTATGGCAAGAAGGGGGGAAGACACCATGAGATGGAAACAGTGGACATGGAAATAATATATATATATATATATCGCTGTTTTATCGTATTCGGTGCAGAACTACTTGAAGTCGCGAATCAAACGTAACCTTCGAGGTCCGTAGATATAGCATGGAAGAGTAGAGGCGTTGACGAGGTGTAAAGTAGTATCCGTAGTTTGAAGAATCATGACGAGAAAGGGGGGATAAGAGGTTGTGAGAAGGCATCCGTGGCCATGGGAAATGTAATAGTACGGATTTTGCTCGGACCTAACCGATCGCTAAATCGACCAAGACAGTTCGAATCTCGCATACGCTAACTTTGGTCATACAACACATCAGAACAAATAACAGAAGACTTGTAACACCCCGTATTTCTGTTAACACTAAAGCAACAAATTAAAGAATATTTAATTTTAAATGTGAGAATTAAGGGAAACGGGTTATGCCATTGTGTTCGTCTCGGAATTCTGGTTGAAATAGAGTCCGAGTTTGCGTGAATTGGACTTCGTATGAAGAAGTTATGGCGATCGGAAGTTTCAAAAAAATTCAAACAGATTTCAAAAGTTCAAATTCAGACTCAGATTGGGCTAGGCGGAAAAATTCCCGCCAGGGGCCAGGTCGACTAGGGGGTCGACCTACCCATACAGGTCGACCAGGGGGTCGACCCCCCCCCCCCCCGGGCAGATTTGAAAGAAGACGACTTTGTGACTGGTTGCTGAGTCATTAGGGTTTCTGGATAGTTCTGATCTGGTCTGAATGGCTGCGGTTAATTCTGGGTTGATCGGATGGTCTAAATTAATTCTAAACTCTATATAAACACTTGAAGACTCAAACCCTAAAATCAAATAAAAATCAGAACCATGGCCGCCATGCTGTCACCTTGCAACCTAGAGTAGCCGCCACCATTTAGGAGAAAGAAAAGCTAATCAACTCAATTCTATTCAAATCAAAACAACAACGAATTTGTCTTCTTCATAGTAGAGCTAAATCAATTTCAGAACTCAGATTTCAGAACTCAAGACCTTCTTTGAGTTGTGAGTTCAATTTCTTTAATAAGATAATTAATATGTTAATTGGGTTGAGATATAAATTGGATTATATGGCTATGTTTGTGAAGCATTGGAAAATGTAATATTGGGTGAATATATGCTAGTTGTTCATAATGATAGTTTTAGTTTAATTGTGTTGTGGATCCTTATCATATGCTCAATCACCTATGCTCAACTTGATTCATAGTTCTATATGCAAGTTTGGATGTTGATTTATATAGGAATCATATGCAAGTTGATGAGAATCGTATACAATCCTTACATGTTTCATGACATCTATTTTATGTGTAAGTTTGGATCTAAAGTTTAGGTTAAGACATGTGTGAGTTATATGCAAGTATGTATGTATGCGGATTATACAAAGTTTAATGTGATAGTTTACATGTAGATCTTAATTTACATGTTTAGGGGCAAGTTTACATCATAATTTATGTTTCATAAATCACATATGTAAGTATATATATGTTTGGGGTATGAATCATGTAATGAAAGTTTGAGATTCCTATGCAAGTTCATACCTTTATAAGTTATGAAAGTACATGTGTTATACACCCATTGTCTATGCTATTTTAGATTAAACACCTTATTCACACATGCAAGTTCACCCCTTATGTTTAGATCTATATGCCAATTCATGTTATGACTTTTATTCGTAAGTTAGATCTAATTTATATTCTATGCATCTTGTGATGTTTTCTCTCTATCCCATAAGTTAGACTATTCGAGTCTAAGGTATATTTCACGTTAAACGAACGAACGTACAACATGGGGCAATGGGATAAGATCAAAATATTTAATATGGAGAATTGGCTTAAGTGCCTTAAAATGGCATATAATTAATTTGTGATGTTAATTAGTATAATTTTATATACCATAAATAGATGGACATAAATAAGGTGTCGATTATGGACATAGTTAAATTTGGAATTGATTGACAATTCAAATTAGGGATATTAATCCAATTTGGGGTTAAATGAAATATGTAATAATAAACCGCCTAAGACACGAGGTTAGACTCTTTTGTGGTGTAAGACTGCCCGGACCCGCCCGACAAATCCAGCTGCCACAAATGCCAGTCTAATGTGAGAGGTCAAAGGCATGAATTAAATGCGTAACAGTTGTAAAGACACGAGGTTAGGCTCGTTTGTGGTGTAAGACTGCCCGGACCCGCCCGGCAAATCCAGCTGCCACAAATGCCAGTCTAATGTGGGAGGTCTTTACAAGGTTACGGTCTTAATGAATTAAGAAACACTTAACCAGATAAACATGTAGTGGGACATGAGGGGGTTAAGTGGGTGCCTTGGGTGGCATTTGAAATACGATTAGATGCACTTAACCAAGATTGAAACATGTAAGAAGACATGAATAAGAATGGGGTTAAGTGGGGAAAAACCTTAGAGGGGACCAAGCATAGGTGGAAAGCTTGTGTCATGCATGGGGACCCTTTTCAAACCAGTAACCCATTAATTATCTTTGTGGGCTCGACCCAAGTCGAGGACGGGACACGCGTACTGGATTTGATTGTAAGAGGTCAAAACGGGTCAGCGGTGGCAACGCAAGTCCAACGGGTTCATATGCGTGTGTGGGCCCGGGCTGGTAGGTAAGATGTTGTTGCATCGTGTAGATATAAGCCGTGCATTTTCGGTAGTATCGGGTTGTCACTTTGGGGAGTGATACACCTCACTGTGGGGCTAGCACGGGTATCTACGAGTTAGGGCGCCGAGCGAATGGGGGTGGTGGGTACACCTAGTGGAGATAGGGGCAGACGACACCTATGAAGGCAGCTAGAGGTACACGAAACTACCATTATCATTATTAAGTTCTGTAGGCGGGATCAACCTTTAGGGTGACTAGTGGTGGTGCAGTATAGTAATTATCCTATAGTGATTAGGGGCGCCTTTAACGTTATCTTTGTTCGTCTTATTTCCTTGTTTGCTCTGTCATACCCAATTGTTCACAGTCATTTCCTTATTTTCCAGCTTATGCCTTATCCTAGTTACTTAATGATTATATTGTTAAAGTTATTGCACTCGCCAGACTTTATGTCTGACCCCCTTGTTTCCACCTCTTTTCTTCCCTTTTCCCCCTCAGGTTTGCAAGAAGGGAATACTATAGATTAGTGCCGATTTCTTTCAGTTGCTTGAAAAGAGTAGATGTATCGCTTTGGACTCTCTCATATTTATGGCTTTGCTTATGCTCAATGGGGATTTATGCATTTATGTTATTTAAGTATTTGCTTCTTTATGTACTTTGGAAACTACTTATGTAAGCTTATTTTGAGTTATGACGCTATGAAATAAGTTTTATCTTCTGTTGTATTGTTTTATTTATTTATTCTTGTAATTTATCTGTTCTATACAACAATAACGCTTCATGGACATTGATGCATTCCCCTTGTGAGTGACATTAATGGACATGGGGTGTTACACATGGTTTCAGAGCTAAGGTTACAAGAACAAATAAAAAAAGTTTTGAAAAGTGTTTTCAAAAGTATTATTTTCCAAGAAAGTATTTTCAAAAACTTGTTTTAAAGAAGCTATTTTCAAGGAAAGTTTACTTTAAAGAGCATAATCCCCGCAAGCTATACATCTCTCTTTCGCTTCCCTTGTTTTGAAACTCTTTCTTTTTCTTTTCAACATTTCTAGAGCATCTGAGATACCAGAGGGTGTTCATGTACCAACCATATCTCGGGGCTAGGGCCGTTGCCGCGGGTCCGGCCAACGTTCCTCCTCCCCCAACTCCAGTCATTCCTCCGCATGGAGATACTTTCTTCAAGATATGTAAAGACTTTCGTTCGATGGGTGGAAAATCTTTTAGTGGGTCTGAAACGTTCATCGAAGCTAGAAATTGGTTGAAAGAAGTGGAGGTTCTATTTGGCATTTTCGATTTGGACGATTGTAAGAAGGTCCAATTGGCTGCTTGGTTAATGAAGGACGAAGCTTCGTTTTGGTAGGAGGTCACTAATGGAGAGCGTCCAGTTGATACATGGCCGGATTTCAGGCATAGTTTTGAGGCAAAGTTTCTCTCACGGGCTGAAGAGAATTTATATATGGAAAGATTTTTGGCGTTGATGCAAGGGAATCTATCAGTGAAAGAATACGTCAAGAAGTTCAATCAATTGGCGAGAATTGGCTTGGACTTGGTAAATACACCCGAAAAGAAGGCCCTGAGATTTGTTAAGGGATTGAACGAACCACTGCATGGGTTAGCTATGACCCACATCCCTATGGGGGCCACCTTTGAGAGACTAGTTGATATGGCGCTTATGCATGAAGAGGAGAAAGGCAACAATGCTAATAAGGCACCTGAGAAGAAAGGAGATCAAAAGAAACCACAACAACAAAGCAAGAAGGGCCGGAAGAACAATAATGGCAAAAGAAAGAAGAAGTGCTTTAATTGTGGGACACCAGGCCATCTGAGTAAAGACTGTAGGAAAAAGAAGAAGACTGGTTGTTTCCACTGTGGAGAGGCAGGTCATCTAGTTAAGGACTGCCCAAGTAAACAGGGACAAGGGCAAAGAACTTCTGGAGGGCAGCTTCAGGCTCTCATGGCACCGGGGCAGGCAAGGGAGCAGGTCCAGGCTCCCGCGGTCCCACCGCTGCAAGAATGAGGTAGAAACATTTCCATTGAAAGTTTAGTTTTTTTGTTTGATCATCTTGTTTTGTTTGACTCTGGCGCTTCACACTCGTTTGTGTCTGCTTCATTAGTTGAAACACTGCACTTAAATACTAGTCTTGTTGTGGATCCCATTGTAGTCTCAAATCCTATTGGGGGTCGGCTCATTTATCCATGGTTTGTAGGGATTTGAGATTGTCTATCTTAGGCATTGGTTTTGAATGTAATGCTTTTGTGCTTTGTTTCATGGGCTATGGGTTGATTCTAGGGATGGATTAGCTAGCCAGATACGGTGCCTCCTAGATTGTGAATGAAGGGTATAAAATTGTTGACTCGTTGTAGGAAGACCCTTGATATTACTTGTGACCCTAGAGGATCGGTGATGCTTAGTTATCTTGAGTCACTTGACACATCCAATGATGATTTACATTCTTTTCGTATAGTCCGTGAATATGTAATGTCTTCGATGAGGTGAGGGGTCTACCCCTAAAACGTGAGATAGACTTTCGTATTTATCTTGTAGACAATGCAAAACCAATATCTCTGCCAGTACGCCACATGGCTCCTCGTGAGAGGAGGGAGCTCAATAAGCAAGTAGGGGAGTTGCTTGAGAAGGGGTTCATAAGACGTAGTATATCGGAGTGGGGTGCTACATTAGTATTTGCCACGAAGGCGGATGGGTCCCTTAGACTTTGTGTGGGCTATAGAGAACTTAATAAACTTACTAAGAAGAATAGGCACCCAC
Organism: Allium sativum; assembly: GCA_030737875.1. Classification (NCBI taxonomy): domain Eukaryota; kingdom Viridiplantae; phylum Streptophyta; class Magnoliopsida; order Asparagales; family Amaryllidaceae; genus Allium; species Allium sativum. Next base: position 704,270,069 of record CM060913.1, on the reverse strand, counting down.
TGCCGAGGATTGACGATCTCTTCGATCAATTAGTTGGCGATTCAGTGTTTTCGCAGTTGGACTTAGCCACTGGTTTCCATCAGTTGAGAGTGGCTGAGGATAGCATAGACAAGACTGCCTTTAGGACTCCGGATGGTTTCTATGAGTGTCTTGTGATGCCCTTCGGTTTGACAAACGCCCCCGCATACATTGTTGACTTGATGAGTAGGATGTTTAGGAAGTACCTTAATAAATTCGTGGTGGTCTTTGTGGATGACATCTTGATCTTTTCTAAGAGCGAGGAAGAGCATGTCCTACATCTTAGGGAGGTATTGGATACCATTCGAGCGCATAACCTTAAAGGAAAATTTTCTAAATGTCACTTTTGGAGGAAGGAAGTGCGATTCTTACGGCACGTGGTTTCCAAAGAAGGGATAGCTGTGGATCCCGCGAAGGTGGTGGCCATCCAAGATTGGAAAGTCCCTAAAAATGCTACCGAGGTAAGGAGTTTCTTGGGGTTGGCAGGCTATTATAGGAAGTTTATCAAGGAATTCACAAAGATATCAGCCCCATTGACACGCTTGATGAAGAAGAACCCAGTTTTCACGTGGGATGTAGATTGTGATGATGCGTTCCAATGTTTAAAGAGAGCTTTGACCACAACCCCAGTCTTAGTGTTGCCAGATGAGAGTAAGCCATTTACCGTTTATACCGATGCTTGTGGGACAGGACTAGGTGCAGTCTTAATGCAAGAGGGGAGGGCAATAGCCTATGGAGGAAGGCAGTTGAGAGTGCATGAGAGAAATTACCCTACACATGACCTAGAGTTGGCCGCTATTGTTTTCGCACTTAAGTCTTGGCGCCATTATCTTCTTGGCGAGAAATTCGAGTTGTTCACAGACCACAAATAGCTGAAATACTTGTTCTCTCAGAAGGACTTGAACTTAAGGCAGCAAAGGTGGATGGAATTCTTAGCGTCCTATGATTTCGAGATAGCATATACTCCTGGCAAGGGTAACGTGGTAGCAGACGCCTTAAGTAGGAAAAGGTTGTCCTTGAGTCCGTTGTTTGTTGAGCAGCAAAGCTTAGAGTTCATCTCTACGTTTGACTTTAGACCTTCCATTGACTATGTACCTGGTTTGCTAGCATCCTTAGAGATCAGACCCACGCTTTTGGGACGGATTGGTGAGGCACAGCGAGATGACCCACAGTTGGTTTAGTTAATAGGGAAGCTCATAAGGGGGAGTCATCGAGCCATCTCAGTAGGTATACCCTAGATGATAAGGGTTAGTTACGTAGAGACGGTAGACTTTGTGTACCACGAGATGAGAACTTGAGGAAGACCATTCTTGATGATGCACATCGTTCGAAGATGACCATTCATCCCGGCGGGGACAAGATGTACATGGACATGAGACGAGTTTACTTTTGGGCCGGTATGAAGAAGGATGTGGACGAGTTTGTCGCTAGATGCTTGGGGTGCCAACAAGTAAAAGCAGAGCAAAACAAGCCCGGTGGGTTGCTTCACCCATTGGAGGTCCCACAATGGAAGTGGGAGAGTGTCTCGATGGACTTTGTTGATGGGTTACCGAGATCGAGGAAGGGTAATACAGGGATTTGGGTCGTGGTAGACAGACTTACTAAGAGCGCCCATTTCATTCCCGTGAAGAGTAAGAGGACTGCTCCATGGTTAGCCTCCGTATACATTCGAGAGATAGTTCGTTTGCACGGTGTTCCTCCTAGCATAGTGAGCGATCGCAACCCTATCTTTACTAGCGAGTTTTGGAAGAGCTTGCAAGAGGCAGTAGGAACTCAATTATGTTTGAGTACCGCATATCATCCTCAGACGGACGACCAGACCGAGAGGGTGAATCGTATTCTAGAGGACCTTTTGAGGCTATGTGTTTTAGATTTCGGAGGTACATGGGAGGAGAATCTTCCTGTGGTGGAGTTCGCGTATAATAATAGTTTTCAGTCTAGCATTGGCATGGCACCTTTCGAGGCTCTTTATGGAAGGCCTTGTCATTCACCTACATGTTGGTGGGAATCTACGGATAAGATCTTACTTGGGCCCGATATGATTAGACAGACTTCGGAAAAGATCGATTTGATTCGAAGGAGGATGAAGACGACGCAAGATAGGCATAAATCATATGCGGACAAGAGGAGGAGGACATATCTTGAATTTGATATTGGGGACATGGTCTTTATCAAGGTGTCTCCATTACGGAATGTTGTTCGCTTTGGGTCCGTTGGGAAGTTAGCACCAAGGTTCGTAGGGCCGTTTCCTATTAAGGAGAGGATTGGACAGATGGCGTATAGAGTGGAGTTGCCCGAGAGTCTTAGTGGTGTACACGACGTATTCCATGTATCACATTTGAGGAAGTTCTTGCATGAGACCGCGGAAGTGGTAGGGCCGAGCTTACTTAGAGAGGTGGAGATAGAGCATGATGTGATGATTCGACGAGCTCCTACATGCATTCTTGGGTCGTAGATTAAGAAGTTGAGGAATTGAGAGGTCAAGCTAGTCAAAGTGCAATGGGGAGATGATGAGAGCGATGCTACTTGGGAGACGGAAGAGAAGATGCGTTCATTGTACCCTTTTCTTTTCGAGGGTATGTCTTTTAATTTCTCCTTTATCGCTTAGCTTGTACTTCTTCTATCTTTAGTATGTCCTCTCGCTAGTATCTTTGACCTTTAGATAGGGTAGTCCTATGGTTGAAACATGTGTTTGAGACATGTTATGTATGGTGGATGCAAATGGATGCAACTGGTTGCTAGTGGTTGCTCTTGGATGCATATTCACACACCTTAGGCACTAGATCAGCTCAATCACCTTCATGTTGCATATAAATGTGTGTGCATATTTGTATAATGGTTGTGTTATCATATGGATGCTGCATTTTGATGAATGGTTGTGCACACATGTAGAAATAATATGTATCGATAGGATTCTTTCGCACACATAATGGACGCATGGCACTATCATGATTTGCATTAAGGAGGTCAACTGAATCAGTAGACATCCTGATTTTGCATTAGATAAGGAACATATACACACACTTCTTGCATATGTTCATACAGCATTAGAAATTTTGTAAGGACAATGGATGTCTGTGTTTGATGGTTGAGTAGATGGATGATTGGATGTTAGGATATGCATTCTCCTTAACTCGGAGATTTCGAGGACGAAATCCTTTAAGTAGGGGAGAATGTAACACCCCGTATTTCTGTTAACACTAAAGTAACGAATTAAAGAATGTTTAATTTTAAATGTGAGAATTAAGGAAAATGGATTACGCCATTGTGTTCGTCTTGGAATTCTGGTTGAAATAGAGTCCGAGTTTGCGTGAATTGGACATCGTATGAAGAAGTTATGGCGATCGAAAGTTTCAGAAAAATTCAAATAGATTTCAAAAGTTCAAATTCAGACTCAGATTGGGCTAGCGGGAAAATTCCCGCCAGAGGCCAGGTTCACCTACCCATACAGGTCGACCAGGGGGCCGACCTGCCCCCTCCCCCCCGGGTAGATTTGAAAGATGACGACTTTGTGACTGGTTGCTGAGTCATTAGGGTTTCTAGATAGTTCTGATCTGGTCTGAATAGCTGTGGTTAATTCTGGGTTGATCAGATGGCCTAAATTAATTCTAAACTCTATATAAACACATGTAAACTCAAACCCTAAAATTAAATAAAAATCAGAACCATGGCCGCCATGCTGTCACCTTGCAACCTAGAGTAGCCGCCACCATTTAGGAGAAAGAAAAGCTAATCAACTCAATTCTATTCAACTCAAATCTAAACAACAACGAATTTGTCTTCTTCAAAGGAGAGCTAAATCAATTTCAGAACTCAGATTTCAGAACTCAAGACCTTCTTTGAGTTGTGAGTTCAATTTCTTTAATAAGATAATTAGTATGTTAATTGGGTTGAGATATAAATTGGATTATATGGCTATGTTTGTGAAGCATTGGAAAATGTAATATTGGGTGAATATATGCTAGTTGTTCATAATGATAGTTTTAGTTTAATTGTGTTGTGGATCCTTATCATATGCTCAATCACCTATGCTCAACTTGATTCATAGTTCTATATGCAAGTTTGGATGTTGATTTATATAGGAATCATATGCAAGTTGATGAGAATCATATACAGTCCTTACATGTTTCATGACATCTATTTTATGTGTAAGTTTGGATCTAAAGTTTAGGTTAAGACATGTGTGAGTTATATGCAAGTATGTATGCAGATTATACAAAATTTAATGTGATAGTTTACATGTAGATCTCAATTTACATGTTTAGGGGCAAGTTTACATCATTGTTTATGTTGCATAAATCTCATATGTAAGTGTATATATGTTTGGGGTATGAATCATGTAATGAAAGTTTGAGATTCCTATGCAAGTTCATACCTTTATAAGTTATGAAAGTGCATGTGTTGTACACCCATTGTCTATGCAAGTTTAGATGAAACACCTTATTCACACATGCAAGTTCACCCCTTATGTTTAGATCTATATGCCAATTCATGTTATGACTTTTATTCGTAAGTTAGATCTAATTTATATTCTATGCATCTTGTGATGTTTTCTCTCTATTCCATAAGTTAGACTATTCGAGTCTAAGGTATATTTCACGTTAAACGAACGAACGTACAACGTGGGGCAATGGGATAAGATCAAAATATTTAATATGGAGAATTGGCTTAAGTGCCTTAAAATGGCATATAATTAATTTGTGATGTTAATTGGTATAATTTTATATACCATAAATAGATGGACATAAATAAAGTGTCAATTATGGACATAGTTAAATTTGGAATTGATTGACAATTCAAATTAGGGATATTAATCCAATTTGGGGTTAAATGAAATATGTAATAATAAACCGCCTAAGACACGAGGTTAGACTCTTTTGTGGTGTAAGACTGCCCGGACCCGCCGGCAAATCCAGCTGCCACAAATGCCAGTCTAATGTGAGAGGTCAAAGGCATGAATTAAATGCGTAACAGTTGTAAAGACACGAGGTTAGGCTCGTTTGTGGTGTAAGACTGCCCGGACCCGCCCGGCAAATCCAGCTACCACAAATGCCAGTCTAATGTGGGAGGTCTTTACAAGGTTACGGTCTTAATGAATTAAGAAACACTTAACCAGATAAACATGTAGTGGGACATGAGGGGGTTAAGTGGGTGCCTTGGGTGGCATTTGAAATACGATTAGATGCATTTAACCAAGATTGAAACATGTAAGAAGACATGAACAAGAATGGGGTTAAGTGGGGAAAAACCTTAGAGGGGACCAAGCATAGGTGGAAAGCTTGTGTCATGCATGGGGGCCCTTTTCAAACCAGTAACCCATTAAGTATCTTTGTGGGCTTGACCAAGTCGAGGACGGGACACGCGTACTGGATTTGATTGTAAGAGGTCAAAACGGGTCAGCGGTGGCAACGCAAGTCCAACGGGTTCATATGCGTGTGTGGGCCCGGGCTGGTAAGTAAGACGTTGTTGCATCGTGTAGATATAAGCCGTGCATTTTCGGTAGTATCGGGTTGTCACTTTGGGGAGTGATACACCTCACTGTGGGGCTAGCACGGGTATCTACGAGTTAGGGCGCCGAGCGAATGGGGGTGGTGGGTACACCTAGTGGAGATAGGGGCAGACGGCACATATGAAGGCAGCTAGGGGTACACGAAACTACCATTATCATTATTAAGTTCTGTAGGCGGGATCAACCTTTAGGGTGACTAGTGGTGGTGCAGTATAGTAATTATCCTATTGAAACGACCCAAACTTCCAAGTAAAGGAAAGGCTGGATTGCCTTGAGAACAACACACATCAGAACACAAAACAGAAGAACATTTTATTGCTGATTACAACAATTACATCAGAGTACAAGGATATAACAAAGTATGAATACTTATTATACAATAGAAATACAATGTTATCAGTGATTTTAAATTACATTTAAATCGCAGCGGAAAAATATTAAAAATATACAACTGAAAGGAATACACGGATACAGAGCTTTCCGAATACCGCTTCAGCTGTAAGCCAGGATCCTGTAAATATATATGCAAAAAGCTCCTCGACTGCCCGTGTGGAAAATAAGGGCACCCGAGTTTGCCAGTGAAACAAACTACAGGTCAGTCATGGGACTGGTATGAGAAATCTTAACTTAACTAATCTAATAATAAGGCTAATCATAGGACCACGCCGCTAACGCGGAACGGGTTTACTCCATTGGATTGCCAGTGCATAAAATAAAGTAAATCGTTAAACAACGCAATGCTTTTTAGAAAAAATGAAACCATTATAAGACCCAAGTCCCATCACACAATGCAACGCAAACCGGAGGATAGGGTTTTACCTTATAATGGTCAAAAGATGCTTGATACGATAAAACGGATTTAGTATTAGTGCGTATATGTTTTAAAAACCATTTTAATCATAACATATCAATCATAGACGGCATGGGTACCATATATCATGTCGTCATACTAGTTCTACAATCAAAACTGCAAGGTCGTATTGGAAACTGGATTTCCATCATGAGTCGAGGCTAGGGGCAAGCTCCTCTCCGATTCGAGACACTCTAGCAAATGCCTCAGGATCTCCCGCAGTGAACCCTTGGAGCGGTAGGGCCGGTCCCCGCCTATCTGCAGTGGATTAGTTATGCCTGAACACACGCTTCCTGGTTCCTTTGAACCTATAGTATGACCACTAACGGCCTATAAAAATCCGAGGCGCCTCAAAATCCATCATCCACATAAGTAAAATGCCAGCCAGTTTAAGCAATGACGCTACCACTAGCTAGAAAGAAACGTGTGCACTCCCTACGGTCCATATCCCGTTTTTGACTCATACCGGGGTGTGGGGCTCGCGAAGTCACGATATACACAAAGCTATGTCGTAATAGGCTATACTTTGATCATCCCACAAGGCCATGCTTTTCAACAAAAGCCTTGATCAATTGCATCTTGGCGTGCCACATTGACAATTCACGCCATGCGATCAATCACTATTAATATATACCAGGGTGTTAAGTAGAGAATAAATCCTCCACCACCAAACAGTCATACATTAACAGAAATCGATTTAATTCACATGGAACGAAATCCAATGTCAGACACGCATCCATTTACTAGCTTAGGCTCTGGGTCTGAGCGAAAACCAAATCCGAACAATCAACAATAGTCCGGACGGCCACCACTGAAGCCCCTTCAAGGTAGCTACACCCATCAAGGGTCTCTGTAGAAACACATCCATTCGATGTGAAGATCGTCGGTCTTCAACCACCGTCTTCATCTTCGGCTCTTCATCGTCGTAGTAATTATTCGGAATGGGTTAAACCCGGTCTTCCCGAATAACTCACGTATTTATAATTAAAAAATCAAGTATTATAAAAACACATCCAACGCCTCATTCCAATTCAAAATATTCCTTTAAATAAAATATTCACATTATCTTATCAAAGATAAATTCTTTAACTTTGTACTTAAATCTTTCTTTTTAAAGATTTATTAAAATCTCAATTTGGTTTTAGATATCAAAAATCATTATTCAATGATTATTTAAATTTAAGAAATTAATCTTATCTTTAATTGGGTTAAAGAACTAATGTCATTTAAAAACATAGTTCACGGTAAACCCAAAATAATCTTCCATGAAATATGGAATTTTCACGGAAATCAAATCAATATATAACAGTTATAAATTTCTGTATCCGACCAATAATATAAATGGAATAACGACAAAGCCTTTTAAATTCCATATGTAGTATCGGTTTTCTTTTACATAAGCTTATCTCGGTTATTATTAATTCAAATTCCTTTAAACTCCAATTTAATATATTAAATTTGAAAACTTGGCTTTCGGAAAATTCCCATTTAAATCTTAAATAAAAGATTTATAAATTCCAAATCATATTTTCACTGTCAGTTGGGTTAAAGAACACGTGTCGCTTAAAAACACAGTTCACAATAAACCCAACCCACATTTCATCTTATTTCAATTACTAAATATAATTGAAAATTTAATAATCTAAATTAAAAGATTATTCTTTTCATACGGGGTTTAAGAACAGTGTTATTTAAGACACTATTCACGACAAACCCAAATCCAATTTATTTAATTTCAATTAAATATCAACAAATTGGAAATTTCATTAAATCTTAATTTAATGATTTATTCTAGTTAATAACTAGTTCATTTCAATAGAAGAAATATTCTTTTTTTTTCTAAAATGTTCCTTTTCTGATAAATTCTTTTTCTAGGAATATCCTTTATTGGAATGTGACACAGTCATCAACCATATATTGTATGTAATCAACCATCATGATAAATAATTATCAAAAATCCAAATAACAACCAGAGTGGATTCTACACTAAATATTGGGACTAGTGTGGATCAAATATCATCCCAACACCCGTGTGGGGTTTCATCCAACAACAGATAATAATTTATTTGTGCACTTGGGCGATGTGTAAAAATTATCGTCCCAATCACATAAACAAGTCGGATGACTTGTATATGGAAGTGTAGTATTCAGTTTGAATATACTCAACATTATAATTAACACATCAATCATTTCAACTCTTTTTATTGTGAACAAATGACAATAAAAATCTACTCTTTCGTTTCAATTCTTTTTATTGTTAACAAATGACAATAAAATCTTAACTATTATTTATTTACCAAAATGTCTATTTTTGGTCTCATTCATTTTTAATGACAAAATGAATATTTTACTTCATTCTTTTTAAAACGACAAAAATGTCTCTTTTATATTGTATGCAATTCTATTTAAATGGACGAATGAGAATAATAACTATGTCTTTGTTGACAACTTCTATTTTGCCAATTCTAATTCAACCAAAAATGGTTATTTTGGTTTGGCAATTCAAAGGCGACAAAAATGATAATTCTTGTCTTGACAAATGTAATGTGACAAAAATGATAACTTTTGTTTTATTAATTCAAAAGCGACAAAAGTGATAATTTTTGTCTCATCAATTCTAATGCGACAAATGTTTTATTTTAATTTCAACTAACATGTTTATTTTTAATTAACATGTTTGACCAAAAATGTCTGTTTTTACTTCATATAAAAATGACAACAAAAATGTATTCTTTGATTTCACTCTTTTATTTAGACAAAAATGTGAATTTTGTCTAAACCCTATTCTTTTAACAAAAATGTATATTTTTATTTTATACACAAATTCCATAGTGTATTGACTATAAACTGTCCCTTTTGTCAATACCCAAATTTTAATGTGTATTCACACTAAAAATTGTCTAACTCCTTTCTTAAACAAAAATGTTTAATTTTTGTTTCATTTCTTTCTAATGACAAAAATGTATGTTTTAGTTCCATTCCTATTATTTAGACAAAAGTGTTAATTTCTTCCTACTGAACAAAATGAATATTTTTGTTCAATTTTTTTTAATCAACAAATTTCTAATTTCTTTTTATGATTCTAATATTTCATTAAAAATGTATATTTAATGCAAAACCTATTTCATAATAAAATATGATTCTTTTCTAAGTTTCCAATATTACCATTAAAAATGTGTTTTTAATGTAACTTCTTTTTATTGAAAGCAACTTGACAATAAAAATGTTATTTTTAAATCTATTCTTTTTATTGTAACTAAATTGGCACAATAAAAATGTTACTTTAAATCCATTACTTTTATTGTGTATCAAATGATAATAAAAATGTCACTTCCTAAATCTACACTTTTTATTGTATATAGAATGACAATAAAAATGTTACTTTCTAATCTCAACTCTATTTCATCTTGACTAATTGAAGATAAAAATGAAAACTTTTATTTCAATACTAATCTTTGTAACTAATTGAGAATAAAGATGGAATCTTTTATTATAATCTTTTATTTTAATCTTTCATTAAAATAAACCTTTTGTTTCTACCAACATGCTTTAACACCAATGTTAATCTTATTACAACTAACATGTTCTAATAAAAATGTGATTTTCTATCACTAATCAAGTTTTTAATCAAAAATGTGCTTTTCTATCACTAATCAAGTTTTAATCGAAAATGTGCTTTTCTAATAAAAGTGATTTTCCTAATATTATATAAAATACTGTTTTATATGTTAGCATTTCTATGAATTCTAATGTCATATAAAAATGATATTTTATATGTTAATAATTTCTATGGTTTCTAACAAGTGTGATATATTCCTTAACACAACTTTTCTAACAAAATGGTATTTTATTCCACATAACATGTTTGCTAATAAAATGGTATTTATATTCTAACATTTCTGATTCTGCCTAAATAACATTTTATTATGTCAATTGTAATGCAAATAAAAAGAACATTTCAAAAATTAACATACATCTTCTAATATAACATGATTAGACAAGTGATACTTTTATGTTAATAAACATGATCTAACAAAGTGCTATTCTTATTCTAACACAATATGATCTGACAGATTGATAATTTTATTCTAACATAGTAGCATTTTCATATATATTTTATTTTCATAAATAAAATAAAAACATGATTTTTATTGTAAATAAATCCTAGATCTACAACATTTAATCCAATCATTTCATCTCAAACACAAACAACCAAACCAAATGACATACAATCATACACTGAATTGAACAACAGAGGAATAACATAATTATAATTAATTTACTTTTATTATTTAAAAAAAATAGAGTTCTCACATCGATATTTATTCCTTCTGAATTTTCGAAGCAATTGGTTTCAGATCTGCTTTGTTCCATCATGTAGATCTCCTCTTCACGATTCCAACGCTTCTGACCTCGTCAAATTCTGATTCAGTTCGAAGAAGTTGTGGGGTTTTAAACTTTAATTACCTTAATTATTTATTAACAAATTAATATTGTAATTAACCTTGGCTAAGTCATCTTCCTCCTGTCTAAATGACTACAGGATCGAACCCAATACAATCGCTCCCTCCTCCTCTGTACGCACGCACAACGGGGCACGGGGAAAAGATCGGACACCACCACCTTGACGGGCTCCGGAAGCCGCACCTGCGCCACCCCCAGTTGGCCAACTCGCACGCCCAACGGAGGCTCGATGACGATCAGTTCGATGCGGGTTTGGGGAGTCGGATCTTGAAGTACACGCCCCCTGAGCTGATCAAATCCGTATGAATTTGTAGATTAGAACTTGTTGTTTGATTTCTGTTTGCAGCCTTGATTCAATTCGAAAAGGATTCAAAGAAATTGATGGATGAAGTTTGAAAAATAACGGCCATTGTTCTGTAATGAGGGCGGCGGCATACGTATTAGGGTTCTGGAGAAAATACAGCGTATACGTATACGTATTTATAGGTGTATTTTTATTTAATTTATTTTATTTCATTTGAACTCAATTCATATATCACTCTTAACTTCAAATCAAACCCAACGAGTGTCGCCCTTAGTTAAAAACCCCCGTCCCGGACACAACGGAATATGTTTCATAACCCAGTTCGGCTGTTACGATATGTTTTTCTTTAAATTAAACTATAAATCAATTTAATTATTAAATTCAAACTTACATTTTAAATTACCGGGGCTATATATTACCTTTAAAAATTACAGAAAAATTATTTCTGGTTATGTTTTGACGATACGGTCCTAATGAGACTAATTTCATCGAATTCTGAGACTGTTCGAAAAATGGCCATTTTCTAGTCGATTAAATTTGACTGAAACAGTCAAAACACATTTTCTTTCACCACGCTCACATATTAATTCGAAAAATTATGAAAATTGAAATTTAGCAATAATTTGGCATTTCGGTTCCAACAAAAGTGGTTTCGTCGAAAACCAAGGTCGTTTGAAAAATGGCTATTTTCAAGGCCAATATATTTAATTAAAATATATATAAATTCTACAGCGACTTTTCTAACTTTTAAACTAGACATAACTTTTGATTTTTAAAACAAAATTTCAGTTTTTCAGATTCGTTAGAAAGATATGATTAAACAGATTTAAATTTTTCTGGTTTCACTCAATTCTGATTTAAAATGAATCCGTACAGTCAGTTAAAGTTCAAATTCAAATTTTCAAACTGCAGCGCTGTTTTAAACTCCTTTTATAACTAAATTAAATTTATTCGTTTTAAAATAAATTTTTAGTCGTTCTTATTTAAAATAAATTTTTTTAAATATTAAAATCCACTAAAATTCTTAAAATAAAAAATTTAAATTGGCCCCAAAATCCCGGGTCGTTACACCTATAGTGATTAGGGGCGCCTTTAACGTTATCTTTGTTCGTCTTATTTCCTTGTTTGCTCTGTCATACCCAATTTTTCACAGTCATTTCCTTATTTTCCAGCTTATGCCTTATCTATTTACTTATTGATTATATTGTTTAAGTCATTGCACTCGCCAGACTTTATGTCTGACCCCCTTATTTCCACCTCTTTTCTTCCCTTTTCCCCCTCAGGTTTGCAAGAAGGGACAACTACAGCTTAGTGCCGATTTCTTTCAGTTGCTTGAAAAGAGTAGATGTATCGCTTTGGACTCTCTCATCTTTATGGCTTTGCTTATGCTCAGTGGGGATTTATGCATTTATGTTATTTAAGTATTAGCTTCTTTATGTACTTTGAAGTTTTTGGAAAAGACTATTGATCATGTTGTATGGGTTTTGGAAATTACTTATGTAAGCTTATTTTGAGATATGACGCTATGAAATAAGTTTTATCTTCCGCTGTTTTGTTTTATTTATTTATTCTTGTAATTTATCTGTTCTATAGAACAATAACACTTCATGGACATTGATGCATTCCCCTTGTGAATGACATTAATAGACATGGGGTGTTACAAGACTTTTATAAACATTACAATAATGTTACATCAGAGTACAAAATATATCAGAGTACATCGAAAAATAATACAGTGGAAGAATAACTTACAACAAATTTAATATAACGCACAGCGGAACAATTAAACTAACAAGCGGAAGACTATCATTTCTCTGGACACAGCTTTAAGCTTCGATCCAGAATCCTACTCAATATATCTACAAAATAAGCTACTCGACTGCCCGTGTGAAAAATATGGGCACCCGAGTTTGCAAGTGAAACAAACTACGAGTCAGTCATGGGACTGGTATGAGAAATCTTAACTTATCTAATAATATGGCTAATCACAGGACCACGCCGCTAACGCTGAACGGGTTTACTCCACTAGATTGCCAACACATATACTACTGCCATAAATAAGATATGGATCTACAGTGCATCAATCAACATGCAGTTCCTTAATCTACCCATTTAGGCTTAATCCCTAAACTTAGATTTCAAAATCCTGTTCACTTTACAGAAATTATTTCTTTGGACTTTATTTCCCGATTTCTTTTATTTCAAATCATTTGAAATACATATCTAGCTTTTATAATAAAGTAGATTTCACTTCGGTATCTCAAAAAACAAAACATTTGGAAATATGAATTCCAAAACGTAACAATGTATAAAAACAAGCATGAAACCAAATATCGGTCATGTTCCCTCAGACAAGGTTGTACGCGCCTTAACCGAACCAATATATATATATATATATATATATATATATATATATATATATATGTGCACCTAACGTCTACACTGACAATGCACCATCTCTCCTATGGGGGAAGACTTGCACGCCTCACATTTTTAGTCAATCTCGGGTCACCCGATCTCTAGCCACATACTTGTTAAATCATTTTATATCCCGAAGTAGGGAAAATCATTTCACAACATAATAATCACAAGTACTTTCAAATCTATATAGATTTCTACATCCAAATCATTTCGAAAGTATCGGGTATAGCCCTCGAAATCCTTTCTGTTTTATAAAACATTTTATAAAATGTTCCTTATCCAAAATCGGGAATATTATTCTTTTTACTAAAGAAATCTCATTTCAAAATCATTTATTAAATTTTGAAATAAACAACATCGCTAAACACCTTATAGTCAAATCGTGAAGTGTTTCACAAGGTGTTAGCACATAGATATTTTTACCCAACCCAATGCTAAATGTAAAAACATATTTTGCTCATAAACTGGTCGAGCACAATCCAAACAATCAATCAATTACAAAAAAAAGAGTATTTTATTGCCTACACATTTTCTACATTTCCAATGTATACAATAAAAAGATATTTTATTTTCTATACAATTTCTACATTTTATATGCATATAGTAAAAGAATATTTTATTGTTCACACATTTTTACATTAACAAACGTAATTTATTATGTTAACATATTTTATCAAACGATACATCTTTTTAATGATTCATTTTACATTAACAAATGTAGTTTCTTATGTTAACATACTTTATCAAACGATACATCTTTTTAATGATTCATTTTACATTAACAAATGTAATTTCTTATGTTAACATAATTTTCAAACGATACATCTTTTTAATGATTCAATTTACATAAAAATATAAATTTTAATGTTAATACATTTTTATTCAACCTCTAAGTACTTTAGATGATCATTCATACATAAAAAAAATGTACTTTTTAATGTTATATCATTTTTATCAAACTATGAATATTTTTAATGAATCATTCTTTACATTCAATAAAAATGTAATTTTTCAATGTTGAACTTTCCTATCTCAAATAATGATCATTTCTCATTATTTCTTACATATAATAAAAATGTAAATTTTTATTGTTAAACTTTTCTATTTCAAATAATGATTATTTTAACAAATTCTATTTATACAATAAAAATGTGATTTTTAATGTTAAAATACTTTCATTTTAAATAATGATCATTTATGTACAAATAAAAAAAATGTTTTTATTTGTATAAAAATTCCTATGTTCTATAACAAATAAAAAGATAATTTTTATTTTCAATAATTCCTATGTTCATATATGACAAATAAAAAGAATATTTTTATTTATATACAATTTCCCTATATTTAACATAACAAATAAAAATGAATATTTATTTGTACACAAATTGCGATCTTTAGTATGACAAATAAAAATGAAAATTTATCTGTTTACAAATTTCTATCTTTAATATGACAAATAAAAATGAATATTTATTATTGGTAAACAAATTTCTAACTTTAACATGACAAATAAAAGTGAACATATATTTGTACACAATTTCGATATTTAACCTGTCAAATAAAAAAGAATATTTTTATTTGTATACAACTTCCATATTTAACCATGACAAATGAAAATGTATATTATTTTGTTTGACAACTGTTTCAATATATAACTATGACAAGCAAAAATGAGTGTTTTTATTTGGCAACAACTTAATGTTTAACTATGACAAATAAAAAATGAATATTTTTATTTGACAACAATTCAATGTTTAACAATGACAAATAAAAAATGAATATTTTTATTTGACAACAATTCAATGTTTAACTATGACAAATAAAAATGAATATTTTTATTTGACAACAATTCAATGTTTAACTATGAAAAATAAAAAATGAATATTATTATTTGACAAAAAAATTCTACTTATTCCATTAATTTCAATTAAATCAACTGTTCACACAATCAAGATATTTCAAATCAAATCACGTATATGCAAGAATTTCTAAACACGATAATAATTAATTTATTTTTAATTATTTAAATAAGAAATCTCACCTTGACCAGTTTCGAAATTGTTGAATAACGACCGTTTTAACAAAATTAAACAAGCGTTTAATTTTATTAGAAATTCCAACTGCTTCTGTTTTTATTCCAGTCTGTTCCACAGCGAAGCTTTCTTCAAGATAGTTCCAATGCAATTGAATCCATTGAATTCTATTTCCGTTCGAAAAAGATATTAAGCTTTACATATTTGTTTTCATAAATTAATTAATTAAAACAATTAATTATTTACCATAGCTTAATCACTCCTTAATACCCCTTCTTCTATTAGCCGATATTCAGAAACCCGACATAGACTTGAACTGCCACCTGCGCGCCTCTCGCCTGACCGACGATCTGTTGCCACCACGTCGTGCGCCTACGCCTGCTCTTCTTCCTCCGCCAACCAAGTCCAATTCGAACAACCCTATGCCACCGAAATCAGCTGCGAACCGCTGATGTATAAGGCCCAAAATCCCATCATTCACCTTGTTAAAACCAATCTTAGTCGTACTGATTTGTAGATCAGAAGAAGTACAACAAAATTCGTGTAGAAGTTGGATTTAATTTCATATTAGATTGAGAGAAATTTTGGATCGAAATCTTGAGAAAGTAGGCCTTCGGTTTTTGAAGATGGCGGCTGATGTATTTGGGCAATTAGGGTTTGGGAGTAGGATATTTATAATAAAATATTATTTTATATTTTTAATTCAAAAATTAGGGTTTAATGCCACGTACTCCAAATCAAACCCAACGACTGTTGCCCCTAGCCAAATACCCCTATTTCGGACACAATGGACTAGGTCTCATTAGCCCATTTGATCGTTTCAGCCCATTTTTCTTTAATTTAAAATATGAAACATTTAATTATTTAATTTGATCGTACATTTTAATTTACCGGGCCACAAACTGACTAAAATAATTCCCGAAAAATAAATCTAGCTATGTTTTGATGATACGGTCCTAACAAAATTAATTTCGGTGAATTTGGAGACCGTTTGAAAAATGTTCATTTTTTGGTTGATCTAATTTAAATTTAAATTACCAAACACATTTAAATTTACTACGCTCACATATTAATTCCAAAAATTATTAAATTTGGAATCTTGTAGTAATTTGACATTCTGGATCCAACCAAAGTAGTTTCGTTGAAAACGGAGGTCGTATGCAAAATGGCTATTTATATGGGCTATATATTATATTAAATTCTATAGCGACTATTCTGAAATTTAAACTGAGCATAACTTTTGATTCCTGTTATGAAATTTCAATTTTTCAGATTCGTTGGAAAGATATGTTTAAACAAATTCAAATATTTTTAGTTTTACTGAAACCTGTTTTATTTTGAATCCTGTACAGTCAAAGTTCAAATTCAAAATTTTAAACTCGCGCTATTTCTAACTGCTTGTATAATTAAATTAAAAAAATTCGTTCTAACTTCGATTAAAATCAATTTTTAATTGTTACTATTTAAAATAAATCATTTTAAATATTCAATTTCCGCTAAAAATTCTAAAACAAAAATTTTAAATTGGTTCCAAAATTCTGGGTTGTTACAATCTCCCCCACTTAAAATCTTTTCGTCCTCGAATAGGGACGGAGCTGAAAGTTGTTTAACTAACTAACTCAACTTTCAATTTTTTATTGGTTTCAATAATTTTATTAGTTGAACTAATAATCACACAACACAATCATCAATCAATTAGTTTATTAGATTTCCAAATATATATAGCTTGTATATATTCAAAAATCGTATTTTCTAAGATCGGATTATATAATCACAAATACATTAATTATAAACTTGTCACTCTTAACTCATTCTAGGGTATTACTAACCCCATCTCTAATGAGTTTTCTCATTCTAGGATACCACTGATCCTATCTCTAATGAGTATTCTTTTATAGGATATTACTAATCCTACCTCTGATGAGTCTTTTGTTCAGTTCTAACGAGTTGTACCCCAAAGATTTGAGTTAACCCAAGGCTCTGATACTAGCTGTAACGATACAGATTTCTCTCGGACCTAATCAATCGCTAAATCGACCAAGACCGTTCGAATCCCGCATACGCTAACTTTGGGCATACAACACATTAGAACAAATAATAGAAGATTTTTATAAATATTATAATAATGTTACATCAGAGTGTAAAATATATCAGAGTACATCGAAAAATAATACAACGGAAGAATAACTTACAACAAATTTAATACAATGCACAGCGGAACAATTAAACTAACACAGCGGAAACTATCATTGCTCTGGACACAGCTTTAAGTTTCGACCCATAATCCTGCTCAATATATCTGCAAAATAAGCTACTCGACTGACCATGTGAAAAATATGGGCACCCGAGTTTGCAAGTGAAACAAACTACGAGTCAGTCATGGGACTTGTATGAGAAATTTTAACTTATCTAATAATATGGCTAATCACAGGACCACGCCGCTAAAGCAGAACGGGTTTACTCCACTAGATTGTCAATGCATATACTACTACCATAAATAAAGATATGGATCTACAATGCATCAATCAACATGCAATTCCTTAATCTACCCATTTAGGCTTAATCCCTAAACTTAGATTTCAAAATCGAATTCACTTTACAGAAATTATTGCTTTGGTCTTTATTTCCAAATTTCTTTTATTTCAAATCATTTGAAACACATAACTAGCTTTTATAATAAAGTAGATTTCACTTCAGGATCTCAAAAAACAAAACATTTGGAAATATGAACTCCAAAACGTAACAATGTATAAAAACAAGCATGAAACCAAATATCGGTCATGTGCCCTCAGACAACGTTGTACGCGCCTTAACCGAACTAATATATATGTGCACCTAACGGCTACACTGACAATGCACCATCCCACCTAAGGGGGAAGACATGCACGCCCTCACACTTTTAGTCAATCTTGGGTCACCCGATCTCTAGCCACATACTTGTTAAATCATTTTATATCCCAAAGTAGGGAAAATCATTTCACAACATAGTAATCACAAGTACTTTCAAATCCATATAGATTTCTACTTCCATATCATTTCGAAATTACCGGGTATAACCCTCGAAATCCTTTCTGTTTTATAAAACATTTTATAAAACGTTCCCTGTCCAAAATCAGGAATACTATTCTTTTTACTAAAGAAATCTCATTTCAAAATCATTTATTAAATTTTGAAATAAACAACATCGCTAAACACCTATAGTCAAATCGTGAAGTGTTTCATAAGGTGTTAGCACATAGATATTTTTACCCAACCCAATGCTAAATGTAAAAACATATTTTGCTCATAAACTGGTCGAGCACAATCCAAACAATCAATCAATTACAATAAAAGAGTATTTTATTGTCTACACATTTCCTACATTTCCTATGTATACAATAAAAAGATATTTTATTTTCTATACAATTTTTACATTTTATATGCATACAATAAAAGAATATTTTATTGTTCACACATTTTTACATTAACAAATGTAATTTCTTATGTTAACATATTTTATCAACTGATACATCTTTTTAATGATTCATTTTACATTAACAAATGTAATTTCTTATGTTAATATATTTTATCAAACAATACATCTTTTTAATGATTCATTTTACATAAAAATGTAAATTTTAATGTTAATACATTTTTGTTCAAACTCTGAGTACTTTAGATGATCATTCATACATAAAAAATGTACTTTTTAATGTTACATCATTTTTATCAAACTATGTATATTTTTAATGAATCATTCTTTACATCCAATAATAATGTAAATTTCCAATGTTGAACTTTCCTATCTCAAATAATGATAATTTCTCATTATTTCTTACATACAATAAAAATGTAAATTTTTATTGTTAAACTTTTCTATTTCAAATAATGATCATTTTAACAAATTCTATTTATGCAATAAAAATGTGATTTTTAATATTAAAATACTTTCATTTCAAATAATGATCATTTATGTACAAATAAAAAATGAGTTTTTATTTGTATAAAATTCCTATGTTCATATAACAAATAAAAAAAGCATTTTTATTTTCAATAATTCCTATGTTCATATATGACAAATAAAAAGAATATTTTTATTTGTATACAATTTCCCTATATTTAACATAACAAATAAAATGAATATTTATTTGTACACAAATTGCTATCTTTAGTATGATAAATAAAAATAAATATTTATTTGTTCACAAATTTCTATCTTTAATATGACAAATAAAAATGAATATTTATTACTGGTAAAAAAAATTCTAACTTTAACATGACAAATAAAAATGAACATTTATTTATACATAATTTCAATATTTAACATGTCAAATAAAAAAGAATATTTTTATTTGTATACAATTTCCATATTTAACAATGACAAATGAAAATGAATATTTTTTTATTTGGCAATAATTTCAATATTTAACTGTGACAAATAAAAATGAATATTTTTATTTGACGACAATTCAATGTTTAACTATAACAAATAAAAAATGAATATTTTTATTTGACAACAATTCAATGTTTAACTATGAAAAATAAAAATGAATATTTTTATTTGACAACAATTCAATGTTTAACTATGAAAAATAAAAAATGAATATTATTGTTTGACAACAATTTTCTACTTATTCCATTAAATTCAATTAAATCAACAGTTCACACAATCAAGATATTTTAAATCAAATCACGTACATGCAAGAATTTCTAAACACGATAATAGTTAATTTATTTTTAATTATTTAAATAAGAAATCTCACCTTGACCGGTTTCGAAATTGTTGAATAACAACTATTTTAACAAAATTAAACAAGCATTTAGTTTTATTAGAAATTCGAACTGCTCCTATTTTTGTTCCAGTCTGTTCCATAGCAAGGCTCTCTTCAAGACAGTTCCAACGCAATTGAATTCGTTGAATTCTGTTTCCGTTCGAAAGAGATATTAAGCTTTACATATTTGTTTTCATAAATTAATTATTTAAAACAATTAATTAATTATTTACCATAACTTAATCACTCCTTAATACCCCTTCTTCTATCGGCCGATATTCAGAAACCCAACATCGACTTGAACTGCCACCTGCGCGCCTCCACTTCGTCGCTTGACCAACGATCGGCACGTCATGCGCCTACGCCTGCTCTCCTTCCTCCGCCAACTAGGTCCAATTCGAACTACACTGTGCCATCGAAATCAGCTGCGAATCGCTGATGTATGAGGCCCAAAATCCCGTCGTTCACCATGTTAAAACCAATCTCAGCCATATTGATTTGGAGATCAGAAGAAGTACAACAAAATTCATGTAGAAGTTGGATTTAATTTCATATTGGACTGAGAGAATTTTTGGACCGAAACCCTGAGAATGTAGGCCTTCGGTTTTTAAAGATGGCGGCTGATGTATTTGGGCAATTAGGGTTTGGGAGTAGGATATTTATAATAAAATATTATTTTATATTTTTAAATCTTTTATTTCAAAAATTAGGGTTTAATGCCACGTACTTCAAATCAAACCCAACGACTATTGCTCTTAGCCAAGTACCCCTATTCCGGACACAATGGACTAGGTCTCATCATCCCATTTGATCATTTCAGCCCATTTTTCTTTAATTTAAAATATAAAACATTTAATTATTTAATTTAATCGTACATTTTAATTTACCGGGGCCACAAACTGACTCCAAAAATTCCCAAAAAATAAGTCTAGCTATGTTTTGACGATACGGTCCAAATAAAATTAATTTCGTCGAATTTGGAGACCATTTGAAAATGGTCATATTCTGGTCGATCCAATTTAAATTTAAATTACCAAATACATTTAAATTTACTACGCTCACATATTTATTCCAAAAATTATGAAATTTGGAATCTTGCAATAATTTGACACTCCGGATCGAAACAAAGTGGTTTCATCGAAAATGGAGGTCGTTTGCAAAATGGCTATTTATACAGGTTATATATTATATTAAATTCTATAGCGAGTATTCTGAAATTTAAACTGAGCATAACTATTGATTCCCATTATGAAATTTCAATTTTTCAGATTCATTAGAAAGATATTTTTAAATAGAATTAAATATTTTTAGTTTTACTGAAATCTGTTTTATTTTGAATCCTGTACATTCAGTCAAAGTTCAAATTCAAATTTTCAAACTACCGCGTTATTTCTAACTCCTTTTAAAATTAAATCAAAAAATTTCGTTCTAACTTCGATTAAAATAATTTTTTAATTATTATTATTTAAAATAAATCATTTTAAATATTCAATTTCCGTTAAAATTTCTAAAATAAATTTTTTAAATTGGTTCCAAAATTTCGGGTTGTTACGGGAAAATACATTAGAAGCGGTATACAGTTTGGAGAAGACGGGTTCAAATTCTTTGCGGGTCCAAAATGGAAATAGGCCAAATTTTCAACGTTAAGGCCCATTAGAGAAAAAAGGAAAAAAAGAAAAGTAAAGTACACGGAAGAAAAGAATAAAAGATGGCGTTGGAATTTTTTTTACAGGAGCAGATCCACAGTTTCATCAAGGAAGGAAATATTTACGTAGATCAGAAGGGCAAGTGGGCCGGATTTTGGGTTAGGCCCAACTGTTCAAAATTTTATAAATTTAAGTTTATTTTAAATTTAAATAGTTATATAAACTTGTAAATTAAATATCTCGATCGTACTGTATCAGAATTTCGAACAGTTAGTCACATTGGGATCATATGGACGACGGCTACATAATGGAACTGATTCGGAGTGAATTGGAGCTCGTTACAATTTATAGAGAAATAAATTGCCTGATCTGAACCAACGACCGTTTATTGTTATTTAACGATAAACGTCCAAAGTGAGAAAAACTCACTAACTATACCAGTTTATATATTTATAACGTATTTTTAGAATTGATAAATGATGATTGATTGGTGTGTGTTGATTGTTTGGATGAACTACTAATTGATTGGTTGAAAATATAGATATATTTATATATATATATATATATATCGTTAATCGAATACTGATTATGTTTATCAGAATATTTTATATTCGTGTTTTTTATGTTGATTAATATTTATGGATGCAGGGAAACAGGTTGGAGGGATCCAAATGGATTCCTCAACAATTATGTTTACTGTTTTTCATATATTGTGATATATGATGTGATATATCATCTGAAATTGATTGTGTGTGTTTGGATGGTACTAGGCCTTTTTATTGGGTATTTTAAATACCATAAGTAAATACTGAAATATATTAAAGGAAATTTTAAAGTGAATATTGAATTTAAATATTTGGAAAATAAATATATTTTATAAAAGGGAAATATCTGGAAAATAAATAGATTTAATTAAAGGGAAATATCTGGAAAATAAATAGAATTATAAATAGGAAATGGCAAGACATAAAAGAATTATGGGATATGGATTTAAAGTAGATTTTAAATAGAATCTGTTTTAACAGATAATTTGAGAAGATAAATTTATAAATAATATTTTATAAATTAATTAAAATATTTATCATTTGATAAATGGAATATATAAATCAGGATTTATATAGTGAAGTAAAATTGGTTTCAACACCGATATTTGAAATAGAATGTGAAGGTAGAAGTTATAAAGGGAATTTTCAATGAGATTGTAAGTGTTGTACTCCGATAATGGTATTGTATACAGATGCTAGTTTTATCTCAAAGTTATGTTATATAATATATTTATTCGTTCTGCTGTGAGATTCGTGTTACTCTGATTCTGTTGTTATGATCTTCTCCTTCATCTATTCTAATTTTCTGTCTTATCTATTCTCACCCGCTAATTTCTTTCTATTAATGATCTAGAATGTTCGATGCTTGAATAATTGACATGGGTTTTATGTTGATTTTCTGGGTCGAAAATCCCAGTTCGTTACAGTGGTATCAAAGCTGAAGGTTAAGTGATTACCTAAGCTCTGTGACGTAACTCGATAGAGATAGAGTTAGTAATACCCTAAATTGAGTTTGAGTGTATATATATGAGCTCGTACTTGTTATTTGATATAAAAATGATTTTATATTGTGGAGATTTATTGGTTGAGTTATTTATGAATTCGGGCAGATCAGTTTGATCCACTATATCGGTAGAGGTTTCTAAACACTCGAATACGATGAACCGACACGGTATGTTTCGAAAACAGGGTAAGTGAAATAATTTTACCCAAATTATATTTTGATATAAAATAATGATTAATATTTGAAGTACTATAGTATATTAGATGTGTTGGTTGTTATATTAATCCTAAAGGATTATAATTAAGTTGGTTATATATATAATCAAAAAATTCATATAAGTGTTATGAAATGTGTTAAATCTGAATTTAAATCAGAATTGAAAAATTAAAAACCTTGAAACCTGGAAAGGTATTAACAAATGAATTTGGGTTAAGCGTATGAGAATTTTAAAATCCTAGGCGATTTTAAATTGTTTACAAGCATTGAGATGGATATTTTGAAATAATTTCAAAATGGAAATGTATAAATAATGGTTTTGAAAAGTGATATAGTACTGAACTCACTTCAGTCGCTGGGAAAAAACCCTGATGATGCTGGCCACATCATCAGTGTTCATTTTCGAGTTCTAAGTGATGGATTACTACCAAAGATTTTGTGTTGAATTGTTTTGAGAAACAAGTTGTTTTAAATCCAAAAAGGAATAATTTGTTTTATAAAAGCTAAACTGTTTAAAATTCCCAAGGAAAGATTGTTTGAATTAAAACCAAATTAATAAAATTTGGGAAAGAAAATTGAAATTGAATTAGAATAGAATGATATCGAGTGAGTTGGATTGATGATTTAAGAATTTGGAACCAAGAACAATACTTGAGTTTGAAATGAAATTTGACGTGGATAGAACCAAATGATTGAGTTTGAGGATGAATCGATTGGAGATTGATTAGGATGGCATTTGTATATGCTGAATTGGTAGCGGATGGAAAGGATATAATGATATGAACGATAAAAAGGTACAAGCTTATTTTTATATGAGTTTGGTGATTTATGAGCCTATTTGGCAAGCTGCTTGGCTGTTTGATTTTCTTTTGGATTGGAGAAGGCCTAGAGAGGCGAGTTGTAGTTGTACCGATTTACCCGTACAAAGGAGACACTGGTGAAATTTTTCGAAAATTTAAGGAGTTAGAAAATTTTCGGAATTTTTAGTTTATCAGAATAAATTTATATTTTAATTGGAATAATTAGTTTAGTGAAACTGAAGTTAAAAACAAAACGAAGAATTTTTAACCTAGTTAATAGGGTTTGTTTTCTACCTTAGTAATTTCGAGGACAAAATTCTTTTAATGGGGAAAGAATGTAACGTCCCGTATATTTAACGATTTAATAATTAATTTATTTAATTATTTGAATAATGGTTTGGTAATTTAATGACTTGAATTTAATTATATTGATTATTTAATTAATATTTATAATTAAATAATATATTTAATTTTCGAAATAATTAGAAATAGTAGTATTCGCAATGTTGTGTGAATCAGATGATTTTGATAATTTAATTCAGTTTAGAATTGAATTATATTAATGAATATATCTAATAAACAACAATTGAACGTATAAATCATAATATAATTATAATCGAGCTCGAAATGGCACAATAGTTCATAATTTGGCTATTGGAACTTTAATTGAATATACATAATCCATTCTAAGTCGGATTTCTATGAAATAAGAAAGTTCGAATCTATTAAATGATATTTTTCTAATGGAAGAGAAAAATCGAGATTTCGTCATATAGATTGTGAGTTATATCCAAATCAAATTTTCAAATAGTCATTGTAAAATCGTTTATAAACCATAACGATAGTTTAATTATTATAATTTTACTGTAATTTTTATTTTGGAAAATAAGAAACTTTTTATTTTAAGTACTTTGTACCCTATATCAATGTTTTTGGGATTTCATATAATAAACTAACTGGTCTATATTATTATGTTTTTGGAACCGTAACACATCGCTTGTCACAATCATATTCTTATTTTTGTCTGTAATAGTCCGTAAATGTATGGAATCTTACGTAATGGATGCACAAATATTTTAACTCAAAGAAAATTGTGTAACATAGTACACAAATACCATATACCTACGGACAAACATGGATCTTCACGTTTTATTTATTTAAATACTTTCTTTTAGTTCCTTAGCAACCAAGAAAAGGGACAGTATCCTTTCAAAACATGTTGTATTGTCTTTTCCTACCCTTCCATCACGCAGGGTACAAAGGAAAAACACATGGCTATCCAATAGCTAGTTTTCCTTAATCATTAAGTACCCTCAAGTATAAATACATATACGTGCAAATGACTGTATGTTAGGCTTCAGCAAAACTAAACCGAACCCATTAACTAAAAATATAATACAAATAGAGGATTCGAGAGCAGTTGCTATGTGAAAATGGTTGAGTGGGTTGTTCGAAAGGAGGGTGATAGGGAATAGTGGTGAAATGGGAGGAAGAACAACTCTGCGTGGAGTATGGGTTCAAGTGACTGGATCTCGAGTCGTCGCAAGAAGACCTAGCAGCATGGAGGCAGGAAACATTGAGCTGGACAACTAGTTGGAGAGAGTTAGAGTATTGCCATTTAGCTTTTGGGTAAGGAGTGGATGAGATGGAGCAGCCATGACTTGCGCATTGTAATAGTGGAGTTCTGTAGCAGGGATTAATGGAAGCATCGTTTAGAATGTTGTTGTTAGTTTTGGGTTCAGCATGTAGTTGCGTGCCTTTTTGCAAAGTTCGGGTAGAGTTTGGTGTGTAAATTTTATAATCTGGGTTGTGTGTGTATTGGTTTACGGAATGAAGGGGGGCAGACACCACGAAATGGAAATAGTGGACATGGAAATAAAAAAATATCATTGTTTTATTGTATGCGGTGCGGAACTACCTGAGGCCGTGAATCAAACGTTACCTTCGAGTTCAGTAGGTAGCATGGAAGAGTAGAGGTGTTAACGAGGTGTATAATAGTATTTGTAGTTTGAAGAATCATGAAGACAAAGGGGGATAAGAGGTTGAGAGAAGGCATCAGTGGCCATGGGAAAATACACTGTAAGCGGTATACAGTTTGGAGAAGACGGGTTCAAATTCCTTGCGGGTCCAAAATGGAAGTTAGGCCAAATTTTCAACATTAAGGCTCATTAGAGAAAATAGGAAAAAAAAGAAATGTAAAGTACATGGAAGAAAAGTATAAAAGATGGCTTTGGAATTTTTTGTACAGGAGCAGATCCACAGTTTCATCAAGGAAGGAAATACTTACATGGATCAGAAGGGCAAGTGGGCCAGATTTTGGGTAAGGCCCAACTGTTCAAAATTTTATAAATTTAACTTTATTTTAAATTTAAATAGTTATATAAACTTGTAAATTAAATATCTCGATCATATTGTATCAGAATTTCGAATGGTCGGTCACGTTGGGATCGTATGGACGACAACTACACAATGGAACTGATTCAGAGTGAATTGGAGCTCGTTACAATTTATAGTGGAATAAATTGCTTGATCTGAACCAACTACCGTTTATCATTATTTAACGATAAACATCCAAAGTGAACAAAACTCACTAACTCTGCCAGTTTATATTATTATAAGGTATTTTTTGAAACAACCCAAACTTCCCCGTAAAGGAAAGTCTGGATTGAATTGAGAACCAAACAAATCAGAACACAACGACAAAACATTTCATTGCTTATTACAACAATTTACAACAGAGTACAAGAATATAACAAATTATCAGTAAATAATATACATTTGATAAATACTATAGATTTAAATTACATTTAAATAGCAGCGGAAAAATAGTACAAAATACAACTGAAAGAAATAAACGGATACAGAGCTTTCAGAATATCACTTCAGCTGTAAACCAGGATCCTGTGAATATAATATCTGCAAAACCAAAACTACTAGCTGCCCATGTGGAAAATATGGGCACCCAGAGTTTAGGTTAAAACAATAAACTCCAAGTCAATCATGGGACTGGTGTGAGAATTAAAACAGTTATTAGCTAGATTTTGAAGTTGGGTAAATCACGGGACCACGCCGTATAACATGGAACGGGTTTACTCCCCATGAATCTCAGTTTAAAATATAACAACGCAATGCTTTTTGGAATAGTGAAGCTATTATAAGACTCAGGTCCCATCACATAATGCAACGCAAGCTGGAGGATAGAGTTTTCCCTTATAATAGCCAAAATATGCTTGATACATATAAAACAAATTATTTTGATATTATAAGTGCATAGTGTTTAAAAACAACTTCGAATATAAATGTATCAATCATAGACGGCATGGGTACCATATATCATGTCGCCATACTAGTTCTACAATCAAAATCGCATGATGTCGTATCGGAAGTTGGATTTCTATCTATGAACCAAGGCAAGGGATCGTCCTTACCGAATTCGAGACACTTTGTAATGACCCGGATTTTTAGCGACTTTGGTTATCGACATAAACACGATGTCGATAACCAAAACATCGAAAAATCCCAGTAATTAATGAAAGAAATTAGAGGGTGAGGAAAGATAAGAAAGAAACTTATAGAAAAGAAGAAGAAGAAGAACACAATACCAGAGTAACACGAATCTTACAGCGGAATGAATAAATATATTTCATAACATAACTTTGAAATACAAATCTGTACTTGAATATACATATCATTATCAAAGTACAACACTTACAACACAGCGGAAAAACTATAGCTATATAATCCTGAAGCCTCCTGCTCCAAGCTCTTCCAATATCTGTAAATCCCGACTACTTGACTGCCCGTACAAAATTGGGCACCCAAGAGTTTAGGGAAAACAACAAAATAAACTCCGGGTCAGTCATGGGACTGGTATGAGTAAAACAGTTTAAAACAGTTTGAACAAGTAAACGATATCTCATAAGACCACGCCGTATAACGATACGGGTTTTTCCCTTATGAGAATCCAAATTATCTTTATATCAAAAACCTTTTGATATTATAATAATGTCTATCAACCACAACTATAATAATCATCTAGTAGAAACGCTTTCATCTCACGTTCTGCATATATAGTATACAATCAAAACCGCAAGCACGTATTGGGTAATGGATTTCCAGCTATGACAAGGTATGGAACCACCTTTCGCTTGTGTACCTCTAGAGAGGAATACACTGGGTTCAACAAGAACATCTTGCAACCCGACCACACATGACCGACCACTCATTTCGCTTGAGTGTATCGAATGTATATCACCAACGGTTGGGATCAGCAACCGTTTCCCGAATGGGGCAGCATCAACAATAGATTTTAGAAATAAATGAAACTCTAGATCAGGTGATTATACACCCTACTTCGGTGCGACCGACTTAGCCATGCTGCCTGCCTGATTTCTGTCATTTACCGGATGTAAGGCTATAAGCTACGCTTTATCATCACAACAGATTCACTTTGAATGCCACATCGTCAAATCCATCAAATCACCGATTGACGTCCTCAACCATACATTATGTGTTAGCTAAAAGAAGTTTCCTTCTTCGCTTCCACTCTTGGTATGGTTGGAGAAATCAATATACGTGATCGTCTGGAAATACTCTGTCAGACATCCGTCCATACAAGTCATCCAGGAACATGATGAACCGAAGGCACTATTCTGTAAACAGGATAGCCCTTGCATAACTCCGTCTTCAATTTCCTTTGGCATATATGATTCGCAACGCTTATGCCAATACAGAGTGGTTCTTTGAATAATAATCCAACTGGTCTCTCTATATTAACAATGTTAAAATGGTCAAAACTTCGTTAGTCTGTGATTTAACTATCGAAGAAAAATAGGTGTGCAAACAACGATATTATTTCCAAATGGAAATTTATATCGATCAAACATCATTCAACATTTATCTCTTTATTTCATTAATTTACTTATCTCCTGTTTCCCTATGTTCAATATTCTTATTTTCTAAATTGGGAAAATATACGTTATTAACAATGGAAAACATTTCCATTTCTTTTTTTCTTTATTAGAAAACATTTCTGGTTTCTTCTTTGGAAAACATTTCCAAAGCTTCTTCATTGGACTTAGACAGATGTTTAAACAAACCATCGTGATGCCAACTCAAACCATTTCCTTTAATTACTAAATTAACTTAACCATCCTTTACTATCGAACCTTAACCATTCCTTAGTTAAAAATGAAGTCAATCAAGTTGGGGTAATACTACCTCTCAGACCTTGACTGAACAACGTTTCTAACCTTGAAATAGACAAAGTTCCCCCTTCTAATTCTTTTACAAACTTCCTTACGTAACTCTCTTTCAAATCTTTTCTATTCGATAATTCTTTCCTTCGATAAGGTATATTCGATAACTCTATTCAATTTATTCTATTCACTTAACTCTATTGATTTAACTCTAACTCTATTCAGTTAACTCCTATCAAATAAAGTATATTCGATAACTCTTTTAATTCTATTTGAATAAACTATATATTCGATTAACTCCTTTTACTCTATTCGAATAAACTATATCCAATTAACTCCTTTATTCTATTTGAATAAACTATATTCGATTAACTCCTTTATTCTATTTGAATAAACTATATTCGATTAACTCCTTTATTCTATTTGAATAAACTATATTCGATTAACTCCTTTTACTTTATTATCGAATAAACTATATTCGATTAACTCCTTTATTCTATTTGAATAAACTATATTCGATTAACTCCTTTTACTTTATTATCGAATAAACTGTATTCGATTAACTCATTTGCTTTAACTCTAATCGATTAAACTAACATCGATTAACTCCTTTCGATTAAACTAACATCGATTAACTCCTTTTAACTCGATTAAACTATTCATTTATAAAGATTTACTTTTAGTAACGGTTCTTCACTTTACAAATGATTTCCCTTTTATAAAACTTTATTCATTTTATAAACATTTCCCCTTTTATTTACTTTCGAAATATTTCCTTTTTATAAAATCTATTGACTTTATAAAAAACCCTTTTATTTCAATATACATTGAAATAATTCTTTTTACATCCCAGGGTCTTTTATGATATTTAAAATATCGAATAACAATGATCAACATCATTCTAACACACATAATCCATAACAAATATACATCACATCATATATCACAATATATGAAAACAATAAATAAATGTTGAGGAATCCAGGCGGATTCCTCCAACCTGTCTCCCTGCATCCACAGATGTTATACAATATAAAATCAACATCACTTCCAGTTCCATATGATATATTCTGTTAAACAGAATCAAATATAGAAATTTAACTAACTGACTAGCAGTTCAATCAAACAGCCAACACACAGTCAATCAGCCAATATCTAACAGTTCTAAAAATACAACATGAAATTATAAACTGTTCAGAGTTAGTGAGATTTACTCACTTTGGCAGTTCATCGTTAAAGAACGATAAACTGTTGTTTGATTTGAATCAAACAATTTATTTCGTCGTAAATTCAAACGAGCTCCAATCCACTCCTAGTCAGTTCCATGTTGTAGTGCCCGTCCATACGATCCCAACGCAACTTACGGTTCGCCAATCTGATATAGTATGTCCAAGTTATGGATTTTACAAGTTAAGATAAATTTAAATTAAAACTAAACTAATTTAAATTGGCCTTTACCCCAAAATCCAGCCCACTAACCACATATATGCCCATACCCGCCTGGCGTCCCTTCTTCCTCAATGCGAGCTCCAGATATTTCGAGGTACCAAATGTCAATCCTCTCTCCAGCATTCCTCCTTCATTCTTCAACATTAGTCAAAACAAAAATCACCCTCTATCCTAGCATCAAAATCTCTACCAACATATACCACACAAATCAAGTTCGCACCCCTCCCTGAAATCGCGTTCGAACAGCCCTGACGCGGATTCCAGAAACTTTCAGCGACCTTTTTCTTCTTTGAATCATCCCAAAAATTCAAACTCAACTCCATTTTCCACAACGAATCCCAAACTGAACTTCGATTCTCGAACTAACGCTCCCTTCTCCACAAAATTCGAACGCTAATTCTCGGCAGCTTCACTTCAGCGAACGGAGACAAGGTCGAACCCACGAAGATTGGTACGACGTTAAAGCCCTTCTTGTTGGGAACTCAAATATGTGTATAACATGATTTAAGGGATTTGATTTCTATTTCTTTGATTTTCTTTTGTTCATCGTTCTCCTGGTAAACGAGAATAAGTGGTGGCCTTGAGAGATCAGTTTTATAGGGAGGGACTAAGTTTGTGTGGCTCTAACGAGGAGTATGTGGCTTGTTAAGGTCCACAAACAATTATTTTATTTTATACTATAATGTCATACTAGTCCTTAAAAATCCCTGTGATCGCTCATGATACCCAAAAATCAACAAAGTGGACATGTAGCTAGTGTTCGACATTACGGTCCCAACGAAACTGGTTTCGTCGAATTCCGACTTCGTATGCTCACACAGCGTATTTTTAACCGTCAAAATACTGACTATTTTTCACTCTAAAAATCCGTACGGCCACACAGTGACTCTAAAAATCACGAAACTTGACATCTAACAATAATTCGATGTTGCGGATCCAACAAAACTAGTTCCGTCGAATTCCAACTTCGTTTGCAAAACCGGCTATTTTTAAAGCTCTGGATGACCCATTTAAATATATAAATATATTTTAAATAATTAAATTAAATATAAATAAATTTATATTATCGTATATATCCACAGTGGAATACCATACAGCTCTAGAATATTCCTATATGAATTTCTAACTCGATATTCACTTCTGGGTCAACCCAATATTCGATTTATATTGAAATTCCTTTTTAAAAATATAAATAATTCCTTTATAAATTATAAAGGAATTCCACAGCGACTTTTCTGAAATTTGATTTGGACGTGAATCAAAATCTACACGACGAAATCCCGATTTTTCTCTTCCACTAGAAAGACATACTCCACCAGCTCCACACGTTTCTTATTTCACAGAAATCCGGCTTAAAACGAATCCTGTACATTCAGTTGAAGTTCGAATCGCCAATTTACGAACTGCAGCGCCATTTCGAGCTCGATTTTAATTATATTATAACCCTACATTCAAACTGTCGTTTAAATAATATATTCATTATTCAAATTAAATTCCAAGCTGAATTAAATATCACAGATGATCCAGTTCACACCATATCGCCATTTCAGCCAATTCTGATTATTTCAGAATTAAATATATTATTTAATTTATTACTTTAATTAAATATTCACCATTATTTAATTCCACGACCATTAAATTCACTATATCACTATTTATATAATTAAATAAATTAATTATAATACCTCTGCCAATGCGGGTCATTACAATCTTTCCCACTTAAAATATTTTCGTCCTCGAAATTGCTAAAAGTAGAGAACGACCCTATCGACTGGTTAGAACATATTTGTTCACTTCTGAACTTCAGTTTCAACTGAACCAATTTAATTTCAATTAAATTATTAATTAATTCTTATCAACGAAAATTTTCAAAAATCCTGAAAATTTTCTAACGCCTTAACTCTTCAAAAAATTTCGCCAGCACCTCCTTTGTACTGGTCAATACGTCAAACCACCACTCGCCTCTCTGGGCCATTTCCAACCCAAAGAAAATCAAACAGCCAAGCGGCTTGCCAATTCGGCTCATAAATCTTATATCCAATAGAAATATAAACTTGTACCTTTTGTCGGCATATCAACTCTATCACTTCCATATGCTATCAACTCAGCATATACCAATGTTATCCCAATCAAATTCCAATCTGCTTTTATCCACAACACCACCATTCGCTTATATCCGAGCCAAATATCATTTTAACTCGAGTTTTTTCTCGATTCCCAACTCTTAACTTGATTATCATATTACACTTCAAATTTGAATCTCACAATCCAATTTGTCTTTGATATCATTCTAATTCAATCTCAGTTACCACTTTACTGGCTTTACTTTAATTCAAATTTGCTTTCACAAATTTCTGTTAAACTTGTTTTTAATTCTAACATCTTTCCCTGGGAGTTTTTAAACAGTTTACTCTTTTCAAAAATCAAATTTTCCCTTTGAACATGTCACTGAGCCCTTAATTAATATTCCATTAGTCAATTCACTTCTCTATTTCTTCATCAATATTTGTTAACCAAATATTTTCAACAACTATATTGGCCTTTTATGTTATTTGGAAAACATTTCCGAATATCGCCTTCCTTTATTTTCTAAACTTTAGAAAATATATTCTACTTATAATTGGAAAATATTCCAATTACTTATCTCTTTTCCGATCTCATTTATTTCTATACTTAGGAAATATTTATTATTCTATTTCCAAGTTTACACTTATTTGGTTAAAACGGATGTTGTGTAAAACATCGTTACGACAATACAAATACTATATTCAACTAACTCTTATTCAACATTGATCTTCGAGCCTGAAATCTTACTATTTATTTGTTAATAATGAAATTAATCAAGTTGGGGTATAACTACCTCTCAGACCTTGACTGAATAACATTTATAACGTCAAAACAGAAATGACTACTTACTCGAATAATCAATACCGTACAACTACTTATTAACTTTTAAACACGTATACGCTTCCTCTTTCTATTTTTACTAGATTTTATTCTTAGTCTTCCTTTTTGATTTTTCTTTTCTATTTCTAAGTTCGTTTCCTTATCGACTTTTATATATATCGATACGTTGATTTCTAACTATCAAATTATCTTAAAAATATTCTAACTCCTTAAATTCCCGGAAAAATTCGCCATAACCACCTTTGTACCAGGAACATCAGGACATTTCAAATAGCCTCCCATGGCCCTTACCAATCCAAAAGAAAAAGAAAAAGCCAAGCGGCTAGCCGATACGGCGCATAAAATCTCATATATGAATTAAATACATACCTTTCCGTCGAGCATTCTATTTATATACCTTCATACACTTTACCCATACCTGTCTCCTGTATATTTATACCTGCCCAATTTAATTCAACTATACCCGATCGTTTAACTCAATTCGTTAATAAATTTGTTAATTAACTCTTTAGTCTATTCCACTTTTATATTTGAACATGAGATGTTCAAATATATTTTAACTTGCTTATTAACTAATTTGAATCCAAATTTCAAATTTAAGTTCTATATTCGATTTCGAATATCCATTTACAAATCCAATCCACCTTTCAAAGTTCAACTTCAAATTCAAAACTCGATTAACTAATTCCTCTTCGACTTAGTTAATTC
The DNA here is from genome assembly GCA_030737875.1 of Allium sativum. NCBI lineage: Eukaryota > Viridiplantae > Streptophyta > Magnoliopsida > Asparagales > Amaryllidaceae > Allium > Allium sativum. Next base: position 704,235,247 of record CM060913.1, on the reverse strand, counting down.
TGTTCAATTTCTATTCAAAATTTTATATTATAATTCCCATTTGAATTTCTATATTCAAATTCCATATATTCAAATTCTATATTATAATTCCATTTGAATTTCTATATTCAAACCCCATTTGAATTTCTATATTCAAATTATATATCACTTCCATTGAATTTCATATTCTACTATTATAAATCCCATTTGAAATTCAACACAACTTGTCTTTCTCAAAACAAATTCAAAACAGTATCTTTGGTAGTAATTCGTCACTTACAACTCGAAAATGAATATTGATGATGCAGCTGTCATCATCAGAATCTATTTTCCAGCGATCGAAGTGAGTTCAATACTACAAAACCATTTCTAAACATTTCCACTTTGAAATTCATTTCAAAATATAATTCACACTGCTTGTAAAACAATTTAAAATCTCCCAGGATCTTAAATTTTCCTTATTTTTAATCCAAATCCATTTACAAACACTTATACAATTCTCTAGAATTTTAATTCAATTTCTGGTTTAAATTTCAAATTTAACTCATTTGATTTCACGTATTTCACTTATATGAATTCTGATTGATTATTTACATAACTATTTAATTTAAAATCTTACTCGATTATAATAACAACCAATATATCCAATATATTATAACCATTCCAGTATAAATCCTTTATATCAAAATATAATTTGGGTAAATTATTTCGTTTACCCTCTTTTCAAACCATATCATGACGGTTCATCGTATTCGAGTGTTTACAAAATACCTACCGATACAGTGGATCAAACTGATCGACCAGAACTCATAAACAACTCTACCAATAAATCTCCACAATATAAAATTATTTTTATATCATATAACAAATACGTTCACTCGTATATATACACTCAACTCAATCTAGGGTATTACTAACCCTATCTCTACCGAGTCACGCCACAGAGCCAAGGTAATTCACTTAACTTAAGCTCTGATACCAACTGTAATGACCCGGATTTTTAGCGACTTTGGTTATCGACATAAACACGATGTCGATAACCAAAACATCGAAAAATCCCGGTAATTAATGAAAGAAATTAGAGGGTGAGGAAAGATAAGATAGAAACTTATAGAAAAGAAGAAGAAGAAGAACACAATATCAGAGTAACACGAATCTCACAGCGGAATGAATAAATATATTTCATAACATAACTTTGAAATACAAATCTGTACTTGAATATATATATCATTATCAAAGTACAACACTTACAACACAGAGGAAAAACTATAGCTATATAATCCTGAAGCCTCCTGCTCCAAGCTCTTCTAGTATCTGTAAATCCCGACTACTTGACTGCCCGTACAAAATTGGGCACCCAAGAGTTTAGGGAAAACAACAAAATAAACTCCGGGTCAGTCATGGGACTGGTATGAGTAAAACAGTTTAAAATAGTTTGAACAAGTAAACGATATCTCATAAGACCACGCTGTATAACGGAATGGGTTTTTCCCTTATGAGAATCCAAATTATCTTTATATCAAAAACCTTTTGATATTATAATAATGTCTATCAACCACAACTATAATAATCATCTAGTAGAAACGCTTTCATCTCACGTTCTGCATATATAGTATACAATCAAAACGACAAGCACGTATTGGGTAATGGATTTCCAACTATAACAAGGTATGGAACCACCTTTCGCTTGTGTACCTCTAGAGAGGAAAACACTGGGTTCAACAAGAACATCTTGCAACCCAGCCACACATGACCGACCACTCATTTCGCTTGAGTGTATCGAATGTATATCACCAACGGTTGGGATCAGCAACCGTTTCCCGAATGGGGCAGCATCAACAATAGATTTTAGAAATAAATGGAACTCTAGATCAGGTGATTATACACCCTACTTCGGTGCGACCGACTTAGCCATGTTGCCTGCCTGATTTCTGTCATTTATCGGATGTGAGGCTATAAGCTACGCTTTATCATCACACCAGATTCACTTTGAATGCCACATCGTCAAATCTATCAAATCACCGATTGACGTCCTCAACCATACATTATGTGTTAGCTAAAAGAAGTTTCCTTCTCCGCTTCCACTCTTGGTACGGTTGGAGAAATCAATATACGTGATCGTCTGGAAATACTCTGTCAGACATCCGTCCATACAAGTCATCCAGGAACAGGATGAACCGAAGGCACTATTCTGTAAACGGATAGCCCTTGCATAACTCCGTCTTCAATTTCCTTTGGCATATATGATTCGCAACGCTTATGCCAATACAGAGTGGTTCTTTGGATAATAATCCAACCGGTCTCTCCATATTAACAATGTTAAAATGGTCAAAACTTCGATAGTCTGTGATTTAACTATAGAAGAAAAACAGGTGTGCAAACAACGATATTATTTCCAAATGGAAATTTATATCGATCAAACATCATTCAACATTTATCTCTTTATTTCATTAATTTACTTATCTCCTGTTTCCCTATGTTCAATATTTCTTATTTTCTAAATTGGGAAAATATACGTTATTAACAATGGAAAACATTTCCATTTCTTGTTTTCTTTATTAGAAAACATTTCTGGTTTCTTCTTTGGAAAACATTTCCAAAGCTTCTTCATTGGACTTAGACAAATGTTTAAACAAACCATCGCGATGCCAACTCAAACCATTTCCTTTAATTACTAAATTCACTTAACCATCCTTTACTATCGAACCATAACCATACCTTAGTTAAAAATGAAGTCAATCAAGTTGGGGTAATACTACCTCTCAGACCTTGACTGAACAACGTTTCTAACCTTGAAATAGACAAAGTTCCCCCTTCTAATTCTTTTAAAAACTTCCTTACGTAACTCTCTTTCAAATCTTTTCTATTCGATAATTCTTTCCTTCGATAAGGTATATTCGATAACTCTAATCAATTTATTCTATTCACTTAACTCTTTTGATTTAACTCTAACTCTATTCACTTAACTCCTATCGAATAAACTATATTCGATAACTCTTTTAATTCTATTAGAATAAACTATATATTCGATTAACTCCTTTTACTCTATTCGAATAAACTATATCCAATTAACTCCTTTATTCTATTTGAATAAACTATATTCGATTAACTCCTTTATTCTATTTGAATAAACTATATTCGATTAACTCCTTTATTCTATTTGAATAAACTATATTCGATTAACTCCTTTATTCTATTTGAATAAACTATATTCGATTAACTCCTTTTACTTTATTATCGAATAGACTATATTCGATTAACTCCTTTATTCTATTTGAATAAACTACATTCGATTAACTCCTTTTACTTTATTATCGAATATATTATATTCGATTAACTCATTTGCTTTAACTCTAATCGATTAAACTAACATCAACTAACTCCTTTCGATTAAACTAACATCGATTAACTCCTTTTAACTCGATTAAACTATTCATTTATAAAGATTTACTTTTAGTAATGGTTCTTCACTTTACAAATGATTTCCCTTTTATAAAACTCTATTCGTTTTATAAACATTTCCTCTTTTATTTACTTTCGAAATATTTCCTTTTTATAAAATCTATTGACTTTATAAAAAACCCTTTTATTTCAATATACATCGAAATAATTCTTTTTACATCCCAGGGTCTTTTATGATATTTAAAATATCGAATAACAATGATCAACATCATTCTAACACACATAATCCATAACAAATATACATCAATTCATATATCACAATATATGAAAACAGTAAATAAATGTTGAGGAATCCAGGCGGATTCCTCCAACCTGTCTCCCTGCATCCACAGATGTTATACAATATAAAATCAACATCACTTCCAGTTCTATATGATATATTCTGTTAAACAGAATCAAATATAGAAATTTAACTAACCGACTAGCTGTTCAATCAAACAGCCAACACACAGTCAATCAGCCAATATCTAACAGTTCTAAAAATACAACATGAAATTATAAACTGTTCAGAGTTAGTGAGATTTACTCACTTTGGCAGTTCATCGTTAAAGAACGATAAACTGTTGTTTGATTTGAATCAAACAATTTATTTCGTAGTAAATTCAAACGAGCTCCAATCCACTCCTAGTCAGTTCCATGTTGTAGTGCCCGTCCATACGATCCCAACGCAACTTACGGTTCGTCAATCTGATATAGTATGTCCAAGTTATGGATTTTCCAAATTAAGATAAATTTAAATTAAAACTAAACTAATTTAAATTGGCCTTTACCCCAAAATCCGGCCCACTAACCACATAAATGCCCATACCCGCCTAGCGTCCCTTCTTCCTTAATGCGAGCTCCAGATATTTCGAGGTACCAAATGTCGATCCTCTCTCCAGCATTCCTCCTTCATTCTTCAACATTAGTCAAAACAAAAATCACCCTCTATCCTAGCATCAAAATCTCTACCAACATATACCACACAAATCAAGTTCGCACCCCTCCCTGAAATCACGTTCGAACAGCCCTAACGCGGATTCCAGAAGCTTTCAGCGACCTTTTTCTTCTTTGAATCATCCCAAAAATTCAAACTCAACTCCATTTTCCACAACGAATCCCAAACTGAACTTCGATTCTCGAACTAACGCTCCCTTCTCCACAAAATTCGAACGCTAATTCTCGGCAGCTTCACTTCAGCGAACGGAGACAAGGTCGAACCCACGAAGATTGGTACGACGTTAAAGCCCTTCTTGCTGGGAACTCAAATATGTGTATAACATGATTTAAGGGATTTGATTTCTATTTCTTTGATTTTCTTTTGTTCATTGTTCTCCTGGTAAACGAGAATAAGTGGTGGCCTTGAGAGATCAGTTTTATAGGGAGGGACTAATTTTGTGTGGCTCTAACGAGGAGTATGTGGCTTGTTAAGGTCCACAAACAATTATTTTATTTTATACTATAATGTCATACTAGTCCTTAAAAATCCCTGTGATCACTCATGATACCCAAAAATCAACAAAGTGGACATGTAGCTAGAGTTCGACATTACGGTCCCAACGAAACTGGTTTCGTCGAATTCCGACTTCGTATGCTCACACAGCGTATTTTTAACCGTCAAAATACTAACTGTTTTTCACTCTAAAAATCCGTAAGGCCACACAGTGACTCTAAAAATCAGAAACTTGACATCTAACAATAATTCGATGTTTCGGATCCAACAAAATTAGTTTCGTCGAATTCCGACTTCGTTTGCAAAACCGGCTATTTTTAAAGCTCTAGATGACCCATTTAAATATTTAAATATATTTTAAATAATTAAATTAAATATAAATAAATTTATATTATCGTATATATCCACAGTGGAATACCATACAGCTCTAGAATATTCCTATATGAATTTCTAACTCGATATTCACTTCTGGGTCAACCCAATATTCGATTTATATTGAAATTCCTTTTTAAAAATATAAACAATTCCTTTATAAATTATAAAGGAATTCCACAGTGACTTTTCTGAAATTTGATTTGGACGTGAATCAAAATCTACACGACGAAATCCCGATTTTTCTCTTCCACTAGAAAGACATACTCCACCAGCTCCATACGTTTCTTGTTTCACAGAAATCCAGCTTAAAACGAATCCTGTACATTCAGTTGAAGTTCGAATCGCCAATTTACCAACTGCAGCGCCATTTCGAGCTCGATTTTATTTATATTATAACCCTACATTCAAACTGTCGTTTATATAATATATTCATTATCCAAATTAAATTCCAAGCTGAATTAAATATCACAGATGATCCAGTTCACACCATATCGCCATTTCAGCCAATTCTGATTATTTCAGAATTAAATATATTATTTTATTTATTACTTTAATTAAATATTCACCATTATTTAATTCCACGACCATTAAATTCACTATATCACTATTTATATAATTAAATAAATTAATTATAATACCTCTGCCAATGCGGGTCATTACACACTCTAGCCCATGCCTCAGGACTCAGTCGCAACTGCACCTAGGAGCCACAGGGTCGTACCACAACTTACGTTAGTGGATTGTATATAATTCCTGAACAATATGTTTCCCCGCCCTGTGGGGCGTAAATCAAGAGCCACTAAGGACTCGAATCTGAGGCGCCTCATTCCATCATCCACATAAGTAAAAATATCTGGGCTCCATACCATGACACCACTTCTAGCTAGAAAGAAACGTATGTTCTCCCTAGATCCTTCTCCCGTTCTGGTTCATACCGGGGTGTGAGCCTCGCGAAGTAACGCTATACAAAAAGCTATGCCTAAATAAGTTGTGCTTTGATCATCAACCACAAGGCTCTGCTTTTCAACAAAAGCCTTGATCATTTGCATCTTAGCACGCCACATTGTCAATCCATGCCATACCATTGATTTATGCTAATATATAACCTCTAAGCTCGTACGTCCAGAGAAGGGTGTTAAGCAAGAGAATAAATTCGCCACCACTAAACAGATATATATATATAGCAGAGATCAACGAATACAGCATATAGGAATACAATGTCAGACATACCATCCATTTACAAGTCCGTTCTGGGTCTGAACGAAACCAGAGGCACCTTATTCCTTGTCCCATATGTCCAATACAGGAGAGAGGTCCTCACATATCCGTCGATCTCCAGGTACGTTTGGACGATCACCACTTAGTACCTTGCCTTGGGTGTACGACCCAATTAAGACATCAGTAATCACCCAAACAATGTGAAGAACTCCGGTCTTCAACCACCATCTTCATCTTCGACTCTTGATCGTCGTATTAATTATTCAGAATGGGTTAAACTCGGCCTTTCCGAATAACTCGCGTATTTTATAAACAAGTGCTATAATAACACATCATACGCATCATTCCAATTCAGGATATTCTTTCAATAAAATATTCGTATTATTAGGAAAAGGTTCCCATTTGAGACGACCCGAACTTCCCCGGTAAGGAAAGCCCGGATTGAATTAAGGACAAGACATATCGGAACGGAAACAAAAGAACATTTCATTGTTATTTTCAACAATTCCATCAAATTACAAGAATATACAGAGTATGAATAAATATTATACAACAGAAAAATATCAGAGATTTAAATTACATAGCAGCGGGAAAACAATATGTAACAACCCGCAAATTCTGAACCAATTTAAAAAATTTATTTTATAAAATTTTAATGAATTTTGAGGATATAATATAATTTATATAAATAATAATGGCTAGGATTTATTTTAATCGAAGTTAAAACGAATAAATTTAATTTAAATATAAATGGAGTTAGAAATGGCGCGGTAGTTTTAAAAATTTAATTTTGAACTTTAACTGAATGTACAGGATTCAAAATAAATCAGAATTGAGTGAAACCGGAAATATTTAAATCTGTTTAATCATGTCTTTCTAACGAATCTGAAAAATTGAAATTTCATAGTGGAAATCAAAAGTTATGGCCAATTCAATATTTAGAAAGGTCACTGTAGAATTTATATATATATATATATATTATATATATGGCCCGAAGGGCTACTTTTCACATATGAAGGAATTTGGACTCGAAACCACTTCCATTGAGTCTGGAATAATGTTTCTGCATTTAAAAAGTATAAACACTTATATATTTCGAGTTTCAGAAATTATTTGTTTAAAAATGCATTTTTAATATTTAATATATTGGCCTTGAAAATAGTCATTTTTCAAACGACCTCTGTTTCCGATGAAACCACTTTTGTTGGAACCGGAATGTCAAATTATAGCTAGGTTTCAATTTTTAGAATTTTTCGAATTAATATGTGAGTGTGGCAAAAGAAAATGTGTTTTGACTATTTCAGTTAAATTTAAATGACTTGAAAATAGCCATTTTTCAAACAGTCTCAGAATTCGATGAAATTAGTCTTGTTAGAACCGTATCGTCATAAGAAAGCTAAAAATAATTTTTCTGGAATTTTCTGAGGTCATATATGTGGCCTCGGCATATTTAAATGTTCGGTAAATATTTAATTAATTAATTTTTAATGTAATTTTAAATAAATATTCTACAGATTTCGGAATTGGACCCCGAGACCTGTCCCATTGCGTTCAGAAGGCCTCAAAACGTTAAGATCGACAGTAAGCAAGCCCAATTCGGAGACAGTTCAGAAATCCACCTTTATAACACGTTTTTCAATGAATTTAATAATAAAAAAATAAAAATTTAACCCTAACCCTAATGGCCAGCTGCCGCCTACTCCATTCGATGGCCAGAAAGCTTCGAATTTCAAACGTTAATTTCCCTTAATCCGTTCAGTGAAAATCAACCAATTATATATCAAATCGAAGAGAATTCAGAGAGCTTCGAATCTATACGGTTAAGATCGGGATTTGGTTCACGGATTTCGCGAATTTTGAGCAGGAAGAGGCGCCGTTCGCGGTGGTTTTCAGACGCCTAGGGACCTACGAGCTGTCCATGGTGGGGGGTGCAGGTGCGGTGGTCGACGGCGCACAAGGTGATGGCGTTCGATCGGCGGTCTGGTGCTCGTGTTGGCGCATGCAGGGAGGTTGGACGGTGGAAATTGGGTTCGGCCGTAACGTTTGAACGAGGAAGAAGAAGGATATTATTTTAATATTATTTATTTATTTAATATTTAATTTATCCAATCATTAAAATTCAATAACTCTTTCATACGAGGGCCGTTTTACGAACCGTAAGTTGCGTTGGACTCGTCTTTCAGAGATCTTCGCAATGGCGTAGACCAGAGCTGAATCCGAGACCGTCGAATTTTCAGCCATATCAATGTGAGAACTCTAATTTTTATTACTTAATTTATTTTTAATTATTTTTCATGCGTTAGAAATTATTGTATTATAATACTAATTCAGATCTGAAATGTTCTGTGATTGATGAATTGTTGATTGTTGTTGGTGGTATGTTTGGTTGTTCATGATAGGCTGGATCTACATTGAATTTAATATATTGTTGAATTTTATTTTTGGTTAGAGAATTAGACCTAAAATTAGATCTAAATCATATTTTATTCATACCTAGTTGCTCTAATTTATTTTAAATTATTAATGTGTTATTTTTATTATTCTGAGATGAACAATAGGATTGGAACGACGAATAAAAACTCATTTTTATTTGTTGATATTACCATAGAAATTGAACGATATATAAAACCTTATTTTTATTTGTTTACTTTGCAATAAGCTTTGAACGGCAAATAAAATATTATTTTTATTTGTTTATTTACAATAGAATAGGAACAACTAATAGATTATATTTTCATTTGTTTCATTACAACATAACTTGGCTAACGAATAAAATCCTATTTTATTTGTTTACATCTAGAACACGGTTTATGAACTATAGTAAAAATTCTTCTTTTTACTGTCACATTAAATGTAAGAGGTTCTAGAACAAGAAAATACTAAATTTTATTGTTGATATTAAAACATATTTGTAAAATAAAAATTTATTTACATTGTATTTGTAAATTAAAGGTTATATTTGAAAACCACCTTTTTGTTTACATTTTATGTAAATAAAAATCATGTTTTGGAAATTACAATTTTGAATAAGAAATTATTTTCAGAAGTTACATTTTTGTCTGTAGATATATTTTAATATATAATTGATTCTTTTATTTGAATTTAATAATGCTAATAAACTTTAAAAATAAAATTTATTCTTTTATTTGCATTCAGCAATGCAAATATATATAGAAAATAGAAAATTTTCTTTTATTTGCATTTACCAATGCAAATATATATTGAAACGAATTATTCTTTCATTTGCACTCACCAATGCAAATACATACATATATTGAAAATAAAGTTTATTTCTTTATTTGCATTTATCAATGCAAATATGCATTGAAATTAAGATTTATTCTTTTATTTGCATTTATCAATGCAAATATTTAATGAAACTAAAGTCTATCTTTTTATCTACATTTACCAATACAAATGTACACATTTTTACACATTGAATAGAATTTGTTAAAAATATACTTTGAAAACTAAACTATTCTTTTGTTTGCATTCACAAATGCAAATATACTTTGAAATAGAATATACTTTGAAATAAATTATATTTTTGAAATAAATTATGCTTTGAAGTGAAATAAACTTTTAAAAATGAAATTTGTTCTTTTATTTGCATTTATTATTGCAAATAAACTTTACAAATGGAAGTTGTATTTACTTTGCATGCACTAATGCAAATGTACTTTGAAAATAAGGAGTGTTCTTTTATTTGCATTCACAAATGCACATATATATGTTGAAAACAAAGTTGTTCTTTTATTTGTAATCACTAATGAAAATATACATTAAAAATATAATTTGTTTCTTTAATTGCATTCCTTGTTTCAAATAAACTAGAAACAAAGATTACACTTATTTATTCATTTATTTGCTTTCCTTGTTGCAAATAAAACATTAAAATAAAAGTTTCATTTTTGCTTGCAATCCTACATGCAAACCAAACATCAAAATATAAGTTACATTTGTGAATTTGCATTTTTGATATGAATAAAACATCGTTTTAAAAGTTGTATTTTTATTTGCATTCTTTAATGCAAATAAAACATGAATTGAAAGTTTCATTTTGCTTTCAAAATTAAGAGTTACCCTTTTATTCACATTTTCAGAGATAAATAAAGGATAGGATTTAAAAACTACATTTTAGTTACATTTTAGTTGTAGCAAAATGGTAAGAATGAATATTTCCTTTTATTGTCATTTAGAGAACAATAGAAAGAATAGATTTTAGAGTTGCATTCTTATTGAAATTTTATATGAAGTAAAAGAGTCATTTTGTCAAAATTGATTAGTTAAAATGAAATAGACACTTTTGTCAATTTATACTAGTTAGTAACAAAATATTCACTTTTATCAATTTACATTTGTTGAAACCAATTATTTATTTTAGTCGATTTATATTAGTTAAACCAAAATAGACATTTTGTCAAAAATATTCAGTTTGTCAAAATGAATTAGTTAAAACAATTTACATATATATATATATATATATATATGTTATGTTTGGAAAGATATATACTTGTCAAGATAGGTTAGTTAAATCAAAATATTTATCATTTTTGTCTCATTAGAATTGCCAAAACAATATAACCATTTTTGCTTGAGTTTAAACTAGCGGAGTAGAAATTGTCAATAGAGACGAAGTTATTATGCTTATTCATTCATTGCAATAGAGATATTTTCTTGTCATCATTATATGTATTGTGTATTACACTTCCATTCACAAGTTACCCGACTTGTTTATGTGATTGGGACGATACGACTTGTTTATGTGATTGGGACGATAATTTTCACACATCGCCCAAGTGCACAAATTAGTTTATTATTTGTTTGTTGTTTGAAACCCCACACGGGTGTTGGGATGAAAATTAATATACACTAATCCCAATATTTAATTGTATGTTGATCATTAGATCGACAGGCTGCGATGAGCGTTATTGTTTCATTTTAACGCTTACACTGTGGAAATGTGACGGCCTGGAATTTCGCTCGATCCGAATCAGTCGTTAAACCGATCTAGACCGTTCGGAACCCCTGATCGTTTGAGAACAGGACAAATCGGAACGCAGACGGTAGAACATTTCATTGTTATTACAACAATTCAATCAGAATACAAGAATATACAGAGTATAAATGAATAAATTACATTCGATAAATTATGAAATTTGGTTTCTAGCAATAATTTGACATCACGGACCCAACAAAAGTGGTTTCGTCGAATTCCGAGGTCGTTTGCAAAATTTCCATTTTTAAGGGCCTGAATTCCATAGCGACTATTCAGAATTTTCAACTGGACATATCTTTCGATTCCCGCTATGAAATTTCGATTTTTCGGATTCGTTGGAAATATATTCTCAATTATATCCTATTATTTTTGGTTTCACTAAAATCCGGATTGTTTTGCACCCGGTATGTTCAATTGAAGTTTGAAATCGAATTATCGAACTACCGCGCCATTTTCAATTCTATTTATAATAATATATATAATTATTTATATTCTAACGATGACGCGTATAATATATACGTTGTAATTCTATTCAAAATAAATTTCACGTCGATATTATTTAAAATAATTCATTTTAAATATTCAAAATTTGCTAAAATAGCCAAAATAAAAATTTTAAACTGGTTCAGAATTTCCGGGTTATTACAGGAAATTACCTTTTGGATGTAGACGGATGATTTGAAGATTATATTATCATATATATGATGTGTGTGAAATCCATATAATCCAAATTATAAGGTAAATGATTGAGTCGCATTTCGATTCAGGTGTTCTTTTAAATAAGAATATTTTTACATTAGTAATCCTTTTTATATAAAGTATATATTTTCATAAAATATATTTTTAATCAAGTATATGTTAAAACAAAGAATATTTGTGAAAGATAAAAATTTGTAATATAAAGAATACTTCCCATTTAGAATCTTTTATATAAAGAATATTTTTAATGATTATTTTAGAATATGTTTTTAAAGATTATTAGGATTTGCAATTATATTTGGTGATATGAAATAAATTGAGATGTGAAGTGGCTTTATCGTGGACGATGTTTTAAACGACATTTGTCCTTTAATCCAATTTACACTGAAATTATTATTTGGAATTTATAAATCTATTTTATAGATTTAAAAAGGGCATTTCCTAAAAATCAAGTTTTCTAATTTAATATATTAAATTGGAATTAAGTGGAAATTCGATTGGTAATAATCGAAATGGGCTTTTGTAAAAGAAGACCGATATTATATATGGAATTGAAGAGGCCTTGCCGTTATTCCATTTATATTATTAGTCCAATACAGAAATCTATATCGATTATGTATTGATTTGATTTCTGTGGAATTCCATATTTTGGAAATTGATTTGTGGGTTTATTGTGAACTGTATTTAAAGGACACTAGTCTTTAACCTGTTTAAGACAAGATTTATTCCTTAAAATAAATGATCTTGTAATAATGATTTTTGATATCAAATCAAAATTGGAGTTTTAATAAATCTTTTAAGGAAGATTTAAGATTTTATTTTCAGAGTTTATCTTTGATAAAATTAATGAGAATCTTCTAATATGAATATCTTATTAAAAGAATATTCTGAGTTGGAACGTGGCGTAATGTGTGATTTTCCAATATTTGTTTTTATCATAAAATACGCGAGTTATTCAGAAAGACCGGGTTTAACCCATTCTGAATATTCATCACGACGATCAAGAGCCGAAGATGAAGACGATGGTTGAAGATCGAAGGTTTTCACATCGTTGGGATGATGATGACTGGTATCTTGAATTGGGATTGGCCTTCGAAGGCAAGGTATTTAGTAATGATCGTCCAAACGCATTTGGAGATCGACGGACACGTTGTTTCGCTCAGACCCAGAGCGGACTTGTAAATAGATTGTGTGTCTGACATTGTATTCCTTTCTACTGTATTTGTTGAACGCTACTGATTATATATTTCTGTTTGGTGGTGAAGAATTTATTCTTTACTTATCACCCTTCTCTAAGACGTATGAGCTTAGAGGTTATATATATTGGTAGATGATCAATAATATGGTAGGGTCTGACAATGTGACATGCTAAGATGCAAATGATCAAGGCTTTGTTGAAAAGCTGGCCTTGTGGTTGATGATCAAAGCACAGTCTCTTTAGGCATAGCTTTGTGTATATCGTGACTTCGCGAGCCTCACACACCGATTGAGTCTAAAACGGGAGAAGGGAACGCAGGGAGTGCACACGTTTCTTTCTAGCTAGAAGCGGTGTCACTTCTTAAACCGACTGACATTTGCTTATGTGGTTGTTGGAATTTTGCAAGGCCTCGGTTTATTCTTATCGGTCTCCCACGGCCGATTTGTAGGTCCAATAGGATCGGGGAGCGTGTGTTCAGGCATAACTAATCCACTAAAGTATTTGTGGACCGGCCCAGCTGTATCCAAGGGTTCGCCGGCATCCGAATCCTAGGACATTGCTAGAGTGTCTCGAATCGATCAGGAGCTCCTCCCTAGCCTTGACTCATGATGGAAACCCAATTTCCAATATGCCCTTGCGGTTTTGATTGTATAACTAGTATGGCGACATAGTAGATGGTAGCTATGCCGTCTAGGATTGATATTATATTTGAAATGTTTTAAATATATATATACACACACTAATAATAATATCGTATTTTGCGTATTTAGCATCTTTTGACCATTATAAGACAAAACCCTATCCTTCGGTTTGCGTTGCATTGTGTGATGGGACTTGGGTCTTATAATGGTTCCATTTTTCTAAAAAGCATTGCGTTATTTGACTATTTACTTTATTTATGCACTGGCAATCCAAAGGAGTAAACCCGTTCCGCGTTAGCGGCGTGGTCCTGTGATTAGCCAACTTATTACATAAATTTGGTTAAGAATTCTCACACCAGTCCCACGACTAACCTGTAGTTTGTTTCACTTTGCAAACTCGGGTGCCCTCTTTCCATACGGGCAGTCGAGTAGCTTTTTGCAGATATATTTTAAGCAGGATCCTGGATTGAAGCCTGAAGCTGTGGCCAGAATATTGATGGCCTTCCTCTGAGATTACTTCCGCTGCAATGTATTTAATTTATTGTAAATGTATCTTCCGCTGTATTATTTATCTATGTACTCTGATATTATGTACTCTGATGTAACATTTATTATTGATGTTATAAAAGTCTGTGTTGTTGTTCTGATGTGTTGTATGCCCAAAGTTAACGTACACGGAATTTGAACGGTCTTGATCGATCTTGCGATCGATTGGGGTCGGGAAAAATCTGGGTCGTTACACAATACAAAACACAACTGAAAGTAATACACGGATACAGAGCTTTCCGAGCATCGTTCCAACCGTAAATCAGGATCCTGTGAATATAAATCTACAAAACCAAAACTACTAGCTGCCCGTGTCGAAAATAAGGGCACCCAGAGTTTAGGTTAAAACAATAAACTCCAGGTCAGTCATGTGACTGGTGTGAGAAATAAAACAGTTATTAATTAAATTTTTAAAGTTCGGTAAATCAAGGGACCACGCCATATAACACGGAATGGGTTCCGTCCCAAGAATACTAGTGCATAAAACAAACAGCGCAATGTTAAGTAAAGAAAAATGAAGCTGTTATAAGACCCAGGTCCCATCACACAATGCAACGCAAGCCGGAGGATAGGGTTTTACCTTATAACAGCCAAAAATGCTTGATACGGGAAATTTAATCTTTTAATTCTTAATCAGACTCCAACCGTAAATTAGTAAGAGAACGATTCCTTATGTATTAACCCCGAAGGCTGAAACCAACATCAGACCAATACCCAGGAAATCACCCGTCTTAGCTCGTTTCCAGTTTGTTTCTGATTTTATATGCAATCATAAATATCAATCATAGGTGGCATAGCTACCATCTACTATGTCGCCATACTAGGCTCTACAAATAAAACCGAAATATCTTGTATTGGAAATTGGATTTCCGTCATGAGTCGAGGCAAGGGGAAAGATCCTCTCCGCTTCGAGACACTCTAGCAAATGTCTCAGGACTACTCTCTCTGGGTAGCCTCTTGGAATCGGCTGGGCCGGTCCTCTCTTACGTTTGAGGATTGGCAATTCCTGAACACACGTTTCCCGGTCGTTACAGACCTATAATCGAGGCGCCTCGCAATCCAACAACCACAAAGGTGAAAATAATATAAATGTCAGCCAGTTTAAGCACTGACACCACCGTAGCTAAAAAGATACGTCGTGTTCTCCCAGTGCTCACTATCCCGTTTTTGACTCATACCGAGGTGTGAGGCTCGCGAATTCACGTTATACACAAAGCTATGCCACGTAGGTCGTGCTTTGATCATCAACCACAAGACTTTGCTTTTCAACAGAAGCCTTGATCATCTGCCACTTAGGCATGCCACACAGGAAATTCACTCCATGCGACTGATGTCCATCGATATACAAACTCTGAGCTCGTACGTCTCAGAGAAGGGCGTTAAGCACGAGAATAAATTCTCCGCTGCCAAACAGATGCATATTTAATAGAGATCAATCAGCACAAAATAAAATCCAATGTCAGACACACAGTTCATTTACAAGTTCGTTCTGGGTCTGAACGAAACCGGAGGCACTTTCCTCGCATATCCATCGATCTTCAAGTACGTCTGGACGATCACCAACTGATTCCCTCATCTTGGGTGTACATCGCAATCAAGATCATCAGTAATCACCCAAACGATGTGAAGACTTCTGCTCTTCAACCACCGTCTTCCTCTTCGACATATCATCGAATCGGTTATTCAGAATGGGTATAAACCCGGCCTTTCTGAATGACCTGCGTATGCAATAAACAAATGTTACACAAACACAACATACGTCTCATTCCAATTCATCAGTCACTAACCGTAATTTAGCAAGAGAACAATTCCCCAAATATTAACCCCGAAGGCCGAAACCAACATCAGATCAATACCCAGGAAACCATTTTTCTTATCTAACCTACAGTTAGTTTCTAAATTTCACATTCTTAGTAAAAGGTTCTCATTAATTTTATCAAAGATAAATCCTTTTAAATTTATTCTTTAATCTTCCTTTGGATATCATTTTAAACCATGTCAAGGTTTTCCAAACTAGTCGGGATTAACGAACCACACCGAAGTAATTATTTATTTTATTTCCCAATCCCAACCTATTCATCCCATAAAGCAAAACTGGTATACTCCATATCTAACACCACTGTGTTACCGGTAAAATTAATTACCATTTCACGTTCAAATATAATTAAAGATTTAACTATCGCTTTGGAGCAAAACTGGTGATACTCCATTCTCGCTCACTTTCCAAATTCGATAATTTAAATTATCAATTCACATATCAATCTAATTACAGATTCATTAAAACTCCTTTTACTAGGTTAAAGAACTAATGTCATTTAAAACATAGTTCACGATAAACCCAAATCCCATTTGATATTAAATACAAGGCTCTGAATAGAAAATATATCAGCTTATATTCAATATCAAATCCTGGAACCCACAAATATCGCTTTGGAAATAACGATATAAAATATATCTTCCAAATTTCCTCCAAAATAACTGTATAATCGCGGAATCTAATATCGAAATATTCCAAAGGCAATTTCGATTCAAATCTATTCCAATTCCTATATTGTAAATTTTGGTAATTTAAAACCCATTTCAAATCCAATTTATTTATTTAAAAATAATTGGATTTTAATTCTAGTTCAAAACTAGTTCATTTCGATAAAAATCTATTTTTATCTTTTCAAATATGGAGTTTTTCATCCCAATTATTCACAAATCATTTCTTATGATTCTACACAAATTATTGATATTTTTGATAATTTTATCAAGGCCTGTACAGTCGATTTCCAATAACGGCCATCGAACTGCACTTACAGCGACCTTTTCTGAAATTGATTTGGACGTATCTCCAAATCCAACTGTTAGATTTCAAATCTCTTGTATTCGTTAGGAAGCTCTTTTTGATACGAACCCAACGGTTCCGGTTTTAGGAGAATCCGATGGTCGGATCTCCCGTAATGTCCGTTCGAAGCCAATGGTCGAAATTCACGAACTGCTGCGGCGCGCCGCGTTCTATTCAGGCCATTATATATATATAATATATATTATATATATTTCGTCGATTTCCTTTTATAACGAATTTTATAAATCGTTTCAAATTTGTTTCAAAAACAATTTCAACCTTCATTTCAAATTCAAATCAAAATTGAATTTTCCATTATAAATTCTTTTTACATTCATTTCTATTTGATTTCAATTCAAATCGATTTCACTTCGATTTCCAATTGCATTTCTATTTAATTCAATTTCAATTCGATTACAATTCGATTTGAATTGATTTCAATTCGAATTCATTTTATATTCAATTCAATTCGAATTCATTTTATATTCAATTCAATTCGAATTCATTTTATATTCAGTTCAATTTTAATTCATTTTATATTCAATTCAATTCGAATTCATTTTTAAATTCAATTCAATTCGAATTCATTTTTTAATATTCTATTTTTAAATCTCTTTTCAATATTCATTATAAAAACGAATATAATCGATATAAATATCGTTACCGTTAAAATAGCGCATCTCTAATCAACACGGCTTTATATTTTTCAATAACTTCGTTATTCTATTCAACAAATGAATATTTATTCTATTCAACGCATGAATCTATATTTCTTTCAACACGTGACTATTCTCAACACATTAGTACTGTCAACACGTGACTATTTTTGTTATTTAATATATTTTATAAAATTATGATTTCTATCGTTTAATTTTTAATCAGACTTCAACCGTAAATTAGCAAGAGAGCAATTCCCTAAATATTAACCCTGAAGGCCGAAACCAACATCATATCAATATCCAGGAGACCACTCATCTTATCTATTTTCTAGTTAGTTTCTAATTTTATATATGATAAAGATGTAAATTTTATTATTAAAATATTTCATTCAACACATGAATCTATATTTCTTACAACACATGACTAATCTCAACACATGAGTACTGTCAACACATGAATCTTTATTTTATAATATTCTTTATTTTCCCAATTGGAATGAGGCCCAATCAATTACCATATAATGTTAATTATATGGATTCCATACAACACATGTATATAATAGCAACGATAAATAATCAACCATCATCCAAAGTGCACCACACACCTGCATAAGCATTAAATATAAATAATTAACGCTTACACAGTCTGTCGACCAATCGATCGACATACAATTAAATAATTGGGATTAGTGTACGCCAAATATCATCCCAACACCTGTGTGGGGTTTCAATCCACAAACACTGAATATTATTTATGCAGTTGAGCGATATGTAAAATTTATCGTCCCAATCAATGTCCTTCAAATAGGTGTACATAAACAAGCCGTCCGGTTAGTAAATGAATATTTATTTGTTCACATTCACGTTAAAAAATATATTTTTAACGATAAAATATTTTTAACTATATAAATATTTTATTTTATTTCACATCACACAATCAATTTTCATCACAGCAAACAATCAAACATACAAGCCATCCATGGTCTATGGACGATGGCTGTCGGGTGCTACTAAACACCGTCTGCATCCTAGTATATATTTTTAACTAGAAAAGAAGATTTAAAGTGAGAAGTTCTCACAGACTAACTAAACCAAACGCCACGACTCTTCATATGTAGGAATCTTCGTCGCGCTCGCCTTTTGTCACTATCGTCGTCCGTAGCCACTACATATATAAAAATCACATTTTTATATTGTTGCTATGGATATAAAAATTCTATTTTTATACCGCTATTATATAGATGAATATTCTATTTCTATACCGCTACTACATAGATAAAAATTCTATTTTTATACCGCTACTACATAGAAAAAAATTTTATTTTTATAAAGGTGCTCATATAATAAAGATCATATTTTTATCACGCTAACTTCATAATAAAAATTATATTTTTATTTCCACTTCATATATATATATAAATCATACCTTTTTCTATTTTAAAAATCCCGCCCTTTCACTACTAAAAATCCCATCTTTACACGAAGAAAGATCCTATTTTTACACCGCTATATTTATATATAAATTATTTCTGTATGTATAAAAATCATTCATTCGATCATAGAAAAATCACTTCTATTGATTGATAAAAATCAAACCTCAAATAACTAAAAATCGAATCTTTATCACTCTAAAAATCAAGTCTTTATCATTCTAAAAACCAAGCCTTTATCATTCTAAAATCGAGTTTTTATCACTTTAAAAATCGAGTCATTAATACTTTAAAAATCTAACCTTATTTAAAGTAAAAATCATATTTTTATTATTTTAAAAAGTCTAATATTTCTTACGATAAAAATCTAATCTTTACTGTGATAAAAATCATATTTTTAATAATCTACATAAAGAAAAATCATATTTTTATTTGCTATATACAATAAAAACCACATTTTTATTTGCAATTCTATAATTAGCATTACATAATATAATTTATAAATTAATTTAAATTACCTTTTCTCTCCGATTAGTATTGCAATGGCTATAGGGTCCGATTTCGGAGCTCACTGATGGCTTCAGCGTTGAATTCCACTGACGAAGGGAGGATCTCGCGGCTGGAGGCGGTGGCGGGAAGCAGAGGGGCGGCGCTGGGTTCGGTCTGGTGGCGGGCAGGCTCGATTGGCCGGCGGTGGGCCAGGGGAGAGGCCAACGACGGGTTTCAATTGGGTTTGGATGCTTGGGGTTTGAAGTTGCGCAAATCGAGGAGGAGAGAGGGAAGTGTGGCGGATGGGGATGAGCTGAGGGAGTGCCGTCGTTGGAGGAGGGCGGCGCGACTCTGAGCGGTGGCAGCGGCGCAAAACTGGAGGGAGCAACGGGCTTCCGGGGATCGGGTTTCCTTTGAAAGGGGGCGTTGACCGTAAATGAGAAAGAGAGGAGGGTTTTAAAGGATTTTATATTTATTTTATTTTATTTAATTTATTCCAAAAAGCAACTTTTTATTTTGAATTCAAAATCGAACCCACCGACTGTCGTCCATAGCTAATTACCCTCATTCCAAACACAATGGGATATGTTTCATCAGCTGATTCGATCGTTTCGATCAGTTTCCGTCAAAATCAAAATATAAATCTATCTATTGAATTTTAAACGTACATTTCAATTTATCGGGGTCACATATGACCTCTAAAAATTCCCGAAAAATATTTTCTAGCTTCGTATTGGCGATACGGTCCTAACAAAACTAATTTCGTCAAATTCTGAGATTCTTTGAAAAATGGCCATTTTCCAGTCGATTGAATTCAACTAAAATTGGTCAAACACGTTTTCTTCTGCCACGCTCACATATTAATTCAAAAAATTATGAATTTTGAAAACTAGCAATAACTTGACATCCCGAATCTAACAAAAGTGGTTTCGTCGAAAACCGAGGTCGTTTGCAACCATTTTTAAGGGCCAGAATTCCATAGCGATTATTCTGAATTTTCAACTGGACATATCTTTTGATTCCCGCTATGAAATTTTGATTTTTCGGATTCGTTGGAAAGATATTTTCAATTAGATTCTAATATTTTTGGTTTCGTTAAAATCCGGTTTATTTTGCACCCGGTACATTCATTTAAACTTTGAAATCGAATTATCGAACTACCGCGCCATTTTCAATTCCTTTTATAATTAAAATAAAATATGTCTATTCTAACGACGATCTATATAAATATATACGTTCGAATTCTATTCAAAATAAATTTCTCGTCGATATTATTTAAAATAATTCATTTTAAATATTCAAAATTCGCTAAAATTGCCAAAATAAAAATTTTAAACTGGCTCACATTTTCGGGTTATTACAATCTCACCCACTTAAAACTTTTCGTCCCCGAAAAGGAACGAAGCTGAAAGTTGTTTAACTAATCAACTCACTTCCATTATTTTCTTTACAGCTTAAGTTCTTCAACTTTTCAGTTTCTAAGAACTTTGCAAATTTTTCAAAAATTTGGCTAACACCCAAAATTTTCGAAATATTTCGCCATAACCTCTCCTGCACCGGGACTTCGGGATATTTCATATAGCCTCCCATGGCCTTCTTTAATCCAAAAGAAAAAGAAAAGGCCAAGCGGCTAGCCAATCGGCTCATAAAATCATCCAAACCCAAAGAAATACAATAAACATGTACCTATTTGTCGGGCAAACGA
The DNA here is from genome assembly GCA_030737875.1 of Allium sativum. Classification (NCBI taxonomy): domain Eukaryota; kingdom Viridiplantae; phylum Streptophyta; class Magnoliopsida; order Asparagales; family Amaryllidaceae; genus Allium; species Allium sativum. The sequence continues at coordinate 704,213,585 of CM060913.1, read as the reverse complement.
TTTTATTCTTCTGCTCTAGCCTCCTTGCTATGACCTGTTCAATGTAAGTACATCTATATGCATGCATTTTCAAAAAATAAATCCATACAGTTCAATATTTGATTCAATTTGGCATAATGGTTAAAAATTTCAAACAAATAATCAAACAACACAACCATCAATCAATTAGTGGATTATCGTTTCAAATTAATAACTTGATATATATACAGAAAATCATGTTTTTGATGCCAAATCACCACAAATAATTCTATATAAGTTTTGGTTCTCACACCAGTCCAATGGAAATATATAGATATCACACTTTCGACACTCGAATATAAATTCTGATGATGTACGTACTATAGCGATCATCAGAACCATCCCCGGGCGACTAGAACGTGATTCTATATCTATCTAGTATATTAAAACTTTGAATATACGTTCATGACGCGTATATGCAAAACCTTTATATACTAGATTGTCCAAATTCAATACAAATAAAATATTCAAATAAGTATAATTGAATTTATCTTTCAAAACAAAATTTGACTTCATTTTAAAAATATACTCATCACACTCGTTCTAGGATACTACTGATACCATCTCTAACGAGTTATTCTAATTGGATATTAGTAATCCAATATCTGATGAATTCTTTCGTTCGGTTCTAATGTGTCTTGTTCTCGAGCTCTGTAAACCAAAGCTCTGATACCAAACTGAGACGACCCGAACTTCCCCGGTAAGGAAAGCCCAGATTGAATTGAGGACAAGACACATCGGAACGCAAACAGAAGAACATTTCATTGTTATTTACAACAATTCCATCAGATTACAAGAATATACAGAGTATGAATAAATATTATACAACAGAAAAATATCAGAGATTTAAATTATATAGCAGCGGGAAAACAATACAAAACACAACTGAAAGTAATACACGGATACAGAGCTTTCCGAGCATCGTTCCAGCTATAAATCATGATCCTATGAATATAAATCTGCAAAACCGAAACTACTAGCATCCCGTGTCGAAAATAAGGGCACCCAGAGTTTAGGTTAAAACAATAAACTCCAGGTCAGTCATGTGACTGGTGTGAGAAATAAAACAGTTATTAATTAAATTTTTAAAGTTCGGTAAATCAAGGGACCATGTTGTATAACACGGAACGAGTTTCCTCCCAAGAATACCAGTGCATAAAACAAACAGCGCAATGCTAAGTAAAGAAAAATGAAGCTGTTATAAGACCCTGGTCCCATCACACAATGCAACGCAAGCCGGAGGATAGGGTTTTACCTTATAACAGCCAAAAATGCTTGATACGGGAAATTTGTTCTTTTAATTCTTAATCAGACTCCAACCATAAATTAGTAAGAGAACGATTCCCTAAGTATTAACCCCGAAGGCCGAAAACAACATCAAACCAATACCCAGGAAACCACCCATCTTGGCTCGTTTCCAGTTAGTTTCTGATTTTATGTGCAATCATAAATATCAATCATAGGCGGCATAGCTACCATCTACTATGTCTCCATACTAGGCTCTACAAATAAAACCGAAATATCTCGTATTGGAAATTGGATTTCCATCATGAGTCGAGGCAAGGGGCAAGATCCTCTCCGCTTCGAGACAATCTAGCAAATGTCTCAGGACTAATCTCTCTGGGTAGCCTCTTGGAATCGGCCGGGCCGGTCCTCTCTTACGTTTAAGGATTGGCAATTCCTGAACACACGTTTCCTAGTCCTTACAGGCCTATAGTTGAGGCGCCTCGCAATCCAATAACCAAAAAGGTGAAAATAATATAAATGTCAGCCAGCTTAAGCACTGACACCACCGTAGCTAGAAAGAAACGTAGTGTTCTCCCAGCGGTCATTATCCCGTTTTTGACTCATACCGAGGTGTGAGGCTTGCGAATTCACGTTATACACAAAGCTATGCCACGTAGGCCGTGCGTTGTCATCAACCACAAGACTTTGCTTTTCAACAGAAGCCTTGATCATCTGCCACTTAGGCATGCCACACAAGCAATTCACTCCATGCGACTGATGTCCATCGATATACAACCTCTGAGCTCGTACGTCTCAGAGAAGGGCGTTAAGCAAGAGAATAAATTCTCCACCGCCAAACAGATGCATATTTAATAGAGATCAATCAGCACAGAATAAAATCCAATGTCAGGCACACAGTCCATTTACAAGTTCGTTCTAGGTCTGAACGAAACTGGAGGCAATTTCCTCGCATATCCATCGATCTCTAAGTACGTCTAGACGATCACCAACTGATTCCCCCATCTTGGGTGTACAGCCCAATCAAGATCATCAGTAATCACCCAAACGATGTGAAGACTTCCAGTCTTCAACCACCGTCTTCCTCTTCGACATATCGTCGAATCGATTATTTAGAATGGGTATAAACCCGGCCTTTCTGAATGACCAGCGTATATAATAAACAAATGTTACACAAACACAACATACGCCTCATTCCAATTCATCAGTCACTAACAGTAATTTAGCAAGAGAAAAATTCCCCAAATATTAACCCCGAAGGCCGAAACCAACATCAGATCAATAACCGGAAACCATTCTTCTTAGCTAACCTACAGTTAGTTTCTAAATTTCACATTCTTAGGGAAAGGTTCTCATTAATTTTATCAAAGATAAATCCTTTTAAATTTATTCTTTAATCTTCCTTTGGATATCATTTCAAACCATGTCAAGGTTTTCCAAACTACTCGGGATTAGCGAACCACACCGAAGTAATTATTTATTTTATTTCCCAATCCCAACCTTTTCATCCTATGAAGCAAAACTGGTAGTACACCATATCTAACACCACGGTGTTATCGGTAAAATTAATTAAAATTTGACGTTCAAATCTAATTAAAGATTTAACTATCGCTTTGAAGCAAAACTGGTGATACTCCATTCTTGCTCACTTTCCAAATTTGATAATTTAAATAATCAGTTCACATTTCAATCTAATTACAGATTCATTAAAACTCCTTTTACTGGGTTAAAAACTAATGTCATTTAAAACACAGTTCACGATAAACCCAAATCCCATTTGATATTAAATACAAGGCTCTGAATAGAAAATATATCGGCTTATATTCAATATCAAATCCTGGAACCCACAAATATCGCTTTGGAAATAACGATATAAAATATATCTTCCAAATTTCCTCCAAAATATCTGTATAATCGCGGAATCTAATATCGAAATATTCCAAAGACAATTTCGATTCAAATCTATTCCAATTCCTATATTGGAAATTCTGGTTATTTAAAACCCATTTCAAATCCAATTTATTTATTTAAAAATAATTGGATTTTAAATCTAGTTCAAAACTAGTTCATTTCGATAAAAATCTATTTTTATCTTTTCAAATATGGAGTTTGAAACACCCCATCTCCGTTAAGGTCACTCACAAAGGGAATGCCTTAACTTTGGTGGAGGTTTATAAGTAAAAGTCATAGATAAACTCAAGATAGATATAAATACACATATTTTAAACAGCGGAAAACCAAGCAGACTTTTATTTCATCAATACGTGTTCAAAACAAAACATTCCATAATTGTCTCAAAATACTTCCAACATTACAACCTCATAACTGTCTTGATTATTAAAGAAGCATAAAACGTAATTAAAGTGACAAAAATCCCCATAGTGATATCCAAAGCCATAATCCGAGCAAAAGAGATACAAATCATACATCTACGGTCTTGGAGCTTGTAAAGAGCCTGACTGAGCTGAGTTGTTCCCTCCCTGTGGACCTAGGGGGGACGAAAGAAACGAAGACGAAAAGAAAATAGAGTCAGACATAAAGCCTGAGTAAATCTAGTAACCCTTCAGTATGTGAATAAGAAAAGGGCATGATAGATATATACTGAAAATAGGAAAGTGTCACAAGCTAAGGAAGTGTCGAATGTACTATCGCACCCATACTATATCTCTGCACCTACTCGAGTTTATTCTAACTGGCACCCCATGCTGAGGGTGAAGTGATCCCCATTTTTATAAAGATCGGCTCCTACTCGCGTTAACATGTGTCATACGGCCCCCAAGAATTGTAGATACCTATGCTGGTCTCACCATGGGGTGTATCAAGACCCATGGTGGCGACCCCGACACAAATTCTAGAAGGCATAGGTTATACTACTAGTGTCCCCAGTGCCCTGGTTGTCTGCTCCGGAGTGTGTGCACGCCCGCACCCCGTTAGACCTACACTGTGCACCCACCGCCGTCGTTTGACCGCTTACAATCAGCCCAGTAATCGTGCCCCACCCTGCCTAGTTTCAGGGTACCGTTGATACCTAACTTGGGTTACTACTGAAATGGGTCCCTCGTTACCAGGATTTTCTAGTCAAACATGTTAAGTGGTTAAGTGTCTGTATTTACCTAACCCTACCCATCAATTCTTGTTAACATGTTGAATTTGGTTAAGTGTTATAGTTGACTTAACCCTACCATCTGTCCTTAGCCTCTTAGGAGCACCAGACCACTCACATTAGACAGGTATTGCTACAGTTACTGGATGTGCCGGTCGGTTCCGGGCAGGGTTACACCGCAGCTCAGTCTAACCTCGGGTCATTATTGGGCTCAATGCTTAACCACCCACATTGGATAGGTATTGTTGTGACTACTGGACAGCCGGGCGGGTCCGGGCAGGTTTACATCACAACTCAATCCAACCTCGGGTTAAGCATATCGTGTTTTCTAAATTTACATATTTTATTACTTCTCAATTATATATGTAAATGTCATATCTTTTATTCTTGGGTATATCAATTCATACCGCTTAAATGTCATTGTCGTTGGCATGTGCCAAACATGCCAAAATATATTTTCATGTTTTACACCCAACGTTATTACCCCTATTTATACGTTCGCAACATTATAACAAAGGTTGGGCTTGTCACAATTCAGCCCAACTTTATAAACGTGAGAGAAGGGGGAAATCAAGAATATGTAATACATAAAGGTGTGTGGCGCATGAACTTGCAATTTAGCGATTCAACTAACATATAATATGGGTCATGTGAACTTGCATTCAAATCAAAGTATAACTAAGTAGGTGACATATGAAATGGCATAGTTTAGGCCAATACAAACTTGTGTTTAAACACGTTTAACTTGGCATAATGTCAACCACGAAACTAGCATGTTGTATATTCACCAAAATGTCCCATTATAACATCTAATCTCATAGCCTATTTCAACATGAACTTGCATAGTTTATGAAACCCAAACGATACTTAACATAGATCCAATTATACTTGCAAATAAACATGAACTTGCATAGTTTATGAAACCCAAACGATACTTAACATAGATCCAATTATACTTGCAAATAAACATGAGAATGATATCATAGTTTTTGGGTCATGTAGGCATAAAAGGTTTCAAATCTAGAACATGTTTACATAAGCCTTAATTTAGACTTAGAAAATGTATATAGTCCATGCCATAGGTATAAACATAAAGGGATCAAATTCTAGTTTTTGCCACAAACTTGCAAGTGCCATTGTTTTCATATACAATTGTTCAATAGGCTTGCATCAATCAATTTATGTCACAAACATCAATACACAAGTCATGATAGAACCATTACAATACACAGGATTTATACAATAACACAATTCTATTTTCATTTACATCGAATCACATCACAGTTTTTATTCATATTCTGAAAGGTCACTATACTTACAACGAATGCAGAATCTTGAATTCTGGATTCTGAATTCTGAAATTGAGATGCGCTCCTTTGGGTAGACTAACGTTGCGTTGATTAATTTGATTAAACTTTAATCTTCTTCTTTATTTGGTTCGTCTCTAAGCTTTTCTCTCTTGACGGCTATGTTCAATTCCTCCCTGGCAGCATGACGACTCCTTTCTTATTTTTTTGAGTGAATTTTCAGTTGAGACTTAGGGTGTATTTATAGATTTTTAAATTGTTTTGAGCCGTCAGATGAAGACAGGAGGAATCTAGACCATACAAAGTTCAAAGAGCCAATCAAGAGGTGACACGTCAGCCCTAGTGACACACAGAGCCACCGAAATTCGAGCCAGACCTAGCCAGCCAGGTCGACCAGGCAGGTCGACACTATGGTCGACCTGATGGGGCCAGGTCGACACTATGGTCGACCTGGGGAGGCCAGGTCGACACCATGGTCGACCCTATGGTCGACCTGGTCTCTGGGCGGGAATTTTCCCGCCCATCCCAGTTTGAACCTGAAATTCGAATTTTGAAATTTAAACTGAGCTGTTTGAATTTAAATTTTATTATGAAACTTCCGAAGGCCATAACTCCTTCATACGGAATCCGATTCGTGCAAACTCGGACTCTATCTCAAGCAGAATTCCGAGACGAACGCAATGGCGTAACCCATTTCCCTTAATTCTTTTATTTAGAATTAATTACACTTTAATTTGTGAAGCTTAACGTTATAAAATTCACGGGGTGTTACAGAGTTTTTCATCCCAATTCTTCACAAATCATTTCTTATGATTTTACACAAATTATTGATATTTTTGATAATTTTATCAAGGCCCGTACAGTCGAACTGCACTTACAGCGACCTTTTCTGAAATTGATTTGGACGTATCTCCAAATCCAACTGTGAGATTTCAAATCTCTTGTATTCGTTAGGAAGCTCTTTTCGATACGAACCCAACTGTTCCGGTTTTAGGAGAATCCGACGGTCGGATCTCCCGTAATGTCCGTTCGAAGCCAATGGTCGAAATTCACGAACTGCCGCGGCGTCGCGCGTTCTATTTAGGCCATTATATATATAATATATATATATATATATATATATATATATTATATTTGTCGATTTCCTTTTAAAACGAATTTTATAAATCGTTTCAAATTTGTTTCAAAAACAATTTCAACCTTCATTTCAAATTCAAATCAAAATTGAATTTTCCATTGTAATTTTTTTTTTTACATTCATTTCTATTTGATTTCAATTCAAATCGATTTCACTTCGATTTCAAATTGCATTTTAATTCAATTTCAATTCGATTACAATTCGATTCGAATTCATTTCAATTCGAATTCATTTTATATTCAATTCAATTTCGAATTCATATTATATTCAATTCAATTCGAATTCATTTTATATTCAATTCAATTCGAATTCATTTTATATTCAATTCAATTCGAATTCATTTTTAAATTCAATTCAATTCGAATTCATTTTTAAATATTCGATTTTTAAATCTCTTTTCAATATTCGTTATAAAAACGAATATAATCAATATAACTATCGTTCTCGTCAAAATAGCGCATCTCTAATCAACACGGCTTTATATTTTTCAATAACTTCGTTATTCTATTCAACAAATGAATATTTATTCTATTCAACGCATGAATCTATATTTCTTTCAACATATGACTATTCTCAACACATGAGTACTGTCAACACATGACTATTTTTGTTATTTAATATATTTTATAAAATTATGATCTCTATCGTTTAATTTTTAATCAGACTCCAACCGTAAATTAGCAAGAGAGCAATTCCCTAAATATTAACCCTAAAGGCCGAAACCAACATCAGATCAATATCCAGGAGACCACTCATCTTATCTATTTTCCAGTTAGTTTCTAATTTTATATATGATAAAGATGTAAATTTTATTGTTAAAATATTTCATTCAACACATGAATCTATATTTCTTACAACACATGACTAATCTCAACACATGAGTACTGTCAACACATGAATCTTTATTTTATAATATTCTTTATTTTCCCAATTGGAATGAGGCCCAATCAACTACTATATAATGTTAATTATATGGATTCCATACAACACATGTATATAATAGCAACGATAAATAATCAACCATCATCCAAAGTGCACCACAGAACTGCATAAGAATTAAATATAAATAATTAACGCTTACACAGTCTGTCGACCAATCGATCGACATACAATTAAATAACTGGGTTTAGTGTACGCCAAATATCATCCCAACACCCGTGTAGGGTTTCAATCCACAAACAATGAATAATATTTGTGCAGTTGGGCGATGTGTAAAATTTATCGTCCCAATCAATGTCATTCAAATAGGTATACATAAACAAACAGTCTGGTTTGTAAATGAATATTTATTTGTTCACATTCACGTTAAAAAATATATTTTTAATGATAAAATATTTTTAACTATATAAATATTTTATTTTATTTGACATCACACAATCAATTTTCATCACAACAAACAATCAAACATACAAGCCATCCATGGTCTGTGGACGACGGGTGTCGGGTACTACTAAACACCGTCTGCATCCTAGTATATATTTTTAACTAGAAAAGAAGATTTAAAGTGAGAATTTCTCACAGACTAGCTAAACCAAACGCCATGACTCTTCATACGTAGGAATCTTCGTCGCGCTCGCCTTTTGTCACTATCGTCGTCCGTAGCCACTACATATATAAAAATCACATTTTTATATTGTTGCTATGGATATAAAAATTCTATTTTTGTACCGCTATTATATAGATAAAAAATCTATTTTTATACCGCTACTACATAGATAAAAATTCTATTTTTATACCGCTACTACATAGATAAAAATTCTATTTTTATAACAGTGCTCATATAATAAAGATCATATTTTTATCATGCTAACTTCATAATAAAAATTATATTTTTGTTTCCACTTCATATATATAAAAATCATACCTTTTTCTATTTTAAAAATCCCGCCCTTTCACTACTAAAAATCCCATCTTTACACGAAGAAAGATCCTATTTTTACACCGCTATATTTATATATAAATTATTTCTTTGTATGTATAAAAATCATTCATTCGATCATAGAAAAATCACTTCTTTTTATTGATAAAAATCAAACCTCAAATAACTAAAAATCCAATCTTTATCACTCTAAAAATCTGACCTTTATCATTCTAAAAAATCAAGCCATTATCATTCTAAAATCGAGTTTTTATCACTTTAAAAACCGAGTCATTAACACTTTAAAAATCTAACCTTCTTTAAAATAAAAATCATATTTTTAATATTTTAAAAAATCTAATATTTCTTACGATAAAACTCTAATCTTTACTGTGATAAAAATCATATTTTTAATACACTACATAAATAAAAATCATATTTTTATTTGCTATATACAATAAAAACCACATTTTTATTTGCAATTCTATAACTAACATTACCTAATATAATTAATAAATTAATTTAAATTACCTTTTCTCTCCGATTAGTATTGCAATGGCTATAGGGTTCGATTTCGGAGCTCAATGATGGCTTCAGCGTTGAACTCCACTGATGAAGGGAGGAGCTCGCGGCTGGAGGCGGTGGCGGGCAATAGAGGGGCGGCACTGGGTTCGATCTGGTGGCGGGGAGGCTCGATTGGCCGACGGTGGGCCAGGGGAGAGGCCAACGACGGGTTTCAATCGGGTTTGGATGCTTGGGGTTTGAAGTGGCGCAAATCGAGGAGGAGAGAGGGAAGCGTGGCGGATGGAGATGAGCTGAGGGGGGTCGTCGTTGGAGGAGGGCGGCGCAACTCTGAGCGGTGGCGGCGGCACAAAACTGGAGGGAGCGACGGGCCTTCGGGGATCGGGTTTCTTTTGAAAGGGGGCATTGGCCGTAAATGAGAAAGAGAGGAGGGTTTTAAAGGATTATATATTTATTTAATTTAATTTAATTTATTCCAAAAAGCAACTTTTTATTTCGAATTCAAAATCGAACACATCGACTGTCATCCATAGCTAATTACCCCCACTCCGAACACAATGAGATATGTTTCGTCAGCTGATTCGATCGTTTCGATCAGTTTCCATCAAAATCAGAATATAAATCTATATATTGAATTTTAGACGTACATGTAACGACCCAGGGATTTCCGGCCCCGGAAATCGACATAAATACCCTTACTGTAACTCATGCCGACCTTCCAACACCGAAAACACTGGACGTTATTAGAAAGAAATTAGAGGGTGAGATAAGAAAGAAAGAAATATTAGAATAGGAGAAGAAGTAACAACACAACACAGAGTCTCACATCGTAGCGGAACAAAATATAATATAGAAATAATTTTATTGAGAGCTTTAAATAAAACTTACAATATCAGAGTATATCAACATCACTGGGACAGTTATAATAACCTGTTCCCATATACGACACACAATGGAATAGAAGCTATATAATATCATACGTCTGGACTCTTCCAGCTCGTCTCTTCACAGCATTCGATAACCTGAACCTGTACATCCCGGGCTAACCCGAGCATTTACAAAACACCGGGTCAGTCTAGTGAACCAGAGTGAGATAAACACTCACATTATCAAGGATATCACACAACCTGATTTTAGAGTTAAAATCTTTTCGAAAGAAAAGGATAATCGTAAGACCAAATCCACACATAAACACGGACGGTTTTTACCCTACGATAACCCAAAACTGTTTTGAAATCAATATCTTGTCTGATATTATAATAATGTCTAAATACAAATAAATAGAATCTAGTAGAACGCTTGCATCTCACGCTCTACATATATAGTATACAAACAAAACCGCAGGCGCTTATTGGATATTGGATTCCAACCTTGACAAGGTATGGGACCACCTGCCGATAGTGTATCTCTAGAAGCGAATACACTGGGTTCAACAAGAACGTCTTGCAACCCGGCCCTCACATGACCGACCACTCATTTCGCTTGAGTGTATCGAATGTATATCACCAACGGTTGGGAGCTACCCACCGTCTTCCCGAAAAGGGACAGCATCGATAGATTAAAGAAGCAAAAGGAATTTCTCTAGATAGGTGATCATACACCCTAATGGGAGCGACCCACATAGCCATGCTGCCTGCCCGATTTCTGTCATTTCTCGGTTGTGAGGCTTGAGGCCAGAATTTACTTTTAAACATCTGATCGCCATTCACTTTGAATGCCACATCGTCAGATCCGCCAGATATCACTAATTGACGTCCACAAAAATACTCTGCGGTCTAGCTAAGAGAAGGTGTACGGCCTTCTCCGCCATCACAGAAATACGTTTGAAGAAATAAACGTACGTAATTCATTTGGAAATACTCCGTCAGACATTCGTCCATACAAGTCATCCAGGAACAGGATGAACCGAAGGTACTCTCCTACTGCATCTCATATAGGAATCACCCCATGGATCAGTAGCGAGTAGTCCTTGCAACCCGTAGATTCCAACCACGACAGAACCACAGTTTATCTCTGGCCGCTAAACCAGAGATTATTAGTAGTTCTTCCGCTTATGAAAATCCACGGTCTTCAATGCTTCATCTCGACGGTCTTCTAATATCTTCACGTATTTGTTGGTCAGAATGGTTTTCGAATACGAATTCGATCCCGGTCTTTCCGTGCCAACAATCGTACTGGGCAGATTTGATAGTCGTTGTTTTAATTATCAAAATATACAGTGTTTCAATCATGACACTCCAGTGAGTTCACTGGTTCAGTATTCAGCACCACTTGGCATTTTAATTTAAAACAATTGTAAATTCAAATCCTAAATCTTTCGATATTTCAAATATCGTTTTCTCGCTTTCTTATTTAACATAAGACTTTTCTTTAAACACCTCATTACAATACTTAGGATAATCCTATATTATATTCAGTTTCACATTTCACTTTCAAACAATTGCCACGTTATTAAAATATTGGAAAATCATTTTAACTTATTTCTTGTAAAACGATGTTACGAGATATTATCTATTTCATTACTTGAAATAATACAATTGCTTATTCTGATAGAATAAAACTCAGCTTTACGTTTCTTCTAATTCGAAAATATCATTATATTTTTGGCAACTCCTTTTATTTCCACTTGGGAATCCTCTTTTATATATATAACTATTCCAAATCTTCATCACAATGTTGCGTTATTATTTCTCTAATGAAATAATAAATTTGACTAATCATCTTCACCATTACAACTAACATCACTCTCAGATAATCCTGAAGTCGTTCAAGTTGGGGTATTTTAGTTACCTTTCAGACCTTGATCAACAACGTTCATATCCAAAAGCAATACGAGTTGTAATACGAAAAAAACTCAATATTTCACTCTACAATCAACACAAATTTCCATTTAACTTATTTTATTCAATATACGATTTCAAGACCCTTCTTATTATTTTGAAATTCTCTTTCTCGGATTTAACCATCTTTCTTAATTCAAAATTTAGGAACTTCTTTATAATACACCACTTTTTAACCTTTTCCCCCTTTTAAAACCATTTCATTTAAAAACCAGATTTGGTTATATAACCTTATGACCCCCTTCTTTATCCGAATCCACTTCTTCAAATCTCTTTCCAATTTTATTTCATCATTTCCTGCTTGGATCCTTCTTTCAATTCCAATTGTATTTAATCCTATTTTCTTCCAATTGTATTTAATCCTATTTTCTTAAGTAACGTTAATTTTAAAATTAACGATATAATACCTCAAACCCTTTTTATAACTTTAGTTTATAACAAAATCCTTCTTATTCTAAATCTCCTCGTACTTAATTCGATTGATTAAATAACATTCATTTTAAGCGGTAAGACTTGCTTAAAATTTTCTTTTTAAAACTTTGTTATAAAACTCAGGTTTTAAACAAAACCTGTTCATGAACTCCTTTCACCATTTGATTGGATTCCATTTCACTTGGATTATTTTTCAATTGGATTTTTCATTAAAAAGTAGTTTTCTAAATCATTATTATTTACAATAATCATTAACTATGTTAGTAGTTAATTTCTATGTTTATCTAAAATAGTAAATCCCCTCTTAAAATCTTGTTAAAATTTAAACAATATTCTTTAAACCAATTTTTCAAAATATAAATTTCAAAATCTATCTTTAGTTATAAAATAAATTTTATAACTAAAGTTCTATCAATTTACCTGACGGTAAATTGATATAAACAAAATAATTCACTTTTAGGCCCTTTACTGCCGATTACTCAACCAATATAGCTCATTGGTTAAAACGCAACACAGGTTGATTTTTCAGTCAATGGTCAACACTAAAATCAATTACCCAAACATGACAGTTCAGATATGATAATATAAAAATAAATCATATATTTGAGGAATCCGGTTGGATCCTTCCAACCTGTTCTTCCCTGTATACAAACGGTTAGCTCCACACAGTTTTAAACAATTCAAACGGATCAAACAATTCAAACGTATCAAACAATCCAAACCATTAAACACGTTTACTGATAAACGTGAACAATAAGGTAAGTTACCTTTATTGGAACCAATCGTGAAAATAACGATTTGGTATTTTACTGAAATTAAACTACGGTTTAATTTCATCAGTCAAATCAACAAATAAATTATAGCTAGCACACGGTCAACCATAGCAAGCAGAGCACACAAAATAAAAACCCAATTTATATAAAATATAAATGGGTGAAACTGAGTGAGTTTAACTCACCTTGATTTCATTCGTTGTCAACGGTTCATTTTAATTAAATTAAACGGGAATTTAATTTAATTAAAATTCCCAAATGCATCCAATTCCGTCTAATCCAGCTTCACAATGCTACGCTCCGCGATACGATTCCAACATCCCTTCCTTGTCTGATTCTGTGCACACAATGGGAGTGTTATACTTATTGTACGTGTGTGATTCAATAGATTAACACCTAAATTAAATAATTAACTGTTTCTAATATATAATACATTGATCTAATTTAATTTAATTAAGATTAGGCATGTTTAATTTTTTCAAGGCAAAACACTATTTACCTTCTTATTCTTTTGCTCGTTCCTTATGGCATCACAACGCTTCCTCTTTGGATCACACCAACCATCCTTTCCTGATGTTGCGTGCTCCAGTTCTTTTCGAACACTCCCCCTTCCGCATGGCTTTCACTTTCGTTCAGCAGTTTTGCTTCTTTTTCCTCTCTTTTTTTTTTTGTCAAAAGGGCCGAAGCCCAAGCATTTTCAACGGGCCCCTTTCCCCCCTTATTTCTTCTATTACAACAATCATTGGTTGTACATACATCTTCCCCATATTCTCTTCGTTTAGTCCCCCCCTGTTCTTAACGACACCTTCCCCATACAATAATCCTACTTCAGTCCGCACTCTTCCCACAGAACTCACCTCATCAGCCTACCGGTGCCCTACCAGAAAACAAAGACCGACCCGTAGCAGCGGCCTTCCACCTCCTCGCAGCCAACTCCATAAGTCTGCAGGCACCATGCTACAACTCCAACGACGCTGCTCCTCTCCTCAACAGACCCATGCGGCTTCAACTGAGTTGCACTGGATCATCAGCTCATGCTCGAAACGGATGTGCGTGAGTATGTTCATATGGGTAGGTTTGTACGGTTTCTCGTTATGTATAAATATATAGCATGGAGTAGGTTTTCAGATAGAGGAGTGGGAAGTGTAAGTTCATTCTTATTTTTACCGGAAGAAATGGACTGAGGCATAGGCTTAATCGAAGAAATCAGTGAGGGCACTCGTATTTATAGGGAAAAATATGAAGATAAGAACAACTTACATCATAGGTTGGCTGCGCTACACGCCTACAACTTACCTCAGCTGTGTATGATTGGATATTTCAGGGTAGGCAACAGCGTGTGTATAGGAGACAGTAGCATGTGCGGTGGTACCACAGTGTGGCTAGGCATTTCCTTGGTAAGGAACATAGATCTGCTGTGTTAAGCAACGTGTGTTCTTTTCATTTCAAATACAGTTGGATGATAGAAAGCAGTGATTTATCCTATCATAGTTGTGTTTCTATGGGGGTAGTTTGGTTAATAGGATACGACACTTCCTTCACAAAAGTACACACGCACTCATGCTTTCCTACCCTGGTCCGCATGTTTCATGAAGGGTGAAGCTTCCTCTCGTATGTCCCAGAATTTTTATGTTGATGGGATTGGACGCAGGTAGGTTACCGAAGAATAATAGGATAGCCAGAGACATTTTCTTCTGTAGTATATGTACTTAGTTAGAAAATTAGATCCAGAGTAGCTGTTTGATTTGAAATAACTGTGTTTGCACGGTGGGTAGGATTTATATTAAATTATTATTAAAAGAAACTTCACCGTGAAGTAAAACGCAGAAACCACCACAAACGACTTTCGTTTACTGATAAAAAAACTAATCTTAGTGTAAAAAGATATTCCGGACCCAATGGGACAAGTTTCGTCGAAATCCGAGGTCATATGAAAAAATTTCCTTTATAAAACCAGAAATAAACACGCATTTTAATTTTCCACGGTCACCAGATATATCCAGTCAACTTGAAATCTTGATATCTTAAAATAATTCTTCAATACGAACCCAACGGCACTAGTTTCGTCGCATTCTGAGACTATTTCCCCGGTAGGCTATTTTTAGGCGCACCGCAATGCCATTTCGAACACCCAATTTACCGGTCTCCAAAAATAACAAACTATATACCTATCCTGACTCTAATCGACGCTATGAACTCAACGGAATTGGTTTCGTGGCTTAATTTGATCGTCTGCTCAAGTTACACTCAAATATCTCTTTATTAATTTTATTACGCGCTATAGAAATTGAACGGGCGTTTGTGGCTGCCGTGGTCACATACGACATCGGTTTGTCACGCCATTCAACACCGTATAATAGTTTAACGATACGGTTCTAATGAAACTGATTTCGTCGAAATCTGAGTCCGTTTGCAAAATGGCTATTTTAAAGGCCTATAATTTAATAACGATTTTCCATAGCGACTATTTCAAAATTTGATTTGACCATAACTATCAATCTATAACACGGAAATCTGAATTTTTCTCTTCCATATGAATTTTATCATCAATAAGTCTCCAACATTTCTTGTTTCACGGAAATCCGACTTATATCGGATCCTGTATATTCAATTGAAGTTCAAAACCCCATTTTACGAACTGCAGCGCCATTTCGAGCTCGTTTTATAATTATATAAATATATAACGTTCAAACTTCATTTTAATAATGAATTAAATATTAAAATCCATTTATATCCCAAATAAAATATTTAAAACCAATTTAAATATTCAGATTCAAGTGGTCGAAAAACACGGGTCGTTACATTCTTCCCCCCTTAAAATAATTTCGTCCTCGAAATTGCCAAGGTAAGAAAGAACGTCACAAACCCATTATCTTTATAATAATTATTAAATCAAAACTCCTTTTTATTTTCAAAACAAATCTAATTGGCTTTAAAACAAATTTATTCCAATTAAAAGAATTTTCCAAAATCTTCAAAAAATTCCAACACCTTAAATTTTGGAAATTTTTTGGCAGAGTCTCCCCTGTACGGAGGACATCTGCAATATTGCAGGATCAAGAAATATGTATACATTGACCAATAGGGTCGGAAAAATTCAAAAACCAGCTCAAAACCTAGTAAAAGCCAAAATTTCATATTCTGCATAGGCGTATCTTTTCGCGAGCGTTATTATGTGGTAAGAAATATTTTATATTCGAGCTTGATTAGTTATTATGCAGCTCTATTTCAACTGGATTCAATTAACTCCAGAATTTTCTCTTGGATGGATTTTAAAGCTGAATTGGCACTTCTGCACCTGTTCTCAACTCAAACAAATTTATTAGTCATTACAACAATATCAGTTATGTTCAAAACATCCATATCATTCACATCAGCCAATTTTACACACAATTCAATCCATACGAATTATTATTATAACCAAGTCTTATCAATCTGTTTATTTTTTTAATTATCCATTTGGATTCATTAGATTTGGATTGATTGTTCAACTTATTCATTTCATATTGGTTTTAACCAAGTCGATCATTCTCAGGTTGATATTCAAGCCATTAATCACTCAATTCAAATATACCATTCAATCAACCATAACAAATCAAAATGATTGCCCATAATATAATAATCTTTACTTTTATTATATTATAAAATAAATTGGGCAAAAATAATTAGAAAAATAATTTTAATATCAAATTACAAATACGCGCTCTCGTATATATAATCAAACACAATCTAGGGTATTACTAACCCCATCTCTATCGAGTTACTCCACAGAGCCAAGGTTATCGCTAAACCAATAGCTCTGATACCACTGTAACGACGCAAGGATTTCCGGCCCCGGAAATCGACATAAATACCCTTACTGTAACTCATGCCGACCTTCCAACACCGAAAACACTGGACGTTATTAGAAAGAAATTAGAGGGTGAGATAAGAAAGAAAGAAATATTAGAATAGAAGAAGAAGAAACAACACAACACAGAGTCTCACATCGCAGCGGAACAAAATATAATATAGAAATAACTTTATTGAGAGCTTTAAATAAAACTTACAATATCAGAGTATATCAACATCACTGGGACAGTTATAATAACCTGTTCCCATATACGACACACAGCGGAATAGAAGCTATATAATATCATACGTCTGGACTCTTCCAGCTCGTCTCTTCACAGCATTCGATAACATGAACCTGTACATCCCGGGCTAACCCGAGCATTTACAAAACACCGGGCCAGTCTGGTGAACCAGAGTGAGATAAACACACACAGTATCAAGGATATCACACAACCTGATTTTAGAGTTAAAATCTTTTCGAAAGAAAAGGATAATTGTAAGACCAAATCCACACATAAACACGGACGGTTTTTACCTTACGATAACCCGAAACTGTTTTGAAATCAATATCTTGTCTGATATTATAATAATGTCTAAATACAAATAAATAGAATCTAGTAGAATGCTTGCATCTCACGCACTACATATATAGTATACAAACAAAACCGCAGGCGCTTATTGGATATTGGATTCCAACCTTGACAAGGTATAGGACCACCTGCCGATAGTGTATCTCTAGAAGCGAATACACTGGGTTCAACAAGAACGTCTTGCAACCCGGCCCTCACATGACCGACCACTCATTTCGCTTGAGTGTATCGAATGTATATCACCAACGGTTGAGAGCTACCCACCGTCTTCCCGAAAAGGGACAGCATCGATAGATTAAAGAAGCAAAAGGAATTTCTTTAGATAGGTGATCATACACCCTAATGGGAGCGACCCACATAGCCATGCTGCCTGCCCGATTTCTGTCATTTCTCGGTTGTGAGGCTTGAGGCCAGAATTTACTTTTAAACATCTGATCGCCATTCACTTTGAATGCCACATCGTCAGATCCGCCAGATATCACTAATTGACGTCCACAAAAATACTCTGCGGTCTAGCTAAGAGAAGGTGTACGGCCTTCTCCGCCATCACAGAAATACGTTTGAAGAAATAAACGTACGTAATTCCTTTGGAAATACTCCGTCAGACATTCGTCCATACAAGTCATCCAAGAACAGGATGAACCGAAGGTACTCTCCTACTACATCTCATATAGGAATCAGCCCATGGATCAGTAGCGAGTAGTCCTTGCAACCCGTAGATTCCAACCACGATAGAGCCACAGTTTATCTCTGGCCGCTAAACCAGAGATTATTAGTAGTTCTTCCGCTTATGAAAATCCACGGTCTTCAATGCTTCATCTCGACGGTCTTCTAATATCTTCACGTATTTGTTGGTCGGAATGGTTTTCGAATACGAATTCGATCCCGGTCTTTCCGTGCCAACAATCGTACTGGGCAGATTTGATATCGGTGTTTTAACTATCAAAATATACAGTGTTTCAATCATGACACTCCAGTGAGTTCACTGGTTCAGTATTCAGCACCACTTGGCCTTTTAATTTAAAACAATTGTAAATTCAAATCCTAAATCTTTCGATATTTCAAATATCGTTTTCTCGCTTTCTTATTTAACATAAGACTTTTCTTTAAACACCTCATTACAATACTTAGGATAATCCTATATTATATTCAGTTTCACATTTCACTTTCAAACATTTGCCACGTTATTAAAATATTGGAAAATCATTTTAACTTATTTCTTGTAAAATGATGTTACGAGATATTATCTATTTCACTACTTGAAATAATACAATTGCTTATTCTGATAGAATAAAACTCAGCTTTACGTTTCTTCTAATTCGAAAATATCATTATATTTTTGGCAACTCCTTTTATTTCCACTTGGGAATCCTCTTTTATATATACAACTATTCCAAATCTTCATCACAATGTTGCGTTATTATTTCTCTAATGAAATAATAAATTTGACTAATCATCTTCACCATTACAACTAACATCACTCTCAGATAATCCTGAAGTCGTTCAAGTTGGGGTATTTTAGTTACCTCTCAGACCTTGATCAACAACGTTCATATCCAAAAGCAATACGAGTTGTAATACGAAAAAAACCCAATATTTCACTCTACAATCAACACAAATTTCCATCTAACTTATTTTATTCAAAATACGATTTCAAGACCCTTCTTATTATTTTGAAATTCTCTTTCTCGGATTTAACCATCTTTCTTAATTCAAAATTTAGGAACTTCTTTATAATACACCACTTTTTAACCTTTTCCCCTTTTAAAACCATTTCATTTAAAAACCAGATTTGGTTATATAACCTTATGACCCCCTTCTTTATCCGAATCCACTTCTTCAAATCTCTTTCCAATTTTATTTCATCATTTCCTGCTTGGATCCTTCTTTCAATTCCAATTGTATTTAATCCTATTTTCTTAAGTAACGTTAATTTTAAAATTAACGATATAATACCTCAAACCCTTTTTATAACTTTAGTTTATAACAAAATCCTTCTTATTCTAAATCTCCTCGTACTTAATTCGATTGATTAAATAACATTCATTTTAAGCGGTAACACTTGCTTAAAAATTTCTTTTTAAAATTTTGTTATAAAACTCAGGTTTTAAACAAAACCTGTTCATGAACTCCTTTCACCATTTGATTGGATTCCATTTCACTTGGATTATTTTTCAATTGGATTTTTCATTAAAAAGTAGTTTTCTAAATCATTATTATTTACAATAATCATTAACTATGTTAGTAGTTAATTTCTATGTTTATCTAAAATAGTAAATCCTCTCTTAAAATCTTGTTAAAATTTAAACAATATTCTTTAAACCAATTTTTTCAAAATAAAAATTTCAAAATCTATCTTTAGTTATAAAATAAATTTTATAACTAAAGTTCTATCAATTTACCTGACGGTAAATTGATATAAACAAAATAATTCACTTTTAGGCCCTTTACTGCCGATTACTCAACCAATATAGCTCATTGGTTAAAACGCAACACAGGTTGATTTTTCAGTCAATGGTCAACACTAAAATCAATTACCCAAACATGACAGTTCAAATATGATAATATAAAAATAAATCATATATTTGAGGAATCCGGTTGGATCCTTCCAACCTGTTCTTCCCTGTATACAAACGGTTAGCTCCACACAGTTTTAAACAATTCAAACAGATCAAACAATTCAAACGTATCAAACAATCCAAACCATTAAACACGTTTACTGATAAACGTGACCAATAAGGTAAGTTACCTTTATTGGAACCAATCGTTAAAATAACGATTTGGTATTTTACTGAAATTAAACTACGGTTTAATTTCATCAGTCAAATCAACAAATAAATTATAGCTAGCACACGGTCAACCATAGCAAGCAGTGCAAACAAAATAAAAACCCAATTTATATAAAATATAAATGGGTAAAACTAAGTGAGTTTAACTCACCTTGATTTCATTCATTGTCAACGGTTCATTTTAATAAAATTAAACGGGCATTTAATTTAATTAAAATTCCCAAATGCATCCAATTCCGTCTAATCCAGCTTCACAATGCTACGCTCCGCGATACGATTCCAACATCCCTTCCTTGTCTGATTCTGTGCACACAATGGGAGTGTTATACTTATTGTACGTGTGTGATTCAATAGATTAACACCTAAATTAAATAATTAACTGTTTTTAATATATAATACATTGATCTAATTTAATTTAATTAAGATTAGGCATGTTTAATTTTTTCAAGGCAAAACACTATTTACATTCTTATTCTTTTGCTCGTTCCTTATGGCATCACAACGCTTCCTCTTTGGATCACACCAACCATCCTTTCCTGATGTTGCGTGCTCCATTTCTTTTCGAACACTCCCCCTTCCGCATGGCTTTCACTTTCGTTCAGCGGTTTTGCTTCTTTTTCCTCTTTTTTTTGTCAAAAGGGCCGAAGCCCAAACATTTTCAACGGGCCCCTTCCCCCCCTTATTTCTTCAATTACCACAATCATTGGCTGTACATACATCTTCCCCATATTCTCTTCGTTCAGTCCCCCCCTGTTCTTAACGGCACCTTCCCCATACAGTAATCCTACTTCAGTCCGCACTCTTCCCATAGAACTCACCTCATCAGCCTACCGGTGCCCTACCAGAAAACAAAGACCGACCCGTAGCAGCGGCCTTCCACCTCCTCGCAGCCAACTCCATAAGTCTGCAGGCACCATGCTACAACTCCAACGGCGCTGCTCCTCTCCTCAACAGACCCATGCGGCTTCAACTGAGTTGCACTGGATCATCAGCTCATGCTCGAAACGAATGTGCGTGAGTATGTTCATATGGTAGGTTTGTACGGTTTCTCGTTATGTATAAATATATAGCATGGAGTAGGTTTTCAGATAGAGGAGTGGGAAGTGTAAGTTCATTCTTATTTTTACCGGAAGAAATGGACTGAGGCATAGGCTTAATCGAAGAAATCAGCGAGGGCACTCGTATTTATAGGGAAAAATATGAAGATAAGAACAACTTACATCATAGGTTGGCTGCGCTACACGCCTACAACTTACCTCAGCTGTGTATGATTGGATATTTCAGGGTAGGCAACAGCGTGTGTATAGGAGACAGTAGCATGTGCGGTGGTACCACAGTGTGGCTAGGCATTTCCTTGGTAAGGAACATAGATCTGCTGTGTTGAGCAACGTGTGTTCTTTTCATTTCAAATACAGTTGGATGATAGAAAGTAGTGATTTATCCTATCATAGCTGTGTTTCTATGGGGGTAGTTTGGTTAATAGGATATGACACTTCCTTCACAAAAGTACACACGCACTCATGCTTTCCTACCCTGGTCCGCATGTTTCATGAAGGGTGAAGCTTCCTCTCGTATGTCCCAGATTTTGTATGTTGATGGGATTGGACGCAGGTAGGTTACCGAAGAAGAATAGGATAGCCAGAGACATTTTCTTCTGTAGTATATGTACTTAGCTAAGGAAATTAGATCCAGAGTAGCTGTTTGATTTGAAATAACTGTGTTTGCGCGGTGGGTAGGATTTATATTAAATTATTATTAAACGAAACTTCACCGTGAAGTAAAACGCAGAAACCACCACAAACGACTTTCGTTTACTGATTAAAAAACTAATCTTAGTATAAAAAGATATTCCGGACCCAATGGGACAAGTTTCGTCGAAATCCGAGGTCATATGAAAAAATTTCCTTTATAAAACCAGAAATAAACACGCATTTTAATTTTCCACGGTCACCAGATAAATCCAGTCAACTTGAAATCTTGATATCTTAAAATAATTCTTCAATACGAACCCAACGGCACTAGTTTCGTCGCATTCTGAGACTATTTCCCCGGTAGGCTATTTTTAGGCGCACCGCAATGCCATTTCGAACACCCAATTTACCGGTCTCCAAAAATAACAAACTATATACCTATCCTGACTCTAATCGACGATACGAACTCAACGGAATTGGTTTCGTGGCTTAATTTGATCGTTTTCTCAAGTTACACTCAAATATCTCTTTATTAATTTTATTACGCGCTATAGAAATTGAACGGGCGTTTGTGGCTGCCGTGGTCACATACGACATCGGTTTGTCAAGCCATTCAACACCGTACAATAGTTTAACGATACGGTTCTAATGAAACTGATTTCGTCGAAATCTTAGTCCGTTTGCAAAATGGCTATTTTAAAGGCCTATAATTTAATAACGATTTTCCATAGCGACTATTTCAAAATTTGATTTGACCATAACTATCAATCTATAACACGGAAATCTGAATTTTTCTCTTCCATATGAATTTTATCATCAATAAGGCTCCAACATTTCTTGTTTCACGGAAATCCGACTTATATCGGATCCTGTATATTCAATTGAAGTTCAAAACCCCATTTTACGAACTGCAGCGCCATTTCGAGCTCGTTTTATAATTATATAAATATATAACGTTCAAACTTCGTTTTAATAACAAATTAAATATTAAAATCCATTTATATCCCAAATAAAATATTTAAAACCAATTTAAATATTCAGATTCAAGTGGTCGAGAAACACGGGTCGTTACAGTACATTTCAATTTATCGGGGTCACATATGACCTCTAAAAATTCCCGAAAAATATTTTCTACCTTCATATTGACGATACGGTCCTAACAAAACTAATTTCGTCAAATTATGAGATCGTTTGAAAAATGGCCATTTTCCAGTCGATTGAATTCAAATAAAATTGGTCAAACACGTTTTCTTCTGCCACGCTCACATATTAATTCAGAAAATTATGAATTTTGAAACCTAGCAATAACTTGACATCCCAGATCCAACAAAAGTGGTTTCGTCGAAAACCGAGGTTGTTTGCAAAATTTCCATTTTTAAGGGTCAGAATTCCATAGCTACTATTCTGAATTTTCAACTGGACATATCTTTTGATTCCCGCTATGAAATTTCGATTTTTCGGATTCGTTGGAAAGATATTTTCAATTAGATTCTAATATTTTTGGTTTCGTTAAAATCTGGTTTATTTTGCACTCGGTACATTCATTTAAACTTTGAAATCGAATTATCGAACTACCACGCTATTTTCAATTCCTTTTATAATTAAAATAAAATATTTCTATTCTAACGACGATCTATATAAATATATACATTCGAATTCTATTCAAAATAAATTTCTCGTCGATATTATTTAAAATAATTCATTTTAAATATTCAAAATTCGCTAAAATTGCCAAACTAAAAAATTTAAACTGGCTTGCATTTCTGAGTTATTACACCATTAATTTTATCAAAGAGAAATCCTCTTAAATTTATTCTTAAATCTTCCTTTGAATATCAATTTCAAAAGATTTTATTAACTAGTCGGGATTATCGAACCTTACCGAAGTAATCATTTATTATTCATTATCCCAATTCCAACCTATTCATCCCATGGAGCAAAACTGGTAATACTCCATATCTAACACCCACGGTGTTATTGGTAAATTTAATTACCATTCCACGTTCAAATCTAATTAAAGATTTAACTAGCGCTTGGAGTAAAACTGGTGGTACTCCATTCTTGATCATTTTAAAAATTCGATAAATTTAATTATCTCCTTCCGTTTTAATCTAATTAAAGATTTATTAACACTCCTATTTGGTTTTAATATCAAAAATCATTACTTTATGATTATTCAAATTTATGAAATTAATCTTATCTTTAACTGGGTTATAGAACAAATGTTATTTAAAAACGTTGTTCACAATAAACCCAAAATCATCTTCCATCAAAATGGAATCTACACGGAAATCACAACAGTAGATAATCGGTTTAAATTCCCGTGTCAGACTAATAATATAAATGGAATAATGGCAAAGCCTTTTAAATTCCGTATATAGTAGCGGTCTTCATTTACAGGAGCTCATCTCGGTTATTATCGAATCGAATTCCATTCAATTTAAATTTAATATATAAAATGGGGAAAACTTTACTTTGGAAAATTTCCATTTAAATCTAAATAAAAGATTTATAAATTCCAGATTATATTTTCACTGTTAATCGGGTTTACGAACGAATGTCATTAAAAAAATAGTTCACAATAAACCCAATTCACATTTCATTTTATTCCAATTACCAAATATAATTGGAGACTCTAATAATCTTAATTAAAAGATGTAATGGCCCAGATTTTTTGACCATTTAGTTTAATATTTAAAAATGTTTTTATTGTTTTTCGGCTATAAATAGCGCCCCCCCCCCCCCTTCATTTTAAACTCACTCCTCCTCCTCCTCTTTCAAGCTTTGGCAATGGCAGAAATAATAATAAAATAATAGGAAATAGGGAAAAGGGAGGAAGGGAGAAAGGAGGGCAAGACAGGGAGCTAGGGACTCTTGGGCAGAGGCTTGGGCTTCGCGGGGTAAGTTTTTAAATAATATTTATTTATTTATTTATTTGTGTAATATATATATATATATTATAATTAAAATAGAATTTGTAAAAATAAATATCAGAGCATTCTAAGGGTGACAGAGAGGATAGTGTCTAAGGCTTGAGTTTGGAAAATATAGTTTCCTGCTCTCCCTGGCTATCCCTAACTGATCCGACGGATGGGATGATTAATTTAAAATTTAAATTTAAAATTTAATTTTAATTTAATTTGAATTTAAAACAGACCAGGGGCATTTTCGTAATTTTTAACCATAAACTTTAAAAGCTTATAACTTTTTCAAAACAAATCGGATTTCCACGAAACAAGGACCCTTGGATTCTTATCGAAAAATACTTTAAAATGAGAGGAAGCAGATTTTTGATCCGGGTTAAAAATTTTAAGTTATAATTAAATGAATATTTTTAAATATTTTACTTGAAAATTAAATTTAATTAATATTAAAATGGTTTTTCAATTTTAAAAAAAAAATTGGATATGGCTAGAGATGGGAAAGTAGGATTTTTTAGAAGGGCAGGGAAGGTAATTTGGCTAATAACGCAATTAGAAATTAATTAAGATAAAAATAATTTAATTAATTTAATTAAATATATATTCATTTAAATTAGGTAAATATTGTAAATAGCATAACTTTTGCATACATTAACGAAATTTAACGAAACAGGATCCGTTGGGATCGTATGGACGAGCACTACGCAATGGAACTGACCGCAAGTGGATTGGAGCTCGTTTGGATTTATGGTGAAATTTAACGTCTGAACCAAATCAATGACCGATTATCGTTATTCAACGATAAACCGTCCAATGTGAGTAAATCTCACTAACTCTTGTAACAACCTGTATTTTTCGATAACGTGTTAAGACGAGAATCAAGGAAGAATTTAATTTTAAATTCTGAATCAAGTAAAACGGGCTATGCCATTGCGTTCGT
The DNA here is from genome assembly GCA_030737875.1 of Allium sativum. Lineage (NCBI taxonomy): Eukaryota > Viridiplantae > Streptophyta > Magnoliopsida > Asparagales > Amaryllidaceae > Allium > Allium sativum. The sequence goes on along the minus strand of CM060913.1, from coordinate 704,187,584 downwards.
CTCGGAATAATACGCAAAATATAGTCCGAGTTTTCGAAAATCGGAGTCTGTATGACCAAGTTATGGTCCGACAAAGTTTTCAGAAAATTCAAGTTCAAAAGCAAGTTCTAATTTCGAAAATTAGGGCTGGAAGGCTAGGCGGGAGAAATTCCCGCCAGGCACCCCAAGTCGACAGCCCTGTCGACTTGGGAGTCGACATGGCCTCACCCAAGTCGACAGCCCTGTCGACTTGGGGGTCGACTTATGGTGGCCGAGCCATCTTGGCTTGGTGCACCTGCACTTGTCTCTGGTCTTGTTCTGGAAGCTTCCAACGTGGTTTGATGGCTCAGATCCATCCTAGGGTTAATCTAAGGGCCTAAAACTACCCTAATCTCTATAAAAACACCCCTAAGCCTACCCTAAACCCTCATTATTCATTCTTGCAACTAAACTATGGCAAAATTTTACCTCTCATGGCCTCCACTCTCTTCATAAAATTTCTAAATTGTTTCTATGAGAGATTTTCCATGCATACAAGTGTTTTCAAGCTTGTATGAGTGTCATAAGCTTGCATTCAAGTCAAGTTTCTATCTTTGCATCATAAAGCAAGGGTTTTGATCATTTTGGCTCAAGGGTTTTTATGTTAGAGCTTGCATTTTGGGTCTAGTTGATTGCATAAGGGCTTTGTCATATCTTTTGTGCCTTCATAGCAATGTAAGCCCTTTCCCTACTCTTAGATATTAACTATGAAGTTAAATGTTCATGTTGCAAGTTTGGGTTTGATCATTGAGTATGATACATGCTATCATGTCATGCAAGTTTATGAAGTCATTATCTTGATCTTGTGGGCTAAAAGCTACAACCTTTGGGTTGAAATGTTGCATTATGCAACATGAGAACCTTCATAACCTTTATGTCAACTTGCATATGAAGTCATAACCCTTATATGATGATATATGCGAGTTACTAGTCATCATTCCATGTCTTTTGTCACCATGATTTGCTTATGTGCCAAGTTTGGGTTTATGCATGTTTTTGAGGCTTAAGAAGGTAACATGCAAGTTAATGAACACATTATGTCTCATTTGCCACCATGTTCAACTAGTGGCTTTATACCCCCTTTTGTCATGCCTTTGACAAGTTCCTTCTTTGAATCCATTATGCGAGTGTAAAAGCGTTGGGGTCACATTATGGGAAAACATAATGACATGAACATGATTTGGGTAAATGGGTATAAACAAGACAACATGTAACGTTAAATATGACATGTGTTTATACTTAAAAACATGACTTGAAATATAACATGGAAATTGACATGTAGGTATGCTTGAAAACATAAGCTTGGGAATTTACCTATTAAGTTAGGTCTACCCATTGGGAATTTACCTATTAAGTTAGGTCTACCCAATTGCTTGAAAACTTGTAATATGTGTTGGAAACATAATGGACATGACACTTAGATAATATAAGTGTGGCCAACTCGAGGTTGGGTTGAGTTTGCAACGTAAAACTACCCGAAACCGACCGGCCTAACTAGTAGTTGCAAACAATAGGACCCAATGTGAGAAGTTGGTCATGTTGTGCTTGAACCCGAGGTTAGACCAAGTTGTGGTGTAAAGCTACCCGGAACCGACCGGCTTAACTAGTAACCACAATAAAGTCTAATGTGAGAGGTGAAGGTGCATTAAGTAATTAATGCCACATGATAGGGTTAAGTTAATTTGATTAATGACTCTTAACCAAATATGACATGGACAAGTGGGTTAAATAATTTGATTAGGCTAATGATACTTAACAAAACATGACAAGGTTGGGTAGGTTAAGTAACTTGATTTGCCTAATGACACTTAACCATTTTTGTATGACTAGTGGACGGGTTTAAGTTAACCAACACTTAATCAATCCAACGCGATAACTTGGTAAGGTTAAGTAAGTTTTCTTAATGACGCTTAACCGAAAAATACGGTTAACGGATGGGGTTAAGATTAGACTCAACTAGTCTAAACAAGTAAATCGGATGGGGTTAAGTTAGCCTAGACTTAATTAATCCCACTTGGTAGTTTAATGGGGTTAAGTTAAACACTTAACTAATCTAAACATGATGAATTGATGTGGTTAAGTGACCTATACTTAACCAATCTAACTCGTTAATTTATTGTGGTTAAGTTAACCAATACTTAACCAATATAACGTGAAAGCATGATAAGGCTAAGTCACGAATCGTTTGAATACACTTGACCGATTTGACTAAGTAAATTGATAGGGTCAAGTTAATATATACTTAACCAATCTAGAATGATAATTGGACGAGGTTAAGTCGTGAATTGCTTAATATACTTAACCAACTTGAGCATGGTTTGTAGGGTTAAGTCTTGAACTTGGATACTTAGCCAATTTTGACATGATTTGTAGACGGGTTAAGTCATGAACTTAAGTGACACTTAATCCATTATGTAAACCCCAGTTCTAAGGATTAGGTAGATAACCGTAGTTAACAATGAGAACGGGAATAAGGCTAAGTGGTAAACCTTAGTTGAGGAATAACTAAGTAATGATTCTTAGTCAAGGAAATTTAGACCAGTTCATAGATAGATGAGTAACCTAATACGGTAGGTCATCGTTTAAGTACACGAGTAGGAGCAAGTATCTGATTTGGATAAAGGCTCCAGCGAACTGGGTAACGAAGCAGCGGCTTCGGGGAACGTGAGGGTATTCTTGGTATCCCTCTATGAGCTGCCAGGTGATTATACTAGGCTCATGAGAGGTTAAGGTCTGCGTTAGAAGAACCAAGAATATGCCTTGGTTGCTATACGAGCGACCTAAAGACGGGGATGGATAGGGGATAGTCGACGATACACGGTCGTACCCTAGATAGCATTTCGTCAGGCTACCTACCATCTTTGGTCAAGCGTGTACGTACGGAAAGGCAGAGAACACCCAATAGACCATAATTGCTATCTAATTATGGTTGCGGTAAGGCTTGGATGTGGGTTGGCCAGTGTTGTGTTCTCATACAGGATTTATCCTGTCTTGTCTTTCACTAGTTGAGGGAGGGGTCGCGTGGGACCATAGCCACGTATAGAAAAACAGACCTTAGCATCTGCATCGGCAGATAAATCGAAAGCTCCCGACCGAGTCCTGTATTTCTTGATTTGCCCTGTGACAGGACTCGGATGGCACGATGTGATACATGTGCATACAGTCATGGAAAAGCGATTCACGATGAATGCGTGGGAAAAAGGGCGCGGTTGGCGGTTAGCGTAATCCCTAGTGACCCTAGGTGGTTGAACCAAAACCGAGATACGAAAACGTGCAATAGGTAAGCGTAATCCCTAGTAGTCCTGGGTAGCATAAGTCCTAGTTGTACAAACGATAATTCATGTTGGAAGACCCTAGCTAGGTTTAGGGTAACAGTCCAAACCGATCTTAAGGATCATGGAACTATGTTAAAGTAATATAGAATCTCATGGGAAAGCCCGTATGGTCTACGGCAAGGGACTAAACTTATACACGGAAAGGAACATACGAGTGGAGTAACCTATATATGCGGCATATTAGGTTGACATGGACCATTATACGACTTTTGGGTAAGGGTCATTCATGGATAACACATGATACGGTGGGGATACTAGTACGGTAGGTGCAGAGCAGATGTACAGGATAGATACCATGGGGCGTTATACGTGATAGATATCTTGGGGATATTATACTTGACAGGAACTTGACGATGGAATACCTTGACATCGTAATTTATTATGACACTTTAGTTTATCTGAGTTCAGTAGTTCATCATGTTATTTTGATTTAGCTTATCTATCTCGTTATCATGCTTATGTTCATCTCAGTTTCTCATGTCAGTTAACTTTACTAGTTTTTATGCTAATAGTAGATAGGGCTTACTCAGTCTTTTTGACTGACCCGTTTTGTTTCGCCTCTTTTCTTCCGTTTCCCCCCCCCCCCCAGGTTACAGGGAGGAAATACTGTGTTTAGTCCGGACTTCTTCTGCTTGAAGGTCATCATGGATGGCTTGGACCTTTCTTGGTTATGGCTACTTTACTGATTTTACTTGGGGAATAATTTATGAAAAAGTCTTTATGCTTCTTTATTATTGCAAGACAGGTTTTGATGTACTCTGATGAAAAAGGCTTTAGACCTTATTTATTCATGTTATGAAAGTTCGATTTTACTTCTGCTATTTTATATGTTCTGTCTTGTGATACTTCTGTGCATGTTTACCAATAATGCCCCTCTAAAGCTAGTGCATTCCTTTGCGAGTGACCCTAGCGGAGGCGGGGTGTTACACGTGGTATCAGAGCAGAAGGTTACCAGACTGGGCGAAAGTTTTTAAAAGACCTTCTGAAAACTATTTGAAAACCGTTTACAAAGAAGCATTTTTCAAGAAAATTTTCTTTTAAAAGAAAAAGGCTATTCCCCAAAGGCCATTAGCACTATCCTTGTTTCCTTAATTGAATCTCTTTTCCTTTCTTTCCTCCATCTGTAGTCACAGTGGTTTTAACTGCGACTAGTCTTTCCTATCTACGAAAGTGCTTTCCATGCGATGGAGGTGGTTCTCGAGAGACCAGTGGCCGCGTTATAAGAAAGGATAATGAGAAAGAGGATAAAGGATACGAGCTTAAGGATGAGCAACTTGTTGGTATGGCTCAACCCAGAACGAGAGAGAAAGATGAACAATGAAACCCATGACGAGAGAGTACCTTTGGCATGGTAAAACGGAGCGGATAGTTAAGTATCATGGGACAAGGACAAGATCATCGGGAGGGCAATAGTATGCTCTTATTTCTAGGGTACCTCGGAAGGAGGGTAACGATCTTGTTAAAGGTTTAGCTTTTCTTCTCTATCATCCCGTTAGGACTTTGTTTTGATCATCGTATCATTTAAGTCTGCTTCGATAGTTGAGTCTCTGCACCTTAAGTACTAGCGTAATAGAGAATCCCATTTTTGTCTCAAAGTCCTATTGAAGAATCGGTCCATTTATTCATGGCTTGTTTGGATTTGAGAATGTCTATGTCAAGTGTTGAGCTTGGAAATAATGCTTGTGTTTATAAGCTATGGATGGATTCTAAGGATGAAGTGGTTATCCGGTAAGGGGTGCCACTCTCGGTTTTGATAGGAGGGTAGTTAGACTCTTGACTAGCCTTGGTAATACCCTCGGAGTCTCGTGTAACCTTTTGGGTTCGGTCATGATTAGTTACTTAGAATCCCGTGATGCCTTTATTGGAAATTTGAGGCCCGATCGAGTGGTGTTCGCCAATAAGACGGATGGTCTACTTCATTTATGCATGGGTTATAAAGATCACCCAAGTAAGTGTGCATGATAACCTGGTTGGCATCTGTTTACTTTCAAGAGAAAGTTCTTTTACATGGAATACCTTATAGTATATAAACGAGGTCCAAGATTCACTAGTGAATTTTGGAAAGCTTGCATGAGATCATGAGTACGCAGTCATGTTTGCGCCAAGTATTCTAGAAAAAGGATAAGTGCAAGCGGAACGAGAGGCGACAAAGAAATGAGTTCCAGCTCATGTTATGCAAACAGGAAATAAGAAGCTACGAAATCGCGAAGTTAAAAGACGGTCAAGGCACAATGGAATTAAGCTCAAGGAAATGCGACTTTGATGGTCAAAGACTAGATACGCGCATGATATCTCTTTTTGGGAGGATATCCTTGATCCCTGTTTTCTGTAGAGCTTACTTGTAGGCTATCTTTTGTGGACATCCTCTCGGTCCTATTTTCTGTTACAAACCCCGTAAGGAGTTTTGTCTTGTTTATCTTCTCGACCCTGTTTCAGAGAACCCTAGGTAGAACCCTATGGATGTAAACATGTATTTGAAACATTTTATGATTGATATGGTTGCAAGTGATTGCAAGTGGTTGCTCGTGGATGCGTGAATACACATTAGATACTAGCTCGACTCGGTCACATTTCATATTGCATATGCACGAGTATTTATACTTGTTTATGGATGAAATCGAATGTATTATCATGCGGTTGTTGCATATGAGTGAATGATTGTGCACGCATATAATATCTATATGACTAGGACTATTTGCATACATGTTGGATTCATGGCACTATACATATTTTGCATTAGATCACTCAGGCCTGATCATTTACATTAGATAAGTGCATATACACACACCTTTTGCATGTATTCATACAGCATTAGAAATCATCTAAGGACAATGGTTGCTTGTGGATGATGTTTTGAGTAGATGGATGATGGATGGTAGGATATGTTCTTCCTAACTTGGAGATTTCGTGGACGAAATCCTAAAAGGTGGGGAGAATGTAACAACCCGTATTTTTCGATAACGTGTTAAGACGAGAATCAAGGCAGAATTTAATTTTAAATTCTGAATCAAGTAAAACGGGCTATGCCATTGCGTTCGTCTCAGAAAAATACGCAAAATAGAGTCCGAGTTTTCGAAAATCGGAGTCCGTATGACCAAGTTATGGTCCGACAAAGTTTTCAGAAAATTCAAGTTCAAAAGCAAGTTCTAATTTCGAAAATTAGGGCTGGAAGGCTAGGCGGGAGAAATTCCCGCCAGGCACCCCAAGTCGACAGCCCTGTCGACTTGGGAGTCGACATGGCCTCACCCAAGTCGACAGCCCTGTCGACTTGGGGGTCGACTTATGGTGGCCGAGCCATCTTGGCTTGGTGCACCTGCACTTGTCTCTGGTCTTGTTCTGGAAGCTTCCAAAATGGTTTGATGGCTCAGATCCATCCTAGGGTTAATCTAAGGGCCTAAAACTACCCTAATCTCTATAAAAACACCCCTAAGCCTACCCTAAACCCTCATTATTCATTTTTGCAACTAAACTATGGCAAAATTTTACCTCTCATGGCCTCCACTCTCTTCATAAAATTTCTAAATTGTTTCTATGAGAGATTTTCCATGCATACAAGTGTTTTCAAGCTTGTATGAGTGTCATAAGCTTGCATTCAAGTCAAGTTTCTATCTTTGCATCATAAAGCAAGGGTTTTGATCATTTTGGCTCAAGGGTTTTTATGTTAGAGCTTGCATTTTGGGTCTAGTTGATTGCATAAGGGCTTTGTCATATCTTTTGTGCCTTCATAGCAATGTAAGCCCTTTCCCTACTCTTAGATATTAACTATGAAGTTAAATGTTCATGTTTCAAGTTTGGGTTTGATCATTGAGTATGATACATGCTATCATGTCATGCAAGTTTATGAAGTCATTATCTTGATCTTGTGGGCTAAAAGCTACAACCTTTGGGTTGAAATGTTGCATTATGCAACATGAGAACCTTCATAACCTTTATGTCAACTTGCATATGAAGTCATAACCCTTATATGATGATATATGCGAGTTACTAGTCATCATTCCATGTCTTTTGTCACCATGATTTGCTTATGTGCCAAGTTTGGGTTTATGCATGTTTTTGAGGCTTAAGAAGGTAACATGCAAGTTAATGAACACATTATGTCTCATTTGCCACCATGTTCAACTAGTGGCTTTATACCCCCTTTTGTCATGCCTTTGACAAGTTCCTTCTTTGAATCCATTATGCGAGTGTAAAAGCGTTGGGGTCACATTATGGGAAAACATAATGACATGAACATGATTTGGGTAAATGGGTATAAACAAGACAACATGTAACGTTAAATATGACATGTGTTTATACTTGAAAACATGACTTGAAATATAACATGGAAATTGACATGTAGGTATGCTTGAAAACATAAGCTTGGGAATTTACCTATTAAGTTAGGTCTACCCATTGGGAATTTACCTATTAAGTTAGGTCTACCCAATTGCTTGAAAACTTGTAATATGTGTTGGAAACATAATGGACATGACACTTAGATAATATAAGTGTGGCCAACTCGAGGTTGGGTTGAGTTTGCAACGTAAAACTACCCGGAACCGACCGGCCTAACTAGTAGTTGCAAACAATAGGACCCAATGTGAGAAGTTGGTCATGTTGTGCTTGAACCCGAGGTTAGACCAAGTTGTGGTGTAAAGCTACCCGGAACCGACCGGCTTAACTAGTAACCACAACAAAGTCTAATGTGAGAGGTGAAGGTGCATTAAGTAATTAATGCCACATGATAGGGTTAAGTTAATTTGATTAATGACTCTTAAACAAATATGACATGGACAAGTGGGTTAAGTAATTTGATTAGGCTAATGATACTTAACAAAACATGACAAGGTTGGGTAGGTTAAGTAACTTGATTTGCCTAATGACACTTAACCATTTTTATATGACTAGTGGACGGGGTTAAGTTAACCAACACTTAATCAATCCAACGCGATAACTTGGTAAGGTTAAGTAAGTTTTCTTAATGACGCTTAACCGAAAAATACGGTTAACGGATGGGGTTAAGATAAGACTCAACTAGTCTAAACATGGAAATCGGATGGGGTTAAGTTAGCCTAGACTTAATTAATCCCACTTGGTAGTTTAATGGGGTTAAGTTAAACACTTAACTAATCTAAACATGATGAATTGATGTGGTTAAGTGACCTATACTTAACCAATCTAACTCGTTAATTTATTGTGGTTAAGTTAACCAATACTTAACCAATATAACGTGAAAGCATGATAAGGCTAAGTCACGAATCGTTTGAATACACTTGACCGATTTGACTAAGTAAATTGATAGGGTCAAGTTAATATATACTTAACCAATCTAGAATGATAATTGGACGAGGTTAAGTCGTGAATTGCTTAATATACTTAACCAACTTGAGCATGGTTTGTAGGGTTAAGTCTTGAACTTGGATACTTAGCCAATTTTGACATGATTTGTAGACGGGTTAAGTCATGAACTTAAGTGACACTTAATCCATTATGTAAACCCCAGTTCTGAGGATTAGGTGGATAACCGTAGTTAACAATGAGAACGGGAATAAGGCTAAGTGGTAAACCTTAGTTGAGGAATAACTAAGTAATGATTCTTAGTCAAGGAAATTTAGACCAGTTCATAGATAGATGAGTAACCTAATACGGTAGGTCATCGTTTAAGTACACGAGTAGGAGCAAGTATCTGATTTGGATAAAGGCTCCAGCGAACTGGGTAACGAAGCAGCGGCTTCGGGGAACGTGAGGGTATTCTTGGTATCCCTCTATGAGCTGCCAGGTGATTATACTAGGCTCATGAGAGGTTAAGGTCTGCGTTAGAAGAACCAAGAATATGCCTTGGTTGCTATACGAGCGACCTAAAGACGGGGATGGATAAGGGATAGTCGACGATACACGGTCGTACCCTAGATAGCATTTCGTCGGGCTACCTACCATCTTTGGTCAAGCGTGTACGTACGGAAAGGCAGAGAACACCCAATAGACCATAATTGCTATCTAATTATGGTTGCGGTAAGGCTTGGATGTGGGTTGGCCAGTGTTGTGTTCTCATACAGGATTTATCCTGTCTTGTCTTTCACTAGTTGAGGGAGGGGTCGCGTGGGACCATAGCCACGTATAGAAAAACAGACCTTAGCATCTGCATCGGCAGATAAATCGAAAGCTCCCGACCGAGTCCTGTATTTCTTGATTTGCCCTGTGACAGGACTCGGATGGCACGATGTGATACATGTGCATACAGTCATGGAAAAGCGATTCACGATGAATGCGTGGGAAAAAGGGCGCGGTTGGCGGTTAGCGTAATCCCTAGTGGCCCTAGGTGGTTGAACCAAAACCGAGATACGAAAACGTGCAATAGGTAAGCGTAATCCCTAGTAGTCCTGGGTAGCATAAGTCCTAGTTGTACAAACGATAATTCATGTTGGAAGACCCTAGCTAGGTTTAGGGTAACAGTCCAAACCGATCTTAAGGATCATGGAACTATGTTAAAGTAATATAGAATCTCATGGGAAAGCCCGTATGGTCTATGGCAAGGGACTAAACTTATACACGGAAAGGAACATACGAGTGGAGTAACCTATATATGCGGCATATTAGGTTGACATGGACCATTATACGACTTTTGGGTAAGGGTCATTCATGGATAACACATGATACGGTGGGGATACTAGTACGGTAGGTGCAGAGCAGATGTACAGGATAGATACCATGGGGCGTTATACGTGATAGATATCTTGGGGATATTATACTTGACAGGAACTTGACGATGGAATACCTTGACATCGTAATTTATTATGACACTTTAGTTTATCTGAGTTCAGTAGTTCATCATGTTATTTTGATTTAGCTTATCTATCTCGTTATCATGCTTATGTTCATCTCAGTTTCTCATGTCAGTTAACTTTACTAGTTTTTATGCTAATAGCAGATAGGGCTCACTCAGTCTTTTTGACTGACCCGTTTTGTTTCGCCTCTTTTTTTCCGTTCCCCCCCCAAGGTTACAGGGAGGAAATACTGTGTTTAGTCCGGACTTCTTCTGCTTGAAGGTCATCATGGATGGCTTGGACCTTTCTTGGTTATGGCTACTTTACTGATTTTACTTGGGGAATAATTTATGAAAAAGTCTTTATGCTTCTTTATTATTGCAAGACAGGTTTTGATGTACTCTGATGAAAAAGGCTTTAGACCTTACTTATTCATGTTATGAAAGTTCGATTTTACTTCCGCTATTTTATATGTTCTGTCTTGTGATACTTCTGTGCATGTTTACCAATAATGCCCCTCTAAAGCTAGTGCATTCCTTTGCGAGTGACCCTAGCGGAGGCGGGGTGTTACAACTCTGAACACTTTATATTTTTATAAAGTATTTTTAGAACTGATAATTATTGGTTGAATTGCTGAGTGTTGATTGTTTGGTTGAACTGCTAGTCAATTGATTGAAAATACCGATATAGTTATATATATCGTTAATCGATGTTGATTTTGTTTATCAGCATACCTCATATTGAAATGAAATTGATGTGAATTATATTGTGTAACATCTGTGGATGCAGGGAAACAGGTCGGAGGGATCCAACTGGATTCCTCAACATTTATTTACCGTTTTTCATATATTCTGTTATATGATGTGTTATATCATCTGTCGTTGAACCCGTGTGTTTGGATGATGATCAAACCTTTTGATTTGGTATTTTTATACCATAAATGATAACGGGAACTGAAAAGGAATTTTCAAAGTATATTTTGAAAATAAATTATTTATATAAAATCAATAGATTTTATATATAAAAGAAAAAGATTTTCATAGAGGAAAATAATTATAGAATCAAAGAAATTGAGTAAAGGAAAATATTTGTGAAATCAAATATAAAGGAGAAGGTGTGAAAAGAAAAACAAACATAGAGGAAATACATTTGTAAAACAAATGTAAAGGAAAATATTTGCAAATCAAATAGAATAGGGAAAAAGTAGCTATTTGTGAAACCTTTACAAATAGAAATCAAAAGGGAATCATTTGTAAAACGATTACAAATGGAATTGAAAAGCGAATATTCATTTAGGGAATAAAGGAAAGTTAAAAGAGATATTTATGTAGAGAATAAATGGAAAAACTAAAAGTAATAATTTTTTGTTAAATAAATAGAAGTAAAAAGGGAATAGTTATTTGTTAAGTAAACAAATAGAAAAAAGTATTATTCAAAAGAGTTATTCAAAAAGTGTTATTCAAAAGAGTTATTCAAAAAGAGTTATTCAAAAGGAGTTATTCAAATGGAATTATTCAAAAGAGAAAATTCAAAGGGGTTAATTCAAAAGAGTTAATCAACCAAAGTTAAACTGTCAGAGTTAAACAGTTAGAGTTAAACCATTAGAGTTAATCTGAAAAGTTAGTCAGTTAGAGTTAAACCGTTAAAGTTAAACAGTTAGAGTTAAACGATTAGAGTTAAACTGTTAGAGTTAAACTATTAGAGTCTAACAGTTGGAGTTAATCTATTAGAATTAAACCGTTGGAGTTAAGCTGTTAGAGTCAAACAGTTAGAGTTATTTAGTTAGAATTAACTAGTAGAGTAAATCAGTTAGACTTAAGCGGTGTGAATCAAATCGGACTAGAGTTATTCGAATATAGTAACCGAATAAGGGTTAAATTGAGTATTAGTTATTCAATTAGAGTTGATCGAACTTAGTTATTCGAGATAGAGTTAAACAGAAGTAGTTATTCAGTATAAATTGCCATTTAGCACGACTGCTAGCGAAATTCGCAGGGCTGCAGATAGCCTAAGGTGGTCGGATGTTTCCTGAGGGAATCAGGCGTAACCATTGTGATCACTGCGATCTAGAGTCAAGCGAATGAAGTTAAATAAAATGTTAGCTATTCAAAATGAAGTTAAAAACAGAAATAGTTAGTCGAATATAGGTTAATCGAATATTAGCTATTCGATAATAGTTAGTCAAATTAAGTTAAATAAGTTGAGTTAAATAAGTTGAGTTAATTAAGTTAAGTTAGTCAAGTTGAGCTGATCAAGTAAGTTGGTCGAGTTGAGTTAATCAAGATGAGTTAATCAAACCGAGTTATCCAAATAAGAGTTAATCCAGTAAAAGTTAATAGAATAAGGGTTATAAATTATAGTTAACCGAATAGGAATTGATAAATTAGTTGTTCGTGTATTTATTTGAGCTAGAAAGAAAAAGTCATATTAAAGTTATTATATTTCGGACGCAGGGGATTATAACACCATTATTATAATCAAATGACTTCCGTAAAGGAAGTGGATTCGTAAATAGAATCCGAGAGTTACGTAAGTAAGTGGTTGAAAGTGTAAAAAGGTGAACTTTGTCTGTTTCGAATTTAGAAATATTGTTCAGTTAAGGTCTGAGAGGTAATTATACCCCAACTTGATTGACTTCAGTTTTAACTAAGAAGTGGATAAGTTCGATAGTGAAAAGTGGTTAAGTGAATTTAGTTAATGAGCATAATGGTCTGTGTTGACATAGCGATATTTATTCAAACATCTGTTTCAACCCAATGAAGGAATTTTGGAAATGTTTTCCAAATAAGATCAGGATATTTTCTAATATAGAAAACAAGAAGTGGAAATGTTTTCCATTGTTAATAACGTATATTTTCTAAATATAGTAAATAAGAAATATAGGGAAACAGGAATAAGGAAAAGAATAAATTTATGATAATTTGATTTAAGAATTAATGATGATTGATGATTGATCGATAGAATTTCCATCTGGAAATAATATCGTTGTTTGCACACAGACATGTTTTCATTTGATAGTTAAATCACCGACTATCAAAGTTTTTGACCATTTTACATTGTTAATATGGAGAGACCAGTTGGATTATTATCCACAGAACCACTCCGTATTGGCATAAGCGTTGCGAATCAAGTATGCTGAATATATTGAAGACGGAGTAAAGTGCAAGGGCTATCCTGTTTACAGAATAGTGCCTTTGGTTTGTCCAGTCTTATGACAAACGTGTATGGAAGAATGCCTGACATAGTATATTCAATAGACCGCGTAAGTTGATCTCTTCAAACATACTTACGTTTGGTGGCGGAGGAATTCGTTTCTCTTAGCTTTATACCCGTGGTGTTTTTGGGGAAATCAATTTGTGATTCGGCGAGTATGACGATGTGGCATTCAAAGTGAATGATCTGTCAGAGATAAGCGTGGCCTCTAGCCTCATCAACCGGGAAATGACAAAAATCGGGCAGGCAACATGGCTATGTGGGTCGCACCCATTAGGATGTATAATCACCTATCTAGAGAAATTCCAATTGCTTCTTAAATCTATCGATGCTGCCCCATTCGGGAGACGGTTGCTGATCCCAACCGTTGGTGATATATATTCGATACACTCAAGCGAAATGAGTGGTCGGTCATGTGAGGGCCGGGTTGCAAGATGTTCTTGTTGAACCCAGTGTATTCGCCTCTAGAGATACACTATCGGCAGGTGGTCCCATACCTTGTCAAAGTCGGAATCCAATCTCCAATAAGTGCCCGCGAGTTTGATTTGTATACTATATATGTAGAGCGTGAGATGCAAGCGTTCTACTAGATTTTAATTACTTGTGATTAGACATTATTATAATATCAGATAATATATGATTTACAAAGTGTTTTGGGTTATCGTAAGGTAAAAACCGTCCGTGTTTATGTGTGGATTGGTCTTACGATTATCTTTTCTTTCGAAAGGATTTTGAAAGTTAAACCAAATGATTTGAGTTTACTCACACCAGTCCCATGACTGACCCAGAGTTTATTTTGTTTTGTTTTCTCTAAACTCTTGGGTGCCCAAATTTGTACGGGCAGTCAAGTAGTCAGGATTTTACAGATAGACTTGAAGAGCTTGGAGCAGGAGGCTTCAAGATTTTTCTAGCTATTGATTATTTCGCTGTGATGAAAGTGTTGTACTCTGATAATGGTATTGTATGCATATACTGCTTTTGATTTCAAGTTATGTGATATATTATATTTTATTCGTTCCGCTGTGAGATTCGTGTGACTCTGATGTTGTGTTCTTCTTTTTCTTCTTCTATTCTAATTTTCTATCTTATCTATCCTCACCCTCTAAATTCTTTCATTAACTATTCGGTAATTGTCGACCCTTGATGTACGATATGTGTTGTATATCGGATAATCAAGGTCGTCTTTTCCCGGGTCGTTACAGTTGGTATCAGAGCTGAAGGTTAGGTGATTTACCTTGGCTCTGTGGCGTGACTCAGTAGAGATGGGGTTAGTAATGCCCTAGACTGTGTTTGAGTGTATATATAAGAGTGAACGTATTTGTTATTTTATATTAAATGATTTTATACCGTGGAGATTTATTGGTTGAGTCGTTTATGAGTTCTAGTCGATCAGTTTGATCCACTGTATCGATAGGAGTTTATAAACACTTGAATACGATGGGTCGACACGATATGTTTTGAAAAAAGGGTAAATGAAATAATTTTACCCAAATTATATTTTGATATAAGCAAAGTATAGATATTTGAAATTATTATAGTATATTGAATGTGTTGGTTGTGATTATAATCGAATAAGATTATAAAATGTGAAATGGTTATGTAAATAACAAATCAAAATTCATATAAGTGAAATATATGAAATCTGATGAATTAAATCTGAATTTAAGTTCAGAATTGGAATTAAAATTGCTAAAATTTGAATAAGCGTTGTAAATGGAATTAAATTGAATATATGTGAATTTTAAAATCCTGGGAGATTTTAAATTTGTTACAAGCATTGAAAAGGGATATTTTGAAATGAATTTCAAAATGAAAATGTTTAAAAATGGGTTTTGAAAGTGCTATAGTATTGAACTCACTTCGATAGCTGGAAAATAAATTCCGATGTTGATCCGGACATCATCGGTGCTCATTTTCGAGTTTGTAAGTGACGGATTACTACCAAAGATTTTGTTTTTGAATTGTTTTGAGAAACCGAGTTGTTTTGATATTCCAAAGGGATATTTGATTTTTGGAAAAGGCAAAGCTATTTGAAACTCCCAGGTACAGATTATTGAAATAAACACAAATTAAATAGAAATTTGTGAAAGCAAATTTGAAATTGAATTGAAGGCAGTTCAGTGGAAATTGAGTTGAATTGAAATAGAATGGTATCAAGTAGAATTGGACTAGATTAGAGATAATCTGTGATAGAAATGGATGGCCGAGCAAGAATTTTGAATTGAGATTGGAATTGCAGTTTGATTGAAATTTGGCTTGGTTATAAGCGGATGGTCGTGTTGAAGATAAAAGTGATTGGGAGTTTGATTGGGATGATAGTGGTATATGCTAAATTGATAGCAGAATTGAATGTCGACAAAAAAGGTACACGTACATATTCATATGAGTTTGATGAGATTTATGAACCTGTTGGGCAAGCCACTTGGCTGTTTGATTTTCTTTTGGGTTGAAGAAGGCCTAGGGAGGCGAGTTGGAGTTTGAGCTATTGACCAGTACAAAGGAGGTGCTGGCGAAATTTTTCAGAAATTTCGAGTGTTAGAAAATTTTCAGAATTTTTGAAAATTTTCGTTTATAGAAATAAATTAATAAATTAATTAGAATAGATTGGTTTAGTGAAATCAGAGTAACCAAATAATTTTAACCTAGTTATAAAGTTCATTTTTCTACCTTAGCAATTTCGAGGACGAAATTATTTTAAGGGGGAAAGAATGTAATGGCCCGGATTTTTTGACCATTTAGTTTAATATTTAAAAATGTTTTTTATTGTTTTGGAATTTTAAATGGTTTAATTTCAATAATTTTGAATATTTTATTTTATTCCGAAATGGTAGAAATTCAGTGGATCTGCAATATAATGTGAACTGGCAGTATAAAAGGATAAATTTTTAATTTAAAATAGTACGTTTACAAAGAATGTAGTAGCTAACGAACTCGGATTTCAATGAAATCAGTTTCATTAAATCCGAAATGATGAAATTAGGTAACCAACCAAGTTACGTCAAAAATGGCATCCGTATGTGGAAAAGAAAAAAATAGAAGGCCAAAATTTGAACTAAATTTTGACGGTAATTTGAATTTGCTAATGCTAACGGCAAAACTGGAACCTGAGACCTATCCAGGAAAATTCTAAACATAGGATATTAGCTATATATGAAATCTGGGAAAATCCTATAACGGATATAGAAAGTTATTAAGGAAACAAAATTTAAATAAATTTTTTGAAAATCTAAACGAACTCCGATTTTTGATTTGAATACATAGGATTGAAGTACGTTAAAAACCGGACCAGATGGTGGAAGAATATCTGAAAACCGTTATCGTTTGATACTCCAACATGAGACCGGAAGGTATTGAAACTAACACAAAACACTATTTTGAATTTGAATTTAAATTATTTGAAAGTTCAAACAAATTCAAAATTGATATATTTTTATATAGTATTGAAGAGCAAGAAAAATTGAACAACATGGTTGAAAAAGATTTTGGATAAGGTATCAATAAGTAAATCAAATTAACGTCCGAATAGGGTTGAGAAAACACACTTTACAATTCATAAATTATTAAATTTATTTATAATTTAATTAATTTAAGGATTAATCCTAGCCATCCATTTTCGACCGTTGGATTCGCGCCACCTCAGCAATCCATGTGACTCATTCGGCTATAAATAGCCCCCCCCCCCCCTTCATTTTAAACTCACTCCTCCTCCTCTTCTTTCAAGCTTTGGCAATGGCAGAAATAATAATAAAATAATAGGAAATAGGGAAAAGGGAGGAAGGGAGAAAGGAGGGCAATACAGGGAGCTAGGGACTCTTGGGCAGAGGCTTGGGCTTCGCGGGGTAAGTTTTTAAATAATATTTATTTATTTATTTGTGTAATATATATATATATATATTATAATTAAAATAGAATTTATAAAAATAAATATCAGAGCATTCTAAGGGTGACAGAGAGGATAGTGTCTAAGGCTTGAGTTTGGAAAATATAGTTTCCTGCTCTCCCTGGCTATCCCTAACTGATCCGACGGATGGGATGATTAATTTAAAATTTAAATTTAAAATTTAATTTTAATTTAATTTGAATTTAAAACAGACCAGGGGCATTTTCGTAATTTTTAACCATAAACTTTAAAAGCTTATAACTTTTTCAAAACAAGTCGGATTTCCACGAAACAAGGACCGTTGGATTCTTATCGA
Source organism: Allium sativum (assembly GCA_030737875.1). Classification (NCBI taxonomy): domain Eukaryota; kingdom Viridiplantae; phylum Streptophyta; class Magnoliopsida; order Asparagales; family Amaryllidaceae; genus Allium; species Allium sativum. The sequence goes on along the minus strand of CM060913.1, from coordinate 704,170,079 downwards.
AAAATACTTTAAAATGAGTGGAAGCAGATTTTTGATCCGGGTTAAAAATTTTAAGTTATAATTAAATGAATATTTTTAAATATTTTACTTGAAAATTAAATTTAATTAATATTAAAATGGTTTTTCAATTTTAAAAAAATTTGGATATGGCTAGAGATGGGAAAGTAGGATTTTTTAGAAGGGCAGGGAAGGTAATTTGGCTAATAACGCAATTAGAAATTAATTAAGATAAAAATAATTTAATTAATTTAATTAAATATATATTCATTTAAATTAGGTAAATATTGTAAATAGAACTTTTGCATACATTAACGAAATTTAACGAAACAGGATCTGTTGGGATCGTATGGACGAGCACTACGCAATGGAACTGACCGCAAGTGGATTGGAGCTCGTCTGGATTAATGGTGAAATTTAACGTCTGAACCAAATCAATGACCGATTATCGTTATTCAACGATAAACCGTCCAATGTGAGTAAATCTCACTAACTCTGAACACTTTATATTTTTATAAAGTATTTTTAGAACTGATAATTATTGGTTGAATTGTTGAGTGTTGATTGTTTGGTTGAACTGCTAGTCAATTGATTGAAAATACCGATATAGTTATATATATCGTTAACCGATGTTGATTTTGTTTATCAGCATACCTCATATTGAAATGAAATTGATGTGAATTATATTGTGTAACATCTGTGGATGCAGGGAAACAGGTCGGAGGGATCCAACTGGATTCCTCAACATTTATTTACCGTTTTTCATATATTCTGTTATATGATGTGTTATATCATCTGTCGTTGAACCCGTGTGTTTGGATGATGATCAAACCTTTTGATTTTGTATTTTTATACCATAAATGATAACGGGAAGTGAAAAGGAATTTTCAAAGTATATTTTGAAAATAAATTATTTATATAAAATCAATAGATTTTATATATAAAAGAAAAAGAGTTTCATAGAGGAAAATAATTATAGAATCAAAGAAATTGAGTAAAGGAAAATATTTGTGAAATCAAATATAAAGGAGAAGGTGTGAAAAGAAAAACAAACATAGAGGAAATACATTTGTAAAACAAATGTAAAGGAAAATATTTGCAAATCAAATAGAATAGGGAAAAAGTAGCTATTTGTGAAACCTTTACAAATAGAAATCAAAAGGGAATCATTTGTAAAACGATTACAAATGGAATTGAAAAGCGAATATTCATTTAGGGAATAAAGGAAAGTTAAAAGAGATATTTATGTAGAGAATAAATGGAAAAACTAAAAGTAATAATTATTTGTTAAATAAATAGAAGTAAAAAGGGAATAGTTATTTGTTAAGTAAACAAATAGAAAAAAGTATTATTCAAAAGAGTTATTCAAAAAGTGTTATTCAAAAGAGTTATTCAAAACGAGTTATTCAAAAGGAGTTATTCAAATGGAATTATTCAAAAGAGAAAATTCAAAGGGGTTAATTCAAAAGAGTTAATCAACCAAAGTTAAACTGTCAGAGTTAAACAGTTAGAGTTAAACCATTAGAGTTAATCAGAAAAGTTAGTCAGTTAGAGTTAAACCGTTAAAGTTAAACAGTTAGAGTTAAACCGTTAGAGTTAAACTGTTAGAGCTAAACTATTAGAGTCTAACAGTTGGAGTTAATCTATTAGAATTAAACCGTTGGAGTTAAGCTGTTAGAGTCAAACAGTTAGAGTTAGTTAGTTAGAATTAACTAGTAGAGTAAATCAGTTAGACTTAAGCGGTGTGAATCAAATCGGACTAGAGTTATTCGAATATAGTAACCGAATAAGGGTTAAATTGAGTATTAGTTATTCAATTAGAGTTGATCGAACTTAGTTATTCGAGATAGAGTTAAACAGAAGTAGTTATTCAGTATAAATTGCCATTTAGCACGACTGCTAGCGAAATTCGCAGGGCTGCAGATAGCCTAAGGTGGTCGGATGTTTCCTGAGGGAATCAGGCGTAACCATTGTGATCACTGCGATCTAGAGTCAAGCGAATGAAGTTAAATCAAATGTTAGCTATTCAAAATGAAGTTAAAAACAGACATAGTTAGTCGAATATAAGTTAATCGAATATTAGCTATTCGATAATAGTTAGTCAAATTAAGTTAAATAAGTTGAGTTAATTAAGTTAAGTTAGTCAAGTTGAGCTGATCAAGTAAGTTGGTCGAGTTGAGTTAATCAAGATGAGTTAATCAAACCGAGTTATCCAAATAAGAGTTAATCCAGTCAAACCGAGTTATCCAAATAAGAGTTAATCCAGTAAAAGTTAATAGAATAAGGGTTATAGATTATAGTTAACCGAATAGGAATTGATAAATTAGTTGTTCGTGTATTTATTTGAGCTAGAAAGAAAAAGTCATATTAAAGTTATTATATTTCGGACGCAGGGGATTATAACACCATTATTATAATCAAATGACTTCCGTAAAGGAAGTGGATTCGTAAATAGATTCCGAGAGTTACGTAAGTAAGTGGTTGAAAGTGTAAAAAGGTGAACTTTGTCTGTTTCGAAGTTAGAAATATTGTTCAGTTAAGGTCTGAGAGGTAATTATACCCCAACTTGATTGACTTCAGTTTTAACTAAGAAGTGGATAAGTTCGATAGTGAAAAGTGGTTAAGTGAATTTAGTTAATGAGCATAATGGTCTGTGTTGACATAGCGATGTTTATTCAAACATCTGTTTCAACCCAATGAAGGAATTTGGGAAATGTTTTCCAAATAAGATCAGGATATTTTCTAATATAGAAAACAAGAAGTGGAAATGTTTTCCATTGTTAATAACGTATATTTTCTAAATATAGTAAATAAGAAATATAGGGAAACAGGAATAAGGAAAAGAATAAATTTATGATAATTTGATTTAAGAATTAATGATGATTGATGACTGATCGATAGAATTTCCATCTGGAAATAATATCGTTGTTTGCACACAGACATGTTTTCATTTGATAGTTAAATCACCGACTATCAAAGTTTTTGACCATTTTACGTTGTTAATATGGAGAGACCGGTTGGATTATTATCCACAGAACCACTCCGTATTGGCATAAGCGTTGCGAATCAAGTATGCTGAATATATTGAAGACGGAGTAATGTGCAAGGGCTATCCTGTTTACGGAATAGTGCCTTCGGTTTGTCCAGTCCCAGGACAAACGTGTATGGAAGAATGCCTGACAGAGTATATTCAATAGATCGCGTAAGTTGATCTCTTCAAACATACTTACGTTTGGTGGCGAAGGAATTCGTTTCTTTTAGCTTTATACCCATGGTGTTTTTGGGGAAGTCAATTTGTGATTCGGCGAGTATGACGATGTGGCATTCAAAGTGAATGATCTGTCAGAGATAAGCGTGGCCTCTAGCCTCATCAACCGGGAAATGACAAAAATCGGGCAGGCAGCATGGCTATGTGGGTCGCACCCATTGGGATGTATAATCACCTATCTAGAGAAATTCCAATTGCTTCTTAAATCTATCGATGCTGCCCCATTCGGGAGACGGTTGCTGATCCCAACCGTTGGTGATATATATTCGATACACTCAAGCGAAATGAGTGGTCGGTCATGTGAGGGCCGGGTTGCAAGATGTTCTTGTTGAACCCAGTGTATTCGCCTCTAGAGATACACTATCAGCAGGTGGTCCCATACCTTGTCAAAGTCGGAATCCAATCTCCAATAAGTGCCCGCGAGTTTGATTTGTATACTATATATGTAGAGCGTGAGATGCAAGCGTTCTACTAGATTTTAATTACTTGTGATTAGACATTATTATAATATCAGATAATATATGATTTACAAAGTGTTTTGGGTTATCGTAAGGTAAAAACCATCCGTGTTTATGTGTGGATTGGTCTTACGATTATCTTTTCTTTCGAAAGGATTTTGAAAGTTAAACAAAATGATTTGAGTTTACTCACACCAGTCCCATGACTGACCCAGAGTTTATTTTGTTTTGTTTTCTCTAAACTCTTGGGTGCCCAAATTTGTACGGGCAGTCAAGTAGTCAGGATTTTACAGATAGACTTGAAGAGCTTGGAGCAGGAGGCTTCAAGATTTTTCTAGCTATTGATTATTTCGCTGTGATGAAAGTGTTGTACTCTGATAATGGTATTGTATGCATATACTGCTTTTGATTTCAAGTTATGTGATAGATTATATTTTATTCGTTCCGCTGTGAGATTCATGTGACTCTGATGTTGTGTTCTTCTTTTTCTTCTTCTATTCTAATTTTCTATCTTATCTATCCTCACCCTCTAAATTCTTTCATTAACTATTCGGTAATTGTCGACCCTTGATGTACGATATGTGTTGTATATCGGATAATCAAGGTCGTCTTTTCCCTGGTCGTTACAAAAGATTTATTCTTTCCACGCGGGGTTTAAGAACAATGTTATTTAAGACACCGTTCACGACAAATCCAAAATCCAATTCTTTTTTTTAAATAATGGATTATTATCCTAGTTAATAACTAGTTCATTTCGATAAAAATATTTTTATCTTTTCAAAACTGGAATTTTATCATCCAAATTCTTTGCAAATCATTTATTATGATTTTACATAATTTTTCCGTATTTTTAATAATTTTATTTAGGCCCTTACAGTCGGTTTCCAATAACGACCACTGAACTACATCCATAGCGACCTTTTCTAAAAAAAATTGGACATAATTCCAAATCCAATCGTTAGATTTCAAATCTCTTATATTCATTGGAATGCTCTTTTTGATACGAACCCAATGGTTCCAGTTTTAGGAGAATCCAACGGTCGGATCTCCCGTTACATCAAATTGAAGTTAATGGTCGAAATTTGCGAATGGTCGCCACGCGTTCTATTCAGGCCATTAAATATATATAATATATATTATATATATTTCATCGATTTCCAATTAAAACGTATTTTATAAATCGTTTATAAATTCGTTTTAAAATGATTCCAACTTCATTTTCAATTTTAAATCAAAATTGAGTATTGTATATCTTTATCATATTAAAATGATAATATTTCCAAAATATTAGATTTTGAAATCACTTCTTTTCGATATTCATTATAAAATGAATAAAATCGATCGATAAACCTGTTCGAGTTAAAATGGCGTTTGCTACTTAACTCGACTTCATATTTTTATATTTTTGTGTTCATTCAAAGTCGGACATCAAAATCATAATTTTATTCTTCATTGAATATTAATTTAAAATATTTGTTATTTCAAAATATTCTTTATTTTAAAATATTCTTTATTTTAAAATATTCTTTATTTCTAAATATTCTCACTAACATGCTAAAGACAATATTTTTAACGAACAAAATATATTTTCATATATGACTATTTTATTTTCATTAACATGTTAAAGATTGCATTTTTAATGAACAAAAATCATATTTTAACATATGACTCTTTTATTTTCATTAACATGTTAAAGATTGCATTTTTAACCAACAAAAATGATATCTTAACATATGACTCTTTTATTTTCATTAACATGTTTAAGATTGTATTTTTAACGAACAAAATCATATTTTAACATATGACACTTTTTATTGGTTTATTCACACAATAAAAATGTGATTTTTATTGTTAAAACATTTTATTTCAAAAAATGAATATTTTTAATGATTCCTACATACAATAAAAATGAAATTTTTATTGTTAAAACATTTTTATTCAAAAATGAATCTTTTTAATGATCTTACATACCATAAAAATGAATTTTTATTGTTGAAACATTTTTATTAAAACATTCTTCATTTTAAAACATTCCTTATTTTAAAATGTCCTTTATTATAAAATGTTCTTTATTATAAAATGTCTTTTACTATAAAATGTTCTTTTTATTATAAAACATCTCTTATTCTAAAATGTCCTTTTACATTAAAATGTCCTTTTACATTAAAATGTCTTTTTTTATTAAAATGTCTTTTTTTTATTAAAATGTCTTTTTATATTAAAATGTCTTTTTATATTAAAAAAATGTTCTTTTACATTATTTACATTAAAAATGTTCTTTTATATAAAAAAATGTTCTGAATCGGAATGCGACTCAATCAATTACCATATAATTTCAGTTATATGGATTTCATACATCGCGTGTATATAACAATAATGATAAATAATCATTAAACACTCCATTCACATCCAAAGTGAAAATTTACAACTGTGTGAGCATTAAAATAAATAAATAATGCTCATAACAGACTGTCAATCCATCGATTGACATATAACTAAATATTGAGCCTAGTGTATGTCAAATATCGTCCCAATACCCATGTGGGGTTTTCAACAACAACAGTTTATTTACACAAATTATGGGTTAATAAATTTAACCGAAATTCACTGTTCCAATTATAAATAAATATTTATAATTTAATTTCACTATCCTATTAATATTAACATTATTTTTAATATGTTAAACATTTCACATCACAACCAACATGCAATACAGTCAATTTAAATCGTCTATGGTATGTGGACGAGGAAGGTGATCTAACAAGTACCATGTACAATTTATAGTGATTAAACTGATAAAAATCTACACTGGCAATCCTATATATTTTTCATTTCTGAAAATAAATAAATAATTGTGCTGAAATTTTAGTGAGGAGTTCTCACCTTTGTTTCCACTCCGTCATTCCTTATTGGCAATCTGTTCGCCTCCAGTCGGTTCCATCGCCATCTGTTTCACGCGGTTATATATTAAAAATCATATTTTTATAATGCTATATATATTAAAAATCATATTTTTATAACGTTATATATATAATCATATTTTTAATTTAAAACTACCTTGTAATAAAAATCCAATTTTTATAGCAATGTTATTTTATGTAAAATTTCTATTTTTAAAAACAATGCTAATTCTATGATTAAAAACAATGCAAATTTTATGATTACAAACAATGTATATTCTACGATTAAAAACAATTTATATTTTATGATTAAAAACAATGTATATTTTATGGTTAAAACATTGTATATTTTATGATTAAAAACAATGTATATTTTATGGTTAAAACATTGTATATTTTATGATTAAAAACAATGTATATTTTATGATTAAAACATTGTGTATTTTATTTACTAAATCAAAGTTCTTTTTTTATTCAAAACAATGTTCTTTTTTTATTCAAAACAATGTTCTTTTTTTTCCTATTCTAAAAAAGAATGCTATTTTTGTTTTCATAATCACATTTCTAGAAACAATGTTATTTGTATATTTTTAAAACAACATTTTTAACAATAATGCAATTTATATATTTTTAAAACAATTTAATTTATATTTTAAAACAATCATATTTATTTATTTTAAAACCATCATTTTTATTTATTTTAAAACAATCATTTTTATTTATTTTAAAACAATCATTTTTTTTTATTTTAAAACAATAAACAGGGATTACCCTTCTCCTTTGTTAACCTTCTGTAACCCGCTCCTTATACATCGAACCCATCTTGCCGTTAAACACTCCTCGTCGCACCACCAATCGGACCACCAGAGACCGATCCAACTTCGCCACGCCAAAGCCCTTGACCCGCCATCCTCCACCAGGCGTTACGGCGGATTCGAACTACCCAGGCATCGCGAAAACACCAATGAATAGTGTGAATTCGCAGAAGAAATTCTTACAATCCTTGCAATAAAAAGCGATCTTGACCGTTGGTTGAATAGATCTCGATGAGTTCTTCGAATTTGCCTTACGTAGTCTTTCGAATTATAAACTGGATTGGAAGAAATTCGAGGACCAAATCGCGACAATCCCAACCATTATTTTTCTGTGAGGAGCGGTAGCGCAGAATGGATAAAAAGAATAGGGTTTGCACGTTTATATATATATATAATATAAATTAATATTTTATTCTAATTAATTCTAAAAAGGTGAATTTCGCGTCCGAACCCCAATTCTGTAACGACCCAGAATTTTGGGGCCAATTTAAAATTTTTATTTTAGAAATTTTAATGGATTTTAATGTTTAAAATAATCTATTTTAAATAATAACGACTACAAGTTTATTTTAAAACGAATAGATTCAATTTAATTATAAAAGGAGTTTAAAATAGCGCTGCAGTTTGAAATTTTGAAATTGAACTTTGATTGACTGTACAGGATTCATTTTAAATCAGAATTGAGCGAAACAAGAAATATTTAAATCTGTTTAATCATATCTTTCAAACGAATCTGAAAAACTGAAATTTCATTTTAAAAATCAAAAGTTATGTCCAGTTTAAAATTTAGAAAAGTCGCTGTAGAATTTATATAGATTTTAATATAATATATTGGCCTTGAAAATAGTCATTTTTCAAACGACCTCGTTTTTCGACGAAACCACTTTTGTTGGAACCGGAATGTCAAATTATAGCTAAGTTTCAATTTTCATAATTTTTCGAATTAATATGTGAGCATGACAAAGGAAAACGTGTTTTGACTGTTTCAGTCAAATTTAATCGACTAGAAAATGGCCATTTTTCCAACAGTCTCAGAATTCGACGAAATTAGTCTTATTAGAACCGTATCGTCAAAACATAGCCAAAAATAATTTTTCTGTAATTTTTAGAGTCAGCATGTGCCCCTGGTAATTTAAAATGTACGTTTAAATTAAATATAAATTGATTTATATTTTAAATTAAAGGAAAACATATTGTAACAGCCGAATTGGGTTACGAAACATATTCCATTGTGTCCGGAACAGGGGTATTTAGCTAGCAGCGACACTCGTTGGGTTCGATTTGGAGTTCGTATAGGAAAACATGAATTATTGAATTAAATAAATAAATTAAAAGGGAAATACACGGTATAAATACACTGTACTATACCCTATACGCATAACCCTAATTCCTCAATACTACAGCCGCAGTTCTATTCAAATCTATGGCCGATATTGTCCAATATTCCTCCCTCAAAATCTCCCAAACCTTTCTAAATTAAATAGAATCTCTACAACCAAATTATAGAGGATCATATGCTCTACAAATCCATAAGGACATGATCAATTTTAGGGAGGAGACAAGTGCGAATTTGGGCTGCAAACCCGCAGCGTTGGGGCGTCAATCGGAGGCGCTACAGGCCGTCGAGTTGAACGCCGTTATAGGCGTGGGGAGGAGGGCTTCTGGGCGGTTCTCGTGGGGTGCTCGGATCTGAGGTCGACAGCCTCAGGTGATGGCGGCGGCGGCGCTTTTCTTTGGAGCAGTTGGGTTCGAAGTTTCCTGGAAATGACGTTTGGGAAGACAAGTATTAGGCGGCCTAATGGAGATTAAGTAAATGATTAAGGTTTAGTTAAATAATGGCTTAAGTAAATAATTGTTTAAACATATAAATCTTGTAAATTTAATATCTTGTTCATATGGAATCAGACAGTGACGAAATTGATTGTGTTGGATACGTATTTTCGAGCACTACCACCTGAAGCTGACTAGGACTGAAATAGAGCTAATCAGAATTCATGGAAATTTAGATTTGAATAGCAATGTGAGATTTCTTTGTTTTAAAAATAATTAAAATTTAATTATCTTTTATTGTTTCAATTCCATATATGTATGTTAATTGAATTCAATTCTGTGATGTATGATATTGTATTTGTTGTTTGTTGATGATGATGGTTTTTGTGGTATGTGTTAATTAGATTATGTTAAGCAATTTTGTGTTAATTAGATTATGTTAAACAAATTTAACACTTTTGTCAATCAGATTATGTTAAACAAAAATGGACATTTTTATTTGAAATATGTTATGCAATTCAAAATGACATTTTGATTAGAAGTTGGTTATGAAACAAAAGAAGAGATTTTGGTTAAACATTCTTTTTCAAATAAAAAGAATAGATTTTGTTAAAACATTCTTTTTCAAACAAAAGAACAGGTTTTTAAGTACCATTCTTTTCAATAAAAAGAAATCATGTTTTATTGTCATATTTGTTTACAATAAAGATTAGAATTACACAGGATTTTCATTTTTATTTACATTAGAAAAGTCAAACAGAAGAAAAAAATTAACATTTTTGTTGAATAAAATTAGGTCAAACAAAAATAATCATTTTTGTTGGATAGAAATAGTTGAAATAAATTAAATCATTTTGTTGAAATAAAATAGTTAAAAATAAAAAGAAACATTTTTGTCAAAAACTTGATTAGAAACAAAATTAACATTTTTTTTTTGTTAATTAGATCATGTTGAACAGAATTAACATTTCTTGTTAATTAGATTATGGTTAAATAAAAATCACCTTCATGTTTATGAAAATAAAAAAAACAACCTTTTTATTTGAAATATGTTTTGTAAATCAAAATAACATTTTTATTAGAAATTTGCAAGGATGACATTTTTAGAAATGTGTTGTGAAAATCAAAATGACACTTTTGATTAGAAATTTGTAATGAAAATTAAAACAACATTTTTATACCATGAAAAGGATTAGAAAAATCATATTTTGATATTAACATTAGAAAAATCATATTTTGATATTAGAAATGTTAACATTAGAAAAATCATATTTTGATATTAGAAATGTTAACATTAGAAAAATCATATTTTGATACTAGAAATGTCAACATTAGAAAAATCATAGTTTGTTATAAAAAGTTGCATTAGAATAAAATGATTTTAACCAAAATTGTCACTTTTGGTCAATAAAATGGGTTTAAACAAAATTCTCATTTTGTTTGCATTAGAAGTTAATAAACAAAATCATCATATTTGTTTACATTAAAAAGAATGAGTTAAGAATGTATATTTTTATACATTAAAAAGAATGAGTTAGAAATGAACATTTTTGTTTACATAAAATGAAATTGAAGAATTTACATTTTCCCATGTAAATAAAAGGAAGTAAAGTATTTACATTTTTCAATGTAAATAAAAGATTAAATAGAAATTCACATTTTCTATGTAATTAAAGACTAAAGTTAAAGAATTACATTTTTATGTAAATTAGAATAAGAAGGACATTTTTATTAAGAAAATGTAAATTAAAATAAAAGGTGACATTTTCATTCTTATTTTATTATTCAATAAGAGATTAGAATTAAAGTTATATTTTTACATTTTAGATGTAAACAAAAGCATAGATTTTAAAGCTACATTTTTATGGCCATTATTTATGCAATAAAAAGAATAGATGTAAATGTCACATTTCTATTGTTAGAATAGAGACAATAAAAAGAATAGAATAAATAGAATAGATTTTAAAATTACATTTTTCTATGTAATTAAAGAATGATAGTAAAAAAAAATTACATTTGTCAATGTAATAAAAGATTGAATAAAACACTACGGTAGCGTTTGGTTTAGATTTTTCAATTTTGAGTTTTCACACATACAAAAATACCGATAATGCACATATATCGTGAAAAATGACCGTTTTACAAAACGGAGTTAACACACAAAACCGAAAACAACTTTTTATTATTTTTCATATTTTAATAAACAAGGGAATGACAATAACAAATCCGTCTATCCACCATTCCTGCGGTCTCCTCCGTCACTCTTTTTTCCTTTGATTCATCACCATCACTACACTTTAAATCTTGACAACTTCCATAATTAACGCCGAAAACTAAAAATGCAAAACACAAAATAAACCAAAAGCTACCTACATTTTTCAATGTAATAAAAGATGAAATAAAATAAGTAAAATTGAAATCATGGTTTTTATGGCCATTTGGTTTCAATAACAAGAACGAACATTAGAAAATGCATTTTCAATGTAAAATAATTTCATTGAGAAGAATTAATCATTTAAATATGATGTTAGCGATGGTTTGAAACATAGGGTTGTTGTATAGAAGTATTCGATGTACTAAAGATAAATGTTGTGTATTCAAAATTGGATATTATACTTCCATTTACAAGTTACCCGACTTGTCTATGTGACTGGGACGATAATTTTTACACATCGCCCAAGTGCACGAATATATTATTATTTGTTTGATGGATGAAACCCCACACGGGTATTGGGATGATATTGGATACACACTAATCCCAATATTTAGTTATCTGTCAATCGATTGATTGACAGTCTGTGATGAGCATCAGTCATCTACTTTAATGCTCACACAGTTATAAATTCCACTTTGGGTGTTATTTGAATGCTTGGTAATTATTTATCATGATTGTTGATTACATACAATATATGGTTGTTGATTGAGTCACATTCCAATAAAGAATATTTTAGAAAATGTCTTAGAAAAAGATTATTTTAGAAAAAGAATATATTTTGGAAAAATATATTTTTCTTGAATGAATTGGTTATTAACTAAAATAAATCATTAAATTAAGATTTAATGAAGTTTTCCAATTTGTTAATATTTAATTGAAATTAAATTAAATAAATGGAATTTGGGTTTGTCGTGAATAGTGTCTTAAATAACACTGTTCTTAAACCCCGTATGAAAAGAATAATCTTTTAATTAAGATTATTAAAAAGGTTTTCAATTATACTTAATAAGTAGAAGAAATGTGAGTTGGGTTTATTGTGAACTGTGTTTTTAAGCGACATTTATTCTTTAACCCAACTAACAGTGAAATTAGTATTAGAATTTATAAATCTTTAATTAAGATTTAAATAGAAATTTTTCAAAAAGTAAAGTTTCCAATTTAATATATTAGATTGGAATCGAATAGAATTCAAATTAAGTATAACCGAGATAAGCTTCTGTAAAAGAAGATCGATACTACATATGGAATTTAAGAGGCTTTGCCGTTATTCCATTTATATTATTGGTCGGATACAGAAATTTATAACGATTATATATATTGATTTGATTTTTGTGAAGATTCCATATTTCATGGAAAGTGATTTTGGGTTTGCCGTGAGCTGTGTTTTAAAATGACATTAGTTCTTTAACCTAGTTAAAGATAAGCTTTATTTCTTAAATTTAAATAATCATTGAATAATGATTTTGATATTTAAACCCAAATTGGGTTTTTAGTAAATCTTTAAAAGAAAGAATTAATTTGAAGAATCTATCTTTGACAGAATAATGTGAATATTTTATTTAAAAGAATATTCTGAATTGGAATGAGGCGTTGGATGTGTTTTTATAGTACTTGATTTTTAATTATAAAAATACGCAAGTTATTCGGGAAGACCGGGTTTAACCCATTCCGAATAATTACTACGACGATGAAGAGTCGAAGATGAAGACGGTGATTGAAGACCGACGATCTTCACATCGAATGGATGTGTTGCTACAGAGACCCTTGATGGGAGTAACTACCTTGAAGGGGTTTCAGTGGTGGCCGTCCGGACTATTGTTGATTGCTCGGATTTGGTTTTCGCTCAGACCCAGAGCATAAGCTAGTAAATGGATGCATGTCTGACACTGGATTTCGTTCCATGTGAATTAAATCGATTTCTATTAATGTATGTCTGTTTGGTGGTGGAGGATTTATTCTCTACTTAACACCCGGGTATATATTAATAGGGATTGATCGCATGGCGTGAATTGTCAATGTGGCACGCCAAGATACAACTGATCAAGGCTTTCGTTGAAAAGCAGGGCCTTGTGGGATGATCAAAGCATAGCCTATTACGGCATAGCTTTGTGTATATCGTGACTTCGCAAGCCTCACACCCCGGTATGAGTCAAAAACGGGATATGGACCGTAGGGAGTGCACACGTTTCTTTCTAGCTAGTGGTAGTGTCAGTGCTTTGACACGGCCTGGCATTTTACTTATGTGGATGATGGATTTTGAGGCGCCTCGGATTTTTATAGGCCGATAGTGGTCATATTATTGGTTCAAAGGAACCGGGAAACGTGTGTTCAGGCATAACCAATCCACTGCCGATAGGCGGGGACTGGCCCTACCGCTCCAAGGGTTCACTGCGGGGGATCCTGAGGCATTTGCTAGAGTGTCTCGAATCGGAGAGGAGCTTTCCCCTAGCCTCGACTCATGATGGAAATCCAATTTCCAATACGACCTTACGGTTTTGATCGTAGAACTAGTATGGCGACATAGTAGGATGGGGTACTATGCCGTCTATGATTAATACATTATGATTGAAATTGTTTTTGAAATATATATACCCATAGATATACACTAATATTAAATTCGTTTTACCGTATCAAGCATCTTTTGACCATTATAAGGTAAAACATTATCCTCCGGTTTGCGTTGCATTGTGTGATGGGACTTGGGTCTTATATTGGTTTCATTTTTCTAAAAAGCATTGCATTGTTCAATGTTTTACTTTATTTTATGCACTGGCAATCCAAGGGAGTAAACCCGTTCCGCGTTAGCGGCGTGGTCCTGTGATTAGCCTTATTACTAGAAAAGTTAAGTTAAGAATTCTCATACCAGTCCCATGACTGACCTGTAGTTTGTTTCACTGGCAAACTCGGGTGCCCATATTTTCCACACGGGCAGTCGAGTAGCTTTTTGCAGATATATTTACAGGATCCTGGTTTACAGCTGAAGCGGTATTCGGAAAGCTCTGTATCCGTGTATTCCTTTTAGTTGTATATTTGTATTATGTTCCCCTGCTATTTAAATGTAATTTAAAACTCTAATATTATTGTATTTCTATTATGTAATAAGTATTCATACTCTGTTACATTCTTGTACTCTGATGTATTTGTTGTAATCAGCAATAAAATGTTCTTCAGTTTGTGTTCTGATGTGTGTTTTTCTCAAAGCAATCCAGCCTTTCCTTTACTGGGAAGTTTGGGTCGTTTCAGTTGGTATCAGAGCTTTGGTTTACAGAGCTCGAGAACAAAACACATTAGAACCGAACGAAAGAATTCATCAGAGATTTGATTAGTAAGATCCAATAAGAATACTCGTTAGAGATGGGATCAGTAGTATCCTAGAACGAGTGTGGAGAGTATTATTTTCTTTAAAAATAAAAGTAAAAAAAATAGTTTTGAAATTTTTATCTAAATATACGTATTTGAGTATATTATATTTTAATGTGGACAATCGAGTATATAAAGATTTTGAATATACGAGTAATTAACGGATATTCGAAGTTTTAATATACTGGATAGATATGGAATCACACTCTAGCCGCCCGGGGATAATTCTGATAATGCTGCAGCATTACCAGTATTTATTTTCGAGTTTCGAAAGTGGAATTTCTATATATCTCCATTGACTGGTATGAGAAGCAAAACTTAGTTAGGACACATTGCTGTGATTTGCACTAAAAATATGATTTTTGGCTATATATAAAAGTTATATATATTTGAAAAGTTAATCACCTAATTGATTGCTGGTTGCGATGTTTGATAATTAGTTTCACTAATTAAAATATCAGAATGATAATTAATTGAAACCAATAATAAAATTTTAATTAAGTTAGTTAATTAAACAACTTTTAGCTTCGTTCCTTTTCGAGGACGAAAAGATTTTAAGTGGGGGCGATTGTAACGACCCGGAATTTTGGGGCCAATTTAAATTTTTTATTTTAGAAATTTTAATGGATTTTAATGTTTAAAATAATCTATTTTAAATAATAACGACTACAAATTTATTTTAAAACGAATATATTCAATTTAATTATAAAAGGAGTTTAAAACAGCGCTGAAGTTTGAAAATTTGAAATTGAACTTTGATTGACTGTACAGGATTCATTTTAAATCAGAATTGAGCGAAACAAGAAATATTTAAATCTATTTAATCATATCTTTCTAACGAATCTGAAAAACTGAAATTTCGTTTTAAAAATCAAAAGTTATGTCCAGTTTAAAATTTAGAAAAGTCGCTGTAGAATTTATATAGATTTTAATATAATATATTGGCCTTGAAAATAGTCATTTTTCAAATGACCTCGGTTTTCGATGAAACCACTTTTGTTGCAACCGGAATGTCAAATTATAGCTAAGTTTCAATTTTCATAATTTTTCGAATTAATATGTGAGCATGAAAAAGGAAAACGTGTTTTGACTGTTTCAGTCAAATTTAATCGACTAGAAAATGGCCATTTTTCCAACAGTCTCAGAATTCGACGAAATTAGTCTTATTAGAACCGTATCGTCAAAACATAGCCAGAAATAATTTTTCTGTAATTTTTAGAGTCAGTATGTGGCCCTAGTAATTTAAAATATACGTTTAAATTAAATATAAATTGATTTATATTTTAAATTAAAGGAAAACATATTGTAACAGCCGAATTGGGTTATGAAACATATTCCATTGTGTCCGGAACGGGGGTATTTAGCTAGCGGCGACACTCGTTGGGTTCGATTTGGTGTTCGTATAGGAAAACATGAATTATTGAAATAAATAAATTAAAAGGGAAATACACGGTATAAATACACTGTACAATACCCTATACGCATAACCCTAATTCCTCAATACTACAGCCGTAGTTCTATTCAAATCTATGGCCGATATTGTCCAATATTCCTCCCTCAAAATCTCCCAAACCTTTCTAAATTAAATCGAATCTCTACAACCAAATTATAGAGGATCCTATGCTCTACAAATCCATAAGGACGTGATCAATTTTAGGGAGGAGACGAGTGCGAATTTGGGCTACAAACCCGCAGCGTTGGGGCGCCAATCGGAGGCGCTACAGGCCGTCGAGTTGAACGCCGTTATAGGCGTGGGGAGGAGGGCTTCTGGGCGGTTCTCGTGGGGTGCTCGGATTTGAGGTCGACAGCCTCAGGTGATGGCGGCGGCAGCGCTTTTCTTTGGAGCAGTTGGGTTTGAAGTTTCCTGGAAACGACGTTTGGAAAGACAAGTATTAGGCGGCCTAATGGAGATTAAGTAAATGATTAAGGTTTAGTTAAATAATGGCTTAAGTAAATAATTGTTTAAACATATAAATCTTATAAATTTAATATCTTGTTCATATGGAATCAGACAGTGACGAAACTGATTGCGTTGGATACGTATTTTCGAGCACTACCAACTGAAGCCGACTAGGACTGAAATAGAGCTAATCGGAATTCATGGAAATTCAGATCTGAATAGCAATGTGAGATTTCTTTGTTTTAAAAATAATTAAAATTTAGTTATCTTTTATTGTTTCAATTCCATATATGTATGTTAATTGAATTCAATTCTGTGATGTATGATATTGTATTTGTTGTTTGTTGATGATGATGGTTGTTGTGGTATGTGTTAATTAGATTATGTTAAGAAATTTTGTGTTAATCAGATTATGTTAAACAAATTTAACACTTTTGTTAATTAGATTATGTTAAACAAAAATGGACATTTTTATTTGAAATATGTTATGCAATTCAAAATGACATTTTGATTAGAAGTTGGTTATGAAACAAAAGAAGAGATTTTGTTTAAACATTCTTTTTCAAATAAAAAGAATAGATTTTGTTAAAACATTCTTTTTCAAACAAAAGAACAGGTTTTTAAGTACCATTCTTTTCAATAAAAAGAAATCATGTTTTATTGTCATATTTGTTTACAATAAAGATTAGAATTACACAGGATTTTCGTTTTTATTTACATTAGAAAGGTCAAATAGAAGAAAAAAAATTAACATTTTTGTTGAATAAAATTAGGTCAAACAAAAATAATAATTTTTGTTGGATAGAAATAGTTGAAATAAATTAAATCATTTTGTTTAAATAAAATAGTTAAAAATAAAAAGAAACATTTTTGTCAAAAACTTGATTAGAAACAAAATTAACATTTTTTGTTAATTAGACCATGTTGAACAGAATTAACATTTCTTGTTAATTAGATTATGGTTAAATAAAAATCACCTTCTTGTCAAAACATGTTTATGAAAATAAAAAAAAACAACCTTTTTATTTGAAATATGTTTTGTAAATCAAAATAACATTTTTGTTAGAAATTTGCAAGGATAACATTTTTAGAAATGTGTTGTGAAAATCAAAATAACACTTTTGATTAGAAATTTGTAATGAAAATTAAAACAACATTTTTATACCTTGAAAAGGATTAGAAAAATCATTTTTATACCATGAAATGGATGCGTGTCTGACATTGGATTTCGTTCCATGTGAATTAAATCAATTTCTATTAATGTATGTCTGTTTGGTGGTGGAGGATTTATTCTCTACTTAACACCCGGGTATATATTAATAGGGATTGATCGCATGGCGTGAATTGTCAATGTGGCACGCCAAGATACAACTGATCAAGGCTTTCGTTGAAAAACAGGGCCTTGTGGGATGATGAAAGCATAGCCTGTTACGGCATAGCTTTGTGTATATCGTGACTTCGCGAGCCTCACACCCCGGTATGAGTCAAAAACGAGATATGGACCATAGGGAGTGCACACGTTTCTTTCTAGCTAGTGGTAGTGTCGGTGCTTTGACACGACCCGACATTTTACTTATGTGGATTTTGGATTTTGAGGCGCCTCGGATTTTTATAGGCCGATAGTGGCCATATTATAGGTTCAAAGGAACGGGAAACGTGTGTTCAGGCATAACCAATCCACTGCCGATAGGCGGGGACCGGCCCTACCACTCCAAGGGTTCACTGCGGGGGATCCTGAGGCATTTGCTAGAGTGTCTCGAATCAGAGAGGAGCTTTCCCCTAGCCTCGACTCATGATGGAAATCCAATTTCCAATACGACCTTACGGTTTTGATTGTAGAACCAGTATGGCGACATAGTAGGATGGGGTACTATGCCGTCTATGATTAATACATTATGGTTGAAATTGTTTTTGAAATATATATACCCATACATATACACTAATATTAAATTCGTTTTATCGTATCAAGCATCTTTTGACCATTATAAGGTAAAACCCTATCCTCCGGTTTGCGTTGCATTGTGTGATGGGACTTGGGTCTTATAATGGTTTCATTTTTCTAAAAAGTATTGCGTTGTTCAATGTTTTACTTTATTTTATGCACTAGCAATCCAAGGGAGTAAACCCGTTCCGTGTTAGCGGCGTGGTCCTGTGATTAGCCTTATTACTAGATAAGTTAAGTTAAGAATTCTCATACCAGCCCCATGACTGACCTGTAGTTTGTTTCACTGGCAAACTCGGGTGCCCATATTTTCCACACGGGCAGTCGAGTAGCTTTTTGCAGATATATTTACAGGATCCTGGTTTACAGCTGAAGCGGTATTCGGAAAGCTCTGTATCCGTGTATTCCTTTCAGTTGTATATTTGTATTATGTTCTGCTGCTATTTAAATGTAATTTAAAACTCTAATATTATTGTATTTCTATTATGTAATAAATATTCATACTCTGTTACATTCTTGTACTCTGATGTATTTGTTGTAATCAGCAATATAATGTTCTTCAGTTTGTGTTCTGATGTGTGTTGTTCTCAAAGCAATCCAGCCTTTCCTTTACTGGGAAGTTTGGGTCGTTTCAAATTCACACCCAACGACTATCGTTCTTAGCTAAATACCCCCATTCTGGACACAATGGGATATATTTCATAAGCCAATTCGATTGTTACGATCAGTTTTCATCAAAATTAAAATATAAATTAATATATATTGAATTTGAATGCATATTTTAATTTACTGGGGCTACATACGGACTCCAAAAATTCCCGAAAAATAAATCTTGCTATGTTTTGACGATAAGATCCTAACAAAATTGATTTCATTGAATTTGGAGACCGTTTGAAAAATGACAATTTTCCGTCGATCTAATTCAAATTCAAATTACCGAACACATTTAAATTTATTGCGCTCACATATTAGTTCCAAAAATTATGAAAATTGAAATCTAGCAATAATTTGACATTCCAGATCCAACAAAAGTGGTCTCGTCGAAAACGGAAGTTATTTGCAAAATATTTATTTTTAAGGGCTATATTTTAATTTAAAATATATAAATTCTACAACGACTTTTCTGAATTTTAAATTGGACATAACTTTCAATTCCCGTTATGAAATCCAGGTTTTTCACATTCATTGGAAAGATATTTTCAAACAGATTCAAATATTTCTAGTTTTACTAAAATCCGGTTTATTTTAAATCATGTACATTCATTTGAAATTTGAAATCGAATTTTCAAACTGCCGTGCCATTAAAATAAATTTATTCGTTCTAACTTCAATTTAAACAAATTTTTCATCAATATTATTTAAAATAAATTATTTTAAATATTAAAATCCATTAAAATTGCTGAAATAAAAAATTTAAATTGGTTCTAAAAATCCAGGTTGTTACATTTTTAGAATTAATAAATGATGATTGATTGTTGTGTGTTGATTGTTTGGATGAACTGATAATCCATTGGTTGAAAATATAGATATAGTTATATATATTGTTAATCGAATACTGATTTTGTTTATCATAATATTTCATATAATCGTGTTATTTATGTTAATTAACATCTGTGGATGCAAGGAAACAGGTTGGAGGGATCCAACTGGATTCCTCTACAATTATATTATTATTTTTCATAGATTGTGATATATGATGTGATTACCATCTGAAATTGTTGGTATGTGTTGGGATGGTACTGGGCCTTTTTATTGGGTATTTTAAATACTATAAGTAAATACTGAAATATATTAATGGAAATTTTAAAGTGGATATTGAATTTAAATATTTGGAAAATAAATATATTTTATAAAAGGGAAATATTTGGAAAATAAATAAATTTTATAAAAGGGAAATATCTGGAAAATAAATAGAATTATAAATAGGAAATGGCAAGATATAAAAGAATTATGGAATATGGATTTAAAGTAGATTTTAAATAGAATCTGTTTTAACAGATAATTTGAGAAGATAAATTTATAAATAATGTTTTATAAATTAAGTAAAATATTTATCATTTGATAAATGGAATATATAATTCATAACTTATATAGAGAAGTAAAATCGGTTTCAACACTGATATTTGAAATAGAATGTGAAGGTAGAAGTTTTAAAGGGAATTCACAATGAGATTGTAAGTGTTGCACTCCAATAATGGTATTGTATACAGATACTAGTTTTATTTCAAAGTTATGTTATATAATATATTTATTCATTCCACTGTGAGATTCGTGTTACTCTAATTCTTTTGTTATGATCTTCTCCTTCTTCTATTCTAATTTTCAATCTTATCTATTCTCACCCGCTAATTTCTTTCTATTAATGATCTAGAATGTACGATGATTGAATAATTGACATGGGTTTTATGTTGATTTTCTGGGTCGAAAATCCCAGTTAGTTACAGTGGTATCAGAGCTGAAGGTTAAGTGATTACCTTGGCTCTGTGGCGTAACTCGATAGAGATAGGGTTAGTATTACCCTAGACTGAGTTTGAGTGTATATATATAAGCGCGTATTTGTTATTTGATATAAAAATGATTTTATGTTGTGGAGAATTATTGGTTGAGTTGTTTATGAATTCCGGTCGATCAGTTTGATCCACTGTATCAGTAGGGGTTTCTAAACACTCGAATACAATGAACCGACATGGTATGTTTTGAAAAGAGGGTAAGTGAAATAATTTTACCCAAATTATATTTTTGACATAAAAGAATGATTAGTATTTGAAGTACTATAGTATATTAGATGTGTTGGTTGTTATATTAATCCTAAAAGATTATAATTAAGTTGGTTATATATATAACCAAATAAAATTCGTATAAGTGTTATGAAATGAGTTAAATCTAAATTTAAATCAGAATTGAAAATTTAAAACACTGGAAACCTGGAAAGTTACTAACAAATGAATTTGGGTTAAGCATATGAGAATTTTAAAATGTTGGGAAATTTTAAATTGTTTACGAGCACTAAGATGGATATTTTGAAATAATTTCAAAATGGAAATGTTTAAATAATGGTTTTGAAAAGTGATATAGTATTGAACTCACTTCAGTTGCTGGGGAAAAACCCTGATGATGCTGGCCACATCATCAGTGTTCATTTTTGAGCTCTAAGTGGTGGATTACTACCAAAGATTTTGTGTTGAATTGTTTTGAGAAACAAGTAGTTTGAAATCCAGAAAGGAATAATTGGTTTTAGAAAAGCTAAACTGTTTAAAATTCCCAAGGAAAGATTATTTAAATTAAAGCCAAATTAATAAAATTTGGGAAAGCAAATTGAAATTGAATTAGAATAGAATGATATCGAGTGAGTTGGATTGATGATTTAAGAATTTGGAATCAAGAATAGTACTTGAGTTTGAAATGAAATTTGGCTTGGATAGAACCAAATGATTGAGTTTGAGGATGAATCGATTGGAGATTGATTGGGATGGCATTTGTATATGCTGAATTGGTAGCAGATGGAAAGGATATAATGATATGCCCGACAAAAATGTACAAGCTTATTTTTATATGAATTTGGTGATTTATTAGCCTATTTGGCAAGTTGCTTGACTGTTTGATTTTCTTTTGAATTGGAGAAGGTCTTGAGAGGCGAGTTGTAGTTGTATCGATTTACCCGTACAAAGGAGACGCTAGCGAATTTTTTTGAAAATTTATGGTGTTAGAAAATTTTTGGAATTTTTGAAAATTTTAGATTATCAGAATATATTAATATTTTTGGAATAATTAGTTCAGTGAAACTGAAGTTAAAAATAAAACAAATAATTTTTAACCCAGTTAATAGGGTTTGTTTTCTACCTTAGTAATTTCGGGGACGAAATTCTTTCATGAGGGGAAGAATGTAACGTCCCATATTTTTAACGGTTTAATAATTAATTTATTTAATTATTCAAATAATGGCTTGGTAATTTAATGACTTGAATTTAATTATATTGAATATTTAATTAATATTTATAATTAAATAATATATTTAATTTTTGAAATAATCAGAAATAGTAGAATTCACAATGTTGTGTGAATCAGATGATTTTACTAATTTAATTCAGTTTAGAATTGAATTATATTAATGAATATATCTAATAAACAACAATTGAACGTATAAATTATAATATAATTATAATCGAGCTCGAAATGGTGCAATAGTTCGTAATTTGGTGATTCAAACTTTAATTGAATATACAGAATCCGTTTTAAGCTGGATTTCTGTGAAACAAGAAACGTTCGAATCTGTTGAATGATATTTTCTAATGGAATAGAAAAATCGAGATTTCGTCATATAGATTATGAGTTATATCCAAATCAAATTTTCAAATAGTCGTTGTAAAATTGTTTATAAATCATAATGATAATTTAATTATTATAATTTTACTATAAATTTTATTTTGTAAAATAAACAACTTTTTATTTGAAGTATTTTGTACCCTATATCAGTGTTTTTGGGATTTCACAGAATAAACTAACTGGCCTATATTATTATATTTTTGGAACTGTAACACATCGCTTGTCACAATCATATTCTTATTTTTGTCCGTAACTGTCCGTAAATGTAAATCTTACGTAATGGATACACAAAAATTTTAACTCAAAAAAAATTGAGTAACATAGCACATAAATACCATATACCTGCGGACAAACATGGATCTTCACGTTTTATTTATTTAAATACTTTCTTTTAGTTCCTTAGCAACCAAGAAATGGGACTGCATCCTTTCAAAACATGCGCTGTATTTTCTTTTCCTGCCCTCTCATCACGTAGGGTACAAAGGAAAAACACATAGATACCCGATAGCTACTTTTCCTTAATCGTTAAGTATCCTCAAGTATGAATACATATACGCGCAAATGACTCCATGTTTGGCTTCAGCAAAAATAAACCGAACCCATTAATTAAAAATATAATACAAATAGAGGATTTGAGAGCAGTTACTGTATGAAAATGGTTGAGTGGGTTGTTCGAAAGGAAGGTGATCGGGAACAGCGGAGAGATGGGAGGAAGAACAGCTCTGCGTGGAGTATGGGTTCAGACTAGATCTCGGGTCTTCGCAAGTAAACCTAGTAGCATGGAGGCCGGAAACGATGAGCAGGGCAACTAGTTGGAGAGAATTAGAATATTGTCATTTTGGTTTTTAGGAAAGGAATGGATGAGATGGAGCAGCCATGACTTGCGCATTGTTATAGTGGAGTTCTGTAGCAGGGATTAGTGGAAATATCATTTAGAATGTTGTTTTTAGTTTTGGGTTTAGCATGTAGTTGCGTGCCTTTTTGCAAAGTCCAAGGAGAGTTTGGTGCGTAAAGTTTAGAATCTGGGTTGTGTGTGTATTGGTTTACGGCATGAAGGGAGGAAGACACCACGAAATGGAAAAAGTGGACATGGAAATAAAAAAATCGGTGTTTTATTGTATGTGGTGCGGAACTACCTGAATTCGCGAATCAAACGTATCCTTTGAGTTCAGTAGGTATAGCATGGAAGAGTAGAGGCGTTGACGAGGTGTATAATAGTATTTGTAGTTTGAAGAATCATGAAGAGAAAGGGGGGATAAGAGGTTGAGAGAAGGCATCAGTGGCAATGGGAAAATACACTGGAAGCGGTATACAGTTTAGAGAAGACGGGTTCAAATTCCTTGCGGGTCCAAAATGGAAGTTAGGCCAAATTTTCAGCGTTAAGGCCCATTAGAGGAAAAAAGGAAAAAAATAAGAAATGTAAAGTACATGGAAGAAAATAATAAAAGATGGCAATGGAATTTTTTGTGCAGGAGCAGATCCGCAGTTTCATCAGGGATGGAAATATTTACGTGGGTCAAAAGGGGAAGTGGGCTGGATTTAGGGTAAGGCCCAACTGGTCAAAATTTTATAAATTTAAGTTTATTTTAAATTTAAATAGTTATATGAACTTGTAAATTAAATATCTCGATCATACTGTATCAGAATTTCGAATGGTCGGTCACGTTGGGATCGTATGGACGATGGCTACGTAATGAAACAGATTCAGAGTGAATTGGAGCTCATTACAATTTATAGCGAAATAAATTGCCTGATCGGAACCAACGACCGTTTATCGTTATTTAACGATAACGTCCAAGTGAGTAAAATTCACTAACTTTGCCAGTTTATATTTTTATAATGTATTTTTTGAATTGATAAATGATGATTAATTGTTGTGTGTTGATTGTTTGGATGAACTGCTAATTGATTGGTTGAAAATATAGATATAGTTATATATATATTGTTAATCGAATATTGATTATGTTTATTAGAATATTTCATATGCGCGTAATTTATGTTAATTAACATCTCTGGATGCAGGGAAACAGGTTGGAGGGACCAACTGGATTCCTCAAAAATTATGTTACTGTTTTTCATATGTTGTGATATATGATGTGATATACCATCTGAAATTGATGGTGTGTGTTTGGATGGTACTAGGCCTTTTTATTGGGTATTTTAATTACCATAAGCAAATACTAAAGTATAATAAAGGAAATTTTAAAGTGGATATTGAATTTAAATATTTGGAAAATAAATATATTTTATAAAAGGGAAATATTTGGAAAATAAATAGATTTTATAAAAGGGAAATATCTGGAAATTAAATAGAATTATAAATTGGAAATGGCAAGATATAAAAGAATTATGGGATATGGATTTAAAGTAGATTTTAAATAGAATATGTTTTAACAGATAATTTGAGAAGTTAAATTTATAAATATTGTTTTATAAATTAAGTAAAATATTTATCATTTGATAAATGGAATATACAAATCAGAATTTATAAAGAGAAGTAAAATCGGTTTCAACACCGATATTTGAAATAGAATGTGAAGGTAGAAGTTATAAAGGGAATTTTTAATGAGATTGTAAGTGTTGTACTCCGATAATGGTATTATATACAGATACTAGTTTTATTTCAAAGTTATGTTATATAATATATTTATTCGTTCTGCTGTGAGATTCGTGTTACTCTGATTCTGTTGTTATGATCTTCTCCTTCTTCTATTCTAATTTTCTATCTTATCTATTCTCACCCTTTAATTTCTTCCTATTAATGATCTGGAATGTTCGATGCCTGAATAATTGACATGGGTTTTGTATTGACTTTCTAGGTCGAAAATCCCAGTTCGTTACACATTGTGTTGTATCACGTGTCAGGCCGATACGGGACGATTGTCAAAGAAGAAAACACACGCGGAAAGTTGTCGTATTACTCACAGTTATGCCCTATACAAAACTAATAGGGGCAAAATAATCACAAATAAAATTGATAAAAATTATTGATATGTCTCACATCCCCATAAACAACGTATCAAAATATGAGAATGATCTGACCCTCAGGGAATTAATTAAAAATATTTTACGATCCTCCGATACGTAAAATGCGGGCCGTTACATTCTCCCCACCCCACCCCCACCCCCCCTTTTATGAATTTCGCCCCCAAATCCCAAGCAGGCAGAAACAATTCCACATGCCTACCATCCACAAGCAACAAATCTACCATTTAATGTAGCATCCATCAAGTCATGCATCCATAGCCTTATCCTAGCACATGGAATCCTAATAATAACACAAGTTACAATGGTGTAAGGTGATACGACATTAATAAGACATACCAATCAATAGTTCTAGTTCTATATGGATCGTCCTCATGCTCTCTTCCATTTCCCACGTACAATCATTATCATCCTCACTCCATTGCACCTTGACTATCTTAACTATCTTCCTCCTAAGTTGTTTCGTGTCATTCCCCACAACACGAAGTGGCTTATGGGGTCTTGAAACAACGGACTCGACTTCTAAGTCTTCGTATTGCTCTGGATATACCACCACATTTGAATCGTGCACATACTTCCGTAGGAAAGATACATGAAAAACATTGTGCACACTCGACATCTTCAAATCTTGGGGCTGACTTTCCTTTTCTTTCGAACCGAACAACATTCTTCAACGGTGAAATCTTCATGAAAACCATATCACCAATGTCGAACTCCAAGTCTTTTCGACGCTTATCCGCGTAACTCTTCTGAGGATCTTGGGCTGCCTTGATTCTTTGTCGAATGATCTTGATACAATCTGAGGTCTCTCTTTCATCTCTGGCCCAAGTATCAACTTACCTCCAGTCTCTACCCAACATGTTGGAGAAGTACATAGTCTGCCATACAATGCCTCATATGGTGTCATCCCGATGCTTGACTGGTAGCTGTGGTTATATGCGAACTCAACTAAATGTAGATGGTCCTCCCACATCCACCGAAGTCCAATACACAAGCTCTAAGGAGATCTTCCAAAACTCGATTAACTCTCTTTGTTTGACCATCGGTCCGGGGATGATAAGCTGTACTCAAACATAGCTCGTTCCCAAATTCTATTGCAAACTCTTCCAAAGTCAACTCGTGAACAATGGTTCTCAATCACTTACCATGCTCTTCGGGATACCATGGAATATAACTATCCATTTTATATACAGCTCAACCCACTTCGATGTCATCCTAGTCGATCTGGCATGAATAAACCTTGCGCTCTTGGTCAAGCGGTCGACTATGACCCAAATGCCTTCATTTTCTGTCCTGGTTCTAGGTAGTCCATCGATACCTACTCTCATTTCCACGTAGGAAATTCCAATGGCTGAAGCAATCCACTTGGCTTCTTCTGTTTAGATTTTACCAACTGAGTGTTCAAGCATTTGGAAATAAACTTTCCAAAATCCCTCTTCATCCCATCCCTGTAGTAAGCTCACCTCATGTCCTGGTACATCTTGTTACCCCTAGGACGAATCGTCAACTTTGAGTGATGAGATTCCCTCAGTACTTCATCTCTTAATCCATAAGTATCAGGAACAATCGGTCGTCCTTGCTTCTGAAGCCAACCATCTCGATTGACCTCGAACTCCTTATTCTCTGGTTCTAACTTCTGGATGATCTCGACAAGCTTTTCGTCATGCTTTTGGCTTTCGCTGATCCTTTTGATGAGAGTAGGTCTTATCAATAAGCTTGCTAACATTTCAGGTTCTAACTCACACTTTGTCCTGAAATCAAATCCTGCCAAGTACTCGAGGTGCTTCCATTCTGAAAACATCGCTCCCAAACTTGCATGTCTTTGGCTTAACACATCTGCCACGACATTACCTTTACCAGGAGTATAGGCTATACCAAAATCATACGATGCCATAAACTCTAACCATCTTTGTTGTCGAAGACTCAAATCCTTTTAGGAAAAGAGATACTTCAACGAATACTTATCTGTAAACCACTAGAATCGGACACCCAACCGGTAATGTATCCACATCTTCAGAGCAAACACTATCGCTGCTAAATATAAATCATGAGTCGGATAATTCCTCTCGTGCGACTTCAGCTGTCGACTTGCGTAGGACACAACTCTTTCCTTCTGCATTAGCACTACTCCAAGTCCAGTACCACATGCAATGGTGTACACCACCATCTCTTCATTCCCACTTGGAATGATCAAAATTGGAGCACTCGTCAATCTCTCTTACAGGATTCCAAAAGCTTGCTCGCGCTTCGCATCCCATGTGAACACTTGATTCTTCTTCATCAAGCCTATAAATGGTGCATCTATCTTGGAGAAGTCCTTGATAAAATGATGATAATATCCCACCAATCCAAGGAAACTCCGAATATCTGTGGCATTCTTAGGTCTATCCCAGTCCTGAATTGTTGCCACCTTAGCGGGATCCACTGCTATTCCGTTTCCAGAAACAACATGGCCTAAAAACCTCACTTCACACTTCCAGAATTGACACTTCAAAACTTAGCTCTCAACTGATGCTTTCACAAGATTTCCAAAACAACTCGGAAGTACGTCTTACGTTCTTCCTCATTCTGGGAGTGAACCATAATATCATCCACAAACACAAGCATGAACTTGTTCAACTAATCTCTGAATACCCTAATCATAAGATCCACGAAATACACTGGTGCATTGGTTAATACAAACGGCATCACCAGCCACTTAAAGAAACCGGATGATGTCCTAAATGCAATCTTCGGCACACTATCCTTCGCCGCTCTCAACTGGTGAAATCCCATCACCAAATCCATCTAGGAAAACACATTGGCCTCATGAAGCTGATCGAACAAATCATCTATCCTCGGCAATGGATACTTGTTCTTCTTTTTTACCTTGTTCAGCTCACAATAATCAACACACAATCTCAAAGATCCATCGGCCTTGGTTGCAAACACAACTGGTGCACCCCATTCAGACACATTCCTCCGAATGAATCCTTTTTCCAAAATATTACATACTTGCACTTCTAACACTCGTTGTTTCTTCGGCGCCATCTTCCTAAGAGGCATAACGATGGGTCTAGCACCCTCGACCAAATCAATCCTGAATCCAATCTCACGATGCGGCGGCAAACCTTTGGCCTCGTCAAAGACATCATCAAACTCACTAGCGATCGACACAGATGACGAGTCTTCTCCTAGAATCACAAGAGAATATAAAAAGCTTACGAAAAATCCATCTTTTGGCTTACATCAAATCACAACCATTCGCCCTTCCACATTCCCAACCGTCACCTCGAGCTTTTCGCAATCCACTTTAGCCGCATACCTCTTAAGCCAGTCGACACCCAAAATGATCCCAAACCCAGCAAAGTTCAAAACAAAGCAATCACACACAAAGGAGAAACCATGACTCGACAACACTAGACCATGATAAATCATACAAAAACTAAACGAACCCCCTTTTTACTAGATTAGTCACAACCAATGGTCTATCACAAATCTCAGTTTCTGTGACGGCCCGCCCCGCACCAGTCGACATTTCACTGAAATGCGTTGTACTGATGTCCAACCAG
Source organism: Allium sativum (assembly GCA_030737875.1). Classification (NCBI taxonomy): domain Eukaryota; kingdom Viridiplantae; phylum Streptophyta; class Magnoliopsida; order Asparagales; family Amaryllidaceae; genus Allium; species Allium sativum. Next base: position 704,140,595 of record CM060913.1, on the reverse strand, counting down.
CACGGAACGGTCGCCAAAAGAAAGGAAAAGGAAAGGGATTTGAAGAATTGAATTAGCACAGAACCTGTAACATATCTCACAGCGCATGGAATAAAATATAATAATAATATACTTGACATAAACATGCGAGACAGTGCATAAGCTGAAAACTAAATCAGAACCATTATAGCAGCGGAAATCCAAAATACAGCTTATTACAACTTAAAAATACTGTCTCTAAAGCAAAAAGGAAAGGTACACTACTAATGCCCAAAGTAGTGACCAGCTGCGACACAGGGAGAATATCTATATATCATACGTAGAAGCCTCCTGCTCGTCTCCGGATCAGCTACTCGTGCATACCACCTAACTTGTCTCTAGTCTGCTCGTGTGAGCACCCAGAGTAATAAGAGGAGACATAAAACTCTGGGTCAGACATAAAGCCTGGTATGAGCGATAAGCATCTAAACAGAATAATAACAGGTATACTAAACCATACCTGAACCTGGACCTGCAACCAAAGAGTTAGCACTACATACTGTATAATACTCTAAGGTGCCTCAAAACAAGTGGTGTAAAGATACGGGGGTGGGGGGTGTGCATGTCATAATGATAGCAAACAAATCAATCATAGCAACCATCCTCACATCTCTCACTCAGTGCGTAAAGCATACGATGTCCACCACTGTTAATCACTAGACCCATTGAAGTAGTGACGGAGTTCGACTTGTACAACTACTGCTACTACCAGGCTTACCACATGGAATCATGACCAAACCTTTTCAATGATCCCACTTCATTGGTCTATAGCTACTTTTAGTCGTACCTAGGTCACTACATACTGTGACCCTGAATCCGTTCACGTACTTCCCATACATAGTGATCCAAAGATACAGACATCGACAACTCCTTAGCACACGTCCCGCAGCAAAGCCCAATCATGAAGTGAACTCATTGGTTCCCATCTGGATCTTGAGCTCTAACTTCCATTCGGACTACCTTTGCATCTCGGGTTTTGGTCGTCATCTCCATTCGGATCGGTCTTCCTTTCTTCACTTCACTTTGCTTCAGGTCGTGGTCTTCCTTCAGGTTCAGATCGTGCTCCGCCGTCCAACGGTTCGGGTCGCACCACTCTGGTTCGGTTCGCAGTCACTAGCTCGTGGTCACCCTCTATTTTGGATCGTGCGCTCCCCTCCAGATCGATTCGTGACAAGCTCCTTCAGCTCGGATCGTGGTCATCTGCATATGGTTCGGATCGTGATATGGAGCACGAGTGGATCGGTTTCCTTCATTGCTGGTCGGTCGCATTTCGCTCCTCCCCTGGTCGGTCTGAAACCTCCTCTGGTCGCATTTCACCCATCCTGGTCGGTCTGAAGTTCCTACGGGGTCGGTCGGTCAGAAACCCCCTGGTCGGTCCAAACTCGGTCGTTCGAAACTCCCTTGGTCGTTCCAGACTTGGTCGGTTTGAAACCTCCTTCATTCCTGGTCGGTCTGGAACCTGGTCAGTCGTTCTGTTTTCCCCCGGTCGGTATTTCATCATCGTATGGGGACGGTCGAACATCGCATAGTGGTCAGTCTTACCCAGTCTGGTCGGTCTCCCTAGTCCATCGCCACGGATCGGTTCGTGGGACATGGGGGCGATCTGATCCGGTCCTGTACATTTTCCTACAACTTCTTTCAGCGACTGTTTACGCCACCCGACGGCGTTTTTGACCAATCTAACTATTCTAATCAATTGCAAAGCAAACCATACAGTCATAACAACATGTAGAAACATCCACAAACAGCAAAACATAAATCATAGCATGTGAAATAGATCAAACATACCCAAAAACCATATTTTTCCCTTAAGCATGTTCAAGCAAACTTAATGATAGAATTAACAAAATTTAACCGAATTAGCCAATTTTCCTAACAGAGGTCTAAAATAATATTTTAGAATTTATAAATATTTTTCCAGATTTTTAACATACATAAATTCGCTAATTTCCACTAATCACCCCTTAATCCCCCAAATTCCGGGATTAACAAAATTAGTCGAAATTAACCCAAATTCATATCAGAGGCATAAAATGATGTTTTAGAATTTTAGGAATATTTCTAGATTTTTCTGAGTTATAATTTCGCTAATCTTCGCTAATTACCCTGATTAGCCGTAATTAGTGTAAAACAAAGCAAATCACTCACCTTTGGCACAATTAAACTTTCAGAACTGAAACTCCTCTGTTATAGATCCAATCTCTGTGTATTCCAGCAACTCTCTCTCTGATTTGGTGCTAATCCCCTTTGGTTCGATGTAGTTTTGCTTAATCTTTGATTAGAAAGTGATTAGAGGTGATTTAGAGTGAAATTAGAAGGTGGAGGCCATGGCTGTACTTGAAGGAATGTCTTAGGCGGCTGGAAAATGAAGTAAAAACCGAAATCCTAACCCTAGCAGCCCTTAAATACCACTAAACCCGAAATCCTCCTTTGGGCCTAGCTGCTAATTACCCGGTTAAGCCCAATTAGCTGAAAATAACCCTTTAAATCTTAATTCAGCCATATCTCTCAAACGGTAAGTCCGTTTGGCTAATGTAACCACTCTACGGAAAGAGAAACCATCATTCGAATCCAATGGAAGTGGTTTCAGGTCAAAACTCCTTTCCAATTAAAAGTTATGGCCAAAACAGTACCAACTAGGGGCAAAACGGTCATTTAAAAATCGGCAAAAATTGTGAACATGGGAAATGACCCCACTAGTCGTTTCCCAAAGTTACATGACCATACGACTTCGTATCAAAGAGAAATAAATATTCTACGATCTTTCGATGCGTAGAATGCGGGTCGTTACACTCTCCCCCCCTTAAGAAATTTCGTCCCCGAAATTCCTTAACCCAAAACATACAAAGGATCCCGCATGCCTATCAATCATTTACAAACAATAAAGCATACAAAACAAACAAAGCAAGCCTATCCTAGCATGCGGAATAACTAAATCAAAACCAAAACCTTACCAAGCAAAGAGTTCTGGATACGTCTTCCTAGTACTCTCCTCTGTTTCCCAAGTACAGCCATTCTCATTCTCTCCCCACTGAAGCTTTACTAGTTTCACCGCTTTCCTTCGAAGTAGCTTCGTATCGTACTCGACAATACGCATCGGCTTGCGGTTCCCTACCTCCTCAGGTCCTACTTCGGCATCGTCCAACTGACCAAGTGAAATAGTCATATCGGGGTCGTGCACAAACTTCCTTAACGAGGAGACATGGAATACATTGTGAACTCCTGCCATCTTGTCTGGTAACTCTACCTTATATGCCAAATTTCCATCTTGCTCAATAACCGGGAATGGACCAACAAATCTTAGTGCCAACTTCCCTCTTTTACCAAAACAAATCACACTCTTCAACGGAGAAATCTTGACGAGTACCATGTCACCCACGGAGAACTTAAATCTCTTCGTCTCTTATCAGTATAACTCCTCTACCTATCTTGAGTGGTCTTCTAATACTCGATTCACCCTATCTGTTTGACCGTCGATACCCACCTCCCTCCTAGAGATGATTTCCAATAGGTTAGGATCGTTCCTCTGACTGGAACCAATCCACTCAATCAAAATCGATCTAATCGTCAAGCTTACTAGCGTTTCTGAATCCAATTCGCTCTTAGGTCTAAAATCATATTCCGTGATATACTCTAGTTGCTTCCAACCTAGAAACATAACCCTTAGACTGACATGTCTCCAACTCAATGCACTCGATGAAAAATCGCCACAACTATTTATCTCTCACGTAAACCATCCTTGTCGGACTCGACATTCCCAAAGCACAAGCCCCAAAGGCCTAAACCAATATCAGACAAGCACCCAAGGAATATCTCCTCCGAATTCAGAAAATCTACGTGATATGATACTAGCAAAACAACCAAACAAAAGCTTGATTCTTCTTTGTCAACTGAGTCAACGGTGCTGCTATCTTGGAAAAATCTTGGATGAACTTACGATAATGTCCAGCTAATCCCAAGAAACTTCTTACGTCTGTTACATTCTTGGGCGTAAACCAATCTTTCGCCGTAGCCACTTTTGAAGGATCAACGGCAATACCATTCTCTGAAACGACATGGCCCAAGAACCTCGCTTCTCTTCTCTAGAAGTGACACTTAGAAAACTTCGCCTTCAGTTGGTGTTTTCTTAACACCTCCATCACTATCTCCAAGTGTTCCTTGTGTTCTTCCTCTGTCCTCGAGTAAACCAAGATAGCGTCCACGAACACAAGAACAAACTTATTCAACTAATCTCTGAATACTCTATTCATAGGATCCACAAAATATGCTAGTGCATTGGTCAGCCTGAATGGCATGACCAACCACTCATAAAATCCAGACGACGTTCGAAAGGCCGTTCTATCTATACTCTCATCTTCCACTCTAAGCTGATGAAAACCTGTCGCGAGATCTAACTGAGAAAATACTCTCGCGCCACTCAACTGATCAAACAAATCATCTATCCGCGGTAGAGGATACTTGTTCTTCCTCGTTACTTTATTCAACTCGCGGTAGTCTACTCACAAACGAAGGGAACCATCCGCCTTGGTAGCAAACACAACTGGTGCTCCCCATTCAGAAACACTCCTTCTGATAAATCCCTTCTTCAAAAGATCGCTGACTTGCACCTCGAGCTCTCGCTGCTCCCTTGGTGCCATACGACGAAGTGGCATCACTATAGGCCTGGCATCTTTTACCAAATCAATACGGAACTCAATCTCTCGGTGTGGTGGAAGTCCGGTCACTTCTTCGAAAACATCCGGATACTGGCCAACCACGGGCAAACCTGACAACTCACTATGCGGAATGTCAAGGGAGTTTAGAAAACTAGCCAATACCCCCTCACTGGGTAGACCACCAAACTCTATCCTCCGCCCATCATCCGCTCTAGCTATCACCAAAAAGCCCTCACAGTCTACCACCACCCCGTATCTTTGGAGCCAATCTACTCCCAAAATAATGCCAAACCCAGTAAAGCCCAAAACAAAGCAATCACAAACAAACATGCATCCATGACTCGATAAGACCACATTACGACAAATCATGCTAAGGCTAGTCGAACCACCAATCGGGTTCGTCACTACTAAAGGTCTATCGACAATCTCGGGCTCCAATCCCAACCTATCTACCAGGTCACTAGATATGAAAGAACTGGAAGCTCCGGTATCAAACAAAACTCTAACAGGAACATCATAAACAGAAAGCATACCTTGAATGACGACATTCTTTCCCTTCTCCGCCGCTGTTGGGGCATTCGACGAAGAAGGAATAGCATTAAGAGCATATGCTTTCACCATTTGCTTTTCTTTAGGAGGCTGTGGACACTTGTCCTTGTGATGTCCCATTTGGCCACAGTTGAAGCACTTCCTATCCGCTGGCTTGGCCCGACAATTACTAGCATAATGGCCCTTCTTACCACAGCTAAAGCACTCTCCATCTTTCTTATTTTTCTTTTTCTGACCATCCTTAACCTGGTCTTGTTTCCTCTTGCTCTGAGAATTCTTCTTGCCTTCACCACATGCTTGCGGCTTTGGCTCCTCTGTAGATGCAATAGCAACCTCAGTCTTCGACTTAGGGAAAAGGCTCTCAGACCTTAATGCTTTTCTTACAATAGACTCAAACGTCTCGTCGATGTGGTTTACAAGTCTTTCCCCTAAGTACCCATCCAAGCCAATTATAAACTTCTTGTTCTTCTTCTCGACTGTATCGATAAGGGACAATCCATATTTCGATAAAGTGTTGAATTCAGCAATATACTCCGAGACTGCCCTGCCATTCTGCTTAAGCTCTAAGAACCTCCTGAACAATTCTGATCTATGGGAAGCTGGAATGAATTTTTCGCTGAAACGAGTCATAAACTGATTCCAAGTAACTTGATTCCCTGGAGTAGCTGCCTTAATAGCGTTCCACCAATTCATAGCTCGTCCTTGCAATTGACGGGATGCTAGCATTCTCTTCATCTCATCCTCGATTCCCAAATCTTCAAAGATGCGCTCACAACTATCAAGCCAATCTTGAACTTCTGTAGCCGACTCCGTTCCGTGGAACGACTTCCCACCAAGACTAGTATAATCCTTGTTAAGCTTGGCGAAATCGGCCCTAGGCGCCTGCACCGCTGCACCACCACCATTTCCACCATTGGGAGTTGCCCTCTGTACATCTCTAAGCATCTCTCTCATGAGGTCAGTAAACATCGTCCTCATGTAAGCAGCATTCCCATTATTGGCTCCCCTACCAGCACCTCTAGTATATCGGCTCATCGTCAATCTGAAAAAGGAAACGATTAACGACTCCATAGTGGTGCTAGTGCAGTACGACTTCATCCTTATACTAGTAGTATATATATAGCTTTCTGAAAACCAAAATAATCACAAATACTCGCTCTCATATACATGTACTATCTCTCCCTAGTGTCTTTCCCTAGGTGAACTACGCAACCTAGAGCTCTGATACCAAGTGTGACGGCCCGCCCTGCACCAGTCGACATTTCACTGAAATGCGCTGTACTGATGTCCAACCAGCACGGAACGGTCGCCAAAAGAAAGGAAAAGGAAAGGGATTTGAAGAATTGAATTAGCACAGAACCTGTAACATATCTCACAGCGCATGGAATAAAATATAATAATAATATACTTGACATAAACATGCGAGACAGTGCATGAGCTGAAAACTAAATCAGAACCATTATAGCAGCGAAAATCCAAAATACAGCTTATTACAACTTAAAAATACTGTCTCTAAAGCAAAAAGGAAAGGTACACTACTAATGCCCAAAGTAGTGACCAGCTGCGACACAGGGGGAATATCTATATATCATACGTAGAAGTCTCCTGCTCGTCTCCGGATCAGCTACTCGTGCATACCACCTAACCTGTCTCTAGTCTGCTCGTGTGAGCACCCAGAGTAATAAGAGGAGACATAAAACTCTGGGTCAGACATAAAGCCTGGTATGAGCGATAAGCATCTAAACAGAATAATAACAGGTATACTAAACCATACCTGAACCTGGACCTGCAACCAAAGAGTTAGCACTACATACTGTATAATACTCTAAGGTGCCTCAAAACAAGTGGTGTAAAGATACGGGGGTGGGGGTGTGCACGTCATAATGATAGCAAACAAATCAATCATAGCAACCATCCTCACATCTCTCACTCAGTACGTAAAGCATACGATGTCCACCACTGTCAATCACTAGACCCATTGAAGTAGTGACGGAGTTCGACTTGTACAACTACTGCTACTACCAGGCTTACCACATGGAATCATGACCAAACCTTTTCAATGATCTCACTTCATTGGTCTATAGCTACTTTTAGTCGTACCTAGGTCACTACATACTGTGACCCTGAATCCGTTCACGTACTTCCCATACATAGTGATCCAAAGATACAAACATCGACAACTCCTTAGCACACGTCCCGCAGCAAAGCCCAATCATGAAGTGAACTCATTGGTTCCCATCTGGATCTTGAGCTCTAACTTCCATTCGGACTACCTTTGCATCTCGGGTTTTGGTCGTCATCTCCATCCGGATCGGTCTTCCTTTCTTCACTTCACTTTGCTTCAGGTCGTGGTTTTCCTTCAGGTTCGGATCGTGCTCCGCCCTCCAACGGTTCGGGTCGCACCACTCTGGTTCGGTTCGCAGTCACTAGCTCGTGGTCACCCTCTGTTTTGGATCGTTCGCTCCCCTCCAGATCGATTCGTGACAAGCTCCTTCAGCTCGGATCGTGGTCATCTGCATATGGTTCGGATCGTGATATGGAGCACGAGTGGATCGGTTTCCTTCATTGTCGGTCGGTCACATTTCGCTCCTCCCCTGGTCGGTCTGAAACCTCCTCTGGTCGCATTTCACCCATCCTGGTCGGTCTGAAGTTCCTACGGGGTCGGTCGGTCAGAAACCCCCCTGGTCGGTCCAAACTCGGTCGTTCGAAACTCCCTTGGTCGTTCCAGACTTGGTCGGTCTGAAACCTCCTTCATTCCTGGTCGGTCTGGAACCTGGTCAGTCGTTCTGTTTTCCCCCGGTCGATATTTCATCATCGTATGGGGATGGTCGAACATCGCATAGTGGTCAGTCTTACCCAGTCTGGTCGGTCTCCCTAGTCCATCGCCACGGATCGGTTCGTGGGACATGGGGGCGATCCGATCCGGTCCTGTACATTTTCCTACAACTTCTTTCAGCGACTGTTTACGCCACCCGACGGCGTTTTTGACCAATCTAACTATTCTAATCAATTGCAAAGAAAACCATACAGTCATAGCAACATGTAGAAACATCCACAAACAGCAAAACATAAATCATAGCATGTGAAATAGATCAAACATACCCAAAAACCATATTTTTCCCTTAAGCATGTTCAAGCAAACTTAATGATAGAATTAACAAAATTTAACCGAATTAGCCAATTTTCCTAACAGAGGTCTAAAATAATATTTTAGAATTTATAAATATTTTTCCAGATTTTTAACATGCATAAATTCGCTAATTTCCACTAATCACCCCTTAATCCCCCAAATTCCGGGATTAACAAAATTAGTCGAAATTAACCCAAATTCATATCAGAGGCATAAAATGATGTTTTAGAATTTTAGGAATTTTTCTAGATTTTTCTGAGTTATAATTTCGCTAATCTTCGCTAATTACCCTGATTAGCCGTAATTAGTGTAAAACAAAGCAAATCACTCACCTTTGGCACAATTAAACTTTCAGAACTGAAACTCCTCTGATATAGATCCAATCTCTATGTATTCCAGCAACTCTCTCTGATTTGGTGCTAATCCCCTTTGGTTCGATGTAGTTTTGCTTAATCTTTGATTAGAAAGTGATTAGAGGTGATTTAGAGTGAAATTAGAAGGTGGAGGCCATGGCTGTACTTGAAGGAATGTCTTAGGCGGCTGGAAAATGAAGTAAAAAACCGAAATCCTAACCCTAGCAGCCCTTAAATACCACTAAAACCGAAATCCTCCTTTGGGCCTAGCTGCTAATTACCCAGTTAAGCCCAATTAGCTGAAAATAACCCTTTAAATCTTAATTCAGCCATATCTCTCAAACGGTAAGTCCGTTTGGCTAATGTAACCACTCTACGGAAAGAGAAACCATCATTCGAATCCAATGGAAGTGGTTTCAGGTCAAAACTTCTTTCCAATCAAAAGTTATGGCCAAAACAGTACCAACTAGGGGCAAAACGGTCATTTAAAAATCGGCAAAAATTGTGAACATGGGAAATGACCCCATTAGTCATTTCCCAAAGTTACATGACCATACAACTTCGTATCAAAGAGAAATAAATATTCTACGATATTCCGATACGTAGATTGCGGGTCGTTACAGTTTCCATACCCAAGTGGCACAAAAGCTCATTACAAATGAAAGAATGCGATGCTCCTGTATCAAATAACACTCGAACTGAAACAACTCTAATAGAAAGCATACCTTGAACAACAACACTCTTCCCTTTCTCCTCCATCATAGGAGCTCTTGAAGAAGATGACACGACCTCCAAAGTATATGCCTTCACAGTCTGCTTACCCTTAGCTGATTTTGGACAATACTTCTTGTTATACCCAGACTTCCCATGGTTAAAGCACTTCCTCTTAGCTTTCGGGTTCTTGCAATCCTTGGAAAAATGGCCCTTCTGCTGGTAGTTGAAGCGTATCACCTTGCTTTTCTGCTTCTTCTGACCATCTTTTCCATTCTGTTGTTGCTTCCTCTTCTTGTTATTACCACCCTGCTGTGGTTTCAGTTCCTCTTTAGCTGCAACAATACTCTCTTCCTTGGGAAACAATCTCTCATGCCTCAAACTTTTCTCCACGATCTTTTCATAAATGTCATCTAGATGATCAACCAGCTAGTTCCCAAGATATTTATCCAAGTGTCATCTAGATGATCAACCAGCTAGTTCCCAAGATATTTATCCAAGCCCATAACGAACTTCTCGTTCTTCTAGTAAGAGTCTCAATATATGAATGATCATACTTAGACAGGGCTTCAAAATAAGAAACATACTCAATACTGGTCGACCATTCTGCTTTAGCTCAACAAACCTCTTGAACAGAATAGACTTCTGAACAATAGAAAAGAACTTCCTCTCGAACTTGACTTAGAATCGATCCCACGTGATCTCATCTTCTGGAGTCTCTAGAGTGACAGAGTTCCACCAATCCATAGCTCTGTCCTGTAGTTGTCTTGATGCAAGCTTCCTCTTAGTTGCATCATCAATGCCCAAGTCTCCAGAAATCCGAATGCAAGTATCAAGCCACCCTTGATTCTCTACAGTCAGCTCTGTCCCTTTGAACGGCTTCCCTTCTAGAGTAATGAAGTTGTTGCACAGCTTTGCGAAGTCCACAAACCTAGGCACTTACACCTGAATCCCCACATCAACCACAATTGTCTCTGAAGCAGGTATCCTCCTCTTGATCACTACCACCATAGCCTCGAACATAGCTGGGTAATATGGTATACCGCCATCTCCCCCTCCAAGAACAGTCTCTTCCCTAGTAGTATGTCTCGACGTTTGACAACTCATTTTATATCTAAAAAATAGAAGGATTAGTCCACACATAAGAAAACCGCAAATGGACTTTAAGCGCTACTACACTATACACTATAATATAGTAATCATCCATTAGCAAAAGTACAAATACGTCTCTCATACGCCTTTACGTCCATGAAATTTGGATAAAATCTCTTAGCGAAAGCTCTGATACCAAATGTGACGACCGCCACGTACCTCCCGCACAAACCAAGGATGAAGCGCGTTGTATGACATGCCAGGCTGATACGGGATGATCATCAAAGAAGAAAACACACGCAGAAGCCTGTCTTATTACTCACAGTGCAAGGATAAAATATAATAGAACATATACAATAGGCAATAGTAGTGAAGAACAATTGAGCAGAATCTTAAACTTCCATATCACAAGAAGAATGCCCATACATCATTGGATTACATCATAAGAGTCTGTGCAATCAAACCTCACTACAAGACACTCAGAGCATACATCAACATAATAGCAGAAACAACAGGTATATATAGTAGAAAATAATACGTAAGCCTCCTGCTCGTCATCACTCTGCGGCATCGTCCTCATCAAGATCCATTACCTGTCACCTGCTACTCAGTATGCCCATCCACATCCGGATGATCAACCCAAGGTAATGGAGGGAAACATAAAATCTTGAGTCAGACAATAGTCTTAATGAGCAATAAACAACTATCTAACATCATCAACAAATTATATGAGAAATAAGTAGATCAAACATCCAATCCACCAACACCTCAATGGAGAAGAACCCCAACCCGTCTCCTCCACACCTGACAGTGATAGCCTCCCAACCAGACAGAAAGAAAGAAACAATAGTATTCATAGCAAATAATAATCAAGCAGGGACCACTCTAATCAAGTTCAACATCTCCCAAGCACAAGCCCCAGAGGCTTAAACCAACATCAGACAAGCACCCAAGAAATATCTTCCTTGATGTCGAATAATCCAAACAAGACGATATAAGCAACTATAGCATGCATGACTATGGCTGTCACTGCCAACCTTGCCTTAAAACCATTGTTAATCGTATGACAAGCCGAACTTGTCATCCGTCAAGGGCTAATGGTAACCCCGGTTCTAGCAAAACTCCATATGCCATCGTGACTCGTATCAAGGTCTTTCAACGATACCCAGGGTACTCGACCAACAAACTTCTAGTCTTTTGGGCGTCCTCATTATATCCCTGCTTTGAGTCTGCTAAAACCTCTGACAAACGATAATTCCTCAGTCTTCAATATCTCTTGCCATCCAACTTGATGAGTATCCATAAGCTCTAGCACTTCTCGAGCAACCATTATCCACGAACTCAACATCTTAGAGTCATCTCACATTTTCATTGCATTTGTAGAGTAACATCTAGCTTTTAACATACCTTGCTACCGAGTAGCAACAACAAGCGTAACTCCACAATCATCACATAATACCACAAGCGATACCATTCCCATAATAGGAACCTTACTTCGGCAAAAACCCTAATACCACAAACTATCAATAGTTGTGTTGAAAGACAGAAAGAACCTACTCCCTGAGGAGCCATGGGGACTGACCTCCAACGACCATAAAATAAACCTGATCAATCAACGAACGCTTCACAATGCTTCGATTATTCCACCTTAAATTCCTGTCGAAGTACGATCATCATCGAACCAAAGTAAACATCACTTTAGTTCCTTCTCAGATGGATCGCTCACCTACCGTTTGATCGTCACCGATCCATATGGATCACAACTGATCCATCCTTGGTCTCTCACCATCTGTTGGCCGCTTCTCATCACGAACGACCGATCCATCTTTGGATCACGACCTAATCCATCCCCATAAGCCAACCCAGCACTATGATCCATCCAAACGACTTGACCCATATGCCAAGCCGATCCACTCAATGTATCGTGTTCCGATTCAATGCTTCATGCTTCACATGTCTCGACCGATTTCGATTCATCAACATTTGAACGACTCGATCCATCAAGCCTGATCAATCAAGCCTGATCCATAAACATGCTTTGCACGATCCAGTAATAGTCGCCTTGGTCGATCCATGCTTTCCAAGTCTGCAAGCATCGATCCATCAGTGTATACATCCCGACCCGATCCATCAAAATATGGCTGATCCATCAGTTGCAAGCCAAAGATCACCCGATCCACCGATCCATTCATTTCTTTCTACCCAAGACACGATCCATACTTGAAACCGATCTAACTCCAAACTCGTGTTATCCATCCCGTTTCCATGCGATCCATCATTTCTTGCGCAACAGTCCATGCATCCAATTCGTCCAAATCATCCAATTCAATAATTCAATCATCAACACTTCATGAAATCATCAAATAACACTTGCACAACAAATAATCATCACACAATCATACGAAATTCACCAATTCATAATAAACAATGAACAAATCAGTAAACGGATCTAAACTTTCATAAACACATGAATTTACCATTATAGTCATGCTAGATTAGATCCTATGGTGATTCGAATGAAAATAGACTTACCTTGATTAGATCTAAGTGAAAAGGACTTGAAATGATGAAAATAAGATTAAACAAACTCATATATTCAATTGAATCCGTGTGAGAGATGCTTATCACTCACAAAATAGCTTCAAATCGATGAATCTCTAATCCGTACAGCGAAAATCAACGAAGAACGGTCTTCAAATTAACTAATTTGATGCGATCTACTCTTCCATGATGTTGATCTTCAATCTTCTAATGTAGATATAAGAATTTAATGGAATGGAGATGTATTTGATTGATCAAGGAGGATCTTGAGCTCAACCAAATGAGAGAAATGAAGAAACTAAACCATTCTATTGCCATTACCCCTCTATTTATAGCTAACAGCTCCTAGCCTTAATGTGCCTCACTAATCAGCCCACTAATGACTAATTAGTCTGTTCAGAAATTGTGTAATATTAATATAGTGATTCCTCCCAAACCACTGAACCAAGTCTTTATTGTGACCACTCTACAGAATTGGAAACATCATTTCCTTTTCGATCAAATCGATCCCAGCACCTGATTCGATCTCCGTCAAAAGTTATGCCCTATACAAAACTAATAGGGGCAAAATAATCACAAATAAAATTGATAAAAATTATTGATATGTCTCACATCCCCATAAACAACATATCAAAATATGAGAATGATCTGACCCTCAGGGAATTAATTAAAAATATTTTACGATCCTCCGATACGTAAAATGTGGGCCGTTACATTCTCCCCACCCCACCCCCCCTTTTATGAATTTCGCCCCCAAATCCCAAGCAGGCAGAAACAATTCCACATGCCTACCATCCACAAGCAACAAATCTACCATTTAATGTAGCATCCATCAAGTCATGCATCCATAGCCTTATCCTAGCACATGGAATCCTAATAATAACACAAGTTACAATGGTGTAAGGTGATACGACATTAATAAGACATACCAATCAATAGTTCTAGTTCTATATGGATCGTCCTCATGCTCTCTTCCATTTCCCACGTACAATCATCATCATCCTCACTCCATTGCACCTTGACTATCTTAACTATCTTCCTCCTAAGTTGTTTCGTGTCATTCTCCACAACACGAAGTGGCTTATGGGGTCTTGAAACAACGGACTCGACTTCTAAGTCTTCGTATTGCTCTGGATATACCACCACATTTGAATCGTGCACACACTTCCGTAGGAAAGATACATGAAAAACATTGTGCACACTCGACATCTTCAAATCTTGGGGCTGACTTTCCTTTTCTTTCGAACCGAACAACATTCTTCAACGGTGAAATTTTCACGAAAACCATATCACCAATGTCGAACTCCAAGTCTTTTCGACGCTTATCCGCGTAACTCTTCTGAGGATCTTGGGCTGCCTTGATTCTTTGTCGAATGATCTTGATACAATCTGAGGTCTCTCTTTCATGTCTGGCCCAAGTATCAACTTACCTCCAGTCTCTACCCAACATGTTGGAGAAGTACATGGTCTGCCATACAATGCCTCGTATGGTGTCATCCCAATGCTTGACTGGTAGCTGTGGTTATATGCGAACTCAACTAAATGTAGATGGTCCTCCCACATCCACCGAAGTCCAATACACAAGCTCTAAGGAGATCTTCCAAAACTCGATTAACTCTCTTTGTTTGACCATCGGTCTGGGGATGATAAGCTGTACTCAAACATAGCTCGTTCCCAAAGTCTATTGCAAACTCTTCCAAAGTAAACTAGTGAACAATGGTTCTCAATCACTTACCATGCTCTTCCGGATACCATGGATTCTAACTATCCATTTTATATACAGCTCAACCCACTTCGATGTCATCCTAGTCGATCTGGCATGAATAAACCTTGCGCTCTTGGTCAAGCGGTCGACTATGACCCAAATGCCTTCATTTTCTGTCCTGGTTCTAGGTAGTCCATCGATACCTACTCTCATTTCCACGTAGGAAATTCCAATGGCTGAAGCAATCCACTTGGCTTCTTCTGTTTAGCTTTTACCAACTGAGTGTTCAAGCATTTGGAAATAAACTTTCCAAAATCCCTCTTCATCCCATCCCTGTAGTAAGCTCACCTCATGTCCTGGTACATCTTGTTACCCCTAGGACGAATCGTCAACTTTGAGTGATGAGATTCCCTCAGTACTTCATCTCTTAATCCATAAGTATCAGGAACAATCGGTCGTCCTTGCTTCTGAAGCCAACCATCTCGATTGACCTCGAACTCCTTATTCTCTGGTTCTAACTTCTGGATGATCTCGACAAGCTTTTCGTCATGCTTTTGGCTTTCGCTGATCCTTTTGATGAGAGTAGGTCTTATCAATAAGCTTGCTAACATTTCAGGTTCTAACTCACACTTTGTCCTGAAATCAAATCCTGCCAAGTACTCGAGGTGCTTCCATTCTGAAAACATCGCTCCCAAACTTGCATGTCTTTGGCTTAACACATCTGCCACGACATTACCTTTACCAGGAGTATAGGCTATACCAAAATCATACGATGCCATAAACTCTAACCATCTTTGCTGTCGAAGACTCAAATCCTTTTAGGAAAAGAGATACTTCAACGAATACTTATCTGTAAACCACTAGAATCGGACTCCCAACAGGTAATGTCTCCACATCTTCAGAGCAAACACTATCGCTGCTAAATATAAATCATGAGTCGGATAATTCCTCTCGTGCGACTTCAGCTGTCGACTTGCGTAGGACACAACTCTTTCCTTCTGCATTAGCACTACTCCAAGTCCAGTACCACATGCAACGGTGTAAACCACCATCTCTTCATTCCCACTTGGAATGATCAAAATTGGAGCACTCGTCAATCTCTCTTACAGGATTCCAAAAGCTTGCTTGCGCTTCGCATCCCATGTGAACACTTGATTCTTCTTCATCAAGCCTATAAATGGTGCATCTATCTTGGAGAAGTCCTTGATAAAATGATGATAATATCCCACCAATCCAAGGAAACTCCGAATATCTGTGGCATTCTTAGGTCTATCCCAGTCCTGAATTGTTGCCACCTTAGCGGGATCCACTGCTATTCCGTTTCCAGAAACAACATGGCCTAAAAACCTCACTTCACACTTCCAGAATTGACACTTCAAAACTTAGCTCTCAACTGATGCTTTCACAAGATTTCCAAAACAACTCGGAAGTACGTCTTACGTTCTTCCTCATTCTGGGAGTGAACCATAATATCATCCACAAACACAAGCATGAACTTGTTCAACTAATCTCTGAATACCCTAATCATAAGATCCACGAAATACACTGGTGCATTGGTTAATACAAACGGCATCACCAGCCACTTAAAGAAACCGGATGATGTCCTAAATGCAATCTTCGGCACACTATCCTTCGCCGCTCTCAACTGGTGAAATACCATCACCAAATCCATCTAGGAAAACACATTGGCCTCATGAAGCTGATCTAACAAATCATCTATCCTCGGCAATGGATACTTGTTCTTCTTTTTTACCTTGTTCATCTCACAATAATCAACACACAATCTCAAAGATCCATCGGCCTTGGTTGCAAACACAACTGGTGCACCCCATTCAGACACATTCCTCCGAATGAATCCTTTTTCCAAAATATTACGTACTTGCACTTCTAACACTCGTTGTTTCTTCGGCGCCATCCTCCTAAGAGGCATAACGATGGGTCTAGCACCCTCGACCAAATCAATCCTGAATCCAATCTCACGATGCGGTGGCAAACCTTTGGCCTCGTCAAAGACATCATCAAACTCACTAGCAATCGACACAGATGACGATTCTTCTCCTAGAATCACAAGCGAATATAAAAAGCTTACGAAAAATCCATCTTCTGGCTTACATCGAATCACAACCATTCGCCCTTCCACATTCCCAACCGTCACCTCGAGCTTTTCGCAATCCACTTTAGCCGCATACCTCTTAAGCCAGTCGATACCCAAAATGATCCCAAACTCAGCAAAGTTCAAAACAAAGCAATCACACACAAAAGAGAAACCATGACTTGACAACACTAGACCATGATAAATCATACAAAAACTAAACGAACCCCCTTTTTACTAGATTAGTCACAACCAATGGTCTATCACAAATCTCAGTTTCCATACCCAAGTGGCACAAAAGCTCATTACAAATGAAAGAATGCGATGCTCCTGTATCAAATAACACTCGAACTGAAACAACTCTAATAGAAAGCATACCTTGAACAACAACACTCTTCCCTTTCTCCTCCATCATATGAGCTCTTGAAGAAGATGGCACGACCTCCAAAGTATATGCCTTCACAGTCTGCTTACCCTTAGCTGATTTTGGACAATACTTCTTGTTATACCCAGACTTTCCATGGTTAAAGCACTTCCTCTTAGCTTTCGGGTTCTTGCAATCCTTGGAAAAATGGCCCTTCTGCTGGTAGTTGAAGCATATCACCTTGCTTTTCTGCTTCTTCTGACCATCTTTTCCATTCTGTTGTTGTTGCTTCCTCTTCTTGTTATTACCACCCTGCTGTGGTTTCGGTTCCTCTTTAGCTGCAACAATACTCTCTTCCTTGGGAAACAATCTCTCATGCCTCAAACTTTTCTCCACGATCTTTTCATAAATGTCATCTAGATGATCAACCAGCTAGTTCCCAAGATATTTATCCAAGTGTCATCTAGATGATCAACCAGCTAGTTCCCAAGATATTTATCCAAGCCCATAACGAACTTCTCGTTCTTCTAGTAAGAGTCTCAATATATGAATGATCATACTTAGACAGGGCTTCAAAATCAGAAACATACTCAATACTGGTCGACCATTCTGCTTTAGCTCAACAAACCTCTTGAACAGAATAGACTTCTGAACAATAGAAAAGAACTTCGTCTCGAACTTGACTTAGAATCGATCCTACGTGATCTCATCTTCTGGAGTCTCTAGAGTGACAGAGTTCCACCAATCCATAGCTCTGTCATGTAGTTGTCTTGATGCAAGCTTCCTCTTAGTTGCATCATCAATGCCCAAGTCTCCAGAAATCCAAATGCAACTATCAAGCCACCCTTGATTCTCTACAGTCAGCTCTGTCCCTTTGAACGGCTTCCCTTCTAGAGTAATGAAGTTGTTGCACAGCTTTGCGAAGTCCACAAACCTAGGCACTTACACCTGAATCCCCACATCAACCACAATTGTCTCTGAAGCAGGTATCCTCCTCATGATCACTGCCACCTTGGCCTCGAACATAGCTGGGTAATATGGTATACCGCCATCTCCCCCTCCAAGAACAGTCTCTTCCCTAGTAGTATGTCTCGACGTTTGACAACTCATTTTATATCTAAAAAATAGAAGGATTAGTCCACACATAAGAAAACCGCAAATGGAGTTTAAGCGCTACTACACTATACACTATAATATAGTAATCATCCATTAGCAAAAGTACAAATACGTCTCTCATACGCCTTTACGTCCATGAAATTTGGATAAAATCGCTTAGCGAAAGCTCTGATACCAAATGTGACGACCGCCACGTACCTCCCGCACAAACCAAGGATGAAGCGCGTTGTATGACATGCCAGGCTGATACGGGATGATCATCAAAGAAGAAAACACACGCAGAAGCCTGTCTTATTACTCACAGTGCAAGGATAAAATATAATAAAACATATACAATAGGCAATAGTAGTGAAGCACAATTAAGCAGAATCTTAAACTTCCATATCACAAGAAGAATATCCATGCATAATTGGATTACATCATAAGAGTTTGTACAATCAAACCTCACTACAAGACACTTAGAGCATACATGAACATAATAGCGTAAACAACAAGTATGTATTGTAGAAAATAATACGTAAGCCTCCTTCTTATCGTCGCTTTATGGCATCGTCCTCATCAAGATCCATTACATGCACCTTCTACTCAGTATTCCCATTCACAACCGGATGAACATCCCAAGGTAATAAGAGGAAAACATAAAACCTCGAGTCAGACAATAGTCTTAATGAGTGATAAACAACTATCTAACATCATCAATAAAGTATATGAGAAATAGGTAGATTAAACGTCCATTCTACCAACACCTCAATGGAGAAGACCCCCAACCCGTCTCCTCCACACCTGACAGTGATAGCCTCCCAACCAGACCGAAAGAAAGAAACAGTAGTATTCGTAGCAACTAATAATCAAGTAGGCACCACTATAATCAAGTTCAACATCTCCCGAGCACAATCCCTGAAGGCCTAAACCAACAACAGACAAGCACCCAGGAAATATCTCCCTTGATGTCGAATAATCCATACAAGACGATACAAGCAACCAATAACATCCATGACTCTGGCTATCACCGCTAACCTTGCCTTGAAACCATCGTTAATTGTATGACTGGCCCAACTTGCCATTCCTCAACCTTCAATATCTCTAGCCATCCAACTTGATGACTACCCATAAACTCAAGTGACTTCTCGAGCAACCATTATCCACGAACTCAACATCTTTGAGTCGTCTCACATTTTCGTTGCATTTCATCGATCAACGAACACTTCACGATGCTCCGAACATTCCACCTTGAATTCCTATCGAAGCTACGATCATCATCGAACAAAAATAAACATCACCTTAATTCCTTCTTAGATGGATCGCTCACCCACCTATGGATCGTCACAGACCCATATGGATCGCAACCGATCCATGCTGGGTCTCTCACCATATCTTGACCGCTCCTCATCATGAACGACCAATCCATCTCGGGATCAAGACCCGATCCATCCCCATAAGCCAACCCATCATCACTCCAATCCATCCAAACGACCTGACCCATAAGCCAAGCCGATCCACTTAATGGATCGTGATCTGATCCATTGCTTCATGCTTTACATGTCTCGATCGATCTCTGATCCAGCAACGTCTGAACGACCCGATCCATCAAGCCCGATCCATCAACATGCTTTGCGCGATCTATTGATAACCGCCTTGCCCAATCCATGCTTTCCAAGTGTGCAAGCACCGATCCATGAGTGTAAACATCCCGATCCGATCCATCGGTTGCAAGCCAAAGATCGTACGATCCACCAATCCATCATCTTGATCCATTAATTTCTTGCCACCCAAGTCATGATCCATACTTGAAACCGGTCCAACTTCAAACTTGTGTGATCCATCCCGTTTTCTTGCGATCCATCATTTCTTGTGCAACAATCCATGCATACAATTCGTCCAAATCATCCAATTCAATAATTCAATCATCAACACTTCATGAAATCATCAAAAAAACTTGCACAACGAATAATCATCATACAATCATATGAAATTCACCAATTCATAATAAACAATGAATAAACCAATAAACGGATCTAAACTTGCATAAACACATGAATTAACATATGAATATACCATTATAATCTTGCTAGATTAGATCCTATGACGATTTGAATGAAAATAGACCTACCTTGATTATATCTAAGTGAAAACGACTTGAAATGATGAAAATAAGATCAAATAAACCCATATACTCGATTAAATCCTTGTAAGAGATGCTTATCACTCACCAAATCCACAAAATAACTTCAAATTAATGAATCTCTAATCCGGATAGTGAAGAACAACAAAGAATGGTCTTCAAATCAACCAATTTGATGCAATCTACTCTTCCTTGATGTTAACCTTCAATGTTCTAATGTAGATCCAATAATTTAATGGAGTGGAGATGTATTTGATTAAGTAAGGAGGATCTCAAGCTCAACCAAATGAGAGAAATGAAGAAACTAAACCATTCTCCTTGCCCCTACCCCTGATCTATTTAAAGCCAACGGCCCCTAGCCTTAATGGGCCTCACTAATCAACCCACTAATAACTAATTAGTATGCCCAGAAATTGTGTAACATTAAAACAGCGATTCCTCCCAAAATGCTGAATCAAATCTTTAATGTGACCACTCTACGGAATTCGTAACATCATTTCCTTTCCAATGAAATCGATCCCATCACCTGGTTTAACCTCCGTCAAAAGTTATACCCCTTACAAAAATGATAGGGGCAAAATGATCACAAATAAAATTGGTAAAAAATATGGACATGTCTCACATCCCCATAAACAACATATCAAAATATGAGAATGATCCGACCCTCAGGGAATTAAATAAAAATATTTTACAATCCCTTGATACGTAAAATGCGGGTCGTTACATAGGATATCATCTTGTGTCTCTCATGTCTCTCTCTCCGACAGTCAACTCAATCGACTTAAAATCATCATTTCCACATCTCAAAGAAAACTATCCATCCCAGCAGCCTTACTCTTATCCTGGAACCATCGTTGTCGAATGATTAATCGCTTCATAGAAGCATCACATCCTCATCTCAAGCCAATGACTCTGATCGAAGAGACATCATATCGAAATTGCTATCGAACGAACCATCATATCCTGCTCTTCGAAATCGCACTATGGTCTATGTCAAATTGGCCAATAATAATAGTAATCGATGTCGACCACTTCATAACAATCGATAACGACTACTCGGATCACTTATTTAACCAAAATCGGTTAGATACGCATCCCAAGATAACGTCCAACATTCATTGCAAAATTCATCTTGTCACCAAGTCCATCCTTTGTCTTTGGAACAACCACAAAGCTCCAGTATTGCTCCTTTTTCAAAATCGTCGCCGAACTCCAATGCTGCTCCATCGCCGAGCTCTAATGCTACTTTGTCATCAAATCCATCCAAGCGACCTGGAGTTCCTTCCAGAATTTACCTCATCAATTCAAGTCTATCATCCTTGTGCACTTAGTCATCACATGACAGCATATGCGTTTGACTAATAAGCACCAAGCTCTTACAAACGAGATTGTCCTATACTAGATCGCCTACGAACGACGTTTTAATCTAAAATAAGCAAACAATTCAACCATGCAACCAATGATCATCCAAATTCCGAAACTAGCATATAAACATCCATGATAGCTATAATAAATCAAATATAACATATCTATAACAATCTAGGTGAAATAAATGCCCAAATAACCTAAATCTAACAATGTAGCCAAAATAGCGCATAAATAGGTAAATAGCACGTAATAGCGCACCATTAGGTAAAAATGTGACAATCAGGTGAAATCTACTTAAATCACCATATAATTTTATTTATTTACTATTTATTAGGTTCAGCTACCCTAAATATTATGTTTTATAAACAGAAATCAATTTAAAACGTCAAAACTATGATATACGGACAACTATAGTTTAGTGAGAGACGATACCACTTTCCATAGCCAAATCAGTCCAAGCATGCTCTAAAGCATAGAGCCCGCCCATACGAGTTCATAGGAAGAAACAACGTCCAAATCCGATCTCGTACGTAAATGATACCAATGTTATAAGTTTTCATATTATTTTAATAATTAAATTAGTCTAATTACAATTAACACACTAATTATCCTTCTCACAATCATCTTCCCCAATCGTAATCCCCTGCCTTGTATTTCTAGTAAATGAAAGCCACTCATTACCAACTTCTCTCTTCACTTTCTCCTTCGTTACTCAACGATTCTCTCAATCGTTGATTACAACATGCTCGGCTACGAAACCTCTTCGTTGCACAACCCACAAGGCCAAGCTAGGCGGCCTATATGCAAATCTGACATAGGCATATGCCCTAGCGTCCGTACATAGGACAGAAACACCAGGGTGAACCGATCATGACAAAAACTTGTGTGTAGGTGCTCGTCGCGAAGATAAGTGCAATGGTACGCGTCTTATTACCTAACTCCTCTCCGTTCAAACGCCTAGCTCATCCTTAGGCTCGTTGACCGAAAATGATGGTTGCCTGATGTTGAATGCGCCCAATTATATGGGCATGGATGTGAAGCTCTTGTTGATACAAGTTGAATGCAAGTGATCTCATGATTTTTAGATGAGTGAATCAAACGATACAAATTTTTGAATGAAAAACGAAAAAGGCGGACGTGGGTTTCTTCACGCAATGGAATAGTAAAAGGGGAGATAGTGCACCGTAATAGGCCAGATCTAAAAGAATAATAGATGGGCTATTTTATTAGTTTATTCTCAAACGAACCCAAAAATTTGCGATCTCTAATCGACACGTGCCGCCTGCTGTTATCTATGTAAAAAAGCCTTCTGAAACCAATGAGACTAGTCTCGAAACCCAAATCGATCGTATGTGAAAGTTAGTTTTTAAAACTCGAATCACAATGTCAATTTCTTACAGAAGTTGACACACGTTTGATTTTGCGCCCCTCGAACGGTATGTCCGTTCGCTACGATACTTGACGGTGTGCGATAAATCACCACGACAATTCCAGAAATATAAATTTCGTTGCTATCCGACACTATGCTCCTAAAATGACTTTTTACGCGTCTATCGAGATCGTTATCACCACCAATCGGCCGGAACTCGAAATATAGCGATCCAAGTATTTATCTTTCATATAACGAACAATTCAGACTCAATGGACGTGGTCCCAAGTCTTAATTCGATCATTTGTAAAAAAAATCCATTTTGGTACCGTAAATTGGATAATTTACGATCAATATTTTTTAAAATTAAATTAAATATTTAATTGTTAAAATACGGTTCGTTATAGTAGCTATGCTTGTATGGTTACGTCGTCAACGATTTAGTGTTTTCCCTTCAATCCTGCAATGAATGGACATGTCCCTTAGGAATTTTGGGGTCCTAAGCGCTTGCTTCTTCTGGTTTGGGGAAGGGCCAGCTTGGCCCGAGCGTCATTAAAATCTTGATGATGGGGAATTCAGTGGGAGTAATTGTATGAATTGAAAATTTTAAGCCATCCAAGACGTAATGGATAATTTCCTGCAATTATCGATATAATTTATTTTAATGTATTTTTAGGATTACATAGTATTGTTACCGAAATTTTGAAATAAGACCGGTTAAAATTATAAGTAAGAATATGATAGTTTTGATTTGTTTTTTAAAGAAAACAATCTAGGTCTAATTACTAGCATACGGGTGTGCCTAACTACTTCATACGAGACATTTGTGCGTTTATTTTATGAATAAGTTGTCAGCCAAATGAGATTGGAATTTTTTTCTCTGAGCTCAAGTATTTTGATTGGAGGGAAAATTTAAGTGGTTTTCTTTCCACAGATAGGTGTGAGCAAACTTTGTTTGAACCAATTAAATCTGACAAACCATTATTTCATTCACTTTTGTTTAGGCTTGAAGCTAGATTAGTTTACCAACGATCCGTAAAACGATTTAGCTTAATTATTGATTTAACTAGACTAATCAAACCTTTTTACATCGTTAAAACTAGTGACATCTTAATATATTTTAGATTAGTTTAATTGTCTTAATGAATTTTGTTTATCATAAATCTCTCCAAATAACTATCAAAAAGTACAAAATATTATCATCTTTTCATGAATAAAATAAAATACAAGTGATAACATAAAAAGAACTGGACCGTCAACTCAATGTGCTCTATATGAGAGTTGAAATTAAAAGGGTAATAGAATGGCGAAGATAAATTATGTCACCAAATAGTGTTTAAATAGGCTTTTCATAAAAATACTTTAATCGTAAATTCATGTTTTATGCTGAAATATAATGGATGTTTCAAACATAAAACATGAAAATGTTCTTGGTCTAATTAAATTGGATAAAAAACCGAATCAATTAAAATCAATTCGATTGGTTTAGTTTTATTTGAGTTTTTGTCAGTTTTAAGTTTGATTTTGGACATCCAACAACCGGGTCAACCGTACACGCTTCAGTGCTAAACCTAGAGGATCGAACCGGTTTAGCCGCCGTCCTCTGCAAAAATAAAATAAAAGTCCGTTTTCATCTCAAAATTCGCAGCCATGGGTTCGTCACATAAAGAAGATGAAAATAAATGTTCTCCTCAACTCTCTGCTTCAGAAGCAAATGGGTCAACCAATGTCTCTTCAATTCCCGAGGTAGTTGAAGAACAGGAAAGCGTTAAAAAGATCATAAACAAAAATAAGCGAAAAAAGTGGAAACTCAAAAGGAAATCAAGGTCGAAAGTCCTGCAAAAAAATTCCGATGATAAGGATGGAAATGAAGAAGCCCCTAAAGTAGCAGCAGTAAAGAGTCGTAAAAAGAGAGAAAGAGAAGATTTTGTTGACGAGGAGTTGTTAGAGAGGAGAAGGATTAAGAGAGAGAAGAGACTGAAGAGGAATGAGATGAGAGAGAACGCTAAGGTAGAGGGGGAGAATAAGAGTACCGAGATGACAGAGAATGCTAAGAAGCACAAGGAGGAGGAGAATAACAATGGTACTGGAGAGAAATCTAAGAAGGGAGGAAAGGCGAAAAAGGGCAATGAAGTAGGGAATGAGGCAGTATATTTTGAGAAAAAGGCTGAGGAAGAAGCTAAAGTAAATCAAGGGTGAATATATGATTTCGTTTTTGTTTTCTTTCTAATATTTTGCTCATATCACAGGTATATGTAGATATGTCTAGCTCTGGTTTATTAGTTATGTCTTGCCATATGAGAACATTGATTATCATCATCATAGACATAATGTAACACCTTAGAAGTCATAACATGCTCACAAAGTACAAAGAAATTAGACGCTGTGTGGTGGAGGTTGGTTCAAAATTGTCATGTAGCGTACTAGAATCAGCGCACAAATGTTACCGCACATCTAGCAGTTGCAGCAGAAGCTTGTCTCTAGTTTTACTATTCAAGCATGTATTATGTACAAACTAGTGTATTAATGTCATGTTATAAGTTGAAGATTCTACTATTTGTTAGTTAGCTAATACTATTTTATATCTTTGCAGCGAAAATAAAAAAGTTTATGTTGGAGGCATTCCTTACTATTCATCTGAAGATGATATAAGGAGTTTCTTTGAAAGTTGCGGAACTATTACTGAAATGGACTGCATGACTTTTCCTGAAACTGGGAAATTTAGAGGAATTGCATTTCTTACTTTTAAGGTAACACTTTAACTTTACTTTCTTGAAATGGAGCTTGGATTCTGGTAAGCTTATGTATTGGGATGCAAAAACAATGGTCAATGTAATGACCCGTCTTTTTGGGACTGTTCAGGTGGACAATAATCCGCACATGTCCAACTTAAACCATTACAAAATGACGAATTATTATTGGGGTTTAATGCGAAAAGAGCAATAAAAAGAGGAAGAACTAAACAATACATAGAATCTCACAGCGGAACGATAAAATATAATAATTGCATAAACAATTCATAAAACTGTTAAATAATATTCACTTGATTTCAATTTACAACATCAGAGTTTTACTATTTAACATAACATACCAATAATGTAGCAGAAATAAATAACAGTATACGGTCGTCAACTCACTCTTTGTCTTCAGAATAGAGGTTTTCGTAATACTGAAATACTCAGTCTGACCCGAGCGTAAAGTAAAATAAAACACTCGAGTCAGGACTAACATTCTTATGCTGTTAAATTAACTCAAGTGAAATGTTCAAGGAAAATATACAAGTAAATCAATCAGTGAAATATCAAGTTTAAGTAAACATCGTATTTCATGTCATAAATTG
This sequence comes from Allium sativum, assembly GCA_030737875.1. Classification (NCBI taxonomy): domain Eukaryota; kingdom Viridiplantae; phylum Streptophyta; class Magnoliopsida; order Asparagales; family Amaryllidaceae; genus Allium; species Allium sativum. The sequence goes on along the minus strand of CM060913.1, from coordinate 704,114,070 downwards.
GTTCAGTTCAAATACTAATTTTCATTATTGTTTTTCACGAATCAATTTAACATTGAATTCAATTTCAGATTAAATTTCCGTAACACAGGATAGTTCATTTACAAACTTCAAAATTGATTTTTGATTTCCGAGTCATAATTTATCTTGATGACTTATTTATATTCAAACAATTTGAACTTACACGATTCAGATTGGAATTTTTTTTTCAAAATTAATTATATCAATATAATAGTCAAGTTTTATAATAGTTAATTAAAATAGTTATAAAAGGTAAATAGTTAAATTCTATTGAAATAGTTACATAAGATAGTTATAAAATATAAATAGTTAAATTTTATAACAATAGTTTAATTAAAATAGTTATAGATATAGTAGTATGAAAATAATAGTAAAAGAGGAATTAATTTTATTGAAATATTTAATATAAAATAATACCGGTTTAAAATAATTTTATTTTAAAATTTTTAAACAAAAGAGTTTATTTCTATTAAACCATTTGAATTCAACTTCGGGTTTCAAGTTCCATATTCCAATCCAAACCACGGGTCAATCATTTCCAAATTCTGACTTAAAATCAATTCAGATTTCATATTTAGATTTCAAATCAACTTAAAGCTTAATGATACAAACCGAGATGTTAGTCCGAGATTTCGATCGAAATCCGACATTTGAAACATCTTGGTTGGCCAGTTGGTACTACTGTTTATGCTTCACATTTGTACACATTATACGTTGGGAATATGGCTTCACCTTGTTACTGTTGTATCACCGGAAGGACTGTGTGACACCTGCATACAGAAGTAAATTGGAAGAAATTAAATTCCACAAATCAAATTACAATTCATGCATAATTGAGTTGTTTTCTTAATCTCGTATGTTATGAATTTTTAGTAATATTTACGTAGTACTGAACGATATCTTTATACTCACAAGTTTTAAGATTCCTACAATTTTGATAATTTTGGATAAAGCGACTGCTTCCATTCATACATATTTTAGACACCAAAATTTTGAAATTAAAATTTCCCTACTTTATCATACAGTGACAAGTTTGGCGCTTGGGGATGCTAGTTAGGGTTTTTTTGTAGCGAGTTGACACCAAGGTCTTGGATTGTCTCCATTTTTTTAATATGAATATGTAAATATGCATATAGAATGAAATGTTGTAAGAACTTGTTTATTTTATCCTTTTTATTAACTTTATAAAATTCCCAACCTATAGACATCAATGATCTACGTTTCATTAAATAAAATGAATATAATAGCACTGGTTGGAGGTTAATGTAAACAAAACTCAAATTTAAGTGAAGTCTCTAGAGGCCTTAGTCAATAGTGAAAATTGGCTCTCTCAATCACCATCTTAAGCAGTCTATTGATATAAATAAATTTAAAGATAATTAGAGAGAAGACCAAACTTTGAGAAAAAAAATTAGACTGAAGGACACCGAATTTCATTTTTAGTTTGAATTGGTTTGAACGAAAATGCTAAATACAACTATCATTATATTCAGTTTTACATTATGCCGAAATGATAGTTGTAACTAGCATTATATTCAGTTTTACACTGTGTAAAATGCTAGTTATATTTAGCACTGTCTTTCAGTTTAGTATTTCCAAAGTTTGCCCTTCAGCCTAAAAAAACTTGGTGTCCTTCAGTCTAATTTTTCTTCAAAATTTGTCCTTGTGCCCATTTTTCATATAAAGTTAAATGTTTTTCTGTCACAGTTCAGCATGGCTTGCCATAGCACAAAATTGTTCATAACGTAGGTATGCACTATTTAACCTACAAATGCACATGTGTCATTTATGGTGCACAACAATTGCGCGCTATTTTCAAAAGTGCAAAATAACGAAAAGCTCGGCGCGGTGCGCTATTTTGTTATTTATTTATTAGGTATATACATTGAAAATCCCCAAAGATAATTGCATGACACAAACCAGGACATGGATTCACAAACTAGTCATATATCTTCGGAATTAATCAAAATCATTTATCGAAGTATCAATATTCCTTTAGATAAGATTGGATGTAGGCGTTTTGGTAGGTGCATCATACTCAAAAGCGTCTACATGAAAAAAGTTAATTACTTTTGTTTTTCTCTAGTTATGTTAAAAGGTAGAAATATTAAAACCTTAAGAATTCATTTTAAATTTGCTTTTGATGTAATTTAGCTCATTTACTACCTTTTTCCAAAGGAATTTTTATTTATAGAACTTATTAGTTGCAATATTGGACTTTGTTATCTAGATCGATTTTAATGTTGACAAAGAAAAATATGAAGGTATAAAATCTTTTACATTTCATTGAGTAAGCTCTTGAAAGCAAAGTTAGTTCATTTGATAAAACATTACAAAAATCCATTTTCGTTGTACAAGAAAGCAAATCATTTAGTATAACACATCAAATTTTGGTGCATAATCAATAATTCTATTTGCTAATTTATTTTAGACGACAAATTAATCATCCAACCTAGTAACATATGTTTCATTTTATGACTTACTATTACTAAATTTCATGATGCTACTGTGAAGATTCCAAGGTTCAAGGTTTCGGTCAATACCGCAAAATTCCAGTGGTACCAGTTAGTTACAGTCCAGCTTCGGTCTGAAACCGACGATGAAATTTGATTTTGGATTAGGGCAGTAAAAAATTCATTATTTTTAGCAGACATTGATTCTAAAGAGAAAAGGCACAAAAAAGCACAAAAATAAATCAAAGTAGAAGAAAATTGATTCCAGTTACCTAAATATCTCATTCTCTATTTCAACATCCTATCGCAAATCAGCTTCTCAGATTTCGATTATCAACGAACATGACTTATGTTCGTCTTCTCCTTCATTTTCTCAATCATCGTCGAAAATTAGGGATTTTTTTTACTATTTTGATTTCTAAAGGAATGCAGTCATAATTTGGTGCAGGGCTCTGTTTGCTTAGGATTAAATGAAACTAGGTTTGAACGGGCTGATTTTGAGAATCGATGGGGTCTGTTCACTTGATATAATTTTAGGGGTTTGGTAATAAATAAAATAAAATGTTGGGTTGGGTTGATCTAATTTCAAATGAAAACCTGTGCTTTTAAAAACAATATAAATTGTAGGTGGGCTAGGCTGATTTAATTTCAAATTTTGGATGAGGACAATGTAGATGGTTGGTGGATTGGGATGATTTAGTTTCAAGTTTCAAATGAAAACAATGTAAATGCTAACTTCATATTACATTTAATTAAGAAACCATTGAAAATTGAAACGGGGATCGAAACCAAAATTGTCCGAATCAAAATCAACATCAAAATATATGTTAAATATAATCTAAAGATATATTAAATTTACCAAAATTACGACTCAACATGTACTGTGCGTGTATTTAAAATAATATTTGCACCATAATTGATTTTCCAAGACCCAGATACTTTATAATTTTCTTTTATAAATATCATAAAAATGATTTTCTTTTTAATCATTATGCAAATATATCATTAATGTCATAAGCATAAAATATCATATAATTATATTACATATTTCACTGTTTGGTCATATGTTTAAATGTTGAATCGAAGCTTAGTAGCTATTATTTAACAATTAAACTTCAAGCATAAGTTTATTGTTGATTTTGTATAACTTAAGTGAGGGAAAAAAAAAATGAACTGTGGTATTATTTATGTCATGTGTTGTATGGTATCATTTTGGTATATTTATTTTATTTTAGGTTATGTTAGTTAGGATTGTCAACGGGTGCTTGCAGATACATGTCAAAGTGCCTTAACCCGTGACATTTAATTTGTACCATGTCAAAGTGCCTTAGCCACTTGGATAATGATGCTTGTCTTAAATTTCGTTGACTATTAAAGTATTGAAGATAAACAAATATAATGATAATAAATCGTTTTGAACAGTTTATATGCATTTCGTGCGTATAATTTGAACATCAAATTTGATAAAACAATTAAAAACATATCTTTCAACGTAGTAAAATAGACATAACTTAAGCTATAATCTTTAAAAAAATGGATAGATAATTTTCGGACGTGGATTTCTTCGTATCCGCATCCATTTCTTCGGGTATTTATTCGTTTTTTGGATAAGGATGTAGACATATTTAAATTTTTCGGGTATCCATTTACAACCCTAATTTTCGTGTTTATTTTGTGTTGCAAACTTTCTACATGGTAACTTTCTAACTGTTACTTTTGCGCATGCATGATCAATATCATTTACAATCTGCTTTAAGAATATTACACAGAATTATTTTTCATATTAGCAACTGCTGGTGTTTGTTTTTAAGTAATATTGGGGAAAATTATCGTTTAGAACCAAAAAAACAAACCAATTGTTGTGTTATGGGCCTTTTTATGCATTTCTGGATTATAATTAAAGAGCCCCCCCCCCCCCCCTCAAATAAAAAAAAAAAAAAAAAGAAGAAGAAGAAGAAAGAAAGAAATGTCTGCCCTTTTTGTGAGTGCTCCATGTGTCTTGGTGCTATATGCGTCTTTCAGGTGTATCCTTTCATCAGTCCAAAAGGAGCAATCGCCATGCCGCCTTGCGCTTTGTACCCTGGCGCACATGCTGCCTTGGTGCACCTTTCATAACCATGGAACAGCGTTGGTCAAATACTTCACATTTTTACGTGTGTGTCTCCTACTATGTTCTGGAGTAATGCTGGAGAGGAGAACATAGCTTATGATGTTAACACCTTATCATCTTATGCATAATGTATAACTTGCAGTTAGATTAAAAATGAATTTTTATGCAGGTCAGAAATCGAATATATAATTTTCCCCACATACCCTTATTTGTACAGCTAAGTCATAGTCTCTTTTCAGTTTTTATTAGTCACTTAATTTTTTGAAATGTAGCAAAAGTTAGTAAATAGAATCTGCTCACAGAGACAGATAGATGTACATGCTGCTATGTTGTTTTTGTTTTCTATTCATGAATGCTTATATGCAAATATGCATGCTAACGGCTATTCTTTGACAGACAGAAGCTGCTGCAAAAAGGGCCTTAGCTCTTGATGGTGCTGATATGTAAGCAAATCTCTTGATTCCTTGGATTTTCCAACCATTCATGCTCTTATTCTTATTTGCTGGAAATTTTCAGGGGTGGTTTCTTCTTAAAGATACAACCATACAAAGCAAAGCAACAGACCTCAAAACCCGAATTCACGCCAGAAGCCATAGAGGGTTATAATAGAGCTTATATAGGAAACCTGTCTTGGGACATAACCGAAGACGATCTAAAATCATTTTTCTCAGACTGCAGAATCTCCACTGTCCGGTTCGGCATGGATAAAGTAACAGGAGAGTTCAAGGGCTATGCTCATGTGGACTTTGAGGACCCATTATCTTTATCCATGGCTCTGAAACTTGACCAGCACGTAGTTTGTGGACGCCCTGCTCGAATAAGTAGGGCAGTCCCGCCTAAAAAAGCAGTGGGCCCAATTGGACAGCCCAACAAAACAAATGTATCCATTGATGGTGTAGAGAAGGTGAAAAAGCCTGAACCTAACAAGAAAGAAGATGGTGCGATTACAGGGTCAAAAAAGAAGAGACGGACATGTTATGAATGCGGTGTTCCGGGGCATCTTTCTTCTGCCTGCCCTAAGAAAAAGGCTGCAGTTTCCTCTGTTGCTGTTGAGGGTTGATTTGTAATTTAAATTCTGATTTGTTTAGTACATCTATTTTATAGTTTTAGATGGCTGCAACAAGGGAAAGTGATTATGGATGCGTAATTTTAATTTGTTTCAGAAATTTTAGGAGCTTTATGAATTCTTTGCATTGTTGGATTATAGGGAGTAAAAGAGGAGCTTAATTCAAATTCTAGTTTTTCTTGAACTGCATGCACAAAGCATTTCATTATTTGTTTTTTGAGTAGAAATCATGGTTGGTTTTTCCCCCACATTAGACATTTGGTTGATTTTTATTTTTAGTACAGTGGCTATTAAATGGGTTGGCTCAAATATTTTCAAGATTTCCTCCCTTTGCAACTTTTTGTTCTGACGCATTTTGAGTATTTATGAGAACATACAACAGAATACTATTACTATGGATAGCGTATGCCCAGGGCCTATTTTAGGGTTAGGCGGCCTAGGCGATGGCATAGGGCAACCAACCCAAGAAGGCAACCATGGCTGGATGTGCTGGTGGAGATGACTGCATATAGAAAATACGAAAGAAGGTATATTCAAAATGTACACAAGTATTGTTAGGTCATTTGGTTATTAAACGATTGTAAGCATGAAAATTGTAAGCATATACTGACGCAGGTACAAGTCTTATCATCATCACTCCCTTGCAAACATTTTTTTTCCCTGGCCACCCTTACCTTGAGCACTTAATTTTTACTTTTTCTAAATTTTGGCCTGCCGTTCTCCACCCTTGCCTAGGGCAACCCAAGCTACAGAATCGGACCTGTATGCCATGATACAAACATTACCCAATTTGCGGATTTGTTTATCATGATATCACGTGGTTGTAACATAGGAGATGGAAGTGCTGAATTTCGAAATTGAAAATTTTGGAGATTCTAACATTTACGAGCAGATAGGGCTGTTATGGTAATGGTTACTGTTACCATTTGACAAATACTGTTACCGTACCGTTTTTATTGGTAAGTCAGAATTGTTTACCGTTACCGATCGACTGGTATACCGATAATCTGGTAACTGTTACACCGGTAATGGTACCTTATTGTTTGTCCATCAAAGTTTGTATCTTGATATATTTTTTGTACACAGTGCATCTTTATTATAATATACGTAGTGTTAGTTAATAAAAACATAAATAAGAAAGAAAATAAGTGTACATGACATTAATTCACCTTATCATTGAACAATAATCATTTATTTGGTTCTAAATTCATATAATAAAACATATCAGATGAATATATATATGTTTTAAGTTGACTGGTAAAATTACCGTTACCGCTGGTATTGAAGAAATATTACCGATAATTTACCGTTAAAAATGGTAAATTTACCATTATCATACCATTTTAACTGTATACCGATTTTAAACAAAAATGGTTACCGATCGACTGGTAGTGGTATAGTAATGGTAAATTTACCGTTACCATAACAGCCCTATGAGTAGGTGTATATACTGGCGCAAGTTCAAGTCTTATCATCATCAGTCCCTTGCAAACATTTTTTTCCCTGCCCACCCTTACCTTGAGCACTTGATTTTTAATTTTTCTAAATTTTGGCCTGCGGTTTTCCACCCTTACCTAGGGTAACCCAAGCTATAGAGTCAGGTCTGCGTATGCCATGATACAAACATTACCCAATTTGCGGATTTGTCTATCATGATATCACGTGGTTGTAATATAGGAGATGGAAGTGCTGAATTTCGAAATTGAAAATTTTGGAGATTCTAACCTTTACAAGTAGATAGGGCTGTTATGGTAATGGTTACTGTTATCATTTGACAAATACTGTTACCGTACCGTTTTTATTGATAAGTCAGAATTGTTTACCGTTACCATCACCGATCGACTGGTATACCGATAATCTGGTAACCGTTACACTGATAATGGTAACTTACCGCTGTCCATCAAAGTTTGTATCTTGATATATTTTTTGTACACAGTGCATCTTTATTATAATATACGTAGTGTTAGTTAATAAAAACATAAATAAGAAAGAAAATAAGTGTACATGACATTAATTCACCTTATCATTGAACAAAATTTAATCATTTATTTGGTTCTAAATGCATATAATAAAACAAATCAGATGAATATATACATATGTTTTAAGTTGACTGGTAAAATTATCGTTACCGCTGGTATTGAAGAAATGTTACCGATAATTTACCGTTAAAAATGGTAAATTTACCATTACCATACCGTTTTAATTAGTGTACCGATTTCAAACAAAAATGGTTACTGATCGACTGATAGTGGTATGGTAATGGTAAATTTACCGTTACCATAACAACCCTACGAGTAGGTGTGTTAGTGGGGCGGGTTCTACCCAGCTATCATTAAACCTGGATCAAGTTATGGAAATTGGGTGTGTTCTTCTGCATTTGTTTTACATGTTATTTGATTCTGTGATTATTAAGTACATATATATAAACATAATACAACGGGATTTTGAAAAGATTCATAAATTTAAGTAAACATTATTCATTCAACTCGTCCAGTGTTAATATAGCCTTAAAATTCTTATTTCACATCACTCTTATCCTCCAGTTGTTGATAACACTGTTTTTCTGAACATTGTCAATGTTTTGTTTAGTATTCCAAGTAAATTAGAGACTATGATTTCACTTAGGCTCTTTTGAACATGATCGTCAGTACATGTTTTGAAAGATGTGCGTGAGTTAAATTAAAATTCCCAAAAAATAAATCTAGCTATGTTTTGATGATACGGTCATAACAAAATTAATTTCATCGAATTTGGAGACCATTTGAAAAATGACCCTTTTAACGGTCGATTCAATTTAACTGAAATTGACCAAATACGTTTTAATTTACTGCGCTCATATATTAATTCCAGAAATTATGAGAATTGGAATCTTGCAATAATTTGACATTCCGGATCCAACCAAAGTGGTTTCGTTGAAAACGGAGGTCGTTTGCAAAATGGCTATTTGTACGGGCTATATATATATTAAATTCTATAGTGACTATTCTGAACTTTAAACTGGGCATAACTTTTGATTCCAGCTGTGAAATTTCAATTTTTAGATTGTTGGAAAGATATTTTTAAACAGATTTAAATATTTTTGGTTTTACTGAATCTAACCCATCGGGTCTGTTTAAGCTTGCTAGGTAATATTAAAGCTGTTATGGTAACGGTAAACTTACCATTATCATATCATTACCAGTCGATCTAGAACCATCTTTGATTGAAATCAGTATAACAGTTAAAACAGTATGATAACGATAAATTTATCATTTTTAACGATAAATTATCGGTAACATTTCTTAAGTACCAGCGGTAAATGTAATTTTATCAGTTAATTTAAAACATATGTATATTCATCGGATATGCTTTATTACATGCATTAGAACCAAATAAATGATTATATTTAGTTCAATAATCAGTAAAATGATTCCAAGTACACTTGTTAACCTAATTTTTGGTTAACATCCCAAACTGAGATCCGACCGTAGAACCTACTACCTATGCTGAGGATGAGCTCAAACTTGGGATATGTAAACATTTTCCAAGTTCCAGTCTTAAGATACTTTCATAGAATTTTGTAAATTACTCTACTTGGAACAAAATTAAATATGAATCTATTTTTGATTTCTCAAAGGAGAGGTATCTTTTCCTACGAGAAACTTTCTTAGTATTGCCTTAAGTTATTAAAATAACTTCTTCTATAGTTATGGATCTAGGCCTTGAGAGTTGCACTATCTAAATCTGGCCTCGAATGTTTGGTTTATACAAGTTTTCCTTGGGTTCTCATGGATTTAGCATGATATCGTGAATATTTCCCTAATTTCGACTATTTAAGCCTACTAGGTTGCTGAACTAGGACATCTTAACTCAATTCCAGTTCAAGTCTAAGCATAATCCTTAATTACCATCATGATTATTAACCTTAGCAAAGATATCCATTCTTATATCAAGGGTTCCTAGGGTTAGTCACGGATTAAGGTTCACAAATAGATCTTCATTATGTACATGATCCGCAGATTGTACCTGCAATGTTAGTAGGCAACATTAATAATGTAAAGTATTGAATCAGATTACACAGAATTACCTTAATTTCCATATGTCTTCATTTCATTGAATATAATCAATATTACGATCTTTTTTCTTGATTGGTCCCCAAACTAGGGTTTTTATTTCTCTATGTTTGAGAGATTACCAATGTTGAGAAAATGAATTTGAAAAAAGACAAGAAGTCTCGCGCTCTGAATTGCGGGGGTCCTATTTATAGGTATACGTTTGTCCTCCCTTCGGCGTAAGTGATTCCTTTCGGTTGACCGACAGGAGTTGATCAAGAAGGCTTTATAAGTGCTTCGGTGGGTTTCCTTCAAGGCAAAGTGTCGGTAGATGCTTTCAGAAGATTTGACGAAAGGACCTTTTGTCTGAGTGTAAGAGGGACAACTGCATAGGAGCTTTCGACACTTTTACGCTTTCGCCTCATGCTTTATCCCTAGTGCTTTAGGGTTCCGGACCAGGGTTTCTCACCCTTTTTGTGTTGCTAGGTGGGATTTGTTTGTCCTGGGTTTCAGAGGTGTGTATCGAAAGCCTCACTTTACTACTTTCGAAGGACCCTTTTGGAAATTGTATTGGGTTTTGCTTCGGAAAGCACATTTACAAATGCATGCATGCCTTATGTTGTTGTCGGTTGGTTCTGAGGTGCTCTTTCTTCCCATTCTCTTCTTTAGCTTCTTTCGGATATCCTCTCCCTCTTTTCTCTCTTTTCCTTTCTCCATTCAGACATCCTCAAGTCTTGTTTGAATACTGCTTTGCGAATCTTTCTGTGGGTTATACGAGAGCCCTTATGGTGTCGTCTACATTCTTTCTCCACTACCTTCCGAGTAGTCACTTTCGGCATTGACTCGAATAGTTGTGAGAGGCATTAGACATATGCGAACTCTCGGCTTATGGAGGCAGCTATCCTTTCCAACGAGGTTGGACCAGAGTCTCCTTTTCCTGAGATTCGCTTCCTCTGATGATTTTATTTCTAGCTCTTTACTTCTTCCTTTCAAATTTTGCTTCAGGATGTTCCTTCCTTTCTCGTTTTGGAGAGATTAGTTGGCTTCACTAGTGCCTTTAGTTTACGGAGGTTGAGCCTCCAGAATTTGGTCAAGGGCTTTCATCTTCTGTAATCGTGTTGGCTAATGGCTCTTAGTTTTCTTCTCAGTTCCTTCTGATACTTCGTCTTAGGCTTGCCCCCTCTGTTCTTTTTTGTTAGATCAACTAGCCCGAAACCAATGCCCTTTCAGCTCAAACCGAAAGGGGCCTTTCTACCTGTTGTGAGAACCAATTCCCTCTCGGTTAAGACTGAAATAGGCGTCTTTACCTGGTGTGGCTGCCAATGCCCTCTCGGCTAAGATCGAAAGGGGATTCTTAGTTTGGAGGAGATTCCTTTTTACTCTTTCCCTCTCACATTCCAAAGGCTAATAATCCGTTTTTTCGTAATGTCGTCACCTTTCACACTCCGTCACCTTAGCTTCAACTCCTAATTTGCCTTGACTATTTTTAGCTAGCAACACTTGTTTTCTTTCTCATTTATGTCTTTTTATAAGCTAACGCTAATACAATATAATAAATATGCACTGTGTATAAAAACATGTCAAAATATAAACTTTGATGGACAAACGGTAAATCATCGTTACCAATGTAACAGTTACCAAATTATCGGTACACTAGCCTTCGGTATACCAGTCGATCAGTAATAGTAAGCAATTCTGGCTTACCAGTAAGAAAAATACAGTAACTATATTTGCCAAATGGTGACGGTAATCATTACTGTAACACCCCACCTCCACCAGGGTGGCTCTTGCAAGCACTCTGACTTTGGAGGGGCGTTTGAATCAGATAAACATGCATAATGATATATCAAGGCAGAACAAGAACATATGTATATATGTAAACAGAGTAAATAACATAGATAAAACAACGGAAGATTTCAAAACATTTCAAAACAAGTCTGGTACAACATAGCTTTCCAAATAAACAAGTCTAGATAAAACAACATCAACTGAAAAACTGAAATAAATAAGTGCTATCCCCAATTAAGTGGTAACCATAGCTAGCTTCATGTCGAAACCGTACATGAGCTGAAATCCCACAAGCAAGCAATCCGAAATCCAAGCTAAGCTCCAGTATTCCCTCCCTGAGAACCTGGGGGGGGGGGGGAAACGGAAGAAAAGAGGCGAAAGAAAACAGGTCAGTCAAAAAGACTGAGTAAGCCCTACTACAATCAATGTAAACTGATAAAGTTAACTGGCATGAGCAGCAGGGATGAACATAAGGATAACAATATACTAGCATGATGATTAACTAACAAGGTAGATAAAGGTGTCATCGCATAATCAGGATTAAGGTTTTGCACCACAGGTGTACTAGCAAACTAACATGACTTGAATAAACAAGTATTGATCCCTTGGCCCAAGCTTTGGCCCAATAACATGAAATGACCCTAATACAAGGTCCAACCAAACGGTCTAGTCGATCGGCTCCCTAAGCCTAACTCGTCACGTGTTGGTGTCAATACGACCCAATCATAATTGTAGTCGAACTGTGCCGGGTCCACCCTTCGGGTGTATCAAGCCCTAGGGTGTCAACCCGTGGACACCATGAACATGAGTGCACAGTCCCGATCTACTGGTACCCGTGCATGTTTTCTCCGGCTACGGACTATGTGCACGACCAGAGTCTGCCCGGAACTACACCGGCGTACCCTCTGCCGTCGCTTTTGGTCACTTACCTCGAGTCCAGTAATCGTGCCCCCACCCTAGCCTAGTCCCTAGGGTCATGATGATACTAACTTGGGATTACTGCTGGAGTGGGCCCCCATTGCTAGGATTTTTCTAGTGGGTTAAGTACGGTTTAGCCCTCTTGCTAATCCTGGATTAACTTGGTTAAGTGTAACGATGAGTTCACGACTTAACCCCGATTAATCTACCAAGCCCAAATTGGTTAAGTATTAAGTGGACCATGACTTAACCCTAATCACGAGGCATTAATTAATTTAATGCGCCTTAACCTCTCACATTAGACCCTGTTGTGGTTACTAGTTAAGCCGGGTGGGTCCGGGTAGCTTTACACCACAACTTGGTCTAACCTCGGGTTCAAGGTACAACATGACCAACTTCTCACATTGGGTCCTATTGTTTGTAGCAACTAGTTAAGCCGGTCGGTTCCGGGTAGGTTTACGCTACAAACTCAACCCAACCTCGAGTTGGCCACACTTATCTTTTCTAAGTGTCATGTCCATCATGTTTCCAAAACATGTTACAAGTTTTCAAGCAATTGGGTAGACCTAACTTAATAGGTAAATTCCCAATGGGTAGACCTAACTTAATAGGTAAATTCCCAAGCTTATGTTTTATGTCTTTTAAGTTTACCCAACCCCAAACGCAATCCCATCGCTTACATATCGCAATAGCGCATAAAGGATAGAAAGAGGGAACTTGGCATAATCATGACATAAAGGTATTGAAGCCACAAGCTTAACATGGTGGCATATGAAATGTTCATATGTTCATACACTTGCATATTACATTTTTAGGCCTCAAAAGCATGCATAAAACCAAACTTAGCATATTGGTGATACATGGTGCTAAATGACATGTAGAGATGGCCATAAGTTCGCATTTAGCCTCACATGCAAGTTATCATAAGAGATATGATAACTTACATGTTGCTAAAATGCAACCTTTGGCATAAAGCTTAAAGCTTTATGTTCATAAACCCAAAATAAGCTTGCATAACATGATAGCATGAACAAAATGTTCAACCCAAACTTGCATAACATAACTTGGCATACTTGCATATAAACTTGCATATCACAACATGATAAACTTGCATATCACAACATGATAAACTTGCATATCACAACATGATAAACTTGCATATAAACTTGCATATCATACATTTAACTTTAGAGTTTAAGTATGAAAGTAGAATAGTGCTTACAATGCTTAAGAAGTCACAAAAATATGACAAAGCCCTTATGAAAACCCAAAATGCAAGCAAAACCCTTGAGCCAAAATGATCAAGACTCTTTCTTTATGATGCAAATATATAAACTTGACTTGAATGCAAGCTAATGATGCTCATACAAGTTTGAAAACACTTGTATGCATGGAAAATCACTTAGGAATTTATTTAGGAATTTTATGAAGAGAGTGGAGGCCATGAGAGGATTGATTTTGCCATAGTTTAGTTGTATGAATGAATAATGATGATTTAGGGTAGGTTAGGGTCTTATTTATAGATTAGGCAAGTGTTTTAGGCCATAGGATTAAACCTAGATTCAATCCAAGCCATCAAAGCATGTCTTGGGGAAGAAGTCAAGTGTAGGAACCATCTAGGGCCTTTAGATTAAAGATGAACCATGAGAACCATTCAAATGCAAAATCTGCATTTGAGCGAATCGGCCCACGGGTTGACAGCCAAACACCCTGGATTAACCCCTAGTCGACCCAGCGGGCTCGGGTCGACCTTAAAAATCGGCCGGTTCGGTTATTCCCCTCTCCCAATTCGCTGTTTTGAACATTTTTGCATATTTATTTATTTAATTTTCAATTATATATATATATATATCAATATATATATTTCTCTGCGCAACCCATTTCACTTAATTAAGTATACTTTAATTTGGGAATTTTTCGTGAAACTTCGCGAGGCCATATCTTGGTCATACGGACTCCGATTTTCGAAAACTCGGACTCTATTTCGCGTATTTTTCCGAGACGAACGCAATGGCATAGCCCGTTTCCCTTGATTCAGATTTTACAGTTTAATTCTGCCTCCATTTATGTTATAACATGTTATTCAAAAATACGGGTTGTTACAATTACCATAATAGCCCTAGGTAATACCCGTATATCAAACTCGGAATATTTATTTTAAACCATATTTTAAAATTGCAATTATGGTAAAATTTGTATGCAAACAATGTTAACATATAAAGTGAATGATTATATAGTCATATTCCCAATGAAAATATATATATGTGAACAAATAAAACAGTAAGTAAATAGCATGTGTACTTTTGTTTCAATACAAGAGCAAACTAATAGTCGAGTCGGGCTTCATTCATATCAAATTTTGATAACCGTATCCGACCCTTATAGTAACCACGTCAGGCATGGACTGGGTTTGGATTGAAAAAAAGAAAACCATCTATGTAACATCCCAGAATTTTGGAACCAATTTAAAAAATTTATTTTAACAATTTTAATGGATTTTTATATTTAAAATGATTTATTTTATATAATAAAGATTAAAAAATTTATTTAAATCGAAGTTAGAACGAATATATTTATTTTAATTTTAAAAGGAGTTAGAAATAGCGCGGCAGTTTGAAAATTTGAATTTGAACTTTGATTGAATGTGCATGATTCAAAATAAATCTGATTTCAGTAAAACCAAAAATATTTAAATCTGTTTAAAAATATCTTTCCAACAATCTAAAAATTGAAATTTCACAGCTGGAATCAAAAGTTATGCCCAGTTTAAAGTTCAGAATAGTCACTATAGAATTTAATATATATATATAGCCCGTACAAATAGCCATTTTGCAAACGACCTCCGTTTTCAACGAAACCACTTTGGTTGGATCCGGAATGTCAAATTATTGCAAGATTCCAATTCTCATAATTTCTGGAATTAATATATGAGCGCAGTAAATTAAAACGTATTTGGTCAATTTCAGTTAAATTGAATCGACCGTTAAAAGGGTCATTTTTCAAATGGTCTCCAAATTCGATGAAATTAATTTTGTTATGACCGTATCATCAAAACATAGCTAGATTTATTTTTTGGGAATTTTTGGAGTTTGTATGTGGCCCCGGTAAATTTAAATGTACGATAAAATTAAATAAATAAATGATTTATATTTTAAATTAAATAAAAGTGGGCTGAGACGATCAAACGGGACCTAGCCCATTATGTCCGAAATGAGGGTATTTGGCTAGGGACAACGTACTTTGGGCTGGAATTGGAGTTATTAAGGAGTAACGGATTTTTTTGAA
Source organism: Allium sativum (assembly GCA_030737875.1). NCBI lineage: Eukaryota > Viridiplantae > Streptophyta > Magnoliopsida > Asparagales > Amaryllidaceae > Allium > Allium sativum. Next base: position 704,098,401 of record CM060913.1, on the reverse strand, counting down.
AAATTGAACATTTAACAATATAATATTATAGATGGGAATTAAAACAAACCCTAATCCCCTCCAAACACAGCCGCCATCCCCTTCAATGAACGCACCAAATCGTTCGATCTTCTTCCCTTATAATCTTTCAATCCGTTTAAAATTAGATTAGGGTATTAAAGCAAACATTATAGAGATTTCTGTGCTCTTCAATTGGGTATGGTGATGATGAAGTTAAATGAAGCGTAGGGTTCGACTTGGGGGCTGAAACCGCCATCGTTCGAACAGGGTTTACTACCCAAGGCGGTGGCGAGTTCATCAGTGGCGCGGGGGTAGGCAGAGCATGCGGAGGCCAATGTCGTGAGAGGGTCCGATCACTTTCTGGTGTATTGGATTGCGTGCGAGCTCGTGCCCTAACGGTGCGATGTGGACTCAGGAAACCTACGGGAAGAAGAACGACGAGGAAGATGATTTAAATGTAATTAGCATTTTTAATTATTCTTTAATTATTTAAAAATGTAATTAAAAGTTTAAAATAACATAACTTCTTCATACAGAAACGAAATCGAATGATTTCAGATGCGTTGGATTCGCTTTGACCGGATCTACACAATGAAACAGACCAGAACTGAAACGGAGAAAATCAGAATTCAAAGCGAATTCAAATCTGAACTGTACAAAAATAAAAACATAAATGCCACCATCACTTATATTCATTTTGTTAAACTAGAATTGTTAACAAACTGAAATTATCACTTTTTATTCATTTTATTAAACTAGAATTATTAACAAAATGAAATTATCACTTTTTATTTATTTTGTTAAACTAGAATTGTTAACAAAATGAACTATCACTTTTAATCATTTTGTTGAAATAGAATTGTCAACAAAAATGAATGTATCACTTTTTATGCATTTTGTGGAAATAGAATTTGTATGCAAGTTAAAGAATCATTTTTATTTGCAAAATATACAATAGAATTTGTATGCAAGTTAAAGAATCATTTTTATTTGTAAAATATACAATAGAATTTGTACGTAAGTTAAAGAATCATTTTTATTGTCAAAACATACAATATAATTTGTATGCAAGTTAAAGAATCATTTTTATTGTTAAGAACATATAATGTAATTTGTATGCAAATTTAAGAATCATTCTTATTGTTAAAACATACAATATAATTTGTATGCAAATTAAAGAATCATTTTTATTGTTAAAACATACAATATAATTTGTATGCAAGTTAAAGAATCATTTTTATTGTCAAAACATACATTAGAATTTGTATACAAATTAAAGATACATTTTTATCGTTGTCATACATTAGAATTTGTATGCAAATTAAAATTAAACATTTTTATGTGTCATGTTATATATTGGAAATTGCATACAAATAATGAAAATAAAAATTATCTTTTTATTTGTCACTAGCAAAATTGTCATGTAAATAAAATACATTTTATTTGACATTATAAACATGTAGATTTGGTATGGAAAGAAAACATGTTTTTATTTGGCATGTTAAACCACATTAGTGGAATCGCCGAGTAATTTATATTTATATATAATTGTATATATATAAATATAAATTAAAATTAAACGAATCACGCGCAGTAGTTCGCGTTTCGAAATCGTAACTTTAAACGATTATATCGAAAGATCCAACCGTCGGATTTTCCCAAAACTGGAACCGTTAGGACCGCTTTGGGAAGATCTTTCCAACGGTATAAAATTTATTAAAATCCAATGGTTAAATTTCGAGATATGTGTAAATCAAATTTTGATAAAAACAGCGCAAGGGCCGCCTATTGACCCGAAGCGTCGTTAAATTAGATTGGGCAATTTTTATATAAATAAAAATAGCGATAAATCGTTATAAAATAAGATTAACGATATGAAATGGTTTAAATTATATATATGTGAGAATTATTTGAAAAGAATGAGTTCAATCTCATTTCAAATAATTATACAACGATTTAAATCAAAGATTTTGAAGACGGTGATTGAAGACCAGTGATCTTCACATCGAATGGATTGGGTAGCTCCTAATAAAGGGTTAAAGTGGTAGTTGTCCGGACATACTTGTTGATTGTCCGGATAAGTGAGCACCTCTCTTCCGTATTGGACATACGGGACGAGGAATAAGGTGTCTCCGGTTTCGTTCGGAACCAGAACGGACTTGTAAGTGGATGTGTGTCTGACATTGGATTTCATTCCATGTAAATTGATTTCTATTTAATATATATCTGTTTGGTAGCGGAGAATTTATTCTCTTGCTTAACATCCTTCTCTGAGACGCACGAGCTCAGAGGTTATATATTGATAGTTATCAATCGCATGGCGTGGATTGTCAATGTGGCATGCCAAGATGCAAATGATCAAGGCTTTTGTTGAAAAGCAGAGCCTTGTGGTTGATGATCAAAGCACATCCCATTTAGGCATAGCTTTGTGTATAGCGTTACTTCGCGAGCCTCACACCCCGGTAAGAGTCAGAAACGGGACAAGGGAACGTAGGGAGTGCACACATTTCTTTCTAGCTAGAAGTGGTATCGGGGTTTTGCAAGCCCTGACATTTTACCTATGTGGTTAATGGATTATGAGGTACCTCGGATTTATTGGTCGATAGTGACCAAATTATAGGTTCAATAGAACCGGGAAACGTGTGTTCAGGAATTGCCAATCCACAAAGGTATATTTGTGGACCGGCCCTGCAGGATCCAAGGGTTCACTGCGAGGGATCCTGAGACGTTTGCTAGAGTGTCTCGAATCGGTAAGGAGATCGTCCCTAGCCTTGACTCATGATGGAAACCCAATCTCCAATACGATATTATGGTTTTGATTGTAAACCTATATATGGCGACATAGTAGGATGGGGTATTATGCTGTTAGGATTGATACATTTAATTTAAAGTATTTTAAAACTGATTAGACGCTAATAATGATATTAAAATATTATTTTCTATGTATCAAGCATGTTTGATCATTATAAGGTAAAACTATATCCTTCGGTTTGCGTTGCATTGTGTGATGGGACTTGAGTCTTATAATTATTTCATTTTTCTAAAAAGCATTGCTTTGTTTTGAATAAAAACTTATTTAATTTATGCACTGGAAATCCAATGGACTAAACCCGTTCCGCGTTAGCGGCGTGGTCCTGTGATTAGCCATATTATTAGATAAGTCAGGAAAAATTTCTCATACCAGTCCCATGACTGACTCGTAGTTTGTTTCACTTTGCAAACTCGGGTGCCCTCTTTTCCACTTGGACAGTCGAGTAGCTTTTTTTGCAAATATATTGAGCAGGATTCTGGATCGAAGCTTAATGTTGTGTCCAGAGCATTGATAGACTTCCGCTATATCAGTTTATTGGGTCCGCTGCACTGTATTAAATTCATTGTAAATTATCTTCCGCTGTTGTATTATTATAATGTTTATAAAAGTCTTTTGTTATTTGTTCCGATGTGTTGTATGCCCAAAATTAGTGCATTCGAGGATTTCTAACTTTTGGATCAGACCTGTGTGGTTTATGGTCGATTCAAAGGGCGGGGATTTTCGGGTCATTACTATCTACCTACATTAATAATTTAACAGGGTGTGTTCTATTCATGCTCAAGTCGAAACCCGTTTCATGTAAACCCGTTTCATTTACATGCTACGTATGACTTATGAGTCATAACTTATGACAATATAGCTTGTCGTCACTTGCCAAGCTACGAAGAAAAAATTGTCTACGCTTTTTAATAAAAAAGCTGATTTTCTTAATATGGTTTTGTTAATGTGTGCCCTAAGAACACATATTAAGAATTGAATTTATTTGCTAAAGGACGAAAATATATATTTCAGTTACTTAATTTGTCCTTACAATAGAAAATTATATGGAATTTAGATGCTCATTTATGTAATTTTACCAATCCTAGCATGTACTCTTGTGACTTGTGGTAACGTTTTCCTTCTTAATATTTCATCCCCTAAATTATTTTGATCTTGATTGAAAAAAAGGAAGTGCTAATTGGACATAATGTTCTATGATAATAAACATTAACGGTACTTAGATTATCCAAAAGATTCAAATGGTCGCTCGCTCACTCTAGTTGATCCTCTTCCGCAAAATAACCAGATTGACCGTTTGGGAGGTTTGACTCTTTCATTGCCCAAAATGAATTATTGTGAATTTGAAATAATATACAAATTTTCTCGAAATTGTTTTGTCCAATGTTTTCAACGGCTTAAATTCTAATGTCTAAAATTTCTCTAAAAAATCTGCTCCATTTCAATTTTACTTCAGATTTACAGTTAATATCTTATTTCTACTGCAATATCCTTGGTAGATTCCAATAGTTACCCACGACTGTCAATAATTCTTGATCGAAAGACTTTAATCTAGTAAATTCTACAACAAAAACTAGAAGCACGTTTGGCTATATACAAATAAGAAAGACTCGAGCACTCAAGACTGTCCAAAAAGGGCAATACTATTCCCCGATATCATTCTAATGAAGACAACTATCACTTTATGAGAAAAATTATTAGGAACAGGATATGCATCTAATTCAAGGAACATCTCGTCTACGATGAGATGTACTATCGAAGGCAAAATGTTGACCTGCCATTTGATAAGGTTGCCACATTTATGCTTCATAGTTGGATCGTCTGAGGCTCGGATACGAGTGGACAAATCTTAGGTAGTTGAGAATAGAAAATAGATCCCTTGATTCTCTGAAGACATGCTCCCCCAAGACCGGATTGGCTAAGCCATCGCCTAATCGGCTGGGTATGTATTATGTAACAAACCAGAATTTTGACAATAAATAAATTAGTTATTTAATTAGATTTCAAAAACAAGAATTTATGCAAATTATGGAATTTGACCACGAAACTTTAACCACTGCGTTCGTCTTGGAATTCTGGTCAACTTCCATGTTTGGAGTTTCGCGAATGGAGTACATATGAAATGTTACGGACAAAATACGGAAAATGGATGGAAATAATAGAACATAATAAATATAATATTTATTTCCTTTTGTAACCCGCCTTCAAAGGGGGAAATGGCTCAAGGGCGGTCGACACCCTTGTTTAAGCGATCGACCTCTTCGAGCCAAATCATCCTAGTGACGGATATGTTAAAAGGTATCGTTTTATATATATTATTATATAAACAGACTTATGTTTATTTAATCTATTCTATCGGTTCGTGGCTATTTATCAACTTCTATAAATAAAGGGGTAAGACCACATTCTTGTCCGCACAACTCTATAGGCAGCAGCGAAGCTCTATCATTTCCCTTTCTCTTCAAATAAATTCTAGAACAAAAATAGGTTCATATACAATCAAAATCAAATATAAACAACACAATTTGGAAGGGGTAATCAAATTCAAGTGGAAAAGGATTTGGATTGACGTTTAAGCTCTTCTTCATCAGTTTTTCCCCTCGTTTCCTATTTTCCTGCAAATCTACAAATCTGAAAGTATTCCCATTTTAGAATAACTGTATGTCTGTAAGAATTTGGGGATTGTAGGCCTAAAAAATTATTCGGATATCAAATTTGGATGCTTTCAGGTGGGTGAGAAATTTACATACATAGCATACAATAATTTAATTATTTCATTTGTATTAGATCTTATGTAACGACCTGGGTTTTCGTGATCCTGGTTATCGACATAACCTCAATGTCGACTACCCAAGCATCGGAAACAACGGATAGTCCATTGAAAGAAATTAGAGGGCGAGAATAGATAAGATAGAAACTTAGAATAGAAGAAGAAGAACATACAACATCAGAGTAAATACGAATCTCACAGCGGAACAAACAACATATAATAGATACATAATTTTGAAATAAAATCAGTATATGTATACATAATCTCACAGCGGAAATAACTATAGCTATATAATCCAGAAGCCTCATGCTCCAAGCTCTCCAAGTATATCTGAAAAATCCTGACTACTTGACTTCCTGTACAAAATTGGGCACCCAAGAGTTTAGGGAAAACAAAACAAACTTTGGGTCAATCGTGGGACTAGTGTGAGTAAAACAGTTTGAGCAATTAAACGATATATCATAAGACCACGCCATATAACAGAACGGGTTTTTCCCTTATGAGAATCCAAAATGGTCTTTATATTAAAATTCTTTTGAAATTATGATAGTGTTTATCAACCACAATATAATGATCATCCAGCAGAAACGCTTTCATCTCACGTTCTACATATATAGTATATAATCAAAACCGCGAGCACTTATTGGATAATGGATTACCAAATATGAGAAGTATGGAACCACCTTCTGATAGTGTACCTCTAGAGAGGAATACACTAGGTTCAACAAGAACATCTTGCAACCCGACCACACATGACCAACCACTCATTTCGCTTGAGTGTATCGAATGTATATCACCAACGGTTGGGATCAACAACCGTTTCTCGAATGGGATAGCATCGAATAGATTAAAGAATGAAATGAATATCTCTAAATAGGTGATAATACACCCTAATGGAAGCAACCCAGATAGCCATGCTGCCTGCCCAATTTTTGTCATTTTCCGGTTGTGAGGCTAGAGGCCATGCTTATCTCTGACAGATCACACAATTATTCACTTTGAATGTCACATTGTCATACCCTCCAAATCACAAATTGATTTCCCAAAAAAAACAATAGGTATACAGCTAAGAGAAACGAATTCCTCCACCACCAAACGTAAATACGTTTGAAGAGGTCAACTTACGTGATCCATTTAATATACTTTGTCAGACATTCTTCCATACAGGTTGTCCTGGGACTGGACAAACCAAAGGTACTATTATGTAAACAGGACAACCCTTGCATAACTCCGTCTTCAATTATCTTCATCATATTTGATCGCAACGCTAACGTCCATACAGAGTGGTTTTCAGATAATGAATCTGATCCCAGTCTCTCCATATTGACGATGGAAAAATGGCCAAAAACTTCGATAGTCGGTGATTTAACTATCAAAGAAAAACATGTGTACAAATAACGATATTATTTCCAGATGGAAATTCTATCGATCAATCATCATTTATCTCTTAAATTAATTTATCATTAATTTATTCGTTAACCCATTTCCATATATATACAGAAATTCTTATTTTCTAAAATTAGAAAACATTTCTGATTCTTATTTGGAAAACATTCCCAAAACTGCTTCATTGGATATAAACAGATGTTTAAATAAAACATCGATATGCCAACTCAAACCATTACACTCATTAACTAAATTCCCTTAACCAGCCTTCATAATCGAACCTTAACCATTCCTTAGTTAAAAATGAAGTCAATCAAGTTGGGGTATAACTACCTCTCAGATCTTAACTGAACAACATTTCTAACCTCGAAATAGACAAGGTTCACCTTTTAAATCCTTAACAAACTTCCTTAAGTAACCGTCTTTCGAAAAATCTCTATTCGATAACTCTTTCCTTCGAATAAACTATATTCGATAATCTCTCTTTCGAATAACTATATTCGATAACACTATTCGATTAACTCTAATCGATTAACTCTTATCAATTAACTCTATTAGATTAACTCCTTTCGAATAAACTATATTCGATTAACTCCTTTTCGAATAAACTATATTCGATAATCTCCCTTTCGAATAAACTATATTCGATTAAATCCTTTTCGAATAACTAATATTCGATTAACTCTATTCGAATAACTAATGTTCGATTAACTCCTTTCGAATAAACTATATTCGATTAACTCCTTTTCGAATAACTAATATTCGATAATCTCTCTTTCGAATAAACTATATTTGATTAACCCCTTTTCAAATAACTAATATTCGATTAACTCTATTCAAATAACTAATATTCGATTAACTCCTTTGGAATAAGCTATATTCGATTTACTCCTTTTCGAATAAACTATATTCGATAATTTCTCTTTCGAATAAACTATATTCGAAAATCTTTTCTTTGAATAAACTATATTTTATTATCTCCTTTCGAATAACTAATATTCGATTAACCTTATTTGATTAACTCATATTCGATTAACTTTCTTTTTAAATTCGCATTTCAAAATCAGTTTCCTTCATAAATGTTGAATTCACATTCTACTTAACATATCGGTGTCAAAACCGATTTCTACTTCTCTATATAAGTTCAGACTTATATATTCAATTTATCCAATGATAAAATAATTTACTTAATTTATAAAAAATTATTTATAAATTAATCTTCTCACTTTATCTGTTAAAACAGATTCTATTTAAAATCTACTTTAAATTAATCCTTTCCATTTATCTGTTAAAAACAGATTTCCACTTCCTATTTATTTTCCACATATTTCCTTTTATAAAATCCTATTCATTTTCCTAAATAATGATTCCTTTTATAATTCTATTTATTTTCTAAATAAATATTCCTTCATAATTCTATTTATTTTCTAAATAAATATTCCTTTTGTAATTCCTTTGATTCTATAAATAATTTCTTTTATAAAATCCTTTGATTTTGTAAATATTTTATTTTCAATATACACTTTGAAAATTCCCTTTTTACATTCTAGTATTTCTTATGGTATCTAAAATACCAATTAACCATGATCAATATCAACCAAACACACATAATCAACACGGATTTATATATCACATCTTATATCACAATATATGAAACAAAATAGTAATAATATTGAGGAATCCAGTTGGATCCCTCCAACCTGTTTCCTGCATCCATCGATGTTAGATAATATATTGAACATCAATTTCATTTCACATGAAGTATTCTGATCAACAGAATTAATATTTAATTAGTGCTACACACACACACATATATAACTATATTTATATTTTCAACCAAATAAATTGACAGTCTATCCAAACAGTTGACACACAGCAATCAACCAATATTTACCAGTTCTAAAAATACGTTATAAAAATATAACTGGGTAGAGTTGGTGAGTTTTACTCACTTTGGACAGTTATCGCTAAATAACAATTAACTATCTTTGATTCAAACGGACGTTTAATTTTGCAAAAAATTGTCACGAGCTCCAATTCACTCCCAGTCAGTTCCATTATGTAGCCACCGTCCATACGATCCCAACGGATCCATATTCATGAAATTATGATAATATATGAAGAACTTATTGATCTAACAAGTTAATGTACTATTTTAAACTAATATAACTTAAGTCAAATTATAAACGGGCCTCACACTTTAAAACTTCATCCCAAATCTGTGCGCGAATACCCAGGCCCGCTCCTCATCCCCTTTCTTCTACTCGTTCAACAGTATGCCGTGACCTCCTGAGAAAAACTATGGCTATGACCTCAAATCGTTCTCCCTCTTTGCATCGTTGTTCAAAAATCTGAAACCACTGCTAATCTCCTCATCCATATCTCTCCTCTTTCATCACTGTTTCAAAGAACTTGCATGACTCCTCAAACTTGCGGCCACTACCCTTTCCCGCCCTGAACCATGACCACATCGACAGTTATTTGAAGGGAAATCGCCAAAAATTGGCATACAAGCTCGACTAAATGCTAGAAACCGAAAAACATCACTCGATTTTATAATTGAAGCTCCTATTTCTTTCAAACCTTAACCCTAGCCGACGGTAGTGTACAGGCAGCGAACCCCTTAGTATTCAAACTCAATAATATATACACAGAAATGAAGAGAAAGGAACGAGGATTACAACGATATGAGTTCTAGAATTTATAACATTTTCGTTGAATTAGTATGTTTTTCTTTCCATGATGAAACTCGCGTTTTTTCTGAAGAATAATGTGGCGGAAAATCTGTTGACCGCTGAGATGTTTTTAGTTTAGGTTTAAAAAGTTAATCATATATTTATAGGAAAAATATATTGTTTTTATATTCGATTTTATATCCAATTATAATCAATCGTTGCGTTTGTTTAACTTCTAAAAATTCGTGTAGTCGTATATGATATCCACAAATCACGAAAATAGACATATAACTAGAGTTTGACATTACAGACCCAACGAAACTGGTTTCGTCGAATTCCGACTCCGATTGCTCACACAACGTATTTTTAACCGTCAAAAAACTGATTGTTTTTTACATTAAAAATCTATACGACAACATACTGAGTTCATAAATCACGAAACTTGAAATCTAACAATAATTTGACATTACGGATGCAACAAAATTAGTTTCGTCGAAAACAGAGTTCGTTTGCAAAACTGGCTATTTTTAAAGCTCTAAATAAACCCTTTTAAATATTAATAAATTTAAAAATAATTAAATTTAATATTTATAAATAAATATTATCATATATATTCACAATAGAATATCATACAGCTCCAATTGGATTTATAACACGATATTCAAATCCCGGTTGAATCGATATTCAATTTATATTGAAAAATTCATTTATAATATAAATAAATCGTTATAAATTATAAAGGAATTCCATAGCGACTTTTCGAAAATTTGATTTGGACATAAATCAAAATCTACACGACGAAATCCCGATTTTTCTCTACCATTAGAAAAATATACTTCACTAGCTCTGAACGTTTCTTGTTTCACAGAAATCCGACTTAAAACGGATTCTGTACATTCGTTTAAAGTTCGAATCGCCAAATTACGAACTTCAGCGCCATTTCGAGCCTGATTATAAATATAATATAATTATACATTCAACTGTCGTTTATATAATATATTTTTTAATATAATTCAACTCCAAACTGAATTATATATTTTGAATTGTCGAGTTCACACAATATTGCCATTTCAGCTAATTTTGATTATTCCAGAATTAAATATATTATTTAATTATTATATTAATTAAATATTCAAAGTTATTTAATTTAAACGACCATTTCAATCTCTGAATCTCTATTTAAATAATTAAATTAATTAATTATAATACCGTAAAAATACGGGACGTTACATTCTTCCCCCCTTAAAATAATTTCGTCCTCGAAATTGCTAAGGTAGAAAATAAACCCTATTAACTGGGTTAAAAATTATTTGTTTATTTATTAACTCCAGTTTCACTAAACCAATTTAATTTCAATTAAATATTTATTCAATCCTACTAACGAAAATTTACAAAAATCTTGAAAATTTTCTAACACCTTAACTTTTCGAAAAATTTCGCCAGCACCTCCTTTGTACTGGTGAATAGCTCAAACTCTAACTCGCCTCTCTACGCCTTCTTCAACCCAAAAGAAAATCAAACAGCCAAGTGGCTTGCCAATTCGACTCATCAAAATCTCAAACCCATATATAATGTAAACGGGTACCTTTTTGTCGGGCATATCAATATATCCTTTCCATGTGTTACCAATCCTGCATATACCAATGTCATCCCAATCATTCGGTTATACCCAAGCCGAATTCTGTTCTTAACTCAGATTCCAATATTCATTTCAACTCCTAACTTACCAGTCCAATTCCATTTTGGATTGTCTCTAATCCAATGTAATTCGATATTTTTCTGTCTCAATTCATCTTCCACTTAATTGTTTCAATTCAATTTCTATTTCTATTTGCTTTTACAAAGCCTAATTTAATTTGTTTTAATTCAAACAATTTCCCCCAGGTAATTTCAAACATTTTAGCTTTTCTAAAACCAGATATCCCTTTTTTAGGATTCAAAACAACTTGCTTTCCACAAAACAATTCAAAATCAAAATCTTTGTTAGTAATCCGTCACTTAGCAACTCAAAAATGACACTGATGATGTAGCCATCATCATCAGGGTTATTTTCCAGCTTATCGAAGTGAGTTCAATACTATAACAATTTCAAAACCATATTTAAACAACTTCATTTTGAAATCATTTTCTAAATATCCTTCACAATGCTTGTAAACAATTTAAAATCTCCCAGGATTTTAAAATTCTCATATATTCAATTCAATTCCATTTACAAACACTTTTCATATTTTCGGAATTTCAAATTTCAAATTCTGATTTAAATTCAAATTTAATTCATTGATTTCATATATTATGCTTATATGAATTCTAATTGGTTATTTATATAACCATTTCAATTTATAATCTCATTCGATTGTAATAACAACCAATATGTCCAATATATTATAATCATTCCATTATAAATCCTTTATATCAAAATAAAATTTGGATAAAATTATTTTGTTTACCCTCTTTTCAAACCATACCGTGTCGGCTCATCGTATTCAAGTGTTTAGAAATCCCTACCGATACAGTAGATCAAACTGATCGATTATAACCCATAAACAACTCAACCAATAAATCTCCACAATAAAAAACCACTTTATATCAAATAACAAATACACTCACTCGTATATATACACTCAACTCAATCTAGGGTATTACTAAACCCATCTTTACAGAGTCACGCCACAGAGCCAAGGTAATCACTTAACCTTAAGCTCTGATACCACTGTAACGACCCGGGTTTTCACGATCCTGGTTATCGACATAACCTCAATGTCTACCACCCAAGCATCGGAAACACCGGATAGTCGGTTGAAAGAAATTAGAAGGTGAAAATATATAAGATAGAAACTTAGAATAGAAGAAGAAGAAGAACATACAACAACAGAGTAAATACGAATCTCACAGCGGAACGAAAAACATATAATAGATACATAATTTTGAAATAAAATCAGTATATGTATACAATAACATTATCAGAGTATAACTGTTACAACACAACGGAAATAACTATAGCTATATAATCCTGAAGCCTCCTGCTCCAAGCTCTCCAAGTATATCTGAAAAATTATGACTACTTGACTGCCCGTACAAAATTGGGCACCCAAGAGTTTAGGGAAAACAAAACAAAACAAACTCTGGGTCATTCATGGGATTGGTGTGAGTAAAACAGTTTAAAACAGTTTGAGCAATTAAACGATATCTCATAAGACCACACCATATAACGGAATGGGTTTTTCCCTTATGAGAATCCAAAATAATCTTTATATCAAAATTCTTTTGATATTATGATAGTGTCTATCAACCACAATATAATAATCATCTAGCAGAAATGCTTTTATCTCACGTTCTACATATATAGTATACAATCAAAACCGCGAGCACTTATTGGATAATGGATTACCAACTATGACAAGGTATGGAACCATCTTCCGATAGTGTACCTCTAGGGAGGAATACACTAGGTTCAACAAAAACATCTTGCAACCCGGCCACACATGACCGACCACTCATTTCGCTTGAGGGTATCGAATGTAAATCACCAACGGTTGGGATCAACAACCGTTTCTCGAATGGGACAACATCGAATATATTAAAGAATGAAATGATGATATCTCTAGATAGGTGATAATACACACTAATGGAAGCAACCCACATAACTATGCTGGCTGCCCGCCCGATTTTTGTCATTTCCAAGTTGTGAGGCTAGAGGCCATGCTTATCTCTGACAGATCACACAATTATTCACTTTGAATGTCACATCGCCATACCCGCCAAATCACAAAGTGATTTCCTTAAAAATACAACTGGTATACAACTATGAGAAACGAATTCCTCTACCACCAAACGTAAATACGTTTGAAGAGATCAACTTACGTGATCCATTAAATATACTCTGTCAGACATTCCTCCATACTGGTTGTCTTGGGACTGGACAAACCAAAAGTACTATTCTGTAAACAGGACAACACTTGCTAACTCCGTCTTCAATTATCATCATCATATTTGATTACAACACTAACGTCCATACATAGTGGTTTTCAGATAATGAATCTGATCCCGATCTCTCAGTATTGACGACGGAAAAATGGTCAAAAACTTCGATAGTCGGTGATTTAACTATCAAAGAAAAACATGTGTACAAACAACGATATTATTTCCAGATGGAAATTCTATCAATCAATCATCAGCCATCATTAATCTCTTAAATTAATTTATCATTAATTTATTCATTTACCCATTTCCTATTTCCATATATATACAGAAATTCTTATTTTCTAAATTTAGAAAACATTTCTGATTCTTATTTGGAAAACATTTCTAAAATTCCTTCAATGGATTTAAATAGATGTTTAAATAAAACATCGCTATGCCAACTCAAACCATTACACTCATTAACTAAATTCCCTTTACTAACCTTCACAATCGAACCTTAACCATTCCTTAGTTAAAAATGACGTCAATCAAGTTAGGGTATAACTACCTCTCAGACCTTAACTGAACAACATTTCTAACCTCGAAATAGACAAAGTTCACCTTTTAAATCCTTTACAAACTTCCTTATGTAACTCTCATTCAAAAAATCTCTATTCGATAACTCTTTCCTTCGAATAAACTATATTCGATAATCTCTCTTTCGAATAACTATATTCGATAACTCTATTCAATTAACTCTAATCGGTTAACTCTTATCAATTAACACTATTTGATTAACTCCTTTTGAATAAACTATATTCAATTAACTCCTATTCGAATAAACTATATTTGATAATCTCTCTTTTGAATAAACTATATTCAATTAACTCCTTTTCGAATGACTAATATTCGATTAACTCCTTTTCGAGTAACTAATATTCGATTAACTCCTTTCGAATAAACTATATTCGATTAACTCCATTTCGAATAACTAATATTCGATAATCTCTCTTTCGAATAAACTATATTCGATTAACTCCTTTTCGAATAACTAATTTTCGATTAACTCTATTCGAATAACTAATATTCGATTAACTCCTTTCGAATAAACTATATTCGATTAACTCCTTTTCGAATAAACTATATTCGATAATCTCTCTTTCGAATAAACTATATTCAAAAATCTTTCCTTTGAATAAACTATATTCGATTATCTCCTTTTGAAAAACTAATATTCGATTAACCTTATTTGATTAACACATATTCGATTAACTTTCTTTTTAAATTCCTATTTCAAAATCAGTTTCCTTTATAAAATGTTGATTTCACATTCTACTTAACATATCAGTGTCAAAACCGATTTCTACTTCTCTATATAAGTTCAGGCTTGTATATTCAATTTATCCATTGATAAAATAATTTACTTAATTTATAAAACATTATTTATAAATTAACCTTCTCACTTTATCTTTTAAAACAGATTCTATTTAAAATCTACTTTAAATTAATCCTTTCCATTTATCTGTTAAAAACAGATTTCCACTTCATATTTATTTTCCACATATTTCCTTTTATAAAATCCTATTCATTTTCCTAAATAATGATTCCTTTTATAATTCTATTTATTTTCTAAATAAATATTCCTTTATAATTCTATTTATTTTCTAAATAAATATTCCTTTTATAATTCCTTTGATTATATAAATAATTTCATTTATGAAATCCTTTGATTTTATAAATATTTTATTTTCAATATACACTTTGAAAATTCCCTTTTTACATTCCAGTATTTCTTATGGTATTTAAAATACCAATTAACCATGATCAATATCAACCAAACACACATAATCAACACGGATTTATATATCACATCATATATCACAATACACTAAACAAAACAGTAATAATATTGAGGAATCCAATTGGATCCCTCCAACCTTTTTCCTGCATCCACAGATGTTAGACAATATAATTAACATCAATTTCATTTCACATGAAGTATTATGATTAACCGAATCAATATTTAATTAGTGCTATATACACACACACATATATATAACTATATTTATATTTTTAACCAAATAAATTGACAATCCATCCAAATAGTTAACACACAACAATCAACATATATTTGCCAGTTCTAAAAGTACATTATAAAAATATAACTGGGTAGAGTTGCTGAGTTTTACTCACTTTGGACAGTTATCGTTAAATAACGATTAACTATCTTTGATTCAGACGGACGTCTTATTTTACAATAAATTGTCACGAGCTCCAATTCACTCCTAGTCAGTTCCATTGTGTAGCCACCGTCCATACGATCCCAATGGATCCATATACTTGAAATTTCGATAATGTATGAAGAACTTATTGATCTAACAAGTTAATGTACTATTTTAAACTAATATAACTTAAGTCAAATTATAAACGGGCCTCACACTTTAAAACATCAGCCCAAATCCGTGCGTGAATACCCAGACCCGCTCCTCATCCCCTTTCTTCTACTGCTTCAACAGTATGCCGTGACCTCCTGAGAAAAACTATGGCCATGACCTCAAATCGTTCTCCCTCTTTGCATCGTTGTTCAAAAATCTGAAACCACCGCTAATCTCCTCATCCAAATCTCTCCTCTTTCATCACTGTTTCAAAGAACTCGCATGACTCCTCAAACTCGCAACCGCTACCCTTTCCCTCCCTGAACCGTGACCGCATCGACAGTTATTTGAAGGGAAACCGCTAGAAATTGGCATACAAGCTCGACTAAATGCTAGAAACCGAAAAACAACACTTGATTTTTGAATTGAAACTCCTATTTGTTTCAAACCTTAACCCTAGACGACGGTAGTGTACAGAGTGTGAACCCCTTAGTATTCAAACTAAATAATATATAGATAGAAATGAAGAGAAAAGAACGAGGATTACAACGATATGAGTTCTGGAATTTATAACATTTTCGTTGAATTAATATGTTTTTCTTTCCAAGATGAAACTCACGTTTTTTTCTAAAGAATAATGCGGTGGAAAATCTGTTGACCGCTGAGATGTTTTTAGTTTAGGTTTAGAAAGTTAATCATATATTTATAGGAAAAATGTATTGTTTTTACATTCGATTTTATATCCAATTATAATAAATCATTGTTTTCGTTTAACTTCTAAAAATTCATGCAGTCGTATATGATATCCAAAAATCACGAAAATGGACATACAACTAGAGTTTGACATTACGGACCCAACGAAACTGGTTTCATCGAATTCCGACTCCGATTGCTCACATCGCGTATTTTTAACCGTCAAAATACTGATTGTTTTTCACATTAAAAATCCGTACGGCTACATACTGACTTCAAAAATAACAAAACATGAAATCTAACAATAATTTGACATTACAGATCCAACCAAATTAGTTTCGTTGAAAACGGTGTTCGTTTGCATAACTGACTATTTTTAAGGCTCTAAATAAACCCTTTTAAATATTAATATATTTAAAAATAATTAAATTTAATATTTGTAAATAAATACTATCGTATATATTCACAATAGAATATCATACAACTCCAATTGAATTTATAACTCGATATTCAAATCCCGGTTGAATCGATATTCAATTTATATTGAAAAATTCATTTATAATATAAATAAATCGTTATAAATTATAAAGGAATTCCATAGGACTTTTCGAAAATTTGATTTGGACATAAATCAAATTCTACCCGACGAAATCCCGATTTTTCTCTTCCAATAGTAAAATATACTTCACCTGCTCTGAATGTTTCTTGTTTCACAGAAATCCAACTTAAAACGGATTCTGTAAATTCGTTTAAAGTTCGAATCGCCAAATTATGAACTGCAGCGCCATTTCGAGCTCGATTATAAATATAATATAATTATACGTTCAACTGTCGTTTATATAATATATTCGTTAATATAATTCAACTTCAAACTGAATTATATATTTTAAATTGTCCAGTTCACACAATATTGCTATTTCAGTTAATTCTGATTATTCCAAAATTAAATATATTATTTAATTATTATATTAATTAAATATTCAAAGTTATTTAATTTAAACGACCATTTCAATCTCCGAATTTCTATTTAAATAATTAAATAAATTAATTATAATACTGTAAAAATATGGGACGTTACATCTTAAAAATATGTCAACACTTATCCGATCTGTTTATAATATTGTTAAATCTGAAGTAATGCCTATCAGATCTGTTAGTGAATATTATCAAAATATAAAAGAATAAATTGTGGTTTGAATAATATTATAATTTGTGGACTTACTTGGTTTTTATATTATTGCCTACAATTGTATTTAAAAATATTATGGCTATTATAAACACCATAGATCTGGAAATCAGTCGTATAAAACACTATTAAGATGTAGTTTTATTCTAGATATGTAGTTTCGGTGTTAAACAGTAATTCATGTAATTTTGGTTAAAAATATATAGCTTCTTTGTGTTCAGTTTTGTTTGGGGTTTTAACTTGGTTATTTTTAATATGTCTTTTTGTTCTTTTTAAATAAAAAGACAGTGAAACCAATAAGAAATATGTCCAAAAATTGAAAAGGCAAAAGTTGTGTAAATTCACATACAAACATACATATATATATATATATATATATATATTGAAATTGGGTAAATATTTATTGCGTAGCCCAAATAGCCGGCTCGGCCCACAATTACAAAGCCTGTATAGCAAACGGGTCAACACATTACAACATATCGCTTTTCCTTTTCCTCAAACATTCTCTGCAAAAGTGAAAAGGGAAATCAAATGTCAAATTAGGGTTCAGCGTCTCTCATGGTAGATGTAAATTCTCTTTGCACCTTCCTTTAATCGTTGCCTTCCAGTTCCACCTCCCTAATTGCAATCGTTCTCGTTCCGTTGAAGTGGTAAGTAGCTTCGGTCTGATTCTTCCTATGCAAATTGCAACTTCTCTGCTAATTGCGTTCGAATTTACTAACATGTCTTTCGTCTTCTTCTTGAATGTATAGGAGTTTCTTTCTCGCCATGTCTGCCACATTGTGGCTGCGAGGCAAATCTTGCCAACCTCTATCATCAATTGTGACACTTGACTCCCATTGTTCAGTTAATTCACCTCATCCTCTAAGTCTCCTATTTGTTCAGTATTAAAGCATTTCAGCTCTTGTATAGCCCATAATCGACGACTAAATTGACACCTGAAAAATAGATGATTTAGGGTTTCCGATGCATTATTACACAGCACACATCTGCCATCTTCGATTATTCCCCAACCAAAGAGATTGCTTTAGGAGGTAGCCTACCCAGCATCGCTTTTGTACATGACTTGTGCCATTTTTGGTGGACATGACCTAGACCATACCACCTTACTCCATTCTAAACTTGGGTGCACCTGCCTTGTGCTCTCCCATGCAGTTTTGAGTTTGAAGTGGCCATCTTTCCACTTCCATATTTCTGCTTCTCTGTGTGCAAAAATTGGTTTTGACCTGAGTTCCTCCTCCAAATTCCTTACAATCATGTTGTTCTCACTGTGCAAGGATCCATTTGAAATAATGGCACTGACTATTATGTTTGGTGCACCATAGGAAGAAAAACCATCCCAGCCATATCTGTCTATCAAACTTTACCCATTGAGCCATGGGTCACGCTATAGTCTGTTGAGGATCCATTTGCAATTTCTCTTTGAATTCTGTCTTTAGGTTCACTTCTTAGCTTTAGACAGTTTTTCCACACTATAGATGCATTATTATCTATATTAGAAGTCCAAAAATTTTGTTTCATGTATCTAGCCCGCATCCATACAGCCCATAAATTCTTAGATGATATGAGTTTCCATGCTAATTTAAGCCCATAGGCCTTTTTAAGCTCAAAAATATTTTTCAGGCCAACTCCAAACTTCCTTTTTGGGCCTACACAATAGATTATAACTAATTTTGTGCAGCCCACTTCTAGATAAAATTTGCACATAAAGAGTTTATTTTTGCAATCGAGCAGTCTAGTATTTGAAAGGTTTGTAGCCAAAACCTGACCTTTGAAATGATCACAATGTGCAATATATATATATATATATATGCATATTTTACATCAACTACTCCAAAATATATATACTATATATTTCTTGTGGTTTGAAATATGTTTATTCCTCTTTTAAATATTCAGGCATAATTTACAATAATTACAATTGATGACCTTTTTATAAGATTTAGAATCTTATTGCAAAACTGAATGCAACAAGGAGTGTTTGTTTATTAGCTTAGACAAAAACATTAAATTTAATAATAATTAAAAAAAGAATAATAACTACGTTAAATTCACAAAAATATAAATATATACACACACATTATCCATCCAAATCTATGTAAACAATGAAATATATATAATATAATAAATGTTTGTGTGTTTAAATGGTTTCCATTTTAAGGAATTATATATGAAAATGTAATCCATATTAAAGGGAAATGTATATTATGACCATTATAGCCATAAATGGAAATTAACTGGCTATGAATAGGTCCTAAATAAAGTAAATGAATGTTGTAGCCACCTTTGATTTGGGGAAAATGAATAAGTTAGTAAATGGTTACAATTCCTAAATTGGCTAGGATTAATGTTGTAAATCCAATTAAGAAATTAAACTACAACCGCACTAAGACAGGAGGTTAAGTCCAACTTGTGGTAGAAGTCTTCCCGGAACCACCCGACAAATCCAGCATCCACAAGTAGTCAGCTTAATGTGAGAGGTCCGGTGCATACACACACACATATACATATATATGCAAAAAAACAATAAATTAATAAATTAGAATTAGCAGTGTCTGTTGGGGTATAACAAGTAGATATTTCAGGACTGATAATTAACGATATTTATGAGCGTCCATTGCCTTAAGGAATAGTGCCTCTAGGTCTATTAATGGAATGTGACCATTGATGTAATTAAATTTGATAATTAATGCCTTAGAAATATGACTGTTAGGGTCATAAATGGCAGGTAATCTTAATAAAGGTGATAAAAGAACAAAATAGGGATTGCTAGTATTAATAAATACTAATTCCAAACCTTTTGGGTTGGGAAGTGATGGAATTTCCTTGACTAGTAAAACTGGAATAAATGTAACTAGGAAATAAAGAATGGACTTAGTAGGTAAATAATGCTAGTTATTATTTACCACAGTATCCCATGACAATAGTTAGTTTGCATAGCGTTGATTATTTACAAAAATAAGCGTTACTCCATGAGTGAGGTCTTAATTGACCAAAATGGGTCCTCCTCCCGTCAGTAAGGAGAAACCAAACGGGATATAATCTACAAGCGTAGTCTGCCTTGGGATTAAGGTCTTAAGTGGTTAGATCCACCTATAAAAAGATATTATGTGACCGTGTAGCCCACCTTCCATAAATAGAAGCACTAAAGGCTAATTGGGTATGAGATTGATAATCTTCGTGAATAGTCCGCTTCCTTGGGTCTTAAGTGACTTGGGTCGAAGGCTCCACCTGGGAGTAGGTCCTCCGGTTAGGGGTCTTAAATGGTGTGTGAATCCTACCTAAACCTGGATTTAAAAATGTCTGGTATGGTCATTCCATAGGGCTACCTATTCTACAAGAAGTATTAAACGACTAAGAGATTATTCAATAAGGCCAGCTAGATAGTAATAAGGGGGCCCTCCACAAGATGGTCTTTAATGGTGTACTACGTCTACCTAGCCGAGTGGTCTTAAGTGGCTGCTTACTATCTCTCGCCTTGTGCGGGGGGTAACAACCCGGAAATTCTGAATCAATTTAAAAATTTTATTTTAGAAATTTTAATGGATTTTAAATAGTTAAAATGGTTTATTTTAAATAATAATGACTAAAAATTTATTTTAATTGAAGTTAGAACGAATATATTTATTTTAATTTTAAAAGGGGATAGAAATAATGCTGCAGTTTGAAATTTTGATTTTAAACTTTAACTGAATGTATAGGATTCAAAATAAATCGAATTTCAGTAAAACAAGAAATATTTGAATATGTTTAACATTATCTTTCTAACGAATCAGGAAAAATGAAATTTCACTTTAAAATTTGTAAGTTATGGCCAGTTTAAAATTTAGAAAAGTCGCTGTAGAATTTATATATAATTTAATATAATATATTGGCCTTAAAATAGCCATTTTTCAAATGACCTCTGTTTTCGACGAAACCACTTTTATTTGAACCGGAATGTCAAATTATTGTTAGGTTTCAATTTTCATAATTTTTCGAATTAATATGTGAGCGTGGCAAAAGAAAATGTGTTTTGTCAATTTTAGTCAAATTCGATCGACTAGAAAATGACCATTTTCAAATGGTCTCGGAATTTGATGAAATTAGTCTCGTTAGGGCCGTATCGTCAAAACATAACTAGAAATGATTTTTTTGGAATTTTCTGAGTCCGTATGTGGCCTCGGTGAATTTAAATGTAAGCTGGAATTAATTAAATAAATGATTTAAATAATAAATTAAATAATTCAGGCCATAGACAGTCGTTTGGGCTGACGAGACCTGTTCCAATGGATCCAGAACGGGGCAATTTGGTAGGATCAACTCTGGTTGGGCTGGATTTGGAGTTAGTGGAAATATACATGCCTTTTAGTAATTAGTGAGTTTAATAATATTATATTATAAAAATCCAATTAACTGAACCCTAATCCCAAGAGAATTCAGCCGCCACCCTCTAAATGTAATGGCCACCATCATCCCGATTTCAATCCTTAACCAGCCCCAATCCAAATCAAATTAAATCCCAGTTTCAAAACAAAAGGCAAAGAGCAATCTTCCCTCTTCAATATCATACGACTATGATCGAGTTTTGTGGACTAAGGAGGCGGGAATTTCTTCTCAAAGTCGCAAACTTTGGCACGGGTTTTGATGCGCCTAAGGAGGCCGAGCCTGGCGTGCTTCAGAGGGAGTGTGGAGGTTGAGGCGGCGCTTCTTGTGGAGGGTATGGATGTGGGTCCGACGCTTTGAAGGAAGGGGCGCAGGCGGTTTGAAAAGGGTTGGTGATGGGTTCTCAGCACAGAACGTTACGGGAAGAAAGAGGAGTTAAAAGCAAGGTTAAGGATATTATTAAAGTAATTTATATATTAATGAAGTAATCAAAACTTTGTAAACCCATAACTTCTTCATACAGAAACGAAATCGAACGATTTTTGTTGCGTTGGACTCGTATGAACCATATCTACAAAATGAAGCAGACCAGAGTTGAAATAGAGAACTTTTGAAATTCATCCAAATTTGAGTGTGAATAGAAATGCAGAATTTAACGATGGTGAGATTTCTTTTTTTATATATAGTTAATTTATTTATTTAATTTAATTGCTATGGAATGATTGTATGTGTATGACTGAGATCTGCTATGTGATGATATTGTGAATGATTTATCTGTTTGTTGGTGATGTGTAAACACAGATTTGTATGAGTTAAATAAAAATCAATCATATTGTTTTATTATTGATTTGGATTAAAATTTCCATTTAAATAAAAATAAATCATATTGTTTTATTATTGATTTGGATTAGAATTTCCATTTCAACAATAATAAATCATTTTGTTATAGTGTTGAATTGAAATAGAATTGTCAATTCAACATTTGAAATGTTATTTTGACTATGGTTGTTAAATTGAATTAGATTTCCAATTCAACATGAAAACATTATTTGGATTATATTTGTTGAATTGAATTAAATTGTCAATTCAATATAAAATCATTATTTGTTGAATTAAATTACATTGTCAATTCAATATTAAAAATATGTTTTAATCAATTTTGAACATTGAAATAGAATTACCAAATCAACATAAAACATTATTTTATCATTTTTATTGTATTGAAATAGAATTGTCATACAGTTGAAAATATATAAGTGTTGTTTCTACCATTGAATGGAAATTAAAAAAAGTCATTCTTTTGTTTGCATTCTTTGATGCAAATAAATATTGATATAGAAAGTCGCTCCTTTATTTGCATTCCTTGATGCAAATATACATTGCTACAAAAAGTTATTCTTTTATTTGCACTCTTTGATGCAAATAATCATTGAAATAAAAGTTTTATTTTTATTTGCATTCTTTGATGCAAATAAACATTGAATCAAAAAGTCGTTCTTTCATTTGCATTCTTTGATGCAAAAATAAGATGAATTAAAAGTTGTTACTTTACTTGCATTCTTTGTTGCAAATATACATTGAAATAAGAGGTTATAATTTTATTTGCATTATTTGATGCAAATAAAATGTTGAAATAAAAAGTTTTTTATTTATTATTATTTATGTACATTTTGTGATGCAAATATAACATAGTTTAGAAAGGTTATATTTTTATTTGTATTTTAGGTACAAATAAAAACATGATTTAGAAAGTTACATTTGTTATTATATTTTAGATACAAATAAAAGCATGATTTAAAGAGTTGCATTTTTGTCTGCAATTTTAGATGCAAACAAACCATTAACATAAAGTTGCATTTTTGTTTGCAAATTTAGATGCAAACAAACATTTAATTAAAGTTATACTTTTATTCGCATATTTAGATGCAAATAAAACATTGAATTGAAAGTTGCATTTTTATTTCTTGATGCTAATAAACATAAATTAAAAAATTCATTTTTAATTTGCATTTTAGAGATAAATAAAACATAGAATGAAAGATATTCTTTTATTTGCATTCTTTGATGCAAATAAACATTGAAATAAAAGAGTTGTTCTTTATTTGCATTCTTTGATGCAAAATTAACATTGAACTGTTTACAAATAAAAACATTAATTTTTATTTGTCAAAATATAGATTGAATTATAAATAAAAACATTTATTTTTATTTGTCAATTTAACATTGGATTGTTTACAAATAAAAGCATTCATTTTATTTGTCAAACGTTAACATAATAAAAATCTCGTTTTTATGTTAGCATTATAAAGATCACATTTTTATGCTAGAAATGTTAATATTAGAAAAATCACATATTGATGTTAGGAATGTTAGCATTAGAAAAGAAACATTTTTATGTATAAAATGTTTACATAATAAAATCTCATTTTTTCGTCAGTATATAAAAGAACATTTTATTACATGAAATGTTAGCATATAAAAAGAAAAGTAACATTTCTAGTGTATGAAATGTTAGCATAATAAAATCTCATTATTATGTACAAAATATTAACATAGGAAA
This sequence comes from Allium sativum, assembly GCA_030737875.1. NCBI lineage: Eukaryota > Viridiplantae > Streptophyta > Magnoliopsida > Asparagales > Amaryllidaceae > Allium > Allium sativum. Next base: position 704,073,682 of record CM060913.1, on the reverse strand, counting down.
AATGTAACATTTTTATTTTATAAAATGTTGTATAAGAAATAAAAGTTCATTTTTTTTTAAAAAATGTTGCATTAGAAATAAAATTACATTTTGTCACAAAGGGTGGCATTAAAATAAAAAGCACATTGTGTTATAAAAGTTTTCATTAGAATAAAAATGTTATTTTAGTTAGAAATGCTATTTAGAATTAAGACATCACTTTGTCTAGAAATGGTTATTTAGGATTAAAACATCACCTTTGTCAGAAATGTTTATTCAAAATAAAACATCATTTTTGTTATAAAATGTTTATTTAAAATAAATAACATTTTGTATAAAATGCTACATTAGAATGAAATTTGTCATTTTAGTATAAATGTTGCATTATAAAAGAAATAACATTTTAGTATAAATGTAGCATTATATAAGAAATGACATTTTTATTATAAAATGTTGCATTAGTATTAAAATGTCATTTTTAGTTAGAATGTTAGGTAATATAAAAAGGTCATTTTTAGTTAGAATGTTATGTGATATAAAAATTTCATTTAATTAGAAAGGTCATGTTGAAATAAAAATGGGTCATAAGTTAAAACATGATTTGTGTAAGATTTAAACATTATTATTATAATGTTAATATTAATATGGTTGTTAAAGTTAAATTATAAATTATAAATATTCATTTATAATGTAAACAATGAAAATTGGATAAACTTATTAACCAATAATCTATTTAGATGAACTGCTGTTGTTTGGAAACCCCACACGGGTGTTGGGATGACATGCACTAGTCCCAATATTTAACTGTATGTTAACCGATGGATTGACAGTTTGTGTTGAGCATTATTTATTTATTTATCTTAACGCTCACACAATTATGAATCTTACTCTGGTTGTGAATGGATTGTTTAATGATTACTTATCATTATTGTTATATGTATATGTGCGATGTATGAAATCCATACAGCTGAAATTGCATGGTAATTTATTGAGTCGCATTCCAATTCTGAATATCCTTTAATATAAAGGATATTTTAAAATAAAGAATATTTTAGAATAATGAATATTTTAAATAATATTCAGAGAAGAAGAAATGTGAAGCCGAATTAAGTAGCAAATGCTATTTTAACCCGAACGGGTTTATCGATCGATTTATTTCATTTTGAAATGATTATAAAAGGGAAGTAATTTCAAAATATAATATTTTGGAAATATTTTTAATAAAGAAATAGAATATTCAATTTTTATTTAAAATTGAAAATGAAGTTAAAATCATTTTAAAACGAATTTATAAATTTTTTATAAAAATGATTTAAATAGAAGTCGACAATATATATATTATATACTTATTTAATGGCCTGAATAGAACGCACCGCGCAGCGACCGTTCGCGAATTTCGACCATTAACTTCAAAATGGCAAAACGGAAGATCCAACAGTCGGATTCTTCTAAAACTGGAACCATTGGGTTCGTGTCGAAAAGAGCTTTCCAATGAAAATAAGAGTTTTGAAATCTAACGGTTGGATTTGGAATTATGTCCAAATCAAATTTAGAAAAGGTCGCTATGGATGCAGTTTGGTGGCCGTTATCGAAAACCGACTGTACGAGCGATAATAAAATTATATAAAAATATGGAAAAATTATGTAAAATCATAATAAATGGTTTGGAAAGTTTTGAGATGAAAAATTCCATATTTAAAAAGGACAAAAATATATTTTTATCGAATTGAACTAGTTATTAACTAGAATAAATCTTTAAAACAAGATTTAATGAAGTTTACCGATTAATTAATATTTAACTGGAATTAAATAAGATAAATTGGATTTTGGGTTTGTTGTGAATGATGTCTTAAATAACACTGTTCTTAAACCCCATATGAAAGGAATAAATATTTTAATTAAGATTTGATTAAGTTTTCTAATTAATTAATATTTAATTAGAATTGAATAAAAGAATAAATCTTTTAAATTAATATTATTAGAGTTTCAATTATATTTAATAATTGGAATAAAAAGGAAATGTGAATTGGGTTTATTGTGAACTGTGTTTTTTTTAACGACATTTGTTCTTTAACTCAATTAACAGTGAAAATAAAATTTGGAATTTATAAATCTTTTATTAAGATTTAAATGGAAAATTTTCAAATGTAAAGTTTTCCAATTTAAAATGTTAAATTGGAATTGAATGGAATTCGATTTAATAATAATCGAGATGAGCCTCTGTGTATGAAGACCGTTACTATATATGGAATTTAAGAGGCTTTGCCGTTTTTCCATTTATATTATTAGTCTGATACAGAAATTTATATCGATTTTATATTGATTTGATTTCTGTGAAGATTCCATATTTTATGGAAAATGGTTTTCGGTTTTTCGTGGACTGTGTTTTTAAATGACATTTGTTCTTTAATCCAGTTAAAGATAAGATTTATTTTTTAAATCTGAATAATCATAAAGTAATGATTTTGGATATTAAAACCAAATTGGGGTTTTAATGAATCTTTAAAAGGGGGATTAAGGGATAAATTAAAGAAATTATCTTTGATAAATTAATGGGAATCTTTTTCCAAATAATGTGAATATCTTATTAAAAGAATATTCTGAATTAGAATGTAGCGTATGATGTGTTTTATAGCACTTGTTTTTTATTATAAAATACGCGAGTTATTCAGAAAGATCGGGTTTAACCCATTCTGAATAATTACTACGACGATTAAAAGTCAAAGATGAAGACGGTGGTTGAAGACCAACGATCTTCACATCGAATGGATGAGGACTACTGATGCCTTTGATTGGAGTTGCTGCCTTGAGAAGGTTTCAGTGGTATTTGTCCGGACGTATTGTTGATTGTTCGGAGATGCGAGGTATAAGGTGCCTCCGGTTTCGTTCAGACCCCGAACGAACTTGTAAATGGATTGTATGTCTGACGTTGTATTCCTTTACACTGTATTCATTGATTGCTGCTAAATATATATCTGTTGGTGGTGGAGAATTTATTCTCTTGCATAACACCCTTCTCTAAGACATACAAGCTTAGAGGTTATATATTGGCAAAAATCAATAGTATGGTATGGATTGACAATGTGGCATGCCAAGATGCAAATGATCAAGGCTTATTGTTGAAAAGCAGAGCCTTGTGGTTGATGATCAAAGCACAGCTTTAAATAGCATAGCTTTCTGTATTGCGTTACTTCGCGAGCCTCACACCCCGGTATGAACCAGAAACGGGAGTAAGGACTGCAGGGAGGACATACGTTTCTTTCTAGCTAGAAGTGGTGTCATGGTTTTTGCAAGGCCTGATATTTTTACTTATGTGGATGATGGAATAAGGCGCCTCGGATTTTTGAGTCCTTAATGGCTCTATTTACACCCCATAGGGCGGGGAAACGTAATGTTCAGGCATTATTAATCCACTAACATATTTATGGACCAGCCCTGAAGATCCAAATGCGGTTGCGACTGTATCCTGAGGCACGGGCTAGAGTGTATCGAATTCGGTAAGGACTATCTCTTGCTCTGGTTCATGATGGAAATCCAACTTCCAATACGACCCATCCGGTTTTGATTGCATAACTAGTATGGTGACATAGTATATGGTAGATATGCCGTCTATGATTGATATTATGATTGAATTTTTTTTTTGAAACATATACACCATACAATAATATCAAATTCGTTTTATCGTATCAAGCATTTTTGACCATTATAAGGTAAAACTCTATCCTCCGGTTTGTGTTGCATTGTGTGATGGGACTTGAGTCTTATAATGGTTTCATTTTTATAAAAAGCATTGCGTTGTTTAACGATTTACTATAGTTATGCATTGGCAATCCAATGGAGTAAACCCGTTCCGCGTTAGCGGCGTGGTCCTGTGATTAGCCCTATTATTAAATAGGTTAAGCAAGATTTATCATACCAGTCCCATGACTGACTCGTAGTTTGTTTCACTTTGCAAACTAGGGTGCCCTTTTTCCACACGGTCAGTCGAGTAGCTTGTTTTGCAGATATATTAAGCAGGATTCTGGATCAAAGCTTAGAGCAGTGTCCAGAGCATTGGTAGCCTTCCGCTATATTAGTTTATTTATTCCGCTGCATTGTATTAAATTCATGTAATTTATCTTCCGCTGTATTTTATTTATCGATGTACTCTGGTATTCTGTACTCTGATGTAACATTATTATGATGTTTATAAAGGTCTGCTGTTATTGTTCTAATGTGTGGTATGCCCAAAGTTAACGTATGCGGGTTTTGAACGATTTTGATCGATCTAGCGATTGATTAAGGTCGGGCAAAATGCGTCTCGTTACAGTTGGTATCAGAGCCAGGTTAGCTCAAATCTTTGGGGTACAACTCATTAGGACTGAACAAAGGACTCATCAGAGATTGGATTAGTAATATCCAATAAGGAATACTCATTAGAGATAGGATCAGCAGTATCCTAGAATTATAAAACTCATTAGAGATAGGGTTAGCAATGCCCTAGAATGAGTTGAGAGTAGCAAGGTCTATAATTAACGTATTTGTGATTATATATATAATCTGATATTAGAAAATATGATTTTTGAATATATAAAAGTTATATATATTTTTAAAAGCTAATCAACTAATTGATTAATGATTGTGTAATAATTAATTCAACTAATAAAATTATTAAAACAAATGAAAGAACGAAAATTTAGTCGGTCAATTAAACAATATTTAGCTCCGTTCCTTTTCGAGGACGAAAAGATTTTAAGTGGGGGAGATTGTAACAACCCGGAAATTCTGAACCAATTTAAAATTTTTATTTTAGAAATTTTAATGGATTTTAAATAGTTAAAATGGTTTATTTTAAATAATAATGACTACAAATTTATTTTAATTGAAGTTAGATCGAATATATTTATTTTAATTTTAAAAGGGGATAGAAATAGCGCTGCAGTTTGAAATTTTGATTTTAAACTTTAACTGAATGTATAGGATTCAAAATAAATCGAATTTCAGTAAGACAAGAAATATTTGAATCCGTTTAACATTATCTTTCTAACGAATCAGGAAAATTGAAATTTCACTTTAAAATTTGTAAGTTATGGCCAGTTTAAAATTTAGAAAAGTCGTTGTAGAATTTATATATATTTTAATATAATATATTGGCCTTAAAATAGCCATTTTTCTAACGACCTCTGTTTTCGACGAAACCACTTTTATTTGAACCGGAATGTCAAATTATTGTTAGGGTTCAATTTTCATAATTTTTCGAATTAATATGTGAGCGTGGCAAAAGAAAATGTGTTTTGCCAATTTTAGTCAAATTCGATCGACTAGAAAATGACCATTTTTCAAATGGTCTCGGAATTCAACGAAATTAGTCTCGTTAGGACCGTATCATCAAAACATAACTAGAAATAATTTTTCTGGAATTTTCTGAGTCCGTATGTGGCCCCGGTGAATTTAAATGTAAGCTGGAATTAACTAAGTAAATGATTTAAATAATAAATTAAATAATTCAGGCCACAGACAGCCGTTTGGGCTGACGAGACCTGTTCCATTGGATCCAGAATGGCGGCAATTTGGTGGGATCAACTCTGGTTTGGCTGGATTTGGAGTTAGTGGAAATATACAGGCCTTTTAGTAATTAGTGAGTTTAATAATATTATATTATAAAAGGGTTATTGGAGGAGATTTTAATGCCACCCGTTTTGATTTTGAAAGAAGTAACCGAAACACAAACCATGCTGGAGATATGGCTGATTTTAGCGATTTTGTGAGGGAATGTGACTTAATTGACCTTCCTCTTGTAAATAGACGATTCACATGGAGTGATGGTAGAACCCCCCCGACTCTTGTTAAACTTGACCGTTTTTTTTTTAAATTCAGAGTTTGAAGATTTACACCCGCTCACTTTTCAAACGGGTTTATCATCGATCATTTCTGATCATTGTCCTATTGTGCTGGACACGGGAGAGACAACACAAAAAAAAACCTTTTTTTCGCTTTGAAAATATGTGGTTCTTAGAGGATAACTTTGACGACATGATCACCAAAAAGTGGGAGGAGTTCGGTGACAAAGGAGATGCGGAGAGAAATATTTGCAGAAAATTCAAACTGCTACGTAAGTATCTTATTAGGTGGAACAAAGAAGTGTTTGGAAACATTAGAATTAAAAAAGAAAAACTGGATAAAGAAATCCTGGAACTCAATGTTTTGGAGGAGGAAAGAAGTCTTAATGAAGATGAAAGAGAGTTGTTGCGCAAAAAAGAAAAGAAACTGAATAAAGTAATGGATCAGGAAGAAATCTTTTGGAGGCAAAGATCTAGATCTCAGTGGATCAAAGAAGGAGATAGAAACACTAGTTACTTTCATAAAATGGCCAATGGAAGGAGAAGAACTAACATGATCAGTAGCATTTGGAGGGACGAGATTGAGATATGTGATCAGCAACAACTTAGTGATGCATTTACTGATTTTTATAGAGGCATTTTTGGCGACCGTAAGGAAACTCGCATTGGTATTGATTGGAAGAAACTCTACCCCACAAGATCGGATCTGACAAAAATTGATGAAGATTTTTCTGAAAAGGAAATTTTGGCTGCTTTAAATGAAATGCCCAATGATAAGGCACCAGGTCCAGATGGATTCCCGAATTTCTTCATTAAGAAATACTGGAATTTGTTAAGGAAGGATGTGCTGCGAATTTTCGATGAGGTCTATAATGGCTCTTTGAGGTTGGATATTCTCAGTTATGCTAATGTGGTATTGATTCCGAAGAAAGAAGGCAACGTATCAGCGGCGGATTTTCGACCCATTAGCCTGTTGAGTAGTAGCTTCAAGCTTATTACAAAAGTGCTAGCTAACAGGATGAAAGAAAAGATGGAGGATTTAATTGACAAATCACAATCAGCGTTCATTAAAGGTAGATTCATTCTAGATGGAGCTGTGATGGTTGGAGAGGTTATATCTCACTGTGATCGTTTTGATGTGCCGTGTGCAATTATTAAATTAGATTTTGCTAAGGCTTTTGACACCGTTGACTGAAGATTCATGATTGAGGTCTTGAATGCAAGAGGGTTTCCTAGCCGATGGGTGCAATGGATCTCAATGATTCTAACGTCGAGCAGGTCAAACATTTGTGTTAATGGAGTTGCAGGTTCTACCATTATATCCAAACGGGGGTTGCGACAAGGAGATCCAATATCTCCACTTCTCTTTGATCTTGCGGCAGACGTGTTTTCACAAATTCTAAAAGTCGGCAGTGCAAATGGCATAACCAGAAGCTTTGGAGCTGAGCATGTCGTGGGGGGTATTAATTCTTTACACTATGCTGATGACACTATCATTTTTAGTAGTCCTGAATGCAAATACATAGTTGCACTTAAGTTTATTTTGTACGCTTTTGAAAGTTTGTCGGGTTTAAAAATTAACTTTCACAAAAGCAGTGTTTACACTTTAGGGTGTAGTGCAGATTTGAACAGGAAATGTGCGGAGCTGCTCAATTGCAGAGCAGACAACTTTCCTTTAAACTATTTGGGGATGTGCATTCGGCCAAAGAAGCTCATGAAGCAGGATTGGCAACACTTGATTGAAAAAGTGGATGTGAGATTAGCAAGATGGAAAGGAAATTCCCTTTCAAGAGCAGGAAGACTAGTGTTGGTCAACTCAGTGCTTTCCTCTACTCCACTGTATTGGATGTCTTATTATAAATGTCCCGGTTGGGTGATTGACAAAATTGATACGATACGAAGGAATTTCTTCTGGACTGGAGACAAGGAAACAAAGAAGTTGAGCTGCTTGATATCTTGGGAACAGGTATGCAAGTCTACTGATCAAGGAGGCCTTGGTGTGATCAATTTAAGACATATGAACTCCTCCCTCTTAAGCAAATGGCTCTGGGCGATGATGACACAACACCATATTGTCATTTTTGCCACGCCCAGATGCGGAAGAATTAGAACGGGCTAAAGCCGTGGCAATTTTGGAACGAGCTAAAGCCGTGGCAACAAGATTTAGCATGGTTTAGGGCTGTGGTAATTTTGGAATGGTTTTGGGCCGTTCCAATATTGACAAAAATATTTTCACACCACCAATCCTCGTGTGTCCAATTATTTTCACACCTAAATACAACGTCGTTCCAATTTATAATACCAACCAAAACAAAAAGAAAACTTGTTCATCCCAAAATAAATCATCGCTCCTCAGATCGAAATCGAAGTCGCCTTTCATCCCAAAACAATCCGCCGTTGGCATGAAATCGCGTTCCTCTCATTCAAGATTCTTTTCAGGTATTATTCTAATTAAAATCGAAACCCTAAATAATCTACTGGATCAATTATATTTGTTTTGCTAATATTGGAAGAATTTTATGGAATTGTTAGATATTCAAATCTCTCCATAAGAATAAGAAGGATTGTGTTAACTGAATTAACAAATGCATCTTATTGAGGTGAAGTGTCGGATTTTACTCTATGCAGTGGATGGGATTGTCTATGCAGACGTATTCAATTTAGCGCTAAATAGATATTTTTGCACCGTGAGCAGTATTTTTCTTAGGGGTGGTAAATTGCAAGCTAATTCTAGTGGCACAGCTATATTGTGTTAATCTTTCATATCTTTTTGGTATTATTTAGTCTAATGTGATAAAAATGTGAAATAATCAAATTTTTAGAAACCGATAAGAGTTTGGGGACAATTTTGAGCTTACTGAAGAGGTATGAATGCCTTGTGTTATTATTCTTGAATTCCCCTGTAGCTTTTAATCTCAAGGATGGTAAATTGATGGGTTCCCCTTTCTCTTCTTCTTATAGCCACTTTTTAACTAAAACTGAATTTGGGTAGGGGTTGTTGCTGATGTGGTTTTTAATTAGTGGTTGTCATTGTTCTACCTATCTATGAGTTGAGTCTGAGCATTAAATATTACCAGATCCAATAACCTTCATTTTATTTGTATTTTGTACATGAGGAAACTTTCACATGCATTCACGTGTCCACTTGCATATAGTTAGCTATGAGTTTATTAAGAAATCATTAACTGACTGTTAAACCCTATTACCAGGTTCAGGTAAAGTTGTTTTTTTTTCTTTATGGCTCTTAAATCCTTTTTTTAGAGCATAATAACATATATTTTTTCATGTCTACATTTTCTTATTCAGCTAACAAAATAAAAAATATAAGATAATTAGGCAGTGAGCCATACTACGTCTACAATGATGGATGGAGATTGCTAACAATTTGTAGAAAACAACAAGTAAAGGATAAAAAAAACATAAGAAAAAAGAAGTAAAAGTTAAGGCAAAGCAAAAAAAAACATCATAGGATTCTTTGTTGTTTAGCGATCGATTTGTCTTTTTCATTTATAAATTGCAGATGATAATCGAACTTTACTTAATTTTTGGTTATTTGCTGTTAATTCAAGTATTGATGAGAATGTGGAGCTTTACTACTTGTATTAATTATATCAATTTAAATCATTCAGGGACCTTGACTTTTTGAACCTATACATGGTTCTGCCACTAATATAGCTGGAAAGGTGAATTTCTGATTGCAAAATACCCTACATTGTTTAAAAAATGAATTAAGGTGCAATACGAGAAGAATTATATGTACTGGACATAGGAAACCAATTGGCAAAAGTGCTTAGTGCTGCAATGCTTTTAAAATATGGACTATGGGAAAAGAATGCTTCCAAGATAATTGAAAATGCAGTTACTGAAACTCTAAACTGAATTTTCAGGATCATAGACTTGTATTCTGTTGGACCAGTTTGTACACACTCTTTTTTTCTATTGGAATTGGTTTTTTGTTCATTAAATCGCGCTAGTGATATATACATAACTAATGGTAATAAAAAATACACTGATACTAAATATATGATGCAGACTGGGCATAATAAGATGTTCTGAGCAAAACCACTGTTTAATATTTTTTTGCACTAATTTACAGGGAGCAATTTAGGATTAGTCAAAGTATCCAAATAGCCTACCGCCAATAGTAAATTTGAAGAATCATTACGGTGAGAAGAACCTTGTTGGCATTGTGTAGCTGTGAAAATGGTAAATACGCCTGTTAAGGTACACAAGAAGTTTCTTAGTTAGTCAATATTCATGGTTGTTCCAAAACAAAAATAAGGTTGTTAGTTTGCATATTACATGAACAAACAGAAGTCAATTTTTATAGAAGACATGTTACAGTAAAAATCTCTAATAAGGAAGAACTATAAATGCTCGTGTTTAAACAGAGGTTACAGTTTACATAGTCACAGAAACTGTAAGCTGTTAAACAAAGGTTACTATAAATATAGGTAACTTGTAAGCCAAAGAGATGAAATTTACTTGCTAGTTAATTAAATTAGAAAAGAAGTACCGAATAAATTACATCTTTGATAATGTAACAATGCTCCAATCATCCGAACTATAAATTGTAAGCTACTAAAAGTTGGTTTCAATATATAAAACAAAATTTTAGTTTGAAGATAAAGTCTGAAATAAGATGACGATCCATGTGTAATTAAACAAACACAAGTAGCATGTGCTGATTAACAACGTGTTAATTAAATGGGAAATCCGAGGTGGATTAGATAAGAAATACCCAAAAAGGGGGGAAAAGCATAAGCCTTGTAAAGCTCTTATGCAAAGTGATCCAAGCGAACATAATCGCACAAAAATGAACATAATAGCTCAAAAGTGCATGGCATGGCCGCATGAAATAATTTAAAGGATGAGAAAAAATGGATGAGAGATGTATGTTTGGTGTGTGTACATAGCAGTACCCAAATTTGTGTAGTTTTGCATGTCTGAAAGTAGACTTGAAGCGATCTAACCTTGGCTTATGTGTTACTGGATTGATTTACCCATTATTTGCAGCTTCTTTATGTCCGAGAGAAAAAAGAAATAATTAAGAAAAAGGTAGTTGATTTTTATGTCAGAGTGTGCTTAAAGCATCTAATATTTAAAGATCAAGTGACCCAAAAGTTGTTGCAAACATACTAACAGTTTGAGCGAATAAATATACACTGGTGGTGCATGCAGTTTTATGCAAATCTGCTGCTAGCATATTTGATGATCCTTTTGTTTAACAATGTATTCATAAATTTATTCCATGTTATTCATGTATAGTGCTTATACTCTCTTAGCTTGCTTACAGCTTCATCATAGTTGTAAAAAGCTTGTCGTGTTAATTGTAAAATAGTTAACAATTATAAGTTAATTGACATAAGCATCACAGTTTCTGAAAGTGCTCATTAACAGTATGCATGCATAACAGAAAAGCACTAAATAAAGACAGTTTTGGCAGACAATGCTCTGGACTGGTTTGGATGGGGATAGTAAGTGTACTCCAATCACTGTTAACAATTTGACAACTCTGCATAGTTTCTTATGCTCAACTACAGTGCTGAGCTAGTTTGACAGTGCGTTCATTGTACATGAAACAAATTAAAAGAAACAGTAAAATATGTAAGTAAAAGAGGTACTAAAGAACTCCAAAGACACGAAGGCAATATCAAGAAGAATATGTAAGTAAATTAATGCAAAGCAGAATGAACTGTCTAAATTCATTAGAAAATATGGAGTAAAATACATGGTGACCCATTAGTTTCTCGTTTAATAGATGGTTTCTTCTTTATATAAGTTTTATTTATTTGAAAAATTCATCTGTGTAATATGATTGAACTGGTGTACAATCATTTTGATAGCATAAAATTTGATACTTGCCTTGTCAACTAGTTTAACTAGTACATGAATTTTGGTGCCAGTCAGCTAGGGAAAACTGAAGCAATTCTACCCTATGAAGAATTGATAAAGTATATTTTTGCATGTAACTATCACTATGTTTATGACGTCGCCTCTTTCATACCCAGACATATGTTTCATATCCAGTAGACTGACATAAATTTTGCTTTGCTCATAGTCACCGGGTATCTCGAGAAGCAATCCACTCTTATATGGAGTTTCTTAAGGAGCTCGATGCTGAAAAAATAGAGAATGTTCCTGCTCCTGTTATTGCTATTGATTACTGGCGCCTCTGTGCTGATGCAACTCTTTGAGATGTTGTGATGATTGTTAGGGATGATGAGGCCCATCACCATGATGTTAATCATTATGCTTCTGTAAGTTTTCCCTTTTATTTTACTTCTTTGTTGAGTTGTTTATATATACACTACTTTATCAGCGCTGGACTGAAAATTGGATAACATTATATTATGTTAGATTTATCATTATGATAAATCTATCAAAAAATTAGGAATGTGTCACATAAGTGGAAATTCAATGCTTATTAAACATTATATTATGTTTATTTTCATGCTAAGTTTTTAAATGGATACACGTTTGTTTTTGGTTGCATATCAACTGTGCATGCATATGTGTGTGCGTTTTAAGCATTATATGTTATTAATACGTATTAGATGTCAGTTTTTTTGTATGCCCATGATTTACTCATCTTTGCACATCTTACAGTGGAGTTTAGTTTCTTTTAGGTCAAACCACATATTTTGACTTCGTAATTTCTTTTACTGCTTAAGAACAACACTCAAGTCTATCTCGTTTAAAGTAAAGTTCAATTTCATATAGGAAATTTCATAGTATGAATTTTGAACAAAATTATAATTCATAGATGTATAGCTTGGTTCTCATCTTCTATTTCTTTAATTTTTCTTCTTCTTCACTTTCCTGCATCTGCACATAACGATCAGATCACCAAGGGTTACCATTCTAAATCCGTAGTTATCACTACCGAAATGTTTTCATGATTCATTGCTAAATAGTTTCCTTAACTGGTAGTTAACTAGATTTTTCAATCAGTGAATTATAATTTCCATATATTTCTCTCACAGTTATTTATAATTTAAAGGTCTTCGTTAATGTACATACATGCTTTCCTTTCTTTATAAGGAGCAATGTACCTACAAAAAAAAAAATCTTCCAATGCCTCATAAAAGAATCCGAAAGAAGAATGAGCACTTCAAGATTCATAAAATGCTTTTACCATTTGTTATAAGGCCATAGGAAAAACTTACTTGTTGATAAACACTACTCCAATTGTAAAACATAATATATATCTATAAATTTTTCATGTATTTCTTAAAAATTAATGGAAATTGTTGTAGTATGTAAAACAGTTTTTGCTAATTTTAACATTACTGTTGCGCTAGATGGAAACACAATAGGCCTTTGCCTTCAGGAAACAGTTTTTGTGAACTTTGTTACACATATAATATAGTTAGATTTATCATAGTTTGGTATATGTGACACATTCCTAATTTTTGTATGGGTTTTATATTGCAGGACATTCAATTTCAAGGACAAGGATTGCAGAAGTGTCCAGCTCCGCTTGAGTATCGCTGAAGATTGGGTTTATAAGAAATTAAGTGTGGTATTGAATACTGAGAGTTACGAAAATTAAGTAATTAGCATATTCATTGTACATATTGCTTGATTTGTCATTCCTTAATGACGGTTCATGCATGATGAAGTTATGAGATCTTATGATATATATACTAGAATGTTGAACTTGTTATGCTTTTGTTATATGCAGTTGTCTTGTTAAAGCTGGTTGGGTTTCAGTAAATTATGGTTCTTATATTTATTTTCCTTTTTTAAATGCGGACTCCTTTTTCATACATTTACAGTGTTTATTCAGACCGTGGGTCCCTTTGTATTCTTTATAGATTTAATATTTAGATAGCAAAGAAAATCATGCGACCAATTAACTAAGCATATGTTTCTGATATGAGTGCAGATTTTTTCAATTTAATTTATCCAAGGCCCAAAGACATAGTTAAATTATATATTAAAAAAAATTACGGTGCAAAATTGCCATGGTCCAAAGCCGTGGCAAAATGATATTTTGCCACGGACCAAAGCCGTGGCAAAATATAAATCTGCCATGGCTTAGGGCCGTGCCAGAGCCGTGGCAAAAATTTCGCCACACCCAGTTTTGCCACGGTATAAAGCCGTGCCAAAACTAATTAGCCACGGCCTAAAGCCGTGGCAAAATTGCTTTTCTGGTGTAGTGTGAGTGATAAACAAATATTTTGGAAAGAATGGATCATTAATACTTGTTACAACGGAAGATTTGATTGGAACGATGATTTTACGCACTGCTCTGCCTTCTGGAAAGGAGTCATGAGTAACTCCCAATGGATAAAGCTCGGTACCAAGATTGTAGTAAAAAATGGTTATAATATCTCGTTTTGGCGGGACTGCTGGTTAACCCCAATCCCACTTTGCATAGAGTTTGCGGACCTTTATGGGATAGCTTATAACAAGCATCATACAGTTCTGGAGATGTATAATGAGGGTGCGGCGAACTTCAAATGGAAATTATCCTTCTGTAGAATTGTGGCTGACAACGCTTTTTTGCGATTACGCCGTCTGTTTAGTCTGCTTGAGTAAGTTACTCTAAACAATGAAAAAGATGAATTCATTTGGATGATGAACAGCGAGAAAAAGAGTTTCAGCGTAAAAAGTTTGTACAATTTACTGAATTTCTCCGGAAGAAGGTGGTTAGGATTCGAGTATATGTGGAAGTTTAAGGTTCCTCCCAAGATCAAGATGCATATGTGGTTAGTCATTCATGGTAGACTGAATACCTCAAGTACACTTCGAAGTAAGGGGGTGAATGTAGAGGGAGGTTGCGCTTTCTGCGATGAAGTAAATGAAGACTACCAGCACCTTTTCTGCAATTGTGACTATGCTTTCTACGTTTGGACTAAATGCATTATTTTTCTTGACATTGACTTAGAATGGAGTGAATATATCAGTGATCAATTCGGCTTCTGGCATTACACATTCCCCATGTTAGAAGGCCACCCTAAACGCAATTTATTTGTTATACCCAACTTTGCTTATATGTGGATGATGTGGCAAGAAAGAAATTACAGAAAATTTAAGCTCAAGTCTAGAAGTCCTAACAAAGTTATTTACTCCATTCTTCGTTTTGTTTTCGAATGGACAGGAACTAGCACCAGCTGGAAGTTTGTTGACACAATAGCAGCAAGGGTTCATGACAGAGCTCGCGGTAGCAGAGTTCCACCTGCTTGATGCGTTGAAGCTTATGGTCACGACTGTTCTATCATTTTGGGGGACTAATATGTATCAGCTGTTCTTATAGCTATGTTATGTTTATTTTGGCAGGCTATGTATGTTATTTAATGCCTGCGGTGTCTTATGTTGTATATATTTGCTGCTATGTTCTGATATGCTACTATGTACTGATATGTATTATGTACGGTTCCATGTTTGGTTCCACGTTTGTGAATATATGAAGGCGTGAATCAACATGATTCACCACCTTTTGCTTTTCAAAAATAATAATATTATATTATAAAAATCCAATTAACTAAAACCTAATCCCGAGAGAATTCAGCTGCCGCCCTCTAAAAGTAATGGCCACCATCATCCCGATTTCAATCCTTAACCAGCCCCAATCCAAATCAAATTAAACCCCAGTTTTAAAACAAAAGGAAAAGAGAAATCTTCCCTCTTCAATATCATACAGCTATGATCGAGTTTTGTGGACTAAGGAGGCGGGAATTTCTTCTCAAAGTTGTAGACTTTGGCGCGGGTTTTGATGCGCCTGAGGAGGCCGAGCCTGGCATGCTTTAGAGGGAGTGTGGAGGTTGAGGCGGTGCTTCGTGTGGAGGGTATGGATGTGGGGCCGACGCTTTGAAGGAAGGGGCGCAGGCGGTTTGGAAAGGGTTGGTGATGGGTTCTCAGCACAGAACGTTACGGGAAGAAGGAGGAGTTAAAAGCAAGGTTAAGGATATTATTAAATTAATTTATATATTAATGAAGTAATAAAAACTTTGTAAACCCATAACTTCTTCATACAAAAACGAAATCGAACGATTTTCATTGTGTTGGACTCGTATGAACCAGATCTACAAAATGAAACATACCAGAGCTGAAATAGAGAAATTTTGAAATTCATCCAAATTTGAGTGTGAACATAAATTCAAAATTTAACGATGGTGAGATTTCTTTTTTTATATATAGTTAATTTATTTATTTAATTTAATTGCTATGGAATAATTGTATGTGTATGACTGAGATCTGCTATGTGATGATATTGCGAATGATTTATCTGTTTGTTGGTGATGTATAAACACAGATTTGTATGAGTTAAATAAAAATCCATCATATTATTTTATTATTGATTTGGATTAAAATTTCCATTTCAATAAAAATAAATAATATTGTTTTATTATGGATTTGGATTAGAATTTTCATTTCAACAATAATAAATCATTTTGTTATAGTGTTGAATCGAAATAGAATTGTCAATTCAACATTTGAAACGTTATTTTGACTATTGTTGTTAAATTGAATTAGATTTCCAATTCAACACAAAAACATTATTTGGATTATATTTGTTGAATTGAATTAAATTGTCAATTCAATATAAAATCATTATTTGTTGAATTAAATTAGATTGTCAATTCAATATTAAAAATATCTTTTTATCATTTTTGAACAATGAAATTGAATTACCAAATCAGCATAAAACATTATTTTATCATTTTTATTGTATTGAAATAGAATTTTCATACAATTGAAAATATATCAGTGTTGTTTATACCATTGAATGGAATAAAAAAAAGTCATTCTTTTGTTTGCATCCTTTGATGCAAATAAATATTGATATAGAAAGTCGCTCCTTTATTTGTATTCCTTGATGCAAATATACATTGCTACAAAAAGTTATTCTTTTATTTGCACTCTTTGATGCAAATAATCATTGAAATAAAAGTTTTATTTATATTTGCATTGTTTGATGCAAATAAACATTGAATCAAAAAGTCATTCTTTCATTTGCATTCTTTGATGCGAAAATAAGATGAATTAAAAAGTTGTTACTTTACTTGCATTCTTTGTTGCAAATATACGTTCAAATAAAAGGTTATACTTTTATTTGCATTCTTTGATGCAAATAAAATGTTAAAATAAAAAGTTTTTATTTATTTATTATTATTTATGTACATTTTGTGATGCAAATATAACAAATTTTAGAAAGGTTATATTTTTATTTGTATTTTAGGTACAAATAAAAACATGATTTAGAAAGTTACATTTGTAATTGTATTTTAGATACAAATAAAAGCATGATTTAAAGAGTTGCATTTTTGTCTGCAATTTTAGATGCAAACAAACCATTAACATAAAGTTGCATTTTTGTTTGCAAATTTAGATGCAAACAAACATTTAATTAAAGTTATACATTTATTCACATATTTAGATGCAAATAAAACATTGAATTGAAAGTTGCATTTTTATTTCTTGATGCTAATAAACATAAATTAAAAAGTTCATTTTTAATTTGCATTTTAGAGATAAATAAAACATAGAATGAAAGTTATTTTTTTATTTGCATTCTTTGATGCAAATGAACATTGAAATAAAAGAGTTGTTCTTTATTTGCATTGTTTGATGCAAAATTAACATTGAATTGTTTACAAATAAAAACATTAATTTTTAATTGTCAAAATATAGATTGAATTATAAATAAAAACATTTATTTTTATTTGTCAATTTAACATTGGATTGCTTACAAATAAAAGCATTCATTTTATTTGTCAAATGTTAACATAATAAAAATCTCGTTTTTATGTTAGCATTATAAAAATCACATTTTTATGCTAGAAATGTTAGTATTAGAAAAATCACATATTGATGTTAGGAATGTTAACATTAGAAAAGAAACATTTTTATGTATAAAATGTTTTTATAGTAAAATCTCATTTTTATGTCAGTATATAAAAAAACATTTTATTACATAAAATGTTAGCATATAAAAAGAAAATTAACATTTCCAGTGTATGAAATGTTAGCATAATAAAATCTCATTTTTATGTACAAAATATTAACATAGGAAAAATGTAACATTTTTATTTCATAAAATGTTGTATAAGAAATAGAAAGTTCATTTTTGTTAAAAATGTTGTATAAGAAATAAAAGTTCATTTTTGTCAAAAATTATGCATTAGAAATAAAATTACATTTTGTCATAAAGGGTGGCATTAGAATAAAAATCACATTGTGTTATAAAAGTTTTCATTAGAATAAAAATGTTATTTTAGTTAGAAATGTTATTTAGAATTAAGACATCACTTTATCTAGAAATGGTTATTTAGGATTACAACATCACCTTTGTCAGAAACGTTTATTCAGAATAAAACATCATTTTTGTTGTAAAATGTTTATTTAGAATAAATAACATTTTGTATAAAATGCTACATTAGAATGAAATTTGTCATTTTAGTATAAATGTTGCATTATAAAAGAAATAACATTTTAGTATAAATGTGGCATTATATAAGAAATGGCATTTTTATTATAAAATGCTGCATTAGTATTAAAATGTCATTTTTAGTTAGAATGTTAGGTAATATAAAAAGGTCATTTTTAGTTAGAATGTTATGTGATATAAAAATTTCATTTAATTAGAAAGGTCATATTGAAATAAAAATGGGTCATAAGTTAAAACGTGATTTCTGTTAGATTTAAACATTATTATTATAATGTTAATATTAATATGGTTGTTAAAGTTAAATTATAAATATTCATTTATAATGTAAACAGTGAAAATTGGTTAAACTTATTAACCAATAATCTATTTAGATGAACTGCTGTTGTTTGGAAACCCCATACGGGTGTTGGGATGACATACACTAGTCCCAATATTTAACTGTTTTTTAATCGATGGATTGACAGTTTCTGTTGAGCGTTATTTATTTATTTATCTTAACGCTCACACAATTATGAATCTCACTCTGGTTGTGAATGGATTGTTTAATGATTACTTATCATTATTGTTATATGTATACGTGCGATGTATGAAATCCATATAGCTGAAATTGTATGGTAATTGATTGAGTCACATTCCAATTCAGAATATCCTTTAATATAAAGGGTATTTTAAAATAAAGAATATTTTAGAATAATGAATATTTTAAATAATATTCAGAGGAGAAGAAATGTGAAGCCGAATTTAGTAGCAAACGCCATTTTAACCCGAACGGGTTTATCGATCGATTTATTTCATTTTAAAATGAATATAAAAGGGAAGTGATTTCAAAATATAATATTTTGGAAATATTTTTAATAAAGAAATAGAATATTCAATTTTTATTTAAAATTGAAAATGAAGTTTAAATCATTTTAAAACGAATTTATAAATTTTTTATAAAATGATTTAAATAGAAATCGACGATATATATATTATATATTCACTTTATTTAATGGCCTGAATAGAACGCGCAGCGACCGTTCGCGAATTTCGACCATTAACTTCAAATTGGCATAACGGAAGATCCAACCGTCGGATTCTTCTAAAATCGGAACCATTGGGTTCGTACTGAAAAGGGATTTCCAATGGATATAAGAGTTTTGAAATCTAACGATTGGATTTGGAATTATGTCCAAATCAGATTTGGAAAAGGTCGTTATGGATGCAGTTCGGTGGCCGTTATCGAAAACCGACTGTACGAGCGATAATAAAATTATATAAAAATATGGAAAAATTATGTAAAATCATAATAAATGGTTTGGAAAGTTTTTGGATGAAAAATTCCATATTTAAAAAGGATAAATAGAATAAATCTTTAAAACAAGATTTAATGAAGTTTTTCAATTAATTAATATTTAACTGGAATTAAATAAGATAAATTTAATTTTGGGTTTGTCGTGAATGGTGTCTTAAATAACATTGTTCTTAAACCCCATATGAAAGGAATAAATATTTTATTTAAGATTTGGTTAAGTTTTCTAATTAATTAATATTTAATTAGAATTGAATAAAAGAATAAAACTTTTAAATTAAGATTATTAGAGTTTCAATTATATTTAATAATTGGAATAAAAAGGAAATGTGAATGGGGTTTATTTTGAACTGTGTTTTTTTTAACGACATTTTTTCTTTAACTCAATTAACAGTGAAAATAAAATTTGGAATTTATAAATCTTTTATTAAGATTTAAATGGAAATTTTCCAAATGTAAAGTTTTCCAGTTTAAAATGTTAAATTGGAATTGAATGGAATTCGATTTAATAATAATCGAGATGAGCTTCTGTGTATGAAGACCGTTACTATATATGGAATTTAAGAGGCTTTGCCGTTAATCCATTTATATTATTAGTCTGATACAGAAATTTATATCGATTTTATAATGATTTGATTTCTGTGAAGATTCCATATTTTATGGAAGATAATTTTGGGTTTATCATGGACTGTGTTTTTAAATGACATTTGTTCTTTAACCCAGTTAAAGATAAGATTTATTTCTTAAATCTGAATAATCATAAAGTAATGATTTTGGATATTAAAACCAAATTGGGGTTTAAATGAATCTTTAAAAGGGGGATTAAGCGATAAATTAAAGAAATTATCTTTGATAAATTAATGGGAACCTTTTTCCAAATATTGAGAATATCTTATTAAAAGAATATTCTGAATTGGAATGTAGCGTATGATGTGTTTTATAGCACTTGTTTTTTATTATAAAATACGCGAGTTATTCAGAAAGACCAGGTTTAACCCATTATGAATAATTACTACGACGATTAAAAGTCGAATATGAAGACGGTGGTTGAAGACCGACGATCTTCACATCGAATGGATGAGGACTACTGATGCCTTTTATTGGAGTTGCTTCCTTGAGAAGGTTTCAGTGGTAGTTGTCCGGACGTATTGTTGATTGTTCGGAGATGCGAGGTATAAGGTGCCTCCGGTTTCGTTCAGACCCAGAACGAACTTGTAAATGGATTGTATGTCTGACGTTGTATTCCTTTATACTGTATTCGTTGATCGCTGTTAAATATATATCTGTTGGTGGTGGAGAATTAATTCTCTTGCATAACACCCTTCTCTAAGATGTACGAGCTTAGACGTTAGTATGGTATGGATTGACAATGTGGCATGCCAAGATGCAAATGATCAAGGCTTATTGTTGAAAAGCAGAGGCTTGTGGTTGATGATCAAAGCACAGCTTTAATGTAACAACCCGGAAATTCTGAGCTAATTTAAAATTTTTATTTTGGCAATTTTAGTGAATTTTGAATATTTAAAATGGATTATTTTAAATAATAGCGACGAGAAATTTATTTTGAATAGAAATAGAACGTATATATTTATTCGTATCGTCGTTAGAATATAAATATTTTATTTTAATTATAAAAGGAATTGGAAATGGCGCGGTAGTTCGAAAATTCGATTTCAAAGTTTAAATGAATGTACCGGGTGCGAAATAAACCGGATTTTGGCAAAACCAAAAATATTAGAATCTAATTGAGAATATCTTTCCAATGAATTTGAAATTTCATAGTGGGAATAAAAAGTTATGTCCAGTTGAAAATTCAGAATAGTCGCTATGGAATTCTAGCCCTTAAAAATGGGAATTTTGCAAATAACCTCGGTTTTCGACGTAACCACTTTTGTTGGATCCGTGATGTCAGGTTATTGCTAGATTCCAAAATTCGTAATTTTCTGAATCAATATGTGAGCGTGGCAAAGGAAAACGCGTTTGACCAGTTTAAGTTGATTTTAATCGACTGGAAAATGGCCATTTTCCAAACGGTCTCACAATTTGACGAAATCAGTTTTGTTAGGACCGTATCATCAATACGAAGCTAGAAATAATTTTTTTGGAATTTTTAGAGTCCGTATGTGGCCCCGGTAAATTGAAATGCGCATTCAAATTCAATATATAGATTTATATTTTGATTTTGACGAAAACTGATCGAAACGATCGAATCATCTTACGATGCATATCCCATTGTGTTCGGAATGGGGGTTATTAGCTATGGACGACAGGCGGTGGGTTCGATTTCGAGTTTGAAATAAAAAGTTGCTTTTTGAAATATAAAATTAAATTAAACAAAAAGTCAACCCTCATTTACATTTAAACCCCCCATACCTTTCTCTCTCATTCGATACCAGAATAAATAAAAAGGAAAAAAATTTGAAAATGACGCGGGGGGGGGGGGATTCGTCGTCGTCGCCCATCAGAGGCGCCGCTCCTCTAGCGCCACCGCACATCAGTCAGCCGCCACTGTGCATCCCCCGACCACCTCCATCCTCCTTCTTCCTCCGTTAAGCACCCCCACAGCCTCAAACCGTGAAGAACCGCCGCCACCAAGCCCAGAGCCGGCCGTCGAACCCCTCCACGCAACTCCGACCCCCTCCAGCCTCTTCCCTCAGCTCCTCTCACCTCTCCGATCGATGACAACCCCAAACCCTCCTCCAAAGCGAATGCCACCCTCTTCTGAAGCCCTAGCGCCACCGGATCCAAGATGCAACTCGAAACCGCCTCCATCGAACCCCATTCTTCGACAAAACCCATCAGCCCTCTCCTTCAAATGCGATGTAAGTTTTTTAATTTCGAATTTTATTTATTTCTTTTCGATTTAAAAACTGATTGTATAGGTGTAGAGATTTAAAAGTATAATTTTTAAAGGACAAAAATACGATTTTTAAGTAATAAAAATATAATTTTTATATTATAGAAAGGTTAAAAATATAAATTTTATAGTATAGAAGTAATAAAAATATAATTTTTATATTATAAAAAGGTTAAAAATATAATTTTTATAGTATAGAAATAATAAAAATATAATTTTTATATTATAGAAAGGTTAAAAATATAATTTTTATAGTATAGAAAGAATAAAAATACGATTTTTATATTATACAGATAGTAAAAATTTGATCTTTAATTATGTAGCGTAATAAAAATCTGATTTTTATTATATATATGTTGAAATAAAAATGTGATTTTTATAGCAATGATATACAAATTCGATCTTTATATTTGAAGTAGCTATATAAAAATATAATTTTTATATAGTGAATAGCGTGATAAAAATATAATCTTTATTAGAAGAAGAGCGATATATAAATATAATTTTTATTATGAAGTTAGCGAAATAGAAATATAATCTTTATTATGTAGGAGATATAAAAATATGATTTTTATTATGTAGAAGAAGTAAAGATGTGATTTTTATATGAGTGGCGATATAAATATATGATCTTTATTATATGAACAGCGGTGTAAAAATAGAATTTTTATCTATATAGTAGTGGTATAAAATGTGATTTTTATCCATGTAAAGTGATTATAAAAATGTAATTTTTAAATACATAGCAACAATATAAAAATGTGATTTTTATATATGTAGTGAACACACTACATATGATGAGTCGTTGAGTTCGTATCGAAAAGAGCTTTCGAACGAATATTAGAGATTTGAAATCTAACGGTTGGATTTGGAATTATGTCCAAATCAAATTTGGAAAAGGCCGGTGTAAGTGCAGTTCGATGACCGTTGATGGAAATCGACTGTACGGGCCTTGATAAAATTATTAAAAATAGTAATAATTTTTGTAAAATCATAAGGAATGATTTGTGAAGAATTGGGATGAAAAATTCCATAATTGAAAAGATAAAAATAGATTTTTTATCGAAATGAACTAGTTTTGAACTAGAATTGTAATTCCATTTATTTTTAAAATAAATAAATTGGATTTGAAATGGTTTTGAAAATAACCAGAATTTCCAATAATTGAATTGGAATGGATTTGAATCGAAATTGTCTTTGGAATATTTCGATGTTGGATTTCGTTATTATACAGATATGGTTGTGGAAATTTGAAAGATATATTTTATATCGTTATTTCCAATACGATATTTGTTGGTTTCAGAATTTGATATTGAATATAAGCCGTTATATTTTCTATTCAGAGCCTTGTATTTAATATCAAATGGGATTTTGGGGTTCGTCGTGAATGGTGTCTTAAATAACACTGCTCTTGAACCCAGTTTAGAAAAGAATAAATCTTTTAATTAAGATTTAGTGAAATTGTCCAATTAAATAATATTAATTAGAATTGAATTTGAATTAGTTTTTGGGGTTTATCGTGAGCGGTGTTTTGAATAACACCTGTTCTTTAACCCGATTAACAATAGAAAGGGATTTGGGTTTATCGTGAATCGTGTTTTAGGTGACATTGGTTCTTTAACCCAGTTAAAGGCAGGATATTGATTGTTGAGAAGATTAAAACTAAGTGGAGTTTTAATGAACCTGTAATTAGATTGAAATGTGAATTGATAATTTAAATTATCAAATTTGGAAAGTGATCGAGAATGGAGTATCACCAGTTTTGATCCAAAGCGATAGTTAAATCTTTAATTAGATTTGAACGTGAAATGGTAATTAATATTTACCGATAACACCGTGGCGTTAGATATGGAGTATTACCAGTTTTGCTCCATGGGATGGATAAGTTGGGATTGGGAAATAAAATAAATAATTACTTCAGTGTTGTTTGCTAATCCCGACTAGTTTGTAAACCATAATATGGTTTGAAATGATATCTAAAAGAAGATTAAAGAATAAATTTAGAAGAATCTATCTTTGATAAAATTAATGGGAACCTTTCCCTAAGAATGTGAAAATTTGAATAAAAGAATATTCTGAATTGGAATGAGGCGTATGTTGTGTTTGTGTAACACGTGTTTATTATATACGCGGGTTATTCGGAAAGGCCGGGTTTATACCCATTCTGAATAACCGATTCGACGATAAGTCGAAGATGAAGACGGTGGTTGAAGACCGGAAGTGTTCACATCGTTTGGTGATTACTGATGATCTTGATTGGTCTGTACACCCAAGATGAGGGAATTAGTTGGCGATCGTCCAGACGTACTTGGAGATCGATGGATATGCGAGAAAAGTGCCTCCGATTTCGTCCAGACCTAGAACGAACTTGTAAATGGACTGTGTGTCTGACATTGGATTTTATTCTATGTTGATTGATCTCTATTAAATATACAACTATTTGGCGGCAGAGAATTTATTCTCTTGCTTAAATCCCTTCTCTAAGACGTACGAGCTCAGAAGTTGTATATCGATGGACATCAGTCGCACAGAGATATTTGCCTGTGTGGCACGCCTAAGTGGCAGATGATCAAGGCTTCTGTTGAAAAGTAGAGTCTTGTGGTTGATGATCAAAGCACGGCCTGGGTGGCGCAGCTTTTTGTATAGCGTTAATTCGCGAGCCTCACACCTCGGTATGAGCCAAAAACGGGATAGTGACTGCAGGGAGAGCACGACGTTTCTTTCTAGCTAGTGGTGGTGTCAGTGTTTAAACTGGCTGACATTTATATACTTTTCACCTGTGTGGTTGTTGGAATGCGAGGCGCCTCGAATATATGGTCAATAACTGGCACTATGTGAGCCGACGTACAGACCATTATATAGGTCCTATAGGACCGGGAAACGTGTGTTCAGGAATTGCTGATCCTCAAAAGTAAGAGAGGACCGGCCCTGAAGATCCAAGGATCGCTGTGTGTGGTCCTGAGACATTTGCTAGAGTGTCTCGAATCGGAGAGGAGCTTGCCCCTTGCCTCAACTCATGATGGAATCCTATTTCCAATACGTGACATTTCGGTTTTATTTGTAGAGCCTAGTATGGCGACATGATATATGGTACCCATGCCGCCTATGATTGATATTTATGATTGAAATTGTTTTGACACTATACACTTATAATAGTATCAAATGATTTGTTTTAAACGTACCAAGCATGTTTGGCTATTATAAGGGAAAACCCTAACCTCCGGCTTGCGTTGCATTGTGTGATGGGACCTGGGTCTTATAATGGCTTCATTTTTCCAAAAAGCATTGCGCTATTTTGTTATATGCACTAGTGTTCTTGGGAGGAAACTCGTTCCGTGTTATACGGCGTGGTCCATTGAATTACTCTCTTTTAAATTAAAGTTTTAAATAACTGTTTTAGTTCTCACACCAGTCACACGACTGACCTGGAGTTTATTGTTTTAACCTAAACTCTGGGTGCTCCTATTTTCCACACGGGCAGCTAGTAGTTTTGGTTTTGCAGATTTATATTCACATGATCCTGATTTACAACTGGAACGATGCTCGGAAAGCTCTGTATCCGTGTATTACTTTTAGTTGTGTTTTGTATTGTTTTTCCGCTGCTATGTAATTTATTGTAATCTCTGATATTTGTCGAACGTAATATTTATTCATACTCTGTATATTCTTGTATTCTGATGGAATGGTTGTAATAAACAATGAAATGTTCTTTTGTTTGAGTTCCGATGTGTGTTGTTCTCAAAGAAATCCACGCTTTCCTTACCGGGGAAGTTATGGGTCGCTACATTTAAATAGCATAGATTTGTGTATTGCGTTACTTCGCGAGCCTCACACCCCGGTATGAACCAGAAACGTGAGTAAGGACTGCAGGGAGGACATACGTTTCTTTCTAGCTAGAAGTGGTGTCATGGTTTTTACAAGGCCTGACATTTTTACTTATGTGGATGATGGAATGAGACGCCTCGGATTTTTGAGTCCCTAGTGGCTCTATTTACGCCCCATAGGGCGGGGAAACGTAATGTTCAGGCATTATTAATCCACTAACATATTTGTGGACTGGCCCTGAAGATCCAGGTGCGGTTACGACTGTATCCTGAGGCACGAGCTAGAGTGTCTCAAATTCGGTAAGGACTATCTCTTGCCTTGGTTCATGATGGAAATCCAACTTCCAATACGACCCATGCGGTTTTTATTGTATAACTAGTATGGCGACATAGTATATGGTAGATATGCCGTCTATGATTGATATTATGATTGAATTTTTTTTGAAACATATACACACTACAATAATATCAAATTCGTTTTATCGTATCAATCATTTTTGACCATTATAAGGTAAAACTCTATCCTCCGGTTTGCGTTACATTGTATGATGGGACTTGAGTTTTATAATGGTTTCATTTTTATAAAAAGCATTGCGTTGTTTAACGATTTACTTTAGTTATGCACTGGCAATCCAATGGAGTAAACCCGTTCCGCATTAGCAGCGTGGTCCTATGATTAGCCCTATTATTAAATAGGTTAAGCAAGATTTCTCATACCAGTCCCATGACTGACTCGTATTTTGTTTCACTTTGCAAACTCGGGTACCCTCTTTTCCACACGGGCAGTCGAGTAGCTTGTTTTGCAGATATATTAAGCAGGATTCTGGATCGAAGCTTAGACCTGTGTCCAGAGCATTGGTAGCCTTCCGCTGTATTAGTTTATTTATTCCGCTGCATTATATTAAATTCATGTAATTTATCTTCCGATGTATTTTATTTATCGATGTACTATGATATTCTGTACTCTGGTGTAACATTATTATGATGTTTATAAAGGTCTGCTGTTATTGTTCTAATGTGTTGTATGCCCAAAGTTAACGTATGCGGGTTTTGAATGATTTTGATTCATCTAGCGATCGATTAAGGTCCGAAAAAATGCGTCTCGTTACGCGGGGCATGGGTTTATATGCGTGAATGACATAAGCCTTAATTAGTAGGACCCATAGCTAGTGTCATCTAGTTTGTATTAGTGTTGAGTAAACCATCGAGAGGTATTAAGTGACCAATAGTTCCGCCTAGGGTCTTAAGTGATCAAGAGAATCCATGCTAATCTATCATTTGATAGTGAGGCGTCAAGTGGCTAAGTATATACACAAATAACTAAACTCTATAGTTAAGACCCCACCTCTTTTGAAAGTAAAGCTCAAAATTTTATTACAACATTAGAAATTACAAGATAAATAGCATCTAGCTATTTCATAGCTACCCCTTGCACAAAGACAATTTCAATATAACAACTTCAATAGAAACATATGACCACAATTATCTATTTAAACATAAACTAAATAAAACCAATAGCTACAGATTTCAAATGTAGGAGAATATTGTTAACCAACTTCAGATATCATTCAGCCAAACTCCATGCAAAATCATTTCCGCAGTAACTAATTCCAATACCACTGCAGACAACAGCATACATAATCAAACCTCCTTTTTAACTAACTACATGAGCAAAATACCATATTGCATGACCAATTCACCATACTGCATGACCAAGTCATACTTGAAAGCACCAGCAGGGGTTATTTCATGTGTGCCATTTACCAGATTTCAACTTACTACTTAATGGATATACATCCTTTACGGAATACTCTATACCCTCATCCAGGTCATCACAAATTTTTCCCTTAAGTTTCTTGGACTTGGATGAAGGAACAGAGCTAGCTGAAACTGTTGTGGATAAAAACTCGGCATTCACCACAGAAAAGTCAATCCTGAACCCGTCACAGGAGAAGGAAGCTGAACATTAGAAGGTGGCCTAAGATTCCCATAAGGAGATGATGTATTCTTGGAATTATAGCTCATAGTCGCTGAACATGACCTAGTAACGATTGAAAAGGACTTGGCCGGTTGAGTAAGTGATTTACTCAAGCTGGATGATAAACTAGTGACAGCAACAGAAGTTGTTGAAATCTTATTCCCAATATCAGTTTCATCAAACATATTACCAAAAAAAGGATCCTCTTCATTAGCCTCTGGAATAGAACCAGTTTTTATCTTTTAAACTTGCAGTATCTTCATTGATATCAGCTTTACCATTTACATCATATTTATCACCTTTAGGAACTACACTTTCCTTCAAGCCATTGCCTAAACTATCATTATCATCTATACCAGTAGAATTCAAAACATCGAATTGATTAGTATCAGCAGAGTTATCTTTATTCTGTATATTGGGATTCTTCTTTCTCCATTCTTTCTTATGTTTAGGAACATATGACCACGAATTATTATTTACAACAGTATGTAATTTCTTATGTTGCTTATCATTGTTAACAAACTCATTAGGATTTTGGATCTCCAAATCATCATCACACTGATAGCCCTCTTACTGATTATTATTAGCAGTAACTTCACAATGGACAGTTTCATGCCGATGCAGTACAAATATTTGGTTTCCAGTCATAAACAATTCTCACTAGTGGACAATTTTCTCCTAATTCATCAATTATAGTTTTATTAGGGAGCTCGTAATCCAGTGAAATTTCTACAAGGGCTTTATCATATCTAAATCTATTAAGTATCTCTGTATTTGTGTCAAAGCAAATTACACGACCTATATGATTCACTAACCAATTAATTCCTATAACGTCCAAAGTAACATCAGAATCCTATATAAATAAATCCATACTGGCACTTTCCTTATTTGATTTTGAGAACAACCAATAGATGGATCCCAAACTATTATGATGAACATTCTACCACGTATAAAAATGGGATCAGCTTGAAGAATTTTAGCTCGATCAGATTCATTAGAAAAATAAAAGTAAAACATGTTGCCATCCGACTTAATATCAACATCCCCACTTAAACGCCAATGATTTTTTTAGAAAATTGCAAACAACAAAGAAAGATAAAGTACCAGCTAAAAAGAACCCAATCAAGTAATTTAGCCCTTCCTTCCTGACCAGATCCGGTATTGGTTTATTCAATCCATCTCTAGGAATCTCAAAATGGCGAGGTTGATAAGAACCAACGTTCTGAGGACGGGTTTTGAATAGCGAAGCACAATCCACTTTGACAAATGATGGAAAAGAGGCACTCGAAGGATTCTCCAGATTTATATCATACAGTGGAGATTCTTGCTGAGGAGAGGGATTGACATTAATCGGAGGTGGATCTGGGGGTTTAGATGAGGAAGGTTGCGAAGAAAGAGAGGGAAAGAGGAATCGAAGGCAACAGATGAGGTAGAAGAAGAAAAGGAAAATGTCAGTATCGTTATCATAGGGAGTACTACCTCGAATATGGTAATTAGAGTCATGCATAAATGTTTACAAGGTGAGGTTAGAATTACCAGCCTATATAGGCATATATCTTTGGTTGGACCAAACGGGATAATCTATGTATTGTAAATTGTGTTAGACTGCTCTGCCAAAAAATTCTTTTTTTGTTATACTCTTCTTGTTCACCAGAACTTGTAGGATCTAGATTAAACCTAGAGGGGGGTGAATAGGGTTTATTGTAGTTTTAAAATCATCATAGCACAGATTGCAACAGAGAAAATAAATGCAGAAAATAAATGACATATATTTTACACAGCTTCGGCAAACCATGTCTATTGCTGTATTCCCCAAGGTTTCTACTAGAATTAAAACAATTTCTACGCTTACAAATTCCCTATAAACTCGCGACACCCGCTCTCAGCGGTTCTAATCCTATACTTTAAACCCTACACTGGTCTTTATCCCTAAGATCATATTTCCTCCGAATTACAAACCGGTAACTCGTAAACCCTAATTATAAATACTATAGCAAGATACCCTAGTTTACAGAAAACTAGAAAACTGTTGATGGATTACCACAAAAAACAACTTAAAATAAAATAAAATAAACAAAACCCCCTTAGATAATAAAATAGCCGGCCCAATTTTCTTTTCTTTGCTTTGACTCTTCAAAGAGACATTGGCTTCCTCTGGTTCTTTTGATGGCTAACCTAAAAATTAGGGTTTGTTTCCCAGATCAAATCGCGAGCCCTTATGGCTTGATAAATTGCTCCTCTTGATTGCTTGAATTTCTTGTATTCCACTGGTTGGCAATTTGTCCTTGCAATCAAAACTTTGTGAGTATTTTGAAACTTATTTCTCTGATAATTTCTTGGTTGATTGTTATATTTCGATACTTATCGATGATGAAGTGGTGTTGAATTTACAATATTTAAAACCCTTAACCTCTTTGATTTACGCTTTGATTTGGTCTGATAAATGCTTGATTGTTGCTCAATAAAATTTCCGTGAATATCCAGAATTGATTCTTGCGCATTTCTTTAATTGGAAATATGTGTATCTCCACTTTCCTAGAACAAATGCATTGCGTGATTACATGGTTTGAATATTTGGAATGTTTCCATTATCCATGCATGACTAATTGATTAGAAATTCTTGGCTCTAAAATATTCTTGTGATTTTCTGGTAATAATTGAAAACGAGAATTCATATGTGCCAAAATTAACATTTGCCAAGTTTGCAATTTTAATCTCTTTCCCATTTTCTTGCATGTTGAAATATTCCATTTATACTGCTCGAATTTTAGAACAATCTACCCATGTTTCTGAAACCCTTTAGACTGCTTGATATGCAGCTACTCATGCACATTGATACTATCTTTTGCCAACCTTGTGTACATACATTAAACTTCTTACCCAAGCTGTTGTGTGTTCATGCCACATATATCCTTATTTATTCTGATTTATGCTGCACTCCATATATATTTGCCTTCGTTGATCTGGTTTTTGAATTCAGTTTCTTAATGTTGCATTAAAACTACATATGCATGAAAACATATGTACATATACACAATTTTGTGTTTGTGTGTGTATAAGTTGATGCTGCTTCATATTCAAGTGCATATGTCACTGGCCTTTTGCTTGTTCATAAACCTGAAATTGAGGCTGTAAAGTGCTTGTGTATATATGTGCTTGCTGCACTTACACTTGGGATTCTCTGCTTGCGCCATAAGCATGCTAAAAACCTAACTTTTGCATTAGCCATTTTTCTATCCGTTGTGTACAATGCGTTGCCTCTCTTGAATCATTTGTATGTTGTGCACAAGTGTGCTTGTACACTTCCTTGCTGTCCAGTTTATAGCTGCTGCTACCCATGTGCGATGATGCTTCTTCACACGTGAAACTACTTCATATTTGTTAACCTATTCGTGTACATGTTACCCCATTCCTTTATGCCTTTCATTTGCATGAGCCTGGGCCTTGTGCATGATGTTATGCTTATTTACCTTGTTGCATGCTCTTGTGCACATGAAACTGCTGCATGCTTTTGCATTTGAAATTCACACGAGTTTGAAATTGGAAAACAATGTGGAACATCATTATAGTTGCACAACAAAATTATGGACATACAAGCAGTCTAGTGCCATGTTCCCTGGTCTGATCTTGAGTACGTTGTATGTCAACCCAGTTTTGCCTTGTACACTTGGTGCTTCTTGTTCACTTTGCATTTTCAAAATTTTTGATTTGATGTTTCATTTAAGGGTTGTTTTTGCTCGCACCTGCCATGTGTGTGCATGTTGCACTCATGTTCTTGCCTGTTAACTTTGTTTTGCTCCCTTGCATGTGTTGCTTTGTGCATGCATGCTTTTACTTTGCCACATATACATGCTTGAATTGACTTGTTTGGTGCATTACTGTGCTTCCACTCATGTAAAAATGTACAAATGTCCTTGTTCAATGAGTTGGCTTTGTACACTTGTAAATATTTATTCTTACTGGCTTGTACATGTGGCCTGGACATGTGCTTCACTATGTTGAGTATGCTTGTTGATTTTTCCATTTGCTATTTCTCTCAACCTGATTGGTTTCAACTGTACACTCACTGATGTTTGACCATATTTCCCCTGCACATTATATATGTGTATACACATACACATTTATGTGTACGCATGTATTGTGCCTGTGCAATTATAATTTTTATTTACATCAAAAGACCACTATATGATATGTCGTGGCTGGTCAAGATCAGCAGACCACAAATGTGAGTTGAGGCTGGTCTTGATCAGTAGACCGCTATTGCTATGTTAAGGCTAGCATGCAAGCACAGGTTACATTGTCTACCTTGTGGTACTTACAGCATTGTGAATATTACAAGCAGTCTAGACACAGATAGATGTATATACTTAGCAGACCAAGTCACGAAATATGATGAGAAACACACCTAATTCTAGGCAAATAAAGTTTAAAATAAAATTTTAATTGCTAGAATGTAAATCAATTTTTGTACCAATTTACTGTGTGTGTTTCCTATGACAAGTGTGTTGGTGATTGGACTGAATCTGAAGTAGACCGAAGACAAAAACGTGTCAGTGAGTGAATATGTGTCTGTACATGAGAGTGTGTGTAACTGAATCTGTATATGAAACCGAGAGGCTTAGTGTTGTAGTGAGGAACCAAATGTCCAAGTGGAATTGGATGTATTATATCACAGTGAGATGTACAATAATGGAGTCATAAGTTTATACTATTCAAATATTGAAATAAAATGTTTTATTTGAATAAAACACAGTTTGAATATTTAAATTCCTATGCAACAGTATTCTATTCAGAAATAAATATTCACTTTAGTATGTGATGAAGTATAGGATAGTACAGATACAAACACATTTACATAATAGTATATATGTTTGTTATCTTTAAAGAAAAAATCGTATTATTATACAACAATCTCCCCCTTTTGGTGATAACAAACATACACATGATTTTGAAAGTAATAAATGTGTTTGTGAAGTGGAGTGTAGAACTACCCTTATATGTTTGCTCCTCCTACAATAGAACTCCCCATATATATGTGCATATGAGTGAATTTGAAAACAACTGAATTTCCAATATAACATATTCATGAAATATTCACTCATTAATCAAAATCTTAACCAGTATCCCCTTTGTTATCATCAAAAGGATATAGAAATCGAAATAGCGATGAATATAGACTAGAAAAATAAATTCAAATCAAGAAAGAGAATTAATATCATAATCTTCAATATACTAAACAAAAATCATAATATTCTTAAAACAAGAATCAAATTTCACATTTTAAAATGATGGATTTACAATGGATTTTATAGAACGTAGAGAGTTGTAACAACCCGAAAATCTGGGCCAGTTTAAAATTTTTATTTTGGCAATTTTAGCAAATTTTAAACATTTAAAATAAATTATTTTAAATAATATCGACGGAAAATTTATTTTGAATATATTTCGAACGTATATGTTATATACGTCGTCGTTAGAATATAAATAATTATATATAATTATAAAAGGAATTGAAAATGGCGCGGTAGTTCGATAATTCGATTTCAAATTTCAATTGAATGTACCGGGTGCAAAACAATCCGGATTTAAGCGAAACCAAAAACATTAGGATCTAATTGATGATATCTTTCCAACGAATCCGAAAAATCGAAATTTCATAGCGGGAATCAAAAGATATGTCCAGTTGAAAATTCTGAATAGTCGCTATGGAATTCAGGCCCTTAAAAATGGGAATTTTGCAAACGACCTCGGATTTCGACGAAACCACTTTTGTTGGGTCCGTGATGTCAAATTATTGCTAGGTTCCAAATTTCATAATTTTTCGAATCGATATGTGAGCGTGGAAAAGGAAAATGCGTTTGACCAGTTTCAGTTGATTTTAATCGACTGGAAAATGGCCATTTTTCTAACGGTCTAGATCGGTTTAACGACTGATTCAGATCGAGCGAAATTCCAGGCCGTCACAATAGTTATAAAACATATGAATTCCAATTATTTTCAAAAAAAATTAAAATTAATCACGAAATAGCGATGAATATTGACTATTTATAAACTCAGATCAAGAGAAAAAATCAAAGTATCACAAATCCTAAAACTATCAACCAAAGAAAATCATAATAAAACATAAAATAGAAACACATTTCACAATTTAGAAAATGGATTTTTAGGTCAGTTTTTATATAGCGGGGAAGATTTCATATAAAAAAAATCGTCTATTTTCTGTTCCTTTTCTTTTCTTTTCTTTTTCTTTTTTTTAAGAGCACACTAACCACGCATAGCCTATAAGGACTTTTAAACAGGACCAGTTGCAACTTAAATTATATGAAATCTCTAACCGTGCATAACCGTGTCTAGGTTTTTTAAATGAGATTAGAGAAACACTTATTATATATATACAAAATCTCCTCAGTATATAAAACCAAATGAATGATAGAAATATGGTAGGCACAGAGATAGTCGTGAAATAATTTTCTAAATTAATTATATTACGAAATATGTTTAACCGTACCGGGATTTTTGAAAATTTTCAACTATCTCTTATTCTAAAAAAAATATAGTCACATTTCCATCACAAAATTTGAAACTATACTTTCTTTAATGATAAAAAATATATACTCTCCACATTAAGTAAAACATTATGGGTGATAGAAGGATGATAAGAAAAGAAGATGTTCGTGAAATAAGCATTAATTCAAAGATATTATAAAAACTATTCAAACATTATGAGAATTTAAATAAAATATCCTCTTGTTGTGAGATATATTATAGTCACAACTCATCACAATTTCAATATTCTGATAATAATTTTGATGAGTTTCAAATATAGTTTAGTTTGGTCAATAATTTCAATTTTTGAATAAATAATCAAAAATGATTTTAAAAATGAAATATCAATATCAAGAGGGATTTGAAAGAACTATACAAGTTTAACATCAGTTTTTAAAGAAAATCAATCAACTGAATGAGGAATTTTTCAAGACTTCTAAGACTAGTACCACTTGAAGCTCCTAATTGTCCATAGTGGTCAATGAAAAATAAACATTGAATTACAACACCTAAAATCGAGCAGCAACAAACATTTGATCCCAAATCAAGTGGTGTGACGACCCCAAACTTCCACAAGTGAAAGCAGGAGAAATCATTTTTGGAATACAACATAAATACAATAAAACAGAACACAGATACAATATAGCAAAGGAGATTCATAGAGTAATAACATTATAGCAGCGGAAAAATATAATGTCATCAATCACAGAAAATCCACGGTCACAGAATCTAAGCTATTACAACAAGTTTGCAGAAAAGAAATAAATTTGATGTCTAAAAAGAAAAGAATAGATGCCAATAGAAACAAAAAGTCTTCAAGCTCCAAGTCATCACCTCTTCTCCCAAGCAGAATCCAAGAGAGAGAAAATAAGCAGCTTCAAAGAAAAGCTCCAAGTAAAGAATGAACCTGTCTACTTGGCTGCCCGTGTAGAAGAGAGGGCACCCAAGTTTGCAAAAAGGTGAAACAAACTATGGGTCAGTCGTGGGACTGGTGTGATAATTCTTAACTACAGTAACTATTAAAAATAAGGCAAATCCAAAAGACCACGCCGCTAACGCGGAACGGGTTTACTCTAAGGGACTGCCGTGCATAATTTAAAGTGTCATAATAAATGATTAAATAAGTCGTCAACAACGCAATGTCTTTTGAAAAATGGAACCACCATAAGACTCAGGTCCCATCACACAATGCAACGCACACCAAGAGGATAGAGTTTTACCTTATGGTGGTTAAACATGCTAAATACGCCAAATACGAAACTAATACTATTATTAGGGTGTATATGGTTTCAAAACAATTCAAATTATAAGTATCAATCCTAGGAAGCATAGGTACCATATATTATGCCTCCAATACTAGTAATACAATCAAATCCGTCAGGGTCGTATTGGAAATTTGGGTTTCCATCATGAGTCCAGGCTAGGGAGGACTCCTTACCGATTCGAGACGCTCTAGTTAACGTCTCAGGATTACCCGCAGTTAACCCTTGGATCCTGCAGGGCCGGTCCTCACATACAGCTTAGAGGATTGGCAATTCCTAAGCACACGTTCCCCGGTCCTATAGGACCTATCCGAGGCGCCTCATTTCATCATCCTCCAAAAGTAAAATGACTACTAACTAGAAAGAAACGTGCTACTTTCCCTGCGTTCCCTTCCCCCTTTTTAGACTCTACCGGTTTGTGAGGCTCGTGAAGTCATGTTCTTCATACCACAAGGTTCTGCTTTTCAACAAGTAACCCTGATCATTGCATCTTAGTATGCCACACCGTCACTCCATACCGTACTATTGATCTTCCGTCACTATATAAACGGGTGTTAAGTAGAGAATGAATTCTCTGCCACCAATCGTTTATATATTAACTGAATATCAACAACATAATATTTTGTGGGGTACGATGTCAGACACACCATCCATTTATACCCATGCTCTAGGTCTGAACTAGGGTCAAACCCGTGAAATCAACACGTACGTTTGGGCAATTACCTCGACCCTTGAATTGGGAGCAAACCAATTCAGAGTCTTGATCGTTGTCCATTCGAGGGGAGATTTACGGTCTTCATACGCCGTCTTCATACTTGAATTCTTGAAATCGTACGATCATTTGGAATGGGATTAACCCGGACTTCCCAAATAATCTCGCATTCATATATTTTGAGAAAAACACATTTCATATCGTTATTTTATTTTATGACGATTAATTCTTGCCTTAATTATTTTAATATAATTAATTTCCTTATTTTACGACGCTTCAGGTCAAGGGCGACCTTGGCGCTGTTTTCAATCAATTTTGTTTTTCACTTTCCTCAAAATCTAACCGTTGGATTTTAGCGTAGCTTATATCGTTGGAAAGATTTTTCCAAGACGGTCCTAACGGTTTCAGTTTTGGGAAAATCCGACGGTCGGATCTTCCGGTATATTCGTTTAAAAGTTCGATTTCAAAACACGAACTACTGCGCTCGATTCGTTATATTTTAATTATATATATATAATTCGTTTAGTTTGTCGTCCCTACGTGCAGCTTACATTTCTCTTAACTTTCACCTTTCTACTTACCTGACAATGTAGTTTAGGATTAGACGATAATTCTTCCCTTTTTAATTCATTATTATTTATTTTATACTTTATAATTTCCATTTAAGAATGTAAATTATAATGTGCCATCCCATTCATTTCTTTATATATTTCTTTTCCAATTTCATTATGAATAATGAACACTTTCCTATGGTGTAAGTTCCCTTTTTCCTACATTATAAATAATGTTAATGTTTCAATACAGTTCCTTACCTTTCATTTAACATTATAAATAATGTTGTTCTTACATACGTTTCATTCCTTTTATTTACATTATAAATAATGTTAAACCTTACATACAGTTTCATTTCTTTTATTTAACATTATAAATAATGTTAAACCTTACATACAGTTTCTTCTTTCATTTAACATTATAAATAATGTTAAACCTTACATACAGTTTCTTTTCTTTTATTTAACATTATAAATAATGTTAATTCTTCCTATGGGGTGAATTCTCTTTTTATATACATTATGAATAATGTATATTCTTCCTACGGTCAAGTTCTTTAAATCTTAACATTATAAAATAGTGTAACTATCATACGGTGAAATTTTCTTTTTATTAAACATTGTAAATGATGTTAAATTTATATACATTTCATTTTTTTTTAATAACATTGAAAATAATGCTAATATTACCTACGGTGCTTTTTCTATTTATTAACATTGAAAATAATGTTAATATTACATGCGGTGCCTTTTCTATTTATATTTTACATACAATGCATTATTTCCATATTTTACATACAATGCATTATTTTCTAACTTTGACAAAATAATATGCATACATACAATGCATTATTTCCATATTTTACATACAATGCATTATTTCCATATTTTACATACAATGCATTATTTTCTAACTTTGACAAAATAATATGCATACATACAATGCATTATTTTCTAACTTGACAAAATAATATGCATACATACAATGCATTATTTTACATACAATGCATTATTTTCTAACTTTGACAAAATAATATGCATACATACAATGCATTATTTTACATACAATGCATTATTTTCTTATTTTACATATAATGCATTTTATGCTTTTAACTTGACAAAAACGATGATATACATACAATGCATTTTCTATTCTTTCTAACATGACAAAATACTATTTTATGCAAAGCAAATTTCTATTTTTCTATCATGACAAAATACTATTTTATGCAATGCAAATTTCTTCTTTTCTAACATGACAAAATACCATTTTATGCAATGCAAATTTCTATTTTTCTATCATGACAAAATACTATTTTATGCAATGCAAATTTCTTCTTTTCTAACATGACAAAATACCATTTTATGCAATGCAAATTTCTATTTTTCTAACATGACAAAATACTATTTTATGCAATGCGAATTTTATAATAACACAAATTTGTTCATTCAACATACGGTGCTTTTTATTTTAAAATAACACAAATTTGTTCATTCAACATACGGTGCTTTTTATTTTAAAATAACACAAATTTGTTCATTCAACATACGGTGCTTTTTATTTTAAAATAACACAAATTTGTTCATTCAACATACGGTGCTTTTTATTTTAAAATAACACAAATTTGTTCATTCAACATACGGTGCTCTTTATTTTAAAATAACACAAATTTGTTCATTCAACATACGGTGCTCTTTATTTTAAAATAACACAAATTTGTTCATTCAACATACGATGCTCTTTATTTTAAAATAACACAAATTTGTTCATTCAACATACGGTGCTCTTTATTTTAAAATAACACAAATTTGTTCATTCAACATACGGTGCTTTTTATTTTAAAATAACACAAATTTGTTCATTCAACATACGGTGCTCTTTATTTTAAAATAACACAAATTTGTTCATTCAACATACGGTGCTCTTTATTTTAAAATAACACAAATTTGTTCATTCAACATACGATGCTCTTTATTTTAAAATAACACAAATTTGTTCATTCAACATACGGTGCTCTTTATTTTAAAATAACACAAATTTGTTCATTCAACATACGGTGCTCTTTATTTTAAAATAACACAAATTTGTTCATTCAACATACGATGCTCTTTATTTTAAAATAACACAAATTTGTTCATTCAACATACGGTGCTCTTTATTTTAAAATAACACAAATTTGTTCATTCAACATACGGTGCTCTTTATTTTAAAATAACACAAATTTGTTCATTCAACATACGATGTCAATTCTATTTTAAAATAACACAAATTTGTTCATTCAACATACGATGCTCTTTATTTTAAAATAACACAAATTTGTTCATTCAACATACGATGTCAATTCTATTTATACATTGAACAAAAATTGTCCATTTCATACGATGTCAATTCTATTTATAAATTGAACAAAAATTGTCCATTTCATACGATTTCAATTCTATTTATACATTGAACAAAAATTGTCCATTTCATACGATGTCAATTCTATTTATACATTGAACAAAAATTGTCCATTTCATACGATGTCAATTCTATTTATACATTGAACAAAAATTGTCCATTTCATACGATGTACAAACCTGGTGTTATTCAATTCGATAAACAAAAGTGAGAATTTTGGTTTTAATAATTCTCTAACCATACGATGTACAAACTTGGTGTCATTCAATTCAATAAGCGAAAGTGAGAATTTTGATTTTAATAATTCTCTAACCACAAAATGTCCAAACTTGGTGTCATTCAATTCAATAAGCGAAAGTGAGAATTTTGATTTTATAAATAGATAAACAAAAATCTTGTGTCAACCAACTATATTCAGAGGTTGGGTCTTTTTTTTTTCTTTTTTTTCCAATCTAAATTAAATCTAACTTAAATCGATACTTATAGATCGGAATACGTAGAAATCCCATTATAAGACATAAATCTCAATCATAACAAATCCAAACAAAGCATGAGTTCTTATCACAACATCGGATCTAGAATTCATACACATTATTTGGTCATAGCAGATTCACATCATGTAGTATGAATTAAATTAATTTAATTAAATTTTGAAGTGAATTCTCACCTGTTATGCTTTCCATTCCTCATTTTTAATTTTCCTCCTTCTTCGTTATCTATATATAGCCTAACCCATCTGTTGATCATGACCGTTGATGTTGGAGATCATGCCATGCTCTTCAAATTTCTTTTTATTTTTTTTTATATATTTATTTTTGAAGTTGAGGAATTCGTTGAGCGGATTAGAAGAGAAAGGAGAAAGAAGATGGGAAGAGTGCAGTCATGGATTTTAGTTTGCATTTACAGTGAAGAGAAGTTGTGGAGGCAGAAAAGAATATGTGAACAAAGAGAAGAATGTTATATAAATTGCTTTTCTATCTCATTCTTTATATGGAAAAATATTTTGCACGTTTCAAGAGAGATAAATGATAATGAATTAAAAATTAATTATCATTTATTGCTAGATAAACTATCATATATTTGTTCTTTTGTAATAGCTCTATATAAAACAAAAGGTCACATTAGCATGTTTTCCCAACTAATGTCAAATGAACATAATTTCCAATTTAATGTCAATTGAACATACATGAAAAATGCACATATTTTTTTCCAATTAATGTCAAATTCATAATTAATTGAATTTTGAATGCTCAAATTTTGTCTTCATAATCTCTTCATAATGCTATAGGATTTTATAGGGATAAATAAATAATCTTCTCATTTAGAAATTAAGATTCAAAATATCAGGCAAGTGGTCATCTATATCGAATTAATAATATATGCGTTATTTCCTAGATATGTTTAATTCATTTTTATAAAAGGTAAACAAGTGTTGTCACACA
This sequence comes from Allium sativum, assembly GCA_030737875.1. Classification (NCBI taxonomy): domain Eukaryota; kingdom Viridiplantae; phylum Streptophyta; class Magnoliopsida; order Asparagales; family Amaryllidaceae; genus Allium; species Allium sativum. The sequence continues at coordinate 704,032,620 of CM060913.1, read as the reverse complement.
ACATACATTATGGTCAAAAAAAGAAGTTTTTGAGATCTGGTCCCCATTTTCGCTAAAAGCATTATGGATGCACAGATTGTGCAAGAGATTCTGTGGATTTTCTTGAAAGAGAAACGTATCTAAAAAGGAAAACAAAATATATTTGGCGGAAAATATGGTTAATTGATAACTCTGTATATGTGAATGAATCGGAATCAATTTACAGGCAATAATGTATGACACAATGAGGAAAAACTAAAATATGACAAAGACAATTTTTCTCCTCTTTGACAAACTTAACAAATGCAACATTTAATTAACACTAATGAATCATAGACATAAGAATAAGAACATCAAACAATAATTGATACACGTATATTATTGTCTTATTTTAAATCAAATGTTAAAATAATGAAGTCGAAATATAATTTGAAATATGAGTATTAAATATAACATGTACACATATACAAATATGAACATTAAATTATGTGTATTTAGAGGTTAAAGAAAAACTTCTTAATTGATCCAAAATAAACTTGTACGTTAAAAGTATTTTTTTTCACTTTTTGTTAACTTAGATTGATAAATAAAATATACACATGTACAATTAAATCAACATATTCAACCTATATGAAAGGTTTTTTTTTTTCATAAAATAAAGGTGATACATAATAAACTAAACAATATATAAAAAAAACTTTAAATATTTAAATAAGGATATTTGAAATATCAAATAGAGTAACCAATTAAAAATGATTGCAATCAATTTGCTATCAAAACATATTTTAGTCCAATGTAAGTTTCTGTTACATTAGAGATGCAAGAATATACAAACTCTCAAAATATATAATTTGATTTAAGTGCTTGAAACATAAAACTACATAAACCATTTTCAAATCAAATGATACAATATCGTATGCAAATAAATTATAAAATTAAATTTTATTCATTAAACCGCAATTGCAAAATCATTGGAATAAAAAGACCGTAGCATAATCCTGTACATTCAGTCAAAGTTTAAAATCAAAATTTCAAACTGCAGCGCTTGTTTTAATCTCCTTTTAAATTAAATTTGTTCGTTTTAACTTCGATTAAAATAAAAAAATACTTTAAATTCATTAAAATTTCTAAAATAAGAATTTTAAATTGGCCCCAAAATCCTGGGTCGTTACAATCTCCCCCACTTAAGAACTTTTCGTCCCCGAAAAGGAAAAAGAAAATAAAAGAGGAGAAGAGGAAGAATAAACACAGGGAATGTTGAAACGTTTTAACAGAAATAGTACCGCCTATAACATCAGGCCTTCCACCGAAGAAGTTGGTCCTTTCGCTCCTTCGTACACATGTGCCAATTGAGCATCGCCACTTCTCTTAGTCTTCTTCGAACGTATGATCAAGGAAAGAGTCAAACAACAGAAAAGGTGATTCTAAAAGATCGAAGGATGAATGAAAAGATGACGATAAAGTGACTGGCTATTATGTATCTCATGAACTGTTCGCCATAGAATATAGTGATTCTATGTAAACGAATTATTATAGATATGTTGTACTCCGCTTTGTAAACCAAAGCTCTGATACCAACTGTGACGACCCCAAACTTCCACAAGTGAAAGCAGGAGAAATCATTTTTGGAATACAACATAAATACAATAAAACAGAACACAGATACAATATAGCAAAGGAGATTCATAGAGTAATAACATTATAGCAGCGGAAAAATATAATGTCATCAATCACAGAAAATCCACGGTCACAGAATCTAAGCTATTACAACAAGTTTGCAGAAAAGAAATAAATTTGATGTCTAAAAAGAAAAGAATAGATGCCAATAGAAACAAAAAGTCTTCAAGCTCCAAGTCATCACCTCTTCTCCCAAGCAGAATCCAAGAGAGAGAAAATAAGCAGCTTCAAAGAAAAGCTCCAAGTAAAGAATGAACCTGTCTACTTGGCTGCCCGTGTAGAAGAGAGGGCACCCAAGTTTGCAAAAAGGTGAAACAAACTATGGGTCAGTCGTGGGACTGGTGTGATAATTCTTAACTACAGTAACTATTAAAAATAAGGCAAATCCAAAAGACCACGCCGCTAACGCGGAACGGGTTTACTCTAAGGGACTGCCGTGCATAATTTAAAGTGTCATAATAAATGATTAAATAAGTCGTCAACAACGCAATGTCTTTTGAAAAATGGAACCACCATAAGACTCAGGTCCCATCACACAATGCAACGCACACCAAGAGGATAGAGTTTTACCTTATGGTGGTTAAACATGCTAAATACGCCAAATACGAAACTAATACTATTATTAGGGTGTATATGGTTTCAAAACAATTCAAATTATAAGTATCAATCCTAGGAAGCATAGGTACCATATATTATGCCTCCAATACTAGTAATACAATCAAATCCGTCAGGGTCGTATTGGAAATTTGGGTTTCCATCATGAGTCCAGGCTAGGGAGGACTCCTTACCGATTCGAGACGCTCTAGTTAACGTCTCAGGATTACCCGCAGTTAACCCTTGGATCCTGCAGGGCCGGTCCTCACATACAGCTTAGAGGATTGGCAATTCCTAAGCACACGTTCCCCGGTCCTATAGGACCTATCCGAGGCACCTCATTTCATCATCCTCCAAAAGTAAAATGACTACTAACTAGAAAGAAACGTGCTACTTTCCCTGCGTTCCCTTCCCCCTTTTTAGACTCTACCGGTTTGTGAGGCTCGTGAAGTCATGTTCTTCATACCACAAGGTTCTGCTTTTCAACAAGTAACCCTGATCATTGCATCTTAGTATGCCACACCGTCACTCCATACCGTACTATTGATCTTCCGTCACTATATAAACGGGTGTTAAGTAGAGAATGAATTCTCTGCCACCAATCGTTTATATATTAACTGAATATCAACAACATAATATTTTGTGGGGTACGATGTCAGACACACCATCCATTTATACCCATGCTCTAGGTCTGAACTAGGGTCAAACCCGTGAAATCAACACGTACGTTTGGGCAATTACCTCGACCCTTGAATTGGGAGCAAACCAATTCAGAGTCTTGATCGTTGTCCATTCGAGGGGAGATTTACGGTCTTCATACGCCGTCTTCATACTTGAATTCTTGAAATCGTACGATCATTTGGAATGGGATTAACCCGGACTTCCCAAATAATCTCGCATTCATATATTTTGAGAAAAACACATTTCATATCGTTATTTTATTTTATGACGATTAATTCTTGCCTTAATTATTTTAATATAATTAATTTCCTTATTTTACGACGCTTCAGGTCAAGGGCGACCTTGGCGCTGTTTTCAATCAATTTTGTTTTTCACTTTCCTCAAAATCTAACCGTTGGATTTTAGCGTAGCTTATATCGTTGGAAAGATTTTTCCAAGACGGTCCTAACGGTTTCAGTTTTGGGAAAATCCGACGGTCGGATCTTCCGGTATATTCGTTTAAAAGTTCGATTTCAAAACACGAACTACTGCGCTCGATTCGTTATATTTTAATTATATATATATAATTCGTTTAGTTTGTCGTCCCTACGTGCAGCTTACATTTCTCTTAACTTTCACCTTTCTACTTACCTGACAATGTAGTTTAGGATTAGACGATAATTCTTCCCTTTTTAATTCATTATTATTTATTTTATACTTTATAATTTCCATTTAAGAATGTAAATTATAATGTGCCATCCCATTCATTTCTTTATATATTTCTTTTCCAATTTCATTATGAATAATGAACACTTTCCTATGGTGTAAGTTCCCTTTTTCCTACATTATAAATAATGTTAATGTTTCAATACAGTTCCTTACCTTTCATTTAACATTATAAATAATGTTGTTCTTACATACGTTTCATTCCTTTTATTTACATTATAAATAATGTTAAACCTTACATACAGTTTCATTTCTTTTATTTAACATTATAAATAATGTTAAACCTTACATACAGTTTCTTCTTTCATTTAACATTATAAATAATGTTAAACCTTACATACAGTTTCTTTTCTTTTATTTAACATTATAAATAATGTTAATTCTTCCTATGGGGTGAATTCTCTTTTTATATACATTATGAATAATGTATATTCTTCCTACGGTCAAGTTCTTTAAATCTTAACATTATAAAATAGTGTAACTATCATACGGTGAAATTTTCTTTTTATTAAACATTGTAAATGATGTTAAATTTATATACATTTCATTTTTTTTTAATAACATTGAAAATAATGCTAATATTACCTACGGTGCTTTTTCTATTTATTAACATTGAAAATAATGTTAATATTACATGCGGTGCCTTTTCTATTTATATTTTACATACAATGCATTATTTCCATATTTTACATACAATGCATTATTTTCTAACTTTGACAAAATAATATGCATACATACAATGCATTATTTCCATATTTTACATACAATGCATTATTTCCATATTTTACATACAATGCATTATTTTCTAACTTTGACAAAATAATATGCATACATACAATGCATTATTTTCTAACTTGACAAAATAATATGCATACATACAATGCATTATTTTACATACAATGCATTATTTTCTAACTTTGACAAAATAATATGCATACATACAATGCATTATTTTACATACAATGCATTATTTTCTTATTTTACATATAATGCATTTTATGCTTTTAACTTGACAAAAACGATGATATACATACAATGCATTTTCTATTCTTTCTAACATGACAAAATACTATTTTATGCAAAGCAAATTTCTATTTTTCTATCATGACAAAATACTATTTTATGCAATGCAAATTTCTTCTTTTCTAACATGACAAAATACCATTTTATGCAATGCAAATTTCTATTTTTCTATCATGACAAAATACTATTTTATGCAATGCAAATTTCTTCTTTTCTAACATGACAAAATACCATTTTATGCAATGCAAATTTCTATTTTTCTAACATGACAAAATACTATTTTATGCAATGCGAATTTTATAATAACACAAATTTGTTCATTCAACATACGGTGCTTTTTATTTTAAAATAACACAAATTTGTTCATTCAACATACGGTGCTTTTTATTTTAAAATAACACAAATTTGTTCATTCAACATACGGTGCTTTTTATTTTAAAATAACACAAATTTGTTCATTCAACATACGGTGCTTTTTATTTTAAAATAACACAAATTTGTTCATTCAACATACGGTGCTCTTTATTTTAAAATAACACAAATTTGTTCATTCAACATACGGTGCTCTTTATTTTAAAATAACACAAATTTGTTCATTCAACATACGATGCTCTTTATTTTAAAATAACACAAATTTGTTCATTCAACATACGGTGCTCTTTATTTTAAAATAACACAAATTTGTTCATTCAACATACGGTGCTTTTTATTTTAAAATAACACAAATTTGTTCATTCAACATACGGTGCTCTTTATTTTAAAATAACACAAATTTGTTCATTCAACATACGGTGCTCTTTATTTTAAAATAACACAAATTTGTTCATTCAACATACGATGCTCTTTATTTTAAAATAACACAAATTTGTTCATTCAACATACGGTGCTCTTTATTTTAAAATAACACAAATTTGTTCATTCAACATACGGTGCTCTTTATTTTAAAATAACACAAATTTGTTCATTCAACATACGATGCTCTTTATTTTAAAATAACACAAATTTGTTCATTCAACATACGATGTCAATTCTATTTATACATTGAACAAAAATTGTCCATTTCATACGATGTCAATTCTATTTATAAATTGAACAAAAATTGTCCATTTCATACGATTTCAATTCTATTTATACATTGAACAAAAATTGTCCATTTCATACGATGTCAATTCTATTTATACATTGAACAAAAATTGTCCATTTCATACGATGTCAATTCTATTTATACATTGAACAAAAATTGTCCATTTCATACGATGTACAAACCTGGTGTTATTCAATTCGATAAACAAAAGTGAGAATTTTGGTTTTAATAATTCTCTAACCATACGATGTACAAACTTGGTGTCATTCAATTCAATAAGCGAAAGTGAGAATTTTGATTTTAATAATTCTCTAACCACAAAATGTCCAAACTTGGTGTCATTCAATTCAATAAGCGAAAGTGAGAATTTTGATTTTATAAATAGATAAACAAAAATCTTGTGTCAACCAACTATATTCAGAGGTTGGGTCTTTTTTTTTTCTTTTTTTTCCAATCTAAATTAAATCTAACTTAAATCGATACTTATAGATCGGAATACGTAGAAATCCCATTATAAGACATAAATCTCAATCATAACAAATCCAAACAAAGCATGAGTTCTTATCACAACATCGGATCTAGAATTCATACACATTATTTGGTCATAGCAGATTCACATCATGTAGTATGAATTAAATTAATTTAATTAAATTTTGAAGTGAATTCTCACCTGTTATGCTTTCCATTCCTCATTTTTAATTTTCCTCCTTCTTCGTTATCTATATATAGCCTAACCCATCTGTTGATCATGACCGTTGATGTTGGAGATCATGCCATGCTCTTCAAATTTCTTTTTATTTTTTTTTATATATTTATTTTTGAAGTTGAGGAATTCGTTGAGCGGATTAGAAGAGAAAGGAGAAAGAAGATGGGAAGAGTGCAGTCATGGATTTTAGTTTGCATTTACAGTGAAGAGAAGTTGTGGAGGCAGAAAAGAATATGTGAACAAAGAGAAGAATGTTATATAAATTGCTTTTCTATCTCATTCTTTATATGGAAAAATATTTTGCACGTTTCAAGAGAGATAAATGATAATGAATTAAAAATTAATTATCATTTATTGCTAGATAAACTATCATATATTTGTTCTTTTGTAATAGCTCTATATAAAACAAAAGGTCACATTAGCATGTTTTCCCAACTAATGTCAAATGAACATAATTTCCAATTTAATGTCAATTGAACATACATGAAAAATGCACATATTTTTTTCCAATTAATGTCAAATTCATAATTAATTGAATTTTGAATGCTCAAATTTTGTCTTCATAATCTCTTCATAATGCTATAGGATTTTATAGGGATAAATAAATAATCTTCTCATTTAGAAATTAAGATTCAAAATATCAGGCAAGTGGTCATCTATATCGAATTAATAATATATGCGTTATTTCCTAGATATGTTTAATTCATTTTTATAAAAGGTAAACAAGTGTTGTCACACAACATACATTATGGTCAAAAAAAGAAGTTTTTGAGATCTGGTCCCCATTTTCGCTAAAAGCATTATGGATGCACAGATTGTGCAAGAGATTCTGTGGATTTTCTTGAAAGAGAAACGTATCTAAAAAGGAAAACAAAATATATTTGGCGGAAAATATGGTTAATTGATAACTCTGTATATGTGAATGAATCAGAATCAATTTACAGGCAATAATGTATGACACAATGAGGAAAAACTAAAATATGACAAAGACAATTTTTCTCCTCTTTGACAAACTTAACAAATGCAACATTTAATTAACACTAATGAATCATAGACATAAGAATAAGAACATCAAACAATAATTGATACACGTATATTATTGTCTTATTTTAAATCAAATGTTAAAATAATGAAGTCGAAATATAATTTGAAATATGAGTATTAAATATAACATGTACACATATACAAATATGAACATTAAATTATGTGTATTTAGAGGTTAAAGAAAAACTTCTTAATTGATCCAAAATAAACTTGTACGTTAAAAGTATTTTTTTTCACTTTTTGTTAACTTAGATTGATAAATAAAATATACACATGTACAATTAAATCAACATATTCAACCTATATGAAAGGTTTTTTTTTTTTCATAAAATAAAGGTGATACATAATAAACTAAACAATATATAAAAAAAACTTTAAATATTTAAATAAGGATATTTGAAATATCAAATAGAGTAACCAATTAAAAATGATTGCAATCAATTTGCTATCAAAACATATTTTAGTCCAATGTAAGTTTCTGTTACATTAGAGATGCAAGAATATACAAACTCTCAAAATATATAATTTGATTTAAGTGCTTGAAACATAAAACTACATAAACCATTTTCAAATCAAATGATACAATATCGTATGCAAATAAATTATAAAATTAAATTTTATTCATTAAACCGCAATTGCAAAATCATTGGAATAAAAAGACCGTAGCATAATCCTGTACATTCAGTCAAAGTTTAAAATCAAAATTTCAAACTGCAGCGCTTGTTTTAATCTCCTTTTAAATTAAATTTGTTCGTTTTAACTTCGATTAAAATAAAAAAATACTTTAAATTCATTAAAATTTCTAAAATAAGAATTTTAAATTGGCCCCAAAATCCTGGGTCGTTACAAGTGGTCATCAAAAAACATTTACAAATCAATTCCTTTTGTCATAGAAGCAGTATATCAATTTCAGAATAGAGATTCACAAGAGGATTTTTCAGCAATTATTTGTAACAAGCATATGAGACAATCAGTGATTAAAAATAAGTTATTTGAGACCACTTGATGAGATGTGAAAAATTCAAGATTCAAAAATAAACACAATGATCTATAAGTCTTAACAAGAATATGGATCATGCAAGATTATCAATTTCAAATCCAAGAGGTGTGCGAGATTCATGATATCAACAATTTCAAATGATTTAAAAAAATCAAATATCCAAGCTAAGAGATCATGATTTAAAAAACAATTTCAAGATGCAACACACAATCCATGCCAACAGATTTTTAATTCAAAATAGTCAATCTCTTCCAAAAACCAATGAAATTATCACAACTTATCAAAAGCAGTTTTCAAGTAGTGTGTTGCTATGCAGTTGAAGCTCCGCTAAATCCCCGCAAAATCTCCGCTATAGTCCATCGAACTCTCCAACGGCTACGCTATTTCTATTTAGCACTGATGAATAGTAGATCCTCTTTTAGCCCCGCTATTTTTCGCTGCACCCATTGAATCATGGTTATTTAGCATCCGCTTTAGCAATATTAATACACAGAGGATGATTTATCATTTTCTCTTCTGCAACAAACTAAAATAAGGTAGTGTAAAAATCTATTTTAAGGCAAATGTGCATTATATAAGGTAAAAACCTATAACAATCTTCAAATCTAATTTTCAAAAACATGATATTTTTTGATTTTGTTACACAATATTCATTTCTTCTACAAAAATGAGGTGAGAATGATAATTAATTAATTTTAAGTATATGGTTTAACTTCTAATGAACCTTTTTAACATGCTCTATATCCCAGCTATATCCCCGGTTCATCCCCGCTATAGCTTTTTGCACCTCCACCGCTATAGAACCGCTAAGTGCTTTAACTACACAGATGTGTTGTGATAAGTGCAGATTTTCAAAGATTATTAAAAGAAACTCAAAAACAACAAAGTTGTGAGAAATTTCGATAGCTTTTCATATCATCAAAAAAAATTAGAATTCTGAATAATAGTGTTCAAGATATGATAAGAATACTTTAACATTGTTAGGAATTCAGTTGTCAGTAAAAAAAACTACTTCATAACAATTGCAGATATTTATAAATTTGAATTCACAATTTGGAAATCATCAAAACATGAGAGTTTTAAATAAATGAATCTAATTTCCAGAAAATCATGAATACTGCAATATGAAGTTAGAAAGTTCAAGAAGCGTAAAAAATATTGTGGCAGTGTCAATACAAATAAGTATAATCAAAAGGAAGAAAAAAATAGAAGGAGGAATAGAAAGGAAGAATAAAAATAGAGAATGTAAACAAAAAATGAGTTTAGAGATCATACCTGAATTACCATTGACGTAATGGATCTCCAACTCATCACAAGTAGCTAAGGAACATACATCAGATAACTTCAATTTAAATATGGAACAATCTTAGATTCTTCTTGAAAGTAGTTCCTCATCCAACCTCCGGCACGTAAGTATTTAAGGGATCGAGTGGTCTAACAAAATTTGTAAAACCACTCTTGACTGTGTATGTGACTTTTGGTACCCATATCTGTTTAAATAATAAACCATCATAATTTACCTTTGTGCCTTTATGAACAAAAATTTGTTTAAATTTAACCAAACTAATTTTATTTCCTTTTGGGTCCCACGTTTTTTAATTGGATGGTTTTTATTTCTAAGCAAGCATTTATCCCGATTCTGCACAAATTTTCCATAAATCACGCACTTAGACATTCCATCAAAAACATTTGAGTTCAAATTTTCAAATCGATGATAAACCAAGCTATTTGAGTAGCTTTTCAAATCATTTGAATTTTTCTTTTGAACAAATTTATCAAGTTTTCCAAAGCTAAGACCATTTTTATTTTCAACAACATATTCGTCGATTTTTTCCATTAGAAAATTTATCCAAAGTTGATTCAAGTCGTTGAATTTTAGATTTAAGATCACTATTTTCTTTTATCAGAGAGGAACAACAATTTATAGTGACCTTCCTCTTTTCAGCATTGGTTTATTTCAAAATCAAAATTTCATTTTCAAACAAATTAATTTTGGCCTTGGACTTAGAAATCTCAAATTCAAAATGTTTTTGTTTTTCAAATTCAAGTTTTTCAAATTGTTTGAATTTCTCAATTTCTTTCTCAAGCTAATTTAAAATCAATTCAGTTTTCAACATATTTTCCATTTTAAAATTTTCGTGTTTGTAATTTTTTGTTGTCCTAAAATATTTCAACTCCTTTTGCAAAAAATTGTTTTTACAAAATAGTCTATCCTCGTTTTCTTTTAAAATCGTGATTTCTTTTTCAAGTTTTTGAAGATTTTCTTTGTGATGAACTAACATAGTTTTCAAGTTGGTACCACTTTTGCAAGTGGAGCTTTCTAATTTTCTAACACTTTCACTTTTTAATTCCAAAACATTATTTTTTCCTACTCAACTCAAGATTCTCATATTTTAGAATTTTATTTTTCGATTTGAGACTATAACCAGTTTTAGTTAAATCAGTACAAAGATAAACTAAATCTTCTTATGAGAAATATCATCTCATTGTCTGTTGAGTCTCCATCGTCTGATCCATCTGAATTTTCATCTGCAAAACCTTTTAAGCACAAATCTGAATCTGAGTTGACATTCTGGGGTTTTGAGCTATTGTTGTCCTCTCTTTCATGCAATCTACCGAAAGCTTTCCAAATTGTTTATGCAGCTAAACAATGTGACATATGGTAATATTGATCATCATTAATATAAGACTATAAAATATGCGTAAAATGAGAATGTATTACTCTATCATTAGTATCTACCATATCACTGTCATTGATAATAATATCCCAACATTTAATATTAACATATTTTAAATAGAATTCCATTTTTAGTTTCCAATTTAAAAAATCTGTTCCATTGAAAGTGGTTGGAATATTACTGGTCTGATTCTCACTAGAATTACAACTAGGGGAATCCGTGACTCTAGAGTTAATGGTAAAAACCTTCTCTAATACCACTTGAAGGATCTAGATTAAGCCTAAAGGGGGGGCGGATAAGGTTTATTGCGGTTTTAAAATTATCACAACACAGATTGCAGCAAAGAAAAAAATATAGAAAATTAATGACACAGATTTTACCTAGCTTTGGCAAACCCTGCCTACTGCTTCATTCCCCAAGGTTTCTACTAGAATTAAAACAATCTCTACGCTTACGAATTCACTATAAACTCGTAACACCCACTCCCAAATATTCTAATCCTACGCTCAAAACCCTGCACCAATCTTTATCCCCAAGATCATATTTTGCCCGAATTACAAACCCGTAACTCATAAACCCTAACTATAAATCCTACAGCTAGATACCCTAGTTTACATAAAACTAGAAAATTATTGATCAATTACAAAAAACCAACTTAAAAAAAATAAAAAATAAAACCCTAAATTAATAAAATAGCCGGCCCTTTTTTCTTTTTTTGCTTTGACTCTTCAAAGAGATATCGGGTTCCTCTGGTTCTTTTGATGGTCGACCTAAAAATTAGGGTTTGTTTCCCAGATCAAATCGCGAATCCTTATAGCTTGATAAGTTATTCCTTCTGATTGCTTGAATTTATTATAGTCCACTGGTTGGTGATTTGTCCTAACAATAGAAACTTCGTGAGTATTTTGAAACTTATTTCTTTGATAATTTCTTGATTGATTGTTATGTTTCGATACTTGTTAGTGATGAGTGGTGTTGAAATTATAGGGTTTAAAACCCTTTAACCTCTCTGATTTCACACTTTGATTTGGCCTGATAAATGCTGGATTGTTGCTCGATAAAATTTCCCTGAATATCCAGAAGTGATTCTTGCGATTTTCTTTGATTGAAAAAAAATGAATATCTCAACTTTCCTGGATCAAATGCATTGCGTTATTACACGGCTTGAATATCTGGAATGTTTCCATTTGTGTGATTAATTGATTGAAAAATCTTGGCACTAAAATATCCTTGTGATTTTCTAAAAACATTTTAAAATGAGAATTCATACTTGCCAAAATTAACATTTTCCGAGATTGCGTTTTAATCGCTTTTCCATTTTCTTGCATGCCGAAATATTCCATTTATACCGCTCGAATTTTAGAACAATCTGCCCCTGTTTCTTAAACCCAGTGAACTGCTTGATATGCTGCGCCTGCTATTCGTGCACATTAATACTATCTTTTGTCCACCTTGTGTGCATACATTAAACTTCTTACCCAAGATGTTGTGTGTTCATGCCATATACATCCTTGTGTATTCTGATTTATGCTGCACTCCATATATATTTGCCTTCGTTGATCTATTTTTTGAATTCAGTTTCTTAATGTTGCATTGAAATTGCATATGCATGAAAACATATGTACATATACACAATTGTATGCATGTATATAAGTTAACTGCTGATCCATATTTGAGTGCATGTGTCACTGGCTCTTTGCTTGTTCATAAACCTGAAATGAAGGCCATAATGTGCTTGTGTATATTTGTGCTTGCTGCACTTAAACTTGGGCTTCTCTTCTTGCTCCATAAGCATGTTAAAAACCTGACTTTTGCATTTTCCATTTCTCTGTCCTCTGTGTATAATGTTTTGCCTCTCTTGAATCATTTGTAAGTTATGCACTTGTGTGCTTCTGCACTTCCTTTCTGCCCAGTTTATAGCTACTGCTACCCATGTATGATGATGCCTCCTCACACATGAAACCGCTTCATATTTGCTGACCCATTCGTGTACATGTTATCCCAGTTCTTTATGCCTTCCATTTGCATGAGCATGAGCCTTGTGTATGCTGCAATGCTTATTTACCTTGCTGCATGCTCTTGTGCACATGAAACTGCTGCATGCTTTTGTATTTGAAGTTATGCTTATTCACATGAGTTTGAAGTTGAAAATCAAAGTGGAACATCATTATGGTTGCACAACAAAATTATGGACACACAAGCAGTTTGGTGCCTTGTTCCCTGATGTAATCTTAAGTATGTTGTAAGTGGACCCAGTTTTGCCTTGTGCACCTGATGCTTCTTGTTTACTCTGCATTTTCCATATTTTTGATTTGCTATTTCATTTAAGAGTTGATTTTTGCTTGCAATTGCCATGTATGTGCATGTTGCACTTATGTTCTTGCCTGCTCACTTTTGTTGCTGCCTTGCCTATGTTGCTTTGTGCATGCATGCTTTTACGTTGCTATATATACATGCTTGAATTGGGTTGTTTGGTGCATAATTGTCCTTCAACTCATGTACATGTGTACAAATGCCCTTGTTCACTGGATTGGCTTTGTACACATGTACAATGTTTACCCTTGTTGGCTTGTGCATGTGGCCTGGACATGTGCTTCAGTATGTTGAGTATGCTTGTTGCTTTTGCCATTTGCCATTTCTCTCGACCTACTTGGTTTGAATTATGCATTCACTGATGTTTAACCATATTTCCCCTGCACATTATATATGTGTATAAACATAAACATATATGTGTATACATGTATAGTGCATGTGCAATTATAATTTTTAGTTACATCAGCAGACCACTATATGATGTGTCGTGGCTGGTCAGGAGCAGCAAAACACAATTGTGAGTTGAGGCTGGTTTTGATCAGCAGACCGCTATAGTTGTGTTGAGGCTGATATACAAACACAATTTATATATTCTTCTTTGCGGTATTTACAGTGAATTACTGTGAATATCACAAGCAGTCTAGACACGAATAGATTATACATATCAGACTAAGTCAAGAAATATGAAGAGAAACACACCTAAATTCTTAGGCAAATAAAATTTGAAATAAATTTTTATTTGCTAAAATGTAAATCAATTTTTGTTCCAATTTACTGTGTGTGTCTCCTATGACAGGTGTGCAGGTGATTGGACTGAATCTGAAGCAAACCGAAGACAAGAATGTGCCAGTGAGTGAATATGTGTATGTACATGAGAGAGTGTGTGTAACTGAGTTTGTATATGAAACTATGTGGCTGAGTTTTGTAGTTAGGAACCAAATGTATAAGTGGAATTGAATGTATTATATCATGGTGTGATGTACAATAGTGGAGTCATAAGTTTGTACTATTCAAATATTGAAATAATATATTTTATTTGAATAAAACACAGTTTGAATATTTAAATTCTTGTGCAATAGTATTATATTTAGAAATAAATATTTATTTCAAAATGTGATGTAGCATAGAATAGTACAGATACAAACACATTTGTATAATAGTATATATGTTTGTTATCATCAAACAAAAATCATATTTTTATATACAACATAATTTATTGTTCTAACCCCCTCCTCATTACAACCTTCCAGGTGTTCTAGAGAAGGTATGGTTCTCACATGTGTCTAAGTTTGGCTTTCGTTTCTCATTCTCTCTCATGCTCAGTATTGGCATGGTGACTCATTTTATAAGGTAGTTACTTTAGTTAATACTAGTATACCCTATTTTGTTTTTATTGTGAGTTACTTTATCGTACTCTGATTATGCTTATGCTCATTAATTTGCAGGTACTAGATTTACACGCTCCATCCTTGGATGTGTTTGATTTTTAAATTTTTGTCAAAATTTGGGCTTAGAAAAGTGTGGGGTGTTACATATTCGCTTCAGTCAACTTACCCATATTTGGCTCGGTGCACTTTGCTATGATATGGATTTGCACGGGACATAATTTCAGTTTGGCCTCGTGGAATCCTCCTAGCTTGGCATCCTTCGGATTGGCTAAAGAAGCATCCTCGGATCGATCAGTGACATGGCGCCACTGATCTGCAAGTGCATATCGAATTGACTCTGGTTCGGCATGATGTATGCCAAACTGGACGTCGTCGAACCTGATTGACAAACGTGGGTGACGTGACCCACTTCGCCCACTCACTCCACCACTTCTACTTTCCCGCCTACTCATTTGATCGAACATGATTCGAACCTCGCCTATAAATACCATCTTGAAGCACATTGAGAAGGATCTTCTACAATTTCTGACACTCTGAATATCTGTTTCTTACTATACCTAAGACTATTTTATTTTCACTCTCAATACTCATCAAAATAGTGAGAAATTAGTGAAAATTATTAAGTGGATATAGGCAAATCCGTGCCAAACCACAATAAATCGTGTATTGTCTCTATTTTATTTAATTTTAATTTACTTTCTTCAAATTTTTCTTTAATCATTTTATTTGGAGTGTTGAACCATTTTTTGTGTCAATGTTAACCATCGCTCATCTATTTTTTTTTGAGATTATAAAATTAACATTAAATAATTTGCGTTACAACATTTAAATGAATTTATACTTGATTACATAATGACTTAGATTGATTTTCATTCCGTTGCCAGCAGCGCAAACCTACCTTATACTTTTCTTCATAATATCAGCACTTGAAACTATGGCCAATATTACTAATATTTTGCAAATTATAATATTACCATTTATTTGCTGTTGTATTATTAAAAATATTCATCATTTTCATAATAACATGTTGTTATAGAAGTGTGGAATACCCACCAGACTTAGATTTATGAATATTTTAAATTACTTTTTGAAATTTTTTCTATTATTTCAAGGTTAGCAGAAATGTTCTGAAAATTTACTTGTGTCCCTTATTAGCACTGCACATTCAATTATGGTAAATTACTACTAAAATTTGTAATTAAGTTTTGATTCATATAGCTCTTATAACCTGCTAATATACCCATTCTTCAGGCTTAGATAGTTCCACAAATGTTAGCATTGTACGGGTTACGTTGTTTCAATTTACTTATAAATTTAGATACAAAACTCCAATGCCCAAATAATAATCGATAAGTCTGAATGCTTTTGCCCGATAGTTTGCTCATGTTTGCATATTCAGATTGAATTCCGAACAGCATTGGCATGAAATTAGCAACAACTACTACTGTTCACACCCATAAATGCCTACTTTTGGTAAATGTATTGCCGCACTACTTTATTCATAAAAGTGTATTCAAAACAACTGAAAATAATGTTTACCCTAAAAAATAGCATGCGTGATTTCAATATCTTGCTCCGGGTCCAATTAAGCAATTGCTACATACATTTGTTGTTTGCTAGTTTTGTAACTAAGCCACCAAGAAGGCAAATATCCATATGTGAATGAAGAAAGACGCATATACAAAAGTTCAAGATAGATTTACCTTGGTTCGTGAAGCACTATAACCCGATTGTGACCCAGCAGACTCCACCCGCTCGTGAACCCCCTGTCATGACCCGCTCGTGACCCAGTTCCTCGACCCTCTTGTGAGAAGCTACCCATGACCTGTTCGTGATTTAGAGTCACGAACTGATCCTAAGACCAGAAAATGGTGGCCAAGGCTTGGTCATTCATGAACCAAGAATGAAGGATCTTGCAACACCTGTCCATAACCGCCAATTTGACTATTTCTCCATCAAGCCACGAACCAGTCCAAGATCCTCGGGATTCGTGCCATGTGTCTTCACAAACCGCCTACATATATCACTTATAAATAGCCCCATACTTGGCATTTTTCAGGATCTTTTGGGCAATTCTGAGTATTGTTTCCACCATTACTGTTTCCCCATTATTTCTAATTAGTATTATCTCGAAATTAATGAGTGAATCATCATTGTAAAAGTGAGATTGAGTGAAATCATTGATTGTACTTGCATTCAACGTATAATCAAAGATATATAAAGTGGACGTAGGCTCGTTAATGCCGAACCACTGTAAAGTTGGTGTGTTGGTTGCATTTTCTTTCATTTATGGTTATTATTCTCTGCTATTCTAGACAATTTAGGTGTTAGAGCCATAATTTGGTCTAACATTTTGGTGCTTTCACCGAGAACCGAAGTCTCAGCATATCGGATTATTACTCTACTATTTAGGTATTCAAGTCCAAAGAAAATAATCTGAATTTCCATTGTTTTGGTTTTTGAAAATTTCAGCAAAGTTAAGACATTATGGCTGGAAAGAAGTCCAAGGATTTACGAGCTTTACGAGCAAACGAAGCTAACGAGGAAAGCGTTCATGAGCAGGCTGAAGTGGAGTCCCCAGCTCGTGGCTCACAGGGGGCGATCCGACCCATGGAAGGGGTCACGACCCGCTCATAGGATGTCATCACGAGCAACCCTGTAGAGGGCGCCACGAGCCGCCCCACCAATGCCACCACAAGCCGTCTTCAGGGAGCCACCACGAGCCGACTTCAGGAAGGAACCACGAGCCAGGAACCTGAAGAGGGGATCACAAACCGCCCTCACCATAGGACCACGACTCGACTCGAAAAGGAAATTATGGCTCGTCTTGCTCGTGGTGGTGCTTTTGCTCGACTTGGCTCGAGTACTTTACATCCAAGAGCTAATGTTGATGATCTGTTACATGTCTCTGCTCCGGTAACTGAAGGAGATCTCTCTCGTGTGCTTGATATGTTGGATAGGACGAATGATGAGTTGGAAGCCCAAAGACAAGAGAGTTCCTTGTTACGACGAATTATTATTGCACTGGACAGGCGAATTGATGACCTCCAAAGGCAGAGGAAACCTCCGCCGGGTTATCCTCCTACTCTAGAGTACCGATCTTCATCGGAGAAGCCTTCAAGACCTCCGCGACGACCGCTGGAAAGGGCTGAAAATGTGGAACAACTTCAATCTGGATCACTTCCTTCTCGAGAAGAGGCGACCCTCAAATTGGGACCTGATAATCATAACTTGAATGATCCCGCTCCGTTACCTAGGAATGGAGTCATAGTTGACCGTGTTTAGAATCAACCGTTACCACCCCCTCGCCGTGTGATTGACTGTGGCAATAGGGGACAAGGAAGTTCCGCTCAAGCCCTAGACTTCACGACAGCACGTCAAAGAGACATTAGAGGTCTTCGTAGGGGAAGGAGTGCTGATCCTGAATCTACGTTGACCAATGCTGATGTTGAAGCAATGGTTAGGCAAATCAATGCAGAGAGCCATGGACAGAGAAACACGGATTTGGGTATAGACTTCAGTCATACGCCATTTATTGATTACATATTGGACATTCGATTCCCGAGGAAATTCAACATGCCAACCATGAACCGCTATTCGGGTAGGACGGATCCAGTTCAACATCTAATGAGGTATTCGTGGTACATGAACGCCGCTGCTACTCCTGACGCAGTAAAATGTAAGGCATTCCCGATATTCCTGGAGGATGTGGCATTAATGTGGTTTACCCGCCTGCTAGCACGATCTATCTCCAGTTTCAAAGAATTGAGTGAGCAATTCGTAAACCAATTCCGGCTTCATGCTCGGAGGTCTAAAAACGTCATTGAATTATCTCTCATTAAACAACGCCTTGATGAAACTTTGAGGTCCTACTTAGATCGTTTTAACTTAGCAGTCATGGAGGTTAGAGATCCTCATGAACAGACTGTCTTGATGGCCTTAATTGACGGAGTGGGAAAAAAATACTGAGTTTGGAAGATGTTTAGCTGGCAATCCACCGCTGACTATAGAAATATTCTATGAAAAAGCTAACATCCGACTATGTCAGGAAGAGATATATGCCAATCGAAAGAGAAAGGCCACCGATAAAAAAGATATACAGAGTAACATGGCCATCAAACAATCTGGCGACAGTTCAGGAAAGGTGGAGGTGAACATTGGAAATAAGAGTTAGGGCAATGGCCACCAATTTGGGAATAACGGTCAGAAGAAGAATCGGGGAAACGATCCTCAGAAGAGGCCTTGATTCAAGGCTTTTGAAAACTTCACACCATTGAATGATACATTACAAAATATTTTCCTAGATACATATAATGTCCTTCAGTATAAGAGACCTCCACCGAGGGATTCAATGGAGAAAGAACGTGAGACAGGAAAGTTTTGCCTTTTCCATTAGATCCATGGTTACTCCACCAATGAATGTCGTCATTTGAGAGACGTCGTCGAGAAGCTACTTCGTGAAGGAAAGTTGGACGAATACATGGTTGCTTCGAGAGACAAGGGACAAGCTTTGCAGGCCCTGAATCAAAACCAACCTGCGGCTAGGCCTACTGCTCAACAGAAAGGAAAGAACATTGTCATCAACACTATAGTAGGAGGACCTCACCCTATTGGACATAGCTTTAGGGCAATGGACCAATATGTAAATGCGGCCAAACACCTCGAAGTTGGGGAGTGCAGTATTCCTGAAATTGCAGCCTTGGTAAAGTAGCACAAAACAATGTCTGATGATGTCATCTTTCATGATAGAGATAGTGTTGGAGTTCATTCCCATACTGAGGACCCTTTAGTGATCACAACAACTATCGGTCCTGCTTTGGTCCACAAGGTGTTGGTGGACAATGGAAATAAAGTAAACATTTTGTTTAAGAAAGCATTTGATCAGATGAAGCTTGAAGCGAAAGATTTGAAGCCCTGTAATGGATGGACACGTGGCTTCAATGGAGCCTCAACATCCCCGATCGAATATGTGGATTTGTCAGTAACTTTGGTAGAAGGAGATCGCTGGAGAGTGAGAATTCTTCCATTTGTGGTATTGGATATTGAATCACCTTATAACGCTTTCTTGGACCGACCGGCCCTAGCAGAATTCAGGGCTTATTGTAACGTCCCGTATTTTTGGCAGCCAAATACTTTATTTATTTTATTTGGAATATTAAAGGGTTTTAATATTTAAATCGCTATTTAAACGAAGCTGAACGATATATATATTCATATATAAAATAAAACGAGCTCAGAACAGCGCTGCAGTTCGTAAAATAGAGTTTTGAACTTCAACTGGATATATAGAGCCTGTTTTAAATCAGATTTCTGTGAAACAAGAAACGTACGGATCAAGTGAAGTATATTTTTCTAGTGAAAGAGAAAAATCGAGATTTCGTCGTGTAGATTGGAAGTTATGCCCAAATCAATTTGGCTGAAAAACAGCGGCGTAATCATTTATCGACCGTAACGGATTATTGGATATAACTGCATATCGGTTTTGAATTTAGACTAGGTTCTTTTGAGGCGTAGTGATAATTTAATTTTTAGAATTTTACTGTAATTTTTAATTAATTAAATAAGCAACTTTTTATTTGGAGTATTTTACACCCTGTGACAACATTTTGGGATTTCACAATATAAGTTAAACTACCGGTATTATTATATTTTTGGGATCGCGACACCTCACTGAACACGACTGTATCTTTATTTCAGTCTGCAACGCTCATACATGAATGCATAGCGGTGTAGGTAACTTTATTTGAATGGTTAACTGGTCAAACGAACTCAAAATTCAACAAAACAAGTTTCATACGAAACCTTAGGAAGAGGTCTAGTGAAACGTCAATGCCTCATATTTTTGGAATTTTTTCTGTAATTTTAAGGAATTAATGCTCGGTGTTTTTCATCGATATTTTCTAAAGTATTTTCGCAAACGGTGTCGGAATTCGACGAAACCTGTCCCATTGGATCCGAAATATTTTTTTATGCTAGGATTACATATTTATTTGTCAAAAACAGGGGATTTATGTAGATAGTTTGACACATTTCTCCAATGCTAAGCTATACATAATAAAATATTAATAAATCTTCCCACATTCACATTCTTTCCACTGTACAATACTTTGCTTCCCACATTTCCTTGCTTGCGTCCAAATCACCTTCACCTTGCGCACCAAACAAAAGCTTGCGTCCCAAACCTTTAATCCCTTTCATGCCAATCTATCCTATATGCTACGTGCTTCCTCACATGCCATGGTGAAGCATTTCAGCCTATCCGTAACATACATACAACCTTGAAGTAACAGCACGCATAGAAAATTGGAACCGTGCCGACAAAGTTGTTCAAAAAAAAAAAAAAAAAAAAAAAATGAAATGAAATACATATAAAAGGACGGCGATGAAGCAGACAACGTGAGAAGCAAAGGGTAAAATGCTCGGCAGCCAATTTCGAGGGGACGTGGACGTTATGGTATGGGATTTGTACACGGTATCAATTCTTAGTAAAAAAAAAGGTAAAAAAAAACAACTAAGAACAGTCGCCCCTATATATTCACAGCTAATGCAATGCACATGGTGATTGCAATCAAACAGCTAGCCTACCTCTATAGTCTGTACGCAACTGTGTCCTTCCCGTGCCTACCAAGTAATCCCTGTTCCTTGTCTGCCAAACTATCATATTTCTTGCGTGCCAAAACACCCAAATCGTGATTTCCAAGCTGCCATACCATGCCTACCACGGTGTTTGGTATTATAAATACAGAAGTTCCCTTCACTAAATTGGCAAACCAAAAGCACTTTAAAAAAAAGAAAAATTTCTTTCAGGAAAACGAAAGGAAGAAGGGTAGGAAGGGGTTTAAAGTGCGGTTGATAAGAAGCAGGGTATGTGTGCGTTCAAAGGGGCGGTGATGAAGAAGTAGCGAATGGGTTTGGTTAGCATGGGGGCGTGGTGTACTGAAGAGAGGATTCATGGGAAGTGGAAGAGAACGGATTGAAGCAGTAGGATGGAACGGTGTTTGGTGATACTGTAATGGGTTCAAGAATGCAAGTACAGGGAGTTGCGAGTTAAGTATGTGGACAATGGGTAGGAAGAGTATAATGCAATAGTAGAAAACAACATGCAAGATCTGTAGCTCGCGCATTTGAGGTGGAGTGATTAGTCGGGTGGCGCGGGCACTGGAAAGAGGTGACGTCGGTCAATAGAACAGGGGAGTGGCGAAGGTGCCGTGTGAGTAAATGGCGATGCACTAGCTCGAGAACAGCAAGTATAAGAAAATAATTCATAACACCTAATTTTAATTAACATTTTGCCTAACTGTTTTAATTACCAATACAATCTTTAATCTGAAGGAATAAGGCTAGTAAAACATGCCCATAGAAAATCAGTTCAAGGTTTCAAAGTTGAACTAGATGGGGTAATTGCAATGTCACCGAAGAGAAGTAAACGTTGAAGTAAAAGGGAGGGCACGCTGGTTTGTTTTCACGTGCTGAAAAGTAGTAAATGACCATTTCCTTACTACAACAAGGATAAAAAGGGGTAATTAGCCTAACTATAGTTTAATTAGGCATTTAAATTTATTTAAATCATATAAAATACAACGGATATAACTTTGGTTACGCCGACAGAATCGGACCAGACGAGTTGCAATGGGATCAGGACAACGAACCAAGTTGCGGTACGATCGTGCTAACGGATGCTACACTATGGAACCGGAATAGTCTTGAATGGAAGCAAACGGTATTTTTAGTAAAATTAAACGCTTGTTTAATTTGATTGAAGCAGACCGTTTAACGGAGAACGAAAATCGAGGTGAGTTAAACTCACTCAGTTCTCCCTGCTTATATTTTATATAAGTAGTTTTTTATAATTTTGTGCTATGGTTGCTGCTTGTTTATTTGTTTGCTGATTTTATATTCATATATTGACTGGAACAGTTAATTAAATTAAACGTTCGTTTAATTTAATTAATCGTTATTTATAACGATTGAATCCAAGTGAGGTAACTTACCTCAGTGGTTACGTTTATAACACTATAAACGTTATGATCAAATAGTTGAATGCTTGAACTGTTGTTATTATCCCAGTATTGACTGTTACAGTTATTATTGACCGTTATTATTAAACTGTTTTATTTCATCTGTCTAGATGAAAACGAATATTGAACTGAATGATTTGAATTGTGCTAACCGTTGTTTTGTAGAGAATAACGGGTAGGATAATATTGATAATGTTTATCAATATGATAAAATTATTTGTTATGTAATGTGAAATTGGTAAACATTTGCCTCTTTAATACCGTCGACTAAAAGGAATGATTTTTCGAAATCGATACTAAATGGATTTCGAATGTTTTCAAAGATATAAATATACTTTTATATGGTTTTGAAATACGATTTTTATTGTAAAAATAATAGTCGAAGTTAAATTTATCAATTTTATATAAATATAACTAGTAGAGATGCAAGATGTATTAAATGAACGGTTAAACGATATAATTTATCGTGTTGATTATTTAAATATTGAAATGGTTTTGTGAAGGCCTTACGGTCGTAAAAGAAGTTTTAAATTGATTTCATAATAGAAAATGGAATGGTTAAATCATGGGTATGCGAGAACGGGTAAAAGAGTTCAAAGAGAAATGCTTTGTAATAAATGATCATTTTTGACAAACGTCGTTTCAAACAAATACGAAATGTGATAACATTTCGTGTATGAGATTAACAAATCAATGAGTTGGAAATGAGTGGTGATTTGAAAATGGGGTTTCATATTTTGAATGAAATCGAAGTTGAAAGTATGAATATGAATTTATAAATGAGATTTGGTTAAATAAATGGAAGCGAGTTTATTCCGAGGGTCGGAATGTGGTATTCCGAAGCTCGGAATGATTAATCGAAGTGAGTTCTATTCCGAGGTTCGGAATGTGATATTCCGAAGTTCGGAATGTTAACTAAAGGCAGGATTTTAAATGAGGTTAAGAATGTGAATAACGACAACGAATATTAGTTGTCGATGATGGATTACAAATGAGATTTGTAAACAAAATTAAAGATGCGCAAATGAAAACGGATGGTAAGTATCGTAGTTAATTTACAAAGATTTTGTAAATGGAAATTTAAAGTTTTGAAAATGAAGTCGAGTGAGTAAATAAAATTGAGGGTTTGTGAATGTGTTTATAACATGGGTTACAAAAGAAATAAGATATGAGATTTTTCTTAAAGGGATTATCATATGTTGCAGACAACGAATAAGTGGTCGAGTACGAGTTAAAGAGAATGTGATAAGTGAAATAGTTTTGAAATGAAGTTTGTAATGTTTGGCACAAATAACAAGTTGAATCGTCTTGATAAATACCAATATAAGGATTGGAAAGTATATCAATATAAAAATTGTATAAGGTATTAATATGAGATTTATTAAAACTTTGTTTATGCGGATTTTGAACAAATGAATTTGAATTGTCGAAATAAATGGTAAGATTGTAATAAAGAGATATCAAGGAAGTTTCATAAAGATTCTATTTATAATAGAATCAAAGTTCGTATATAATATTGTAAATGATTATTAATATAAATCGAAAGGATTAATAAGAGTTTACTTAATAATTAGTTGAGTAAACGTGGTCAAGATTTAATGAGGTTTTCAAAGGGAAAATATGTTTGTCCTGAAGGTATGTATGTTGTTGGTCAAGGTCTGAGAGGTAGCTAAAATACCCCAACTTGAATGACTCCATGATTATCCAAGGGCGATATTAGTTTATAAACGAGAGTAGTTGAGGGAAATACAAGTTATGATTTCTGTTAATGATATTATAAACTGTTTTCGAAAAGTTTATAAGATTGAATAAAGTGAATCTGAAGTATATTCTTATTTTAAAATAAGAGGTAAAAGCGATGTTTAGATATTGGGAAATTTGAAGAATATAATTAACGGACGGTTTGTGAAGAGGCTAAATGATACTAAGTATCGAATCAGTGAATATATCTTGTTATGGATGAATGGTTGTTTTATTTGATAGTTAAACAACCGACTATCAAATTTGGCCCCTACGATTGTTGGTACGGAAAGACCGGGATCGAATATATATTCGAAAATCATTCCGTCCAGCAAATACGAATACGTTGAAGATGCTGATTCGAGATGGAGCTATTGAAGACCGTTGATCTTCATAAGCGGAAGGATTACTTAAAATCTCTGATTGCAAGCAGAGATAAACTGTGATTCTGTCGTGGTTGAGATCCACGGATTTGCAAGGACTTCTCGCTACTGATTCTCAGGGTGATTCCTAGAATGTAGTAGGAGGGTGCCTTCGGTTCACCCTGTTCCTGGGTGACTAGTATGGATGAATGTCTGACAGAGTATTTCCAGAAAGGTCACGTATATTGATTTCTCCAACCGTACCAAGAGTGGAAGCGGAGAAGGAAACTTCTTTCAACTAACACATAATGTATTGTTGGGGACGTCAATTAGTGATTTTCGATGGATCTGACGATGTGGCATTCGAAGTGAATGTGATGTGCGGATAAAGCGTAGCCTCAAGCCTCATCAACCAGGGAATGACAAAAATCGGGCAGGCAGCATGGCTATGTGGGTCGCTCCCATTAGGGTGTATAATCACCTATCTAGAGAAATTCCTTTTGCTTCTTGAATCTATTTCAATGCTGTCCCTTTTCGGGAAACGGTGGTTTGAGCCCAACCGTTGGTGATATACATTCGATACACTCAAGCGAAATGAGTGGTCGGTCATGTGAGGGCCGGGTTGCAAGACGTTCTTGTTGAACCCAGTGTATTCGCCTCTAGAGATACACTAGCGGCAGGTGGTCCCATACCTTGTCAAGGTCGGAATCCAATCTCCAATAAGCAGCCGCGGTTTTGTTTGTATACTATATATGTGGAGCGTGAGATGCAAGCGTTCTACTAGATTCTATTTACTTGTATTTAGACATTATGATAATATCAGACAAGATATTGATTTCAAAACTGTTTTGGGTTATCGTAAGGTAAAAACCGTCCGTGTTTATGTGTGGATCTGGTCTTACGATTATCCTTTTCTTTTGAAAAGATTTTGAACTTTAAAATCATGTTGGATGATTTACCCTTAATACTGTGCGAGTTTACTCACTCTGGTTCACCAGACTGACCCGGTATTTTGTAAATGCTCGGGTTAGCACGGATGTACAGGTTCAGGTTATCAGGTTCTGCGAAGTCCAGAGACGAGCTGGAGATGTTCAGACGTATGATATTATATCGCTACTATTCCGCTGTGAGTTGTATATGGGAACAGGTTATTATAACTGTCCCATTGTGTGATGTACTCTGATATTGTAAGTTTTATTTCAAGCTCTCAATAAAGATTTAATTCTATATTATATTTTGTTCCGCTGCGATGTAAGACTCTGATTCTGGGTTGTGTTGTTTCTTCTTCTTCTATTCTAATATTTCTTTCTTTCTTATCTCACCCTCTAAATTCTTTCTCATAACTATCTGGTGTTTTCGATACTTGAGTTCCGACCAGTAATACAGGATTGGTGTATTATTGTCAGAATTCGAGCGTCGAATGCCCTGGGTCGTTACAGTTGGTATCAGAGCGAGGTTTAGTAATAACCTTGGCTCTGTGGCGTAACTCGATAGAGATGGGGTTAGTAATACCCTAGATCGAGATTGAGTGTATATATATGAGAGCGTATTTGAAAATTTTATATACAAAAGTTTTATGTTTTGAAAAGAGGGTAAATGGAATAATTTTACCCAAAATATATTTTTGTATAGAAAAGAAATTTTTATTAAATTATTGAGATATTTGTGTGTTTGATCGATTTGAATGGGATTCAAATCGAACTAAAAAGTTGAATTGATACTTAACTTGGTTAAGTGTAATTAATTTCAGAATGATATTGTAATTAAATTTAATTGGAAATTAAATGAATGAATAATAATCAAATGTGTGAAACCAAAATAAATATTAATATTGAATGTGAATTCAATAAATTTTGTTTATTTGGTTGTGTATTGGTCGAATGGTTGTGAATTGGTTGTTATTGGATGACAAGTAGTTGAATAGAGTTCATTCAATGGGTTAACGAAGATATGGGAAATAAATTCCAGTATAATTTAACTGGGATGAAACTGCATATGGATTGGAACTTATGGTTTAACCCCGTAACTGATAATGAATCAATGCTATTTGTTTGATTTTGGAATTTAGTGCAGTTATACTCGTTGACCTGTGAAATATTATCTCAGAATTTCATATATCTATTACGGATATATGAATTGAGTTAAGTATAGGTGCCAAAGGACTAGGCAGATTGATATCGGTTGAATAAATCGCATATACATAGAGCAAGTAAGCATAGTAGCACTCGTAAAAGGTACGCTTACGCAAAAATATAAAATTTTGGGGTTTTGATTTTTCTTTCCCGACCGTTGGTCGATGTATATATTTTGTGTTCCTGCGATATCGCAGATGTCACTCCGTGCAGTGGAGACTCTGCCGAATTTCTCCAGGAATTTAGAATGTTAGAAAATTTTCGATATTTTTAAAAATTAGTTAATTAGAGTAACGAATTGGTTGATTTAAGATAAATTGGATTTAGAAATTAACGGGATTTGTAGCACTTTTCTTACCTTAGCAATTTCGAGGACGAAATTATTTTAAGGGGGGAAGAATGTAACGTCCCGTATTTTTGGCAGCCAAATACTTTATTTATTTTATTTGGAATATTAAAGGGTTTTAATATTTAAATCGCTATTTAAATGAAGCTGAACGATATATATATTCATATATAAAATAAAACGAGCTCAGAACAGCGCTGCAGTTCGTAAAATAGAGTTTTGAACTTCAACTGGATATACAGAGCCTGTTTTAAATCAGATTTCTGTGAAACAAGAAACGTACGGATCAAGTGAAGTATATTTTTCTAGTGAAAGAGAAAAATCGAGATTTCGTCGTGTAGATTGGAAGTTATGCCCAAATCAATTTGGCTGAAAAACAGCGGCGTAATCATTTATCGACCGTAACGGATTATTGGATATAACTGCATATCGGTTTTGAATTTAGACTAGGTTCTTTTGAGGCGTAGTGATAATTTAATTTTTAGAATTTTACTGTAATTTTTAATTAATTAAATAAGCAACTTTTTATTTGGAGTATTTTACACCCTGTGACAACATTTTGGGATTTCACAATATAAGTTAAACTACCGGTATTATTATATTTTTGGGATCGCGACACCTCACTGAACACGGCTGTATCTTTATTTTAGTCTGCAACGCTCATACATGAATGCATAGCGGTGTAGGTAAATTTATTTGAATGGTTAACTGGTCAAACGAACTCAAAATTCAACAAAACAAGTTTCATATGAAACCTTAGGAAGAGGTCTAGTGAAACGTCAATGCCTCATATTTTTAGAATTTTTTCTGTAATTTTAAGGAATTAATGCTCGGTGTTTTTCATCGATATTTTCTAAAGTATTTTCGCAAACGGTGTCGGAATTCGACGAAACCTGTCCCATTGGATCCGAAATATTTTTTTTATGCTAGGATTACATATTTATTTGTCAAAAACAGGGGATTTATGTAGATAGTTTGACACATTTCTCCAATGCTAAGCTATACATAATAAAATATTAATAAATCTTCCCACATTCACATTCTTTCCACTGTACAATACTTTGCTTCCCACATTTCCTTGCTTGCGTCCAAATCACCTTCACCTTGCGCACCAAACAAAAGCTTGCGTCCCAAACCTTTAATCCCTTGCATGCCAATCTATCCTATATGCTACGTGCTTCCTCACATGCCATGGTGAAGCATTTCAGCCTATCTGTAACATACATACAACCTTGAAGTAACAGCACGCATAGAAAATTGGAACCGTACCGACAAAGTTGTTCAAAAAAAAAAAAATGAAATGAAATACATATAAAAGGACGATGATGAAGCAGACAACGTGAGAAGCAAAGGGTAAAATGCTCGGCAGCCAATTTCGAGGGGACGTGGACGTTATGGTATGGGATTTGTACACGGTATTAATTCTTAGTAAAAAAAAAGGTAAAAAAAAAAACAACTAAGAACAGTCGCCCCTATATATTCACAGCTAATGCAATGCACATGGTGATTGCAATCAAACAGCTAGCCTACCTCTATAGTCTGTACGCAACTGTGTCCTTCCCCGTGCCTACCAAGTAATCCCTGTTCCTTGTCTGCCAAACTATCATATTCCTTGCGTGCCAAAACACCCAAATTGTGATTTCCAAGCTGCCATACCGTGCCTACCACGGTGTTTGGTATTATAAATACAGAAGTTCCCTTCACTAAATTGGCAAACCGAAAGCACTTAAAAAAAAAAAGAAAAATTTCTTTCAGGAAAACGAAAGGAAGAAGGGTAGGAAGGGGTTTAAAGTGCGGTTGATAAGAAGCAGGGTATGTGTGCGTTCAAAGGGGCGGTGATGAAGAAGTAGCGAATGGGTTTGGTTAGCATGGGGGCGTGGTGTACTGAAGAGAGGATTCATGGGAAGTGGAAGAGAACGGATTGAAGCAGTAGGATGGAACGGTGTTTGGTGATACTGTAATGGGTTCAAGAATGCAAGTACAGGGAGTTGCGAGTTAAGTATGTGGACAATGGGTAGGAAGAGTATAATGCAATAGTAGAAAACAACATGCAAGATCTGTAGCTCGCGCATTTGAGGCGGAGTGATTAGTCGGGTGGCGCGGGCACTGGAAAGAGGTGACGTCGGTCAATAGAACAGGGGAGTGGCGAAGGTGCCGTGTGAGTAAATGGCGATGCACTAGCTCGAGAACAGCAGGTATAAGAAAATAATTCATAACACCTAATTTTAATTAACATTTTGCCTAACTGTTTTAATTACCAATACAATCTTTAATCTGAAGGAATAAGGCTAGTAAAACATGCCCATAGCAAATCAGTTCAAGGTTTCAAAGTTGAACTAGATGGGGTAATTGCAATGTCACCGAAGAGAAGTAAACGTTGAAGTAAAAGGGAGGGCACGCTGGTTTGTTTTCACGTGCTGAAAAGTAGTAAATGACCATTTCCTTACTACAACAAGGATAAAAAGGGGTAATTAGCCTAACTATAGTTTAATTAGGCATTTAAATTTATTTAAATCATATAAAATACAACGGATATAACTTTGGTTACGCCGACAGAATCGGACCAGACGAGTTGCAATGGGATCAGGACAACGAACCAAGTTGCGGTACGATCGTGCTAACGGATGCTACACTATGGAACCGGAATAGTCTTGAATGGAAGCAAACGGTATTTTTAGTAAAATTAAACACTTGTTTAATTTGACTGAAGCAGACCGTTTAACGGAGAACGAAAATCGAGGTGAGTTAAACTCACTCAGTTCTCCCTGCTTATATTTTATATAAGTAGTTTTTTATAATTTTGTGCTATGGTTGCTGCTTGTTTATTTGTTTGCTGATTTTATATTCATATATTGACTGGAACAGTTAATTAAATTAAACATTCGTTTAATTTAATTAATCGTTATTTATAACGATTGAATCCAAGTGAGGTAACTTACCTCAGTGGTTACGTTTATAACACTATAAACGTTATGATCAAATAGTTGAATGCTTGAACTGTTGTTATTATCCCAGTATTGACTGTTACAGTTATTATTGACCGTTATTATTAAACTGTTTTATTTCATCTGTCTAGATGAAAACGAATATTGAACTGAATGATTTGAATTGTGCTAACCGTTGTTTTGCAGAGAATAACGGGTAGGATAATATTGATAATGTTTATCAATATGATAAAATTATTTGTTATGTAATGTGAAATTGGTAAACATTTGCCTCTTTAATATCGTCGACTAAAAGGAATGATTTTTCGAAATTGATACTAAATGGGTTTCGAATGTTTTCAAAGATATAAATATACTTTTATATGGTTTTGAAATACGATTTTTATTGTAAAAATAATATTCGAAGTTAAATTTATCAATTTTATATAAATATAACTAGTAGAGATGCAAGATGTATTAAATGAACGGTTAAACGATATAATTTATCGTGTTGATTATTTAAATATTGAAATGGTTTTGTGAAGGCCTTATGGTCGTAAAAGAAGTTTTAAATTGATTTCATAATAGAAAATGGAATGGTTAAATCATGGGTATGCGAGAACGGGTAAAAGAGTTCAAAGAGAAATGCTTTGTAATAAATGATCATTTTTGACAAACGTCGTTTCAAACAAATACGAAATGTGACAACATTTCGTGTATGAGATTAACAAATCAGTGAGTTGGAAATGAGTGGTGATTTGAAAATGGGGTTTCATATTTTGAATGAAATCGAAGTTGAAAGTATGAATATGAATTTATAAATGAGATTTGGTTAAATAAATGGAAGCGAGTTTATTCCGAGGGTCGGAATGTGGTATTCCGAAGCTCGGAATGATTAATCGAAGTGAGTTCTATTCCGAGGTTCGGAATGTGATATTCCGAAGTTCGGAATGTTAACTAAAGGCAGCATTTTAAATGAGGTTAAGAATGTGAATAACGACAACGAATATTAGTTGTCGATGATGGATTACAAATGAGATTTGTAAACAAAATTAAAGATGCGCAAATGAAAACGGATGGTAAGTATCGTAGTTAATTTACAAAGATTTTGTAAATGGAAATTTAAAGTTTTGAAAATGAAGTCGAGTGAGTAAATAAAATTGAGGGTTTGTGAATGTGTTTATAACATGGGTTACAAAAGAAATAAGATATGAGATTTTTCTTAAAGGGATTATCATATGTTGCAGACAACGAATAAGTGGTCGAGTATGAGTTAAAGAGAATATGATAAGTGAAATAGTTTTGAAATGAAGTTTGTAATGTTTGGCACAAATAAAAAGTTGAATCGTCTTGATAAATACCAATATAAGGATTGGAAAGTATATCAATATAAAAATTGTATAAGGTATTAATATGAGATTTATTAAAACTTTGTATGCGGATTTTGAACAAATGAATTTGAATTGTCGAAATAAATGGTAAGATTGTAATAAAGAGATATCAAGGAAGTTTCATAAAGATTCTATTTATAATAGAATCAAAGTTCGTATATAATATTGTAAATGATTATTAATATAAATCGAAAGGATTAATAAGAGTTTACTTAATAATTAGTTGAGTAAACGTGGTCAAGATTTAATGAGGTTTTCAAAGGGAAAATATGTTTGTCCTGAAGGTATGTATGTTGTTGTTGGTCAAGGTCTGAGAGGTAGCTAAAATACCCCAACTTGAATGACTCCATGATTATCCAAGGGCGATATTAGTTTATAAACGAGAGTAGTTGAGGGAAATACAAGTTATGATTTCTGTTAATGATATTATAAACTGTTTTCGAAAAGTTTATAAGATTGAATAAAGTGAATCTGAAGTATATTCTTATTTTAAAATAAGAGGTAAAAGCGATGTTTAGATATTGGGAAATTTGAAGAATATAATTAACGGACGGTTTGTGAAGAGGCTAAATGATACTAAGTATCGAATCAGTGAATATATCTTGTTATGGATGAATGGTTGTTTTTTTTGATAGTTAAACAACCGACTATCAAATTTGGCCCCTACGATTGTTGGTACGGAAAGACCGGGATCGAATATATATTCGAAAATCATTCCGTCCAGCAAATACGAATACGTTGAAGATGCTGATTCGAGATGGAGCTATTGAAGACCGTTGATCTTCATAAGCGGAAGGATTACTTAAAATCTCTGATTGCAAGCAGAGATAAACTGTGATTCTGTCGTGGTTGAGATCCACGGATTTGCAAGGACTTCTCGCTACTGATTCTCAGGGTGATTCCTAGAATGCAGTAAGAGGGTGCCTTCGGTTCACCCTGTTCCTGGGTGACTAGTATGGATGAATGTCTGACAGAGTATTTCCAGAAAGGTCACGTATATTGATTTCTCCAACCGTACCAAGAGTGGAAGCGGAGAAGGAAACTTCTTTCAACTAACACATAATGTATTGTTGGGGACGTCAATTAGTGATTTTCGATGGATCTGACGATGTGGCATTCGAAGTGAATGTGATGTGCGGATAAAGCGTAGCCTCAAGCCTCATCAACCAGGGAATGACAAAAATCGGGCAGGCAGCATGGCTATGTGGGTCGCTCCCATTAGGGTGTATAATCACCTATCTAGAGAAATTCCTTTTGCTTCTTGAATCTATTTCAATGCTGTCCCTTTTCGGGAAACGGTGGTTTGAGCCCAACCGTTGGTGATATACATTCGATACACTCAAGCGAAATGCGTGGTCGGTCATGTGAGGGCCGGGTTGCAAGACGTTCTTGTTGAACCCAGTGTATTCGCCTCTAGAGATACACTAGCGGCAGGTGGTCCCATACCTTGTCAAGGTCGGAATCCAATCTCCAATAAGCAGCCGCGGTTTTGTTTGTATACTATATATGTGGAGCGTGAGATGCAAGCGTTCTACTAGATTCTATTTACTTGTATTTAGACATTATGATAATATCAGACAAGATATTGATTTCAAAACTGTTTTGGGTTATCGTAAGGTAAAAACCGTCCGTGTTTATGTGTGGATCTGGTCTTACGATTATCCTTTTCTTTTGAAAAGATTTTGAACTTTAAAATCATGTTGGATGATTTACCCTTAATACTGTGCGAGTTTACTCACTCTGGTTCACCAGACTGACCCGGTATTTTGTAAATGCTCGGGTTAGCCCGGATGTACAGGTTCAGGTTATCAGGTTCTGCGAAGTCCAGAGACGAGCTGGAGATGTTCAGACGTATGATATTATATCGCTACTATTCCGCTGTGAGTTGTATATGGGAACAGGTTATTATAACTGTCCCATTGTGTGATGTACTCTGATATTGTAAGTTTTATTTCAAGCTCTCAATAAAGATTTAATTCTATATTATATTTTGTTCCGCTGCGATGTAAGACTCTGATTCTGGGTTGTGTTGTTTCTTCTTCTTCTATTCTAATATTTCTTTCTTTCTTATCTCACCCTCTAAATTCTTTCTCATGACTATCTGGTGTTTTCGATACTTGAGTTCCGACCAGTAATACAGGATTGGTGTATTATTGTCAGAATTCGGGCGTCGAATGCCCTGGGTCGTTACACTTATATTACACCTTGGTGCCTATTGTTAAAATTCCCAATAGATGCAGGAGTGGGAGATGTCAGAGGTGACCAAGTCGCAGGACGAGCCTGCTACATAGCAGAGTTGAAATTGTTGCTCAAAGGATTAAACATAGAACCAAAGGGCACTCCTCCACTCGTAAAGGAGGATTCAACATAACAACTAAACATGGCCCCAAAGGAGCCACCCAGAGAACTGCCCGAGGATATAGATCCGAGAGAGGATGAGGAACTCAGGGGCACAATAGCGACTCCTAACGAGACGACTGAGGATATTTCGATCGATGATGATGACCCAGCGAAGGTCTTGAAGATCGGATCCCAGTTAGACCCTCTTTATGCAAAAGAATTGACCGATTTCCTGAAGGCTAACCTGGATGTGTTTGCATGGACCCATGCTGATATGTGTGGGATATCCCCATCAATTATGTGTCACTCGTTGAACATCAACCCGAAGCACCCACCTGTTAAGAAGAAAAGGCGAATGCCTGGCCCAGAGAGGTCAGCTGCCTTAAAAGAAGAAGTTAAGGAGCAACGGATTCATTAGAGATTCAACTTACTCAAAATGGATTTCAATTCCGGTTTTGGTAAAGAAGGCCAATGGAAAATGGTGAACCTGTATCGATTTTTCAGTTTTGAACAAGGCTTGTCCGAAAGATGGTTTTCCATTTCCTAGAATCGATCAATTGGTGGATTCGGCAGTGGGTCACGAACTCCTCTCCTTCATGGATGCATACTCCGGACATAATCAAATTCCTATGCATGTTCCGGACTATGAGCATGCCAGCTTCATTACAGATTTGGGATTGTACTACTATGTAGTGATGCCTTTCAGCGTAAAGAACGTTGGAGCTACATATCAATGAATAGTTTATCGGATGTCCTACAGTCAGATTGGGAACGATGGAAGTGCTCGTGGATGACATGCTTTGAAGTCCAGACAATCATCCAACCATACTGCCGACCTAGCAGAAATGTTTGACATCCTTAGGCGATACGGGATGAAGCTTAACCCCCCTGAAATGTTCGTTTGGAGTTGCCTCTGGAAAATTCTTGGGCTTTATCGTTAGTTCGCGTGGAATTGAAATCAACCCAGATCTGATCGTAGCAATCAAAGATATTCGAAACCCAAGACAAATCAGAGATGTGCAGAGCCTTGCTGGGAAAGTAGCCGCATTAAGTAGGTTTATCTCTAAAGCTACAGATAAGTGCATTCCATTTTTTGATTTGCTAAAGCGAGGGAAACGCAATTTCAAATGGACCCCTAATTGTGTAGAAGCATTCTAGAACCTTCTGAATCATCGGGAAAAACCCCCAATATTGTCCAAGCTGGTGGATCACAAGGACTTGTTCGTGTACTTGGCAGTGTCGTCCCACGCAATAAGTTCAGCCCTGGTAAGAGAAGAAGATAAAGTCCAGAGACCTGTATACTACGTAAGTAAGAAGATAGCGGCAACAGAACAGAACTACCCAAAGATATAAACGCTCGCATATAGTCTGCTGATCGCATCTAGAAAGCTTCGCCGTTATTTTCAGGCTCATCCCAACACTGTATACACTGACCATCCGCTCCGACAAGTGTTGCAGAGACCAGAGGTGTCAGGAAGGCTGCTCAAATGGAATATTGAGTTGAGTCAATTTGACCTAAACTTTCAACCCCGAAGATCGATAAGGGGGCAAGTGTTGGCAGATTTTATAGCATAGTTTACTATTCCAGAGGACGATGTAGTGAGTGAAGAAGCGAATACCCCAAAACCACTAATTGACCCCAACTCCTGGAAGTTGTATACTGATGGAGCCATGAATGATAGACGGTTTGGTGCTGGAGTTGTGCTTGTAACCCCTGAAAAACGATCGATATACTATGCTTCGAGATTAGAGTTCCACGCTACAAACAATGACTCGGAGTACGAAGCCCTGATTGCCGGACTCAGGCTTGCAAAGGAGTTGGGAATAGCAAAACTGGATATCTTCGGCGATTCCAAGATAGTTGTGAACGAGGTCAATGAAAAGTTTTAGGCTAAATGTAATAACCCGGAAATTCTGGGCCAGTTTAAAATTTTTATTTTGGCAATTTTAGCGAATTTTGATTATTTTAAATGAATTATTTTAAATAATATCGACGAGAAATTTATTTTGAATAGAATTAGAACGTATATATTTATATTCGTCGTCGTTAGAATATAAATATTTATTTATAATTATAAATAGAATTGAAAATGGCGCGGTAGTTCGATAATTCGATTTCAAACTTCAATTGAATGTACCGGGTGCAAAACAATCCGGATTTTAGTGAAACCAAAAATGATAGGATCTAATTGAAAATATCTTTCTATCGAATCCGAAAAATCAAAATTTCGTAGCGGGGATCAAAAGATATGTCCAGTTGAAAATTCTGAATAGTCGCTATGGAATTCAGGCCCTTAAAAATGGACATTTTGCAAATGATCTCGGATTTCGATGAAACCAGTTTTGTTGGGTCTGTGGTGTCAAGTTATTTCTAGGTTTCAAATTTCATAACTTTTCGATTCAATATGTGAGCGTGGCAAAGGAAAACGCGTTTGACCAGTTTCAGTTGATTTTAATCGACTGGAAATTGGCCATTTTTCTAACGGTCTCAGAATTCGACGAAACTAGTTTTGTTAGGACCGTATCATCAATACGAAGCTAGAAAATATTTTTCGAGAATTTTTAGAGTTAGTATGTGACCCCGGTAATTTGAAATGTATGTTTAAAATTCAATATAGTGATTTAAAGGTAAATTTAACGGAAACTGATTCGAACGATCGAATCAACCTACGAAACAAGTCCCATTGTGTTCGGAATGGGGGTAAAACACTATGGATGACAGGCGGTGGGCCTCGTTTCGAGGTCGTATGAAAAAGTCAACTTTTAGTAAATAAATAAATTATATAATAAAAAAAAAATCTCCCTTCCCTTTTAACCGCAGACCCCCCCTTTTTTTTCTTCAGTAGAAATCGAATAGGAAAAAAAATATAAAAAAAAAAAAACTCGACGTTCTCCTTCCATCGCCGCCGCCAGGCGATCGTACCCCCTCCCATCGCGCTGCCGCACCTCAGGTGCACCTCCACCGAAGGTCCCCTCTCTCCTCCTGCCTCTCTTCTTCCCCAACCCGTAACCCTAGCCCGCAGTACAACGAAACGCGCTGCACCGCCCTGGGACCCGCCACCACCGCCTGCTGCTCCCCTCTGCCTCCCTGACCGACCACCCAGCGGCGAACCCCATCGAATCCCCTCCGCACCCCAAAAGAAACCGCCTCCAAATCAGATGTGGCCCACCGCACCCTCACCACAGCCGGCGTCGCCACTTTCCCCACTTCCTTCGACGATCTCGAGCGCCCCAGACCCCCCTGACCATCCGCGAGCAGCTGGAACCCCCTTTTTTCGCAGAACACTGTAAGTTTTACTGTATTTTGGTTTTTATTATTATTTTTATTAAATGTAAATAGGTGTAAAATGATTAGAGAAAATCAGTTTTATATAGTATGACATTGATAAGCAAAGAAATGATTTTTATGATAAAGGAAGGTTTTTAATCGAGAAAAGGAATGGATTTTTCATGGAAGAAGTTTGAATTTTTATCAAAGAAGTTTGAATTTTATAATGAAGGAGTTTGAATTTTTACTATGAAGTAACAAGAATAAAAATTAGATTTTTCCTTTTGTGAATGACTAATAAAAATTTGATTTTTCCTTTTGTGAATGAATAATAAAAATTCGATTTTTCCTTTTGTGAATGAATAATAAAAAAAAAATCAACTTTTATACATGTACTAACGAGATAAAGGAACTATTTTTATTTAGATTTATAGGGAATCAAAATTCGATTTTTATATATTGAACTTCGAAATAAAAATATGATTTTTATATATTGAACTTCGAAATAAAAATACGATTTTTATATATTGAACATCGAAGTAAAAATTCGATTTTTATATATTGAACATCGAAGTAAAAATATGATTTTTATATATTGAACATCGAAGTAAAAATATGATTTTTATATATTGAACATCATAGTAAAAATTCGATTTTTACATATGTAGTGGCTACGGGCAACGAAGATGACGAAGATGCGATAGCGATGAAGATTTCTATCAATGAAGTGCCGTGGAGTTAGGATAGCTATTGGTGAGAATTTCTCACTCTTCAATTTCATTTTCTAGTTATATATATATTCTAGGATGCAGACGGTGCTTAGTAGCACCCGACACAATCGTCCACAGACCATGGACTTGTTTGTTTGATTGCAAAAAAAATTAGTTAGATCATTTGATTGAAATTGAACTGTGTGGTGAAATGAATGGATTTGATTGATGTGTGAATGGCGTGGGCCTTCACTAGACCGGGGATAAGGCTAGGCCTTGTCCCGTTTCTAGTATCGTGCCGTTATGCCGCCGAAATTTTCTAAAATATGTTAGAAAAATAAAAATATCATTTTATTTAAAGAATGAACTGAATAGAATATTCATGGGTTGAATAAAATGTTTTATCGTTAAAAATATAATTTTTAACGTGAATGTGAATAAATAAATATTCATTTACAAACCAGACGGTTTATTTATGGACACCTATTTGAAGGACATTGATTGGGTCGATAAATTTTACACATCGCCCAACTGCACAACTAAAATCTGTGTTTGATTGTTTGAAAACCCCACACGGGTGTTGGGATGAAATATGAATCTCACTCATCCTGATTGATTAAATATGTCGATCGATTGATTGACAGGCTGTTATAAGCGTTAGATATCTATATTTGATGCTTATACGGTGTGGTGCACTTTGGTTGATGGTTGATTATTTATCGTTGCTATTATATACATGTGTTGTATGAAAATCCATATAATTAACTTTATATAGTAATTGATTGGGCCTCATTCCAATCGTGAAAATAAAGAATATTTTGATAATAACAAATATTTTGATAATAGGAAATATTTGAAATAGAATATTTGAAAATAGAAATATGTGAAGCCGTGATGATTAGATTGACGCCATTTTGACGTGAACGATATTTATATCGATTTTAAAACGATTTCGAAATGAATTGAATTGAAAACGATTTCGAAATGAATTGAATTGGAAACGATTTCGAAATGAATTGAATGGAAAACGATTTCGAAATGAATTGAATTGAAAACGATTTCGAAATGAATTGAATGGAAAACGATTTCGAAATGAATTGAATTGAAAACGATTTCGAAATGAATTGAATTGAAAACGATTTCGAAATGAATTGAATTGAAAACGATTTCGAAATGAATTGAATGGAAAACGATTTCGAAATGAATTAAATTGAAAACGATTTCGAAATGAATTGAATTGAAAACGAATTCAAATTGAATTGAAAGCGAATTGAAATGAATTCAAATTGAATTGAAATTTGAATTGAATAGAAATGAATTTTGAAACGAATTTATAAAGAAGAATTCAATTTTGATTTGAATTGAAAAGGAAGTTGAAATTGCTTTTGAAACGAATTTAAAACTATTTATATAATTCGTTTTAAATATAAATCGACGAAGTATATATTATATATATATTATATATATAATATAATGGCCTGAATAGAACGCGCCGCGCCGCGGCAGTTCGTGAATTTCGACCATTTATTTCAAACGGACATTACGGGAGATCCGACCGTCGGATTCTCCTAAAACCGGAACCGTTGGGTTCGTATCGAAAAGAGCTTTCTAACGAATATTAGAAATTTGAAATCTAACAATTGGATTTGGAATTATGTCCAAATCAAATTTGAAAAAGGTCGTTGTAAGTGCAGTTCGATGGCCATTGTTGGAAATCGACTATACGGGCCTTGATAAAATTATTAAAAATAGTAATAATTTGTGTAAAATCATAAGAAATGATTTAGAAAGGATTGGGATGAAAAACTCCATATTTGAAAGGATAAAAATAGATTTTTATCGAAATGAACTAGTTTTGAACTAGAATTATAATTCTATTTATTTTTAAATAAATAAATTGAATTTGAAAAGGGTTTTGAAAATAACCAAAATTTCCAATGATTGCATTGGAGTGGATTTGAATCGAAATTGTCTTCGGAATATTTCGATGTTGGAATTCGTGATTATACAGATGTTGTTATGGAAATTTGAAAGATATATATTTATATCGTTATTTCCAATACGACATTTGTTAGTCGTAGAATTTGATATTGAATATAAGCCGATATATTTTCTATTCAGAGCCTTGTATTGAATATCAAATGTGATTTGGGTTTGTCGTGAATGGTGTCTTCACTAACACTGTTCTTGAACCCAGTTGAGAAAAAAAATTAAATCTTTTTATTTAGATTTAATGAAGTGTACCAATTAAACGATCTTTAATTGGAATTGAATTGATATTGATTTTTGGGTTTATCGTGAACAGTGTTTTAAATAACACTCGTTCTTTAACCCGATAATTAATGAATGTGACTTTGGGTTTATCGTGAACTGTGTTTTAAATGACACGGATTCTTTAACCCAGTTAAAGATTAAAACTAAGTGGAGTTTTAATGAATCTTTAAATAGATTGAAAAGATCGAGAATGGAGTATCACCAGTTTTACTCCAAGCGATAGTTAAATCTTTAATTAGATTTGAACGTGAAATGGTAATTGAATTACCGATAACACTGTGGTGTTAGATATGAAGTACTACCAGTTTTACTTCATGGGATGAATAGGTTGGGATTGGGAAAATAAAATAAATGATTACTTCGGTGTGGTTCGATAATCCCGACTCGTTGGAATTGATATTTAAAGGAGATTAAAGAATAAATTTAAAGAATTTATCTTGGATAAAATTAATGGGAACTTTTTCCCAAAGTATAGGAATATTTGAATAAAAGAATATTCTGAATTGGAATGAGGCGTATGTTGTGTTTGTGTAACACTTTTATAATATATACGCTAGTTATTCAGAAAGACCGGGTTTATCCCATTCTGAATAACTGATTCGACGTGGTGTCGAAGATAAAGACGGTGGTCGAAGACCAGAAGTCTTCACGTCGTTTGGGTAATTACTGATGATCTTGATTGGGCTGTACACCCAAGAAGATGGAAACAGTTAGTGATCGTCCAGACGTACTTGGAGATCGATGGATATGCGGGGTACTAGGTGCCTCCGGTTTCGTTCAGACCCAGAACGGACTTGTAAATGGACTGTGTGTCTGACATTGGATTTTAGTCCGTGTGATTGATCTCTATTAAATATATATCTGTTTGGCGGCGGAGAATTTATTCTCTTGCTTAACGCCCTTCTCTGAGACGTACGAGCTCAGGGGTTATATATTGATGGATATCAAACGCATGGAGTGAATTGCCTGTGTGGCATGCCTAAGTGGCAATTGATCGAGGCTTCTGTTGAAAAGCAAAGTCTTGTGGTGATGATCAAAGCACGGCCTTTGTGGCGTAGCTTTGTGTAACGTTTACTTCGCGTGTTTCACACCCGGTATGAACCAAAAACGGGAGACGGACCTCAGGGAGGGCATGCGTTTCCTTCTAGCTAAAAGTGGCGTCAGTGGTTTTACACGCCCTGACGAGTTTGACTTATGTGGTTGTTGCTGTTGCGAGGCGCCTCGGATATATCGGTCGTTCTCGAACCGATGGAGTCATTTGTTCGCTCATTGACACCCCAAAGGGTGGGGAAACGCAGTGTTCAGGCATTTTAATCCACATCGGTGGACTGGCCCTGTCGCTCCAAGGGTCACTCGAGCTCTGATCCTGAGACACGGGCTAGAGCGTCTCGAATCGGTTGAGAACTATCTTTTGCCTCGGTTCATAGATGGAAATCCAGCTTCCAAATACGTGACATTTGCGGTTTTGATTGTAGAGCCTAGTATGGCGACATGATATATGGTACCCATGCCGCCTATGATTGATACTTATGATTTGAAGTTGTTTTATACACTATGCACTTATAATAGTATCAAATGATTTGTTTTAGATGTATCAAGCATGCTTTGGCTGTTATAAGGGAAAACCCTATCCCCCGGCTTGCGTTGCATTGTGTGATAGGACCTGGGTCTTATAACAGCTTCATTTTTCTTTACTTAGCATTGCGCTGTTCGTTTTATGCACTGGTATTCTTGGGAGGAAACCCGTTCCGTGTTATACGGCGTGGTCCCTTGATTTACCTAATTTTTAAAATAAGGATCAATAACTGTTTTAGTTCTCACACCAGTCACATGACTGACCTGGAGTTTATTGTTTTAACCTAAACTCTGGGTGCCCTTATTTTGACACGGGCAGCTAGTAGTTTTGGTTTTGCAGATTTATATTCACTGGATCCTGGTTTACAGCTGGAACGATATCCGGAAAGCTTTGTATCCGTATATCTCCTTCTAGTTGTGTATTGTATTATTTTCCGCTGCGATGTATTTAAATGTAATTTAAGTCTCTGATATTTCTGTGTAATATTCATTTATACTCTGTATATTCTTGTAATCCGATGCATTGTTGTAAAATACAATGAAACGTTCTTTGGTATGTGTTCTATTTTGTCATGTTCTCAAACGATAGGGCGTTTCGAACGGTCTGGGTCGGTTTAGCGACTGGTTCGGACCGAGCGAAATTCCCTGCCGTCACAGTTGGTATCGGAGCTTTGGTTTACAAAGCAGAGAACAAGGCACATTAGAATCATACGAAAGAATTCATCAGATATTGGATCAGAAATATCCAATGGAATGACTCGTTAGAGATGGGATCAGTAGTATCCTAGAACGAGTGTGAAGAGTATATTTTTGAAAATGAAAACAATTTTGTTTTGAAAATTTAAATCAATTATTCGTATTTGATTATTTATTTATATTGATATGGACAGTCCAGTATATAAATATTTTGCGTATACGTCTGATCCACGTGTATTTGAAATTTTAATATATTGGATAGATATAGCATCACACTCTAGTCGCCCGAAGATGATATTGATGATGGTGCATCATCATCAGCATTTATATTCGAGTATCGAAGGTGTGATATCTATATATTTCCTATTGACTGGTGTGAGAACCAAAAACTATATAGGATCTTTTGTTGTGATTTGGCACCAAAAATCTGATTTTTGTATATGTATCAAAATTATGAATTTGAAACTCTAATTCACTAATTGATTGATGTTTGTGTTGTTTGTTCATTTGTTTGCTAATTTTGAACCATTATGCCTAATTTGATCGAATAATGAATTGTATTGAAATTGGTCGCATTTGCTTGCATATGCATATATATCATTGAACAGGTCATAGCAAGGAGGCTAGAGCAGAGAATAAAATTTGTTTGCCCGACAAATAGGTACATGTTTACTACATAATTTACTGTTTTGTTTGGGTGATGATGATTTTATGAGCCTATTGGCTAGCCGCTTGGCTTTTTCTTTTTCTTTTTGAGATCTGAAGGACCGGGGAAGCTATTTGAAATTCCCCGATGCTCCCGGTGCAGGGGAGGTTATGGCGAAATTTTTCGAAAATTTAGGGTGTTAGCCAAATTTTTGAAATTTTGAAAATTCTCAGAAACTAAAGAGTTGGAGAATGGAAGCCAGATCGAGCGTAGAGCTGATTAATCAAACCACTTTCGACTTTGTTCCTTTTCGGGGACGAAAAGTTTTAAGTGGGGGAGATTGTAATAACCCGGAAATTCTGGGCCAGTTTAAAATTTTTATTTTGGCAATTTTAGCGAATTTTGATTATTTTAAATAATATCGACGAGAAATTTATTTTGAATAGAATTAGAACGTATATATTTATATTCGTCGTCGTTAGAATATAAATATTTATTTATAATTATAAATAGAATTGAAAATGGCGCGGTAGTTCGATAATTCGATTTCAAACTTCAATTGAATGTACCGGGTGCAAAACAATCCGGATTTTAGTGAAACCAAAAATGATAGGATCTAATTGAAAATATCTTTCTATCGAATCCGAAAAATCAAAATTTCGTAGCGTGGATCAAAAGATATGTCCAGTTGAAAATTCTGAATAGTCGCTATGGAATTCAGGCCCTTAAAAATGGACATTTTGCAAATGATCTCGGATTTCGACGAAACCAGTTTTGTTGGGTCCGTGGTGTCAAGTTATTTCTAGGTTTCAAATTTCATAACTTTTCGATTCAATATGTGAGCGTGGCAAAGGAAAACGCGTTTGACCAGTTTCAGTTGATTTTAATCGACTGGAAATTGGCCATTTTTCTAACGGTCTCAGAATTCGACGAAACTAGTTTTGTTAGGACCGTATCGTCAATACGAAGCTAGAAAATATTTTTCGAGAATTTTTAGAGTTAGTATGTGACCCCGGTAATTTGAAATGTACGTTTAAAATTCAATATAGTGATTTAAAGGTAAATTTAATGGAAACTGATTCGAACGATCGAATCAACCTACGAAACAAGTCCCATTGTGTTCGGAATGGGGGTAAAACACTATGGACGACAGGCGATGGGCCTCGTTTCGAGGTCGTATGAAAAAGTCAACTTTTAGTAAATAAATAAATTATATAATAAAAAAAAA
Source organism: Allium sativum (assembly GCA_030737875.1). NCBI lineage: Eukaryota > Viridiplantae > Streptophyta > Magnoliopsida > Asparagales > Amaryllidaceae > Allium > Allium sativum. Next base: position 703,988,098 of record CM060913.1, on the reverse strand, counting down.
TATCTCCCTTCCCTTTTAACCGCAGACCCCCCCTTTTTTTTCTTCAGTAGAAATCGAATAGGAAAAAAAATATATAAAAAAAAACTCGATGTTCTCCTTCCATCGTCGCCGCCAGGCGATCGTACCCCCTCCCATCGCGCTGCCGCCCCTCAGGTGCACCTCCACCGAAGGTCCCCTCTCTCCTCCGGCCTCTCTTCTTCCCCAACCCGTAACCCTAGCCCGCAGTACAACGAAACGCGCTGCACCGCCCCTGGGACCCGCCACCACCGCCTGCCGCTCCCCTCTGCCTCCCTGACCGACCACCCAGCGGCGAACCCCATCGAATCCCCTCCGCACCCCAAAAGAAACCGCCTCCAAATCAGATGTGGCCCACCGCACCCTCACCACAGCCGGCGTCGCCACTTTCCCCACCCCCTCCGACGATCTCGAGCGCCCCAGACCCCCCTGGCCATCCGCGAGCAGCTGGAACCCCCTTTTTTCGCAGAACACTGTAAGTTTTACTGTATTTTGGTTTTTTTTTTATTAAATGTAAATAGGTGTAAAATGATTAGAGAAAATCAGTTTTATATAGTATGACATTGATAAGCAAAGAAATGATTTTTATGATAAAGGAAGGATTTTTAATCGGGAAAAGGAATGGATTTTTCATGGAAGAAGTTTGAATTTTTATCAAAGAAGTTTGAATTTTATAATGAAGGAGTTTGAATTTTTATTATGAAGTAACAAGAATAAAAATTCGATTTTTCCTTTTGTGAATGACTAATAAAAATTTGATTTTTCCTTTTGTGAATGAATAATAAAAATTCGATTTTTCCTTTTGTGAATGAATAATAAAAAAAATTCAACTTTTATACATGTACTAACGAGATAAAGGAACGATTTTTATTTAGATTTATAGGGAATCAAAATTCGATTTTTATATATTGAACTTCGAAATAAAAATATGATTTTTATATATTGAACTTCGAAATAAAAATACGATTTTTATATATTGAACATCGAAGTAAAAATTCGATTTTTATATATTGAACATCGAAGTAAAAATATGATTTTTATATATTGAACATCGAAGTAAAAATATGATTTTTATATATTGAACATCATAGTAAAAATTCGATTTTTACATATGTAGTGGCTACGGGCAACGAAGATGACGAAGATGCGATAGCGATGAAGATTTCTATCAATGAAGTGCCGTGGAGTTAGGATAGCTATTGGTGAGAATTTCTCACTCTTCAATTTCATTTTCTAGTTATATATATATTCTAGGATGCAGACGGTGCTTAGTAGCACCCGACACAATCGTCCACAGACCATGGACTTGTTTGTTTGATTGCAAAAAAAATTAGTTAGATCATTTGATTGAAATTGAACTGTGTGGTGAAATGAATGGATTTGATTGATGTGTGAATGGCGTGGTCCTTCACTAGACCGGGGATAAGGCTAGGCCTTGTCCCGTTTCTAGTATCGTGCCGTTATGCCGCCGAAATTTTCTAAAATATGTTAGAAAAATAAAAATATCATTTTATTTAAAGAATGAACTGAATAGAATATTCATGGGTCGAATAAAATGTTTTATCGTTAAAAATATAATTTTTAACGTGAATGTGAATAAATAAATATTCATTTACAAACCAGACGGTTTGTTTATGGACACCTATTTGAAGGACATTGATTGGGTCGATAAATTTTACACATCGCCCAACTGCACAACTAAAATCTGTGTTTGATTGTTTGAAAACCCCACATGGGTGTTGGGATGAAATATGAATCTCACTCATCCTGATTGATTAAATATGTCGATCGATTGATTGACAGGCTGTTATAAGCGTTAGATATCTATATTTGATGCTTATACGGTGTGGTGCACTTTGGTTGATGGTTGATTATTTATCGTTGCTATTATATACATGTGTTGTATGAAAATCCATATAATTAACTTTATATGGTAATTGATTGGGCCTCATTCCAATCGTGAAAATAAAGAATATTTTGATAATAACAAATATTTCGATAATAGGAAATATTTGAAATAGAATATTTGAAAATAGAAATATGTGAAGCCGTGATGATTAGATTGACGCCATTTTGACGTGAACGATATTTATATCGATTTTAAAACGATTTCGAAAAGAATTGAATTGAAAACGATTTCGAAATGAATTGAATTGAAAACGATTTCGAAATGAATTGAATTGAAAACGATTTCGAAATGAATTGAATTGAAAACGATTTCGAAATGAATTGAATGGAAAACGATTTCGAAATGAATTGAATTGAAAACGATTTCGAAATGAATTGAATTGAAAACGATTTCGAAATGAATTGAATTGAAAACGATTTCGAAATGAATTGAATGGAAAACGATTTCGAAATGAATTAAATTGAAAACGATTTCGAAATGAATTGAATTGAAAACGAATTCAAATTGAATTGAAAGAGAATTGAAATGAATTCAAATTGAATTGAAATTTGAATTGAATAGAAATGAATTTTGAAACGAATTTATAAAGAAGAATTCAATTTTGATTTGAATTGAAAAGGAAGTTCAAATTGCTTTTGAAACGAATTTAAAACTATTTATATAATTCGTTTTAAATATAAATCGACGAAGTATATATTATATATATATTATATATATAATATAATGGCCTGAATAGAACGCGCCGCGCCGCGGTAGTTCGTGAATTTCGACCATTTATTTCAAACGGACATTACGGGAGATCCGACCGTCGGATTCTGCTAAAACCGGAACCGTTGGGTTCGTATCGAAAAGAGCTTTCTAACGAATATTAGAAATTTGAAATCTAACGGTTGGATTTGGAATTATGTCCAAATCAAATTTGAAAAAGGTCGCTGTAAGTGCAGTTCGATGGCCATTGTTGGAAATCGACTATACGGGCCTTGATAAAATTATTAAAAATAGTAATAATTTGTGTAAAATCATAAGAAATGATTTAGAAAGGATTGGGATGAAAAACTCCATATTTGAAAGGATAAAAATAGATTTTTATCGAAATGAACTAGTTTTGAACTAGAATTATAATTCTATTTATTTTTAAATAAATAAATTGAATTTGAAAAGGGTTTTGAAAATAACCAAAATTTCCAATGATTGCATTGGAGTGGATTTGAATCGAAATTGTCTTCGGAATATTTCGATGTTGGAATTCGTGATTATACAGATGTTGTTATGGAAATTTGAAAGATATATATTTATATCGTTATTTCCAATACGACATTTGTTAGTCGTAGAATTTGATATTGAACATAAGCCGATATATTTTCTATTCAGAGCCTTGTATTGAATATCAAATGTGATTTGGGTTTGTCGTGAATGGTGTCTTCACTAACACTGTTCTTGAACCCAGTTGAGAAAAAAAATTAAATCTTTTTATTTAGATTCAATGAAGTGTACCAATTAAACGATCTTTAATTGGAATTGAATTGATATTGATTTTTGGGTTTATCGTGAACAGTGTTTTAAATAACACTCGTTCTTTAACCCGATAATTAATGAATGTGACTTTGGGTTTATCGTGAACTGTGTTTTAAATGACACGGATTCTTTAACCCAGTTAAAGATTAAAACTAAGTGGAGTTTTAATGAATCTTTAAATAGATTGAAAAGATCGAGAATGGAGTATCACCAGTTTTACTCCAAGCGATAGTTAAATCTTTAATTAGATTTGAACGTGAAATGGTAATTGAATTACCGATAACACTGTGGTGTTAGATATGAAGTACTACCAGTTTTACTTCATGGGATGAATAGGTTGGGATTGGGAAAATAAAATAAATGATTACTTCGGTGTGGTTCGATAATCCCGACTCGTTGGAATTGATATTCAAAGGAGATTAAAGAATAAATTTAAAGAATTTATCTTGGATAAAATTAATGGGAACTTTTCCCAAAGTATAGGAATATTTGAATAAAAGAATATTCTGAATTGGAATGAGGCGTATGTTGTGTTTGTGTAACACTTTTATAATATATACGCGAGTTATTCAGAAAGACCGGGTTTATCCCATTCTGAATAACTGATTCGACGTGGTGTCGAAGATAAAGACGGTGGTCGAAGACCAGAAGTCTTCACGTCGTTTGGGTAATTACTGATGATCTTGATTGGGCTGTACACCCAAGAAGATGGAAACAGTTAGTGATCGTCCAGACGTACTTGGAGATCGATGGATATGCGGGGTACTAGGTGCCTCCGGTTTCGTTCAGACCCAGAACGGACTTGTAAATGGACTGTGTGTCTGACATTGGATTTTAGTCCGTGTGATTGATCTCTATTAGATATATATCTGTTTGGCGGTGGAGAATTTATTTTCTTGCTTAACGCCCTTCTCTGAGACGTACGAGCTCAGGGGTTATATATTGATGGATATCAAACGCATGGAGTGAATTGCCTGTGTGGCATGCCTAAGTGGCAATTGATCGAGGCTTCTGTTGAAAAGCAAAGTCTTGTGGTGATGATCAAAGCACGGCCTTTGTGGCGTAGCTTTGTGTAACGTTTACTTCGCGTGTTTCACACCCGGTATGAACCAAAAACGGGAGACGGACCTCAGGGAGGGCATGCGTTTCCTTCTAGCTAAAAAGTGGCGTCAGTGGTTTTACACGCCCTGACGAGTTTGACTTATGTGGTTGTTGCTGTTGTGAGGCGCCTCGGATATATCAGTCGTTCTCGAACCGATGGAGTCATTTGTTGGCTCATTGACACCCCAAAGGGTGGGGAAACGCAGTGTTCAGGCATTTTAATCCACATCGGTGGACCGGCCCTGTCGCTCCAAGGGTCACTCGAGCTCTGATCCTGAGACACGGGCTAGAGCGTCTCGAATCGGTTGAGGACTATCTTTTGCCTCGGTTCATAGATGGAAATCCAGCTTCCAAATACGTGACATTTGCGGTTTTGATTGTAGAGCCTAGTATGGCGACATGATATATGGTACCCATGCCGCCTATGATTGATACTTATGATTTGAAGTTGTTTTATACACTATGCACTTATAATAGTATCAAATGATTTGTTTTAGACGTATCAAGCATGCTTTGGCTGTTATAAGGGAAAACCCTATCCCCCGGCTTGCGTTGCATTGTGTGATAGTACCTGGGTCTTATAACAGCTTCATTTTTCTTTACTTAGCATTGCGCTGTTCGTTTTATGCACTGGTATTCTTGGGAGGAAACCCTTTCCGTGTTATACGGCGTGGTCCCTTGATTTACCTAATTTTTAAAATAAGGATCAATAACTGTTTTAGTTCTCACACCAGTCACATGACTGACCTGGAGTTTATTGTTTTAACCTAAACTCTGGGTGCCCTTATTTTGACACGGGCAGCTAGTAGTTTTGGTTTTGCAGATTTATATTCATAGGATCCTGGTTTACAGCTGGAACGATATCCGGAAAGCTTTGTATCCGTATATCTCCTTCTAGTTGTGTATTGTATTATTTTCCGCTGCGATGTATTTAAATGTAATTTAAGTCTCTGATATTTCTGTGTAATATTCATTTATACTCTGTATATTCTTGTAATCTGATGCATTGTTGTAAAATACAATGAAACGTTCTTTGGTATGTGTTCTATTTTGTCATGTTCTCAAACGATAGGGCGTTTCGAACGGTCTGGGTCGGTTTAGCGACTGGTTCGGACCGAGCGAAATTCCCTGCCGTCACACTAAAGGGCCAAGGCTCGTATCATACTTGAAGGAAGTAAGAAAATTGCTGAATTTCTTCGAACAAAACAGCATAACATGTATTCCTCGATCAGAGAATCAGAGAGTAGATAAGTTGGCCAAGATGGCTAGTTCTGATAACCCTGAGGACATAAAGATGGCCCCGAAAGAGGTACTACAGTCTCCAAGCATCGATTAGATGGAAATTGATCCTGTACTGTAGACTGAGCCGGAAAGGGAATCATTCATGACATCCTTAAAGAACTTCCTGATAAATGGGACGCTTCCCACCAAAAAGAGCGAAAGATGTGCTGTCATTCGCAAAGCCTCTAGATATGTCATGCAAGGCAAATTTTTATACCGACAAGGGTTCTCAATGTCGCTCCTCCGGTGTATAGCCCATGATGACATAGAAAGAGTGTTGAGAGAAGTTCACGAAGGTGAGTGTGGCACCCACACTGTAGTACAAACACTGGCAAAGAAGATACTGTGATATGGCTATTTCTGGCCCACTGTGAATAACGATGCGGCTAAGTATGCACGACGTTGCGACACATGCCAGAAGTTCTCAAAATTTCCCAGGGCACCTCCTAGCCAGTTGAAGACGATGATGAGTCTATGGCCCTTCACTGTGTGGGGAATTGATATTATTGGAAGCCTCCCCACAGCGAAGGACGGAGCGAAATTCGACATTGTAGCCGTGGATTACTTTACTAAGTGGGTCGAGGCAGAACCGTTAACCACGATCACAATCAAGCGAGTGATAAACTTCATCGTCAGAAACATCATTTGTCGATTTTGAATCCCAAAAGTCATCATAACAGATAATGGGACTCAATTTGACAGAACCGAGCTCCAGGATTTTTGCTAGAGATATCATATCGAGAAGAGATTCACAGATGTGGCGCATCCGCAATCAAATGGACAGGTAGAAGCAGCAAACAAAGTAATCAAGTCCATTCTGAAGAAGCAGTTGAAGCGGGCCAAAGCCATATGGGTCGACAAGCTACCCTTGGCATTGTGTGCCTACCAAACAACTTTCAAGTCAACTACGGGGCACACGCCTTGCTCCCTTGCTTTCGGATCTGAGGCAGTCATCCCGGACGAATTAGAAGTACCTTCCCACAGGGTCACCTACTACGACCCGATGACCAATAGGGAGTTATTCCTCGAATCCCTGGATATGGTTGAAGAAAAAAAGGGACGAAGCAGACCTCCATGCCTTGAGGCACAAACAGCAGGTCACTCGGTATTACAACAGAAAGGTCCGAGCTCGAACTTTTGAACCTGGAGACATGGTTCCGAAGCATGTCTTTCCACCCCCAGTACATTTGGGCCTGAAATGGGAAGGACCCTATGCCATCCTACGGGGGCTTTGTAATGGATCTTTCAAGCTAGCGACTGTGGATGGAAACGAAAGTGTGGAATGCCTAGCATTTGCGGCACTACTTGACATGAAATTGTCATTTTTACTCTTAGAACCATGTAAAAAGGCACGACTTGCCTAGAATAGTCCGTTATATAAGAAAAGGATTATAAAGTGGGCGTAGGTCATGATTCGATCGAACCACTATAAAATATCATGTGTCATTTACCTTTACCGCACCATTTCTTATTTACTCTTTCATCCTTAACTTACATGAGCTATTATAATTTTTTAAATTTGTTAAAACCTGGCGACAATTTCGAAGCACGTAATTCAAAGTGCCTTCTATTAGATCAGAAGTTCAACAATATGCAGAGCATCGAGGGTGCAATAAAGTAAATGACACAACTACCGAAGCTCTACTTCTCAAGACCTAAGAAAGAGTACATAGGACAAGGAGCTAAATTGTCCATGAGGCGTGAAGGTTCACCATGATTATAAAGACCGTATCGACTGCACTCTACCCTTGGCATTCAACGGGAAAGTATAAAGGCGCCAGAGACTAAGCGTCACGAAAAAACTCCTACCTCACTGAAGGAACGAGGGACAAACTGAAAGCTGAGTTCAAACTCTATCCTGGGTATACGACAGAAGAGTATAAAGGCACATTGATTAAATGCCATTAAATGGATCCTACCCTGCTGAAGTATCCGGAGTAAGATTGAAAGCTGAGCTCGACCCATCCATGTCCGGACGTGGAGGGCTATGCAATATCAATCCTAATCAATCCTCAACGAGCCCTAGCCATGCACCACGTCGACGATTGATTGAGGGGATATATACACATACTACTTAACACACAACAATGCATTACAGAAGTTTTTATGCTGTGTTTACAATGAAAAACTTATGATGCGCTTTCATTCATGACTTACTTACGATTCAAATATTTATATGAATGACTAATTGTGAGGTATTCACGGGTACACAATGAGGCTAAAGAAACAAATTTTCATTTACTAAGTGCAGATTTACAAGATAAGGCTAGACAAAATGCGAGGGCCATACTCGCGATGTAACGACCTGACATTTTGACCGCTCCAAGTCGGTATTTAAAACCAATTCGAACCGTTCAAAATGACAGATTGTTATTGCTTATGAAGTTAAAATATAATCATCACAGAATCACAGACACAGAACACAGAGTATGTCACAGCGGAAGAAAATTTATACAACAAGATTTAAGAAAATTTCATATCAGAGTACAGAAGTAAATACAGATATAGCGGAAGATTGAATATAGAATCATACTGGTATTCGGTAATCAGCAGAGATGGGCATAACCGAATATGGTAGATGAACGGCTGGATCTCCAACGAATCACAAGCTCTAACAGACATATCTACAAGCTGAAATACTCGGTCTGACCCGGGCATTTTGCAAGAAATGAAACAAACAAAATACACGAGTCAGGACTAATAGTCTCATATAAGTGAATTAAATCAAATGAAATGTTAACTGAAATATACAATAACTTAAAGGATGTTTGGGATTTCCATCCTCTAAGGATCCGCGAAACTAATATCTATATAATAGTACGCTATTATTGTAACGTCTATTCAGTAAAGTATAAATAATGAAAATAGCGTAAGCGGGATTACCATATTACCCTTACGCCGTTTATAAGCATCAACAGTCTATACAGTACCGTAAATTCACCGTACTGGTGTTATCAGAGGGCACTCCATAGAAAGCAACACTAAATCAAATCGTATGGGCTCGATAAGGATAAATATGACAAGGCACTCGAGGCAATACCCAGGGTAGGATTCTACCAGTTGCACTCCCGGACCGGTGGTAACGCATAGCAGCCACTACCGCCCACCTCGGAACACACTCCCATAATCAAAAAGGGCGCCAAAATCATCAACAAAATCATAGAAATGGTATCGAAGAAGTGCGTCCGATCAAAGGTGCTACCTCAATTAGTCACGGTATAGCTCCTGTTTTAGTCATTTCAATTATGACCCGAAGGTCAAGGCCATTTCGTTATCGTTTGCCTTCTTCAATCCAGTGATCACCTTCAAGTCATCATGCTTCATTCCGGATACGTCATCACGTACACAGTTGTTAAAGTGGTATCGGCACTGACAGAGAGTATGCCACTTGCCGACTCCGGTCTCTTTAACAACCAAACGTTTTCATTTTCACACCGTGGCCATTAGCCTAGAAATCATATTTCGAGTATCGCAAATTAATTTATTTCAAATATTGCCCCAAAATCAATTCCTCAAGTAGTTGGTTTGATTAAGGTTGCAAATCGACTGTTAGAAATTCCTTTGTCAACAATTGGTTTCAAAGTTTCAACTTCCTCGAAATATCGCTATTGCTCGAATTTCTTTATTTCACCCTTTGGATTACTAGACTGGATTGGACATAGCTTTTATTCATATTATAAAAATAATTTTAGAAAAATTTAGTTTTGAAAAATAGTATAGATATATATTAAATTTGAAAATAATGTATATGCATGTATATATGTAGTAGAAAACTATTATAAAGTGTATATAGTTAAAGTAATCAAATTTGTTTTATAAAAGAATACTTACAAAATCACGTAATGCAGAAAAATTGCCTTTATAAGATTTATAGTACTATTAAAAATATTAATCCAATCCAACCCTAAACCCAAGTTTCGCAATTTCTTTTCTCATCAAAATTTCACCTTTAGATCAAATTCCCTTTTGTTTAGTTCAAATTCAATGCTTCACGATTAACGATTTTCCAATATTGTTTGCCTTGGATTTACATATCTATTTTTTTTTTTTATAAACCCCAAACAACTTTAACATTAGTTGTAAATCAAAATATGATCCATTAAATTCTAACTTGTTAACTAAACCCGCATTCACCATGATTTAGATAATCATATTCTTTCATGCTTGGAAACACTTTCATTGCGACAAAATTCGTCTTACATTCACGTGACAAAAATTCATTTGACAATCATATATTAAAATAAGCTTTGAAACATTTATCAAGTCTTTGCAGACCTTTACATTAAACTATTCAATTCATAATTCATCATATCATAAACATAAAGTTATGAAAAATTCATCTAGATAGATAAAAGTTTAAGTGTTAACTTGAAACCCTCTTTAAAACTTATTTCCATACAAATTAGATCCCTTTATAAAAATTCAAGGAAACTTTGCACAAAATTTCTTTCAACTTTTCTTTATGATATATAGAAAAATTTCCTTAAGATTTCAACTTGCCAAAGTCGATAAATTACTTAAAATAATTTTATTGACCACGGTGTCCGTATAAAATTTCTATCATATGGTCAAGTGATACGGATATTTATCATTTCAATCCATTCTTTAAAATATCCGAATCCCGGGTATGTATCATTTCAACCCGCATCCCAAATTGATTCGAATACACAAGGGTTCGGGTATGTATCATTTCAACCCAAAATGTTTTCTAATCTAAAGGGGGACTTGCATAATGATAAAATAACATAGCATATCAATATACATCCATATCGTGTCATATGAAATAACGGTGTGTGTCGCACGTGCACAATCACGAAGCAAACAATTCTAGAGCAACTAACATTTCATTCAACATTTCAAATCATTAATTCGCTTAATGAAAATATTAGTCTGTGAGTGAGTAGATACTCACCTTTCTTGGCTCGAAGATGAAATGCAAAATTTGACACGAAAGTGAGGATAAGACTTGATAGCCCTGTGGTGAACATATATCCAAAGAACTTGTATACATATACATATTTATATATGTACAAAACGTGACATTGGCGGTGCACGAATCCATTCCAATTTGACTCTCGACGAATTGGACAATTAAACCCGACCTTCCAAATTAGTTAATCAAGGGAATTAAAACGATGTTCATAAATATGACATGCAAATGAATATATTAGGAATCAAAGTGAAAACTCACTAGCGTGAATCAAATAGGTCAGAAAAATTGACCCATATACGAAGGCTTTGACCAGATCTAAACTCGCTGCCAAGAACAGTGAGTTTCATTCATTCAACAGTCTTTCAGGCATTTTGTCGAGCACTTAGAGTGCTGTATCGCGTAGCAGGTGTCAGAAGAACAACACCACCTCCGTCCTTTTTCTTTCCACGATATGCTCAGTAAGTGTGGAGATGGAAGATCGCCTTCGTTTTGGAGTAGGTGGCAACTCTAGCAAATCAGGCTTTTCACAGTTGAGGGAGGCAAATGTCGAGTGGAAATTTGGCGCTGGTGGTAACTCCAAGTAGTCGTGCATCTAGAAGAGTGTCGGAGTATGCGACTGTCGCGAGTGGCGATACGACTGCGATGGTTGCAGAGGGTGATTGCCCAATGAGTAGTTTTTTTTTCTTCCGATTCCAGTTTTCTTTCGAAAGGAAGAACATGCGTTCTTTGGGAGATGGAGATCTGCGGCTTCACTAGAAGGCAGCGCGATGTGGGGCTCCAGATCTGGTGGAAACCGGCGGTGACAGGAAAGACTGTGCGGCGGATAACGAGATTCTCCCAATCTCGATATTTGCAAGGTGGAAATTCCGATTTGAGAAGAAATGAAAGAGACAGAAGAAAGTGAAGGCGCATCCCTGTTATTGAAATTTCTTTGCCTTCCTCTAAGACAATTGAAAGGGAGGCGTGTATCACTGGAGAGGAAGGAACGTGGGTTAAAAACCATGGACGAAATTTGGCCAATGTTTTTTTTTTTTCATTTTTCGATGTACAGATAATGGGTAAGGAGAAGGAAGGTAGCGAGAGTAATACGCGTGTGATCTCTCCTCTGACATTTTCAAACACGTGTAAACACTTCTTTCAATCAAACGAACATGCGTTCGGTTTTTTTTTTTTTTTTTTTTTCTAAATCAATATTTTACAAATTATATATTTCACATTTGTTTTCCATTAAACGGATTCTAAATTTACTTATCATGTTAAATTTTGCACTATCAAACAACTTACATATTTTTAAGTTTATATTTGAAACTCAAATTCATATTTCCGGTTTGCACTGAAGTTTTCAAGTACTAACTTAAATTCTATTTATAAACATTCATTCAAACAACATACAAATTTAAGTGTACGTAAAAATTTCAAACCCGTGTTTATAGAGAAATTGAGATTCCACATTCACGTTAAGAATCATAAAACATTACATCTTCAATAAATTTTGTCTTTTTAATATATTGAAATTACCGGTTCGTTACATTCTCCCCCACTTAGCGCTTTTCGTCCTCGAAAAGGAAACATTATGTAACTTAAACTTGCATATATCACTTTACAATTTCCTTTTCTTGGTTTAGAACTTTGTTAAAAGAAAAATAAGTTATAGATTTTTTTTTTTTTTTTTTTTTTTTAAACTCGAAATTTTTCTAACTCTCGGAATCACGGAAAATTTCGGCAGCACCTCCTTTGTACGGCTTGCCCGAAAAATTTACAAATTTCAATATACATCTCATTCACACGATGAGGCATCCCAATATAGGGGAATCAAAAAGAAAAACAACCCAAATGCGATATGTTCCGAGTTACGTACCTTATTTAGTGTTTTTAAAGCATATTTGCTTATTTTCTTTGCATTTTGCGCAAAAGCGAGCTCCATAAGCAAAGCGCGCCATTGCAACCTACTAAGACACTCAAAATGTGGTGAGAAACAAAAGTTTAATGTACATAATAAAAACTTGTCATGAAATAAAGTTAGCATGGTTGGCAAAATGCGCATGAATCTCAACAATGTATGCGATCTACGTCATATAACAAATATTTCATGCAAACAAGACAAATAATGCAACAATTTTTTTTTTCAACCTGCTTTTATTTGATTTACTTATGTAAGTTTTTTTTCTTTTTTCCTTTTTTTTTCATACTGACAATGTTTATTAGTTATTTGAGCATTGAACTCAACATTGGTCCAACCATAGTTAACATTGAAGCCAAAGCCTACTTCAGTGAGGGAAAACAAGATAAAGTATGCATGAACTTACTGTTCATCCATAAAACAATGGAAACTATGAACTGGCTTCTATGTATATTATACGTATTTGCTAACTTAGAAACATGATGCTGCATATCCAAGTATAGCCCTCCTTTCATTTTAGTGCAGGTTTTATTTTATCTTGCTTTCAAAATTTCTCACATTTGCTTATAGTAACTTGCAACTTATTTTAGCATTTCGACAAAAATGCGGGTGTACGCCAAATATGTCATGAATTGAAATAGCATTTGTGATTATGTGAATGCAAACAAATCAAGCATGAACTCTTTTTTCACATATATATATATATATATATATATTTATTTATATATATATATATATATATATATATATCCATATATGTAAAAGTACGCAGGTAACAATAGGAGAAGCCAACCAACACAACTGTCAATACTCATCAAATTTATTGGTCATTTATATCACTTAAAATTTCAGTTGGCTAAATTTGAGTCCCATTAGATTCATGTTTTTTTTTCAAGTTATTTTCTCTAATTTATGAGCATTTTAATACTGACTTATAATGGCTAATGGTGCAACAAATATCAGTTGTGGCTTGTAAAATTCAATTCTGGTAAGTGGCTAAATATTTGTTTCATAATTGCCATTAAACACGGCTTAAATGCTCCATTTGGTTGCATTGAAAGCTTATGGATGAGGCAGTAATCTCCATAAGCTGCATGGTCAAGTATTTTGCGAACATAAATGCAGTTTTTCATTCAGATTCCTTTTCAGTTTTTTTTTTTCAGTTTTAGTTTTTTCTTCTTTTAGTTTTGCAGCTTTTTTTTTTTTTTTTTTTTTCTTCTTCGTTTATCGTTGCTGCCCTGTGGCTGCTACTACGGCAGCAGCTCTTCCCCTTTTTCCATTGCTGTTGCATATCAGCAGCAGCCGCTATGCTGCTGCACCCCATATCCTTTTTTTTTTCATCGCTTCTCGATACTATATTTTTTTCCACATCGAGCTCATTTTAGCTTACTCCATTCATAAATCTCGTCAAATCGTTTATAAGTATTTCCCTTCTTTTGACTTTCAACATTTAACGTCGTAAATTTTTATTTTTGATAGCAGCAAACACGCGTATATTTTTTTTTTAAACATTTGTACGACATTGAACTTATTTTTCATACCTTTATCAAATTAAATTTGAAACTGTTATTAACATTTGCATTGCTCACAAATCAAATTTATTTTCATACTTGTTTAATCTTAAGAACAGAGATTTAAAATTCCAACTATTGGCTTATGAATTGTAACATTTATTACTTTTGTATTTACTTCAATTTCCTTTTTTTTTCCAATGATTCATCAAGATTACGTTCATTTACATTCTCTTATTATGCATGTCAACCTTATCTTAATTTTGTTAATGCGACTAAGAGTTTAATTCTTTCGTCATACACACACAATTTATGTTAAACTTCTTAGACATTACTTAATTGGTAAGGTTCGAGTTAAATTAAGAATAAAAGACAAAAGTTGAATCAAGCAATTTAAATAAAGGAAGCCTTTGTTGTATTACAAAACCGAGGTGGAATAGAATCTTGTTTGAACAACATCAATTTGAATCTTAGATTTTGAAACAATCATAAATTCCAAATACCTAAATTTTCTAGATCACATTCTTTGCTTATAATCACAATTAAGGTTTAGGTATAAATTTGACGTCTTCATCGGTGTTATATTTTATCTCACTTTTTGAAGCTCAAAAATAAATTTGGTGATGCTGCAGTCATCGCCAGATTTTTTCCAAGCGACTATAGTGATTCTATCGCTATCTTGTGCATAAAGAATCTAGTACATACGTTAGCTAGTCGTATGTCCAAAACCCTCACTCACTCGATAGTCCAAGTTTTATATGTAAATCTTCTAAATTTATGTCAAAATAACATTTTTTTTTCCATATCATACAATTTTCTCAGCATCTTTAGGTTTTAACACATTATTTATATCGTCTTAAAACATACAATGCAAATCTTCCAACGTGTTATTCTCGACAAATTTTATAGGACCTTTCGTTGTATTTTCCAAACCTTACATTTAGTGTTTGCCTGCTTACAAAATTTAATATAGAAATATTTTCCGAAGTAAATACCATACATTCCATGCTTCATAGAAGAATATTTTTTTATTTCCAATGAAATTTACAAGTTCTATATACTTTACTTTAGTATATTATATGAGTTCACATATTTTAGTCAATGGAACCTTAGTATAGGATTTCAATTTATATATTTTGCTTGTTTCTATCGGATTTTCTCATCAATTTATTCAATACATTTAGTAATTAACACTTAGTGGTTTATTCGAGCTTTATCATGTCCAATTTGCGTTAAGTCCAAACATAGGCTAGAAGTTGGAACATGGATCGAATCAAATCAGGAGAATTTATCAAGATCTAAAGATAATCAAGCGAATCGAAGGAAATTCAGGATCTAAGTGACAATTTAAATTTCCTAAGTCATGACCAAGCATGTTCAGGTCTCAGATTCGGAGAATCTTGACTTCGAAAGGATCCAGCTGAGGGACGAGTTCAAGGGACAAGATTTAAACGAGGATGTTTTTATAAACAAGGCGAAAACTTAAAAATTATTTATATAGAAAAATCCTTTACAAAATCATTTAAAATATTTTATCTTCAAAATACGTTCTCTCGGGTATGATTCCATAACGATTTCGCTCATTCTAGAGTATTTCTACTCCATCTCTAATGAGTGTTTCAACCTCATAAGCTAAGCTTTGTATGAACCAAAGCTCTGATACCAACTGTAACGACCTGACATTTTGACCGCTCCAAGTCGGTATTTAAAACCAATTCGAACCGTTCAAAATGACAGATTGTTATTGCTTATGAAGTTAAAATATAATCATCACAGAATCACAGACACAGAACACAGAGTATGTCACAGCGGAAGAAAATTTATACAACAAGATTTAAGAAAATTTCATATCAGAGTACAGAAGTAAATACAGATATAGTGGAAGATTGAATATAGAATCATACTGGTATTCGGTAATCAGCAGAGATGGGCATAACCGAATATGGTAGATGAACGGCTGGATCTCCAACGAATCACAAGCTCTAACAGACATATCTACAAGCTGAAATACTCGGTCTGACCCGGGCATTTTGCAAGAAATGAAACAAACAAAATACACGAGTCAGGACTAATAGTCTCATATAAGTGAATTAAATCAAATGAAATGTTAACTGAAATATACAATAACTTAAAGGATGTTTGGGATTTCCATCCTCTAAGGATCCGCGAAACTAATATCTATATAATAGTACGCTATTATTGTAACGTCTATTCAGTAAAGTATAAATAATGAAAATAGCGTAAGCGGGATTACCATATTACCCTTACGCCGTTTATAAGCATCAACAGTCTATACAGTACCGTAAATTCACCGTACTGGTGTTATCAGAGGGCACTCCATAGAAAGCAACACTAAATCAAATCGTATGGGCTCGATAAGGATAAATATGACAAGGCACTCGAGGCAATACCCAGGGTAGGATTCTACCAGTTGCACTCCCGGACCGGTGGTAACGCATAGCAGCCACTACCGCCCACCTCGGAACACACTCCCATAATCAAAAAGGGCGCCAAAATCATCAACAAAATCATAGAAATGGTATCGAAGAAGTGCGTCCGATCAAAGGTGCTACCTCAATTAGTCACGGTATAGCTCCTGTTTTAGTCATTTCAATTATGACCCGAAGGTCAAGGCCATTTCGTTATCGTTTGCCTTCTTCAATCCAGTGATCACCTTCAAGTCATCATGCTTCATTCCGGATACGTCATCACGTACACAGTTGTTAAAGTGGTATCGGCACTGACAGAGAGTATGCCACTTGCCGACTCCGGTCTCTTTAACAACCAAACGTTTTCATTTTCACACCGTGGCCATTAGCCTAGAAATCATATTTCGAGTATCGCAAATTAATTTATTTCAAATATTGCCCCAAAATCAATTCCTCAAGTAGTTGGTTTGATTAAGGTTGCAAATCGACTGTTAGAAATTCCTTTGTCAACAATTGGTTTCAAAGTTTCAACTTCCTCGAAATATCGCTATTGCTCGAATTTCTTTATTTCACCCTTTGGATTACTAGACTGGATTGGACATAGCTTTTATTCATATTATAAAAATAATTTTAGAAAAATTTAGTTTTGAAAAATAGTATAGATATATATTAAATTTGAAAATAATGTATATGCATGTATATATGTAGTAGAAAACTATTATAAAGTGTATATAGTTAAAGTAATCAAATTTGTTTTATAAAAGAATACTTACAAAATCACGTAATGCAGAAAAATTGCCTTTATAAGATTTATAGTACTATTAAAAATATTAATCCAATCCAACCCTAAACCCAAGTTTCGCAATTTCTTTTCTCATCAAAATTTCACCTTTAGATCAAATTCCCTTTTGTTTAGTTCAAATTCAATGCTTTACGATTAACGATTTTCCAATATTGTTTGCCTTGGATTTACATATCTATTTATTTTTTTTATAAACCCCAAACAACTTTAACATTAGTTGTAAATCAAAATATGATCCATTAAATTCTAACTTGTTAACTAAACCCGCATTCACCATGATTTAGATAATCATATTCTTTCATGCTTGGAAACACTTTCATTGCGACAAAATTCGTCTTACATTCACGTGACAAAAATTCATTTGACAATCATATATTAAAATAAGCTTTGAAACATTTATCAAGTCTTTGCAGACCTTTACATTAAACTATTCAATTCATAATTCATCATATCATAAACATAAAGTTATGAAAAATTCATCTAGATAGATAAAAGTTTAAGTGTTAACTTGAAACCCTCTTTAAAACTTATTTCCATACAAATTAGATCCCTTTATAAAAATTCAAGGAAACTTTGCACAAAATTTCTTTCAACTTTTCTTTATGATATATAGAAAAATTTCCTTAAGATTTCAACTTGCCAAAGTCGATAAATTACTTAAAATAATTTTATTGACCACGGTGTCCGTATAAAATTTCTATCATATGGTCAAGTGATACGGATATTTATCATTTCAATCCATTCTTTAAAATATCCGAATCCCGGGTATGTATCATTTCAACCCGCATCCCAAATTGATTCGAATACACAAGGGTTCGGGTATGTATCATTTCAACCCAAAATGTTTTCTAATCTAAAGGGGGACTTGCATAATGATAAAATAACATAGCATATCAATATACATCCATATTGTGTCATATGAAATAACGGTGTGTGTCGCACGTGCACAATCACGAAGCAAACAATTCTAGAGCAACTAACATTTCATTCAACATTTCAAATCATTAATTCGCTTAATGAAAATATTAGTCTGTGAGTGAGTAGATACTCACCTTTCTTGGCTCGAAGATGAAATGCAAAATTTGACACGAAAGTGAGGATAAGACTTGATAGCCCTGTGGTGAACATATATCCAAAGAACTTGTATACATATACATATTTATATATGTACAAAACGTGACATTGGCGGTGCACGAATCCATTCCAATTTGACTCTCGACGAATTGGACAATTAAACCCGACCTTCCAAATTAGTTAATCAAGGGAATTAAAACGATGTTCATAAATATGACATGCAAATGAATATATTAGGAATCAAAGTGAAAACTCACTAGCGTGAATCAAATAGGTCAGAAAAATTGACCCATATACGAAGGCTTTGACCAGATCTAAACTCGCTGCCAAGAACAGTGAGTTTCATTCATTCAACAGTCTTTCAGGCATTTTGTCGAGCACTTAGAGTGCTGTATCGCGTAGCAGGTGTCAGAAGAACAACACCACCTCCGTCCTTTTTCTTTCCACGATATGCTCAGTAAGTGTGGAGATGGAAGATCGCCTTCGTTTTGGAGTAGGTGGCAACTCTAGCAAATCAGGCTTTTCACAGTTGAGGGAGGCAAATGTCGAGTGGAAATTTGGCGCTGGTGGTAACTCCAAGTAGTCGTGCATCTAGAAGAGTGTCGGAGTATGCGACTGTCGCGGGTGGCGATACGACTGCGATGGTTGCAGAGGGTGATTGCCCAATGAGTAGTTTTTTTTTCTTCCGATTCCAGTTTTCTTTCGAAAGGAAGAACATGCGTTCTTTGGGAGATGGAGATCTGCGGCTTCACTAGAAGGCAGCGCGATGTGGGGCTCCAGATCTGGTGGAAACCGACGGTGACAGGAAAGACTGTGCGGCGGATAACGAGATTCTCCCAATCTCGATATTTGCAAGGTGGAAATTCCGATTTGAGAAGAAATGAAAGAGACAGAAGAAAGTGAAGGCGCATCCCTGTTATTGAAATTTCTTTGCCTTCCTCTAAGACAATTGAAAGGGAGGCGTGTATCACTGGAGAGGAAGGAACGTGGGTTAAAAACCATGGACGAAATTTGGCCAATGTTTTTTTTTTTTTTCATTTTTCGATGTACAGATAATGGGTAAGGAGAAGGAAGGTAGCGAGAGTAATACGCGTGTGATCTCTCCTCTGACATTTTCAAACACGTGTAAACACTTCTTTCAATCAAACGAACATGCGTTCGGTTTTTTTTTTTTTTTTTCTAAATCAATATTTTACAAATTATATATTTCACATTTGTTTTCCATTAAACGGATTCTAAATTTACTTATCATGTTAAATTTTGCACTATCAAACAACTTACATATTTTTAAGTTTATATTTGAAACTCAAATTCATATTTCCGGTTTGCACTGAAGTTTTCAAGTACTAACTTAAATTCTATTTATAAACATTCATTCAAACAACATACAAATTTAAGTGTACGTAAAAATTTCAAACCCGTGTTTATAGAGAAATTGAGATTCCACATTCACGTTAAGAATCATAAAACATTACATCTTCAATAAATTTTGTCTTTTTAATATATTGAAATTACCGGTTCGTTACACGCGACCACATCATAAGGCCAGTGAAACGACTAAAAAGAGAAAAGACATAAGCAAACTGGCTCTACTTTGGCTTTGGAGATGACCTTGGCCTCTTATCCTTCTTTTGCTTCTCTGGCTCCTCCTTGTCGGCATCAGATTTATCCTGCTTTTTCTCTTCTTCTTATCCAAAGGAGGATCATGTGGAAGGTCAGAGGATTGGGATGCGAGCTGTGTAGTTATCGATTTAGCAGACAACTTTGTAATTAACCCTGATTTGGGATCAGCAGCAGAGATAGGTGGAACATTAGAGGCTCTTGCTCCTCTATTTTTAAGGCCAGCTATTCGTCCTTCTTGGCCTTCAAGTCGGCCAGAGTCATACAATCTTCGTCCTTTGTCTCTTCCGTGATGGTGACCTCCTCTTTTTCGTCTCCATGACCACCATCGGTATCCTGTAAAGCTTCGATGATTTCAACATCCTTGGGAACATCGGTGCTTGATACCACAATGACATTTTTGGTTGTTGTGCCCTCGGTTTGCCTTAGGACCTCATGAACTTCAACACTAGGGGGTACACTAACTTTTTCAACCTCTACTAGTCATGATGCATCCTTCTCTGACGACTTGACACCTATATTATGAGAAGCAACTGTTATTAGTTTGGGAGATAATGTGGTCTTCTCAATTGTTTGCTCTACAATGCGACGACAAGTTACAATAGCTTTGACAAATTGTGGAGAGAATGTGGAGATACCTTCGGCTGACTCCTCATCCGAAGCCGCAGTAGAAACCCCAACTGCTGGTAGAACTGGGTTCTCGAAGATTAAGGGATCATCTGGATTATACTCCTCAACCTTAGAAGTCTTGGGCTCCGATGCAGAGCTTGAACCCTCATCAATTTTGTTCTTACCCTTAAGCTCAAGCCTTTCTTTCTCCATGGCCTCCTGTATTTGACGCCTGCCCTCTGCTAAAGCCTTAAGCTCTCCACCTTTGAGAAAAGTCTGCATGAGTTGATCCTCATCGATTTCTTTGACCTTCAAGCATCGCTTCTCGCTCTCAACAATCTGCTCCCATACATTAACCGAGGTGGTGGGATAATTATTGATCCAAGCAATATCTCGAGCCCGCATGACTTGAGAAAAAAATTCCGCTAGCAGTTCGTCGAACTCCTCTATCTCCTTCTCAGCCGTAGCAAGTTTGGCAGTAACAGTGGAGGCAAACTCGAGAAACACATTAGCAATGCCTTCGGAAAGAGCTTCCTGTTCCTCAGCATGAGCAAGTTTGTCGTTTAAGCTTGCATTTTCCTTTTCAACATGGGAAAGATTGTCCTTTAAGCTTGCCTTTTCCTTTTCCCAAGCAGCCTTCTCCACGGCAAGACGATCCTGCTACGCCTTTAGCTCAGTGTTAGCCATCTTAAGATCCTCTGTCTCTTTCTTTAGAGCCACCCGCTCTTGGATATTGGAGTCAAGCTCAAGATGGAAGCATTTCTTCGCACTTTCTAACTCTGTTTTATTTTTTTCAGCATCTCGCCGAGCTAAAGCAAGCTAAACTTGTGCATTTTCAAATTCCTTCTTAGCCTTGCTCCTGGCCTTACTGTCATGATCAATCTTTAATCTAGCCTGGCTGCATCCATTTCCAGATGATATTCTATAGATTCTTGGCGTGCTTTTTCATCACTCTATATTGTTTAGCCACATGAACAATTTGGCCTACAACCTCTACATCCCATTCATCAGGAACTAGTTCAAGATCCGGAACGAAACGCATCCTCTCAAAATAGATATCGGGGAATTCTTTTCGCAAGCGCTCCAACTTTGCCTTATTATCAGAGGTAAGAACCACCTCCTTTACGGTGGTAGCGTCCAGGTGGTGTTGACCAGAAGGGACAAGAGTCGCTTTCTCTTTTTTCGAACTTTTGCTTAGATCTTTGTCTTTGTCTTTGGATTCATGATGCTTCTTGGAAGATTTACCATGAGACAGTGTACTCTTCGGAGGAGTTAGAGATTTAAGAAGTTGTTTGCCTCCTGACTGTGGCATTTGACGATTATGGTACTTCCCGGGATCTTGCTTTAAAGGAGAGCAAGACCATGTAGAGTGAGACTGATAAGAGTCACAGTGTAATTGACTATCTCTTCTCCGACTGTCACCACGGTCATGCTCGGATATGGAGTTGAGTCTGGGTGTATAGCCACGAAGCTCATGATGAGAATATGAGTGGCGACGAGATGTTTTTCCTGCAAAGAACGACAAACAAGTATAAGACCCATGAATTCAAATAGTACATGAGTGATGTGGCAAGTGGTGCATGTGATTTGTGTATCCCGTATAATTCCTCCTAACAGACCAGGGCCCAGAGCTAGGCTCATCTGTGCAGTATCTTTCTCTTTGGTGGGAGTGGTTTCTTTTTCAGAGGCGGGAAAAAATGGTTCCCCTACGAAGTCTTCAGGTGTGTAGATATTATCCGGCGGGGGTTTTGCCTAACTCCCAAATATCTGCTCCTCTGTCAATGTATCATGAGTGGTAGGCTCAACTGGTGGTGGAGTCCTCGGGGGAGACTGCCCTTTGGACACTGAAACCTCCTTTGGCAAATAAGTTCGGATTTCATCTTCTTTGTATACATTCAAATCCTTATCATCCTGGTCAATCATTGGCAAAAGACTTTTACGAAATTCAGTCATCTTAGTAGCTTACGTGGTCACTTCTCCCTCGAACGGGGGCAGGCTACTAGATTCCTACAAGATTCCCCAACTTTCTGAGTAGGGGGCACGTACTTGTAGGGCTTGCCACCCGGACCAAGCCCAAATCTTACGTCCATAAGGTTGTGTTTGTGAAGGTTCTCGTCGGTTAAACATTTCTTAATTTTATAGAGTTCCGACTTTGTAACACCCTGTTATTTTGAAACACGTCATGAGAGATAATTAAAGAATTAATTTTTAAGAGAAGAATTAGGTGAAACGGGTTACGTCATTGCATTCGTGGCTATTTTCTAGTCAATTTAGACATATAGTTTGCAGAAAACCGATTTAGGATGAAAAGATATCTTTTACTTAAATATCACAACAAAACATGAAAAAAAGAGGAATGAGAAAAAATAATGGATACCATTGTCCTAAGTCTTGTTAACAAAGGACTAAGTAGCCTATTTGGTTAGAGCATGTGACTTGCATACAAGAGGTACAGGGTTCGATCCCCGCTAGCGCCATATTTTTATTTTAGGGGAATGGCTAAAAAGTGGCTTAGTGTGAACGTAGTTCAATCAAAAGCGGTTTAGTGTGAAAAGGGTTAATTGGAGGACTAATTGGAAAATTTCTTAAAAAGAATATATATATATATATATATATATATGACGTGTGGTTGTCAACACCCTGCTGTGCGCATCATGTTGCACACATGGCACATTTTTATTGGTTAATGGTCGTTTTTTTTTGCAACATGGCTATTTTCTATTGGTCAGATGATGTAGACGATTCCTATGGCTCCTGATTTAATCTAATGGCACTAATTAACTCACTACACCTATATAAACACACCTAGACCTAAACCTAATTTCACTACACTAATTCATGGCGCCTCCATGCTGCCTCAACCTAAACAGTCCTTCTTCTTCAACAAGTCAAAGTAAAGGAATTCTGTAAAGGGGATCGAATCTACAACAACTACAACGCCTAATTCTCTTCCTTAATCCAATCTTTGTGAGTTCATTGATTATTTTTAGATTAAAATAATGCTAAAGCAATTCTGACATGTTGTAAATTGGATTTGGGAATTATACATGATAATAAGATTGAATCTTATCAATTCTATCTTAGCCTATAAAATCAGATTCATGATTCTTATATGTCATGTTGATATTATCATCAGTTTTATCGTATCTTTATGATCAGTTCATACTTATGCTTATTGTTATTATTTTGCCTGTTCTTTATCTTATCCTTTCCTCCTTACCATTTTGGTTTTTATAGTCGGGCTACTTCGAGCCTAGGCCAAATCTCATAGAGATGAACGTATCAACGGTATTTTAGGGAACGATGGGAAATTTGGCATAATATACGTTGGGTTGGTTTGGGCATGATAAATGTTAAATTTGGCATAATATATGTTAATTGTTGGGCATGATATGAAATTGGGAATTTCGGGTAATTGACATAATTAGCCTAAAATTTGCATAATCTGCAAATGAATAAATTAGCTAAGATAATCATGCTGAGACACGAGGTTAGACTCCATTTGCGGTAGAAGCCTGCCCGGAACCAACCGGCCTAACCAGCAACCGCAAACGGTCAGTCTAATGTGAGAGGTCATAGGCATAGCTAAAAGATGCTTAGACACAAGGTTAAGTCTACCTTGTGGCAGAAGTCTTCCCGGAACCTCCCGGCACATCCAGCGGCCACAAGCCATCGACTTATTGTAAGAGGTGTGTGCATTAATAACTAATTAGTGTTGATCAAAGATGAATATGATACCTAAAACATGTTAGGTGGATGGGGTTAAGTTAACCTGTGTAAGATGACAACTTAACCAATAATACATGAACAAAGTGGATGGGGTTAAGGCAAGCTTAACCAATAATGCATACTGATTTGATAAGGGGATGGGGTTAAGTCAATTGGGCTGATAGACAACACAAAACTGATATAAGTTTGGGTTAGGATAAGCCCTAAGGAAAAACCTAGCAGCGGTAGGGACCCATTTCAGATAGTAACCCACGTAGTACTATCGGGAAACATGAGCTAGGCAGGGTTGGTGCACGCTTACTGGGCTGATTATAAGCGGTCAAATAAGAGTGAGGGTGTAGCAGTGCGGGTTCCGACGGGTTCGTTAAGCGTGCACAAGTTGTTCCTGGCATTGGAAGATTTAGCCACTGTACATCAGTAGGTATAAAGTTGTGCACCCACGGGTTTCCACTTTGGGAGTGATACACCTTAAGCTGCGACCCGCACAGATATCTACAAGTTAGGGAGCCGATCGATTGTGGGTAGTGTGGGAACATCTAGTATCTATTATGGGCAAGTGGATTTTCAAGGATTGTATGGGGCAGATATCTCTTACTAGATGTTACTCCCGAGTGCTACCAATTGTGGGGTTGGGATCATTTCGTTAAGAATTACTAGTAAGTGGTGCAGAGAATTAAATTAAGTAAGAAATATGGGAAGTGCACTAGACATTCCTTTATATTCATCATGTTATCCAGCTTTACCTTATGTCATGGTTACACTTTCCATCCTGTTTATTCCTGTCATATTGCTTTCTTATTTTCATGCTAAAAGTAGCTGGACTTGCCAAGCTTTATGTCTGACCTTTTTGTTTTTGCCTCTTTTTCTTCCGTTCCTCCCCTCCTCCAAGGTTCTCAGGGAGGAAACACTAAAACTTGACTTGGATTTCTTTCTTCTTGAAGCGCTTGGAAGTGTTGTGAGTAATGCTCAGCTCTATCTCATTACATTATGGCTATTTTGAGTGGGACTATGATTTTACTTTTATATACTCTGATAATAATTTTGTTCAAGATGGATATTTATGTACTTGACTCTAGTATGTGGTTTTGATGTTGTAGTCAAACATGTTTTGCTTTTCCGCTGCAATAAATAAAGTTTGAATTTTCTTAAGTACCATTTATATATATGTCTTATGATATTCTGTTCTATACCCTTATAATGCCCCATGGAAGTTAATGCATTCCCTTAGTGAGTGACATTAATGGACGTGGGGTGTTACACGTGGTATCAGAGCTGAAGGTTACCAGAACAGATAAAAGATTTTGAAAACCATTTTCAAAAGGCATTTTTAGAAAGAAGTATTTTCAAAAACATGTTTTAATGATGGTATTTTCAAGAGAAAGGTTTTTTATGAAAAACATAATCCCCAAAGTCCATATATCTTTCTTTCGATTCTCTACTTGAATCACTTTTTCCTTTCTTTTCGCCATAATTACGTAGGCATGTTAAAACTACGGCACATGTCGGAGGGCAAAGGAATGCCCAAACTCCATCTGTAGCAGCAGTAGTTTCACCTATGGCTAATCTTCTTTCAAGCTTCTTAGGGTTTTCCGTGCGATGGAGCCAGCTTTCAAGAGACTTGTTAACATGTTACACAAGGATGGTAAAAATGAGAATGAGGGAGTTTAGGCTAAGGAGCACAACCCAAGGATGAGAAACTTGTTGATATGGCTTTAATCCACGAAGAGGGTAAAGGTGAAAAGAAAGAGGTGAAAGTGGAAGAATCACAAAATAAGAAAGTAGAACCTAACAAAAGGTTGTAAGGATAACAAGGGCCAAGGGAAGAAAAGGTGTTTTAATTATGGAACACCGGGCCACTTAAGCAAGGACTGTAGGAAGAAGAAGAAGATGGGTTGCTTCCAATATGGTGAGGCAGGACATATGATTAACGACTGCCCAAGGAGGCAAGGACAAGGGCAAGGACAGAGGACATGATCTACTTCTGGAGGGCAGGTTCATGCTCTCATAGCAGCTATGCAAGAGAGAGGTAGAAACATTTCTTTTGAAAGTTTGATTTTCCTTTTCGATCATCCTGTACGTACTTTGTTTGATTCTGGCACTTCACATTCGTTTATATCTGCTTCTGTTGTTGAATCTTTGCACCTAGATACTAGTCTAGTTATGGATCCCATTGTAGTCTCAAATCTTATTGGGGGTACGACCCATCTTTCTATGTTATGTCGGAATTTGAGAATATTTGTGTATGGCGTTGAGTTTGAATGCAACGGTTACGTACTTGGCTTCACGGGCTATGGGTTGATTCTAAGAATGGATTGGCTAGCCATGTATGGTGCCATTCTCAACTGTGAAAAGAGGTTATTAGACTGTTGACTAGTTTAGGTAATACTCTCGATATCTCATGCGACCCTAAGGGTTCTGTTATGATTAGCTACCTAGAATCTCTTGACACATCTATTGATGATTTATTCGATCAGTTGGTTGGTGCTTCGGTTTTCCCATAGTTGGACTTAGCAACAGGATTTCATTAGTTAAGGGTAGCTGAGGATAGTATAAATAAGATTGCTTTTAGGATTCCCGACGGTTTTTTTAAATGGCTCGTCCTGCCTTTTGGTTTGACGAATGCACCCGCATATTTCGTAGACTTGATGAGTAGGGTGTTTAGGGAGTTTCTAAACAAGTTCGTGGTAGTCTTTATGGATGATATCTTGATATTCTCTAGAAGCGAGGAAAAGCATGCCCTACATCTTAGGGAAGTTTTAGAGGCCCTTAGAGCACATCAACTCAAAGCTAAGTTCTCCAAATGCCATTTTTGGAGGAAGGAGGTGAGGTTCTTAGGGCACGTGGTCTCTAAGGAAGGGATAGCAGTGGATCCCGCGAAGGTGGTGGAAATCCAAGATTGGAAAGGTTCCTCAGAATGCAACAGAAGTAAGAAGTTTTCCTGGTTTGGCGAGCTATTATAGAAAGTTCATCAAGGACTTTGCTAAGATATCAACCCCACTTACACGATAGAAGAAAAAGAATTTGACCTTTGCTTGGGATGTTGACTGTGACGGTGCTTTCCAGCGTTTGAAGAGGGCATTGACGACAACTCCAGTTTTAGTTTGGCCTGATGGGAGTAAACTGTTCACAATGTATACCGATGCTTGCGAGACAGGGCTTGGCGCAGTTTTGATGCAAGAGGGAAGGGTGATATGTTATGGTGGAAGGCAGTTGAAAGTCCATGAGAAGAATTACCTTACCCACGACTTAGAGTTAGCAGCCATAGTTTTTGCGCTTAAGTCTTGGCGCCATTACTTGCTTGGTGAGAGGTTTGAGTTATATACAGACCATAAGTCAATAAAATACTTGTTCTCCCAAAAAGATTTAAACTTAAGGCAACAGTGGTGGATGGAGTTCTTAGCATCCTACGATTTTGAGATTCCATATACCCCTGGCAAGGGTAACGTTGTAGCGGATGCCTTAAGTAGAAAGAAGTTGACTTTGAGTCCTTTGTTTGTCGAGCGGCGGAGTTTAGAGTATATCTCTACCTTTGACTTTAGACCCTCTATTGACTATGTACCTGGCTTGTTGGCATCGTTAGAGGTACAACCTACGCTTTTGAGATAGATAGGTGCGGCACAGCGAGATGACCCACAGTTGACAGAGATAGTAGACCGGCTCATCAGAAGGGAGTCTTCGAGCATCTTAGTAGGTATACTATCGATGACAGAGGTTGGTTGCGTAGGGATGGGAGACTTTGCGTACCTTGAGACGAGGGTTTGAGAAGGACAATCTCTGAAGAAGCACATCGTTCTAAGCTGACCATATATCCCAGTGGAGACAAGATGTATGGGGACATGAAGCGAGTTTTCTTTTGGACCGGAATAAAGAAGAATGTGGCTGAGTTCGTTTCTAGATGCTTAATGTGCAGCAAGTCAAGGCTGAGAAAAAGAAGCCTGGTGGTTAACTTCACCCTTTAGAGGTTCCACAGTGGAAATGGGAAAGTGATGCCATGGATTTCGTTGACGGGTTGCTGAGGTCAAGGAAGGGTAATACAGGGATTTGGGTAGTAGTAGATAGACTTACCAATAGCGCCCATTTCATTCCCGTTAAGAGTAAAAGAACAGCATCATGATTAGCATTTGTTTATCTCCGAGAGATAGTTCGTCTACATGGCATACCTTCTAGTATCGTAAGCAATCGAGATCCCATTTTCACTAGTGAGTTTTTGAAGAGCTTGCAAGAGGCGGTAGGAACGCAATTATGTTTGAGCACCGCTTATCAGCCTCAGACGGACGGCCAAACAGCGGATCCTAGAAGATCTATTGAGGTTATGCATCTTGGACTTTGGATGTACATAGGAGGAACATCTTCCATTGGTAGAGTTCGCCTACAACAACAGTTATCAGACTAGTATTGGCATGGCACCTTTTGAAGCTCTATATGGACGACCATGCCGATCACCGACTTGTTGGTGGGAGTCTGCGGATATGATTTTGCTTGGGCCCGATATGATCAGGGAAATTTCGGAGAAGATAAATTTGATTCGAAGACGTATAAAGATGGCACATGACCGACAAAATTCATATGCTGATAAGAGAAGGACCGATCTTGAGTTTAGTGTTGGAGACATGGTCTTTATTAAAGTGTCACCATTGAGGAATGTAGTTCGCTTTGGATCTGTAGGGAAATTGGCACCAAGGTTCGTAGGGCCATTCCCCATTACAGAAAGAATTGAACAGATGGACTACAGAGTGAAGCTGCCCGAGAAGCTAAGTGGTGTTCATGACATATTTCATGTGTCGCAATTGCGGAAGTGCTTACATGATACTGCAGAAGTAGTAGAGCCGAGCATGCTTAGAGAAGTGAGTGGAGTGAGATGCCACGATTAGACGAGCTCCTATATGCATCCTTGGATCGGAGGTCAAGAAATTATGCGACCGAGAGGTCAAGTTGGTTAAAGTCCAATGGGGAGATTGTCAAGGAGACGCGGCTTGGGAGACTGAAGACAAGATATGTGCGTCGTACCCTTTCCTTTTTGAGGGTATGTTCTCAACTTCTCCTTTTTCTACCACTTTGTTTATACTTGTTTTATTGTTTAGTGTATCCTCTCAATTATATCTTCGATCTTTAGGTAGAAAACCCTATGGTTGTAAACATGTGTTTGAGACATGTTTTGATTGATGGTTTCAAGTGGATGCAAGTGATTGCTCGTGGATGCATTTACACACACATTAGGCACTAGATCGCTCAATCACTTTCATACTGCATATGAATGAGTGTTCATAATTAAATTAATGGATGTATATTGAATGTGTTATCATATGGATGCTGCATTTGAATGAATTATTGTGCGCTCATATTGAAATGATATGTATCATTAGGATTCTTTTGCATACATAATGGACGTATGGCACTATCATGTTTTGCATTAAGGAGGTCAACTGAATCAGTAGACCGCCTGATCTTTGCATTAGATAAGGAACATATACACACACTTTTGCATATGTTCATATAGAATTAGAAATATTTTAAGGACAATGGATGCTTGTGGATGATGGATGAGTAGATGGATGATTGGATAGCAGGATACATTCTTCTTAACTTGAAGATTTCGGGGACGAAATCCTTTAAGGAGAGGAGAATGTAACACCCCATTATTTTGAAACATGCCATAAGAGATAATTAAAGAATAATTATTTTTTAAGACAAGAATTAGGTGAAACAGGTTATGTCATTGCGTTCGTGGCTATTTCCTAGTCAATTTAGACCTATGGTTTGTAGAAAACCGATTTAGGATGAAGAACATATCTTTTAATTATATATTGCAACAAAACATGAAAAAAGAGGAATGAGAAAAAAATAATGGATACCATTGTCCTAAGTCTTGTTAACAAAAGACTAAGTAGCCCGGTTGGTTAGAGCATGTGACTTGCATATAAGTGGTACAAGGTTTGATCCCCGCCAGCGCCATATTTTTGTTTTAGGGGAATGGCTAAAAAGTGGCTTAGTGTGAACGCAATTCAATTAAAAAGAGGTTTAGTGTGAAAAGGTTAATTGGAGGATTAATTGGAAAAATTGTTAAAAGGAATATATATATATATATATATATATATATATATATATATGACGTGTGGGTGTCAATACCCTGCTGCTGCACATCATGTTGCACACATGGCGCATTTTTATTGCTTAATGATCATTTTTGCCGCAACATGGCTATTTTCTATTGGTCGGATGATGTAGACGATTCCTATGGCTCCTGATCTAATCTAATGGTCCTAATTAACTAACTACACCTATATAAACACACCTAGATCTAAACCTAATTTCACTACACCAATTCATGGCGCCTCCATGTTGCCTCAACCTAAACTAGTCATTCTTCTTCAACAAATCAAAGTAAAGGAATTCTGTAAAGGGGATCGAATCTACAACAACTACAACGCCTAATTCTCTTCCTTAATCCAATCTTTGTGAGTTCATTGATTATTTTTGGATTAAAATAATGCTAAAGCAATTCTAACATGTTGTAAATTGGATTTGGGAATTATACATGATAATAAGATTGAATCTCATCAATTCTATCTTAGCCTATAACATCAGATTCATGATTCTTATATGCCATGTTGATATTATCATCAGTTTTATCAGTTTTATCATATCTTTATGACCAGTTCATACTTATGCCTATTGTTATTATTATGCCTGTTCTTTATCTTATCCCTTCCTCATTCCCTTTTTGGTTTTTATACCCGGGTACTTCGAGCCTAGGCCAAATCTCATAGAGATGAACGTGCGAACGGTATTTTAGGGAACGATGGGAAATTTGGCATAATATACATTAGGTTGGTTTGGGCATGACAAAGGTTAAATTTGGCATAATATATGTTAATTGTTGGGCATGATATGAAATTGGAAATTTTGGGTAATTATGTAATTAGCCTAAAATTTGCATAAACTGCAAATGAATAAATTGGCTAAGATAAGCATACTGAGACACGAGGTTAGACTCCGTTTGCGGTAGAAGCCTGCTCGGAACAACCGGCCTAACCAGCAACTGCAAATGGTCAGTCTAATGTGAGAGGTCGTAGGCATAACTAAAAGATGCTTAGACACGAGGTTAAGTCTGGTTTGTGGCAGAAGTCTGCCCGGAACCGCCTGGCACATCCAGCGGTCACAAGCCATCGACTTAATGTGAGAGGTCTGTGCATTAATAACTAATTAATTTCGATCAAAGTTGAATATGATACCTAAAACATGTTAGGTGGGTGGGGTTAAGTTAACCTGTGTAAGATGACAACTTAACCAATAATACATGAACAAGTGGATAGGGTTAAGGCAAGCTTAACCAATAATGCATATTGATTTGATAAGTGGATGGGGTTAAGTCAACTGGGCTGATAAACAACACTTAACCAATATAAGTTTGGCTTAGGATAAACCCAAGGGAAAAAGATAGTGGCGGTAGGGACCCATTTCAGACAATAACCTACTTAGTACTATCAGGAACCCTGAGCTAGGCAGGGTTGGGGCACGCTTACTGGGCTGATTATAAGTGGTCAAATAAGAGCGAGGGTGCAACAGTGCAGGTTCCGACGGGTTCATTAAGCGTGCACAAGGTGTTCCCGGCATTGGAAGATTTAGCCACTATATATCAGTAGGTATTAAGCTGTGCACCCATGGGTTGCCACTTAGGGAGTGATACAGCCTAAGCTGGGACCTGCACAGATATATACAAGTTAGGGAGCCGATCGATTAGTGGTAGTGTGGGGACATCTAGTATCTATTATGGGCAAGTGGACTTTCAAGGATTGTATGGGGCGGATACCTCTTACTAGATGTTACGCCTGAGTGCTACCAATTGCGGGGTTGGGATCATTTCGTTAAGAATTACTAGTAGGTGGTGTAGAGAATAAATCAAGTAAGAAATCTGGGCAGCGCTCTAGACATTCCTTTATATTCATTATGTTATCCAGCTTTACCTTGTGTCATGGTTATACTTTCCATCCAGTTTATTCCTGTCATATTGCTTTACTTATTTTCATGCTAAAAATAGCTGGACTCGCCAGGATTTATGTCTGACCTTTTTGTTTTTGCCTCTTTTTCTTCCGTCCCCCCCTCCCCCCCCCCCCCCCCGGTTCTCAGGGAGGAAACACTGAAGCTTGACTTGGGTTTCTTTCTTCTTGAAGCGCTTGGAAGTGTTTAGAGTAATGCTCAGCTTTATCTCTTTACATTATGGCTATTTCGAGTGGGATTATGATTTTACTTTTGTATACTATGATAATAATTTTGCTTAAGATGGATATTTATGTACTTGACTCTAGTATGTGGTTTTGATGTTGTAATCAAACATGTTTTGCTTTTCCGCTGCAATGAATAAAGTTTGAATTTTCTTAAGTACCATTTATATATCTGTCTTGTGATATTCTGTTCTATACTGTTATGATACTCCATGGAAGTTAATCTATTCCCTTAGTGAGTGAAATTAATGGACGTGGGGTGTTACAGACTTGCTTTTTAAAAGCTGAGACAACCGGTCCTCGTACACCGAGCCTTCTGTCTTTTGGAAATTATGAGTTGTACAGAGAAAGAGAAATTTTAGCACTTCAATCATATAATTGGAGCATGCAATGAAGAATTCGGAACCTACTTGGTGACTCTGGATCTGCACTTTTCTCTAATATTCTTGTTGAGCGTCTATCAGACGTGGCTGTGTTGGTGATTAAACATGAGAGATTAGAACACAATTACCCGTAAACCCCGTGTGTGTACAAGTGTTGAAGTGTATGGGTGTGTATGGTACTGGAAAAGAAAAGCGTAAATTTAATCAGATAAACATAAAATTGATCGTTGTATACTGCCAATTTGTGTGGTCATTCAGTTCACAAGGTTCATTTTGAAGGCTCTATCCTAACTGTTCGTTGATGTGTTAGAGTTGCGTAAGATTTCAGTCAAAATGTAGGTCGGTTTGCTGGTTAAACTGGCTCGCTAAGGCCTTATGAATTGGCTCGTGATCAAAGGTCGACTCGTGAAAGAGATTTTGGTTTGTGACTAGGGGATGGCTCGTGAAGTAAGGGTAGATCATGGACGGAGCCCCGGGTCATGGTCTGGATTCGGGTCGAGAGTTAAAATGAGATACCCACTGACTCGTGAACGAGGGATTCGTGAGCTACCTCCACGACCCTACCCGATCCACCCTTCTCACGAACCGATGCTTCTCCCACTTTCACGACCCAAACCAATGCCTTGCTCCTATTTGTAATTTAACCCGACATCTGAACCCTCCTTCACGATCCACTTCAACAAGATGGCCCACGAACCGAAGCGCTGAAGCATGCTTCCACTAGCCTCACTTCCTCCAACTCAACGTCGTCACGAACCACACCATCACGCCATTCACGAATTGACCTGCTGGGACTCGTCCTCCTTGTTAACTCTTTCTCCTACCTATAAATTCACACCCTCCATCTGAATCGAACCCAATGCATCACCTCCAATTTCAGGCCTCAACGCCGCAAACTCCACCGCCATCATTGCTACTGGCTAGCGACGACCTCAAGAATCCACAGCAAACCCTTTGGAGTTAAAGAAAAATGAAGGAAAAAATAAATCGCAGTCAAGATCGCTTTGACTATCTATTTAGAACGGATTAAGGGGGTGTTGCTGATTTTGGGGGAAAGGACGAGTTAGGGTTTTGAGCTCAAGGAATAAAGCCGCGGCGGCAAGACTGAAAAGGTAGAAAGAAAAAAGGAGAAAGGAAGGGGGTGGCTTATATAGCTTACACAGGGGCTTTAGGTCTCCCCTATTTTGTCTTATCGGATCGACCAGGCCCACTGGACCACGAACGCACCAATGAGCCCATTGATTGCTCCCGCAACAGCATGATCTACTGCCTGTTCGTGTTACATACCCAAGGGGCACGAACCGTGGCATAGCCTGGTGACCCAGACTTTGACACGACTACCGGATTGGAAAGCTAGAGGTTCCTACTTACAGAAGCAAGGAAGTTACTTAACACTATTTTTTACAAAAGTTTAAGGACACACCTGAAGAATTGATCGCAATGCATTCCGGAATTTAAGAGATCAAAGTCGATCAATAAGCAGAAAAATAAATGGAAACCTAGCCTGATATTTATACCCATCAAAGGACACGGCTGCTCGAAACATCATAACCGTACAAGTAGACGTAACTGTTGATCCACAACCTTCCAAGAAAAGGTACTTCGGCAATTTTGAAGCATGCTCCATCCCTGATAAAACATACTTCGAGGGGGCAAAATGTTGGCTAGTTTTGTGATTAAGCCACCAAGAAGGAAAATATCTATATGTGAATGAAGAAAAACTCATATACAAAAGTTCAAGACAGATTTACCTTGGTTCGTGAAGCACTATAACCCGACCGTGACCCAGCTGACTCCACCCGCTCGTGATCCCCCTGTCATGACCCGCTCATGACGCAGTTCCTCGACCCGCTCGTGAGAAGCTACCCACGACCCGTTCGTGATTTAGAGTCACGAACTTACCCTGCGACCAGAAAATGGTGGCCAAGACTTGGTCATTCATGAACCGAGAATGAAGGATCTTGCGACACCTGCCCATAACCGCCATTTTGACTATTTTTCTATCAAGCCACGAACCAGTCCGAGATCCTTGGGATCTGTGCCACATGTCTTCATGAACCGCCTGTAGACATCACCTATAAATAGCCCTATACTTGGCATTTTTAAGGATCTTTTGGGAAATTCTGAGTATTGTTTCCACTATTATTGTTTCCCCATTATTTATAATCAGTATTTTCTCGAAATTATTGAGTGAATCATCATTGTAAAAGTGAGATTGAGAGAAATCATTGATTGTACATGCATTCAATGTATAATCAAAGACATATAAAGTGGACATAGGCTCGTTAACGCTGAACCACAATAAATTTGGTGTGTTGGTTACATTTTCTTTCATTTCTAGTTATTATTCTCTGCTATTCTAGACAATTTGGGTGTTAGAGCCATAATTTGGTCTAACACTTGTTAACCTTTCATTTTTAAAAATATAACGATGATAGGGAATTCTAATAATTCAGGAATAGATGGCAGTGGAAAAATGGTTATGTGCTTATTCAATTTGTTAATCGAATACAACACATCCACATTAGTTAAATTTAAGTTAAAAAATTTAAGTTAAATTAAAACCATTTTTTTGATGAATGTATGAAAGGATATCGGTGTTACAAGCCAATTAGTGCCATAAATTAATAATGTATATGCTAAACTATACTTGATTGCGGGTGAATTGTAAAATATTTTCTATACAATGTTTGTCACATGTTACTTTATCGATAATTTAATAAACTACGACTATGGCATCATACTAGAGAACAACACAAAAAATTGCTAGTTGTGAAAAGAACTGAAAGAAATACCCCATTAGATAGTTAAAATGTTGAAATAATTGTCATGGTTTTATTGATCCATTACTCCAAAACGTTGTTTGATGGTTCCGATCGTCTATTATCAAAGGTAAAGTGAAACAGTCCACATCTCTTAGCATTCTCCAAAGTCGAGCCATGCCAAGAAATATGGAACATTTTAATATAAAGAAGCAATAACAAAAACTAAGATTCATAAGACATAAAAATAAATACAATGGAAATATGGAACATTTTAATATAAAGAAGCAATAACAAAAACTAAGATTCATAAGACATAAAAATAAATACAACGGAAATATATATCTTAGGAACAGCTAATTATTCAAAATATAATTTTATTCAAAATGAGTCTTCATAACAACCATATGTCTTACATAATCTCCGCCTTACACCGTAATCAAGGTATAAAAATCACTTCCCTTCCCAAGTACAAATCCATACTATGACATATTAAATGACATAAAATAGAAGAAAATACATCACTAGAAAGAAAAATAAGATCTCTACAACAGAATCTTTTAAAGCTTTCAGTAAAATAAACTTCGTCCTGTGAGCTTAATGGGGGATGAAAAAGAAGAAAGAGGAGTAGGTCAGACATAAAGTCTGGTGAGTGAAGTAATTACTAGCATTTCTGAGCAACTCAAAGATAATAGACTTAACAACAATTCCGGTGTCATAAGGTAATATGTACATGCACAACTTAAAATGACTTCTAAGGTAATTAGATTGTTTGTCTAGTTCAAGCTAAATGATTGATTGTTTATAATGTTTCTACTACTTTGAAAATCTGTTTAGGATACTTTTTCCTAATTCTACTAAATGATCAGTTTTTCCGACCACCTCTTAGCATGGTAATGTGTCACTATGAATCTACCTGCCATGAAATCAAATCAATACGAATGACCATCTTTCGATCCACCAACAAAAGATTCAAATTAGTGCATGGGTGTAATTGCGAATCATTTCCAACTTCGATTCTGCATGCACGGTTATCATCTAGACTCATTAGAATGTCACCCTACCTCTTTGACCTCTTATTTTCCTGCTTTAGCATAGCTTGTCCGATTTCAATAGATCTAAGATAATCAGTCCTTGACTTAAATGGGAATGCTGCTAGGAATAGGTTTTATCAACTAATATTCTAGTTTTTCCCATTTCCCCATTTTTGTTAGACTAAATTTTTGACTACTTATTTTCTTGCTTCAGCATAGCGTACTCGATCTCAATCCCAGCTCTGAGATCATTCGATCTTGTTCTGAATGGGAATGCTTCCATGAACATGTCAAATCCAATAATATTCTGATTGTGTTTCTTTTTTTGGCCCAAACCTAGATCTAAGCCCAACCTATTGACTCAGTCCATGAGCTAAGCCTATGATATCTACTTATGATAGGTTTTATTCTTTTCTTTCAGATTCATTTTATTATGAGGTTCTAACTTTTCAATATCATAATAAGCTTTTTCATCTTCCTTACTTTTTAAATTATTATGTCTGTCATAATTTACTGCAATCACTATAATTTGTCTATTTCAGTCTAATTCTTTTTTATTACAAATCTACAAGTAGTATAAATGCTTTATTTGAATTTAATTTCTACCGTTTCATACGTATTCATGAAATTCACTCTCTTTACATTATTTTTCACATCGCTAAATTTTTAAAACTAACATCCACAGATTTGTTAGTTGTTCAGAACATATATTCAGAACATATATAAATAACTGAACAAAATAAAATAACTATAAGAAAAAGATTGAAAAATCAACTTATAGAAATTAACTAAAACTGTAAGAAAAGATGGAAATATTTAGATTTAGGTTCTACCTCATACAATAAGAACAAAGAGGGAAAAGATTTTCGTATGAGAGAATGTCTAGGTCTAAGGACTTATCTATAATGGAGTTTAGGGCTCAAACCGTACGATTAGCTAATTAAATATGGTCTAGCCATGTCATAGACCAAGAATTAACCTTTCGATTAAACAACAAACGTCTAGATTTTTAAGAATTAAACTTTTAAATTCCATCATTTTGTAGCTAGATGTTTTCATATCCAGAACATAAGGTGTGTCAACCAATATTGCTTAGGGATCGACTGCAGGTCGTCTTGAGAATATGTAGGGTCAACTTTGGCTGTGTTATATATATATATATATATATATTCTAAAATAATTTTTATTTTTTCTAAACAAAAACTCTTTCATATTAGCTCTGAATTCGATGGTATACATATGAAAAATGTGCACAAAATTGCCACGGACACAATGGAAAAATTTCCATACCCAAATTCGGACATCTTTAAAAGTTTCCTTTTTATCTTCTTTTTGTAGTTAATTCCTTCTTATTAAATTCATTTCTCTTTATTGGTATTATTGTTATAATTATAATATCTCTTTACATAAAGGATGCATTGTAGTCAAATTCTTAGGTAACTTGCTAAACTAATTCAATACAGGGAAAAAATTGGTAAGTGCTACTGGTAGATGCAACTTGCTGAGAAGGTTTTCACGCATATTTACATTATTACTAATGTTGATTTGTAGTATCTGATAATTAAGACGAATATTTGACTTACTTTGGACTGATTTGGATGAAGATTAATGATTATATTTACTAATTAAAGGTCTATGCCACTATTCCTAAACTAATGAGTTATGCAGTGCTCTATGTGCATTTACAATAGTTGATGCCGCCAAGCTGATAATTATTGTTTCCTAACTGAAATGGATTTGTTTTGATCTGCAGATGCATTACTGGATTCTAATATATTTATGACTTTCTTAAAGCTTGTATGAGCTTATCTTAAATTCTCAAATAAAGCCATGCATATGTTTGTATTGCATTACATTTTTTTAGGATAAAGTGATTCATTATAGACAAAAACAATTGTCTAACTAGTAAAGACATTTTAATTTGATGCTAGATGTCACGGGTTCGAGTCTTGCCATGCGAGATTTAACCCATTAGTCGTATAGTATGTTATATATTACTTGGAATTATATATAATGTAACCAATTACAAAAACAGTGTTCATTATGTTTGATTTAAATCAATTAACAACGTCACTTCTATTAAAAAAACTGATTTCTTTTAAATTGAAATTGCATGTATTTTATCCCACGACTAAAATATCAATGTGTAGTTCTTAGTGAGACACCCCACACCCCTTAACATATCCTTGTCAAGTCATGTCAAGGAACATGGAGTATCTATGTATAACTAAATCATTAGAGAGACTAAGGATCACAAGACAAAATAAACATTTATAAAGGAAAATTTTAATACGAAAAGATAATTCATAAAGCTAGTACTTCAAAACACCATTACTTTAAAACCAACATATTACGAAATATCTACAACCTCAATCCCATAAAACCATATTAGAGTAAGTACCTAAAATATCCTATACAAGTTAACGGAATAGTGAGGGGATTATCAAAACAACCTTTGTAGCGCCTTATCAAGAACACGACACAAGACTGAGAATAAAGACCTTATCTAGTGAACTAGAGATTCAAGTCAATGGTGCAGGTGGTATATACTTTGGTTGAGGGCATGTTCGCTCCGCTCCTAAATGTAACTGTTCTTGTTCACTCGAAGTGAACTTATGAAAGGACTGGGCCACTAATTAACTACCACCTATTGTGGCAATCTAGCATTTGGTATCTCATATACTAGCATTTTGATATATCGGATAACGCAGCTCCTTATGAGACGAATTCCCGTGCATTTCCTGATCCAACTCTATGCTGGTTCAATCAATCCTTCTCTTCACTTCGCTCGGACGAGGTGTGGACCCAATTAATATACTATAGGTCTCCTCACTTTTCTCGTCTAGTTCCCAAGGTCGCCTTGATCGGGGTCACAATTGATATACTTGGCTCCTCGCCTTGCTAGTAATTCATTCTTATGGGGTCCCTCTTTGAGCCATAAGGATTTGTTATTGATACTACTGGAAGTAGTTGTATTGGTGAAAACCTGATGCCCAATGATTCATATTAATCCAAAGGCTCGCTATGCACCAATACCAATGAACTGAGTGGATGGCTAAAGATGAAACAAATATATGAAAGAGGAACAGAGCTATCAAGATGTGCTTCTATCTGTCCGGAATCAAGCATTACCATGTGAGCCTAATATGGAAAAGGAAAATGAGAATGGATCGGAAAGTGACTATTAAAAAGATAAAAATCAAGAGATAATAATTTCAAAAGTTGTTCTAAGTGTTATAAGGACATGGTTTTCTTGCTTTACTTAATCTGGTTGCTTAGAATGATTGTTAGCACTACAGTATTTACTGTAGAAGTAAATTTCTTCTAAAGAAGTGATTCTTTATTCTACCTTGATCGGTCTACTACACTTTACCATGAAACTAACATGATAGTCGATGCCTCTTACACCAAATCAAAATCTTCCTAGGCAAGAATCATTGGGATGAGTTGCCCTAGTAGTTGTGGTCACTTATTTCCAGTGCCGAAGTAGCATGCATATCCATTCAGATGCACACTATCTATTGCGCTAGAAATCGCATTATCTTAATTCCCTCAATGGTTCTTGCATGCCTGGTCATCATTGGGACACACTGCCTCCAACCCTATTTTCTATTAAGTTGCTTTTTTCCATGTAGACGTGCATGTCTATTAGCCGATATTGAGCCTCCAAACATTTATCTAGTTTCTCACTTGCCTTAATCCCCATGACTGAGTTTTAAACTATTGACCACTTATTTCTTGCATTGACGTGCGTGTCTGTTCACCATTTGGGACAAACCCATAAATTAAGCTCGGTACTCAATGCGACTATATTGTTTTCCATCACTGTGATATTCTAATCTTTTTAGGTTTTTTACTTTTTCGAGATCGTCGGTGTTTGAAATATATTTCTATTAATCATGAGCTCTTGTCATAATAATACTACACGTTTTTATCTTATTATTTTAAGGAATGTCGTTTTAAGTTTAAGAACTTGCTTCTTTACTTCTATTAACTTTAACAATAGTACATTTTCTGCTTTCGGATTTACACAAACTACATGTATATTTGATCCTTTCTATTAGTTTTGCATTTTCAATTTAAATCTATGTTACGTGAAATTTCTCTTTTTTTCTTCTAATTTTACATAAATTAAATGGATTTAAAACTTTTTTTAATCAAAAAATTATAGTATTATAAACTACATAATAAATGCAAAAGAAATGTAAATTGGATGCAAATAAACTGTAAATTTACTTTATTTAACTACAAATAGAAATATTAACTATAAATGTAGTTATTGATTGTACATAACTATAAACTACTAGAAATATGTAAAAAATTAAAACCACTTTTGAACTTATTATTTGACGTTCTGTTTCCTTATTTCTCTCATAACTCTTCCGTCTTAGCTTGGATTAAGATAAGTTATATATGGAAGTTGTCCAAAAAATGGCCATAGACTCAATGGTGAAACTTCTAATTCGAACATCTATATAAGTTTATTTTCTTATTAATTTGATTTTTAATTAATCTTATTATTAAAATCTTAAGGTGTTACATTTAGTTTATGTTTACTCTGTTGTTTCAAGGATCAAAAAGTTTGGCTTTAAATACTCAAGTCTCCGATCTTAAAAATGTGGTTAGCTATAGAATGTTGTTATCCGTTAGGATTATTACTGATGAAATTTTACTTAAAGTAGCCCAGGTTACTAGTTTCATTTATCCTATATTGTCTTTTGGGTTAACTTATTGTAAATGTAATGGTATTATCAAGACAACGAGTTGCCATGCATTAATGAAAATTTATACACTTATAAGCTCTTCGTTATTCTACAAAGAGCTTTCATCAACTCTATGAGTTATCTTCCAGCAATCTGAGCTTTGAAATGGTTATGACCTGATCATATTGACGTAGATATATAACAAAACTAACTAATGGGGCTTTTCAGTATGTTTGTACTAATAGTAGTTCCAAAATAACACGACTTTAAATAATTAACTAATATATGAGTATACACTAATTTTTTGTTGAATTAGTTACTAAGACTCCACTCTGCTTTTGTGCTTCAACGATGCAATGTAGAATGAAGGTTGTTAAATCATCTAATTTGAAAATATAAATATGTATAAATGAACTAACATAAAAAAATTCGACTAATTATAACAGAATTGTTGATTTACAATGCAATTTATATAGGTGAAGAATGAGTCTATGATGTTACAGGTTATGTCCACAACACAAGTCATATGCACAACAAAAAGGGATGCCATAAAATTCTTTCCGCTAACTTTCTTAAGTACCATAGCATTTTATTTAATTAATGGAAAATTATATAAGGTGTTACTTACCCTTTAGGTCCAACTTTTTTGGACAATTCAAATGTACATGGCCCAATAGTCAATGATCGAACAACTAGAAATGTTAATCGAAGGTCTGGATATCACGGGACAATGGTCAAGAAAGCTTGTGAGAACTGTGAGATGAAGTTCTCAGAAGATTAAGTGATAAAGCTCCTAAATACACATCATCCTACTTAACAAATCATTGTCAAGTTGCATTAATCTAGACAAGTGAAGATTAGGAGGCTACAAAGGCAGATTCCATCTTTGGTGAAGATGGTTAGATCAAAGAGCCTTAAAATGTCCAGTTAAATAGGTTGTTTTTCAAAGTAATAAATTCCTAATTTGGTTTGGATTTGATTTGATTTTTTGGATTGCACTGAATAGATTAGTTGAATTATGTTTTGTGTGGTTTGACTGAATGATTATCTCATGATAATGGTTTAACTTTATCACTATATCATCCTTATGTTTTTCTGTATAATTATCTCTTTCATGATTAGTCTATATTATTTGATTTAAGGGAAGTTAAATATTCATATAGTGCTAGAGTTAGAACTAGGATTATAAAGTACTAAAGTAGTTACAGAGTTATTAGTTTTTGTTGATCACAAAGAGGGGGAAATATAAAATAGGTTAAATAGGCATAGATTAAGGGAAATTTTATAATTTCGGGGGAGTTAGGTTATATTTTATTAACAAAAATTGTCATCATCAAAATTGGGAGAATTTTAGTACCATAGAAAATGGTTTTGATGATAACAATTTTAGAAAATAATATCTATATAATAAAATTCCCCCCTTGGACAAACAACAAGACAAAGAGTGGTTTAGGTTTAATCCCGCAAAAAGAAATCCACCATCCTAATTTAAACACATCCCCTGATATTTTGATTGCCACCTCATCCGCATTTGCTTTATATTTAGTTATCACACATATCAGTAACTTTTCTCTCCCACTTTCACGTTCCCACGTCTTCCTCCACTCAGCTCTAAATTCTTTCTTCCACCAACCCTTTTTATATATTTGTAGATAACCTCTTCTGTCTTCTCTTCTCGCAAGTCGCAACTTCGTCTTCTCTTCTCGTTTAATCCCATCTCCACCCAATTCACGCATTCTAATCTTCCCTCTCAACATTTTTCCGCTTACCAATTCACTTACCGTACACGATATTATGTCCTCTGTACACGATGCGCGATGACAAGCAGCAAAAATATTTAATAATCTCATCATTCACGGAAATCTTTGGGCGGATGGAGATTATATTGTTTCCAAAAGTGTATGTTTGCTACATGAATATGGGGTTAATGTCATTGTGTTTGACAATCATGTAAGTGTTTATCTTTTAGTTATATGCTTACATGTTTTAATTTGAGATTATTAGTACATAACATCTACCCATATCTTGAAGGATTGACATGTTTACCCAGACCGGCCTATGCAAATTCGGAGAAGCACATGGCCAAGATGGAGAACAAGTCTAGGAAGTGAATATAACCTTTGCTCATGTATTCGTATACTCTTTAATTTAATTATCAATTCATATTACATTTTTCATATCACATTACAGATTTGGGATAGTGCAATACTGGCCTATAAAGAGGATACAATGAATAATCGGAAAACTACTGAACGGCCATTAAAAAGAATTACGGTAAGACAATCTACTGCTTATATTTTGAATACTAAAATAAGTACATTTTTCGTTTTAACTAACTACTTATTTACTCTTTTTTGCAGCTTAACTTGCACTCAACACATTGGAGTAAGGACGTGGTGATCGATAATTACACTTTTTTACGTGTACTTAAAAATATGTTTAAATGTTGATAATAAGTTTTAATATATATCCTGTATCAAAGTCTGTTATATTTATTTTTGTCCTCTCTGCATTTGCTTTTTGTGAAAAAAATAATATTTCGTGTGATGTGGTTAGCTTAATTTAACATGCTGTGAATACCTCTTGAATCTTGCCTTATGTTACTTATGA
Organism: Allium sativum; assembly: GCA_030737875.1. NCBI lineage: Eukaryota > Viridiplantae > Streptophyta > Magnoliopsida > Asparagales > Amaryllidaceae > Allium > Allium sativum. Next base: position 703,943,956 of record CM060913.1, on the reverse strand, counting down.
TTTTGATGTTGCTATATACCTTTCGGAGTCAGTTGAGCATACATACGAAATCTTTACTGTAAGTCAGTCGTGTATATAGCAAAGAAGTTACATAACATAAACTGCTATATGAATTATATTTTGTTTGTTGATAGACATTCCTAGCATCTCACGCATGCAATAAATAGCTTAAATGAAAAGATAAAAATGTGCAAATCATAAGATCCAATCACTAACGATATTCTAATGATACCCAATTTCAACTATGAAATTAGCATTAAATGGGTTGGGACCTAAAAGCTTCAAAATATATTTGAAATTATGTTGCTATATATAATTTAGCATTAAATGGCTCAATTTAACATGCTGTGAATACCTCTTGAATCTTGCCTTATGTTACGTATGATTTTGATGTTGTTATATATAAGTTAGCATTAAGTGGCTCAATTTAACATGCTGAGAATACCTCTTGAATCATGTCTTATGTTATGTATGATTTTGATGTTGCTATATATAATTTAGCATTAAATGACTCAATTTAACATGCTGTGAATACCTCTTGAATCTTGCCTTATGTTACGTATGATTTTGATGTTGCTATATGTAATTTAGCATTAAATGGCTCAATTTAATATGATGTGAATACCTATTGAATCTTGCCTTATGTTACATATGATTTTGATGTTGCTATATATAATTTAGCAACATCAAAATCATATGTAACATAGGGCACGATTCAAGAGGTATTCACAGCATGTTAAATTGAGCCATTTAACATGCTACCTATCTTGCCTTATGTTTCGTATGATTTTGATGTTGATATATACGTTTTGGAGACATGCGAGCATACATACTCATATTTAATGTAAATGGGTCGTGTATATAGCAAAGAAGTTACATAACATAAACTGTTGTATGAATTAAATTTTGTTTACTGATACACATTCCTAGCATCTCATGCATGCAATAAATAGCTTAAATGAAAAGATAAAAGTGTGCAAATCCATTTCATTCTATATAAGAGCCAATCACTATCAATATTCTAATGATACCCAATTTAAACTATGAAATTAGCACTAAATGAGTTGGGAGCTAAAAGCTTCAAAATATGTTTGAAATTTTAAAAATGATATATCAAAAGATTACTGTATAAAAACGGAGTGAAATTGTTTATATTCCATTACAATGGAGTGAAATTGCATTTCAAAAGATTTGTAGATAATCAGAAAGGTTTTGTATATTTACATCTTCATAGGGTCTTTATCTAAAAGTTACTATATTATTGGTGATATAATTTAGCACTAAATGGTTCAATTTAACATGTTGTGAATACCTCTTGAATCTTGCCTTATGTTAGGTATGATTTTGATGTTGCTATATACGTGAAATTGTTTATATTTCAGTATAATGGAGTGAAATTGCATTTCAAAAGATTTGTGGATAATCGGAAAGATTCTGTATATTTACATCTTCATCGGGTCTTTATTGAAAAATTACTATATTATTTTGGTGATATAATTTAGCATTAAATGTTAAAAATACTGGCATTGCATGTTTGTAGCCTTTAAACCTGTTCCAATTACGAAAATCAAATATAATATCAATTTTATAGAAAAATGCAGTTATGGACATTATTTTAATTACTCCTTCAATATATACTACGTTAGACTCATAAAATTTAACATACTCTTCCTTCCACATTCATAGCCTCTCTTTTTTACTCCTCAGTTTTGTTCTCTTCCTAACACATCATGACTAAGGTAATTCTCTTCTTCTAACTTAACTGCTACTTTTTTTTACATTTGCTTAGCTCATTTTACATTAAATTGTGCAATCCAAGCTTTCTGTGCCAACCAAACAGTCTCCATTATCCATTTCAGTACAAAAACATAAACGTAAAAGCACATGTCTAACTATACCCCATAAATCAACCAGCTATGAAACCACCACAATTGTGACCAATTTCCCATCTCCTACTGCTCCTCAAGTTCAACCCAACGATTTTCAGAACGAAAATCAAGCTCACGATCTTCCGCCTACTACTTCACAACATACGGATAACGAAGACGAAGCTCATTGGAATGCAGTGGTTTGATACAATTTTTTTCCAACCATTCATAAAACTATATTTATCGTACGTATTCCTTTACTAACCAATTTCTTTTAAACTGCAATTTGCGGACTGTGATGGGATCCAGGCAGAGTATCTGGTGTCAGTTTTCTTTTTTTTCAAAATTTATGAAACTGAGGATGTATTCTGCACTAACAAATTACTTTTGTTTCTCATTTGCATTTCCGGTATAAACACCTAGCTGTATTTCTCTCTGTACCCATTTCCCTTATGTAACTCTTATACATAAGTGCACCCATGCATAGTTTTGTGTTCTGCTACACGTTTTTTCGTGTACTTGAGCAAATATTTATGGAAAATGTGTTTTAGTCGTTTTCTTTGTGCACCCGCTCATGTTGTCGACTCATATTTACTTTCTGTTTCTAACTTCCTATGCACACTTTTATTCCTCATGATGTACTTATCTAGTTTAATGTTTACCGTATTTTTTTCCCACTTTTTGTTGTTACACTATTTGTCATTGTCGTTTATTTTTTGTCCATTCTACCTTCTGTTCTATATAATAACTGTTTGTTTACTTTTCCATTGTATCTTGGGTCTTTTTTTAACTGACCATCTATAAAAACTTGATGATGAACATTTGTTTCATCCTATTGTTCTTGGCTGACATAACAAATATTTCACATACGCCTTCGTATATTGATTACCATAGGGTATGGAGAACTTGCTTCCTTTATGTTGACAGCCTGTTTATAGATCAATTATCTTTGATAGTATGATGTTTCTATGTTGCATACGTAACATGTTACCTGCTTTTTAATTAATTAGTTAAAATATTGTCTGTATGGCCATTTATTCAGTAAATTTGGACATTAAAGGGAATGATTCATTGGTTATATGCATCTGAAGTTACGTGTACATAGCCAGCAACAACAATGTAATTCTAGATCACACATCTTAACGTAATATTAACTTTAAAGCTACATATGAATAAAAACAAGTCTGAAATCATAAATCAGAAAAGAAGTCTAAACTGTGCATGAAAAACGTAAGTTTCTATGTCAGTATCATTAGCTATTGCTACCGCTATCCATGATTATTTCATTACCATTTGTACCTTCAATTAAAATAACATGTGTTAAAATTATAAATATATCCAACAGCATTCATTACTAATATATATATATATATATCCTATTATTGACATATTATTATACTGTGTAAATATAAAAATCTATTGCCATTTTAACAAGGTCCTTCCTAAATAAATTATTATTTATCATACTTGGAGACGTGAAATATTATCATACCAGCAGCCAAATTATATTCTGTGGTCCACGACATTTGTTTCATCCTATTGTTCTTGGCTGACATAACAAATATTTCACATACACCTTCGTATATTGATTACCACGGGATATGGAGAACTTGCTTCCTTTATGTTGACAGCATGTTTATAGATCAATTATCTTTGAATGTTTCTATGTTGCATACGTAACATGTTATCTGCTTTTAAATTAATTGGTTAAAATATTGTCTGTATGGCCATTTATTCAGTAAATTTGGACATTAAAGGGAATGATTCATTGGTTATATGCATCTGAAGTTACGTGTACATAGCCAGCAACAGCAATATAATTCTAGATCACACATCTTAACGTAATATTAACTTTAAAGCTACATATGAATAAAAACAAGTTTGAAATCAGAAAAGAAGTCTAAACTGTGCATGAAAAACATAAGTTTCTATGTCAGTATCATTAACTGTTGCTACTGCTATCCATGATTATTTCATTACCATTTGTACCTTCAATTAAAATAACATGTGTTAAAATTAGAAATATATCCAACAGCATTCATTACTAATATATATATCCAACTGCTTTTCTAACCAATTTTTTTCTTCACTGCAGTCTGCAGACTGTGATAGGATCGAGGCAGAGTATCTGGCAAGGCGTTCAAGGAATTAATCAACCTGCTTCTCCATTATAACCTCATTTCCTTCTTTCCACACTCACCAGTTCCGTTTGTATTCCCCTCTAATAAATTACATTCACTTCCCACCTGTGTTACCACTGTATAAACTTGCCTGTCTTTTCTTTGTATGCATAAATTTGTATTATGCAGTTTGTTTTCTGCAATTTGTTTTTAATTATGACACTTTTTCCCTTTCATTTATTATTCTGTTGCCAACTTCGCACGTCTTTTACTGCTCATCTGAAATAATTCCAACATTTTACATTCATCCACTTCAATTTATATTAAATAACATGCGACAAATAAAAATTTAAATATACAATTACTCCACATATACATAACATTTGACGAACATCAATCGACGCTCAAACGACTTGCATCGATCACGCACGAAGCACGTGCCACAACCACGCGCGAAGAGCGTAAAACAACCACGCGCGTGCAAACTACAACACCCCGTACTCTATGCTTCCGTGCAACGCACAGGTTTCCACTCGCAAAATATAATACTAATGTTTATCTTTATATATATCGTATATAGCGTAGGATATCGATAGATACTGATTATGAAGACCGTACAATATAAAGATCATCAAGAGGATCCAAGAGTTACAGGATGAAGGCTCAACATAAGTATTGAAGATTTCAAGATGTTCCAAATAAGTTTAGAACCTTAGAATATATGTTAAAATTCTGATGTACTTGATCTCTTTCTTTCTCTTTTTCAAAATGTTTTTTTTAGATACTTCTCAAAATAAGCCTTGTTTTCAAAATGATTTTCTTTTTTTAAACATCGTTTATGATCTCTAACATTTTATATTGTTAATATTTTGGAGTTAATTTCTTATATGTTTGCGTTTTTACGATTTATTTTAAAATAGTTTTATACAAAATTTTTTAGCTTATAATTAATATTTTATATTAAATATTTTTAAATTATTTTTTGAAGTATTATTAATTTTTGTAATATGATTTAAATATGTACGAACTATGTTAAAATGATTTTACATAGTTTCAAATTGTTTTACAAAGCAACGTAATTTCAAAATAATTTTCAAATATATAGGAGAAATGATGATATATTTATCATAAGTATATCGACATACTAGTTGATTTCCTCGAAAATCAAATTTCAAGAAAAGTGTCTATTGATCAAAATCTTCCACAAATAGACACATTGTTCCACTATATATACCAGTCATTTTGAACAAACTTTAGTACGTCTTTCTTCCGTTCGTCTCTCCTCTTTATATTCTTTCAATTTCTAAAGGAATTCTTAAATAAAATCCAACAAAATTTAACAGTGACAAATTTGTTTACCTCTGATTTTATTCTCTATCAAATTCTCTCATCAATCTCTCTTGATTGAAGTATAATTCAGAGTTATAAGATCAATTGTAATCAAAGATCAAAAGACCTGAGTCTATAAACTCCATCAAACCAAAACCCAATGTTGATAAAGATGTGATTGTTGGCTGTAAATCAATTGGGTGCAGTGGTAGTCCCGAAAATCCCATAAGTTTACTTAATTATATCCTTGGAAATCCAATGACTCTACCTAGAGGTCAGGATTTCAGAGGGTGTCTCATGGTCTTGAAATCGAGATTGTATCTGCATTTACTGCTTAGAAAAGATGCACAAAATTTGTGCGGGAATGAATGTATGATAACTCCGAACCTATGTTAAATCCTAGCGTGTTCTTTTCTTTTACTTTACTGCATTTTCTTTTATTTGCATCTTGATTCTGTTATTGTTTTTGTGATTGTTAATTACATCATTATGAACATAATTTTAAAAGAAGCTGAAAAAATTCATATAACTAAGAAAACATTATTCATCTCTGACAAATGGCAGTTTAACCTCAGGATTCAAATTCTGCATTCTCACACTGATTTCGTTCGGTATTATGAGAAGTGTTAGCCCGTTAGGTATATTTTGTAATTTGCCTACTGAAAATGGTAGCACTTGTTTCTTCCTGTAACTTTGTATATTCGTCGTGTTTTCACCGACAAAAGGTGTAAAATAATTAAAGTAGTGTGCCTATATAGACAAATATTCATCAAACCAACACTTATCTTGTAAAATAATTAAAGTAGTGTGCCTATATAGACAAATATTCATCAAACCAACACTTATATTTCCCTTATTTATAACAAAATAATTCTTACTGTATTTTTATTATTATTTCCTATACTAAAATATAATTCAACCAAATATGTAAACATTTTTAAATCAATAATTTATACTTTAAGCATTTGCACTACAAAATATTAAAAGCGCAAAATTACAATCACAAATTGTTTGATAAATATTTGTTATCCTTAATTGAACATCAAACAACATCTAATACTAATTCGTCTAATTTTATTATTTAATAATTCAGAGCTACTTCATTTAATTTTATGCCATAACTAGAATCTATGATCTACCAAAACTACATTTATAAGTTCTTTGACATTTTCAGTACTTGTATTATAAATATTTTAATATTTGGCAATTAAAACACCATAGCAAATATTTGTCAGGTTAATATATATTATGACAATATTTCTCAGGTAATTATACACAATTATTGATAATTATAACTATAGTAATTTCTAGTATCTCATATCGATCTCATAATAAATTATGGCAAATACTCGATAATAGAATTTTACGTTTGTCATTTTTTATTTTATTGTTGATAAATCAACAAATTCAATTTATTTAGTACCAAAATAGCGTATGTTAGATATTTTCTGTAAATTCGCTTACATTTTTTTTTTTTGAATTTGTTCAGAAGGAAAACCGACTGGAGTTGTGTTAGAGAATATGCTACAGGATATAACAGAAAACCTATTATGACCTGGAGAATATGCTATGAAGAATATGCTATGGAGATATAACAGGAAACCTATCATGAAGATAAAACAGGAAACCAATTATGGAGATAAAGCAGGAAACCTATTAGGATATATTTTATAGGATATCATAAATTCTGCCTTTAATGCTTTCCTTATATTTGATTGTAAAAACTTGTATAAAGGGTGAAGTATTTCTCTTGTAATGGACAACACAAATTAATAAAATGTAGTCTGCAATTGTTCATTGCTTTGTCTCTCTCATCTCTTTGTGTCTGAATTCTAACATGGTATCGGAGCAGGTCAAAGGAATGAGAGAGATATGTGTATATATATATATATATATATATTAAAAAAAAAATCGTTGTCTCTAATTCCCTATTGGCTTCTACGTCATGCATCGATTGGAAAAGAGCTACGAAAAGAAGATGAATGAGAATCTGAAGAAGTACGACCAAGAAATGAAAAGGAGAGCAGTTCTGCAGGAGCAGCAACAAGCGAATTTGGAGCTCTTGTCTGATTAGCAATCTCTAATTCCCGATCTTTAATTTAAAGACCTCTTTGTTTGGTTTTCTTTGATTCATGGTTGTTTGTATTGGAATCATTTTAGGCATTTTTTATCGAACTTGATATGGGTGTATACAGTTTGAACTTGTATATTTGTTACTTTTGATTAAATCGGTGGATGAGATTATGACAAAAAAAAAATCATGAGGAAGGAGGGCGTGAGCCTGATGTGTGATGTATGTGAAGATGAAGGTGAATGATGTTTGTATTTATGACTGATGATGAAGGAAGGGTGCGATGTGAACTGGATGGAATTATGTGGAAGTTTCTTGTAGTGGTTTGACGATGATTGAGATGGTTTGGTGAATGAATGAGATTGTGATACTTGTTGATCGATCAGATATTTGGATGAATTGGAGATGAAGCCTGTGGTGTTGACATAGTCGACGATGAGTAGTGATGGACTTGTTTGCATTGCTGGAGTGATCACAACTTTGCTGCTTCTTTTGTTGTGTTTTAATTTGTAGTCTCAATTTGTATATGTGAAAGTTTGTTTAAAAAAAAAAGGACAAAAAAAAAGAAGAAGAAGAAGATGATGATGTTGAGTGGTTGGTCCACTTTAAAAACTATTATTAAGTGGTTGGTCCATTTCAAAAACCATTATTGAGTGGTTGGTCCACTTTAAAAACCATTATTGAGTGGTTGGTCCACTTTAAAAACCATTGAGTGGTTGGTCCACTTTAAAAACCATTATTGAGTGTGGTCCACTTTAAAAACCATTATTGAGTGTGGTCCACTTTAAAAACCACTTTAAAAACCATTATTGAGTGTGGACCACTTTAAAAACCATTACTGAGTGTGGTCCACTTTAAAAACCATTTGTAAAAGTGAAGAATTGCTAATGGCATATGAAAGTTTGAAGTTGCTGATGGAGGAGGAAGTTTGCGTCTGAGGCGATGTTGAAGTAGCAATTTCTATTTGGCAAACTCACGATTTTCAGCATCGTGAGTTTGAGGGAGATGTTAGAGAATATGCTACAGGATATAACAGGAAACCTATTATGACCTGGAGAATATGCTATGAAGAATATGCTATGGAGATAAAACAGGAAACCTATCATGAAGATAAAACAGGAAACCAATTATGGAGATAAAGCAGGAAACCTATTAGGATATATTTTATGGGATATCATAAATTCTGCCTTTAATGCTTTCCTTATATTTGATTGTAAAAACTTGTATAAAGGGAGAAGGATTTCTCTTGTAATGGACAACACAAATTAATAAAATGTAGTCTGCAATTGTTCATTGCTTTGTCTCTCTCATCTCTTTGTGTCTGAATTCTAACAAGTTGTAAAGCCCTCCTTAGTGCAGCTAGCCTGGTCCGCGAGCACCACAAAATCTAAACTCAAATTACCTATTTTTGGTGGCTTCGTCTTGTCGATTTTCAATTTTAACCGGTGCATTTTGTTCAGAATAGCTGCCTTTGGTCGCTATAGTCAAACGTGAAATATCCTCTTTAGCAAATCTGCACAAATTTATGCTTTTTTTTTTCTTAAGGAAAATAATTTATGTTCCTTCTTGCTTTCAGATAAGCCGTCGATTGAAATGTAAGTGGCGAGTTTAACTTCAATTTGTTCCATCAATCGAAAATGCAAAGAAATCCCGGTTAAATTTCGTATTTGTTTTGTCTTTCGGTTTTCATGTTCTTTTTTGTATGTTCGATCAATCAACATAAGAAAATGGGTTGGGTTTGGTTGTCTTATTTTTACCAGTTATTTAGAAATAAAAATGTAGATTATGATGTGTAATGGAAGGGATGTTAGTCCAATTATTTTCAAATGGAGGGATGTGAGTCAAAATTTCCTTTAGCTTTTAATTTTTATTTTGGTTTTATTATTTCTTGTGTTTATGTCCCTGTGCAAAGGTGCACCTGCGGTGTAATTAGACAATATGATTGTCCTGGTATTAGATTACCGGAAGAAAGATGGTTATGGGCCCAATTCAACTCGCAATTGTGCTGGAAATATAATCCACCGTTTTAGCAGTAGCAGATTTTTGGTCAAATGTCAATTCCTTACGGGCTTCAACTTAATCATGAAAAATCTTTTGATGACAACATCAAATCTGCTAGAAAGAAATCCTAGTCGCGTATTTGTAAAATAGGACAAAAAGGATACTGTAACTCAGCCTTAGGAGATGGAAATATTTCTAACCAAAATATACATTTAAAATTTCATTCACTTACCGTTAAAATGCAAATATTTACGTTTTATACACAATACTTGTATTGTAAGTGACAGTAGATGTTTGCAATTTTAAAAGAAACTTTTTATAGATTGACAAGTAACTTGTCAAAACATGTTAGAAGGCCATGATACAAGAGGTCATGAGTTTGATCTAGGACTGCTATGGTAACGGTAAATTTACCGTTATCGTATCATTATCAGTCGATCGGTAACCATTTTTAATTTCAATCGGTATACTAGTTAAAACGGTATGACAGCTGTAAATTTACCACTTTCTAGGATAAATTATCGGTAACATTTCTTCAATACCAACGGTAATGGTAATTTTACCAGTCAATTTGAAACATGTATATTAATCTGATATGTATCATTATTGCATTTAAAACCAAATAAATGATTAAATTTAGTTCAAAAATCAAGTCAAATAGTTCAAATATACTTCTTTCCTATCTCTTTGTATCTTTTATTAACTAATACTACGTACGGTATAAAGAAGATACATTATAGTGTACAAAAGATGTCAAAATAATGGCTTTGATGAACAAACGCCAACGGTGGTTTACCATTACCAGTGTAACAGTTGCTAGATTATCGGTATACTAGTCTTCGGTATACCGGTCACGCGTAATGGCAGTGATAAGCAATTTCGGTTTACCAGTTAAAACGGTACGATACTTACAAAATGATAACGGTAACCATTATCATAACAACTCTAGTTTGATTGATGTCTTGAAGGGTCGATGTCACTAGCTAAGTACTATGTTATATATCATTAAACTAGTATATAAATTATCAATTTTTTAGAGATAAATAACTTTTTGTAGAATGGAAAAATGTGCAACTTACGCCATTTTCTTTATAAATTTTGAATATTTAAAGTCAATGTAGTAACTATTTATTTTTCAATTATGTAAGTGCAAACGTTTGACAAAAACAACTAAAATATAGTCAAAACATGGGTTTTTTCGTGTGGTAAGTTCATAATTATGGGTGTTTTCTATTCTCAAGCATTGTGCAAACTTTGGGAAAAGTACAATAAAATACTACAGCGAAAGAGAAGGTAAAGCTCGACACATATGACTAACAGAGAGACAAAGAATAAAATCCACTTACAAAGACTTAAAATGTACTTCTATAGCTTTATAGACTTCCTTTCGCTTCCTTTTTTTTTTCTTTTTTCTTTTTTGCAGGTGATTTTAAAGCACTAATACTTTATTTTTTTTATTTTTTGGAGGAAGGCTACAAGCAGGGTTGGACCTAAGAGTTTTGACGCCTAAAGCAAAAGGCGAAAACGAGGCCCTTAGGCAAAAACTATTGTATTATATCAAAATAATTTTATATTGTTAAAAAATAAAAAAAAGATGAAAAAAATAACTTTCGTAAGTTATACAATAAAATAAATATCACTTACTCACGAAAGTTATTAATACCACATATTAAGGATTATTGTAATAACAAAACCAACTAAACCAAATTACGAATGCGTAATATACTAGTCATAATTTATCAGAAATATTTTCAGCGATGACCTAAAGTAATTTTTTTAACTAGCCGATCGGACTAAAAACTCTAACTTTAACTTTTTATGAAAATATAGTTATTTATCGACAAATTGTATGTTAATTAGCCATATATCACTAACTGTTTATTGTAAACCATTGTTACAAATTATCAATTATGTCATATCAATTTGAATATACCAATTTAAATTCATTCTTATTTATTATCATGAAATGTTCAAAACTACAAATTAACCCTTAAATTAATATACGACAACTAATCTAAAATTAAAAGATAAGATTGAAATTTGATTTTCACTGTTGTGCACGATTTTATTTTACAAATCAGTGTACAAATGATTACACTTCAGCAACTCAAATTCAGCAAGTAAACAACTCAACGGCTGAATATTAAAACATACAAAACCCAAATTTGTACCTTACCTTCGTCTACAATCAATCGAGAGCCATACCTTTTTGCGTTGACATTTGTACATCGTGGTTGAAATTATATCTTCGATCAGATTCGGCTTCAATCAAAATATGTATCTTCAACAATCGGCTTCAACCCAAATTTGCACTGTTTGAAATTGATTTTGTGCGCTGTTTTCGTTTGTCTTTCAACTGGAGTTGGAGTTGCTCTTCGCTCGCCACCTCGATGGAAGAAGAAGTCGTAGTTGGTGACTCAACTCGTTTGTAGATCGTGATTTGCGATTCATTTTTTTTTTTTTGCTGCGGCTGTGGATGGATGAATTGGTGCCCTAGTTTATTTGGTGCCCTAAGTGGTTGCTTCTTTCGCTTTGCCAAAGGGTCGGGCTTGGCTACAAGAGCAACTATTATGTAATACTATCGAAACAAAGTCCTTCTTTCCTTTCAGCATAGGGCAAATTGACATATACATCACTATAGCAAAAGTAATTCCTGATGTTACGTCTCTACCAACTCATATTTGTAATCCACTCCTTCGGTTTATTCCATGATACATGACTATTTATTCATATCATCATTTCTACTTCTTAAGAGGGACTTTATCATCAGATGATATATACTGGGAAGTTTTATTTGTTGGAGTTTCTGTTGCATTAGATTTTGATGATCATTGTTTTGATTTGGTTCAATATCGTGAGAAGTAATTTCAAGTACATTTGATAATTTGCTCACTAAAAATAACAGTTCTCGTTTTTCTTGGTGCAGCTTTGTATATTTGTCGATTTTTCACCTGTAAAGGTTATAAATTATCAAAACAGTGTCACATACATACAAAGGATCAAACATGGTCATAACAGATATTTGCCGAGCAAATATTTCTTTTTTTCTTTTTCTTTTTATAACAAAACTTTTCTTGTTGTACGCATTCTATTATTTGCCACTATTAAAATTTTAATCTACCAAACATTTAAACTTCTTTTTTTTATTAATATTTAATACTTTAAGCACTTAGGGAAGAACATATTAAATGCACAAAATTACAATCATAAATTGTTTGGAAAATACCTGTCATCTTAATTAGATCATTATTTAGACCTATATCAATTGATTTTGAGCTACACCTAGAATCTATAATTTTTCAAGACTACATTCACTACAAAAACACCTTGGGTTAGTTACGACAGATAGCTATCAACAACCATCGCAAGTCATTGTTATGTAGCTTGATGTTAATAGATTAATGACGTGTCTAATGTCGGCTTCGTAACCAAGTTAGCTACGGGCGACAACAACATACAAGGACACGCGACCAAGTGTAGTCTCTTTTATTGTTGTCAAACATCCAACAGGGATCGATATAATAATCGATCATTTTTCCCAACTTAAAAATATATGTTAGTGATTTCAATAACACATACATATGTTAATATAAAATCTTTTGGGATTAAAGAATTCACACATCACACTTCTATCAAATTTCGACAGCTCTTCGCTGCACTTCTCTTATACGCATTAGTTGCACTTAAAGAGTATATTTTTTATATTCTAAAAATAAAAATGAAGTAAAACCTTTTGCGACTAAAGGTTTTACACACTACACTGACATATCTCGACATCATTTCACTTCACTTCTCTTCTACACACCACCTGTTTAATCAGCATAGTATTTTCTATTGTTGAAATATTTTCAACTTCTTCACAAAAAACCAAATTTAGTAGAATATGTTCTCTTATTAAATTAATTTTCAATTATTAAAAATAACCGATTTCAGTATAGTGCTTATCATTGTTAAATTCATTTCTAGCTTTTTAAGAAAATCGATTTATGTAATAACCCGGAAATCCGAGCCAATTTAAAAATTTTATTTTGGCAATTTTAGCGAATTTTGATTATTTAAAATGAATTATTTTAAATAATATCGACGAGAAATTTATTTCGAAAAGAATTCGAACGTATATATTCGTTTGAATCGACGATAGAATATAAATATTTATTTATAATTATAAAAGGAATAGAAAATGGTGCGATGGTTCGATAATTCAATTTCAAAATTCAAATGAATGTACAGGATACAAAATAAACCGGATTTTAACAAAACAAAAAATATTTGAATCTAATTAAGAATATCTTTTCAACGAATCCGAAAAATCGAAATTTCATACTAGGGATAAAAAGTTATGCTCAGTTGAAAATTCAGAATAGTCGCTATGGAATTCTGGCCCTTAAAAATGGCTATTTTACAAACGACCTCGGTTTTTGACGAAACCACTTTTGTTGGATCCGCGATGTCAAATTATTGCTAGGTTTAAAATTCGTAATTTTTCGAATCAATATGTGAGCGTGGCGAAGGAAAACGCGTTTGACCAGTTTCAGTTGATTTTACTCGACTGGAAAAATGGCCATTTTTCAAACGATCTCAGAATTCGACGAAATTAGTTTTGTTAGGATCGTATCATCAATACGAAGCTAGAAATAATTTTTCTGTAATTTTTAGAGTTAATATGTGGCCCGATAAATTGAAATGTGCGTTCAAATTCAGTATATAGATTTATATTTTAATTTTGAGAAAAACTGATTCTAACAGTCGAATTAGCTTAACGGGCATATCCCATTGTGTCCGGAGTGGGGGTATTACGCTAGGAACGACAGTCGTTGGGCGCGATTTTGAGTTCGTATCGATATGAGGGTATTTTTGGATTTAAAATAATAAAATATAATATAAATTAATACAAATATCTCAAACCCTAGCCGTTTCCCAGGTCAGAAAACCGAGCCACCTTTTCACGATTTAACGCTCCAAATTGTTCAAACCTTCTTCTCCGATTATCTCCCCACCTGTTTCAAATTAAAATTGAATCCCAAAACAGAGATCACACTACTTCCCGAGATATTCAAATCAAGGCTAGGATGATCAATTTTCGTTATCTGGTTGTGGAGGAATTCGAGCTCAAAGCTCACGAGTTCGCCTCCGATTTTCTCGCTCCAGAGGACTTCGAGTTCAGCAAGGAGGGGTCCGTTGGGAAGCTCAGGTGGCGGCGCGTCGAGTGGCATCTGGCGATCGAAGGACAGCGGAGCCAGGCGGGCGCGGTTCTCAAGGTTTGGCGGTGGCTCCAGTTCGACGTGTACTGAGGGTATAACGACAACGAAGAGAGGTGAGTATTTATATACAAATACGATGTCTAAGATCTGATTTTTTTTTGCATAGTTTAAAAAAAATCTCTGAAATTATATATGAAAAAATAGCTTTGTTTTTATTTTATTTTATAAATGGTAGTAAGTGAAATTTTAAAAATATAATTTTGAATTGTTTTAAAAATATAAATTTGAATTGTTTTAGAAATATAAATTTGAATTGTTTTAAAAATATAAATTTGAATTGTTTTAGAAGTATAAATTTGAATTGTTTTAAAAATATAAATTTGAATTGTTTTAAAAACATAAATTTGAATTGTTTTAAAAATATAAATTTGAATTGTTTTAGAAGTATAAATTTGAATTGTTTTAGAAGTATAAATTTGAATTGTTTTAAAATATAAAAATAGCGTAGATTTCAATAATAAAAATAGCCTGGATATAAACAAGATAAGTGATTTGAAAATATAAACAAGGTATGAGATTTGAAATATAAACTAGATATGAGATTCGAAAATATAAACAAGATATGAGATTTGAAAATATAAACAAGATATGAGATTTGAAAATATAAACTAGAATTTGAGATTTGAAAAAAACTATAATCTTTGTATAGAAATTAGAAATGTAAAAATATATTCTTTGTATAGAAATTACAAATGTAAAAATATAATCTTTTTATAGAAAACATCGTTATCAAAATATGATTTTTATAAAATAAGCAGCGTAATAAAAATATGATTTTTATTTTATATGAAGCGATAAAATTAATGGGATTTTAAAAAATGTAAGCATTGAAGTAAAAATATGATTTTTAATATATACACATCATATTAAAAATGTGATTTTTAATATGAACAGCGTGGAAATGTAGTTGGAATTTCGGGCAAATCCGGACTGGTTAGAAATTCAGAAACAAAATGGTGGAGTGGAACCCCAAGGTGAGAACTTCTCACTTTTAATTTAATTTTCTAGTTAAAATATATACTAGGATGCAGACGGTGTTTAGTAGCACCCGACACCCATCGTCCATAGACCATGGACGGCTTGTATGCTTGTTTGTTTGATTTTGATGTGTAGTTGATTGTGTGATGTGATGTGAAATGAAATAAAATATTTATATAGTTAAAAATATTTTATAATTGAAAATAGAATTTTTAACGTGTATTTAAATGAAATAAATATAAACAAATCGGACGATTTGTTTATATACACTCATTTGACTGATATTGATTAGGACGATAAATTTTACACATCGCCCAACTGCACAAATAAAATCTATGTTTGATTGTTTGAAACCCCACACGGGTATTGGGATGATATATGGCATACACTAATCCCAATAATTAGTTGTATGTCGATCGATTGATTGACAGACTGTTTTGAGCGTTAAATATTTATATTCGATGCTTATACAGTGTAGAATGCACTTTGGATGATGGTTGATTATTTGTCATTGTTGATATATACATGCGTTGTATGGAAATCCATAGGAATAAAATCTATGGTAATTGATTGGGCCTCATTCTAGTTTTGAAATAGAATATTTGAAGAGAAATATTTGAATAAAATATTTGAGAAGAAATATTTGAAACGAAATATTTGAATAGAATATTTGAAATAGAAATATATAAAGCCGTGTTGATTAGATATGTGCTATTTTGACGTGAACGACATTTATATCGATTATATTCATTTTTAAAATGAATATTGAAAAGTGATTTCAAAATCGAATATTTTGAAATGAAATTCGAATTACATTGAATTGAAACGAATTAGAATTCGAATTGAATTGAAAATAAAATGAATTCGAATCGAATTGAAATCGAATGGAAATCAATTTAAAATGAATTCGAATTGAAAATGAATTCGGGCTGAAATTGAAAAGAATTGAATTCGAATTGAAATTGATTGAATTGAAATTGAATTGAATTGAAAACGAACTGAAATTGAATTAAAAATCGATTTGAATTGAAATCAATTTGAAATGAATTTAAAACGAATTTATAAGGAAAAATTCAATTTTGATTTGAATTTGAAATGAAGTTGAAATCGTTTCGAAAACGAATTTAAAACTATTTATAGGATACGTTTTAAAAGGAAATCGGCGAAGTATAAATTATATATATATAATATAATGGTCTGAATAGAACGCGCCGCGCTGCGGCAGTTCGTGAATTTCGACCATTGACTTCAAACAGACATTACGGGAGATCCGACCGTCGGATTCTCCTAAAATCAGAACCATTGGGTTCGTATCGAAAAGAGATTTCTAACGAATATTTGAAATTAGAAATCTAACAGTTGGATTTGGAATTATGTCCAAATCATATTTGGAAAATGTCGCTGTAAGTGTAGTTCGATGGCTGTTGATGGAAATCGACTGTACAAGCCTTGATAAAATTATTAAAAATAGTAATAATTTGTGTAAAATCATAAGAAATGATTTGGGAAGAATTGGGATGAAAAACTCCATATTTGAAAGGATAAAAATAGATTTTTATCGAAATGAACTAATTTTGAATTAGAATAATAATTTATTTATTTTTAAATAAATAAATTGGATTTGAAATGGTTTTAAAAGAAACCAGAATTTCCAATAGTTGAATTGGAATGGATTTGAATCGAAATTGTCTTTCGAATATTTCGATGTTGGATTTCGGGATTATACAGATATTGTTAGGGAAATTTGAAAGATATATTTATATCGTTATTTCCAATCCGATATTTGTTGGTCGTAGAATTTGATATTGAATATAAGCCGGTATATTTTCTATTCAGAGCCTTGTATTTAATATCAAATGTGATTTTGGGTTTGTCGTGAATGGTGTCTTCATTAACACTGTTCTTAAACCTAGTTGAGAAAAAGATTAAATCTTTTTATTTAGATTTAATGAAGTGTACCAATTAGATGGTATTTAATTGGAATTGAATTGGTATTGATTTTTGGGTTTATCGTGAACAGTGTTTTAAATAACACTTGTTCTTTAACTGGATAATTAATGGAATGTGATTTTGGGTTGTCGTGAACGGTATCTTCAATAATACTGTTCTTAGACCCAAAGGAGTTAAGAAAATCAGAAATTAACTGGAGATTAGTTAAGTTGAATGGTTTCTGGGGTATTGATCTGATGTTGGTTTCGACCTTCGGGGTTAATACCTAGGGAATTGATACTTGCTAATTTACGGTTAGGGACTGATTGAAATGTGATGTGATTTTGGGGTTTATCGTGAACCGTGTTTTAAATGACACTGATTCTTTAACCCAGTCAAAGATTAAAATTAAGTGGAATTTTAATGAATCATTAATTAGATTGAAAAGTTCGAGAATGGAGTATCACCAGTTTTACTCCAGACGGTAGTTAAATCTTTAATTAGATTTGAACGTGAAATGGTAATTGAATTTACCGATAACACCATGGTGTTAGATATGAAGTATGACCAGTTTTACTTCATGGGATAAATAGGTTGGGATTGGGAAATAAAATAAATAATTACTTCGGTGTGGTTCGCTAATCCCGACTAGTTTGAAGTGATATTCAAAGGAAGATTAAAGAATAAATTTAAAAGAATTCATCTTTGATAAAATTAATGGGAACCTTTCCCTAACAATGTGAAGTTTAGAAACCAACTGTAGGTTGGCAAAGATGAATGGTTTCCTGAGTATTGATCTGATGTTGGTTTCGGCCTTCGGGGTTAATATTTGGGGAATTGTTCTCTTGCTAATTTACGGTTAGTGACTGATGAATTGGAATGAGGCGTATGTTGTGTTTGTGTAACACTTGTTTATTATATACGCGAGTTATTCAGAAAGACCGGGTTTACCCCATTCTGAAAAACTGATTCGACGATTAGTCGAAGATGAAGACGGTGGTTGAAGACCGGAGGTCTTCACGTCGTTTGGATAATTACTGATGATCTTGATTGGGCCGTACACCCAAGAGGACGGAATCGGTTGGTGGTCGTCCAGACTTACTTGGAGATCGATGGATATGCGGGGTACTAGGTGCCTCCGGCTTCGTTCAGACCCAGAATGAACTTGTAAATGGACTGTGTGTCTGACATTGGATATCATTCTGTGTGGTTGATGGATATCGGTTGCATGGAATGGTTTGCTGTGTGGCATGCTAAGATGCAAATGATCAAGGCTTCTGTTGAAAAGCAGAGTCTTGTGGTTGATGATCAAAGCACAGCCTGTGTGGCACAGCTTTGTGTAGCGTTAATTCGCAAGCCTCACACCCCGGTTGTGAACCAGAAACGGGAGAGGACATCAGGTAGGACATGCATTTCTTTCTAGCTAGAAGTGGCGTCAGTGGTTTTACACGCCCTGACGAGTTTGACTTATGTGGTTGTTGCTGTTGCGAGGCGCCTCAGATATACCGGTGACTATGTGAAGCCGATGGAGTCATTTGTTGGCTCATTTACGCCCTCAAAGGGCAGGAAAACATAGTGTTCAGGCATAATAATCCACGTCAGTGGACCAGCCCTGACGATCCATGGGGCAGTTGCGGCTGTTCCTGAGGGGCGGGCTAGTGCGTCTCGAATCGGTAGAGGACTATCTTTTGCCTCGGTTCACAAATGGAAATCCAACTTCCAATACGTGACTTTGCGGGTTTGATTGTAGAGCCTAGTATGGCGACATGATATATGGTACCCATGTCGTCTATGATTGATATTTATGATTGAAATTGTTTTGACATTATACACTTATAATAGTATCAAATGATTTGTTTTAACGTACTAAGCATGTTTGGCTATTATAAGGGAAAACCCTATCCTCCGGCTTGCGTTGCATTGTGTGATGGGACCTGGGTCTTATAATAGCTTCATTTTTCTTTATTTAGCATTGCGTTGTTTGTTTTATGCACTGGTATTCTTGGGAGGAAACCCGTTCCGTGTTATATGGCATGGTCCTTTGATTTACCTAACTTTAAAAATAAAGATTAATAGCTGTTTTAGTTCTCACACCAGTCACATGACTGACCTGGAGTTTATTTTTTTAACCTAAACTCTGAGTGCCCTTGTTTTGACACGGGCCGCTAGTAGTTTTGGTTTTGCAGATTTATATTCACAGGATCCTGATTTACAGCTGGAACGATACTCGGAAAGTTCTGTATCCGTGAATTACTTCTAGTTGTGTATTGTATTATTTTCTGCTGTTATGTAATGTATTGTAATCTCTGATATTTTCCGTGTAATATTTTTTTTACACTCTGTACATTCTTGTATTCTTATGGAATTGTTGTAATAAACAATGAATTGTTATTCTGTTTGTGTCCCTTTGTGTGTTGTTTTCGAATTATCCGGGCTTTTCCTTACCGGGGAAGTTACGGGTCCTTACAGTGGTATCAGAGCTTTGGTTTACAAAGCTCAGAGAACAAGACACGTTAGAACGAAACGAAAGAATTCATCAGAGATTGGATTAGTAATATCCAACGAGAATGACTCGTTAGAGATAGGATCAGTAGTATCCTAGAACGAGTGTGAAGGGTAGTATTTTTGAAATAAAAGTGAAAACAAATTTTGTTTTGAAAATTTAAATCAACTATTCGTATTTGATTATTTATTTATATTGAATTTGGACAATGCAGTATATAAAGATTTTGCGTATACGTCTGATCCGCGTGTATTCGAAGTTTTAATATACTGGATAGATATAGAATCACACTCTAGTCGCCCGGAGATGATACTGATGATAGCACGTGCATCATCAGTGTTTGTATTTGAGTTTCGAAAGTGTGATGTCTATATATTTCCATCAGATTGGTGTGAGGACCAAAATTAGATAGGGCTTATTGTTGTGATTTGGCATCAAAAATGTGATTTTTGACTATGTATCAAAATTATGAATTTGAAAAGCTAATCAACTAATTGATTGCTGGTTGTGTTGTTTGATTATTGCTTGGTTAATTAAAACGTTGAACCATTTAGCCAATTGTATCAAATAGTGAATTATATTGAAAATTATCGCGTTTGCTTGCATATACATGTACTTACATTGAACAGGTCATTGCAAGGAGGCTAGAGCAGATGAATAAAATTGTTTGCCCGACAAATAGGTACATGTTTACCATAATTTACTGTTTTGTTTGGGTGATGATGATTTTATGAGCCGGTTGGCCTTTTCTTTTTCTTTTGAATTAAAGAAGGCCATGGGAGGCTATATGAAATATCCCGAAGTCCCCGGTGCAGGGGAGGTCATGGCGAAATTTTTCGAAAATTTAGGGTGTTAGCCAAATTTTTGAAAAATTTGAAAAGTTCTTAGAAACTGAAAAGTTGAAGAACTTAAGCCGTAAAGAAAACAATGAAAGTTGAGTTGATTTGTTAAACAACTTTCGGCTTCGTTCCTTTTCGGGGACGAAAAGTTTTAAGTGGGGGAGATTGTAATAACCCGGAAATCCGAGCCAATTTAAAAAAATTTATTTTGGCAATTTTAGCGAATTTTGATTATTTAAAATGAATTATTTTAAATAATATCGACGAGAAATTTATTTTGAAAAGAATTAGAATGTATATATTCGTTTGAATAACCAATAGAATATAAATATTTATTTATAATTATAAAAGGAATAGAAAATGGCGTGGTAGTTCGATAATTCGATTTCAAAATTCAAATGAATGTACAGGATTCAAAATAAACCGGATTTTAACGAAACCAAAAATATTTGAATCTAATTAAGAATATCTTTCGAACGAATCCGAAAAATCAAAATTTCATAGCGGGGATAAAAAGTTATGCCCAGTTGAAAATTCAGAATAGTCGCTATGGAATTCTGGCCCTTAAAAATGGCCATTTTGCAAACGACCTCGGTTTTCGACGAAACCACTTTTGTTGGATCCGCGTTGTCAAATTATTGCTAGGTTTCAAAATTCGTAATTTTTCGAATATGTGAGCGTGGTGAAGGAAAACGCGTTTGATCAGTTTCAGTTAATTTTAATCGACTGGAAAATGGCCATTTCTCAAACGATCTCAGAATTCATCGAAATTAGTTTTGTTAGGACCGTATCATCAATACGAAGCTAGAAATAATTTTTCTGTAATTTTTAGAGTTAATACGTGGCCCCGATAAATTGAAATGTGCATTCAAATTCAGTATATAGATTTGTATTTTAATTTTTAGAAAAACTGATTCTAACAGTCGAATTGGCTTACCGGGTTTATCCCATTGTGTCCGGAGTGGGGGTATTACGTAGGAATGACAGTCGTTGGGCGCGATTTTGAGTTCGTATCGATATGATGGTATTTTTGGATTTAAAATAATAAAACATAATATAAATTAATACAAATATCTCAAACCCTAGCCGTTTCCCAGGTCAGAAAACCGAGCCGCCTTTTCATGATTTAACGCTCCAAAATTTTCAAACCTTCTTCTCCATTATCTCCCCACCTGTTTCAAATTAAAATGGAATCCCAAAACAAAGATCGCACTACTTCCCGAGATCTTCAAATCAAGGCTAGGATGATCAATTTTTGTTATCTGGTTGTGGAGGAATTCGAACTCAAAGCTCGCGAGTTCGCCTTCGATTTTCTCACTCTAGAGGACATCGAGTTCAGTAAGAATGGGTCCGTTGGGAAGCTCAGGTGGTGGCGCGTCGAGTGGCATCTGGCGATCGAAGAACAACGGAGCGAGGCGGGCGCGGTTCTCAAGGTTTGGCGGTGGCTCCAGTTCGACTTGTACTGAGGGTATAATGAAAACAAAGAGAGGTGAGTATTTTTATACAAATACGATGTCTAAGATCTAATTTTTGTTCTGCATAGTTTAAAAAAAATCTCTGAAATTATATATGAAAAAATAGCTTTGTTTTTATTTTATTTTATAAATAGCAGTAAGTGAAATTTTAAAAATATAATTTTGAATTGTTTTAAAATATAAATTTGAATTATTTTAGAAATATAAATTTGAATTGTTTTAAAAATATAAATTTGAGTTGTTTTAGAAGTTTAAATTTGAATTGTTTTAAAAATATAAATTTGAATTATTTTTAAAACATAAACTTGAATTGTTTTAGAAGTATAAATTTGAATTGTTTTAGAAGTATAAATTTGAATTGTTTTAAAATATAAAAATAGCGTAGATTTCAATAATAAAAATAGCCTGGATATAAACAAGATAAGAGATTTGAAAATATAAACAAGGTATGAGATTTGAAAATATAAACTAGATAAGATATTTGAAAATATAAACTAGATATGAGATTTGAAAATATAAACAAGATATGAGATTTGAAAATATAAACAAGATATGAGATATGAAAATATAAACAAGATATGAGATTTGAAAATATAAACTAGAATTTGAGATTTGAAAAAATATAACCTTTGTATAGAAATTAGAAATGTAAAAGTATAATCTTTGTATAGAAATTACAAATGCAAAAATATAATCTTTATATAGAAAACATCGTTATCAAAATATGATTTTTATAAAATAAGCAGCGTATTAAAAATATGATTTTTATTTTATATGAAGCGATAAAATTAATGGGATTTTAAAAAATATAAGCATTAAAGTAAAAATATGATTTTTAATATATACACATCATATTAAAAATGTGATTTTTAATATGAACAGCGTGAAAATGAAGTTGGAATTTCGGGCCAATCCGGACTGGTTAGAAACTCAGAAACAAAATGGTGGAGTGGAACTCCAAGGTGAGAACTTCTCACTTTTAATTTAATTTAATAGTTAACATATATACTAGGATGCAGACGGTGTTTAGTAGCACCCGACACCCGTCGTCCACAGACCATGGACGGCTTGTATGCTTGTTTGTTTGATTTTGATGTGTAGTTGATTGTGTGATGTGATGTAAAATGAAATAAAATATTTATATAGTTAAAAATATTTTATAATTGAAAATATAATTTTTAACGTGTATTTAAATGAAATAATATAAACAAATCGGACGATTTGTTTATATACATTCATTTGACTGATATTGATTGGGACGATAAATTTTACACATCGCCCAACTGCACAAATAAAATCTATGTTTGATTGTTTGAAACCCCACACGGGTATTGGGATGATATATGACATACACTAATCCCAATAATTAGTTGTATGTCGATCGATTGATTGACAAACTGTTATGAGCGTTAAATATTTATATTTGATGCTTATACAGTGTAGAATGCACTTTGGATAATGGTTGATTATTTGTCATTGTTGATATATACATGCGTTGTATGGAAATCCATAGGAATAAAATCTATGGTAATTGATTGGGCCTCATTCCAGTTTTGAAATAGAATATTTGAAGAGAAATATTTGAGAAGAAATATTCGAAATGAAATATTTGAATAGAATATTTGAAATAGAAATATATAAAGCCGTGTTGATTAGATATGCGCTATTTTGACGTGAACGATATTTATATCGATTATATTCGTTTTTAAAATGAATATTGAAAAGTGATTTCAAAATCGAATATTTCGAAATGAAATTCGAATTAAATTGAATAGAAACGAATTAGAATTCGAATTGATACGAATTAGAATTCGAATTGAATTGAAAATAAAATGAATTCGAATCGAATTGAAATTGAATGCAAATCAATTTGAAATGAATTCGAATTGAAATTGAATAGAATTGAATTCGAATTGAAATTGAATTGAATTGAAAACGAACTGAAATTGAATTAAAAATCGATTTGAATTGAAATCAATTTGAAATGAATTTAAAATGAATTTATAAGGAAAAATTCAATTTTGATTTGAATTTGAAATGAAGTTGAAATCGTTTCGAAAACGAATTTAAAACGATTTATAGGATACGTTTTAAAAGGAAATCGGCAAAGTATATATTATATATAATATAATGGCCTGAATAGAACGCGCCGCGCTGCGGTAGTTCGTGAATTTCGACCATTGACTTCAAACAGACATTACGGGAGATCTGACCGTCCGATTCTCCTAAAACCGGAACCATTGGGTTCGTATCAAAAAGATCTTTCAAACTAATATTTGAAATTAGAAATCTAATGATGGATTTGGAATTATGTCCAAATCAAATTTGGAAAAGGTTGCTGTAAGTGCAGTTCGATGGCCATTGATGGAAATCAACTGTACGAGCCTTGATAAAATTATTAAAAATAGTAATAATTTGTTTTAAATCATAAGAAATGATTTGGGAAGAATTGGGATGAAAAACTCCATATTTGAAAGGATAAAAATAGATTTTTATCGAAATGAACTAATTTTGAATTAGAATAATAATTTATTTATTTTTAAATAAATAAATTGGATTTGAAATGGTTTTAAAAGAAACCAGAATTTCCAATAGTTGAATTGGAATGGATTTGAATCGAAATTGTCTTTGGAATATTTCGATGTTGGATTTCGGGATTATACAGATATTGTTAGGGAAATTTGAAAGATATATTTATATCGTTATTTCCAATCCGATATTTGTTGGTCGTAGAATTTGATATTGAATATAAGCCAGTATATTTTCTATTCAGAGCCTTGTATTTAATATCAAATGTGATTTTGGGTTTGTCGTGAATGGTGTCTTCATTAACACTGTTCTTAAACCCATTTGAGAAAAAGATTAAATCTTTTTATTTAGATTTAATGAAGTGTACCAATTAGATGGTATTTAATTGGAATTGAATTGGTATTGATTTTTGGGTTTATCGTGAACAGTGTTTTAAATAACACTTGTTCTTTAACTGGATAATTAATGGAATGTGATTTTGGGTTGTCGTGAACGGTATCTTCAATAATACTGTTCTTAGACCCAAAGGAGTTAAGAAAATCAGAAACTAACTGGAGATTAGTTAAGTTGAATGGTTTCTGGGGTATTGATCTGATGTTGGTTTCGACCTTCGGGGTTAATACCTAGGGAATTGATCACTTGCTAATTTACGGTTAGGGACTGATTGAAATGTGATGTGATTTTGGGGTTTATCGTGAACCGTGTTTTAAATGACACTGATTCTTTAACCCAGTCAAAGATTAAAATTAAGTGGAGTTTTAATGAATCATTAATTGGATTGAAAAGATCCAGAATGGAGTATCACCAGTTTTACTCCAGACGGTAGTTAAATCTTTAATTAGATTTGAACGTGAAATGGTAATTGAATTTACCGATAACACCATGGTGTTAGATATGAAGTATGACCAGTTTTACTTCATGGGATAAATAGGTTGGGATTGGGAAATAAAATAAATAATTACTTCGGTGTGGTTCGCTAATCCCGACTAGTTTGAAGTGATATTCAAAGGAAGATTAAAGAATAAATTTAAAAGAATTCATCTTTGATAAAATTAATGGGAACCTTTCCCTAACAATGTGAAGTTTAGAAACCAACTGTAGGTTGGCAAAGATGAATGGTTTCCTGGGTATTGATCTGATGTTGGTTTCGGCCTTCGGGGTTAATATTTGGGGAATTGTTCTCTTGCTAATTTACGGTTAGTGACTGATGAATTGGAATGAGGTGTATGTTGTGTTTGTGTAACACTTGTTTATTATATACGCGAGTTATTCAGAAAGACTGGGTTTACCCCATTCTGAACAACTGATTCGACGATTAGTCGAAGATGAAGACGGTGGTTGAAGACCGGAGGTCTTCACGTCGTTTGGATAATTACTGATGATCTTGATTGGGCTGTACACCCAAGAGGACGGAATCGGTTGGTGGTCGTCCAGACTTACTTGGAGATCGATGGATATGCGGGGTACTAGGTGCCTCCGGCTTCGTTCAGACCCAGAACGAACTTGTAAATGGACTGTGTGTCTGACATTGGATATCATTCTGTGTGATTGATGGATATCGGTTGCATGGAGTGGTTTGGCTGTGTGGCATGTTAAGATGCAAATGATCAAGGCTTCTGTTGAAAAGTAGAGTCTTGTGATTGATGATCAAAGCACAGCCTGTGTGGCACAGCTTTGTGTAGCGTTAATTCGCGAGCCTCACACCCCGATTGTGAACCAGAAACGGGAGAGGACATCAGGGAGGACATGCGTTTCTTTCTAGCTAGAAGTGGCATCAGTGGTTTTACACGCTCTGACGAGTTTGACTTATGTGGTTGTTGCTGTTGCGAGGCGCCTCGGATATACCGGTTACTATGTGAATCCGATGGAGTCATTTGTTGGCTCATTTACGCCCCAAAGGGCGGGGAAACGTAGTGATCAGGCATAATAATCCTCGTCGGTGGACTGGCCCTGACGATCCAAGGGGTAGTTGCGGCTGTTCCTGAGGGGCGGGCTTGAGCGTCTCGAATCGGTAGAGGACTATCTTTTGCCTCGGTTCACAGATGGAAATCCAACTTCCAATACGTCACTTTGCGGTTTTTATTGTAGAGCCTAGTATGGCGACATGATATATGGTACCCATGTCGTCTATGATTGATATTTATGATTGAAATTGTTTTGACACTATACACTTATAATAGTATCAAATGATTTTTTTTAACGTACCAAGCATGTTTGGCTATTATAAGGGAAAATCCTATCCTCCGGCTTGCGTTGCAATGTGTGATGGGGCCTGGGTCTTATAATAGCTTCATTTTTCTTTATTTAGCGTTGCGCTGTTTGTTTTATGCACAAGTATTCTTGGGAGGAAACCCGTTCCGTGTTATACGGCGTGGTCCCTTGATTTACCTAACTTTAAAAATAAAGATTAATAACTGTTTTAGTTCTCACACCAGTCACATGACTGACCTGGAGTTTATTGTTTTAACCTAAACTCTGGGTGCCCTTATTTTGACACGGGCAGCTAGTAGTTTTGGTTTTGCAGATTTATATTCATAGGATCCTGATTTACAGCTGGAAAAATACTCGGAAAGCTCTGTATCCGTGTATTACTTCTAGTTGTGTATTGTATTATTTTCCGCTGCTATGTAATGTTTTGTAATCTCTGATATTTTCTGTGTAATATTTTTTTTATACTCTGTATATTCTTGTATTCTGATGGAATTGTTGTAATAAGCAATGAAATGTTCTTCTGTTTGCGTCCCTTTGTGTGTTGTTCTCGAATTATCCGGGCTTTTCCTTACCGGGGAAGTTACGGGTCCTTACAATTTAAGTATGATATTTATTAAAAAAATTAACAAATGTTGACGTGGAGAATTGTCGTGGATTGAACACATGCCAACTCTCGAGTGTGTGTGTAATATGAACACAACAATCCAAATCCAAAATAAGTAAATGCAGGGTGAACACAACTTTTTATAGTGGTTCAGCAATAACGCCTACGTCCACCTCACAGTAATCATTCATCATATAATATTCGATTACAATGTTGTACAACAATATTAACTATAAAGCGTTATGTTAGAATCATGAAATAATTGATAATTCTAAACTTTGACTAAAATGCTCTTCTTCTCCTTCGTTGAGTGGAAATTGAGCTAACTCGATCAATTATGTCCAGAAAATAGCTTCAATGTCCAACAAATCCCAAAATGTCCAATTCAATCCAAAAGCAGTGTAATTATGCTTGTAGATATCCAAAAGTTGATGGAAAACGTTTGTGCAGTGTTTTATAGGTCCATGCCATGTCCAATGGTTATGAAGAAGAATGTGGCAGCCATTAATGGCGCTTGAGAGCTCTCAGAAGTCCAAAAATATAGGGGAAAAAAATTCCAACTGAAGGCCAAGCTTGGGGGTATTTATAAGTGAGTGGGTTAGGTAGGAGCAAGGTTTTAAATTTTGGATATCAGTCGCATTTTGTTTTGGGAATTTTATAGACTTGATCTCGTATCGGTTGAGATCTTAGACGAGATGAGTCTAACTCAGGAGTTCATCTCCGATTTCCATCTCGAGTCTGAAAGTTTATATCAGAAAAATCTCGAAGCACTTGATATATTAAAAAATGATATTTTTACAAAATGATTTTTATGAATGTTATTTAAAACATAATAACCTAAACTTGAATTGCAAAATAACTTTATTATACTTTATTTTGCGAAATATCAAATTATTGTTAGACATAAAACATTAAAAGGATCCAAAACATTAAAAAAAATCAACATAAATATGCCATATAATACATAATTTCATAGGTAACATGTATGTAAAAAAGACGAATATGAAAATCATAAGCATTGTAAAACATACATGAACATACGATATGGTCATTTAACATGCAAAATGTAAAATAACAAAAGATTATCATGGCTAGATTTGAGTTTTTTTAATACTTGTTCTAGTTTAGACACAGATTTAAATTTTAACCAAAAATACTAAGATCTCGGACGATATCCCAATATTTTGTCTCGGTCAATATATCATTCGATATTGCAATATCACAGGAGAAATGTTCAATGAAATGTTCAATGAAATGCATCAGTAACTTAAAAGGATGTTTGGGATCACCATCCTCTAAGAATTCATTAAACTAATATCATATAATATACTATGCTATTATAATAGTGTTTATGTTTAAATATACCATTGAAAATAGCGTAAGTGGGATTACCATTATTACCTTTACACCATTTATAATACTGTAGTCTATATAGATACCGTAAAGTCCACCGTAGCCTAGTGGCTTTCAAAGGGCACTTCATAGGCACTGTACAAATCAAAATCGTAGGGGGCTCGATCAGAATAACATGACAAGACACACAAGGAATACCCACGGTAGGATTTTACCGATGCACGCCCAGACTGGTGGTAACGCATAGCCGCGACTACTGCCCACCTTACAACACACTCCAAAATCAAAGGTGCGCACCAACCAAATCCCAAATTAATAGATATGGGTTCGAAGAAGTATGTCCAATAGGAGGTGCGACCTCACTTAATCACGGTATAGCACCTATTTTAGTCATTTTAATTATGACTCGAAGGCTGTGCAGTTTATGCCCTGCTATTTCCCGCATTATCTCCGTTATATCATGTATTGGATTTCTACCGCTACGCTATTTCCAAATAGCCTCTGAAATAATCTCTCTGCTTTAATCCCCGCTATATTCCAATATTCCCGATAATCCCATTATTTCGGCTATATTCCGCTATATCTTCTATTAAAGAAATGAATTTTAAAATGACATTTATACATTATAAATTTTATAAAATTAGCTTTTTGATATAATTTTTTAACATATATTTTTCTGAATATAAAATACTACAATATTTCATTAAGTATAATCAAACTAAACAAAAGTTTACATTT
This sequence comes from Allium sativum, assembly GCA_030737875.1. Lineage (NCBI taxonomy): Eukaryota > Viridiplantae > Streptophyta > Magnoliopsida > Asparagales > Amaryllidaceae > Allium > Allium sativum. The sequence goes on along the minus strand of CM060913.1, from coordinate 703,914,147 downwards.
ATTTTCATATATTTGCTTATGCTTTTTTTTAAAGTTAAGAATGCACTAATTATAATTAAGTTAAATGTTAAATTTTCATTTATTTATCATTTATATTTTTGTAAAAGCATTATATGTGAGTTTTATACGCAATTTAGACTCATCAACTATATCCTGCTATTTCCTCGATTTATCCCTGCTACATCTTTTTGCACCTCTACCGCATTGGATCCGCTGAGCGCTTTAACTGCACAGCCCGAAGGTCAAGTCTATCCATCATCGTTCTCTTTCTTTAAAATCCAATAATAGCCTCCAAATCATCCTACTTCATTCTAGATCTCCACCGCGTATACTGTCGTTAAAGTGGTTTTCATTATTGGCAGGGAGTATGACAATATTCGATCACGGTCTATTTAACAACCAAACGCTTACATTTTTCACATCGTGGTTATTATTTTATAAATCACTTTATAAAAGACATTTATATGGAATTCAAATTTGAAATCAAATTTAAATATCTCACTTCAAATATATTCAATTTTGAAAACAACTCATTTAAATTGCTTTAATCAAATCAATTTAGAAAAACCATATCGTAAAGATCTCAAAATTAGTATGAATCAATAACATTTAACTTTGGTTTTATATAATTTTCGAAAATATTCACATAATGACTTATAATTCAAAATTGACTTATACAAAAGCATATCTCAAATGCCATTTAAAGAAATAGTAAAATACTTAACTTCGATAATATTTAGCTTGATTTATTCTCGCCAAAACTCAATTTCAAACAATTAAAAAATCTAGTTTTACCTTTATAAGCATTTGTTTAAGTTGATTCATAAAGTCCAACATTTTAGTTCTAATTATATATATATAATTCGAATCAAAACTTATATTTAATTTAACTAAAGCATATTATAACTTGTAAATCTCAAGTCGTATAATTCAAAGATCATTATATATATATATATATATATATAAATTCAAATCAAGACCTTATATTTCAATTCAAACAATTTGTACCATAATTTATAATTCCAAGTTGTATAGTTCAAAGTCATTATTTATAAATTCAAATCATACGATTAAAACCATTCTTATAAATTCGATTTAACAAGTTTCTTAAATAATCTATAAAAATCAATTCCATACATAAAAGTTTATATATTCCAATTCACATTTAGTCACCTTAAAAATCGGATTCATTTCATATTGATTATAAATTTAAATTTTGAGAAATCAATTTTCGCAATTTACGTACATTTCTTATAAAAGTTCAATATTTAAACCAATTCAAATTCGCATTCAGTTGATTTGTAATCTAATTCATTTCATATACTTTATAGGTTCAAATTCATTCCTTAAATTTGGAATTCAAATTTCGAAAAACAATTTCCCAATTCAAGTTCATCTCTTATAAGTTTATATCAATTCAAATTCATATTCTTAATATGAGTTCATTCGTTAAGTTAAGTATCGCTATATAAATTTTGATTTTTAACCTCGAACTCAAATTGCGAAAATCTTCACTTATCCACCTTTTAGTTTATTATAAAGTTCATAAAACATATATAAAATTAACTTTTAAAATAGATATAAATATAAGTTTATAAATTTATTAAATTTGAAAGAAAATAGCTTTATAAACATATATAAGTTTAAAATAATTTAGAAATGGGTTTAAAAGAATTATTTATTATATTATATTAAATTTTAAGTTTGAAGATACGTATACAATTATATTATTTGGTTTAAAATAAATAAATTTATAATTAAACTCTTAAATAAGCATTTAAATCCGTCTTTACTCATAAAATCATTTTTCAAACGTGTAATTTAAAATTTACCAAATTTAAGTTTAAAATCTTATATATATAATTTAAATTTATTATTCTAAAATCAAATTTCCAAATCACTATACTTTGAAAACATGACCAATGGTGTCCATATATAGTTTTCTACCCTATGGTCAAGTGATACTGAAACAATCTAGACTTCCCCGATCCCCGAAGAGACGGAGGAGCCCGGATTGCTTTGAGAACACGATGCATCAGAACACAAACACAAGAACATTTCATTGCTATTACAACAATTTACATCGGAGTACGAACAAATATTACACAGCGGAAAAAAAATATAGAGATTTAAATTACAAAACAATGGAAAAGATATACATAAATATAATGTGCAGCGGAATACATCAACTACCACAACTGAATGAAATACACGGACACAAAGCTTTCTGAATACAGCTCCAGTTGTAACCCAGGATCCTATGAAAAGAAATATCTGCAAACCAGAACTAATAGCGGCACAGCGAAAATATGGGCACCCATAGTTTAGGTAGAATCAATAAACTCCAAGTCAGTCATGGGACTAATGTGAGAACTAAAACAGTTGTTAACTTGATTTTAATATTAGGTAAATCAAGGGACCATGCCGCATGCGACGGAACGGGTTTACTCCCATGAATACTCTGAAATAAAACAATTTATAAACAATGCAATGCTTTTCGAAAAATGAAGCTATTATAAGACTCAGGTCCCATCACACAATGCAACGCAAGACAGAGGATAGAGTTTTACCTTATAATAGCCAAACATGCTTGATACACTTTAAAACAAATCATTTTGATATTACTATAAGTGCATAGTGTCAAAACAACTTCAAATATAAATGTATCAATCATGGACAACATAAATTCCCCATCCTATTATGTCATCATATAAGTTTACAATTAAAACCGAAAAGTCGCATATTGGAAATTGGATTTCCATCATGAGTCAAGGCAAGTGATGGTCTTCTTACCGATTGGATCACCTTTAGCAAGATGTCCCAGGATCACACCTACGGGCAACCCTTGAGTCCTGCAGTGCCAGTCCAACTTATTTTAGTGGTTGGTTATTCCTGAACAATACGTTTCCCAGTCCTATGTGACCCCTAAAATGGTCAGTAAGTCGACCAATCATATCCAAGGTGCCTCACATCCATCATCCACATAAGTAAAAATGTCTGGGCTCCATACTATGACACCACTTCTAGCTAGAAAGAAACGTATGCACTCACTGTGTCCCTTATCCCGTTTTTAACTCAAACCGAGCTGTGAGGCTCGCGAATTAACACTATACACAAAGCTATGCTAATTAAAGTCGTGCTTTGATCATCATACACAAGGCCTTGCTTTTCAACAAAATCCTTGATCATTTACATCTTAGCATGCCACATTGTCAATCCATACCGTACCACCGATTTCCACCAATATATAACCTCTAAGCTCGTACGTCTCAGAGAAGGGTATTAAGAAAGAGAATAAATTATCCGCCACCAAACAGATGTATATTTAGCAGAGATCAATGAATACAGTATAAAGGAATACAATGTCAGACATACCATCCATTTGCAAGTTCGTTTTGGGTCTGAACGAAACCGGAGGCACCTTATTCGTCGTCTCATATGTCCAATACAGGAGAGAGGCCCTCACATATTCAGTCGATCTCCAAGTACGTCTGGACGATCACCACTTATTACCTTGTCTTGGATGTACAACCCAATCAAGACATTAGTAATCATCCAAATGATGTAAAGATCCCCAGTCTTTAACCACCGTCTGCATGTAATCGACTTTTAGTTGTTGTATCAGTTATTCAGAATGGTTAAACCCCGTCTTTCCAAATAACTCGCGTATCTTATAACCAATAATCAAGTGCTATAAAAACACATCATACGCCTCATTCCAGTTCAGAATATTCTTTTATTTAATTATTCACATCTCAAGGGAAAGGTTCCCATGAATTTTATCAAAGATAATTCTTTTAAACTTATTCTTTAATCTTACTTTGGATATCATTTTCAAAGATTTTATTTTATCTTTTCACAACTTAAACTCAATTAAGGTTTATCAAACTAGTCGGGATTAACGAGCCTTACCGAAATAATCATTTATTAATCCCGATCCCAACCTATTCATCACATGGAGCAAAACTGGTAGTTCTTTATATCTAACACCCACGGTGCTATCGGTAAATTTAATTACCATTTCACGTCCAAGTCTAATTAAAGATTTAACTATCGCCTGGAGTAAAACTGGTGGTACTCCATTCTGGATCATTTCATGAATTCAATAAATTTAATTATCCCATTCTCATTTGAATCTACTTAAAGATTTATTAAAACTCCAACTTGGTTTTAATATCAAAAATCATTACTTCATGATTATTCAACTTTAAGGAATTAATCTTGCCTTTAACTGGGTTAAAGAGACAACGTCATTTAAAACACAATTCGTGATAAACCCAAATCATCCTCCATTAACTTTGGAATCTTTACGGAAAACAGATCAATATATAATCGATATAAATTTCCGTATCTGACTAATAATATAAATGGAATAACAACAAAGCCTTTTAAATTCAATATGTAGTAACGGTATTCCTTTACAGAAGCTTATCTCGATTATTAACAAATCTAATTCCATTTAATTCCAATTTGATATATTAAATTGAAAAACTTTTCTTTGGAAAATTTCTATTAAATCTTAATAAAAGATTATAAATTCCAAATCATATCTTCACTGTTAATCGCATTTAAGAACAAATGTCATTTAAAACATGGCTCACAATGAACCCGTAATCAACTACCATTTAGTCCCAATTATATTAATTAATTGGAAAACTTCATTAAATCTTGGTTAAAAGATTTATTTTTTTCCCAATTGGTTTTAAGAACATGGTTATTTAAGACACCATTCACGGCAAACCTAAAATCCAATTTGATATTAAATACAAGGCTCTGAATAAAAATCATATCGGCTTATATTCAATATCAAATTCTGAAACCAACAGATATCGTATTGGGAATAATGATATTTATATCTTCCAAATTCCTCAACAATACCCATATAATCATGGAATCCAATATCAAAATATTTCGAATATTATTTCCATTCAAATCATTTCCAAATCATACGTTGGAAAATTCTGGTTATATTAAAACCATATAATTTCTTTCGGTTATCCATTCTAGTTGTTAACTAGTTCATTCAGATAAATATCTTTTATCATTTCAAATATGGAATATTTCATCCAAAAACTTTTTCAAATCATTTATTATGATTTTACATAATTTATTCATATTTTTATTAGTTTTATTAAGGCCCTTATAGTCGGTTTCCAATATCGGCCACCGAACTGCATTCATAGCGACTGTTTTCCAAAACAGATTTGAATATATCTTCAAATCTATCCTTTAGATTTCAAATCTCTTATTATCATTCAAAATCTCTTTTCGATATGAACCCAACTGTCCTGGTTTTAGGAGAATCCGATTGTTGGATCTCTCGTTATGCCAATTCGAAGTTAATAGTTGAAATTCGCGAACGGTCGCTGGGCGGCGCGTTCTATTCAAACCATTCAAATATATATAGTCTATATTTCATCGATTTCTATTCAAAACATATTTTATAAATTCGTTTTAAAAATGATTCCAAATTTCATTTCTACTTTAAATCAAAATTGAATATTCCTTCTTGTATAATGTCAAAACAATAATACTTTCAAAATATCTGATTTTGAAATCCATTTCCTTTTCATATTTATTATAAAATGAATAAAATCGATTGATAAACCTATTCGAGTTAAAATGGCGTTTAACTATTTAACTCGTCTTCACATTTCCATATTTTTGTATCCATCCAAAATCGGACATCAAAATCATAATTTGTTTCTTCACTGAATATTATATCAAAATATTCGTTATTTCCGAATTGGAATGTGACTCAATCAATTGCTATATAATTTTAGTTATATGAATTTCATACATCACATGCATTCAATAATAATGACAAACAATCATTAAACATTTAAGCAACATCCAAAGTGCATTTTACAACTATGTAAGCATTAAAATAAATATATAACGCTCACAACAGTATGTCAATTAATCGACTGACATACAACTAAATATTGGGATTAATGTATGTCAAGTATCATCCCAATACCCGTGTTTTCATCCAACAAATACTGATTATTATTTGTGCACTTGGGCGATGTGCAAAAATTATCATCCCACTCAATATCACTTAAATAGGTGTAAACTTGTAAATGAATATTTATTCCAATTTCAACTATTGCATATATAATTTTATACATTGTTGTTTTCAAAAAAAATCGCCATTATAACGGCACTATTTTGTAGCACCGGAATAATGTCTATGCATTACCCCTCTCCTGACTTGGCTTGCGTCATAAACAACCAATACCAATCATCGACCATCAATCGAATACAATGCGTACCCCATAATCATAAATAAATACTCAACATCCAATGCCATTTAAGGCGCCACAAGTGTCCATCCACGTCGTATGAAATGTGAGTGCCGCTAATATCCATACAACGCTTCTAATGTAAATGATTTATTAAGAGTTCATGTGTTGAACTCCAAAGGGAATAATATAACTACATGATGCAATTTCTAACTTGCAACCTAAAATGCATAACTAACTAATGACTCTACTTTACTAATTTAAGATAAAAGTTTATAGAGCTCTCACCCAAGAAAAACCAAACACCGTGACACTTCTAATGTAGGAATCATGTCGCGCGCTTGCTGTTTTGTCATTCGCCGCACTTGAGTTCACCTCTTTTGCTTTAGAATTTGCATACGGCCTCCAATCCGCTCCAAACTTTGTCAGAAGCACATACGCGGAATTCCGGACCACTTTTGCCTAGTCGACTTTCTTCCAAACATGCACCAATTTGCCAGAAATCGCAAATCATCGCTTTAGGTCAGCGATCTTCAAAGGCGTTTTCTGAGCAGCTCCAAACTCCAAAATTCGATTGTGATATATCCCAAATCGAAGAGAAAACCGTGATCTGCAACTCTGGTACTGTGGAGTTTCGACTAGAAATGTACGATTTGAGAGTTATTGGCAAAAGAAGGACAGAGGGTTATTTGTAAAACGGGAATTTTGTGAAAAAGGGGATTTTGGGCATGGCGGGGCCCACGGCCGGAGGTGGTGGCCTGAGGGGCGGCAGCAGGCCTGACTGGAGGTGGGGGACTGATGGTGGCGGTGGTGGGGCTGGCAGAGTGGCGGTTGGTGGTGGTTTGGGGCTTGGGGTTTGCAAATTGATAGAGAGAGAAGAGGAGAGAGGGGAAGGAGGGGCTGACGACCAGCGGTGGCAGCGGGGGAGAGTGCGGCAGCTGATGGGGTTAGGGTGAGGCCATTTTTGATTGAAGAAAGAAGGAAGGAGGAAGCGAAAAATAATGAAGAGAGAAATATAAGAAAGTGGTTATATGCTCATTTCTCGCCTATCGTCCGAATGCCAACGTTCTCCAATTGCCACGGATTTCAGACATGAGATACACGCCAACACGAGTCCAACGAAAGAAGTTTCGTCGAGTTCTGAGTTCGTTTGACTTTCCATTTAATTTCTCAAACAGGGTCAAATATTGCTAAAAAAATGCGATTTTAGCGTACATTTTCTTCTTATACGCCCACACGCTAACTCCAAAAATCATGGCCTTTTGGATTCAACCATTATTTGACGATACAAAGCCAAAAAAAGGAATCGAATTCTGAGATTGTCTCAACAACGTTCCTTTGTAAAATGACTTCCTTTTTTTGAACAAATGGTTTTGCTTTGCACGGCCACGTAATGACTCCATTCGACGCGCATTTTGGAACTTAACAATGATTTGTCATTATAAATCCATAAAAATTTATCTCATCGAACTCTGGGCTTCCTAGCAAAATTTCACTTTTTAAGGGCTATGCGATGATTTAAAAAAAAATCGAATTTTCAAAATTCTCAAAGCAAAGCTTATAAATCAATTTAGTAATTTTACTGGGTTTGTTTTAAGTCAAATAAAGAACAAAAACAAAATTTAAAATTATTCTCAAATTTTATTTAGCAAAAATAACCAATTTATATTCGCATATTCCTTAAAATAGCTTAAATCAAAATTTTAAATGGGTTCTGAAAATACGGGTTGTTACAGATACAAATATTTATCATTTCAACCCATAATTTAATTTTTACTGGTATATATCATTTCAACCTGCAATCCCAAATTCAGTTAAATTATTCAGGTCTATCATTTCAACCCATAAAGATTTTTCCTTAATCATTTGTTTGTTCGGGTATGTATCATTTCAACCCATAGTGATTTTCCTAACTTTGGCAAACAACAACATGGATAAACAATATAGATTAACACATAGCATCAAAATCATCACATCATAAGCCATATATATATATATATATATATATATCACCAGTGCACCTACGTGTCATGTATGAAATGTGTATACATATCAAATAAAACAATTTTCTACTAGTAACTCTATACATTTGACAACAGTTCATTTGTGTTGAATTTAACATCCATGAAACAATGTAGGTTAAGTGTGAGATAAACTCACCTTTTGTGGCATAGAATGAATACAATGGACGACTTGACACAGAAAGAAATGACGACTTCCAGGCATGACTCTGAATGGATTAAGCTTAATAATCACTCAAAAAAAAAATCATAAGAGGAGGCTAGCGAATTTTCAATGGATTGGTACGGCTATTGGGTTTTGGGAATGGTTTTTGAACTCAACACCGCACTCGACTCAAAAATAAATAAACACAACACTAGCTCGATTCAACCAAAAATAAAATATAGTAATTCTTTGCACAAATATCATACAAATATTTTTATGTACATATACACACTGAAATATTATAACATATATATATATATATATATAAAATTTAACGCACACCAAAACTATATATTTATATATATTATTAATTATTCGTATATAAAAACACAACGAAAACACACACATCAAAGCCGTATATATAATTGTACCTTAAAATACACAGACCACACGGACAAACAAAATATACATATACATATATTTTCAAAATCAATAAATTTCAAAGCACTCACACCTATTATCATGATTAACATACTACCAAACACACACACATGCAAACACTCACCCATATATATACGCATAACACACAATATATATAACACACAGATAAAAACCCACACAATTCTCACTAACACAAAACTCACACAAACATAAACACACTATATCACATACATAATACACACACCGTGAATACAGACTCACACGACACTATACACACACAGTACTCAACACGCATACACAACCATATAACCAAAATTCACGCATGACAAAAACTAAATAACATAACCCTACTCACACACACATACCCCAAACGGGCTGGTCATAAGGTGTGAGAAAGACTCGGGCTCGGCTACAGGGTTCGGATGGGCGTAGGAAAGGGGATGGACGTGGGATTCAGGCGGGTGCAACTACGGCGGAGCTCGGTCTGGTGATGTGGCACTGGGGATTGGTAGACACGAGTTTGACCGGTTGGGGTTGTGAGGGAGCAGAGGTCTTCTGTGTTGTGTTTACGTGAGGAGAGGCAATGCGGTGAGCAGAAAAAAACATAGTGAAGGGTACAAATGTGGAGAATAGTAGAAGAAATCTGGAGTGGGTATAAATTGGAGCTTTTGTGCCCATTTTTCTTTTATCTGAAAAGAGATGGGAAATAAAATGGATAGAAGGGAGAAATGAGAATAATAGATGGGAATGGAGGAACTTTAAACAAGAAATGAGAATGGAGAAAAATATGGTGATGGGAATAAATGGATAAAGATGGATTCAGAAATATATGGAAACGTAATGCATGGAAAGAAAGGTGCCTATTGGCATTTACTGCTTGATAGCGCTTTGAGAAATGAAATTTAAAGAAATGAAGTGGTATTTATTAGAATAGAATAGGAACAATTTAATTTCTTGGAACCATACGCTTTAGGAAGGAACTAATACGGCAGGTATTGGAAAATTAAATATGAGTCAAAAAGGGCAATGAATGATTTCACAAGAAAATTAAGTGTAATTTTCATCAACCTAGAGAACCGAAATAAATGAATGAAAGGAGATGAATGGTATAAATTTTGAAATTAACGAACGTGTAAGGAAAGGAATAATACCAAAGAACGGACGTTGAACTTTAAAAAGGTAAACAATATTTGCAAATAAAAGGAAACACTATAAATTTTTAATTCAAAGGAACCAAAGGTTTTGGCAAAAAATAAAAGATGAGCAGATGTTTTAGGCAACGAAATAAATAATATTAGAATAAAACTAAAAATAAAAGTGAACGAACAAATTTAGGAATATATATTTTTAACAAATGATTTTACAAATCAAATAATAGACGATACTAACGGAAAATGAATTTGACAAATAAAATTTTGCCATGTTTGCATCAACAACAATCTATATGAATGACAGATCTACAAGAGAAACAATTTGAAATTACATCGAAGATATAATTCCATTAATATTGGAAAAAAATATATAATTATATGAGTTTTAAATATTTAAATAAAAATTCAAAATTGAAAGTCAAATTCAAAAAAATAACTTAATTAAAATTTCCCACAAATTAGGTTCTAAAATTAAAAATATTAATTTGTATTATTAAATTATGTTCATGTCAAAATCAAATTCATTTGTTATATACAATCCAAAATAAATTTAGTTTTAAATCAAAAATAATTATTTCAATAAAATACAACAAATTGAGTTTTAAATAAACAAATTAAAATAGAAATCAAAATTTAAATTAAATAATTAAATAATTAAATAAAAATATACTTAAAATTGAGGTTGTTACAGTCTCCCCCACTCAAACCTTTTCGTCCCCAAAAAGGAATGAGGTAGGGAAATAGTAATCAAATAATTAATATATTTAAACCAAATGGTTCATATTTATCTTTATATCCATATATATTTAGAAAAATATATAAATTACAAGTTAAAATATTTTCAAACATGTTTAAAAATAGTTTAAGTATTCATTCGATGTCTCAATTGGCTATATAAATTTAACGATCCGAACTTCCCCGTGAAGGAAAGCACGGATTATTTTGAGGACAAGACGAATCGGAGCGCAAACAGAAGAACATTTCATTGTTTATTACAACAATTTCATCAGAGTACAAGAATATACAGAGTATGATTAAATATTACACATTGGTAAATATCAGAGATTTAAATTACATTTAAATACATAGCAGCGGAAAAATAGTACAAAACATAACTGAAAGAAATACATGGATACAGAGCTTTCCGAATATCACTTCAGCTATAAACCAGGATCCGGTGAATATAAATCTGCAAAACCAAAACTACTAGCTGCCTGTGTGGAAAATAGGGGCACCCAGAGTTTAGGTTAAAATAATAAACTCCAGGTCAGTCATGTGACTGGTGTGAGAACTAAAAACAGTTATTAGTCTTTATTTTTAAAGTTAGGTAAATCAAGGAACCACGCCGTATAACATGGAATGGGTTTCCTCCCAAGAAGACCAGTGCATAAAACAAACAACGCAATGCTAAATAAAGAAAAATGAAGCTATTATAAGACCCAGGTCCCATCACACAATGCAACGCAAGCCGGAGGATAGGGTTTTACCTTATAATAGCCAAAGAATGCTTGATACGCTAAATTTCATCTTTTATTATTACTGTAAATGTATAGTGTCAAAAAAATTTCAATCATAAGTATCAATCATAGACGGCATAAGTGCCCCATACCACTATGTCGCCATATTAGGCTCTACAAATAAAACCGAAATGTCACGTATTGGAAATTGGATTTCGTCATGAGTCGAGACAAGGGGCAAGCTCCTCTCCGTTCGAGACACTCTAGCAAATGTCTCAGGAACACACACAGCGATCCTGGATCTTCATGGCCGGTCCTCTCTTACTTTTGAGGATTGGCAATTCCTGAACACACGTTTCCCGGTCCTATCAGACCTACTTCCAAGGCGCCTCGCATCCAACAACCACACAGGTAAAAAGTATATAAATGTCAGGCCTGGTAGGTCACTGACAACACCCATAGCTAGAAAAAAACGTCGTGCTCTCCCTGCAGACACTATCCCGTTTTTGACTCGTACTGAGGTGTGAGGCTCGCGAATTAACGCTATACACAAAGCGGTGCCATATAGGCCGTGCTTTGATCATCAACCACAAGACTTTTCTTTTCAACAAAAGCCTTGATCATTTGCCACTTAGGCATGCCACACAGGCAATTCATGCCATGCGATTGATATTTATCGATATATAACCTCTAAGCTCGTACGTCTCAGAGAAGGGCGTTAAGCAAGAAAATAAATTCTCTACCGCCAAACAGATATACATTTAATAGAAATCAATGACACAGAATAAAATCCAATGTCAACACACAGTCCATTTACAAGTTCGTTATGGGTCTGAATGAAACCGGAGGAACTTTATTCCTCGCATATCCATCGATCTCCAAGTACGTCTGGACGATCACCAACTGATTCCCTCCTCTTGGGTGTACAGCCCAATCAAGATCATCAATAATCATCCAAACGATGTGAAGACCTCCGGTCTTCAACCGCCGTCTTCATCTTCGACTTATCGTCGAATCGGTTATTCAGAATGGGTATAAACACGACCTTTCTGAATAACCCGCATATATAATAAACAAGTGTTACACAAACAAAAAATACACCTCATTCCAGTTCAGAGTATTCTTTTATTAAAATATTCACATTCTTAGGGAAAGGTTCTCATTAATTTTATCAAAGATAAATTCTTCTAAATTTATTCTTTAATCTTCCTTTGGATATCATTTCAAACCATGTTAAGGTTTTCCAAACTAGTCGGGATTAGCGAACCGCACCGAAGTAATTATTTATTTTATTTCCCAGTCCTAACCTATTCATCCCATGGAGCAAAATTGGTAATACTCCATATCTAACACCACGGTGTTATCGGTAAATATTAATTACCATTTCTCCTTCAAACCTAATTAAAAAATTAACTATCGCTTTGGAGTAAAACTGGTGATACTCCATTCTCGATCATTTCAATCTAATTAAAGATTTAATAAAACTCCACTTAGTTTTAATCTTCCCAAGAATCAATATCCTGTCTTTAACTGGGTTAAAGAACCAATGTCATCTAAAACACGGTTTACGATAAACCCAAAATCACTTTCCATTGTTAATCGGGTTAAAGAACATGTGTTATTCAAAACACCGCTCACGATAAACCCCAAAAACCAATTTAAATTCAATTCCAACTAAATACTAATTAACTGGACAATATCACTATATCTTAATTAAAAGATTTATTCTTTTCTAAACTTGGTCCAAGAACAGTGTTATTCAAGACATCATTCCCGACGAACCCAAAATCCCATTTGATATTAAATATAAGGATCTGAATAGAAAATATATCGGCTTATATTCAATATCAAATTCTGAAACCAACAAATATCGCATTGGAAATAACGATATAAATATATCTTTCAAATTTCCACAACCATATCTGTATAATCACAAAATCCAAATTCTAGTTCATAACTAGTTCATTTCGATAAAAATATATTTTTATCCTTTTTAAATATGGGATTTTTCACCCTAATTCTTTCTAAATCATTTATTATGATTTTACATAAATTATCGATATTTTTAATAATTTTATCAAGGCCCGTACAGTCGATTTCCAATAACGGTCATCGAACTGCACTTACAACGACCTTTTCCAAATTTGATTTGGACATAATTCCAAATCCAACCGTTAGATTTCAAATTTCAAATATTCATCGGAAAGTTCTTTTCGATACGAACCCAACGGTTCCGGTTTCAGGAGAATCCGACGGCGGATCTCCCGTAACGTCAATTCGAAGTCAATGGTCGAAATTCGCGATCTACCACGGCGCGGCGCATTCTATTCAGGCCATTTAATGTATATAATATATATATTATATATATTTCATCGATTTCAATTCTAAACGTATTTTATAAATCATTTAAATTCATTTTCAAAACAATTTCAGCTTCATATTCAATTTTAAATCAGAATTGAATATTCCGTATCATTAATATATAAATGATAATATTTTCAAAATGTTATTTTTTGAAATCACTTTCTTTTATATATTCATTATAAAAACGAATATAATCGATATAAATATCGTTCGCATCAAAATGGCGCAAATCTAATCAATACGGCTTTATATATTTCAATAACTTCGTTATTCTATTCAACAAATGAATATTTTCTTCAACACATGAATATATATTATTCTTACTTACAATAAAAATGTGAATTTTCTTGTATAAACATTTTATTCAACACATGAATATTTTCAACACATGAATGGTTTCAACACATGAATATTCTCAACACATGAGTATTGTCAACACATGACTATTTTGTTTATTCAACACATGAATATTTAGTTTCCTGTTCTGAATATTATTTTAAAATATTCTTTATTTTCTAAATTGAAATGAGATCCAATCAATTACCATATAATGTTATTTATATGGATTCCATACAACACGCGTGTATAATAGCAACGATAAATAATCAACCATCATCCAGTGTGCACCATACAACTGCATAAGCATTAAATACAAACAATTAACGATTACACAGTCTGTCAACCTATCGATTGACATACAACTAAATAATTGGGATTAGTGTACATCAAATATCATCCCAAAACCCGTGTGGGATTTCAGTCAACAAACACAGATTTTTATTTGTGCAGTTGGGTGATGTGTAAAATTTATCGTCCCAATCAATATCCTTCAAATGGGTGTGCATAAACAAATCGTCTGATTTGTAAATGAATATTTATTTATTCACATTCACGTTAAATTTATACTTTTAACAATAAATAATTTATTTCAACACATGAATATATTTCCATTCATTCCACATCACAATCAATTTTCACCACACAACAAAATCAAACAAGTCATCCATGGTCTGTGGACAACGGGTGTCGGGTGCTGCTAAGCACCGTCTGCATCCTACTATACACTTTTAACTAGAAAACAAGAGTTAAAGTGAGAAGTTCTCACCAAGAGCTAAATCCAACTCCGCTACTCTTCGTATGTATGAAATCTTCGCCGTGCTCGCCTTTTGTCACTTTCGTCATCCGTGTTCGCTACATATATAATAATCACATATTTTTACTTTGCTTTCAAGATGATAAAAATAGCATCTTTAACACGATGTTTTCATTCTAAAGATTACATTTTTATTCTAAACCTTTTCTATAAAAATCACATTTTTATTCTTGTACTATTCATATAAAAATAACATTTTTATATTGATGTATACATTATAAAAATCATATTTTTATCTCGCCTTCAAGATGATAAAAATTGTATTTTTTTTGCTTCGCTTTCAAGATGATAAAAATCTTGTCTTTTCTTCTTTAAAAAATCTAATCCCTTCATTAATAAAAATCTAAACTTTTCTTCATAAAAATAAAATATAACTTTTACTTCATAAAAGTATAATCTTTAAATCTATAATCTTTTAATCTATAAAAATATAATCTTTTCTAATATTAGAATATAATCTTTTCTAAATAAAAACCCTATTTTTTTTTCTTTATTGTTTTTCTATAATAAAAACAAACGTTTTTTCCTACTTCGCAATCATATATATATATATATATATATATATATAAGTCAACTTTTTACTTTGTAATCATATATGAAAAAAATTTCTTTCCATGATATCATATAAACCAAAAAAATCAAGTTTTTTTATTTGCTATGTGTATATATATATATATATATATATATATATAAACTGAATTTTCAAAGTAAAATATGAAAAAAAACTTATAGTGTCTTCAATGGGAGAGGAGGGGAGTCAGTGTTGCGCGGACCGAGGAAGCGGAGGCTGTCGGTCTTCGTGGTTGCGGGCTCCAAGGCCTTGGCGGCGGTCTTCGTATTGGGCGGTAGGGGTTTATGGGGATTCACGGTGGAGATGGAGGAGAGGAGTGGCGAGAGGATGAGGTCGGAGGTTGGGGAGGGGGGTTGCGCGACCGTCGGTGGTGGCTGCTGGCTAGGGCACGCGCGGTTTGGAGTAACGGGGGAGGGGGTGACTTTTTTTTCTCTTTTGAAAAGTAATGACGGGAGAGAGAGAGAGAGTGGTGAGTTAGTAGTCAAGGGTTATATAAAAATATATATCATTATTTCAATTTATCTCCCAAAAAGTTACTTTACAATTCGAACTCCAAACGAGACCCAACGACTGTCGCCCCTAGCTAATTACCCCCATTCCGAGACAACCCCAAACCCCGTACTGATGGCGGCAAGGGTAATCCGTGGAATATAACACAGAAACAGATAATAGCAGAACATAATTAAGTAAATACACCAGATAATGAACAACAGAATATACTGGATAAAAGTAATCATCAGAGTTACACAGTATACAGGATCATACTTAGAATAAATACAGTTCAGCTATACATAAATGTCTACAGCGGAAAACAAACATAATGTACAATAGGAGCTGAACAGCATAAAAAGAGATAAATGATAGAATCCATCTTCAGCTCCAGCTATCCAGATAAAGTCTGCTAAACCTGAATACAAGGCTGCCCGTGTAGAAAAAGGGGCACCCGAGTTTGAAAGTGAAACAAACTACGAGTCAGTCATGGGACTGGTATGAGAAATCTACTCAACATGGCTAATCATGGGACCACGCCACTTTCGTGGAATGGGGTTTACTCCATTGGATTGCCAGTGCTTTAAAAATAAATCTTTCTTTTAAACATCGCAATGCTCTTTATAAAAAAGAAGCCGTTATAAGACTCAGTTCCCATCACACAATGCAACGCAAACCGGAGGATAGATTTTTTACCTTATAACGGCCAAAATATGCTTGATACGAATAAAACAAAGGCATTTGATATTATTACTAGTGTTTATATGTTTTGAAAACAATTTCAAATCATAACTATCAATCATAGACGACATTAATGCCCCATACCACTATGTCGCCATATATAGGTATACAATCAAAACCGCACAGTCACGTATTTGGAAATCAGATTTCCGTCATGAACCAAGGCAAAAGATAGTCCTTATCGAGTTCGAGACGCTCTAGTCCGTGTCTCAGGCAAGCGCGCAGGCAAGCCTTGGATCGTCAGGGCCGGTCCACCGAAGTGGATTATTATGCCTGAACAATACGTTTCCCCGCCGTAAACGAGCCAACGAATGACTCCACCGGACCCGGATCGTCCGATCTAACCGAGGCGCCTCGCAACAGCAACAACCACATAAGTCAAACTCATCAGGGTGTGTAAAACCACTGACGCCACTCATAACTAGAAGGAAACGCATGCCCTCCCTGAGGTCCTGCTCCCGTTTTTGGTTCATACCGGGGTGTGAGGCTCGCGATTTCACGTTATACACAAAGCTACGCCATACAGGCGGTGCTTTGATCATCACCTCAAGACTTTGCTTTTCAACAGAAGCCCTGATCACTGCATCTTAGCATGCCACACAGGCAATTCACACCGTGCAACTGATGGTTATCAATCACACAGAATAAATTCCAATGTCAAATACACCGTCCATTTGCTAGTCCGTTCTACGTCTGAACGAAACCGGAGGCACTATATACCTCGCAAACTCATCGACCACCACGTACGTCTGGACGATCACCACTCATTATCCATATTTCGGGATGCCTCCCAATCAGGACCTCGGTTACCATCCAAACGAGGTGAAGATCTCCGGTCTTCGACCATCCTCTTCATCTTCGATTTCTTATCGTCGATTTAGTTATTCAGAATGGGATAAAACCGGTCTTTCTGAGCAACTCGCGTATATAATAAACAAGTGCAACACTAACATATACACGCATCATTTCAATTCATTAGTCACTAACCGTCAATCAGTAAGAGAACGATTTCCCAAATATTAACCCCGAAGGCCGAAACCAACATCAGATCAACACCCGGGAAACCATTCGACTTAGCCAACCTTCAGTTAATTTCTAAATCACATCCATATCGTTTATAATGTTTTATAACGATTTATCGCTATTTTTATTTATTTTAAAATAGCTAATTTATTTAAAACGGCGCTTCGGGCCATAACGCGACCGTGGCGCTGTTTTTCTTCATATTTGATTTACACATATATGAAAATCTGACCGTTGGATCTTCACAAAATTTACATCATTAGAAAGGTCTTTTCAAAACGAATCCAACGCTTCCAGTTTCGGGAAAATCCGACGATCGGATCTCCCGGTACAATCATTTGAAGTTTCGATTTCGAAATACGAACTGCAGCGTCGTTACTCGATTAAATATAATTATATATATATATAAATATAATCGATCCTGGCGCTTTTTTTCTTCAGGTTTGAATTAAACATTCCAAACAATCCAACCGTTGGATTTTTTCAAAGTTGGTGCCGTTGGAAAGATTTTTCCAAGGCGAACCCAACGGTTGCGATTCTAAGAAAATCCGATGGTCGGATCTCCAGGTATAATCGTTTGAAATCACGGTTTCAAAATGCGAACTGCACGGCCCCGTTTCGTTTTAGTTTTATTTATATTTATATATTTATATAAATATAGTTCATTCAACAATTTCAATATCGTTTTCACTTCAAATATTTCACTAACGCCTTTAAATTTTTGGAAAATTTCGCCATAACCTCCTTTGTATGGGAGGGGCTGGGAAAATTCCCAAATAGCCACACGGGCATCTCTTGTCGAAAAGAAAAAGAAAAAGCCAAGCGGCTAGCCAACAGGCTCATAAAATCATCACCCAAACAAAACAGTAAATGTGTACCTATTTGTCGGGCACAAAATATTATTCCTCTTCCCTAGCCCCTTTGCTATAACCTGTTCAATAAATATGCATGTACATATATACAGTTCTTATCATTTATCATTTTCCATTCAACTTCATATTTGATTCCATTTGGTTTAAAAACACCATTCATTCTTATGTTGCATGCATAGGCAAAAATCATATCATTAGCTAATTAATGAATATTTCAACTCATGCATATTTATTTGAACGAGTTGCTATTTTTAACACTTCACATTTCAACAATTCATGTATAAAATAAAAATGTGATTTTTATTGTAAAACAATTCATTTCAAAACACTATTATATTATATAGTTTTTATAGATGATAAAAAGGTGACTTTTATTATAAAACAATTTATTTTAAAACAAGGTCATTTTACATTGTTCATATAGATGATAAAAAGGTGATTTTTATTATAAAACAATTTATTTCAAAATGTGAATACCATTCAACAAATGAATTTCAATTCAACGAATGAATATCGATTCAACACATGAAGGTTTTCTATAGTTTCTATATATAGATAAAAGTGTGATTTTTATAATTAAAACACGAATACCATTCAACACATGAATTTCTAATCAACGAATGAATATCGATTCAACACATGAAGGTTTTCTATTCAACGAATAAATATAGCTTCAGCAAATGAAAATAATTCAAACACATGAATATTATTCAAAATTTCGGCAGCATAACGACAGGGTAGTTAAAACCGGGACCGTCCCTAGTACGGCTCCTCGCTCTACCTTAAAACCTCGTGGTTTTTGACAATGGGGATCATGCATCTAGTTCGCACGCAGGCGGCATGTATATATTTATTTCATTTCCACAAACTAATCCTATGTGGTTTCAACCAAATATTTCTCAACCACAAATGGGTATTTTTCAACCACAATCAATCAATATCAACTACAAACAATCCCAAACAACCATTCACTATTAATCAATTTTCACACCAATCACAACCAATAAATATCGTCCATGGTTTGTGGATGAGGGGCGTATATATATATATATATATATATATATATATATATATATATATATATATATATATATATATATATATATATAGCAATTCACTTCTATTTCAACACATATATAATTTTTACAACGCATGTATAACTTATACATCGAACGTACAACTTATACAACGCTTATACAAGAGGTGTACAACGCTTATATAACTCATACATCGACTATATAATTTATACATCGTCGTTTCCATATTGTTTATAAATCAGAAGTCTCACATTGGATTCCACTCCACCAAAAATAGCAGAAGGCTCAGAAAAATATGCGGTCTCTTCTAAAATGTAGAAGGCGTCCACACGGTCACGATGTTTCCTGTTTCATCGAATTTCGTTTAGAAACGAAAAAGATATGATTTTTCGAAGTTTGCAACACTTTAAAACTGTTGAAATCAGTTTAAATATTATAAACCGTATACCTCCTTTGAAGATTCAAATCTAGGGTTGAAGAATTCGCGAAAACCGAGTAGCATGGAGACGATCAGAGGGTGTCACGTTGTCGCCCTTGGAGAGAGCTTCCCACGCAGGTGCGCCATGTCAAGTTCGAACTCCGATCTGAGCAGCGACGGGCCTTCAAAGGGCGCGACATTCGAGGGGTCGTGCTCGACGATGACGAGGCGATAGGTGGCGTGGCGGGGTCGGATTTGAAGGCGGTGGAGAGGGCTTCAAAAGCTTCAACTGGCGGAGGTGCTGAAAGTGGCTGTGGCGATCGGAAACGGGGAGGGAAGCTTTGGAGGCTAGCCGCCGTTCAAATAGGGAGAGAGAAAGTAATTTTTCTCTGTTTTTTTTTATAAAAATTTTGATTGGTCGGGGAGGTTTTAAGGGGTTTTCTAACACGACCACCAATCGAAACCCAACGACTGTCGTCCCTAGCGTTTCACCCCCATTCCGAACACAATGGGATATGTTTCGAAGGCCCATTCGACTGTTTCAGTCAGTTTTCCTTCAAATTAAAATATAAAACATTCAATATTTGATTTGAACGTGCATTTCGATTTGCCAGGGCCACAAACTGATTCGAAAAATTCTAGAAAAATAAATCTAGCTATGTTTTGACGATACGGTCCCAACAAAACTTGTTTCGTCGAATTCTGAGACCGTTTGCAAAAAGGCCCATTTCTGGTCCATCCAATTTAACTATAATTGACCAAAACACATTTTCCTTTTCCACACTCACATATTAGCTTCAAAAATTATGAAATTTGAAACCTAGCAATAACTTCACATCCCGGATCCAACAAAAGTGGTTTCGTCGAATTCCGAGGTCGTATGCAAAATGGCCAATTTCACGGGCTATATAAATTCCATAGCGATCTTTCTAAAAATTCATTCGGCCATAACATTTGCTTTCCGCTATGAAAATTCGATTTTTCAGATTCGTTAGAAAGGTATTCACTAACAGATTTAAATATTTTTGGTTTCACTAAAATCCGTTTTGTTTTGCACCCGGTACAGTCCGACAAAGTTTGAATTCAATTTTTGAAATTGCAGCGCCATTTCAGGTTTTGTTTATAATTATAATTAATTATATTTGTTTTTCAATTGTCGATTCAAGCTCATTTTTCATTGCCATTATTTAAAATCCATTATTTTAGCCAATTTAAAAATTTTAAATTGGTTCAGATTTTCTGGGTCGTTACAATCTCCCCCACTTAAAACTTTTCGTCCCCGAAAAGGAACAAAGTCGAAAGTGGTTTGATAAATCTACAATCACACAACACAACCAACAAGCAATTGTTTTTAACTTTTCAAAATCATACAAATCAATTTCTATATTCTTTTAAAATCATTCAGACTATAGAATTTAAAAGTGCACATCCATGGAAAGAAAATAACAGCAGAGTAGAGAATTAAATGGTAATGCAAAGTAGGGTAAATGTACCTTGCACCGGAGTCAATCAAATATATCTACTCGGCATCTAGGATAGGCTTTCTGAATGCTCTCCTTAGTTTCCCAAGTACAATCTCGCGGATCTCCACTCCATTGCACTTTGACTAAGTGAACCTTCTTGTTCCTCAGCTCTTTGGTTTCTTTGCCGATGATCTTTAGCGGTTCTCTTCTCACAGCTAATTCTGGAGTAATTTCAATATTCTGTTGAGCTGCTTCTTCCACGATCAAGTCTGGATCATGAACGTGCTTTCGAAGTTGAGATATATGAAATACAACATGGACTCCAGGCAACCAATCAGGCAATTTAACCCTATAAGCGAGAGTTCCGATCCGTTCTAGATTAGGAAACAGACCAATGAATTTGGGTGCTAACTTTCCAGTTTTACCGAACTGGATTACTCCTCTCATCGGCGATACTTTCAAATATACATAGTCGCCAACAACAAAGGATATATCTCTTCTTCTCCTATCGGCATAGCTCTTTTGTCGGCTTTGAGCGGCGAGTAATCGTTTCTTAATAAAATCGACTTTGTCGGCAGCTTCTCGAATCATATCAGGTCCCAACACAAGTCTATTACCAGGTTCGACCCAGCAAGCAGGAGATCAGCACGATCTACCATACAATGCTTCGAATGGCGACATTGTCAGACTCGCCTGGTAGGTGTTGTTATAAGAGAATTCAGCCAAATGCAGATGGTCTTCCCATGATCCACCGAAATCTAGAACACAAGCCCGCAATAGATCTTCTAAAATGCGATTCACCCTCTCAGTCTGACCATCTGTCTGAGGATGATAAGCGGTGCTTAAGTTCAACTTCGTTCCCAGCTCGACTTGAAATGCTTCCCAGAATTTGCTAGTGAATTTTGTATCTCTATCACTGACTATGCTGAGCGGCACTCCATGTAGTCTAACTATTTCCTTGAAATATATCTGCGCCAGACTCTGAGCAGTTCTGTTTGATCTGACAGGTATAAAATGGGCGGTCTTCGTGAAGCGATCTACGATCACCCAAATACTGTCATTCCCTTTTCTGGTTCTGGGCAGACCATCAATGAAATCCATAGAAATATGTTCCCACTTCCAACCAGGAACTTCTAGTGGTTGTAACAATCCAGCCAATTTCTGTTGGTCGCTCTTGACTAGCTGGCAAGTAGGGCATCGGCTAACATATATTGAAATGTCCCTTTTCATAGCCTTCCACTAGAATGTTCGTTTGAGATCGTTATACATTTTGGCCACACCGGGATGGATACTCAGCTTGGACTTGTGACACTCGTCTAACACTTCCCCTTTTAACTCTGGGACGTCGGGGACACAAATCCTTCCTTTTAATTTCAAGGTCTCGTCGTTATCTATTTGAAAACACGAGGGTTCGCCTTTCTGAATTCTTTTAATCATATCCTTAATAAAGTTATCCTCCTTCTGAAGAATAGATATTTTGTCAATCAAGGAAGTCGTGATAATAAAGCTGGCGATCATTACATCCTGTAACACCCCACCTCCGTTAAGGTCACTCACAAAGGGAATGCCTTAACTTTGGTGGAGCATTTTAGTAAACAGGACAGAAACTTACAAAACAGATAAAACAGTACTTGAAAATTTTTGACTTTATTACAGCGGAAACAGAAATTAATATGGTTACATCCTTTCAATTTCAGAATTCAAGTACAAAATATCAGTCTTGTACAAAAGCCTTTAAAATGCATAGTTTAAAACCATAATCCCCATGGAACGGAAGCTATACAGAGCCAAGCCATACTTTAAGCACTTCAAGCAAAGAGAAATCCGGATCAAGCTAAAGTATTTCCCTCCTTGGATAACCTGGGGGGGGGGGAAACGGAAGAAAGGAGGCGAAACAACAAGGGTCAGACAAAAAGTCTGGCAAGTCCAGTGACTTTCAGCATATGAACAGATAATAATAATATGATATGAACATAAAACTGGATGTGAGATAACTATAACAGGTGTAGCAGATATAACAGAAAAACAGAATGATATAAACTATTGTTTTACACTTCTCTGCACTAATACTAGTATAGCAGAATTAGGTGTCTCCCTAATGTCTAAATTGAAGCAGGAACGGGTACAGAATACTTTAACAGAAACAGAATGCTAATAATGGGCCTTTACTACCCGATCAGAAACAGACAGAAGCAGAAACAGATTTATCTCTACGGAAACAGAATGTGGAATTAGGTGTACACTAGTAATGGGCCTTTACCACCCGAACAGACGGTACCACACAGAAACAGACAGGTGTTACCACCCAACAGAAACAGACGGTACCAACAGAAACAGACAGAACTAAGCGTACCCTAAAACCCTACCCCAAGCGATCGGCTCCCTAATACATAAATATCCTGTGTCGGCCCCACAGTAGGGTGTATCACTCCCTAAAGTGACAACCAATTGGCACAGACCTATTTACAGATGTCACGGCGTCTTACATCCTCAGAGGCAGACCGGGATCCATGCACGCACATGACCCGGTTGGAACGCACCATCAACACCCCTCGCCATTATCAGAATGAACCACTTATAATTAGTTCAGTAAGCGTGCCCGGACCCTACCTACTGTTGGGTCAAAGTTTTGATACCAGAAAGGGTTACTGACTAATATGGGTCCCAAACAACAGATGACACAAGTAATTCCCCTCATAACCTTGTGTCCCCAGACTAACAGATCTCAGATTAACTTGTTTACAAGTTCAGACATACAGAATTCAGATTTACTAGTTCATAGATTAAGTTAACAAGTTTTCAGACTAACGGATCAGATGTACAGATTTTTCAGATTTGTCTAACTTTGTATTGGACGGGTTTACTACACCTATTAATCCAGTTGGTTTAACCCTATTTTCCCCCAATACGTTTTAGACGTCATTCTTATCTTAGATTTGCATTAATTAATTATTAATGCCCAGACCTCTCACATTAGGTCGCTAGCTTGTGGCCGTTGGATGGGCCGGGCGGTTCCGGGCAGACTTCTGCCACAAGCCAGACCTAACCTCGTGTCTTAAGCAGGTTATGACTAACTTCTCACATTAGAACCTATTGTTTGCGGCCACTGGATGTGCCGGGCGGTTCCGGGCAGAATTACGCCGCAAACTCATTCTAACCTCGAGTTAGCCATGTTTATCTTTGCGGCCAATTAATTAATAATTTACCGTTTATGCGCACGCCCAATATATATACCAATTCAGATTATATCAATAACAGGATGATTATATCAACACAGCAGATAACAGACTTTAGCAGATAACAGATTTTTTTTTTTTGACTTAACGGATTTAGCAGATTTTGGCATATAACAGGTTAGGCATTTCAACCGACAAATTTAGGCATTTCAATCTAATTGGCAGTCTAGGCAATATAACAAAACTAGCAGTTTAGGCAACTTGGCAAATTAGCATATTTAGCAAATTTAATATTTCTAAAGGTTTTATTTACATGCCTTGCCTAATCATAAATTGGCCTAAATTCATATGCCTAAATAATTGTCGTGATTCACAATAAGATCATATACTTCCATGTTTGCATACCTTTACATAGCGCAGAATATGGACATAATTTACCCTATAACATATGTTCCAATTTTTGTTAAACTAACCTTATACAGCAGATTCACATATAAATTATACCAAATATGATCATTAATTACAGTGCATGCCATATATGCAAAATTCCCTATTTAGGTGTAATCACAATAGTAGAGATCCTAATTAATGTAAATCTTTTACACCTACGTTTCCATATCCTTCTTCTTATTAAGTCATGAATCATTATGCAAAATATACCCAACAATCTAAATCATATCTTCTAAAAAATCAGATCTTGACTTTTATATGCATTTTGTCCAAAGTCTCAAATCATATGTAATCATACAATGGTTCCTCTCTTCTTCTATCATAGAATATGCATAGATCCAAATCTAGTTTACAACATATGCTCATCTTTTTTTTTTTAATTAATTACAGATCTAAATTACAACATAACTATGCATGCATAAATTATATGTTCATAGTCAAATTTATGCATCCAATCCCAAGTCACATGTCCAATATATTTTATGCCTCAGACCTAAAGTCATACATTCAATTTAGTCATGTCAAATTTCGCATCATTCATCCCAAAATTTGCGTTCATATGTTCATCTCTTATGAGATTAGGCACAGGCTCGTGGTAGCCTGGCTATAGAAACAGAAAAGAAGAAAAGGGATACAGAACAGTCACAGAAAAACAGATCTGACAGAAGAGAATATATATATACAATCTCAGATTCAGAATTAAAAACATATCAAAATTATAATTAACGTTTATAGCGGAAAATAACTGTACTTGCCTTGATTGGATTAAAGAAAGAACTTTAGTTGTTACAGATTTGTTGCAGAAGCTTTTATCTCAAATTTGAATTTAGGATGATGTTGATTGACTTCTAGTTTTGATTCTAGCGGAGTAGCGACGCCATTTTTATTTTTAATTAGAAGAAGAGAGCAATGGAGGCTAGAGAATTGTGTTAGAGACTTAGGTTAGGTAGAGTCTAGGGCCGTTTTTATAGAGTTTATGAACTGATTAGGACCATCGATGTTGCTTGGATTGATCGTAGCCATTCATTCGAAAGAGAGACCAATTAGAGCCTGCCACCTAGCCCTAATGACAAAGCATGCTTCTGAAAATCGACCAACATAGACTAGGCCAGCCAGGGTGGACTGGGTTCGACCTGGGTCTGGACCAGGTCGACAGCCCTGTCGACAGCCCTGTCGACCTAGCTAGACCAGGTCGACAGCCTAGTCGACCTGGGTGTCTTAGGCGGGAATTTTCCCGCCCTGGCCAATTGGGCCCGATTTTTAATTTTAAACTTAATTCAGAAACTTCCGGAGGCTATATCTTCTTCATACGGACTCCGTTTTTCGAAAACTCGGACTCTATTTCGCGTATTTTTCCGAGACGAACGCAATGGCGTATCCCGTTTCCCTTAGTTCTTTGATTTCAAATTAATTATACTTTAATTTGTTAATTCCACAGTTATAGAATACACGGGGTGTTGCATTCTCCCCCACTTAAAAGGATTTCGTCCCCGAAATCTTCAAGTTAAGAAGAATGTGTCCTACCATCCAATCACCCATCTACTCAACCATCATCCACAAGCATCCATTGTCCTTAGAAAACTTCTAATGTTGTATGAACATATGCAAAAGTGTGTGTATATGTTCCTTATCTAATGCAAAGATCAGGCGGTCTACTGATTCAGTTGACCTCCTTAATGCGAATTATGTCAGTGCCATGAGTCCAACATGTATGCAATAGAATTCTGATGATATATATTATTTCTATATGAGTGCACAACCATTCACTCAAATGCAACATCCATGTGCTGAATCAACCATTTTGCATCCACAAGAATTGAAAAATGCTCACCCATCCATATGCAGTATGAGAGTGTTTTCGAGCCGATCTAGTGCCTAGTGTGTGTATATGCATCCACGGGCAACCACTAGCAACCACTTGCATCCACTTGCAACCATAAAACATAACATGTCTCAAACACATGTTTACACCCATTAGTTTCTACCTAAAGTTCAAATATTCGATCGATAGGATACAGTCGAATGATGGAAGCGAGTACAGATAGAACGAAAATTTGGTTCCCATTAGACATGGGTCCTAAGTATCGGCCCCAAAGACCGAAACCAATATCAAATTGACACCCAGAGGAGTACCTTCTTTAGACAATGTCAAAACTGGAAATCCTATAAAAAGTATTTAGATATTTACAGACTACTGGTACAGATCAGGTTCCCTAATGATTCTTAGGAAACTAAGCACGATAATAACGAATAGATCCTCAGCTTCTTTGAGCCAATTCCTTGCTTCTACGAATGATTCAGTTCCTTTGAAATCCTTCCCACCCATGGCCCTAAAATCTTTACAGATCTTTGAGAAAGCAATTGCACGAGGAGGGGGTGGAGGAGGGGGATCATTTGCTGGACCTGCAGCGGCGGTCCTAGCCTCAAGATATTGACGAAACCAACCGGGTACATGAACACCCTCTGGTATCTCAGATGCTTCAGACATGCTGGAACGAAAAAGGAAAGGTTCAATACAAAAAGGACTGAAAGAAAGATATATGGCTCTTGGGGATCATGTTTTTCAAAATAAGCTTTATTTTTGAAAATACTTCCTTTCAAAACCTTTTTTTTTTGAAAATAATTTTTAAAAACTTTTTTATAAAATCTGGTAACCTTCAGCTCTGATACCAAGTGTAACACCCCAACTCCGTTAAGGTCACTCACAAAGGGAATGCCTTAACTTTGGTGGAGCATTTTAGTAAACAGGACAGAAACTTACAAAACAGATAAAACAGTACTTGAAAATTTTTGACTTTATTACAGCGGAAACAGAAATTAATATGGTTACATCCTTTCAATTTCAGAATTCAAGTACAAAATATCGGTCTTGTACAAAAGCCTTCAAAATGCATAGTTTAAAACCATAATCCCCATGGAACGGAAGCTATACAGAGCCAAGCCATACTTTAAGCACTTCAAGCAAAGAGAAATCCGGATCAAGCTAAAGTATTTCCCTCCTTGGATAACCTGGGGGGGGGGGGAACGGAAGAAAGGAGGCGAAACAACAAGGGTCAGACAAAAAGTCTGGCAAGTCCAGTGACTTTCAGCATATGAACAGATAATAATAATATGATATGAACATAAAACTGGATGTGAGATAACTATAACAGGTGTAGCAGATATAACAGAAAAACAGAATGATATAAACTATTGTTTTACACTTCTCTGCACTAATACTAGTATAGCAGAATTAGGTGTCTCCCTAATGTCTAAATTGAAGCAGGAACGGGTACAG
Organism: Allium sativum; assembly: GCA_030737875.1. Lineage (NCBI taxonomy): Eukaryota > Viridiplantae > Streptophyta > Magnoliopsida > Asparagales > Amaryllidaceae > Allium > Allium sativum. The sequence goes on along the minus strand of CM060913.1, from coordinate 703,885,653 downwards.
AATACTTTAACAGAAACAGAATGCTAATAATGGGCCTTTACTACCCGATCAGAAACAGACAGAAGCAGAAACAGATTTATCTCTACGGAAACAGAATGTGGAATTAGGTGTACACTAGTAATGGGCCTTTACCACCCGAACAGACGGTACCACACAGAAACAGACAGGTGTTACCACCCAACAGAAACAGACGGTACCAACAGAAACAGACAGAACTAAGCGTACCCTAAAACCCTACCCCAAGCGATCGGCTCCCTAATACATAAATATCCTGTGTCGGCCCCACAGTAGGGTGTATCACTCCCTAAAGTGACAACCAATTGGCACAGACCTATTTACAGATGTCACGGCGTCTTACATCCTCAGAGGCAGACCGGGATCCCTGCACGCACATGACCCGGTTGGAACGCACCATCAACACCCCTCGCCATTATCAGAATGAACCACTTATAATTAGTTCAGTAAGCGTGCCCGGACCCTACCTGTAACGACCCTGAATTTTGGGGCCAAGTTAAAATTTATTTTAAGTGATTTTAAATGAGTTTTGATATTTAAAATAATCTATTTTAAATAATAAGGATCACAAATTTGGTTCAAATCGAAGTTAGAATGAATAAATTAATTTTAATTATAAAAAGAGCTAGAAATAGCGCGGTAGTTTGAAAAGTCAAACTTGAACTTTGACTAACCATACAGGATGCAAAATTTAACGGATTTTAGTGAAACCAAAAACATTAGAATCTATTTAAAAATATCTTTTCAACGAATCCGAAAAATCGAAATTTCATAGCGGAAATCAAAAGTTATGGCTAATTCAATTTTTAGAAAAGTCGGTGGGTAATATGCATAGGACAAAAATGCTACTTTTCACATATGTAGGAATTTGAACTCGAAACCACTTCCATTGGTTTCAAAATGATGTTTCTGCATTGAAAAACAGTAAACACTTATATGTTTCGAGTTTCAGAAAATATTTGTTTAAAAATATATTTTTAATATTAAATATATTCGCCTTGAAAATAGCCATTTTTCAAAAAGTCTCAGAATCGAACGAAATAAATTTTGTTGGGTTCGTATCATCAAAACAAAGCTAAAAATGATTTTTTGGTAATTTTTGGAATTAATATATAATTATAATTGATTTTTCAGTGTAAACGGGCAAATTTTTGACTTTAAAAATTTATTAAAAATTCAAACGGGCTCAGAATTGAACGAAATTAATTTTCATAAGGCCACAGCATCAAAACATAGCTAAATATATTTTTCGAGGATTTTTGAAGTTAATTTGTGACCTCGGTGAATTTCTGCGTACGTTTGAATTTAAAATAATGATTTATATTTAAAACTGAAAAACGAAGGCCAAGACGATCTCGTGGGCTGATGAGACATATCCAGATGAGTTCGGAACGGGGGCTAAATGGTATGAACGACAGTAAGCAGTCTTGAATCGGGGTTCGGGCCAAAACGGGCTTAAGCGGGCCTAATTACATAATTAGTTAACCCTAATATAATATTATAATATCCGAAAATCACTGTTCATCCTCCATCTTCAGCCGACACCTCTTCATGCTGAACCCATCATGGCTGAAAACTTCAAACCCTCATAACTCTTTCGTTTCTCAACGAAAATTTGCGTGTGAGTACACGTTTCGAAGCTCTCGCCGAGCTCTTCGATCTCCGACAAGTCCCGTCCCTTTCCGTCGCCTGTGCCACCCGCCCCGAGCCCGAGAAGGTCCGCCGGTCGCAGCCACGCCGGGCCCACCACGCTCGATCGAACTCCACCCTCTTCTGGCCGTGCAAAGATCTCTCCAAGGCGGTCATTCTCCAAAAAACCGCACTCAAAACCGTTCAGTAAATCAAAAGTTATCGCGATTTGAAGTTTTGAACAAATTCTGAAAATATGGTATGCTTCAGATTTCCCCACGCTTTTAAGTGTTACACAGCCAGTTGTTAAAAGTCTGAATTTGATTTTTTCTATGAATTTGCATTGGAATCATTCCAGATCTGAAATCAAATTGAATACGAACACCGGATCTGATTGAACCCGAGCCATCTTTTCAGACTAGACCACTGTGAGAATTTTATTTTTATTTAATTTAATTTATTTTATTATTATCTTTATGATTATTAGCAGTAGAACCGATATGACACGATATTTAAACATAGATCTAAACCGATCATAACATATGACGTGAAATCGGAATTGTCTATTATGCTATGTGATTAGACCTGAAATTTCAGGTTTAAATCTGAATTATAAATTAATTAAAATTATTTATATGTTCTTTATTTAATTACACCGTGTTGATTTTACTAATGCCCCGTTATAACATCACCTTGAAATCACCTGGATGCTAGTTATTGATTTGGATTTGTGGTTATGTTTGGATGTGTGGTCATGCGATGTGATGAAATTTTACAATTTATTTGATGCAAATAAATTAAGAATGCTACTTGTGATGAATGCTACTTGTGATGAGATTTATATTCTCTTCTTATGTAAAATTGAAATAGGGAAAAATTGACATTTTTTGTCAAATGTTAATATAGAAAACTGTCACCATATGACAAATTGACATTTTTTGTCAAATGTTAATATAGAAAACTGTCACCGTATGAAATTTACATTTTTGTCAAAAGTAAAAGAAGAAAAAAAAAGAAGAAAAGAAAATGTATTGTATGAAGAATAGCATTTTTGTCATGTTAATTAAAAAGAAAAGTGCATGGTATGTAAAATAGAATTGTTGTTATGATAAAAATAGAAGATGTCATATTATGTAAAGTAACATTATGTTCAATGTAAATACAAGAATTTGACATAGTATGATTTAACAATTATTTTAATGTTAAAATGAGAGAATTTTCACCGTAGGATAAATGTACATTTTTATTTGTCAAAATAAAATAGCATATTCACTGTATGATAACATGTACATTTTTATTTGTCAAAATAAAATAGCATATTCACTGTATGATAACACGTACATTTTTATTTGTCAAAATAAAATAGCATATTCACTGTATGATAACATGTACATTTTTATTTGTCAAAATAAAATAGCATATTCACTGTATGATAACATGTACATTTTTATTTGTCAAAATAAAATAGCATATTCACTGTATGATAACATGTACATTTTTATTTGTCAAAATAAAATAGCATATTCACTGTATGATAACATGTACATTTTTATTTGTCAAAATAAAATAGCATATTCACTGTATGATAACATGTACATTTTTATTTGTCAAAATAAAATAGCATTTCAACTATATGATAAGATGTACTTTTATTTGTAAGAATAAAGTAGGATGATTCAACATTATTTTATAATGTAGTATGGTAGAAATCCACCGTATGTTCATTAAACATTGTTTCTAATGTTAATACTAGAGTAATTTTAACCGTATGTATATTTCACATTTTTATTTATGTGAATTAAAAGAAAATGCGTCGTATGTTGAATTAGCATTATTTTCAATGTAATAAGAAGAGAATTTCCATCGTATGAAAAATTGAAATTTTGTTAATATAATAAAAAGAAAATACACCGTATGCTATTTTACGTTATTTTATAATGCAATATAATTGAAACACACCGCATGTTAAGTTAACATTATTTATAATGTTAATATAAAGAGAATTAACTGTAGGACTAATTTACATTATTTTGTAATGTAAATAAAAAGGAATTTAACCGTAGGATTAAAGTATATTATTCTTAATGTAATGATGAAAAGAAATTCTCCGTATGTTATTTCACCTTATCTTATAATGAAACGTAAAAGAATTCCACTGCATGTAAATTTACATTAGTAGAATTGCACCGTATGTGAATTTACATTATATTATAATGTAATTATAAAAAGGATTTATACCAAAGTAGGAATTTGTGTTAACATGTAATTTACATTGAATTATGTAAAATTAAAGTGATGAGAAATTAACATTTTGTTTAATGTTAAATATAAGGAATTTACATGGTATGAGAAAGTAACATTATTTTTAAATGTTAATAATAAGAAACTACACTGCATGAACAATTAACATTATTTTTAACGTTCATTAAATAGTAATTTCACCGCATGTGTAAAGTAACATTTTTAAATGTTAAAGATAACACCGTATGATGTAATTAACATTTTTAATGTTAATATAATAAAACTTTAACCGTAGGATGTCATTAACATTTTTAATGTTAATATAAAAGTATTTACAACGTATGATAAATTAACATTTTTGTGTCAATGTTAATAATAAGTATTCACATCGAATGAAAATTAACAATTTTGTTAATGATACAAATAAGAATTTACGTTGTATGAGGAATTAATGTTATTTTTGATGTTAAAAATAAGTAATTTACAATGCATGGAAAACGGACATTTTTTTTTATGTCAATTAAATAGAAATTTTACCGTAGGATGAAATGGACATTTTTAATGTAAATTAACTAGAAATTTCAACCGTAGGATTTAGGTAACATTATTTATAGTGTTAATATGAAGGAAATTTAACCGTATGATAAAATTAACTTTATTTTTAATGTTAATATTAAGAGAATTACTTCGTAGGATAAAATTAACATTATTTTATAATGCTAACATAAAAGAAAATTGACCGTAGGAATGTTACATTTTTTTTTTTATGAAATTAAGAAGGAATAACACCATAGGGTGAGTTAACATTATTTTTAATGTTAATAATGGGGTAATTTAACCATAGGATAAGTCAACATTATCTTTAATGTTAGAATTAAGAAAATATGCATCGTAGGATGAGTTAACATTATTCTAAATGTTAATATAAAAAGTGTATATACCATAGGGAAAAATTTACATTATTTTAATGTTAAAATAAAGGAATTCCACCGTAGGATGAGTTTACATTTTATTCAATGTAAATAGGTGAGAATGCGACATGTAAATGCAAGTTTACATTTTATGCAATGTAAATAAGTAAGAATGTGACATGTAATTTCAAGTTTGCATTTTATTCAATATGATTTTGAGAATGCGTCGTTAAATAAGAAGTTTGACTATTTTAAATAATTAAAATAGAATGAATTGTTAATAAAAATAATTATTAACAAATAAGAAGGATTTTCAAAAATATATATATGTATATATATACGAGGATTGTTTGGGAAGTCCGAGATATTCTCATCCCAAATTAATCCAGCGGCGTTAAAGAGCGAAGTAAGAAGACGACGTGTGAAGACCGTAAATCTTCCCTCGAATGGACAGCGATCGAGACCTTGAATTGACTTGCTACCAATTCATGGGTCAAGGTCATTGCCCAGACGTACGTGTTGGTTTCACGGATTTGACTTTCGTTCAGACCCAGAGCATAAGTTTAAATGGATGGTGTGTCTGACATCGTACTTCGTTATATATCATATTGTTGATTTTCTGTTAATATATAAATGTTTGGTGGTGGAGAATTTATTCTCTACTTAACACCCATTTATGTATTGATGGAGAAGCAATGGTACGGTATGGAGTGACAGTGTGACACACTAAGATGCAATGATCAAGGTTTATTGTTGAAAAGCAGAACCTTGTGGAGATGATCAAAGCATGGCCTGTTTAGGCGTAGCTTTGTGTATTACGTGACTTCGCGAGCCTCACACCCCGGTTGAGTCAAAAACGGGCGAAGGGAACGCAGGGAAAGCAGCACGTTTCTTTCTAGCTAGAAGTAGTGTCAGGGACCTCCCAGCGCTGATACTTTACTTATGTGGATGATGGAATGTGGCGCGCCTCGGATAGGTCCTATAGGACCGGGAAACGTGTGCTTAGGAATAACTAATCCTCTAAGCTGTATGTGAGGACCGGCCCTGCCATTTCCAAGGGTTAACTGCGGGTAATCCTGAGGCACTAGCTAGAGTGTCTCGAATCGGTAAGGAGCTCCGCTCTAGCCTTGACTCATGATGGAAACCAAAATCCAAATACGAACCGACGAATTTGATTGTATTACTAGTACGGAGGCATAGTATATGGTACCTATGCTTCCTAAGATTAATACATTTACTTTGAAATGCTTTCATATACACTAATAATAATATTAGATGCGTATTTGCCGTATTTAGCATGTTTAATCACCATAAGGTAAAACCCTATCCTCTGGTGTGCGTTGCATTGTGTGATGGGACTTGGGTCTTATGGTGATTCCATTTTTCTAAAAAAAAAAAGCATTGCGTTGTTTACGAGGTACTTATTTATTTGTTATGACACTTTAAATTATGCACGACAATCCATTAGAGTAAACCCGTTCCGCGTTAGCGGCGTGGTCTTTGGATTTGCCTTATATCTAATAGTTATTTTACTTAAGAATTCTCACACCAGTCCCACGACTGACCCATAGTTTGTTTCACCTTTTTGCAAACTTTGGTGCCCTCTTTTCCACACGGGCAGCCAAGTAGACAGGTTCATTCTTTGCTTGGAGTCTTTTCTTTGGAGCTGCTTATTCTCTCTCTTGAATTTGCTTTTGTGGAGAGGTGATAACTTGGAGCTTGAAGACATTTATCTTTTGTTTCTATGACATCTTTTCTTTTCTTTTTAGACATCAAATTTATTTCTTTCCTGCAACTTGTTGTAATAGCTTAGATTCTGTGACTGTGGATTTTCTGTGATTGATGACATTATATTTTTCCGCTGCTATAATGTTGTTACTCTATGAATTTCCTTTGCTATATTGTATCTGTGTTCTGTTTTATTGTATTTATGTTGTATTCCAAAAATGATTACTCCTGCTTTCACTCGTGGAAGTTTGGGGGTCGTCACAGTTGGTATCAGAGCTTTGGTTTACAAAGCGGAGTACAACATATTTATAATAATTCGTTTACGTAGAATCACTATATTCTACGGCGAACAGTTCATGAGATACATAATAGCCAGTCACTTTATCGTCATCTTTTCATTCATCCTTCGATCTTTTCTATCTCTTAAATCACCATTACCGTTATTTTGACTCTTCCCTTAATCGTGCATTCGAAGAAGACTAAGAGAAGTGGCGATGCTCAATTAGCACACGTTTACGAATGAGCGAAAGGACCAACTTCTTCAGTGCCAGCTTCTACTGAAGGAGGAGGAAAGCCTGTTGTCTCTAAAGGTACGCCTAGAATAAGTTACGTTCTCCATGTTTCTTTCTATTCTTTTTTTTTATGAGCCGTTGCTAGGCTTTCTCTCTCTCTTATCCTCTTTCTTCTTCCTCTTTCTCCTTTTCGGGGATGAAAAGTTTTTAAGTGGGGGAGACTGTAACGACCCTGAATTTTGGGGCCAAGTTAAAATTTATTTTAAGTGATTTTAAATGAGTTTTGATATTTAAAATAATCTATTTTAAATAATAAGGATCACAAATTTGGTTCAAATCGAAGTTAGAATGAATAAATTAATTTTAATTATAAAAAGAGCTAGAAATAGCGCGGTAGTTTGAAAAGTCAAACTTGAACTTTGACTAACCATACAGGATGCAAAATTTAACGGATTTTAGTGAAACCAAAAACATTAGAATCTATTTAAAAATATCTTTTCAACGAATCCGAAAAATCGAAATTTCATAGCGGAAATCAAAAGTTATGGCTAATTCAATTTTTAGAAAAGTCGGTGGGTAATATGCATAGGACAAAAATGCTACTTTTCACATATGTAGGAATTTGAACTCGAAACCACTTCCATTGGTTTCAAAATGATGTTTCTGCATTGAAAAACAGTAAACACTTATATGTTTCGAGTTTCAGAAAATATTTGTTTAAAAATATATTTTTAATATTAAATATATTCGCCTTGAAAATAGCCATTTTTCAAAAAGTCTCAGAATCGAACGAAATAAATTTTGTTGGGTTCGTATCATCAAAACAAAGCTAAAAATGATTTTTTGGTAATTTTTGGAATTAATATATAATTATAATTGATTTTTCAGTGTAAACGGGCAAATTTTTGACTTTAAAAATTTATTAAAAATTCAAACGGGCTCAGAATTGAACGAAATTAATTTTCATAAGGCCACAGCATCAAAACATAGCTAAATATATTTTTCGAGGATTTTTGAAGTTAATTTGTGACCTCGGTGAATTTCTGCGTACGTTTGAATTTAAAATAATGATTTATATTTAAAACTGAAAAACGAAGGCCAAAACGATCTCGTGGGCTGATGAGACATATCCAGATGAGTTCGGAACGGGGGCTAAATGGTATGAACGACAGTAAGCAGGCTTGAATCGGGGTTCGGGCCAAAACGGGCTTAAGCGGGCCTAATTACATAATTAGTTAACCCTAATATAATATTATAATATCCGAAAATCACTGTTCATCCTCCATCTTCAGCCGACACCTCTTCATGCTGAAACCATCATGGCTGAAAACTTCAAACCCTCATAACTCTTTCGTTTCTCAACGAAAATTTGCGTGTGAGTACACGTTTCGAAGCTCTCGCCGAGCTCTTCGATCTCCGACAAGTCCCGTCCCTTTCCGTCGCCTGTGCCGCCCGCCCCGAGCCCGAGAAGGTCCGCCGGTCGCAGCCACGCCGGGCCCACCACGCTCGATCGAACTCCACCCTCTTCTGGCCGTGCAAAGATCTCTCCAAGGCGGTCATTCTCCAAAAAACCGCACTCAAAACCGTTCAGTAAATCAAAAGTTATCGCGATTTGAAGTTTTGAACAAATTCTGAAAATATGGTATGCTTCAGATTTCCCCACGCTTTTAAGTGTTACACAGCCAGTTGTTAAAAGTCTGAATTTGATTTTTTCTATGAATTTGCATTGGAATCATTCCAGATCTGAAATCAAATTGAATACGAACACCGGATCTGATTGAACCCGAGCCATCTTTTCAGACTAGACCACTGTGAGAATTTTATTTTTATTTATTTTATTTTATTTTATTATTATCTTTATGATTATTAGCAGTAGAACCGATATGACACGATATTTAAACATAGATCTAAACCGATCATAACATATGACGTGAAATCGGAATTGTCTATTATGCTATGTGATTAGACCTGAAATTTCAGGTTTAAATCTGAATTATAAATTAATTAAAATTATTTATATGTTCTTTATTTAATTACACCGTGTTGATTTTACTAATGCCCCGTTATAACATCACCTTGAAATCACCTGGATGCTAGTTATTGATTTGGATTTGTGGTTATGTTTGGATGTGTGGTCATGCGATGTGATGAAATTTTACAATTTATTTGATGCAAATAAATTAAGAATGCTACTTGTGATGAATGCTACTTGTGATGAGATTTATATTCTCTTCTTATGTAAAATTGAAATAGGGAAAAATTGACATTTTTTGTCAAATGTTAATATAGAAAACTGTCACCATATGACAAATTGACATTTTTTGTCAAATGTTAATATAGAAAACTGTCACCGTATGAAATTTACATTTTTGTCAAAAGTAAAAGAAGAAAAAAAAAAAAGAAGAAAAGAAAATGTATTGTATGAAGAATAGCATTTTTGTCATGTTAATTAAAAAGAAAAGTGCATGGTATGTAAAATAGAATTGTTGTTATGATAAAAATAGAAGATGTCATATTATGTAAAGTAACATTATGTTCAATGTAAATACAAGAATTTGACATAGTATGATTTAACAATTATTTTAATGTTAAAACGAGAGAATTTTCACCGTAGGATAAATGTACATTTTTATTTGTCAAAATAAAATAGCATATTCACTGTATGATAACATGTACATTTTTATTTGTCAAAATAAAATAGCATATTCACTGTATGATAACATGTACATTTTTATTTGTCAAAATAAAATAGCATATTCACTGTATGATAACATGTACATTTTTATTTGTCAAAATAAAATAGCATATTCACTGTATGATAACATGTACATTTTTATTTGTCAAAATAAAATAGCATATTCACTGTATGATAACATGTACATTTTTATTTGTCAAAATAAAATAGCATATTCACTGTATGATAACATGTACATTTTTATTTGTCAAAATAAAATAGCATATTCACTGTATGATAACATGTACATTTTTATTTGTCAAAATAAAATAGCATTTCAACTATATGATAAGATGTACTTTTATTTGTAAGAATAAAGTAGGATGATTCAACATTATTTTATAATGTAGTATGGTAGAAATCCACCGTATGTTCATTAAACATTGTTTCTAATGTTAATACTAGAGTAATTTTAACCGTATGTATATTTCACATTTTTATTTATGTGAATTAAAAGAAAATGCGTCGTATGTTGAATTAGCATTATTTTCAATGTAATAAGAAGAGAATTTCCATCGTATGAAAAATTGAAATTTTGTTAATATAATAAAAAGAAAATACACCGTATGCTATTTTACGTTATTTTATAATGCAATATAATTGAAACACACCGCATGTTAAGTTAACATTATTTATAATGTTAATATAAAGAGAATTAACTGTAGGACTAATTTACATTATTTTGTAATGTAAATAAAAAGGAATTTAACCGTAGGATTAAAGTATATTATTCTTAATGTAATGATGAAAAGAAATTCTCCGTATGTTATTTCACCTTATCTTATAATGAAACGTAAAAGAATTCCACTGCATGTAAATTTACATTAGTAGAATTGCACCGTATGTGAATTTACATTATATTATAATGTAATTATAAAAAGGATTTATACCAAAGTAGGAATTTGTGTTAACATGTAATTTACATTGAATTATGTAAAATTAAAGTGATGAGAAATTAACATTTTGTTTAATGTTAAATATAAGGAATTTACATGGTATGAGAAAGTAACATTATTTTTAAATGTTAATAATAAGAAACTACACTGCATGAACAATTAACATTATTTTTAACGTTCATTAAATAGTAATTTCACCGCATGTGTAAAGTAACATTTTTAAATGTTAAAGATAACACCGTATGATGTAATTAACATTTTTAATGTTAATATAATAAAACTTTAACCGTAGGATGTCATTAACATTTTTAATGTTAATATAAAAGTATTTACAACGTATGATAAATTAACATTTTTGTGTCAATGTTAATAATAAGTATTCACATCGAATGAAAATTAACAATTTTGTTAATGATACAAATAAGAATTTACGTTGTATGAAGAATTAATGTTATTTTTGATGTTAAAAATAAGTAATTTACAATGCATGGAAAACGGACATTTTTTTTATGTCAATTAAATAGAAATTTTACCGTAGGATGAAATGGACATTTTTAATGTAAATTAACTAGAAATTTCAACCGTAGGATTTAGGTAACATTATTTATAGTGTTAATATGAAGGAAATTTAACCGTATGATAAAATTAACTTTATTTTTAATGTTAATATTAAGAGAATTACTTCATAGGATAAAATTAACATTATTTTATAATGCTAACATAAAAGAAAATTGACCGTAGGAATGTTACATTTTTTTTTTATGAAATTAAGAAGGAATAACACCATAGGGTGAGTTAACATTATTTTTAATGTTAATAATGGGGTAATTTAACCATAGGATAAGTCAACATTATCTTTAATGTTAGAATTAAGAAAATATGCATCGTAGGATGAGTTAACATTATTCTAAATGTTAATATAAAAAGTGTATATACCATAGGGAAAAATTTACATTATTTTAATGTTAAAATAAAGGAATTCCACCGTAGGATGAGTTTACATTTTATTCAATGTAAATAGGTGAGAATGCGACATGTAAATGCAAGTTTACATTTTATGCAATGTAAATAAGTAAGAATGTGACATGTAATTTCAAGTTTGCATTTTATTCAATATGATTTTGAGAATGCGTCGTTAAATAAGAAGTTTGACTATTTTAAATAATTAAAATAGAATGAATTGTTAATAAAAATAATTATTAACAAATAAGAAGGATTTTCAAAAATATATATATGTATATATATACGAGGATTGTTTGGGAAGTCCGAGATATTCTCATCCCAAATTAATCCAGCGGCGTTAAAGAGCGAAGTAAGAAGACGACGTGTGAAGACCGTAAATCTTCCCTCGAATGGACAGCGATCGAGACCTTGAATTGACTTGCTACCAATTCATGGGTCAAGGTCATTGCCCAGACGTACGTGTTGGTTTCACGGATTTGACTTTCGTTCAGACCCAGAGCATAAGTTTAAATGGATGGTGTGTCTGACATCGTACTTCGTTATATATCATATTGTTGATTTTCTGTTAATATATAAATGTTTGGTGGTGGAGAATTTATTCTCTACTTAACACCCATTTATGTATTGATGGAGAAGCAATGGTACGGTATGGAGTGACAGTGTGACACACTAAGATGCAATGATCAAGGTTTATTGTTGAAAAGCAGAACCTTGTGGAGATGATCAAAGCATGGCCTGTTTAGGCGTAGCTTTGTGTATTACGTGACTTCGCGAGCCTCACACCCCGGTTGAGTCAAAAACGGGCGAAGGGAACGCAGGGAAAGCAGCACGTTTCTTTCTAGCTAGAAGTAGTGTCAGGGACCTCCCAGCGCTGATACTTTACTTATGTGGATGATGGAATGTGGCGCGCCTCGGATAGGTCCTATAGGACCGGGAAACGTGTGCTTAGGAATAACTAATCCTCTAAGCTGTATGTGAGGACCGGCCCTGCCATTTCCAAGGGTTAACTGCGGGTAATCCTGAGGCACTAGCTAGAGTGTCTCGAATCGGTAAGGAGCTCCGCTCTAGCCTTGACTCATGATGGAAACCAAAATCCAAATACGAACCGACGAATTTGATTGTATTACTAGTACGGAGGCATAGTATATGGTACCTATGCTTCCTAAGATTAATACATTTACTTTGAAATGCTTTCATATACACTAATAATAATATTAGATGCGTATTTGCCGTATTTAGCATGTTTAATCACCATAAGGTAAAACCCTATCCTCTGGTGTGCGTTGCATTGTGTGATGGGACTTGGGTCTTATGGTGATTCCATTTTTCTAAAAAAAAAGCATTGCGTTGTTTACGAGGTACTTATTTATTTGTTATGACACTTTAAATTATGCACGGCAATCCATTAGAGTAAACCCGTTCCGCGTTAGCGGCGTGGTCTTTGGATTTGCCTTATATCTAATAGTTATTTTACTTAAGAATTCTCACACCAGTCCCACGACTGACCCATAGTTTGTTTCACCTTTTTGCAAACTTGGGTGCCCTCTTTTCCACACGGGCAGCCAAGTAGACAGGTTCATTCTTTGCTTGGAGTCTTTTCTTTGGAGCTGCTTATTCTCTCTCTTGAATTTGCTTTTGTGGAGAGGTGATAACTTGGAGCTTGAAGACATTTATCTTTTGTTTCTATGGCATCTTTTCTTTTCTTTTTAGACATTAAATTTATTTCTTTCCTGCAACTTGTTGTAATAGCTTAGATTCTGTGACTGTGGATTTTCTGTGATTGATGACATTATATTTTTCCGCTGCTATAATGTTGTTACTCTATGAATTTCCTTTGCTATATTGTATCTGTGTTCTGTTTTATTGTATTTATGTTGTATTCCAAAAATGATTACTCCTGCTTTCACTCGTGGAAGTTTGGGGGTCGTCACACTACCTACTGTTGGGTCAAAGTTTTGATACCAGAAAGGGTTACTGACTAATATGGGTCCCAAACAACAGATGACACAAGTAATTCCCCTCCTAACCTTGTGTCCCCAGACTAACAGATCTCAGATTAACTTGTTTACAAGTTCAGACATACAGAATTCAGATTTACTAGTTCATAGATTAAGTTAACAAGTTTTCAGACTAACGGATCAGATGTACAGATTTTTCAGATTTGTCTAACTTTGTATTGGACGGGTTTACTACACCTATTAATCCAGTTGGTTTAACCCTATTTTCCCCCAATACGTTTTAGACGTCATTCTTATCTTAGATTTGCATTAATTAATTATTAATGCCCAGACCTCTCACATTAGGTCGCTAGCTTGTGGCCGCTGGATGGGCCGGGCGGTTCCGGGCAGACTTCTGCCACAAGCCAGACCTAACCTCGTGTCTTAAGCAGGTTATGACTAACTTCTCACATTAGAACCTATTGTTTGCGGCCACTGGATGTGCCGGGCGGTTCCGGGCAGAATTACGCCGCAAACTCATTCTAACCTCGAGTTAGCCATGTTTATCTTTGCGGCCAATTAATTAATAATTTACCGTTTATGCGCACGCCCAATATATATAACAATTCAGATTATATCAATAACAGGATGATTATATCAACACAGCAGATAACAGACTTTAGCAGATAACAGATTTTTTTTTTTTGACTTAACGGATTTAGCAGATTTTGGCATATAACAGGTTAGGCATTTCAACCGACAAATTTAGGCATTTCAATCTAATTAGCAGTCTAGGCAATATAACAAAACTAGCAGTTTAGGCAACTTGGCAAATTATCATATTTAGCAAATTTAATATTTCTAAAGGTTTTATTTACATGCCTTGCCTAATCATAAATTGGCCTAAATTCATATGCCTAAATAATTGTCGTGATTCACAATAAGATCATATACTTCCATGTTTGCATACCTTTACATAGCGCAGAATATGGACATAATTTACCCTATAACATATGTTCCAATTTTTGTTAAACTAACCTTATACAGCAGATTCACATATAAATTATACCAAATATGATCATTAATTACAGTGCATGCCATATATGCAAAATTCCCTATTTAGGTGTAATCACAATAGTAGAGATCCTAATTAATGTAAATCTTTTACACCTACGTTTCCATATCCTTCTTCTTATTAAGTCATGAATCATTATGCAAAATATACCCAACAATCTAAATCATATCTTCTAAAAAATCAGATCTTGACTTTTATATGCATTTTGTCCAAAGTCTCAAATCATATGTAATCATACAATGGTTCCTCTCTTCTTCTATCATAGAATATGCATAGATCCAAATCTAGTTTACAACATATGCTCATCTTTTTTTTTTAATTAATTACAGATCTAAATTATAACATAACTATGCATGCATAAATTATATGTTCATAGTCAAATTTATGCATCCAATCCCAAGTCACATGTCCAATATATTTTATGCCTCAGACCTAAAGTCATACATTCAATTTAGTCTTGTCAAATTTCGCATCATTCATCCCAAAATTTGCGTTCATACGTTCATCTCTTATGAGATTAGGCACAGGCTCGTGGTAGCCTGGCTATAGAAACAGAAAAGAAGAAAAGGGATACAGAACAGTCACAAAAAAACAGATCTGACAGAAGAGAATATATATATACAATCTCAGATTCAGAATTAAAAACATATCAAAATTATAATTAACGTTTATAGCAGAAAATAACTGTACTTGCCTTGATTGGATTAAAGAAAGAACTTTAGTTGTTACAGATTTGTTGCAGAAGCTTTTATCTCAAATTTGAATTTAGGATGATGTTGATTGACTTCTAGTTTTGATTCTAGCAGAGTAGCGACGCCATTTTTATTTTTAATTAGAAGAAGAGAGCAATGGAGGATAGAGAATTGTGTTAGAGACTTAGGTTAGGTAGAGTCTAGGGCCGTTTTTATAGAGTTTATGAACTGATTAGGACCATCGATGTTGCTTGGATTGATCGTAGCCATTCATTCGAAAGAGAGACCAATTAGAGCCTGCCACCTAGCCCTAATGACAAAGCATGCTTCTGAAAATCGACCAACATAG
This sequence comes from Allium sativum, assembly GCA_030737875.1. Classification (NCBI taxonomy): domain Eukaryota; kingdom Viridiplantae; phylum Streptophyta; class Magnoliopsida; order Asparagales; family Amaryllidaceae; genus Allium; species Allium sativum. The sequence goes on along the minus strand of CM060913.1, from coordinate 703,869,971 downwards.
ACTAGGCCAGCCAGGGTGGACTGGGTTCGACCTGGATCTGGACCAGGTCGACAGCCCTGTTGACAGCCCTGTCGACAGCCCTGTCGACCTGGGTGTCTTAGGCGGGAATTTTCCCGCCCTAGCCAATTAGGCCCGATTTTTAATTTTAAACTTAATTCAGAAACTTCCGGAGGCTATATCTTCTTCATACGGACTCCGTTTTTCGAAAACTCGGACTCTAATTCGCGTATTTTTCCGAGACGAACGTAATGGCGTATCCCGTTTCCCTTAGTTCTTTGATTTCAAATTAATTATACTTTAATTTGTTAATTCCACAGTTATAGAATACACGGGGTGTTACACATTCTTTCGGCTCAACGCATCGACCACGACATTGGCTTTCCCTGGAGTGTATATAATTTCAAAATCGTATGCTACAAGGAATTCTAGCCAACGTTGCTACCTCAGATTCAAGTCCTTCTGTGTGAATAGATACTTTAACGACTGGTGATCTGTAAACAGTTCAAATCTCTCACCCAGAAGATAGTGCCTCCAGATATTCAAGGCAAATACTATAGCCAATAACTCAAGATCATGAGTTACGTAGTTCTTCTCGTGTGGCTTCAGCTGACGACTAGCATAAGCAATCACTTGACCCCTTTGCATTAACACTGCGCCAAGGCCTTCTCTAGAAGCATCAGTCCAGACTTTTAAATCCTGGTTGCCATCGATGATGGTTAACACTGGAGCTGTCGTTAATCGTAACTTTAGCTCTTCGAAAGCCTCCTCACTTTCCGGAGTCCGTTTGAACTTAGATTGCTTCTTCGTAAGCTTCGTTAAATGACCAGATATCTTCGAAAAGTTTTAGACGAACTTCCGGTTATAACTAGCCAATCCGAGAAAGCTGCGGACTTCAGTGGGGGTACTGGGCTGTTTCCAATTTTGAATAGCTGTGATTTTGCTTGGATCCACAGCAATTCCTTCTTTTGATACGACATGGCCCAGAAATTTTACTTCATCCTGCCAGAATATACATTTGGATAGTTTGGCTTTTAATACATTCCTTCTGAGGATTTCCAGAATTTGTTCCAAATGCTTTTCATGTTCGGCCTTCGATTTAGAGAAGATTAGAATATCGTCAATGAAAACCAGAACAAATTTATTCAAAACCCCTCTAAACACTCTATTCATTAGACCGACGAAGTAAGCTGGAGCGTTACATAAGCCGAACGGCATTACTAACCACTCGTAGAACAAGTCTGGACCTCTGAATGTTGTCATTGGAACACACTCTTCGGCAATTCGAAGTTGGTGGAAACCTGTAGCTAGGTCCATTCGTGAATATACTTGTGCTCCATTCAGACGATCCAATAAATCATCGATCCGCGGCAATGGATATTTATTCTTTATTGTCTGTTTGTTCAGATCACGATAATCCACACATAGACGTAGAGTACCATCAGATTTTGGAACAAACACCACTGCTGCACCCCAATCAGAGAAACTAGGCCTGATCAAACCCTTCCATACCAGCTGTCGTGTTTGATTGTCTAATTCCTCTTTCTCTTTCAAGGACATTCTTCGAATAGCGTGAACTGCCGGCCTTGCATTGGGAATCAAAGCAATCTTGAAATCTATTTCTCTCTGCGGAGGTAAGCAAACAACTTCCTCGAAAACATCCGCATAATTCTTAACGACAGGAATATCCTTCACTAGGTCGGGAATATTCTCTGTGATTTCAGGGACATTTTCTATTTGGGTTGGAGAAACATTTAGAGCTGCCCAGAAGTCTTTTCTAATAGCATTCTGACCTTCACAGGGAATGGTTATATAATCACCTAATTTAATCTTCGCCTTTACGACTCTGTCGGCACATTTAACTTCAGCTTCATATTTAGTCAACCAGTCTAACCCCAAGATAAGATCAAACTCTTTAAAATTCATGACGACTGCGATGGTAGGAAACCGATAACGAGAGAAGGAAACCGGCACTCCACAAACCCAACTGAGATCAATGGAACCCCAACCGGATCCTGGACAGTCATTGGTTCTTTGAGCTTTCTCAAATTCAAATCCAGTTTCTTAGCTGCATTCTTTACAATGAAGCTTCGCGACGCGCCAATGTCAAACAGTACTTTAACAGGAATGTCTTTGACAGTTAGCGTGCCTTCTAAAACATCGGGCCTTTCTTGAATAGACGAGGAGACAGGCACTTCTGCCACTTCATTTACCCGAGCCTCTTTGGTCTTTTTTAACAGCCAGCCATCTCGCTTTATATGACCGACCTGATGACAAAGATTGCACTCTCGAGTCACAGGAAGCTTGCCCTTAGATTTAGACTCATGCCTTTTCCGCTTCTTTAAGGGTCCGCAGTTTATCGACAAATGCCCTGTTTGATGGCAGTTATTGCATACGGTTGTCGTTACTGGCCCTTTCTCATATTTAGCCCTTTTTCTCTTGGCACTGGGCTTCTTACTGACCTCAAACATCGTACTGGCCTCCGGACGATCAGTTTCAGACTCAACTTCCTTACTAGAGCTGACCTCTTCTTCGTAAGGCAACATACCTTTCTTGTTGAGATCTTCATACTGGTAAGCCATGTATATCATTTCAGAAAAGGGGAGCTTCACATTCCTCATTACACTGTTCTGATATTTTCTTTAAAGGCCATAAATAAATCTCAGATTCTTCCTCTTTGGATCTTGAATCAAATGAGGAGCAAAGTGAGAAAGTTCGTTGAATTTCTTATGATATTCTGGGATGGTCATATCACCTTGTATCAAATAAGAAAATTCATCACATAATCGCTCTGTTGCTTCGGGAGGAGTAAATCTTTCTAAGAAAATCACTTTGAATCTGTCCCAGGTGATATCACCTTCTGGATTATCTTTAATAACCGAATCCCACCAAAACAAAGCTTCTTCTTTGAGTGCCCAAGACGCCAGTAATCTTTTTTGATCGTCTCTCAGCTTTAAACCCTCAAAGATTTTCTCTGCAGAACGAATCCAAGCTTGTGTTTCCATAATGGACTCTTTGCCTAAGAATGGTGATCCACCCAGATTTCGAAATCTCTTGAATAGAACTTCTATATCGGATTCTGGCTGCAGGAGCACAACTGACTCATTAACCGGTCGAGCCATACGATTATTTCTTCTGTTCCTGTCACTCATTTTCTAGCAGGTCTGCAATTAGCAGACAAAGTGTCAGGTCAACAGAAAAGATATTTCAAAGTATAGAGACAAATACTTCAATGTAAATGTGTCTACTGAAGTGTATTCCATTCTGCTTTACTTATACTAGGATATTACTGATCCTATCTGTATAGAGTTACCCGTCCTAGAACACTACTGGTTCTATTTCTAACGAGTTCGTTCATATGTTATATTCCAGAACTAAGCTTAACCAAAGCTCTGATACCAAATTGAGACGACCCCAAACCCCGTACTGACGGCGGCAAGGGTAATCCGTGGAATATAACACAGAAACAGATAATAGCAGAATAGAATTAAATAAATACACCAGATAATGAACAACAGAATATACTGGATAAAAGTAATCATCAGAGTTACATAGTATACAGGATCATACTTAGAATAAATACAGTTCTGCTATACATAAATGTCTACAGCGGAAAACAAACATAATGTACAATAGGAGCTGAACAGCATAAAAAGAGATAAATGATAGAATCCATCTTCAGCTCCAGCTATCCAGATAAAGTCTGCTAAACCTGAATACAAGCTGCCCGTGTAGAAAAAGGGGCACCCGAGTTTGAAAGTGAAACAAACTACGAGTCAGTCATGGGACTGGTATGAGAAATATACTCAACACATTTATAATATGGCTAATCACAGGACCACGCCACTTTCGTGGAACGGGTTTACTCCATTGGATTGCCAGTGCTTTAAAAACAAATCTTTCTTTTAAACATCGCAATGCTCTTTATAAAAATGAAGCCGTTATAAGACTCAGTTCCCGTCACACAATGCGACGCAAACCGGAGGATAGAGTTTTTACCTTATAACGGCCAAAATATGCTTGATACGAATAAAGCAAAGGCATTTGATATTATTGCTAGTGTTTATATGTTTTGAAAACAATTTCAAATCATAACTATCAATCATAGACGGCATTAATGCCCCATACCACTATGTCGCCATATATAGGTATACAATCAAAATCGCACAGTCACGTATTTGGAAATCGGATTTCCGTTATGAACCAAGGCAAAAGATAGTCCTTATCGAATTCGAGACGCTCTAGTCCGAGTCTCAAGCAAGCGCGCAGGCAAGCCTTGGATCATTAGGGCCGGTCCACCGAAGTGGATTATTATGCCTGAACAATACGTTTTCCCGCCCTTTGGGGCGTAAACGAGCCAACGAATGACTCCACCGGACCCGGATCGTCCGATCTAACCGAGGCGCCTCGCAACAGCAACAACCACATAAGTCAAACTCGTCAGGGCGTGTAAAACCACTGACGCCACTCATAACTAGAAGGAAACGCTTGCCCTCCTTGAGGTCCTGCTCCCGTTTTTGGTTCATACCGGGGTGTGAGGCTCGCGATTTCACGTTATACACAAAGCTATGCCATACTGGCGGTGCTTTGATCATCACCTCAAGACTTTGCTTTTCAACAGAAGCCCTGATCATTGCATCTTAGCATGCCACACAGGCAATTCACACCGTGCAACTGATGGTTATCAATCACACAGAATAAATTCCAATGTCAAACACACCGTCCATTTGCTAGTCCGTTCTGGGTCTGAACGAAACCGGAGGCACTATATACCTCGCAAACCCATCGACCACCAAGTACGTCTGGACGATCACCACTCATTATCCATATTTCGGGATGCCTCCCAATCAGGACCTCGGTAACCATCCGAACGAGGTGAAGATCTCCGGTCTTCGACCATCGTCTTCATCTTCGATTTCTTATCGTCGATTTAGTTATTCAGAATGGGATAAACCCGGTCTTTCTGAGAAACTCGCGTATATAATAAACAAGTGCAACACTAACATATACACGCATCATTTCAATTCATTAGTCACTAACCGTCAATCGGTAAGAGAACGATTTCCCAAATATTAACCCCGAAGGCCGAAACCAACATCAGATCAACACCCGGGAAACCATTCGACTTAGCTAACCTTCAGTTAATTTCTAAATCACATCCATATCGTTTATAATGTTTTATAACGATTTATCGCTATTTTTATTTATTTTAAAATATCTAATTTATTTAAAACGGCGCTTCGGGCCATAACGCGACCGTGGCGCTGTTTTTCTTCAGATTTGATTTACACATATCTGAAAATCTGACCGTTGGATCTTCACAAAATTTACATCATTAGAAAGGTCTTTTCAAAACGAATCCAATGGTTCTAGTTTCGGGAAAATCCGACGGTCGGATCTCCCGGTACAATCGTTTGAAGTTTCGATTTCGAAATACGAACTGCAGCGACGTTATTCGATTAAATATAATTATATATATATATATATATATATAATCGATTCTGGCGCTTTTTTTCTTCATGTTTGAATTAAACATTCCAGACAATCCAACCGTTGGATTTTTACAAAGTTGGTGTCGTTGGAAAGAATTTTCCAAGGCGAACCCAACGGTTGCGATTCCAAGAAAATCCGATGGTCGGATCTCCCGGTATAATCGTTTGAAATCACGGTTTCAAAATGCGATCTGCACGGCCTCGTTTCGTTTTAGTTTTATTTATATTTATATATTTATATAAATATAGTTCATTCAACAATTTCAATATCGTTTTCACTTCAAATATTTCACTAACGCCTTTAAATTTTGGAAAATTTCGCCATAACCTCCTTTGTACGGGAGGGGATGGGAAAATTCCCAAATAGCCACACGGGCGTCTCATGTCGAAAAGAAAAAGAAAAAGCCAAGCGGCTAGCCAACAGGCTCATAAAATCATCACCCAAACAAAACAGTAAATGTGTACCTATTTGTCGGACACAAAATTTTATTCCTCTTCCCTAGCCCCTTTGCTATAACCTGTTCAATAAATATGCATGTACATATATACAGTTCTTATCATTTATCATTTTCCATTCAACTTCATATTTGATTCCATTTGGTTTAAAAACACCATTCATTCTAATGTTGCATGCATAGGCAAAAATCATATCATTAGCTAATTAATGAATATTTCAACTCATGCACATTTATTTGAACGAGTTGCTATTTTTAACACTTCACATTTCAACAATTCATGTATAAAATAAAAATGTGATTTTTATTGTAAAACAATTCATTTCAAAACACTATTATTTTATATAGTTTATATAGATGATAAAAAGGTGAATTTTATTATAAAACAATTTATCTTAAAACAAGGTCATTTTACATTGTTCATATAGATGATAAAAAGGTGATTTTTATTATAAAACAATTTATTTCAAAATGTGAATACCATTCAACACATGAATTTCAATTCAACGAATGAATATCGATTCAACACATCAAGGTTTCCTATAGTTTCTATATATAGATAAAAATGTGATTTTTTATATTTTAAACATGAATACCATTCAACACATGAATTTCTAATCAACGAATGAATATCGATTCAACACATGAAGGTTTTCTATTCAACGAATAAATATAGCTTCAGCAAATGAAAATAATTCAAACACATGAATATTATTCAAAATTTCGGCAGCATAACGGCAGGGTAATTAAAACCGGGATCGTCCCTAGTATGGCTCCTCGCTCTACCTTAAAACCATGCGGTTTTTGACAATGGGGATCATGCATCTAGTTCGCATGCAGGCGGCATGTATATATTTATTTCATTTCCACAAACTGATCCTATGTGGTTTCAACCAAATATTTCTCAACCACAAATGGGTATTTTTCAACCACAATCAATCAATATCAACCACAAACAATCCCAGACAACCATTCGCTATCAATCAATTTTCACACCAATCACAACCAGTAAATATCGTCCATGGTTTGTGGACGAGGGGCGTATATATATATATATATATATATTTATATATAGCAATTCACTTCTATTTCAACACATATATAATTTTTACAACGCATGTATAACTTATACATCGAACGTACAACTTATACAACGCTTATATAACTCATACATCGACTATATAATTTATACATCGTCGTTTCCATATCATTTATAAATTAGAAGTCTCACATTGGATTCCACTCCACCAAAAATAGCAGAAGGCTCAGAAAAATATGCGGTCTCTTCTAAAATGTAGAAGGCGTCCACACGGTCATGATGTTTCCTGTTTCATCGAATTTCGTTTAGAAACGAAAAAGACATGATTTTTCGAAGTTTGCAACACTTTAAAACTGTTGAAATCAGTTTAAATAATATAAACCGTATACCTCCTTTGAAGATTCAAATCTATGGTTGAAGAATTCGCGAAAACTGAGCAGCGTGGAGACGATCGGAGGGTGTCACGTTGTCGCCCTTGGAGAGAGCTTCCCACGCAGGTGCGCCACGTCGAGTTCGAACTCTGATCTGAGCGGCGGCGGGCCTTCAAAGGGCGCGACTTTCGAGGGGTCGTGCTCGACGATGGCGAGGCGATAGGTGGCGTGGCGGGGTCGGATTTGAAGGCGGTGGAGAGGGCTTCAAAAGCTTCAACTGGCGGAGGTGCTGAAAGTGGTTGTGGTGATCGGAAACGGGGAGGGAAGCTTTGGAGGCCAGCCGACGTTCAAATCGGGAGAGAGAAAGTGATTTTTCTCTTTTTTTTATAAAAATTTTGATTGGTCGGGGAGGTTTTAAAGGGGTTTTCTGACACGACCACCAATCGAAACCCAACGACAGTCGTCCCCAGCGTTTCACCCCCATTCCGAACACAATGGGATATGTTTCGAAGGCCCATTCGACTGTTTCAGTCAGTTTTCCTTCAAATTAAAATATAAAACATTCAATATTTGATTTGAACGTGCATTTCGATTTGCCAGGGCCACAAACTAATTCGAAAAATTCCAGAAAAATAAATCTAGCTATGTTTGGACGATACGGTCCCAACAAAACTAGTTTCATCGAATTCTGAGACCGTTTGCAAAAAGGACCATTTCTGGTCGATCCAATTTAACTATAATTGACCAAAACACATTTTCCTTTGCCACGCTCACATATTAGCTTCAAAAATTATGAAATTTTAAACCTAGCAATAACTTCACATCCCGGATCCAACAAAAGTGGTTTCGTCGAATTCCGAGGTCGTATGCAAAATGGCCAATTTCACGAGCTATATAAATTCCATAGCGATCTTTTTTAAAATTCATTCGGCCATAACTTTTGCTTTCCGCTATGAAAATTTGATTTTTCAGATTCGTTAGAAAGGTATTCACTAACAGATTTAAATATTTTTGGTTTCACTAAAATCCGTTTTGTTTTGCACCCGGTACAGTCCGACAAAGTTTGAATTCAATTTTTGAAATTGCAGCCCCATTTCAGGCCTTGTTTATAATTATAATTAATTATATTCGTTTTTCAATTGTCGATTCAAGCTCAGTTTTCATTGCCTTTATTTAAAATATTTATTTTAAATATTTAAAATCAATTATTTTAGCCAATTTAAAAATTTTAAATTGGTTCAGATTTTCTGGGTCGTTACACATTCCAAACACAATGGGATATGTCCCGCAAGCCAATTCGAATGTTTCGATCAGTTTTCATCAATATTAAAATATAATTCAATAGAACGGTCAATATTGATTTTAACGTACGTTTCAATTTACTAGCGTTACATACTGACTCTAAAAATTCCAGAAAAATTATTTCTAGCCTCGTATTGACGTTACGGGCCTATCGAAACTAATTTCGTCGAATTCTGGGATCGTTTGAAAAATAGCCCTTTTTTGGTCGATAGAAATTGACTGAAACTGTTAAAACACGTTTTACTTCGCCACGCTCACATATTGATTCAGAAAATTATACAAATTGGAATCTAGCAATAATTTGACATCCCGGATCCAACAAAAGTGGTTTCGATGAAAACCGAGGTCATTTGCAAAATTTTCGTTTTAAGGGCCAGAATTCATTGACGACTATTCTGAATTTTCAATTGGGCATAAATTTTTATTCCCCCTATGAAATTTCAATTTTTCGGATTCGTTGGAAATTTATTCCCAAATAGATTCTAATATTTTTGGTTTTGCTAAAATCCAGTTTATTTTGAATCCTGTACATTCATTTGAAATCTGAAATCGAATTTTCAAACTACCGCACCATTTTCAATTCCTTTTATAATTTAAAATAAATATTTATATTCTAACGACAGTTCAAATAAATATATATATTCTAATTCTATTCAAAATATTTTCTCGTCATTATTATTTAAAATAAATCATTTTAAATACTCAAAATTCACTAAAATGCCAAAATAAAAATTTTAAATTGGCTCAGATTTTCCAGGTTATTACAATCTCCCCCACTTAAAACTTTTCATCCCCGAAAAGGAATGAAGCTGAAAGTTGTTTTACAAACCAACTCAACTTCCATTGTTTTCATTATGGCTTAAGTTCTTCAACTTATTGTAACAACCTGAAAATCTAGGCCAGTTTAAAATTTTTATTTTGGCAATTTTAGTGAATTTTGATTATTTAAAATAAATTATTTTAAATAAAATCGACGAGAAATTTATTTTGAATATAATTAGAACGTATATATTATATACGTCATCGTTAGAATATAAATAATTATATATAATTATAAATAAAATTGAAAATGGCGCGGTAGTTCGATAATTCGATTTCAAACTTCAATTGAATGTACCGGGTGCAAAACAATCCGGATTTTAGGAAACCAAAAACATTAGGATCTAATTGATGATATCTTTCCAATGAACCCGAAGAATCGAAATTTTATAGCGGGAATCAAAAGATATGTCCAGTTGAAAATTCTGAATAGTCGCTATGAAATTCAGGCCCTTAAAAATGGAAATTTTGTAAACGACCTCGGATTTCGACGAAACCAGTTTTGTTGGGTCCGTGATGTTAAATTATTGCTAGGTTTCAAATTTCATAATTTTTCGAATCAATATGTGAGTGTGGCAAAGGAAAACGCGTTTGACCAGTTTCAGTTGATTTTAATCGACTGGAAAATGGCCATTTTTCCAACGGTTTCAGAATTCGAAGAAACTAGTTTTGTTAGGACCGTATCATCAATACGAAGCTAGAAAATATTTTTCGGGAATTTTTCTAGTTAGTATGTGGCCCCGGTAATTTGAAATGTACGTTTAAAATTCAATATAGTGATTTAAATGTAAATTTAACGGAAACTGATTGTAACGTTCGAATCAACTTACGATGCATATCCCATTGTGTTCGGAATGGGGGTGAAACGCTATAGACGACAGGCGGTGGACCTCGTTTCGAGGTCGTATGTAAAAGTACCTTTTTGGAAAATTAAATTAATTGAATAATTAAAAAAAAAGCCCCTTTCTCTCTTTATACTTCTGGCACCCCCTTCGAAATCAAAACTGACAGAACAAAAAAAAAACCCGATCTCTAAATCGCCTCCCCCCTCTTTTCTTCGTCGACGGCGCCGCCACCAGGGGGGACCTCCGCCCTTCTCCCCTCTGCTCCGCCAACCTCCTCCTACCTCGTGACGCCCTCCTCTTCTCCTCCTCAAATCGCGACGCAAACCCCCCCCGTCGCTTTCACCCACCGCAGCCTCCCCTCACCGCCAGCGCCGCCTGCTCCATCTCCCACGAGCGCCGTTCTCTCCCCCACCAGCGGCAAAGACCCAATCCCCTTAATGAATGTGAGTTTTAATTTATTTCCATTTAGTTTTATTATTAAATCCGAATTTAATTTCTTTTATTTTCAGTTTTTGTTATATGAGTTAAAGTAAAAGGCGAGATTTTTAGTATGTAAAAGACGAGATTTTTTTTTGATATGAAAGAACAAAAAGGTTTGATTTTCCTTAATGAAAAGATTAGATTTTTTATTAAGTGATTAGCGATATAAACATTTGATCTTTATATTTTTAAAAAAAGTATAAAAATATGATAAAGTGAAAAGACGTGATTTTTAAAAGTGAAAAGATTAGATTTTTAAAATGCAAAAGATTAAATTTTTAAATTTGAAAAGACGATATTTTTAAATGAATAGTGAAGTAAAAATATGATTTTTACTTCGAGGAAAATATAAATTTTATATTATAGAAAGGCGAAATCTTTATTTTTGAAAAGACGAAATCTTTATATGAAGAATGGCGTGATAAAAATATAATCTTTACTATATGAACATCGATGTGAAAATATAATTTTTATCTATGTAGTAGCGGTTTAAAAATCTGATTTTTATATAGTGAACATCGAAGTAAAAATATGATTTTTATATATTGAATAGCATAGTAAAAATATGATTTTTATATATTGAACATCGAAGTAAAAATATGATTTTTATATATTGAATAGCATAGTAAAAATATGATTTTTATATATTGAACATCGAAGTAAAAATATGATTTTTATATATTGAACATCGAAGTAAAAATTCGATTTTTATATATGGAATAGTGAAATAAAAAGGTGATTTTTATATATGTAGTGGCTACGGTCAACGAAGGTGACAAAAAGGCGAGAACGATGAAGATTTCTATCAAAGAAGAGTCAAGATGATTGGATAGCTTTTGGTGAGAATTTCTCACTCTTCAATTTCTTTTCTAGTTATATATATATACTAGGATGCAGACGGTGCTTAGTAGCACCCGACACAATCGTCCACAGACCATGGACTTGTTTGTTTGATTGCAAAAATTAGTTAGATCATTTGATTGAAATTGAACTGTGTGGTGAAATGAATTGATTTGATTGATGTGTGAATGGCGTGGGCCTTCACTGGACCGGGGATAAGGCTAGGCCTTGTCCCGTTTCTAGTATCGTGCCGTTATGCCGCCGAAATTTTCTAAAATAAGTTAGATAAATAAAAATATCATTTTATTTAAAGAATGAACTGAATAGAAATTCATATGTTGGAATAAAATGTTTTATCGTTAAAAATATAATTTTTAACGTGAATGTGAATAAATAAATATTCATTTACAAACCAGACGGTTTGTTTATGTACACCTATTTGAAGGACATTGATTGGGTCGATAAATTTTACACATCGCCCAACTGCACAAATAAAATCTGTGTTTGATTGTTTGAAACCCCACACGGGTGTTGGGATGAAATTTGAAGTTCACTCATCCTGACTGATTAAATATGTCGATCGATTGATTGACAGGCTGTTATAAGCGTTAGATATCTATATTTGATGCTTATACAGTGTAGTGCATTTTGGTTGATGGTTGATTATTTTGCAATGCTATTATATGTGTGTAATGTATGAAAATCCATATAATTAACATTATATGGTGATTGATTGGGCCTCATTCCAATTTAGAAAATAAAGAATAATATAAAATAAAGGTTCATGTGTTGACAGTACTCATCCCATGAGATTGGTCAAGTGTTGAACGAAATATTTTAGTAATAAAATTTACATCTTTATCAATATAAAATAAAGGTTCATGTGTTGACAGTACTCATCCATTGAGATTGGTCATGTGTTGAACGAAATATTTTAGTAATAAAATTTACATCTCTATCAATATAAAATAAAGGTTCATGTGTTGACAGTACTCATCCATTGAGATTGGTCATGTGTTGAACGAAATATTTTGATAATAACAACTATTTTGAAAAAGAGATATTTGAAATAGAATATTTGAAAATAGAAATTTATGAAGCCGTGTTGATTAGATTGACGCCATTTTGACGTGAACGATATTTATATCGATTTTATTCATCTTGAAATGAATTGAATTGAAAACGATTTTGAAATGAATTGAATTGAAAACGATTTCGAAACGAATTGAATTGAAAACGATTTCGAAACGAATTGAATTGAAAACGATTTCGAAATGAATTGAATTGAAAACGAATTCAAATTGAATTGAAAGCGAATTGAAATGAATTCAAATTGAATTGAAATTTGAATTGAATAGAAATGAATTCTAAAACGAATTTATAAAGAAGAATTCAATTTTGATTTGAATTGAAAAGGAAGTTGAAATTGCTTTTGAAACGAGTTTAAAACTATTTATATAATTCGTTTTAAATAGAGATCGACGAAATATATATATATATATATATATATATATTATATGTATAATATAATGGCCTGAATAGAACGCGCCGCGCCGCGGTAGTTCGCGAATTTCGACCATTTATTTCAAACGGACATTACGGGAGATCCGACCGTCGGATTCTCCTAAAACCGGAACCGTTGGGTTCGTATCGAAAAGAGCTTTCTAATGAATATTAGAAATTAGAAATCTAATGATTGGATTTGGAATTATGTCCAAATCAAATTTGAAAAAGGTCGCTGTAAGTGTAGTTCGATGGCCGTTGATGGAAATCGACTGTACAGGCCTTGATAAAATTATTAAAAATAGTAATAATTTGTGTAAAATCATAAGAAATGATTTAGAAAGAATTGGGATGAAAAAAATCCATATTTGAAAAGATAAAAATAGATTTTTATCGAAATGAACTAGTTTTGAACTAGAATTAAAATTCTATTTGTTTTTAAATAAATAAATTGAACTTGAAAAAGGGTTTTAAAAATAACCAGAATCTCCAATGATTGCGTTGGAGTGGATTTGGATCGAAATTGTCTTCGGAATATTTCGATGTTGGAATTCGGGATTATACAGATGTTGTTATGGAAATTTGAAAGATATATATTTATATCGTTATTTCCAATACGACATTTGTTAGTCGTAGAATTTGATATTGAATATAAGCCGATATATTTTCTATTCAGAGCCTTATATTGAATATCAAATGTGATTTGGGTTTGTCGTGAATGGTGTTTTCACTAACACTGTTCTTGAACCCAATTGAGAAAAGATTAAATCTTTTTATTTAGATTTAATGAAGTGTACCAATTAAATAATATTTAATTGGAATTGAATTGATATTGATTTTTGGGTTTATCGTGAACAGTGTTTTAAATAACACTTGTTCTTTAACCCGATAATTAATGGAATGTGATTTTGGGTTTATCGTGAACCGTGTTTTAAATGACACTGATTCTTTAACCCAGTTAACGATTAAAACTAAGTGGAGTTTTAATGAATCTTTAATTAGATTGAAAAGATCGAAATGGAGTATCACCAGTTTTGCTCCAGGCGTTAGTTAAGTCTTTAATTAGATTTGAACGTGAAATGGTAATTGAATTTACTGATAACACCGTGGTGTTAGATATGAAGTATCACCAGTTTTACTTCATGGGATGAATACGTTGGGATTGGGAAATTAAAACAAATGATTACTTCGGTAAGGTTCGTTAATCCCGACTAGTTGAATCGAAATTCAAAAGATGATTAAAGAATAAATTCAAGGAATTTATCTTGGATAAAATTAATGGGAACCTTTCCCTATGAATGTGAAATTTAGAAACTAACTGTCGGTTAGCCAAGCAGAATGGTTTTCTGGATATCTATCTGATGTTGGTTTCGGCCTTCGGGGTTAATATTTGGGGAATTATTCTCTTGATTAATTTACGGTTAGTGACTAATGAATTGGAATGAGGCGTATGTTGTGTTTGTGTAACACTTATTTAAAATACACGCGAGTTATTCGGAAAGACCGGGTTTATCCCATTATGGATAACTGATACGACGATAAGTCGAAGATGAAGACGATGGTCGAAGACCGGAGGTCTTCACGTCGTTTGGGTGATTACTGATGATCTTGATTGGGCTGTACACCCAAGAAGATGGAAACAGTTGGTGATCGTCCAGACGTACTTGGAGATCGATGGATATGCGGGGTACTAGGTGCCTCCGGTTTCGTTCAGACCCAGAACAGACTTGTAAATGGACTGTGTGTCTGACATCGGATTCCATTCTCTGTGACTGATATCGGTTGCATAGAATGGTTTGCCTGTGTAGCATGCTAAGATGCAAATGATCAAGGCTTCTGTTGAAAAGCAAAGCCTTGTGGTGATGATCAAAGCACAGCCTGTGTGGCACAACTTTGAGTAACGTGAATTCGCGAGCCTCACACCCCGGTATGAACCAGAAACGGGAGAAAGGACCTCAGGGAGGGCCTACGTTTCCTCCTAGCTAAAAGTGGCGTCAGTGGTTTTACACGCCCTGACGAGTTTGACTTATGTGGTTGTTGCTGTTGCAAGGCGCCTCGGTTAGATCGGACGATCCGGATCCGATGGAGTCATTCGTTGGCTCGCTTACGCCCCAAAGGGCGGCGAAACGTAGTGCTCAGGCATTTTAATCCACTCCGTGTGGACCGGCCCTGACGATCCAAGGGTCGATGCGTTCTGATCCTGAGACTCGGGCTAGGCAGTCTCGAATCGGTTGAGGACTATCTTTGGCCTCGGTTCATAGATGGAAACCCAATTTCCAAATACGTGACTTTGCGATTTTGATTGTATAACCTATATATGGCGACATAGTGGTATGGGGCATTCATGCCGCCTATGATTGATACTTATGATTTGAAGTTGTTTTATACACTATGCACTTATAATAGTATCAAATGATTTGTTTTAAACGTAACAAGCATTCTTTGGCTGTTATAAGGAAAAACCCTATCCCCCGGCTTGCGTTGCATTGTGTGATAGGACATGGGTCTTATAACATCTTCATTTTTCTTTATTTAGCATTGCGCTGTTGTTTTATGCACTGGTATTCTTGGGAGGAAACCCGTTCCGCGTTAGCGGCGTGGTCCCTTGATTTACCTAACATTAAAAATAAAGATTAACTGTTTTAGTTCTCACACCAGTCACATGACTGACCTGGAGTTTATTGTTTTAACCTAAACTCTGGGTGCCCCTATTTTGACACGGGCAGCTAGTAGTTTTGGTTTTGCAGATTTATATTCACAGGATCCTGGTTAACAGCTGGAACGATATCCGGAAAGCTTTGTATCCGTATATCTCTTCTAGTTGTGTATTGTATTTCTTTCCACTGCGATATATTTAAATGTAATTTAAATCTCTGATATTTCTGTGTAATATTCATTTATACTCTGTATATTCTTGTAATCTGATGCATTGTTGTAATAAGCAAATGAAATGTTCTTTTATATGTGTTCTGTTGTGGCTTGTTCTCGAACTATCCGCTCTTTCCTTTACGGGGAAGTTACGGGTTTTCACAGTTGGTATCAGAGCTTTGGTTTACAAAGCTCAGAGAACAAGACACATGAGAACCAAACGAAAGAATTCATCAGATATTGGGTTAGTAATATCCAATTAGAATGACTCGTTAGAGATGGGATCAGTAGTATCCTAGAACGAGTGTAAAGAGTATATTTTTCAAATGAAAACAAATTTTGTTTTGAAAATTTAAATCAATTATTCGTATTTGATTATTTATTTGTATTGATTTGGACAGTCCAGTATATAGAGAATTTGCATATACGCCTTGCAAACGTATATTCAAAGTTTTAATATATTGGATAGATATAGCATTACACTCTAGTCGCCCGGAGATGATTCTGATGATAGTTCGAACATCATCAGAATTGGTATTCGTGTTTCGAAGATGTGATATCTATATATTTCCTATTGACTGGTGTGAGAACCAAAATTAGATAGGGCCTATTGTTGTGATTTGGCATCAAAAATCTGATTTTTGACTATGTATCAAAGTTATCAATTTGAAAACTCTAATCCACTAATTGATTGATGATTGTGTTGTTTGTTTATTTGGTTGATAATTTTGCACCATTTAGCCTAATTGAACAAAATATTGAATTATATTGAAAATTGGTTGCTTTTGCTTGCATATACAAATACTTACATTGAACAGGTCATAGCAAGGAGGCTAGAGCAGAGAATAAAATTTGTTTGCCCGACAAATAGGTACATGTTTACTACATAATTTACTGTTTTGTTTGGGTGATGATGATTTTATGAGCCTATTGGCTAGCCGCTTGGCTTTTTCTTTTTCTTTTTGAGATCTGAAGGACCGGGGAAGCTATTTGAGATTTCCCGATGCTCCCATTGCAGGGGAGGTTATGGCGAAATTTTTCGAAAATTTAGGGTGTTAGCCAAATTTTTGAAATTTTTGAAAATTCTCAGAAACTGAAAAGTTGGAGAATGGAAGCCAGATTGAACGTAGTGTTGAATGATCAAACCACTTTCGACTTTGTTCCTTTTTGGGGACGAAAAGTTTTAAGTGGGGGAGATTGTAACAACCCGAAAATCTGGGCCAGTTTAAAATTTTTATTTTGGCAATTTTAGTGAATTTTGATTATTTAAAATAAATTATTTTAAATAAAATCGACGAGAAATTTATTTTGAATATAATTAGAACGTATATATTATATACGTCGTCGTTAGAATATAAATAATTATATATAATTATAAATAAAATTGAAAATGGCGCGGTAGTTCGATAATTCGATTTCAAACTTCAATTGAATGTACCGGGTGCAAAACAATCCGGATTTTAGCGAAACCAAAAACATTAGGATCTAATTGATGATATCTTTCCAACGAACCCGAAGAATCGAAATTTCATAGCGGGAATCAAAAGATATGTCCAGTTGAAAATTCTGAATAGTCGCTATGGAATTCAGGCCCTTAAAAATGGAAATTTTGTAAACGACCTCGGATTTCGACGAAACCAGTTTTGTTGGGTCCGTGATGTTAAATTATTGCTAGGTTTCAAATTTCATAATTTTTCGAATCAATATGTGAGTGTGGCAAAGGAAAACGCGTTTGACCAGTTTAAGTTGATTTTAATCGACTGGAAAATGGCCATTTTTCCAACGGTCTCAGAATTCGATGAAACTAGTTTTGTTAGGACCGTATCGTCAATACGAAGCTAGAAAATATTTTTCGGGAATTTTTCTAGTTAGTATGTGGCCCCGGTAATTTGAAATGTACGTTTAAAATTCAATATAGTGATTTAAATGTAAATTTAATGGAAACTGATTGTAACGTTCGAATCAACTTACGATGCATATCCCATTGTGTTCGGAATGAGGGTGAAACGCTATAGACGACAGGCGGTGGACCTCGTTTCGAGGTCGTATGTAAAAGTACCTTTTTGGAAAATTAAATTAATTGAATAATTAAAAAAAAAAGCCCCTTTCTCTCTTTATACTTCTGGCCCCCCCTTCGAAATCAAAACTGACAGAACAAATAAAACCCCGATCTCTAAATCGCCTCCCCCCTCTCTTCTTCGTCGACGGCGCCGCCACCAGGGGGGGACCGCCGCCCTTCTCCCCTCTGCTCCGCCAACCTCCTCCTACCTCGTGACGCCCTCCTCTTCTCCTCCTCAAATCGCGACGCAACCCCCCCCCCCCCCCCCCCCCCCCCCCCCGTCGCTTTCACCCACCACAGCCTCCCCTCACCGCCAGCGCCGCCTGCTCCACCTCCCACGAGCGCCGTTCTCTCCCCCACCAGCGGCAAAGACCCAATCCCCTCAATGAATGTGAGTTTTAATTTATTTCCATTTAGTTTTATTATTAAATCCGAATTTAATTTCTTTTATTTTCAGTTTTTGTTATATGAGTTAAAGTAAAAGGCGAGATTTTTAGTATGTAAAAGACGAGATTTTTTTTGATATGAAAGAACAAAAAGGTTTGATTTTCCTTAATGAAAAGATTAGATTTTTTATTAAGTGATTAGCGATATAAACATTTGATCTTTATATTTTTAAAAAAAGTATAAAAATATGATAAAGTGAAAAGACGTGATTTTTAAAAGTGAAAAGATTAGATTTTTAAAATGCAAAAGATTAAATTTTTAAATTTGAAAAGACGATATTTTTAGATGAATAGTGAAGTAAAAATATGATTTTTACTTCGAGGAAAATATAAATTTTATATTATAGAAAGGCGAAATCTTTATTTTTGAAAAGGCGAAATCTTTATATGAAGAATGGCGTGATAAAAATATAATCTTTACTATATGAACATCGATGTGAAAATATAATTTTTATCTATGTAGTAGCGGTTTAAAAATCTGATTTTTATATAGTGAACATCGAAGTAAAAATATGATTTTTATATATTGAATAGCATAGTAAAAATATGATTTTTATATATTGAACATCGAAGTAAAAATATGATTTTTATATATTGAATAGAATAGTAAAAATATGATTTTTATATATTGAACATCGAAGTAAAAATATGATTTTTATATATTGAACATCGAAGTAAAAATTCGATTTTTATATATGGAATAGTGAAATAAAAAGGTGATTTTTATATATGTAGTGGCTACGGTCAACGAAGGTGACAAAAAGGCGAGAACGATGAAGATTTCTATCAAAGAAGAGTCAAGATGATTGGATAGCTTTTGGTGAGAATTTCTCACTCTTCAATTTCTTTTCTAGTTATATATATATATACTAGGATGCAGACGGTGCTTAGTAGCACCCGACACAATCGTCCACAGACCATGGACTTGTTTGTTTGATTGCAAAAATTAGTTAGATCATTTGATTGAAATTGAACTGTGTGGTGAAATGAATTGATTTGATTGATGTGTGAATGGCGTGGGCCTTCACTGGACCGGGGATAAGGCTAGGCTTTGTCCCGTTTCTAGTATCGTGCCGTTATGCCGCCGAAATTTTCTAAAATAAGTTAGATAAATAAAAATATCATTTTATTTAAAGAATGAACTGAATAGAAATTCATATGTTGGAATAAAATGTTTTATCGTTAAAAATATAATTTTTAACGTGAATGTGAATAAATAAATATTCATTTACAAACCAGACGGTTTGTTTATGTACACCTATTTGAAGGACATTGATTGGGTCGATAAATTTTACACATCGCCCAACTGCACAAATAAAATCTGTGTTTGATTGTTTGAAACCCCACACGGGTGTTGGGATGAAATTTGAAGTTCACTCATCCTGACTGATTAAATATGTCGATCGATTGATTGACAGGCTGTTATAAGCGTTAGATATCTATATTTGATGCTTATACAGTGTAGTGCACTTTGGTTGATGGTTGATTATTTTGCAATGCTATTATATGTGTGTAATGTATGAAAATCCATATAATTAACATTATATGGTGATTGATTGGGCCTCATTCCAATTTAGAAAATAAAGAATAATATAAAATAAAGGTTCATGTGTTGACAGTACTCATCCCTTGAGATTGGTCATGTGTTGAACGAAATATTTTAGTAATAAAATTTACATCTTTATCAATATAAAATAAAGGTTCATGTGTTGACAGTACTCATCCATTGAGATTGGTCATGTGTTGAACGAAATATTTTAGTAATAAAATTTACATCTCTATCAATATAAAATAAAGGTTCATGTGTTGACAGTACTCATCCATTGAGATTGGTCATGTGTTGAACGAAATATTTTGATAATAACAACTATTTTGAAAAAGAGATATTTGAAATAGAATATTTGAAAATAGAAATTTATGAAGCCGTGTTGATTAGATTGACGCCATTTTGACGTGAACGATATTTATATCGATTTTATTCATCTTGAAATGAATTGAATTGAAAACGATTTTGAAATGAATTGAAAACGATTTCGAAACGAATTGAATTGAAAACGATTTCGAAACGAATTGAATTGAAAACGATTTCGAAATGAATTGAATTGAAAATGAATTCAAATTGAATTGAAAGCGAATTGAAATGAATTCAAATTGAATTGAAATTTGAATTGAATAGAAATGAATTCTAAAACGAATTTATAAAGAAGAATTCAATTTTGATTTGAATTGAAAAGGAAGTTGAAATTGCTTTTGAAACGAGTTTAAAACTATTTATATAATTCGTTTTAAATAGAAATCAAAGAAATATATATATATATATATATATATAATATAATGGCCTGAATAGAACGCGCCGCGCCGCGGCAGTTCGCGAATTTCGACCATTTATTTCAAACGGACATTACGGGAGATCCGACCGTCGGATTCTCCTAAAACCGGAACCGTTGGGTTCGTATCGAAAAGAGCTTTCTAACGAATATTAGAAATTAGAAATCTAACGGTTGGATTTGGAATTATGTCCAAATCAAATTTGAAAAAGGTCGATGTAAGTGCAGTTCGATGGCCGTTGATGGAAATCGACTGTACAGGCCTTGATAAAATTATTAAAAATAGTAATAATTTGTGTAAAATCATAAGAAATGATTTAGAAAGAATTGGGATGAAAAACTCCATATTTGAAAAGATAAAAATAGATTTTTATCGAAATGAACTAGTTTTGAACTAGAATTACAATTCTATTTATTTTTAAATAAATAAATTGAATTTGAAAAAGGGTTTTAAAAATAACCAGAATCTCCAATGATTGCGTTGGAGTGGATTTGGATCGAAATTGTCTTCGGAATATTTCGATGTTGGAATTCGGGATTATACAGATGTTGTTATGGAAATTTGAAAGATATATATTTATATCGTTATTTCCAATACGACATTGGTTAGTCGTAGAATTTGATATTGAATATAAGCCGATATATTTTCTTTTCAGAGCCTTGTATTGAATATCAAATGTGATTTGGGTTTGTCGTGAATGGTGTTTTCACTAACACTGTTCTTGAACCCAGTTGAGAAAAGATTAAATCTTTTTATTTAGATTTAATGAAGTGTACCAATTAAATAATATTTAATTGGAATTGAATTGATATTGATTTTTGGGTTTATCGTGAACAGTGTTTTAAATAACACTTGTTCTTTAACCCGATAATTAATGGAATGTGATTTTGGGTTTATCGTGAACCGTGTTTTAAATGACACTGATTCTTTAACCCAGCTAACGATTAAAACTAAGTGGAGTTTTAATGAATCTTTAATTAGATTGAAAAGATCGAAATGGAGTATCACCAGTTTTGCTCCAGGCGTTAGTTAAATCTTTAATTAGATTTGAACGTGAAATGGTAATTGAATTTACCGATAACACCGTGGTGTTAGATATGAAGTATCACCAGTTTTACTTCATGGGATGAATAGGTTGGGATTGGGAAATTAAAACAAATGATTACTTCGGTAAGGTTCGTTAATCCCGACTAGTTGAATCGAAATTCAAAATATGATTAAAGAATAAATTCAAGGAATTTATCTTGGATAAAATTAATAGGAACCTTTCCCTATGAATGTGAAATTTAGAAACTAACTGTCGGTTAGCCAAGCAGAATGGTTTTCTGGATATTGATCTGATGTTGGTTTCGGCCTTCGCGGTTAATATTTGGGGAATTATTCTCTTGATTACGGTTAGTGACTAATGAATTGGAATGAGGCGTATGTTGTGTTTGTGTAACACTTATTTAAAATATACGCGAGTTATTCGGAAAGACCGGGTTTATCCCATTCTGGATAACTGATACGACGATAAGTCGAAGATGAAGACGATGGTCGAAGACCGGAGGTCTTCACGTCGTTTGGGTGATTACTGATGATCTTGATTGGGCTGTACACCCAAGAAGATGGAAACAGTTGGTGATCGTCCAGACGTACTTGGAGATCGATGGATATGCGGGGTACTAGGTGCCTCCGGTTTCGTTCAGACCCAGAACAGACTTGTAAATGGACTGTGTGTCTGACATCGGATTCCATTCTCTGTGACTGATATCGGTTGCATAGAATGGTTTGCCTGTGTAGCATGCTAAGATGCAAATGATCAAGACTTCTGTTGAAAAGCAAAGCCTTGTGGTGATGATCAAAGCACAGCCTGTGTGGCACAGCTTTGAGTAACGTGAATTCGCGAGCCTCACACCCCGGTATGAACCAGAAACGGGAGAAAGGACCTCAGGGAGGGCCTACGTTTCCTCCTAGCTAAAAGTGGCGTCAGTGGTTTTACACGCCCTGACGAGTTTGACTTATGTGGTTGTTGCTGTTGCGAGGCGCCTCGGTTAGATCGGACGATCCGGGTCCGATGGAGTCATTCGTTGGCTCGCTTACGCCCCAAAGGGCGGCGAAACGTAGTGCTCAGGCATTTTAATCCACTCCGTGTGGACCGGCCCTGACGATCCAAGGGTCGATGCGTTCTGATCCTGAGACTCGGGCTAGGCAGTCTCGAATCGGTTGAGGACTATCTTTTGCCTCGGTTCATAGATGGAAACCCAATTTCCAAATACGTGACTTTGCGATTTTGATTGTATAACCTATATATGGCGACATAGTGGTATGGGGCATTCATGCCGCCTATGATTGATACTTATGATTTGAAGTTTTTTTATACACTATGCACTTATAATAGTATCAAATGATTTGTTTTAAACGTAACAAGCATTCTTTGGCTGTTATAAGGAAAAACCCTATCCCCCAGCTTGCGTTGCATTGTGTGATAGGACATGGGTCTTATAACATCTTCATTTTTCTTTATTTAGCATTGCGCTGTTGTTTTATGCACTGGTATTCTTGGGAGGAAACCCGTTCCGCGTTAGCGGCGTGGTCCCTTGATTTACCTAACATTAAAAATAAAGATTAACTGTTTTAGTTCTCACACCAGTCACATGACTGACCTGGAGTTTATTGTTTTAACCTAAACTCTGGGTGCCCCTATTTTAACACGGGCAGCTAGTAGTTTTGGTTTTGCAGATTTATATTCACAGGATCCTGGTTAACAGCTGGAACGATATCCGGAAAGCTTTGTATCCGTATATCTCTTCTAGTTGTGTATTGTATTTCTTTCCGCTGCGATATATTTAAATGTAATTTAAATCTCTGATATTTCTGTGTAATATTCATTTATACTCTGTATATTCTTGTAATCTGATGCATTGTTGTAATAAGCAAATGAAATGTTCTTTTATATGGGTTCTGTTGTGGCTTGTTCTCGAACTATCCGCTCTTTCCTTTACGGGGAAGTTACGGGTTTTCACACTTTTCAATCTCTAAGAACTTTTCAAATTTTTCAAAAAATTTAGCTAACACCTTAAATTTTCGAAAAATTTCGCCATAACCTCCCCTACAACGGGAGCTTCGGGATATTTCAAATAGCCTCCCATGGCCCTCACCAATCCAAAATAAAAAGCCAAGAGGCCAGCCAAGTGACTAGCCAATCGGCTCATAAAATCATCCAAACCCAATAAATTTGTAAACATGTACCTATTTGTCGGGCAAACAATTTTATTCTTCTGCTCTAGCCTCCTTGCTATGACCTGTTCAATGGATACACATGTATATGCATGCAAATGCCATAAATTTTCAATACAATTCACTATTTGGTTCAAATTGGCATAATGGTTCAAAATTTCAAACTAATAATCAAACAACACAACCATTAGTCAATTAATTAATTAATGTTTCAAATTCATAATTTTGATATATATATAGTTTGATGCCAAATCACAACAATAAACCTATCTAGCTTTGGTTCTCACACCAGTCTAATGGAAATATATAGAAATCCCACCTTCGAAACTCGAACATAAACTACTGATGCCGTACGTCAGCAGTAGAATCATCTCCGGGCGACTAGAGTGTGATTCTATATTTATCCAGTATATTAAAACTTCGAATATACGTTCATGACGCGTATATGCAAAATCTTTATATATTGGATTGTCCAAATTCAATACAAATAAAATATTCAAATATGTATACTTGAATTTAACTTTCAAAACAAAATTTGTTTTAAATTTTTATTTTGAAAATAACACTCTTTTGACTCGCTCTAGGATACTACTGATTTCATCTCTAACGAGTTATTCTTATTGGACAGTACTACTCCAATCTCTGATAAATTCTTTTGTTCGGTTCTAATGTGTCTTGTTCTCGAGCTCTGTAAACCAATGCTCTGATACCAACTTTAATGACCCGAACTTCCCCGTGAAGGAAAGCACGGATTGTTTTGAGGACAAGACGAATCGGAATGCAAACAGAAGAACATTTCATTGTTTTTTACAACAATTCCATCAGAGTACAAGAATATACAGAGTATGAATAAATATTACACATTGATAAATATCAGAGATTTAAATTACATTTAAATAGATAGCAGTGGAAATATAATATAAAACATAACTGAATGAAATACGCGGATACAGAGCTTTCCGAATATCACTTCAGCTATGAACCAGGATCCTGTGAATATAAATATGCAAAACCAAAACTACTAGCTGCCCGTGTAGAAAATAGGGGCACCCAGAGTTTAGGTTAAAACAATAAACTCCAGGTCAGTCTTGTGACTGGTGTGAGAACTAAAAACAGTTATTAATCTTTATTTTTAAAGTTAGGTAAATCAAGGAACCACGCCATATAACACGGAACAAGTTTCCTCCCAAGAAGACCAGTGCATAAAACAAACAGTGCAATGCTAAATAAAGAAAAATGAAGCTATTATAAGACCCAGGTCCCATCACACAATGCAACGCAAGCCGGAGGATAGGGTTTTACCTTATAATAACCAAAGAATGCTTGATACGCTAAATTTCATCTTTTATTATTACTATAAGTGTATAGTGTCAAAACAATTTCAATCATAAGTATCAATCATAGACGGCATAAGTGCCCCATACCACTATGTCGTCATACTAGGCTCTACAAATAAAACCGAAATGTCACGTATTGGAAATTGGATTTCCGTCATGAGTCGAGGCAAGGGGCAATCTCCTCTCCGTTCGAGACACTCTAGCAAATGTCTCAGGACCACACACAGCAATCCTGGATCTTCAGGGCCGGTCCTCTCTTACTTTTGAGGATTGGCAATTCCTGAACACACGTTTCCCAGTCCTATCAGACCTACTTCTGAGGCGCCTCGCATCCAACAACCACATAGGTAAAAAGTATATAAATGTCAGGGCTGGTAGCTCACTGACATCGCCCATAGCTAGAAAGAAACGTCGTGCTCTCCCTGCAGACACTATCCCGTTTTTGACTCATACTGAGGTGTGAGGCTCGCAAATTAACGCTATACACAAAGCTGTGCCATATAGGCCGTGCTTTGATCATCAACCGCAAGACTTTGCTTTTCAACAAAAGCCTTGATCATTTGCCACTTAGGCATGCCACACAGGCAATTCATGCCGTGCGATTGATATCTACCGATATATAACCTCTAAGCTCGTACGTCTCAGAGAAGGGCGTTAAGCAAGAGAATAAGTTCTCCACCGCCAAACAGATATATATTTAATAGAAATCAATCACACAGAATAAAATCCAATGTCAACACACAATCCATTTACAAGTTCGTTCTGGGTCTGAACGAAACCGGAGGAACTTTATTCCTCGCATATCCATCGATCTCCAAGTACATCTGGACGATCACCAACTGAATCCCTCCTCTTGGGTGTACAGCCCAATCAAGATCATCAATAATCATACAAATGATGTGAAGACCTCCGGTCTTCAACCACCGTCTTCATCTTCAACTTATCGTCGAATCGATTATTCAGAATGGGTATAAACACGACCTTTCTGAATAACCCGCATATATAATAAACAAGTGTTACGCAAACACAAAATACGCCTCATTCCAGTTCTGAGTATTCTTTTATTAAAATATTCACATTCTTAGGGAAAGGTTCTCATTAATTTTATCAAAGATAAATTCTTCTAAATTTATTCTTTAATCTTCCTTTGGATATCATTTCAAACCATGTTAAGGTTTTCCAAACTAGTCGGGATTAGCGAACCGCACCGAAGTAATTATTTATTTTATTTCCCAGTCCCAACCTATTCATCCCATGGAGCAAAATTGGTAATACTCCATATCTAACACCACGGTGTTATCGGTAAATATTAATGACCATTTCTCCTTCAAACCTAATTAAAGATTTAACTATCACTTTGGAGTAAAACCGGTGATACTCAATTCTCGATCATTTCAATCTAATTAAAGATTTATTAAAACTCCACTTAGTTTTAATCTTCCCAAGAATCAATATCCTATCTTTAACTGGGTTAACGAACCAATGTCATCTAAAACACGGTTCACGATAAACCCAAAATCATTTTCCATTGTTAATCGGGTTAAAGAACATGTGTTATTCAAAACATCGCTCGCGATAAACCCCAAAAACCAATTTAAATTCAATTCCAACTAAATACTAATTAACTGGACAATTTCCCTATATCTTAATTAAAAGATTTATTCTTTTCTAAACTGGGTCCAAGAACAGTGTTATTCAAGACATCATTCCCGACGAACCCAAAATCCCATTTGATATTAAATACAAGGCTCTGAATAGAAAATATATTGGCTTATATTCAATATCAAATTCTGAAACCAACAAATATCGCATTGGAAATAACGATATAAATATATCTTTCAAATTTCCACAACCATATCTGTATAATCACGAAATCCAAATTCTAGTTCATAACTAGTTCATTTCGATAAAAATATATTTTTATCCTTTTTAAATATGGGATTTTTCTCCCCAATTCTTTCTAAATCATTTATTATGATTTTACACAAATTATCGATATTTTTAATAATTTTATCAAGGCCCGTACAGTCGATTTCCAATAACGGTCGTCGAACTGCACTTACAACGACTTTTTCCAAATTTGATTTGGTCATAATTCCAAATCCAACCGTTAGATTTCAAATTTCAAATATTCATCGGAAAGTTCTTTTCGATACGAACCCAACGGTTCCGGTTTCAGGAGAATCCGACGACAGATCTCCCGTAACGTCAATTCGAAGTCAATGGTCGAAATTCGCGAACTACCGCGGCGCCCGCGTTCTATTCAGGCCATTTAATATATATAATATATATATTATATATATTTTTTATCGATTTCAATTCTAAACGTATTTTATAAATCATTTAAATTCATTTTCAAAACAATTTCAACTTCATATTCAATTTTAAATCAAAATTGAATATTCCATATCAATAATATATAAATGATAATATTTTCAAAATGTTATATTTTGAAATCACTTTCTTTTATATATTCATTATAAAAACGAATATAATCGATATAAATATCGTTAGCGTCAAAATGGCTCAAATCTAATCAACACTGCTTTATATATTTCAATAACTTCGTTATTCTATTCAACAAATGAATATTTTCTTCAACACATGAATATATATTAATTCTTACTTACAATAAAAATGTGAATTTTCTTGTA
Organism: Allium sativum; assembly: GCA_030737875.1. Lineage (NCBI taxonomy): Eukaryota > Viridiplantae > Streptophyta > Magnoliopsida > Asparagales > Amaryllidaceae > Allium > Allium sativum. Next base: position 703,841,917 of record CM060913.1, on the reverse strand, counting down.
TAAATATTTTATTCAACACATGAATATTTTCAACACATGAATGGTTTCAACACATGAATATCCTCAACACATGAGTATTGTCAATACATGACTATTTTGTTTATTCAACACATGAATATTTAGTTTCCTGTTCTTAATATTATTTTAAAATATTCTTTATTTTCTAATTGAAATGAGATCCAATCAATCACCATATAATGTATTTATATGGATTCAAAACAACACCTGTATATAGTAGCAACGATAAATAATCAACCATCATCCAGTGTGCACCATACAACTGCATAAGCATTAAATACAAACAATTAACGATTACACGGTCTATCAACCTATCGATTGATATACAACTAAATAATTGGGATTAGTGTACATCAAATATCATCCCAAAACCCGTGTGGGGTTTCAGTCAACAAACACAGATTTTTATTTGTGCAGTTGGGTGATGTGTAAAATTTATCATCCCAATCAATATCCTTCAAATGGGTGTGCATAAACAAATCGTCTGATTTGTAAATGAATATTTATTTATTCACATTCACATTAAATTTATACTTTTAACGATAAATAATTTATTTCAACACATGAATATATTTCCATTCATTCCACATCACAATCAACTTTCACCACACAACAAAATCAAACAAGTCATCCATGGTCTGTGGACAACGGGTGTCGGGTGCTGCTAAGCACCGTCTGCATCCTATTATATACTTTTAACTAGAAAACAAGAGTTATAGTGAGTAGTTCTCACCAAGAGCTAAATCCAACTCCGCGACTCTTCGTATGTATGAAATCTTCGCCGTGCTCGCCTTTTGTCACTTTCGTCATCCGTGTTCGCTGCATATATAAAAATCACATATTTTTACTTTGCTTTCAAGATGATAAAAATAACATCTTTAACACGATGTTTTCATTATAAAGATTATATTTTTATTCTAAACCTTTTCTATAAAAATCACATTTTTATTCTTGTACTATTCATATAAAAATAACATTTTTATATTGATGTATACATTATAAAAATCATATCTTTATCTCGCCTTCAAGATGATAAAAATTTTATTTTTTTTACTTCGCTTTCAAGATGATAAAAATCTTGTCTTTTCTTCTTTAAAAAAATCTAATCCCTTCATTAATAAAAATCTAAACTTTTCTTCATAAAAATAAAAATATAACTTTTACTTCATAAAAGTATAATCTTTAAATCTATAATCTTTTAATCTATAAAAATATAATCTTTTCTAATATAAGAATATAATCTTTTCTAAATAAAAAGCCTATTTTTTTCTTTATTGTTTTTCTATAATAAAAACACACGTTTTTTTCCTACTTCGCAATCATATATATATATATATAAATCAACTTTTTACTGTGTAATCATATATGAAAGAATTTTCTTTCCATGATATCATATAAACCAAAAAAATCAAGTTATTTTATTTGATATGTATATATATATAAACTGAATTTTCAAAGTAAAATATGAAAAAAAAACTTATAGTGTCTTCGATGGGAGAGGAGGTGAGTCAGTGTTGCGCAGACCGAGGAAGCGGAGGCTGTCGGTCTTCGTGGTGGCGGGCTCCTTGGCGGCGGTCTTCGTATTGGGCGGTAGGGGTTTATGGGGATTTGTGGTGGAGATGGAGGAGAGGAGTGGCGAGAGGAGGAGGTCGGAGGTTGGGGAGGGGGGTTGCGCGACCGTCGATAGTGGCGGCTGGCTAGGGCACGCGTGGTTTGGAGTAACGGGGGAGGGGGTGACGGTTTTTGTTTCTCTTTTGAAAAGTAATGACGGGAGAGAGAGAGTGGTGAGTTAGAAGTCAAGGGTTATATAAAAATATATATTATTATTTCAATTTATCTCCCAAAAAGTTACTTTACAATTCGAACTCCAAACGAGACCCAACGACTGTCACCCTTAGCTAATTACTCCCATTCCAAACACAATAGGATATGTCCCGCAAGCCAATTCGAATGTTTCGATGTTTTCATCAAAATTAAAATATAATTAAATAGAACGGTCAATATTGATTTTAACGTACGTTTCAATTTACTGGGGTCACATACAGACTCTAAAAATTCCAGAAAAATTATTTCTAGCCTCGTATTGACGATACGGTCCTATCGAAACTAATTTCGTCAAACTCTGGGATCGTTTGAAAAATGGCCCTTTTTTGGTCGATCGAAATTGACTGAAACTGTTAAAACATGTTTTACTTCGCCACGCTCACATATTGATTCAGAAAATTATGCAAATTGGAATTTAGTAATAATTTGACATCCCGGATCCAACAAAAGTGGTTTCGATGAAAACCGAGGTCGTTTGCAAAATTTTCGTTTTTAAGGGCCAGAATTCAATAACGACTATTCTGAATTTTCAATTGGGCATAACTTTTTATCCCCGCTATGAAATTTCAATTTTTCGGATTCGTTGGAAATTTATTCCCAAATAGATTCTAATATTTTTGGTTTTGCTAAAATCTGGTTTATTTTGAATCCTGTACATTCATTTGAAATCTGAAATTGAATTTTCAAACTAGCGCACCGTTTTCAATTCCTTTTATAATTTAAAATAAATATTTATATTCTAACGACGATTCAAATAAATATATATATATTCTAATTCTATTCAAAATATTTTCTCATCGTTATTATTTAAAATAAATCATTTTAAATACTCAAAATTCACTAAAATGCCAAAATAAAAAATTTAAATTGGCTCAGATTTTCCAGGTTATTACAATCTCCCCCACTTAAAACTTTTCATCCCCGAAAAGGAATGAAGCTGAAAGTTGTTTTACAAACCAACTCAACTTCCATTGTTTTCATTATGGCTTAAGTTCTTCAACTTTTCAATTTCTAAGAACTTTTCAAATTTTTCAAAAAATTTAGCTAACACCTTAAATTTTCGAAAAATTTCGCCATAACCTCCCCTACACCGGGAGCTTCGGGATATTTCAAATAGCCTCCCATGGCCCTCACCAATCCAAAATAAAAAGCCAAGAGGCTAGCCAATCGGCTCATAAAATCATCCAAACCCAATAAATTTGTAAACATGCACCTATTTGTCGGGCAAACAAATTTATTCTTCTGCTCTAGCCTCCTTGCTATGACCTGTTCAACGGATACACATGTATACGCGTGCAAATGCCATAAATTTTCAATACAATTCACTATTTGGTTCAAATTGGCATAATGGTTCAAAATTTCAAACCAATAATCAAACAACACAACCATCAATTAATTAATTAATTAATGTTTCAAATTCATAATTTTAATATATATATATAGTTTGATGCCAAATCACAACAATAAACCTATCTAGCTTTGGTTCTCACACCAGTCTAATGGAAATATATAGAAATCCCACCTTCGAAACTCAAACATAAACTACTGACGCCGTACGTCATCAGTAGAATCATCTCCGGGTGACTAGAGTGTGATTCTATATTTATCCAGTATATTAAAACTTCGAATATACGTTCATGACGCGTATATGCAAAATCTTTATATATTGGATTGTCCAAATTCAATACAAATAAAATATTCAAATATGTATACTTGAATTTAACTTTCAAAACAAAATTTGTTTTAAATTTTTATTTTGAAAATAACACTCTTTCGACTCACTCTAGGATACTACTGATTTCATCTCTAACGAGTTATTCTTATTGGACATTACTAGTCCAATCTCTGATAAATTCTTTTGTTCGGTTCTAATGTGTCTTGTTCTCGAGCTCTTTAAACCAATGCTCAGATACCAACTTTATTGACCCGAACTTCCCCGTGAAGGAAAGAACGGATTGTTTTGAGGACAAGACAAATCGGAACGCAAACAGAAGAACATTTCATTGTTTATTACAACAATTCCGTCAAAGTACAAGAATATACAGAGTACGAATAAATATTACACATTGATAAATATCAGAGATTTAAATTACATTTAAATAGATAGCAGCGGAAATATAATATAAAACATAACTGAATGAAATACGCAGATACAGAGCTTTCCGAATATCACTTCAGCTATAAACCAGGATCCTGTGAATATAAATCTGCAAAACCAAAACTACTAGCTGCCCGTGTAGAAAATAGGGGCACCCAGAGTTTAGGTTAAAACAATAAACTCTAGGTCAGTCATGTAACTGGTGTGAGAACTAAAAACAGTTATTAATATTTATTTTTAAAGTTAGGTAAATTAAGGAACCACGCCATATAACACGGAACGGGTTTCCTCCCAAGAAGACCAGTGCATTAAACAAACAACGCAATACTAAATAAAGAAAAATGAAGCTATTATAAGACCCAGGTCCCATCACACAATGCAACGCAAGCCGGAGGATAGGGTTTTACCTTATAATAGCCAAAGAATGCTTGATACGCTAAATTTCATCTTTTATTATTACTATAAGTGTATAGTGTCAAAACAATTTCAATCATAAGTATCAATCATAGACGACATAAGTGCCCCATACCACTATGTCGCCATACTAGGCTCTACAAATAAAACCGAAATGTCACGTATTGGAAATTGGATTTCCGTCATGAGTCGAGGCAAGGGGCAAGCTCCTCTCTGTTCGAGACACTCGAGCAAATGTCTCAGGACCACACACAGTGATCCTGGATCTTCAGGGCCGGTCCTCTCTTACTTTTGAGGATTGGCAATTCCAGAATACACATTTCCCAGTCCTATCAGACCTATATCCGAGGCTCCGCGCATCCAATAACCACACAGGTAAAAAGTATATAAATGTCAGGGCTGGTAGGTCATTGACATCACCCATAGCTAGAAAGAAACGTCGTTCCCTCCTTGCAGTCACTATCCCATTTTTGACTCATACCGAGGTGTGAGGCTCGCGAATTAATGATATACACAAAGCTGTGTCACATAGGTCGTGCTTTGATCATCAACCACAAGACTTTGCTTTTCAACAAAAGCCTTGATCATTTGCCACTTAGGCATGCCCCACAGGCAACTCATGCCATGCGATTGGTATCTATCGATATATAACCTCTAAGCTCATACGTATCAGAGAAGGGCGTTAAGCAAGAGAATAAATTCTCCGCCGCCAAACAGATATATATTTAATACAAATCAATCACACAGAATAAAATCCAATGTCAAACACATAGTCTATTTACAAGTTCGTTCTAGGTCTAAACAAAACCGGAGGAACTTTATTCCTCGCATATCCATCGATCTCCAAGTACGTCTGGACGATCACCAACTGATTCCCTGCTCTTGGGTGTACATCCTAATCAAGATCACCAATAATCATCCAAAACGATGTGAAGACCTCCAGTCTTCAACCACTGTCTTCATCTTCGACTTATCGTCGAATCGGTTATTCAGAATGGGTATAAACCCGGTCTTTCCGAATAACCCGCGCATGTAATAAACAAGTGTCACACAAACACAACATACGCCTCATTCCAATTCAGAGTATTCTTTTATTCAAATATTCACATTCTTAGGGAAAGGTTCCCATTAATTTTATCAAAGATAAATTCTTCTAAATTTATTCTTTAATCTTCCTTTGGATATCATTTCATACCATGTTAAGGTTTTCCAAACTAGTCGGGATTAGCGAACCACACCGAAGTAATTATTTATTTTATTTCCCAATCCCAACCTATTCATCCCATGGAGCAAAACTGGTAATACTCCATATCTAACACCACGGTGTTATCGGTAAATATTAATTACCATTTATCGTTCAAACCTAATTAAAGATTTAACTATCGCTTTGGAGTAAAACTGGTGATACTCCATTCTCGATCATTTCAATCTAATTAAAGATTCATTTAAACTCCACTTAGTTTTAATCTTCCCAAGAATCAATATCCTGTCTTTAACTGGGTTAAAGAACCAATGTCATCTAAAACATGGTTCACGATAAACCTAAAATCACTTTCCATTGTTAATCGGGTTAAAGAACATGTGTTATTTAAAACACCGCTCACGATAAACCCCAAAAACAAATTTAAATTTAATTCCATTTAAATACTAATTAACTAGACAATTTCACTAAATTTTAATTAAAAGATTTATTCTTTTCTAAACTGGGTCCAAGAACAGTGTTATTCAAGACATCATTCACGACGAACCCAAAATCCCATTTGATATTAAATAGAAGGCTCTGAATAGAAAATATATCGGCTTATATTCAATATCAAATTCTGAAACCAACAAATATCGTATTGGAAATAACGATATAAATACATCTTTCATATTTCCACAACCATATCTGTATAATCACGAAATCAAACATCGAAATATTCCGAAGATAATTTCGATTCAAATCCATTCCAATTCGTATATTGGAAATTCTGATTATTTTAAAATCACTTCAAATCCAATTTATTTATTCAAAAATATTGGATTTTAATTCTACTTCATTACTAGTTCATTTCGATAAAAAAATATTTTTATCCTTTTTAAATATGGGATTTTTCACCCTAATTATTTCTAATCATTTATTATGATTTTACACAAATTATTGATATTTTTAATAATTTTATCAAGGCCCGTACAGTTGATTTCCAATAACGGTCGTCGAACTGCTCTTACAGCGAACTTTTCCAAATTTGATTTGGACATAATTCCAAATCCAACCGTTAGATTTCAAATTTCTAATATTAATTGGAAAGCACTTTTTGATACGAATCCAACGGTTCTGGTTTCAGGAGAATCTGACGGTCGGATCTCTGGTAACGTCAATTTGAAGTCAATGGTCGAAATTCGCGAATTGCCGCGGCGCGGCGCGTTCTATTCAGGCCATTTAATATATTTAATATATATATTATATATATTTCGTCGATTTCAATTCTAAACGTATTTTATAAATCGTTTAAATTCGTTTTCAAAATAATTTCAACTTCATATTCAATTTTAAATCAAAATTGAATATTCCATATCATGAATATTTTCAACACATGAATATAAATATTTTCAACACATGAATATTTTAAATCAAAATGTGAATTTTATTGTATAAATATTTTATTCAACACATGAATATTTTCAACACATGAATGGTTTCAACACATGAATATTCTCAACACATGAGTATTGTCAACACATGACTATTTTGTTTATTCAACACATGAATATTTAGTTTCCTGTTCTTAATATTATTTTAAAATATTCTTTATTTTCTAAATCGAAATGAGATCCAATCAATTACCATATAATTTTATTTATATGGATTCCATACAACACATGTATAATAGCAACGTTAAATAATCAACCATCACCCAGTATGCACCACACAACTGCATAAGCATTAAATATAAATAATTAACGCTTACACAGTCTGTCAACCTATCGATTGACATACAACTAAATAATTGGGATTAGTGTACATCAAATATCATCCCAGTACCCGTGTGGGGTTTCAGTCAACAAACACAGATTTTTATTTGTGCAGTTGGACTATGTTTAAAATTTATCGTCCCAATCAATATCCTTCAAATGGGTGTGCATAAGCAAATCGTCTGATTTGTAAATAAATATTTATTTATTCACATTCACGTTAAATTTATATTTTTAACGATAAATAATTTATTTCAACACATGAATATATTTCCATTCATTCCACTTCACAATCAACTTTCACCACACAACAAAATCAAACAAGTCATTCATGGTCTGTGGACAACGGGTGTCAGGTGCTGCTAAGCACCGTCTGCATCCAAGTATATACTTTTACCTAGAAAACAAGTGTTAAAGTGAGAAGTTCTCATCAATAGCTAAATCCAACTCCGCGACTCTTTGTATGTAGGAAATCTTCGTCGTGCTCGCCTTTTGTCACTTTCGTCGTCCGTGTTCGCTACATATTTAAAAATCACATATTTTTACTTCACTTTCAAGATGATAAAAATATCATCTTTAACACGATATTTTCATTGTAAAGATTATATTTTTATTCTAAACCTTTTCTATAAAAATCACATTTTTATTCTTGTACTGTTCATATAAAAATCACATTTTTATATTGACGTATACATTATAAAAATCATATCTTTATCTCGCCTTCAAGATGATAAAAATGTATTTTTTTTTACTTCGCTTTCAAGATGATAAAATCTTGTCTTTTCTTCTTTAAAAAAAATCTAATCCCTTCATTAGTAAAAATCTAAACTTTTATTCATAAAAATAAAAAAATATTACTTTTATTTCATAAAAGTATAATCTTTAAATCTATAATCTTTTAATCTATAAAAATATAATCTTTTCTAATATAAGAATATAATCTTTTCTAAATAAAAACCCTATTTTTTTTTGTTTTTCCATAACAAAAACACAAGTTTTTTTCCTACTTCGCAATCATATATATATATATATATATATCAACTTTTTATTTTGTAATCATATATGAAAGAATCACATTTTCTTTCCATGATATCATATAAACCAAAAAAATCAAGTTTTTTTATTTGCTATATGTATAAAATCTGAATTTTCAAAGTAAAATATATAAAAAAAACTTACAGTGTCTTCGATGGGAGAGGGGGGTCGGTTTTGCGCGGATCGAGGAGGCGGAGGCTGTCGGTCTTTGCGGCGGCAGGCTCCAAGGCCTTGGCGGCGGTCTTCGTATTGGGCGGTAGAGGTTTATGGGGATTCACGGTGGAGATGGAGGATAGGAGTGGCGAGAGGAGTACGGGGGGCTAACGGTTTTTTTTCTCTTTTGAAAAGTAATGACGGGAGAGAGAGAGAGAGAGAGAGAGAGTGGTGAGTTAGAAGTCAAGGGTTATATGAAAATATATATTATTATTTTAATTTATCTCCCAAAAAGTTACTTTACAATTCGAACTCCAAACGAGACCCAACGACTGTCACCCCTAGCTAATTACCCCCATTCCAAACACAATGGGATATGTCCCGCAAGCCAATTCGATTATTTTGATCAGTTTTCATCAAAATTAAAATTTAATTAAATAGAACGGTCAATATTGATTTTAACATACATTTCAATTTACTGGGGTCACATACTGACTATAAAAATTCCATAAAAATTGTTTCTGGCCTCGTATTGACGATATGGTCCTAACAAAACTAATTTCATCGAATTCTTAGACCGTTTGAAACATGGCCATTTTCTGGTCGATCGAAATTGACTGAAACTGTTAAAACACGTTTTACTTCGCCGTGCTCGCATATTGATTCAGAAAATTATGCAAATTGGAATCTAGCAATAATTTGACATCCCAGATCCAGCAAAAGTGGTTTCATCAAAAACCGAGGTTGTTTGCAAAATTTTTATTTTTAAGGGCCAGAATTCCATAGCGACTATTCTGAATTTTCAATTAAGCATAACTTTTTATTCCCACTATAAAATTTCAATTTTTTGGATTCGTTGGAAAGATATTCTCAAGTAGATTCTAATATTTTGGTTTCGCTAAAATCCGGTTTATTTTGGATCTTGTACATTTATTTGAAATCTGAAATCGAATTTTCAAACTACCGCTCCATTTTCAATTCCTTTTATAATTTAAAATAAATATTTATATTCTAACGATGATTCAAATAAATATATACATTCTAATTCTATTCAAAATAAATTTCTCGTCGTTATTATTTAAAATAAATCATTTTAAATATTCAAAATTCACTAAAATTGCCAAAATAAAAATTTTAAATTGTCTCGGATTTTCCGGGTTATTACAATAAATCTACCCCACTTTCAAAACTCGAAAATAGATATCGATGATGCTGCAGTCATCATTAGAATCATTTTCAAGCGACTATCTATATCTATCAAGTACACATAGGATTTAAGACATACGTTGATAAGACGTTTGCCTAAATCACTAAGTATTTGATAGGCCCAATTAACGTCAAGTAAGTACTCAAAGCTTCTTTTCTATATTTAAACAGAATATATACAAAATTTCCAATCATATTTTTAAATAATATATTTCAAATCATTAGAATTTTAAGTAAGGAAAAGTTATATTTCTCCCCCACTCATTTATTTATTAAAATTCAACCTCAGTCCTTTAATAATTATTCAAATAATATTATTATAAAATCAAATACATAACAATATTATTCTAAAATGTACCTAAATATTTTCAAATCCATGTTATCTATATTTAAACTTATAAAACTTGTTTAATTTCATAGTTTAACATATATATATATACACATATATATGTACATCACAAATTAAAATCTATTTAAATTTATAAATTCCTATATATATACATTTATAAACTATACCATTATAGATTTCAACCATTTTAACAAGATTCTCAAACTATTAATCATAACAATTAGGAGCATTTCTACTTAAAATGCCAAAATATTTTTTTTTTCAAAATATTATTTTAAATAAAACTAATTTCTTATAAAATCATCATCTTCAAATCTTATTTAAAATACATAGTTTATAAAATATAAAATCTTAAAGTATAAACATCAAATCTTTCCAAAATATTGGAATTACCAAAATAAAATGTTATTTACAAAATATATATTAAAATTTCATCAAGAAAACTTATATTATAATACCTTTCAAAATACTAATCTCAAAGTAATATACAATAAGAATGAGCTCGCTAGAAGAATCCTTCTACTTCTTACCGTGTTTTGGATAAGGATAAGTTATAGAATTTGAGTTAAAAGTTGAATGAACGAAAGAACTTAATCAAAGAGGATCTACGAAGGAAGATGGATTCAGATGGAAATGAATTTTAGGAAAAGATTTAAATATGAAACAAATTTTATATCTGAAAATATTTGTTTAAAAACATTTTTAAAAACCATTTATACTTTCAAAACACGTTATCTCAAGAAGGATTCTGCAACTGATTCCACTCATTCTAGGGTATTGCTACCCTATCTCTAATGAGATTTTACCCTATAGGATAAAGCTTTGATAAACCAAAGCTCTGATACCAACTATAACAACCCACATTTTCGGCCGCTTTAAACCGGTATTTAGACCAACTCGAACCGCTCAAAAAGATAGATCGTTATTAGCTTCTGAGGTAAATTGAATAAATCACAGATCATAGATACAGAGGAATATAATATCTCGTAGAAGAAAATAAATAATACAATAGTATTCATAAAGCTACTAAATAAAAATCAAAATTTACGCATAATATCAGAATTATAAAATTTAACACAACGGATGTCTAAATACAAGATTTTCTAATACAAAGGAGAAATATCCAGAATCAACAGATAGAGGTGATGTCTTCAACAGTCTCCAGCTTCAAAGAGGAAATCTCAACACTGTAATACTCCATCTTACCGGAGCAATAATGCAAAACAAAACAACTTGGATCAGGACTAACATTCTCATGGAAGTAAATCAACTCGAATGAAATATTTAATGAAATGGATTTGTAACTTAAAGGGTGTTTGGGATCACCATCCTCTAAGGATCCGATAAACTAATATCATATAATATACTACGCTATTATAATAGTGTTTATGTTTAGATATACTCTAGAAAATAGCGTAAGCGGGATTGCCATTATTACCCTTACACCATTTATAATACGTAGTATATAAAGATACTGTAAAGTCCACAGTAACCTTGTGGCTATCAGAGGGCACTCCATAGGTACGGTACAAGTCAAAATCGTTAGGGGCTCGATCAGGATAATATGACAAGGCACATAAGGAATACCCACGGTAGGATTCTACCGATGCACGCCCGGACCATTGGTAACGCATAGCCGCGACTACCGCCCACTTCAGAACACACTCAAAATCAAAGGTGCGCACCAATCAAATCCCAAATTAATATATATGGGTTTGAAGAAGTATGTCCGATAGGAGGTGCGACCTCACTTAATCACGGTAAAACACATGTTTTAGTCATTTTAATTATGACCCGAAGGTCAAGGTTATCCATCATCATTATCTTTCTTAAAATCCATTAATCACCTTCAAATCATTGTACTTCATTCTGGAACTCCACCGCGTACACAGTTGTTAAAGTGGTTTTGGGTATTAATAGAGAGTATGACAATATCCGATCCCGGTCTCTTTAACAACCAAATGTTTACATTATTCACACCATGGTCATTATTTTATAAATCACTTTATAAAAGTCATTTATGGAATTTAGATTCAAATTTAAATATCTCACTTCAAATATATTCAATTTTGAAAAAAACTCATTTAAATTGCTTTAATCAAATCGATTTAGAAAAACCACATCGTAAATATCTCAAAATATGGTATAAACCAATAACAGTTAACTTCTGTTTTATATAGTTTTCGAAAATATACATATATCGACATATAATCCAAAATTGACTTATACAAAAATATATCTCAAATGCCATTTAAAGCAATACTAAAATACTTAACATCGATAATATTTAACTTGATTTACTCTAGCCAAAACTTAAGTTCAAACAATTGAAAATTCTAGTTTTACCTTTATGAGCATTCGTTTAAGTCGATTCATAAAGTCCAACATTTTAGTTCGGATTATATATATATAATTCAAATCAAAACTTATATTTAATTTAACTATAGCATACTATAAACTTATAAATCTCAAGTCGTATAATTCAAAAATCGTTATATATATAAATTCAAATCAAGACCTTATATTTCAATTCAAGCAATTTGTACCATAATTTATAATTTCAAGTTGTACATTTCAAAATCAATATTTATAAATTCAAAACATACGACTAAAACCATTCTTATAAATTCAATTTAACAAATTTCTTAAATGACTTATAAAAAAATTTCCATACATAAAAATTAATATATTCCAATTTATCGATTATAAACTCAAAATTTGAGAAATCAATTTTTGAAATTTACGTACATTTCTTATAAAAGTTCAATATTTAAACCAATTCAAAATCGCATTCAGTTGATTTGTAATCGAATTCATCTCATATACATTATGGTTCAAATTCATTCCTTAAATTTGGAATTCAAATTCAAAAAAACAATTTCATAATTCAAGTTCATCTCTTATAAGTTTATATCGATTCAAAGTCATATTCTTAATATGAGTTCATTCGTTAAGTCAAGTATTGTTATATAAATTTTGATTTTTAACCTCGAACTCAAATTGCAAAAATCTTAAATTATCCACCTTTAAGTTTATTAATAAAGTTCATAAAAAATATATAATTAACTTTGAAAATAGATATAAATATACATTTATAAATTTATTAAATTTGAAAGAAAATAGCTTTATAAACATATATAAGTTTAAAATAATTTAGAAATGGGTTAAAAAAAATTATTTATTATAATATATTAAAGTTAAAGTTTGAAGATACATATATGATTAAATTATATGGTTTAAAATAAACAAATTTATAAGTAAAATCTTAAATAAGCATCTAAATCCATTTTTACTCATAAAATCGTTTTTAAAATATATAATTTAAAATTTACCAAATTTAAGTTTAAAATCTTTAATATATATATATAATTTAAAGTTATTATTTTAAAATCGAATTTCCAAATCACTATACTAGAAAACATAACCAACGGTGTCCGTATATAGTTTTCTACCGTAAGATCAAGTGATACAGATATTTATTATTTCAATCTGCAATTTAAAATTTTACGGGTATATATCATTTGAACTTGCAATCCCAAATTCAGTAAAAACTGTTCAGATCTATCATTTCAACACATAACGATTTTTCCCTAATATAATGTCTATTCGAGTATGTATCATTTCAATCCATAGTGATTTTCCTAACTTTGGCAATCAACAACATAGATAAATAATATAAATTATCACATAACATCAATATCATCACATCATAAGCCATATATATATATATATATATATATATATATATATATATATATATATATATATCACCAGTGCACCTACGTGTCATACATGAAATGTGCATACGTATCAAATAAACATTTTTCTACTATCAACCCAATACATTTCACAACAGTTCATTTGTGTTGAATTTAACATCCATGAAACAATGTAGGTCAAGTGTGAGATAAACTCACCTTTGTGGCACAGAATGAAGACAACGGACGGATTGACACAAAAAGAAAAGACGACTTCCAGGCATGACTCTGAATGGGTTAAACTTAATAATCACTCAAAATATTTTATTTTCATAAGAGAAGGCTAGGGAATTTTCAATGGACAGTACAGGGGTTTTAATAATTATTTTTGAACTCAACACCACACTCAACTCAAAAATAAATAAACACAACACAAACTCGATTCAACCAAAATAAAATGCAATAATTCTTTGCACAAATATTATACAAATATTTTTATATACATATACACACTGAAATATCATAACATATATATATTTAAAATTTAGCGCACACCAAAACTATATATTTATATATATTATAAATTATTCATATATAAACACACAATGCAAACACACACATCAAAACCGTATATATAATTTATACCTTAAAATACACACACCACATGAACAAACAAAATATACATACATATATTTTGAAAATCAATAAATTTCAAAGCACCCATACCCATTATCAATATAAACATACTACTAAACACACACTCACACATATGCAAACACTCACCCACACAAACATACACATAACACACAATATATATATAACACAGGGATAAATACCCACATAACTCTAGCTAACACAAAACTCACACAACCATAAACACACTATATCACATACACAACACACACCGCACATACCGACTCACACCACAAAATATACACACATAGTACTAAACACACACATATAACCAAAATTCATGCATGCCAAAAACTAAATAACATAAACCTCCCGAATACACATACGCACGCCGGTCAACAGTGTGTAAGAAAGACTCGGGCTCGGCTACAAGGTTCGGATTGGCGCAGGCAAGGGGATGGACATGGGCTTCAGGTGGGTGCAGCTATGACGGAGCTCGGTCTGGTGATGTGGTGTTGACGGTTGGTAGGCACGAGTTTGATCGGTTGGGCTTGTGAGGGAGCGAAGGTCTTCTATCTTGTGTCTGTGTGAGGAGAGGCAATGGCGGTGAGAAGGAAAAAACATGGTGAAGGGTGCAAACGTGGAAAATGGTAGAAGAAAACTTAAGTTGGTATATATTGGATATTTTATGCCCATTTTTCTTTTGTCTGCGAAGAGATGGGAAATAACATGGACAGAAGGGAGAAAAGTGAAGAATAGATGGGAATGGAGAAGCTTTAAACAAGAAATGGGATGGAGAAAAATATGGTGATGGGAATAAATGGATAAAGAAGGATTCAGAAATATATGGAAACGTAGTGCATGGTAAGAAAGGTGCCTGTAATGACCTAAAAACCCGGTCCAATTTGAGCTGACCAAAAACACAAGTCCAACCCCAAATTAAACTGAAAATCAGGAAATTTATAGAAAGAAAAACAGAGGGTGAGGAAAGATAAGATAGAAACTTAGAATAGAAGAAGAAGAAGAACACAACATCAGAGTAACACGAATCTCACAGCAGAACGAATAACATATAATAGACAACATAACTTTGAAATATTACTTTGTACTTGAATATACATCATTTTCAAAGTATAACACTTACAACACAGCGGAAATAAACTATAGCTATATGATCCTAAAGCCTCCTGCTCCAGCTCTTCAAGTATCTGTAAAATCCCGACTACTTGACTGCCCGTACAAAATTGGGCACCCAAGAGTTTAGGGAAAACAAAACAAAATAAACTCCGGGTCAGTCATGGGACTGGTATGAGTAAAACAGTTTAAAACAGTTCAAACAAGTAATCGATATCTCATAAGACCACGCCGTATAACGGAACGGTTTTTTTTCCCTTATGAGAATCCAAATTATCTTTATATCAAAACTTTTGTTATTATAATAATGTCTATCAACCACAATATAATAATCATCTAGCAGATACGCTTTCATCTCACGTTCTACATATAAAGTATAAAATCAAAACCGCAAGCACGTATTGGGTAATGGATTTCCAACAATGAAAAGGTATGGAACCACCTTTCGCTAGTGTACCTCTAGAAAGGAGTATACTGGGTTCAACAAGAACATCTTGCAACCCGGCCACACATGACCGACCACTCATTTCGCTTGAGTGTATTGAATGTATATCACCAACGGTTGGGATCAGCAACCGTTTCCCGAATGGGACAGCATCAACAATAGATTTTTAGAAGTAAATGAAACTCTAGATCAGGTGATTATACACCCTACTTCGGAGAGACCGACTTAGCCGTGCTGCCTGCCCGATTTCTATCATTTATCGGATGTGAGGCTAGAAGCTACGCTTTATCATCACACCAGATTCACTTTGAATGCCACATCGTCAAATCCATTAAATCACCGATTTACGTCCTCAACCATACATTATTTGTTAGCTAAAAGAAGTTTCCTTCTCCGCTTCCACTCTTGGTACAGTTGGAGAAATCAATATACGTGATCGTTTGGAAATACTCTGTCAGACATCCGTCCATACAAGTCATCCAGGAATAGGATGAACCAAAGGCACTATTCAGTATATCCATCTTAGGCGCTGTTGTCTAAGATTTATACAACAGCCCTTGCACTTTACTCCGTCTCAATTATCTTTGGCATATTTGATTCGCAATGCTTATGTCAATACAGAGTGGTTCTTTGGATAATAATCCAACCGGTCTCTCCATATTAACAACGTGAAAATGGTCAAAACTTCGATAGTCTGTGATTTAACCATCAAAGAAGAACAGGTGTGCAAACAACGATATTATTTCCAGATGGAAATTCTATCAATCAATCATCAATCATATATATATATATATTCATATTTCCTTATTTTCTATGTTTAGAAAATATACGTTATTTACACTGGAAAACATTTCCATTGTTATTTACATATCACTATCATTTCACAACTATCAGTCCCTAACTGTAAACTAGTAGGAGAACAATTCTCTAAGTATAAACCCCGAAGGCCGAAACCAACATCAGATCGATACTCAGAAAACTATTCAACTTAACTAATCCCTAGTCAGTTTCTAAACTTGTTTAACTTTATTTCTTTTAACTATGTTCGATTAACTTCTTTTGAATAACTATGTTCAATTGACTCCTTTTTGATGACTCTATTTGATAACTCTAATCGACTAACTCTTTTCTATCTTGTAAACTTCCTATTATAATCCTATTTATTTTCCAAATAAATATTCCTTTATTCTATTTATTTATCAACTAAACATTCCTTTATTCTATTTATTTACTTTCTACGTAAATATCTTTCTTTATACTTCTATTTACTTCTTAAATAAATATCGTTTTACACTTCTATTTACTTGCTAAGTAAATAATCGTTTTATAAAATTCTTTGATTTTATAATTATTCCCTTTCTAAATATCTCCTATTCATAAATATTCCGGTTTATAAATATTTTATTTTCAATATCACTTTGAAAATTCCCTTATCAACATTCCGGTATGTTATGGTATTCAACATATCAAACCACGATGATCAATATCGTCCAAACACATATAATTGACAACAGATTATATATCACGTCATATATCACAATATATGAAAAACAGTAAAATAAATGTTGAGGAATCAAGTCGGATTCCTCCAACCTGTTTCCCTGCATCCACAGATGTTACACAATAAAATCAACATCACTTTCAGTTCCATATGATATATTCTGTTAAAAAAAATCAATATAGAAATTCAACTAACTGACTAGCAGTTCAATCAAACAGTCAACACACAGTCAATTAGCCAATATTTAACAGTTCTAAAAATACAACATGAAATTATAAACTGTTCAGAGTTAGTGAGATTTACGCACTGTTGCGTGTTAACCGTTGAATAACAGTTTGCGTTATTTGACTCAGTTGGACAATTTATTTCGCCATAAGTTATAACGAGCTCCGATGGACTTCTAGTTAGTTCCATCGTGTAGTGTCCGTCCATACGATCCCAATGCAACTTACGATTCGTTAATCTGATTACGTATGGAGAAGATATTGATTTTACAAATCGATACACTATTTTAAATTAATTAAAACTTTAAATTCTTTTATACTTTAAACAATTGGGCTTCACCTTTTCGAGTCAGCCCAGGCCCGATTACCTACCTACCCATCTTCCCCATCCTCTGTAGATCGAACTCCAGAACACAAAACATCCACGGTGTCACTCCTTTCCTCCACCATTATCTCCTCCGGCAACCCACCGTCCTCTTTACTCCACCGAACCACATACTAAACCCACCAATGAACTTCTCATCAAATCCTCCTCGACCTCATCTCCATCACAACAAACCCGAGCTCCTCCCCATGATTGCGTCGCCGACATTTCCCTAGCCATATATAGCAACCTCGCGACCAAAGTTTGCACCGAGTTCACCCAAAACCTGCACACGAGTGGCTCTCGATCCTAGCAACAAGAAAACGAACTCGACTTCTAGTATTTATGCTTCCATCTTCGGATTTCCTCAGCCTTAGCGTGCTGCGTCACTTTTGAACAGGGGAAAAGTATCGTTGAGCTTCAAAAAAATCATACTGCGGTGAAGAGATTTTTGTGGCGAATCCAAATATATTTATAAGATGATTTTCAGGATTTTATTTGCATTGTTCTAATTTTAGAAGGTTGGAAATTTTCTGTGAAGAGAATAGACTGGCGGCTCAAACAAGGTTATATATCGGGATCAACATTACTGTGTGGTTGAAAACATTGCATGGGTGGCTTCTTTTTATTCACGATTTTGCTTTAGATATTTTATTTATTTTTGTATCCATTTTCGTAAATTCCATTCATATACAACTGCTATAGACAGAGTTGATCATACCATTGTGACGACCAACGTACCACGACCCCAAAAATATAATAATACCAGTAGATTAACTCTTATTGTGAAATCCCAAAATCACTGACACAGGGTGCAAAACACTCCAATTAAAAAGTTGCTTATTTAATTAATTAAAACTTTCAGAAAAATTCTAAAAATTAAATTATCACTACTTCCCAAAAGGACCTTGTCTAAATTCAAACCCGATCTCTAGTTATATCGAATAAACCGTTACGGTCGATAACGATTCTATAGCGACTATTTTAAAATTTGATTTGGACATATCTCAAAATCCACACAACGAAATCCTGAATTTTCTCTTCCACTAGAAAGATATATTCCACCAGCTCCACACATTTCTTATTTCATAGAAATCCGATTTAAAACGAATTATGTATATTCAGTTGAAGTTCGAATTGCCAATTTACGAACTGAAGCGCCATTTCGAGCTCGATTTTAATTATAATATAATTATACGTTCAAACTGTCATTTATATAATATATTCGTTATTCAAATTCAATTCTAAACTGAATTATATATTTTGAATTGTCCAGTTCACATTATATTGTCAATTCACTTTTTTTGACTATTTCAGAATTAAATATATAATTAATTATTATTTGAATTAAATATTCACTCTTATTTAATTCAACGACCATTATATTCTCTAAATCACTATTTTAAATAATTAAATACATTAATTATAATACCTCTGCAAATGCAGGTCATTACAATCTTCCCCACTTAAAATAATTTCGTCCTCGAAATTGCTAAGGTAGAGAACGACCCTATCGACTGGTTAGAACATATTTGTTCACTTCTTAACTTCAGTTTTCAACTGGACCAATTTAATTTCAATTAAATTATTAGTTCTTATCAACGAAAATTTCCAAAAATCCTGAAAATTTTCTAATGCCTTAACTCTTCGAAAAATTTCGCCAGCACCTCCTTTGTACTGGTCAATACGTCAAACTCCAACTTGCCTCTCTAGGCCATCTCCAACCCAAAAGAAAATCAAATAGCAAGCGGCTTGCCAATTCGGCTCATAAATCTTATATCCAATAGAAATATAAACTTGTACCTTTTGTCAGCATATCATTATATCCTTTCCACCTGTTATCAATTCAGCAGATACAGGGGTCATCCCAATCAAATTCCAATCTACTTTTATCTACAACATAACCATTCGCTTATATCCGAGCCTAATATCATTTCAACTCGAGTTTATTTCTTGATCCCAAACTATTAGCTTGATTATCACATTACACTTCAAATTTGAATCTCACACTCCAATTTGTCTTGATATCATTCTAATTCAATCTCAGTTACCACTTTACTGGCTTTACTTTAATTCAATTTTGCTTTAACAAATTTTTGTTAAATTTGTTTTTAATTCAAACAGTCTTCCCCTGGGAGTTTTCAAATAGTTTACTCTTTTCAAAAATCAAATTTTCCTTTTGAACATGTCGCTGAGCCCTTAATTAATATTCCATTAGTTAAATCACTTCTCTATTTCTTTATCAATATTTGTTAACCAAATATTTTCAATAACCATATTGGCCTTTTATGTAATTTGGAAAACATTTCCGAATATCGCCTTCCTTTATTTTCTAAACTTTAGAAAATATATGCTATTTATAATTGGAAAATATTCCAATTACTTATCTCTTTTCCGATCTTGTTTATTTCTATACTTAGGAAATATTCTTTATTATATTTCCAAGCTTACACTTATTTGGGTTAAAAACGGATGTTGTGTAAAACATCGTTACTATAACCCAAATACTATATTCAACTAACTCTTATTCAACATTGATCTTCGAGCCTGAAATCTTACTATTATTTGTTAATAATGAAATCAATCAAGTTGGGGTATAACTACCTCTCAGACCTTGACTGAATAACATTTATAACGTCAAAACAAATATGACTACTTACTCGAATAATCAAAACCATACAACTACTTATTCACTTTAAACACGTATACTCTTTCTCTTTCTATTCTTACGGGATTTTATTCCTAGTCTTCCTTTTTGATTTTACTATTCTATTTCTAAGTTTGTTTCCTTATCGATTTCTATATATATATATATATATATATATATATATATATATATATCGATACGTTAATATCTAACTATCAAATTATCTTAAAAATATTCTAACTCCTTAAATTAACAGAAAAATTCGTCATAACCTCCTTTGTACCAGGAGCATCGGGATATTTCAAATAGCCTCCCATGGCCCTCACCAATCCAAAAGAAAAAGAAAAAGCCAAGCGGCTAGCCGATACGGTGCATAAAATCTAATATATGAATTAAATACATACCTTTTCGTCGAGCATTCTATTTATATACCTTCATACCTTATCCATTCCTATCTCATGTATATTTATACCTTCCCAATCTATTTTAACTATACCTGATCATTTTAACTCAATTCATTAATTAATTTGTTAATTAACTCTTTAGTCTATTTCACTTTTATATTTGAACATGACATGTTCAAATATATTTTAACTTGCTTATTAACTAATTTGAATCCAAATTTCAAATTTAAGTTCTATATTCGATTTCGAATATCCATTTACACATCCAATTCACCTTTCAAAGTTCAACTTCAAATTCAAAACTCGATTAACTAATTCCTCTTCGACTTAGTTAATTCTATTCAATTTCTATTCAAATTTTATATCACTTCTATTATTCAAATCTATATATCAAACTCTATTATTCAAATTCTATATATCAAATTCTATATTATAAATCCCATTTTGAAATTCAACACAACTTGTCTTTCCCAAAACAAATTCAAAACAGTATCTCTGGTAGTAATTCGTCACTTACAAATCGAAAATGAATGCTGATGATGCAGCTGTCATCATCGGAATCTATTTTCCAGAGATCGAAGTGAGTTCAATACTATAAAACCATTTCTAAACATTTCCACTTTGAAATTCATTTCAAAATATAATTCACACTGCTTGTAAAACAATTTAAAATCTCCCAGGATCTTAAATTTTCCTTATTCTTAATCCAAATCCATTTACAAACACTTATCCAAACACTAATCCGTGTCTATTCTTGCTTGTCTTGGATCTTGACTTTCGTGAATATTGCTTTGGACATATTCATGTTGTCTATAACCTTAACATGCCTATGACGTTGAAACTATTGTTAGTGGACAAGGACTATGACTGAGCATATAAGACTGCCTATGACTAATATGACCATGCCAATGACTATGACGGTGAACATAAGGTTGCCTATGAATAATAAGACTAACCCTATGCCTACGGCGGTGAACGAAAGACTGTTGCCTATGACTATGACAAGGACAATTGTGGCTAATCAACTATGACTCTTGACTATGAAAATTATTCCCTATAATTATGAACATAAGGCCATTATCTAGGACCATGACTTTGAAACTATTACTGTTAATTGCCTATGACAATTGCCTAGAACTACTTTGGATAATTAACCATGACTATTGTGATTAATCGCTTAGGATTCTTAGTTACTAGATTTCTACCTATGACCATGACTATTGGGGTTAATTACCTGGGACTATTATAGTTGATTGAAACCCATGTTGTATACCGAATCTGCAGTTTGTTGGATCTCATACCAAGGGTGTGACTTGATTAGTTTATTCGCTATTATGTACACCAAACCCATGGGATCCATTATTCTTGTATTTGGCTTGCCTTTGCATGCCTATTCTTTTATGTCAGCGTTTACCATGACTATCACCTTATCTTGCTAGAATTGAAATCCTATATGCCAGTGATGTTGTAACCAATTATCTCAAGTTATGTCATGCTAGTCTTGTAACCCCTTTTATTTGCTTTATGCTAGTCCCTTTTGCCTATCATAGTTTTGATGCTATTCCCTCTATTTCGAGAATTGGGTTTATTTGTAGTATAGGTCGATTCACGTTCACGTGCGATGGGAATACGATTTGGGTGGGGTCGACACTATGGTCGACCTAGGGGGTAGGTCAACCCTATGGTCGACCTGGGGGGGTAGGTCGTCCCTATGGTTGGCCTGGTTTGGCCCAGAACTCATTTTTGAAGCCTGAGACGTGTTTTGACGGTTCGGATTGATTCTAAGGTTAATCTAAGGGCCTAAACTAGTTCCTACACCTATAAAAACACCATTAGACCAAACCTAATTCATATCAAATCATTCTACACTATTATGCTGCTGAACTCCCTCTTGAACCATGACCGCCGCCCCCAAATTAAAGAACAAGCATTCAAACTCAATCCAATTCGTAGATTAAAGCTTGTACAATGATTCAAGACAATAAATCAACACTACTACAACGTTCTATGACAATTTCACTTCCTAATTCACTAGCCATGCTCTGTAAGTTCTAGTTTTTTTTTAGATTTAAACATTTAATTATATTATGGACATGAAATAAAGTGAAATTGGATCTAAGTATGTTTATCAATTCTGATCTGTTTCTGTTGCTCCTTGAATCTTCTGTTTTGGGACTTGTCTATCCTTATGTTCATGATAAGTTTATGAACTATTCAGCAGTCTTCTTGATTTGTGATGAAGTTATCATCAAGTTGTAATATTTATGCCTATGATGATGTTTTCCTCTGATCTCATTTTTTTATTCAATTTCTATCTCCCCCAAATTATTTTCTTTTCATGAACCTTGGTCAATTTCGGACCTTGGCCTAAAATCGCGATTTGCGTACGATATGTATACGGCGGAATTATGGGATTATTTCCTTTATGAACATGACGTAATAATTGGCAACATGAAATTGGATATTATCATTGTACTTGCAAGTTTGGGCTTGATCTGTAAATTTTGGTATAATCTGTTATGAACAAATTTGCATAAATATTATATACATGGAATTTGGCACAAATAGGATCTATGTAATGTAACATGAGATTTGGTATCAGAGCAGAAGGTTACCAGACTGGGCAAAATTTTCTTAAAACCTTTTGAAATTATTTTCAAAAACCGTTTACAAAGAAGCATTTTTCAAGAAAAGTTTTATTTTTAAAGGCTATTCCCCAAAGGCCATTAGCATTATCCTTTGTTTCCCTGTTTGAATCCCTTTTCCTTTCTTTCCTCCATCTGTAGTCACATTAGTTCCATCTGCAAATAACCTCATTTCAAGCTTTGAAGGGTTGCTGCGTGATGGAGGTAGTTCTCAAGAGACCTATTAACACGTTTAATAAGAGGGGATAAGGCTGGTTAAGGCGAAAAAGGCTCAGAACAAGAAGGTAGAAATGTTTATGTAGGAAAGCCTAGTTTATCTTTCTATCCTGACCATACCCTTTTTGATTATGGTACATCGCATCCTTTTAATCTGCTTCGATAGTTGAGTCTCTGCACCTTAGTACTAGCGTAGTAGAGGATCCCATTTTATTCTCAAATCCTGTTAGGGAATCGGCTCATTTATTCATGACTTGTTTGGATTTGAGAATGTCTATGCTAAGTATTGAGTTTAGAAGTAATGCTTGTGTTTCTTTGGGCTATGGGTAGATTCTAGGGATGGAGTGGTTATCCAGTAATGGTGCCATTCTTGAGTATGAAAAGAGGGTAGATAGATTCTTGACTTGCCTTGGTAATGCCCTCGAAGTCTAGTGTAACCCTTAGGGTTCTGCCATGCTTAGTTACCTAGAATCTCTTGATACATTTATTAATCTTCTCGAGTAGTGTTCGCCACTAAGGCGAATGGTTCATTTCACTTATGCATGAGTCATAGAAAATCACCTTAGTAAGTACATTTGGCAACATGGTTGGCATTGGTTTGTTTTCAAGAGAAAGTTCTTCTGCTGGAATACCTTATAATAAGTAAATGAGATCCAGGATCACTAGTGAATTTTGGAGAGCTTGTATGAAACCATGAGTACGCAGTTATGTTTAAGCCGAGTATACTAGAAAAAGAGTAAGGGAAAGTGGAACGAGAGGCGACAGTGAAATGAGTTCCAACTCGTATTTTGGAAGCAAGAATTAAGAAGCTACGAAATTGTAAAGTTAAAATCGGCCAAAGCACAATGGAGTTAAGCTCAAGGAAATGCAACTTAGAAGATTGAAGACTAGATACGCGCATCATATCTCTTTTTAATAGTATATCCTTGATCCCTCTTTTTCTGTAGAGCTTACTTGCATACTATCTTTCAAGTATATCCTCTCGGTCCTATTCTCAATCCTATTTTTGTTTTAAACCCCATAGGGACTATGACTTATCTGTTAGTAATACTTGTTGGGGCTTGAGGGTGTCCATTGGGTTGACTAAACCTTTTTTTGGGTTTTATAGGATATGGGCTGGTGCTTAGGGAGTTCTTCTCCTATTCAGTATATATGTGACGTAGATTTCCAGTTTTGGCATTGCCTGATGGGCACAAAGTTTTAACTTGCTTCTATCATTCGGCTATATCTTTAGGTAGAAACAATTGGGTGAAACATATGTTTGAGACATGTAATGATTGATGGTTGCAAGTGGTTGCAAGTGGTCGCAAGTGGTTGCTCGTGGTTGCATAACACACATTAGGCACTAGATCGGCTCAGACACATTTTCATATTGCATATGCATGAGTGTTTATACTTGTTTATGGATGAAATTGAATGTGTTATCATGTGAATGTTGCATATGGATGGATGTTTGAGCACACATATAGTGTTTATGTGATTAGGGTTATTTGCATACATGTTGGACTCATGGCACTAAACATAGTTTGCATTAATAAGATCAATCAGGCCTGATCATTTGCATTAGATAAGGAACATATACACACACTTTCCGCATATGTTCATACAACATTAGAAATCTCTAAAGGATAATGGATGCCTGTGATTGATGATTGAGTAGATGGATGATTGGACGGTAGGACACATTCTTCTTAACTTGAAGATTTCGGGGACAATATCCTTTAAGGAGGGGAGAATGTAACAACCCGTATTTTTATAACATGTTAAAACAAGAAATCAAGGAAGAATTAAATTTTAAAGTCTGAATCAGGGGAAACGGGTTTCGCCATTACGTTCGTCTCGAAATTTTACATGAAATAGAGTTCAAGTTTTCGAAAATCGGAGTCCGGATGAAGAAGTTATGGCCTGTACAAGTTTCAGCAGTTTTCAAGCAGGACTGGACCTGGGGGTCGACCTGCCTCCCGAACCACTTTTCTGAACCAGATGCATTCTGATGTATTTAGACTCGTTTTCTGTCCAGATTCGTCTGCCTAATCCTATTTAAATATCCCCCAAGCCTTATTCTCTCCACACCATTTCTTTCTGTCCTTATGTTGCTTCTAAGATAATCAAATAAAAAGGAAGATAAAGGACTGCTCCTTCTCCATCAAGACTACGCTTAGGGATTTGCAAATTGGGGGATTTCAATTAGAACACGGTCGATCAAATAGAGATTCAACAGTAAAATTCTGTTTTCTAATTCTCGATCCACGCACTGTAAGTTCAAGTTACTTTTAGATAAAAGCTGTAAATTTAATATCCATGTTGTAAATTGGAATTGGATCTATGTATGGTAATTGATTCGTATCTATTCTTGTTCGTCTTGGATCTTGATTTTCGTGAATATTGCTTAGGACCTATTCGTGTTGTCTATAACCTTAACATGCCTATGACATTGAAACTATTGTTAATGGACAAGGACTATGACTGATCACATAAGACTGCCTATGACTAATATGACCATGCCAATGACTATGACGGTGAACATAAGGATGCCTATGACTAATAAGACTAAGCTTATGCCTATGACGGTGAACGAAAGACTGTTGCCTATGACTATGACAAGGACAATTGTGGCTAATCAACTATGACTCTTGACTATGAAAATTATTCCCTATAATTATGAACATAAGGCCATTATCTAGGACCATGACTTTGAAACTATTACTGTTAATTGCCTATGACAATTGCCTAGAACTACTTTGGATAATTAACCATGACTATTGTGATTAATCGCTCAGGATTCTTAGTTACGAGATTTCTACCTATGACCATGACTATTGGGGTTAATTACCTGGGACTATTATAGTTGATTGAAACCCATGTTGTATACCGAATCTGCAGTTTGTTGGATCTCATACCAAGGGTGTGACTTGCTTAGTTTATTCGCTATTATGTACACCAAAACCATGGGATCCATTATTCTTGTATTTGGCTTGCCTTTGCATGCCTATTCTTTTATGTCAGCGTTTACCATGACTATCACCTTATCTTGCTAGATTTGAAATCCTATATGCCAGTGATGTTGTAACCAATTATCCCAAGTTATGTCATGCTAGTCTTGTAACCCCTTTTATTTACTTTATGCTAGTCCCTTTTGCCTATCATAGTTTTGATGCTATTCCCTCTATTTCGAGAATTGGATTTATTTGTAGTATAGGTCGATTCACGTTCACGTGCGATGGGAATACGATTTGGGTAGAATAGGCAAAAACATGAATTGGTTATGAACATGAATTATGAACTTGATAAAAGGCAAACTTGAAACATGAACGCTGTTATAACTTGAACCTGGATATGGACACGAACTTGACATCGACTTGACACGAAACTTGCCTTGAAAACTTGACACGAACTTGACATGAAACTTGAACATGGTCATGACACTTAGAATGAATATGAAAATGGCCAACTCGAGATTGGGTTGAGTTTGCAGTGTAAATCTGCCCGGAACCGCCCGGCAAATCTAGTGGCTGCAAAGAATAGGATCCAATGTGAGTAGTTGGTCATATCGCGCTTGAAACCCGAGGTTAGCCTGCGTTGTGGTGTAAATCTGCCCGGAACCGCCCGACATATCCAGTGACCACAACAACAGTTCTAATGTGAGAGGTTAAGGTGCATTAATGAATTAATGCCACATAATAGGGTTAAGTCATGAACATGAAAGACAACACTTAACCAATTTAACACGATGACATGATAGGGTTAAGTCAAGAACATGAAAGACAACACTTAACCAATTTAACATGATGACATGATAGGGTTAAGTCATGAACATGAAAGACAACACTTAACCAATTTAACATGATGATTTGATAGGATTAAGTCATGAACCGCTTGAATATACTTAACCAATTTGACACGATTATTTGATAGGGTTAAGTCATGAACTGCTTGAATACACTTAACCAATTTGACACGATGATTTGATAGTTTAAGTCATGAACTGCTTGAATATACTTAACCAATTTGACACGATGATTTGATAGGGTTAAGTCATGAACCGCTTGAATGTACTTAACCAATTTGACACGATGATTTGATAGGGTTAAGTCATGAACCGCCTGAATATACTTAACCAACTTGACACATGATTCGTAGGGCTAAGTCATGAACTTGCATGACAAGACTTAGCCAATTTGACATGACACGTAGACGGGTTAAGTCTCGAATTTAAATGACAACACTTAACCTGCTGGACGGAAACCTTAGTTACGCGGTTCTTTTCAGCAGTAACCCACTAGATGTATCATGGTACCTCGGAACTAGGCAGGGTGGGGCACGATTACTGGGCTGATTGTAAGCGACCAGAATGACGGCTGTGTGGGTGCGCCAGTGTAGGTTCTAACGGAGTGCGGGCGTGCGCACACTCCGGAGCAGAAAAACTAGGCATTGGGCATCAGTAGGTTTATCTGTGCGTGCTTGATTCGTGTTGATGGTTGGCACCCTAGGGCTTGATACACCCTATGGTGGACCTAGCACATGTGACTACATTTCGTGATTGGGCCGTATGACACAGACACATGAACGAGCTAGGACTTGTATGGAGCCGATCGATTAATAGATCGTTACGTGGAATTCGTTAGGTAGCGTAATCCCTAGTGGTCCTAGGTGGCGTAAACCCTAATCGAATCTAGGAAACGTTCAATAGGTAGCATAATCCCTAGTGGCCCTAGGTGGCATAAATCCTAGTTGAACACGCGGTAGCTCATGATAAGGAAACCTAGCCAGAACAAGGTTGGCGGTCCCAACGATTTCAAGAATGGTGGCACTACTTGAAGTAGTATAGAAATACGTGATGAAACCCGTACGATATACAGTAAGGGACTGTACATATACATGGAAAGGATGATACGGGTTGCGATACTAGTACAGTTGGTGCAGAGAATTTAGGAAATCAGAGCAAATAGATATCATTTTAAATGGCGAAGCAGAGAAATCTTGCGATGCTTGATAGAAATCTTGCGAAACTATACTTAGTTCATCCTAAATGGGAACCTTGCAATGTTATACATAACAGAAATCCTATGATGTTATTCTTAGTTATCGTGCATGTAGCTCATCTTGTCATCATACTTATGTTTACTTTCAATTTATTCATGCCATGTTATCTTTACCTGTTTTTATGCTGAAAGTCACTAGGACTTACTCAGTCTTTATGACTGATCCAGTTTGTTTCGCCTATTTTTCTTCTGTTCCCCCCCCCCAGGTCCATAGGGTGGGAGCACAGCTTAGTTCGGATCTTATCAAGCTCCAAGGCTATTTCATGAAGGCTTGGATTGCTCTTGGCTATGGCTTGCTTTGCTGCTTTATTGGGGAATGATTTATAATTATGGTTTTATGCTTCTTTACTATTGCAAGACAGATTTCGATGTAATGGATTTAGTAGCATTTTGATGTAAAAGGCTTTAGACCTTTCTAGATTTTAAAGCAATGAAATTTGGCTCTTCTTCCGCTATTTTATATGTTCTGTCTTGTAATATTTCTGTGTATGTTTACCTAGATAATGCTCCACCAAAGCTAGTGCATTCCCTTTGTGAGTGACCCTAGAGGAGGTGGGGTGTTACACTAAACATTTCCACTTTGAAATTCATTTCAAAATATAATTCACACTGCTTGTAAAACAATTTAAAATCTCCCAAGATCTTAAATTTTCCTTATTTTTAATCCAAATTCATTTACAAACACTTATCCAATTCTCTAGAGTTTTAGCTCCATTTCTGGCTTAAAATTTCAGATTCAACTCATCTGATTTCACGTATTTCACTTATATGAATTTTGATTGGTTATTTACATAACCATTTAATTTATAATCTTACTCGATTATAATAACAACCAATATATCCACTATATTATAATTTTGATATATATATATCTTCTCTATACCAAGATATACCTTGGGTAACTTAATTTAATTTACCCCTTTTTTTTCAAAAAATATCGTGTCGACCCATCGTATTCGAGAGTTTATAATCTCCTACCGATACAGTGGATCAAACTGATCGACCAGAACCCATAAATAACTCAACCAATGAATCTCCACAATATAAAACAATTTTTATATCAATAACAAATAAGCTCACTCATATATATACACTCAACTCAATCTAGGGAATTACTAACCCTATCTCTACCGAGTTACGCCATAGAGCCAAGGTAATTCACTTAACTTAGGCTCTGATACCAATTGTAATGACCCAAAAATCCGGTCCAATTTGAGCTGACCAAAAATACAAGTCCAACCCCAAATTAAACTGAAAATCAGGAAATTTATAGAAAGAAAAATAGAGGGTGAGGAAAGATAAGATAGAAACTTAGAATAGAAGAAGAAGAACAACACCACATCAGAGTAACACGAATCTCACAGCGGAACGAATAACATATAATAGATAACATAACTTTGAAATATAACTTTTTACTTGAATATACATCAGTTTCAAAGTACAACACTTACAACACAGTGGAAATAAACTATAGCTATATGACCCTGAAGCCTCCTGCACCAGCTCTTCAAGTATCTGTAAAATCCCGAATACTTGATTGCCCGTACAAAATTGGGCACCCAAGAGTTTAGGGAAAACAAAACAAAATAAACTCCGGGTCAATCATGGGACTGGTATGAGTAAAATAGTTTAAAACAGTTCAAACAAGTAATCGATATCTCATAAGACCACGCCATATAACGGAACAGTTTTTTTTCCTTATGAGAATCCAAATTATCTTTATATCAAATTTTTTGATATTATAATAATGTCTATCAACCACAATATAATAATCATCTAGCAGAAACGCTTTCATCTCACGTTCTACATATAAAGTATAAAATCATAACCGCAAGCACGTATTGGTTAATGGATTTCCAACTATGACAAGGTATGGAACCACCTTTCGCTAGTGTACCTCTAGAAAGGAATACACTGGGTTCAACAAGAACATCTTGCAACCCGGCCACACATGACCGACCACTCATTTCGCTTGAGTGTATCGAATGTATATCACCAATGGTTGGGATCAGCAACCGTTTCCCGAATGGGACAACATCAACAATAGATTTTTAGAAGTAAATGAAACTCTAGATCAGGTGATTATACATCCTACTTCGGAGCGACCGACTTAGCCATGTTGCCTGCCCGATTTCTGTCATTTACCGGATGTGAGGCTAGAAGCTACACTTTATCGTCACACCAGATTCACTTTGAATGCCACATCGTCAAATCCATCAAATCACCGATTGACGTCCTCAACCATACATTATGTGTTAGCTAAAAGAAGTTTCCTTCTCCGCTTCCACTCTTGGTATGGTTGGAGAAATCAATATACATGATCGTCTGGAAATACTCTATCAGACATCTGTCCATACAAGTCATCTAGGAACAGGATGAACCGAAGGCACTATTCAGTATATCCATCTTAGGCACTGTTATCCAAGATTTATACAACAGCCCATGCACTTTACTCCGTCTCAATTATCTTTGGCATATATGATTCGCAACGCTTATGCCAATACAGAGTGGTTCTTTGGATAATAATCCAACCGGTCTCTCCATATTAACAACGTTAAAATGGTCAAAACTTCGATAGTCTGTGATTTAACCATCAAAGAAAAACAGGTGTGCAAACAACGATATTATTTCCAGATGAAAATTCTATCAATCAATCATCAATCATATATATATATATATATATACATATTTCCTTATTTTCTATGTGCTAGCCCACTTTGTGAACTGGGCAACACAAAGTCAAGATATGAAATATTGAAGAACTTGAAAAACTCTGAAGCGGGTCAGATCGGAGCAGGATAGCGGTTCGGTTAGGTTAAATTCTGCTGTTCGGATCGGTGAACTAATACTCCTGGAGTTAAAGAAGCACAGCTATTCGGGTCGGAGGGGAATCTACTTCCAGTCGGATCGGAAAGCCACCCAATTGCTATGGAGATAGGTCAGAGCAGAGCGGAGCGGAGCAAAATAAAGAGAAGAGAGAATTGTTTCCAAGTCAATCCGGGTCGGACCGGATATCCCGATCCGAACCCCTTGTACATGTCCTTCCGACCCGAACCCATTTTCCATATCATTCCCCTGCATAAGCGCCTGGATATCCGGATCGGCTATGACCAGTTCCTGCCTACAACATCCATTACTCTGACGTGTTGTCAACATAGAAATGCATCCGAACCCGAGGATGATGGGATGGATGACACATGGCTCCGATCCGGATCGGGTTCTGAGCTAATTCACGCCTATAAATACCCCGTCTGAAGACAAAGAAAAGGATCTTTTTTCTGGCACTTGGAGAGTTCAACCTCCTTCACGACCTGAATTCCAGCAATCCCAGAAAATCCAAATCTTCTTTCATTATTTTTTTTCAAACAATTGAGTGATTGTAAGTGAGTTGTGAGAGAGATCGAGCGAATACTTCATTGTACTTGCAACTAAATCAGTGAAAATAGAGAAAAACAAGTGGACGTAGGCATTTCTTCGCCGAACCACTATAAATCCTGTGTGTTCATTTTTATTTTTATCTCATTTCATTTTGCTTTTAATCAATTTGGGTGTTAGAACCACTTTTTGGTCTAACATTTTGGTGCTTTCACTGAGAAACTCATCTGAATTCTTTGTTTTCCGGGATTATCATTCTACTTTTTGGACCGTTGAGTTCAAAGAAGTTAATCCTTAAGTTTCAACACCCTTGGATATTTGTCGAAGTGATTGTCAAAGAACCATGGCCAAAGGAAAAGGCAAAGAAGTTCAATCTGTTCGTGGAAATCGAGCTGGCGAAGATCAGCAAAATGCAGTTGTAACAAGGTCTCGTGGGCAGAGTTCAGCAGCAGGAAGAACTAGGGCTGCACAAAGTATGGGTTGGGTCGGGTTGGACCAAATACTACATCCGACCCGCATAGGTATGGGTTTAAGGAAGTTCAACCCATATCCGACCCTATATGAAGTTGGATATGGGTTGGGTTGAAGTATGGGTTGGGTCGGGTTTAGTAGGGTTGGGTTGGGTTGCTTGAATATTATAAAAAAATGAGAATAAAGGGAGTTTTTTAAAAGTAGTATTTAAATATTCAACATAATATATTAGATTTTTGCTAGCATAATGTATTTAAAATAATTAATTCATTATAAGATATATTTAATTAAAATTTCATTGTAAAACACATTATACAAAATTAATTTACTATATAGTAGAACTAGTGTTTCATTTTAAGATACACTGAAATGCACTTTAAAATATATTTTCCAAATTCTATCTAGTTTGGATTGACATGAAATATGATTTTTGTATATTTACTATAGAATACATAAACATTATTCCAGTATTATACTATTCTCATTTTTAGTAGGTTGATATTAAATTATTTTTTTAATATAGGGTTGGGTTGGGTTAAAATAAGGTTGGGTTGAACAAAATATCAAACCCGACCCGTATGTAGTATGGGTTATATATTGTAACCCATATCCGACCCGAACTAGGATGGGTTGGGTTGGGTTTATGTGGGTTGGGTCGGGTTGGTGGGTTGGGTCGGGTTGGATATGGGTTGTGTGCAGCCCTAGGAAGAACCAATGCAGGAAATCCGAGCCGTCTTCAGGGGGAAAGCTCCGATCCGATCCGGGTAGGAGATTCTGAAGCAG
The DNA here is from genome assembly GCA_030737875.1 of Allium sativum. Classification (NCBI taxonomy): domain Eukaryota; kingdom Viridiplantae; phylum Streptophyta; class Magnoliopsida; order Asparagales; family Amaryllidaceae; genus Allium; species Allium sativum. The sequence goes on along the minus strand of CM060913.1, from coordinate 703,808,283 downwards.
TGCATTCCCCCAACCTGAACCGACCCGAGAAGCTTGCCACGTACTGACCCGACCAGGCTCCCCAGCTCCGAACCGACCCGACCTCCTATCTCTGATCCGATCCGACACTTGGTGTAGTTGGAACCTCTACTCGAGTCCCTACGAATGCTCCGATTCTAGCCGCCAGGGTCAGTGATCAGGTCAACCCATCTGCGCCCATTACTCAAGGAGATTTCTCGCGCCTACTTGATATGCTTGAAAGTACAAGGGAGGCTATGAAAGTCCACGAGCGCACTAATCTCATGATGCAGGAGAATATGAGGCTCATGAGTAGGGAGATTAGTGAACTCCGTCGACAGAGAACTCCATCACCGTTTCGTCACACACCAGTGGATCAGTCTTCATCTTCCGAGGAAGAGCGGCCCCGTGAACGAAGGCCGCTCGAACGAACTCAGAATGTGGAGCAGCTGACATTTGGATCTTTGGGATCTCGTGAGGATATTGCACGAGCGCTAGGAAACAATGACCACACTCGGGGGCAAAGACTCCAGTCCCCTCCTCCCGAGATCGACCGGGAGCGCAGGGAACAGAATAGAGCAGAAGCAGCTCGAAGAAGAAGGGCATCTCCTGAACAAGAGCCCAGAAGGAACTCGGATACTAGGGCCAGGGAACCTGAGCGGCCCCTAACTAATGCTGATGTACAGGCAATGGTTCGCCAGATCATGTCCGAGAGCCGGAACTATACAAATGAAGATTATGGTATTGAGCGAAGCCATACTCCTTTCACCGACGATATCCTCGACTTCCAATTTCCCCGGCGCTTTAACTTGCCACAGATGGACAAGTACAACGGAAGGACTGATCTGGGACAGCATTTGATGCGATACTCGTGGCTCATGAATGATGCTGCTGCCCCTGATGAAGTGAAGTGCAAAGCATTCCCAATCTACTTAGAAGATGTGGCGCTGTTCTGGTTTACCCGACTTCCTCCTCGTTCGATTTCGAATTACAGGGAACTGAGCGAACGTTTTATGAACCAGTTCCGACTCCATGCCCGAAAGTCCAAAAGTGTTATTGAATTTTCGAGAATCAAGCAGGCACCAGGAGAGTCTTTGAGGGCATATCTTTGACCGTTTTAACCTAGCTGTGACTGAAGTAAGTGACCCGCATGAGCCCACCATTCTGATGGCATTAAAGGAAGGAGTCGATCCTGAATCTGAGTTCGGGGATTACCTTTCTGGGAAGACACCCTCCACAAGAGAGATATTCTATGAAAAAGCCGATATTTATTTAAGGCGAGAGGAGGCCAGGGCAAACCGAAAGAGAAAGTCTAAGGCGGCTTCAAAAGAAAATGTGCAGAGTAATATCGCCGTGAAGCAGTCTGGGGAAAGTTCTGGCAAGGTTGAAGTAAATGTGGGAAACAAGGGTGGAAACAGCAATGCTGGAAGCGGGGGTAACAACAACAATAACCGTAATCCGAACGGTAACAGAAGAAACAGAAATAGGGGAAGTGATCCTAACAAAAGACCCCGATTCCAGACCTACGAGAATTATACACCATTGAACGACACCCTAGAAAATATTTACCTAGATACGTACAATGTGTTGCAGTACAAAAGACCGCAACCTCGTGATTCGACCGAGAAAGAAATGGCGACATGGAAATTTTGTTTGTTTCATGGAACTCATGGGCATTCAACCAATGAATATCGGCATTTGAGGGATGTGATTGAGAAGTTGTTGCGTGAAGGGAAGTTGGATGAATACAAGGTTGCCCCGAGGGACAGGGGGCAAGGAGAGCAGGCTCCAAAACAGATTCTACCTGCTCCCAAGCCTACAGCGCAGCAGAAAGGTAAAGGAATTGTTATCAACTCCATAGTGGGCGGACCTCACCCAGCAATCCGAAGTTTCAGATCAATGGATCAATATGTAAATGCTGCCAAGCACATAGATGTGAATGAAGGTGATGATTTGGAAGATGTCACACCCATGAAACAACAGAAGACCATGTTTGACGACGTGGTGTTCCGCAGCAGAGATAATACTGGGATCCAATCACCCACTGATGATCCGTTGGTTATTACTACCACCATTGGGCCGGCCTTGGTTCATAAGATATTAGTAGACAACGGAAGTTCCGTTAATATTTTGTTTAAAAAGTCATTTGATCAGATGAAGCTTGAGTCTAAAGATTTGAAGCCATGTGAAGGATGGATAAGAGGCTTCAACGGGGCTTCAACAGCTCCCATGGGATATATAGAATTGCCCATGACCTTGGGGCAAGGAGAACGCAGAAGAGTGCGGATGCTTCAGTTCGTAGTATTGGACGTAGATTCGCCTTATAATGCATTTTTAGGGAGGCCTGCCCTTGCTGAATTCAAAGTTTGTATCACCCCCTGGTGTTTATTGCTTAAGTTCCCAACTGAAGCCGGAACTGGAGTAATGAGAGGGGATCAAGTTTCCGGACGGGCCTGCTATGTGACCGAACTAAAGATGTTGATGAAAGGACTTAACATCGAAAGTGAAGATGCCTCGCCTCCCCCAAAGGGGGGCTCGGCGTAGCAATTAGAGAAATCGGCCCCGAGGGAGTTGCTTCAAGGAACGCCTGAAGACCTGGATCCCAGAAAAGACGAGAAACCAGAGACTAAGAATGCAACTCCTAATGAAGCGACAATGGAAATTCCCATTGATGACGCTGATCCGACAAGAGTCTTGAAGATTGGGTCTCAATTGGATCCATGTCAGGCCAAAGAACTAACGGACTTTTTGAAGGCGAACCTGGACGTGTTTGCCTGGACCCACGCTGACATGTGTGGGATATCGCCATCCATTATAAGTCACAAATTAAATGTAAACCCGAAACATCCGCCTGTGAAGCAAAAGAGACGTATGCTAGGCCCAGAGAGGTCGGCTGCTCTCAAAGAGGAAGTGGAGAAGCTGAAGCAGAATGGATTTATTCGAGATTCGACATATCCCGACTGGATATCGAATCCTGTCTTGGTAAAGAAGCCGAATGGAAAGTGGCGGACTTGCATTGATTTTTCAGATTTGTACAAAGCTTGCCCAAAAGATAGTTTCCCACTTCCCAGGATTGACCAGCTTGTAGATTCGACAGCGGGTCATGAACTTCTCTCTTTCATGGACGCATATTCTGGGTACAACCAAATTCCTATGCACGTGCCAGACCAAGAACATACGAGCTTCATTACGAATTTGGGATTATATTGTTATGTCGTAATGCCATTCGGATTGAAGAACGCCGGAGCCACTTATCAGCGCTTGGTGAACAGAATGTTTTATAATCAAATAGGGAAGACTATGGAAGTTTACGTGGATGATATGCTTGTCAAATTGAAACAGTCCTCCAACCATACACAAGATTGGCGGAAATGTTTGGTATCCTGCGAAAATATCGGATGAAGTTGAATCCTCTGAAATGCTCATTTGGAGTGGCATCGGGAAAGTTCCTAGGTTTCATTGTGAGTTCCCGAGGAATTGAAATCAATCCTAGCCAGATAGCAGCGATCAGAAACATTGAAGAGCCGAGGAGAATTAAAGACGTCCAAAGCCTTGCAGGGAAAGTAGCTGCACTGAGTAGATTCATCTCCAAGGCCATAGACAAATGCGTTCCGTTTTTTAATTTGATTAAAAGAGGAAAGAAGAACTTCGAGTGGACTCCGGACTGTGTTGAGGCCTTTCGAAATTTATTGGAACTGCTAGAGAAACCGCCGATTTTATCAAAGCCAGTAGATCACGAAGAATTGTTTGTTTACTTGGCAGTCTCGGCTCACGCCATTAGCACAGCCCTGGTTCGAGAAGAAGACAAAGTACAAAGGCCAGTGTATTATGTAAGCAAGAAATTAGCAGCGGCAGAGCGCAACTACCCAAAAATTGAGAAGCTCGCTTGCAGCCCCCTAATTGCATCCCGAAAACTTCGTCACTATTTCCAAGCTCATCCAATAAACATATACACCGACCAGCCCTTGAGGCAGGTGTTGCAGAGACCCGAAGCATCGGGAAGGTTGATCAAATGGAATATAGAATTAAGTCAGTTTGATTTAAATTTTCAACCACGAAAGTCAATCAGGGGGCAAGCTCTGGCAGACTTTATTGCGGAGTTCACCATCCCAGAGGAGGAAGTAATCGATGACAGAGTGGTTAAGTCCGAGGATGAGTTAAAGATAGATCCGTGGAAACTATACACTGATGGAGCCAAGAACGACCGAAGGTCCGGAGCTGGAATCGTCTTAGTGACTCCTGAAGGACGGCCGTTATATTACGCTCTACGATTAGAATTTTCGGCGACTAACAATGACTCTGAATATGAAACCCTGATTGCCGGGCTGAAGCTTGCTAAAGACCTCGGAATAAAAACATTGGACATATTCTGTGACTCTAAAATCGTTGTTTGCCAAGTACGAGAAGAATTTGTGGCTCGGGGACCTCGACTTATCGCCTACCTCAGGAAAGTGAGAGAGCTATTGAATAGCTTGGAGCGGTACAACATAACACATATTCCCAGAGCTGAAAACCAGAAAGCAGATAGGCTGGCAAAGCTGGCTAGTTCCGACAATCCAGAAGAGAATGAAATAATTCCAATTGAAACGTTGGAGTCGCCAAGCTTTGAGTCAATGGAAATTGAGTTCGCTTTTGAAGCGGAACCGGAGAAGGAGTCGTGGATGACCCCGATTAAGAACTTCCTTAAGGATGGAACACTCCCGTCAAAGAAGAGTGAAAGAAGGGCTATAGTTCGCAAGGCTACCAGATATGTCATACAAGATGATACTCTTTATATGCAAGGATTTTCTATGCCCCTGTTACGATGTATAGCACATGACGACGTCAAGCATGTACTAAGAGAAGTGCACGAAGGTGAGTGTGGAGATCATACACGAGGTCAGCCTTTAGCAAAAAAGATATTGCGATACGGATACTTCTGGCCCACAATTAACAAAGATGCAGCTGATTATTCACGACGCTGCGATAAGTGCCAGAGATTCGCCAAAATCCCCAGAGCACCGTCGACCCAACTTAAATCAATGGTGAGTCCTTGGCCATTTGCCACATGGGGAATTGATATCATTGGAGTTCTACCGATTGCTAAAGGAGGAGCGAAATATGCAATAGTGGCCGTGGACTATTTTACGAAGTGGGTGGAAGCTGAGCCCTTGACCAAGATCACGGCAAGAAAGGTGATAAGTTTCGTGGTCAGAAATATTATATGCCGATTCAGGATCCCAAGGACGATTATAACTGACAACGGAACCCAATTTGATAGTACTGAATTCAGAAATTTCTGCCAGAAGTATAAGATTGACAAGCGATATACTGCAGTTGCCTATCCGCAGTCGAACGGGCAAGTAGAGGCAATAAACAAAGTAATAAAATCCATCCTCAAGAAACGGTTAGAGCGTGCAAAGGCAAAATGGGTTGACGAATTGCCCCTAGCCTTGTAGGCATATCGAACAACATTTAAGACGGCCACCGGTCACACCCCTTTCTCTCTCTCCTTTGGCTCAGAAGCAGTAATTCCGGTTGAACTGGAAGTTCCTTCCCACAGGGTGACATATTATGACCCGATGACGAATCGGGCGCTTTTACTTGAATCTCTTGATGAAGTCGAAGAAAAAAGGGACGAAGCAGATTTGCGTGCGGCAAGACATCGACGTCAGATGGCACGCTATTACGACAAAAAAGTTCGCCTCAGGACATTTGAACCAGGAGATTTGGTGCTAAAGAGAGTCTTTCCATCCCTTCCTCACCTTGGTCCAAAATGGGAAGGGCCCTTTGTCATCCAACGGAAACTTGAAAAAGGAACCTTCAAGTTAACGACCGTAGATGGCGAAGAAGTCCCTAGAGCATGGAATGCCCAACACTTAATGCGATATTTGGATTAGAAATGATGTACTTTTTGTTATTTTTCTTATGAACTCTGTAATAAGGCACGACTTGCCTTGGGAAAATCTGACGATATGAATAAAGAACTATAAAGTGGATGTAGGCTACGACTTAGCCGAACCACTATAAAAATATTGTGTGTTATTTACTTTTATGCATTACATATATACATTCATTAATTATTCTGCTGTGATTATGGAATACATGATGATTCAAAACCTGAAAAGGTTAAAGACAGTTTAAACATAAGAAAAAGCACAGCGACTACTTGTGCGACAAGACATAAAAGAATGAGAAAACGACATTCTTAACTCTAACTCTCCAGAGAGAGAGAGAGTATAAAAGCGTCTCCGACTGAGCGCTGAAAAAGAAATTCTTCCCCTAAATCTAACTCTCCAGAGAGAGAGAGAGTATAAATTCGTCTCCGACTGAGCGCTGAGAAAGAAATTCTTCCCCGCTGAGAGACCGGGGAATGAATAGATTGCTGAGCTCGAACTCTAACTCTCCAGAGAGAGAGAGAGAGACTATAAAAGAAATGCCAGAAAAAACGACAGGCACTGACGACACAGGAAATGCTATCCCGTCAGCAAATCGGGAGCATTCAGATTGTTTGAGTAAGCATTAAATAATTTGTGAGAATTGACTGGGGGCATATATGTTTATGCATATTTCCTCCCTCCGTAACTTCATTTCATAACTATAGTAAGACATGCATTTTTACATAAGTGCAGAACTACTGACAAACAGACATTGCAGAAAATGAATTATTTTTTATTTATTTACGAATGAATGAATTTGTACAGGAGAGTAGCTAAAAAAGAAGGTGCAAGAGCCGCTCTTGTAGCAGCAATTGTTGGTTCACCAAATGCTAAAACGACACAAGGCAATCCACTATTTAGATTTCGAGTGAGCCTTGGACTTCTTGGCGGCTTTCTCCACATCCTTTGCTTCTTTCTCAGCCTCTATCAAGATTCGTTTTGACTTCTTTTTTCCTGAAGATACGGTGCTGGAGCCAGTAGACTTCTTCCCGGAGGGCGGAGCGCTGGAATCAAGAGAAGATTTTTTAGCGAGTTCCTCTGTAATAGATCTAGTTGAGAGCTTAACAACTAACCTTGATCCCGCATCCACAACTGCGAGGGGCTTGAGGGCTTCAGGGTCTAGTTCTTCGGCTTTTAATTGCAAGCGTTTGTCTTGATCAGCTTTCATTGCAGCCAAAGTAATGTTATCAGCACTTTTTGACTCCCCGACTATTGCAACTTCTGGTTCCTCTTCCTGACCCCCATCACCGCCGTCATTCCTTAAAGCTGCTATCATTTCTTCATCCTGGGGAGTGGCGGCCTTAGTCGGCTCACTTCCCTCTCCCTAGTCTATAGAAGCAGCCTTGTCCTCCCCTCTTTTGGCCTTTTCTGCGGGCTTTGTCCCAGCGGTGGCTCCCTGAGTCACATCTGTCTTTTTGGATGGCTCAACACCTACAGAATGAGAAGCAACAGTTATCAACTCAGGCGAAAACAATGGGTTTTTCATCGATTGCTCAATCACGTGGCGAAAGGTAGAAATAGCCTTGACAAATTGAGGAGAAAAGGTAGGGATACCTTCCGAAGACTTCTCGGCAAGGGTGACTACTACCTCTGATGTTGTTTCAGGAATAGGGAATAGCAGAGTTGTTCGGGGAATTCCCGGATTTTCAGGATCATACCCCTCTACTTCAGAAGTCGCAAGGGCAGAAGAAGAGGAACCAGCTTCAAGAACAGTTTTCTGCTTAGACTTCTGTCTCTCTTCTTCCATGGCCTCAGCAATGAGGCGGCGCCCTTCAGCTAGGCGCTCCGGCTCATCATCCCTCAAGTATTTCTCCATTAGCTTATCTTCATCAATGGAATCGACCTTAAGTTCCTCTTTTTCCCACTCGATGATCTGATTCCATACTTGAACTAGAGTGGATGGATAGTCCTCGATCCAAGAAATGTTTCGGCAACGGATAATATGTGCGAAGAATTCAATCATTAGTTCGCCGAAACCTTGAATATCAGCCTCCGCCTCTGACAGTTGTTTGCGGGCTTCCTCCGCAGATTTGATAGCACACTCCACATTACCCTCAGCCAGGGCAGCTCTGTTCTCTGCCTCCAACAGCCTTGAAGCCAAGTCAGCATTCTTCTTTTCTAGTTCAGCACTCCTCTTCGCTAACTCGGTATTTTTCCGCTCGAGGTCAGCTTAAGCAAGGCGTGTCTTAGCAGCTTCTGACTTAGCCTCATCAGCTTGCTTTTTTAACTCAGAACGCTCTTGAGTGTGAGATTCAAGCAAGTCGTGATAACGTTTTTGCATGTCCTCAAATTGTTGCTTGAAGTTAGAAGCGTCCCTTTGAGCGACAGCTAGCTGAGCGTGAGTGTCTTCCAAATCTTTTCCTAGAGCTTTTAAGGCCTTGGCATCCTCCTCCGCGGTCTTTTGCATTGAATCAGTATTCGTGATTAGAGTGCGGATGATTCTAGAAAGATTGCGTGAATATTTAAACATCTCAGTATACTGTTTTTCCACCGCATCTATCTTTGCTTTGGCCTCATCTGCCCATTTAGAAGAAACAGGTTCAAGGGCAGGTAAAAAAGTCAAAGTCTCGAAGTAGTGTTCGGGAAATTGCTCCTCCAAATATGCCCGCTTTACTGCAGTTTCCGCATCTAGTGGGGGAGGAGCGGGGATTGTCAATTCGGTGTCCGTGTGAGGAGGATTCGGTAGTTTCTTTGTCTGTCCTAGGTCGTTTAGTAGTAGGGACCTTGTGCTTACTCCGAGACCCGGTTTCTTTCGGAGGAGTTCTCTCTCTACTGTGCTTTTCATGGGAAGAAGTGGAGTCTTTAGATTGTGGTCTGTCCTCTTCCCTGCGGCTTTGATAACCTTTGTATTTCTCTTGTTCCGACCGAACAGGTGAGCGAGAACGTGAGGGTCGAGAACTATAGGGATCATAAGGCCTTCTCTCCTCCCTACCACGATCATCCCGGCGATCATACTCGATATCCTGAGGTGGATTGGACATGCTGCGGCGAAGCTTCCTGATATCATAGTAGGATCGAGACATCGTACCTGCACGATAAAACAAACGAAATTTAGAATTAATGGATTCACGGAGAAAGAGGTGCAATGAATGCTAATGCCGTTGTATAAATTGTATCCTAAGTGGTGTGTTTCCCCCCAACCAACCCGAGTCTGAAGCTAGACTAGTACGGGCAGGCTCTTTGGCCTTAGCGGGAGTGGTCTCTTCAGAAGAGGTGAAGACTAAAGGATCCTTCCTGAAATCCTCTGAAGTGTATATAGTTTCAGGTAAGGGGAGATCCCCCAAACCCTGAAATATTTGGTCATCAGTACTAGGGATATTCCCCTCGGAAGCATTAAGTGGCGACTCTTGGGAGGATGTTGACTTTTCCATAGAAGTAGCCTCCTCGGGGGCAGTATATCCTTCACGATGCTTTTCGGCCAGATTAGCCAATTCGTCATCTTGTGTAGAAGATGGAGAAGGTGAAGTTTGAAGAGGCACTGTAGGAACTCCTGAGCCTTCTCCTGTCTCTGGGACTACCTCCACTGGAGGGATGTATACGTACGAAGCCATCCCATGACCGATGCTACGAAAAACGGATAACAGCCCATGAAAGTGAAGGTATTCGTCTTTAAGGACTTTGTCGATAGTCAAGAATTTCTGATCGCCATTAAGAAGTTGGTGCATCCGGTCAAAGAACACCTGATCTGATATCTATTTGGGATTGTCGACTGCAAACGAAAAGGAAAACAAGTTAAGGTGATGATTCAAGTGTATAGAGCCCGGATTTAGAAAATCAGTGCTTTACTTGATTTTGTCCACCTCCTGGCGCATCCAGGCTGTCGCTTCACGTAGAACCATTCTAATCTAGAATCTCCAGCTTTACTGCTGAATGGTGCTGAGATTATCTTCCTTTTTGGAACTGACTCAAAGTAGCAGAAAGATGGAGTCTCTCGAGTCCGATGCTTGAAATTATAGAAGAAGTGAACGTCATCGAACGTGAGCTCTATGCCTAAGATTTCACGATATGCTATATACAAAGTGTGCAAGTAGGCATACGAATTGGGATGCAGCTGCATGGAGGCAATCCGCATTTGTCTTAAAAAGTCAACGATGAAGGGAGAGAATGGAGGAATAGCGCCGACCATGCACATCAATCGAGTGACCGCCATATATCTATCTGGAGGGTTGTGGGGACGGTCAGAGCTTGAAGGCACTAGAGTGTCTCTTTTCATTATCCCGTACTTTAAGCAAATTCGGACAAGTCGATCGTTGTCGATTGTTGATTCAACGGAATCTGGAGGTGATTCCAATATAACGGCCGATTCAAATTCATCGGGGGCTCGAGTGTCGCCAATCCCTCCTTCCTCCTCAAAACCCAGAGAAACTTCATTCTCTGAAGACACCTCGTTGCTTTCTCGATTTCCAACCCCGTAGTCTGGACCCTCATTGTCCCATTCTGGATCTGACGGAGAAGATATGTCCTCGAGAGTGATTTTGTTAGAGGTTTCCGGGGCTTCTTTCCTCTCAGCTAGTCTGGAAGAGCGTCTGGGTCTCATGGTCATAGAACTATTGAAGAAGCAATAGCACGAATTAGAGTAAATTAGCCCGTACCCCCCTGTGCATGTGCGTGAACTAAAATGTGTGCAGTGAATGTGAGAAATGCAAAGTAAAGATGCAACAATGTAAGGCGAAACTTTGAAGAGAAAGTGATGGTCAGAGTGGTTCTTAATGTTCATTTATGTCCGCAAGGCACCATCCTAACTGTTCATGAAGTTGGAAGTAATATCTAGCATTGTTTTAAATAGTTGGACAAAATTTTGTGCTTTAGATTGAGTGGTTCCCGGTTCGGTTCGGGCAGGCATCATAGGATCGGACTGAAGAAAAGTTGTGCACTGGATGAAAGGTTATGTTCAACCGGATCGGCTCGGAGACATGAAATAGGAACAGATCGGATGAGTTTGAATACCGACGCCCCCTATTTATCTGTTTTCACCCTCCGATCCGATTCGATAGGCTATCCCTTGTTTTCCATTTCCACTCTTCCGACCCGAACCGGAAAGATAAAACTTTGCTCTCCTCCTCCATCTTCCATGTTTCCTCGTCCGAACCGATTTCTCATGTTTTTCATCTTCTTCTTCTTCCTCAATCACCTCCGAACCCAATCCCATATCAACAGCTCTAATTAGGAGCAAGCGTACGCCTTCTTCAACCTATCAACGCCTCGGGGTGGTAGCAAAGATATCAGCGACGGTGGTAGAGGAGGGGATGGCCGTGTCATTGAGATTGAACCGTAAATATGCTCAAATCATTCATATTAAACCGCAAATTACAACTGAAATCAGTTAAAGGGAAGCTTAATTAAAGTTATGACCTACCGATACAATTGATTTAAGGATGCGAAAAGGAGTTTTGATTTTCTTTTTGGGAAGTTAGGGTTTTCCTTTTTCCTTTGGAGTAATTCCTGGAAGAAAAGCGAAAATAAAAGAAGAAGAAGAAAGAAAGAAGGAGATGGGGCAGAGGATATATACAGGAGGGAGGTGGCTACTCGTATTCCCCTCCTATTTTTCCGCTCGGTCCGGAGTACGAGCCCAACAGCCCACACCTTCTGGCCCATTGACGCAGTACAAAGCAAATCAGGAAGAAGAGGCACCCAGGTCGCACTCCGAACCGAAGTAGGATTCACGTGTTGACTTGGCATCTGAATCAAATAGAATTCAAATGAAAAATAAAAGAAGAGTATACCTGAGAGAAACACTGTATGTCGAGAAGAACTTCTGGATTTGACTCAAAAACAAAGAACGTTGTTCGCAAATTCTACGACCTATATATAAGCAACAAAAGACATGGTTTTATGAAGCAATGCATCTCTACAAACGAACAGAAGTGACTTTCTAACTATTCAAATTCAAGAACCAATATTCGGGCAACATCAAAGCATGCGCCATCTCCAACAGAAGCATCCTTTGAGGGGGCAAAATGTTAGCCCACTTTGTGAACTGGGCAACACAAAGTCAAGATATGAAATATTGAAGAACTTGAAAAACTCTGAAGCGGGTCGGATCGGAGCAGGATAGCGGTTCGGATAGGGTAAATTCTGCTGTTCGGATCGGTGAACTAATACTCCTAGAGTTAAAGAAGCACAGCTATTCGGGTCGGAGGGGAATCTACATCCAGTCGGATCGGAAAGCCACCCAATTGCTACGGAGATAGGTCGGAGCGGAGCAGAGCAGAATAAAGAGAAGAGAGAATTGTTTCCAAGTCAATCTGGGTCGGATCGGATATCCCGATCCGAACCCCTTGTACATGTCCTTCCGACCCGAACCCATTTTCATATCATTCCCCTGCATAAGCGCCTGGATATCCGAATCGGCTATGACCAATTCCTGCCTACAACATCCATTACTCTGATGTGTTGTCAACATAGAAATGCATCCGAACCCGAGGCTGATGGGATGGATGACACATGGCTCCGATCCGGATCGGGTTCTGAGCTAATTCACGCCTATAAATACCCCGTCTGAAGGCAAAGAAAAGGATCTTTTTTCTGGCACTTGGAGAGTTCAACCACCTTCACGACCTGAATTCCAGCAATCCCAGAAAATCCAAATCTTCTTTCATTATTTGTTTTCAAACAATTGAGTGATTGTAAGTGAGTTGTGAGAGAGATCGAGCGAATACTTCATTGTACATACAACTAAATCAGTGAAAATAGAGAAAAACAAGTGGACGTAGGCATTTCTTCGCCGAACCACTATAAATCCTGTGTGTTCATTTTTATTTTTATCTCATATCATTTTGCTTTTAATCAATTTGGGTGTTAGAACCACTTTTTGGTCTAACATTTTGGTGCTTTCACTGAGAAAGAAGGAGATGGGGGCAGAGGATATATACAGGAGGGAGGTGGCTACTCGTATTCCCCTCCTATTTTTCCGCTTGGTCCGGAGTACGAGCCCAACAGCCCACACCTTCTGGCCCATTGACGCAGTACAAAGCAAAACAGGAAGAAGAGGCACCCAGGTCGCACTCCGAACCGAAGTAGGATTCACGTGTTGACTTGGCATCTGAATCAAATAGAATTCAAATGAAAAATAAAAGAAGAGTATACCTGAGAGAAACAATGTATGTCGAGAAGAACTTCTGGATTTGACTCAAAAACAAAGAACGTTGTTCGCAAATTCTACGACCTATATATAAGCAACAAAAGACATGGTTTTATGAAGCAATGCATCTCTACAAACGAACAGAAGTGACTTTCTGACTATTCAAATTCAAGAACCAATATTCGGGCAACATCAAAGCATGCTCCGTCTCCAACAGAAGCATCCTTTGAGGGGGCAAAATGTTAGCCCACTTTGTGAACTGGGCAACACAAAGTCAAGATATGAAATATTGAAGAACTTGAAAAACTCTGAAGCGGGTCGGAACGGAGCAGGATAGCGGTTCGGATAGGGTAAATTCTGCTGTTCGGATCGATGAACTAATACTCCTGGTGTTAAAGAAGCACAGCTATTCGGGTCGGAGGGGAATCTACTTCCAGTCGGATCGGAAAGCCACCCAATTGCTACGGAGATAGGTCGGAGCGGAGCGCAGCAGAATAAAGAGAAGAGAGAATTGTTTCCAAGTCAATCCGGGTCGGATCGGATATCCCGATCCGAACCCCTTGTACATGTCTTTCCGAACCGAACCCATTTTCCATATCATTCCCCTGCATAAGTGCCTGGATATCCGGATCGGCTATGACCAGTTCCTGCCTACAACGTCCATTACTCTGATGTGTTGTCAACATAGAAATGCATCCGAACCCGAGGCTGATGGGATGGATGACACGTGGCTCCGATCCAGATCGGGTTCTGAGCTAATTCACGCCTATAAGTACCCCGTCTGAAGATAAAGAAAAGGATTTTTTTTCTGGCACTTGGAGAGTTCAACCACCTTCACGACCTGAATTCCAGCAATCCTAGAAAATCCAAATCTTCTTTCATTATTTGTTTTCAAACAATTGAGTGATTGTAAGTGAGTTGTGAGAGAGATCGAGCGAATACTTCATTGTACATACAACTAAATCAGTGAAAATAGAGAAAACAAGTGGACGTAGGCATTTCTTCGCCGAACCACTATAAATCCTGTGTGTTCATTTTTATTTTTATCTCATTTCATTTTGCTTTTAATCAATTTGGGTGTTAGAACCACTTTTTGGTCTAACACTATGTTTAGAAAATATACGTTATTTACACTGGAAAACATTTCCATTGTTATTTACATATCACTATCATTTCACAATTATCAGTCCCTGACTGTAAACTAGTAGGAGAACAATTCTCTAAGTATAAACCTCGAAGGCCGAAACCAACATCAGATCGATACTCAGAAAACTATTCAACTTAACTAATCCCTAGTCAGTTTCTAATCTTGTTTAACTCTATTTCTTTTAACTATGTTCGATTAACTTCTTTTGAATAACTATGTTCAATTGACTGCTTTTTGATGACTCTATTTGATAACTCTAATCGACTAACTCTTTTCTATCTTGTAAATTTCCTTTTATAATCCTATTTATTTTCCCAATAAATATTCCTTTATTCTATTTATGTATCAACTAAACATTCCTTTATTCTATTTATTTATTTTCTACGTAAATATCTTTCTTTATACTTCTATTTACTTCTTAAATAAATATCGTTTTACACCTCTATTTACTTGCTAAGTAAATAATCGTTTTATAAAATTCTTTGATTTTATAATTATTCCCTTTCTAAATATCTCCTATTTATAAATATTCCAGTTTATAAATATTTTATTTTCAATATCACTTTGAAAATTCCCTTATCAACATTCCAGTATGTTATGGTATTCAATATATCAAATCACGATGATCAATATCGTCCAAGCAAATATAATTGACAACAGATTATATATCACATCATATATCACAATATATGAAAAACAGTAAAATAATTGTTGAAGAATCCAGTCGGATTCCTCCAACCTGTTTCCCTGCATCCACAGATGTTACACAATAAAATCAACATCACTTTCAGTTCCATATGATATATTCTGTTAAACAAAATCAATATAGAAATTCAACTAACTGACCAGCAGTTCAATCAAATATTCAACACACAGTCAATCAGCCAATATTTAACAGTTCTAAAAATACAACATGAAATTATAAACTGTTCAGAGTTAGTGATATTTACTCACTGTTGCGCGTTAACCGTTGAATAACGGTTTGCGTTATTTGACTCAGTTGGACAATTTATTTCGCCATAAATTGTAACGAGTTCCGTTGGACTTCCAGTCAGTTCCATCGTGTAGTGTCCGTCCATACGATCCCAATGCAACTTACGGTTCATCAATCTGATTACGTATGGAGAAGATATTGATTTTACAAATCGATACACTATTTTAAATTAGTTAAAACTTTAAATTCTTTTATACTTTAAACAATTGGGCTTTACCTTTTCGAGTCAGCCCAAGCCCGATTACCTCCCAACCCGTCTTCCCCATCCTCTACAGATCGAACTCCAGAACCCAAAACATCCACGGTGTCACTCCTTTCCTCCACCATTATCTCCTCCGACAACCCACCGTCCTCTTTACTCCACCGAACCACATACTAAACCCACCAACGGACTTCTCATCAAATCCTCCGCGACCTCATCTCCATCACAACAAACCCGAGCTCCTCCCCATGATTGCGTCGTCGACATTTCCCTGGCCATCTACAGCAACCTCGCGACCAAAGTTTGCACCGAGTTCACTCAAAACCTGCACACGAGTGGCTCTCGATCCCAGCAAAAAGAAAATGAACTCGGCTTCGAGTATTTATGCTTCCATCTTCGGATTTCCTCAGCCTTAGCGTGTTGCGTCACTTTCGAGCAGGGGAAAAGTATCGTCGAGCTTCAAAAAAATCATACTGCGGTGAAGAGATTTTTATGGCGAATCCAAATATATTTATAATATTATTTTCAGGATTTTATTTGCATTGTTCTAATTTTAGAAGGTTGGAAATTTTCTGTGAAGAGATAGACTGGCGGCTCAAACAAGGTTATATATCGGGATCAACATTACTGTGTGGTTGAAAACATTGCATGGGTGGCTTTTTTTTATTCACAATTTTGCTTTAGATATTTTATTTATTTTTATATCCATTTTCGTAAATTCCATTCATATACAACTGCTATAGACAGAGTTGATCATACCATTGTGACGATCAACGTACCACGATCCCAAAGATATAATAATACCGGTAGATTAACTCTTATTGTGAAACCCCAAAATCACTGACACAGGGTGCAAAACACTCCAATTAAAAAGTTGCTTATTTAATTAATTAAAAATTGTAGAAAAATTCTAAAAATTAAATTATCACTACTTCCCAAAAGAGCCTTGTCTAAATTCAAACCCGATCTCTAGTTATATCGAATAAACCGTTACAGTCGATAATGATTCTATAACGACTATTTTAAAATTTGATTTGGACATATCTCAAAATCCACACAATGAAATCCTGATTTTTCTCTTCCACTCGAAAGATATACTCCACCAGCTCCACACGTTTCTTGTTTCACACAAATCCGATTTAAAACGAATCTTGTATATTCAGTTGAAGTTCGAATCGCCAATTTACGAACTACAGCACCATTTCGAGCTCGATTTTAATTATAATATAATTATACATTCAAACTGTCGTTTATATAATACATTCGTTATTCAAATTCAATTCTAAACTGAATTGTATATTTTGAATTGTCCAGTTCACATTATATTGTCAATTCACTCTTTTCGACTATTTCGGAATTAAATATATAATTAATTATTATTTAAATTAAATATTCACTCTTATTTAATTCAACGACCATTATATTCCCTAAATCACTATTTTAAATAATTAAATACATTAATTATAATACCTCTACAAATGCGGGTCATTACAGTGCCTATTGGCATTTACTGCTTGATAACGCTTTGGGAAATGAAATTCAAAGAAATGAAATGGTATTTATTAGGACAGAATTGGAGCATTTTAATTTCTTTGAACCATGTGCTTTGGGAAGGAACGGATGCGATAGGTACTGAAAAATTAAATATGAATCAAAAAGGGCAACGAAAGATTTCATAAGAAAATTAAATATAATTTTCACAAAATCTGGAGAACTGAAATAAATGAATGAAAGGAGATGAATTGTATAAATTTTGAAATTAATAAAGGTGTAAAGAAAGGAATAATACCAAAGAACGAACGTTGAACTTTAAAAAGGTAAACAACATTTGCAAATAAAAGGAAACAATATAAATTTTTAATTCAAAGGAACCAACGGTTTTGGCAACAAATAAAAGATGAGCGGATGTTATATGCAACGAAATAAATAAAATAAGAATAAAACCGAAAATAAAAGTGAACGAATGAATTTGGGAATATATGTTTTTAAAAAACGATTTTGTAAATCAAATAGTAGATGATGTCAAAGGAAAATGAATCTGACAAATAAAATTTGGCAATGTTCGCATCAACAACAATCAATGCGAATGACAGATCTATAAGAGAAACAATTTGAAATTACATCAAAGATATAATTCCATTAATATTGAAAACAAATTATATAATTATACGTGTTTTAAATATTTAAATAAAAATTCAAGATTGAAAGTCAAATTCAAATTAATAACTCGATTAAAATTTCCCATAAATAAGATTCTAAAATAATAAATATTGGTTTGTATTATTAAATTATATTCATATCAAAATCAAATTCGGTTGTTATATACAATCCAAAATAATTTTAGTTTTACATCAAAAATAAAATTAACTATTTCAACAAAATACAACAAATTGAGTTTTAAATAAACAAATTAAAATAGAAATCAAAATTTAAATTAAATAATTTAATAAAAATGTACTTAAAAATGAGGTTGTTACATGTATCTTTGGATAATCTTTTAAAGGTCCATATATATCCTCTCTTGACCAAACCGTTGGTGGTTGTAGTGTCTCATGTCTATTAACTATGAATTTTTTTCCTCTTCTAAACGGATGATTAATATGAAGAAAACATCGACAATCAAACCATGAAATTTTCTTCCTATGCGGTAAGGAAAATGCTCGTGTTTCATCATGCAATAAAGACAATCAAACCAAACTGAGAAAATGGTGAGAAACCATCTATACATAAAGTTAATCCAACGTTCAGCTCATCGCTGCGAAATGGGGATATTTCTTATCTAAATATTTCTATGCTTCTCCATTAGATGGGTGTGTTAACGTACCTTCTTAAGGTGTTCTCACACTGTGCCATCTCATATGATGCACTGTTACAGATGATGCAATAACCTTTTAAGACTAGGAGTGATAGGTAAGTAATACATACGCTTGTACGAAACTTCTTTTCCCTTCTTTTTCCATAGTTTGTATCTTTCTTTATTACATATTTTACAATTTCTAAGATTGATGTCTACTTTCCAATACAACATGTAACCATTTAAACATGTACCAATTTTTTGATATGCAAAACAGAAAGATGACATAAGTTTTTTCATTTCATAATAATTTTCGCACATTAAATAATCTGATGGCATATGGCATTTAACAGGTTGAACAACGGCCGTAAATCAAACATCCGTAAGGTTGTATTTTGATTTTATTGCAATGTATTATGCAGCTACCGATAAGAGTGCCATGTGTACATCCATTACAAAGGGGCTTTTTTGCATGATCGAATAAATCATATATATTTTTAGCTCCAACATTTGGTTCCTCTTCGACATTAGCATCATTGTTATCGATTTCAACAGTAGCTGTTGATCTCAAAATTGGAATCAACACCAAGGGTGTGAAATCACACTTCATTAATTATGGTTAGAAATTAAAAAGGGCCATATTCGCAAAATAAATGGAGAAAAGCAAGTAAAGGATACGGGATTTTTATAGTGGTTCAATTCAACGTGAATCTACGTCCACTTTTCAATCACTTTTCATCATTATGGAATTTTGCTTTACAACACACATGAAATCTTTCATACATTCATTTCTCACTTCTCTCATTTTTCATGATCTAATTATGCTTGGACTTGGCAAGAAATTGTTGAGATTTCTAGCTTCATGACGGAAGATGTGAATCATTGATCACTTTGGCAAGTAGATGTTTCTCCTTGATTTCATGATGAAGCTTGAGCTAGATTCGGATTTTTAGAGAGAATTGATAGCGATTAATGAGCATTAGAATTGAGTTCGATCAACTTTGGACGGAGAACTGGATTGATTTGATCTTCATGTTGTTGAAGAATGATGGAGTAAAGTTAGGAAGCCATTAATGATGTTTTTGAAGCTTTTAGAGAGGTGTAGGAATGGTTCAGACAGCCTTTCAGGGTCAAGAATTCCGTCCCTTGAATTGTGGAGCAAGGGGCTATTTATAGAAGAAGTTTGAAGGTAGTGGCAGTTTCGTAATTATGGGGTACAGAGTTTGGATCGGGTAGTATTTTCGATCGAGCGTAAGCTTGGATCAGGCGTGAAGTTGGATCGGGGTATACTTGGATCGGGGTAGACATGGATCGGGACTTGCTTTTAAGGAGCTTCTACCTTTATTTAAATATGCCGATCCAATTTAGGACAACATACCAATCCAATCTTCATCAAAGGCACCGATCCACCTTGTATTACTGTACCGAACCATTTTCCATTTAATATACTGATCCATTTACAAGCAAATGGGACCGATCCAATTATTTACATTTTTTGCCACCGTGTGACTGCAACAGACCGCCCCAGTTTAATTTAAACAATTTCGATCCAAACTTCATTACATGGGACCGACCCCCTTATTCTCTTTGTGCCGATCAATGTGGAAAGATATTGACCGATCCATTTTGTCTGTATAGGACTGATCCATTTTCAATTCAACATTTTGATCCAGCTTCATGAGTGTGCCATGTGGTGAGTTTCCAATACATTTGAACGTTCTTTCGTACTCAATATATATGCCATCACATCCGAACACAATAAATGAATTCATTTACACAATACATATAGGTTCCTCATGTGTTAAATAGCTTTAGACATGTTATGTGTTTCATACATGAAGCGGGATTATTCCACTTGTTTGGCAAACCAAATATTTACGTTGGCCTGCATGAGCTCGTGTCTTGCATGGCATACTTGACCCATCCTCTTACTTTCATACCGGTCCAACATTTGCGATAGAAATATAGATGGAACCAACCTGCTTATGTTATTGTATTGAACTTATGCTGATGTGGCACCAAGTGAGCACCTTATCCTTGAATCAATACGCTTACGTGCTTTCTTTGTTTATACAAGGAGGAGCGTTCATCTTTTCATGGATGAATTTTCCAGTGTTTAACAGGATGCTGACGCTGCAAGTTTTCATGTTATCATGTTGAAGGAGGTCATCCAAAAATGATGAGCAAGTCATGCATCTTCAGTTCAAAGCCGACCCGAACAGTGTAGTGTGACCGACCCGGTGTAGTAACTGATCCGGTGCCTTGCAATTGACCGACCCGGTCCCTTAATTCAGACCAACCTATATGATTGAGGACGATCCATATTTGCGACCGAGCCAATCCATTCTGAATAAACGTTGTTGTTGATATATTCTGCATCGCCTGTTCTGTAATTAAAACAAGCAATTGCACAATTTTGGACTTATACTTCATTATCGGTCTTGCATATCGATAGCGGGTTAGATAACCGTCAGAAAATGAATTTTACCGAATTTAGTCTTGAATTGAATGTGGTGTTTGCACAGAATTATTTTACTTGATGGTTTAAAACTCAACAAATGTTATATGCACAAACATGATATTCTAATTCAAATCCGCTTTAACACTTAAAATCACTTAGTGAATTTCAAACATCATCGTTTTAATGACTTACATGATGGTGTAAGATATTTCACATTTGAGAAATACGCATTCGTAATTTATCCTCTGCTTCTCTTCGGAGAAGTTTTCGATTATTGGTGCCCCGGCTCTGAAGGTCATCACCAGTCTTCATTATGAGAAGAATTTTTTCTATAGCTCAATTTTTGTTTGCTTTGTTGATCAGTTTTGACGTTGGAGATTCCATTGGATGCCCCGTGTTTTGGAGAGGTCATTTTAATCCAATGTTTTGTCTTTTCCTGTTGACTGACTTGACATTGTAGAGTTCACTGAATGTTAATCTCTGCTAAGGAGAAGCTACTTTTTCTAAGGAAAAGATTTTTGGTTGTTGCATCATTTTACAATGCTATCTCCCACAAATTTTGCGTGAGGGGTGAGGTTGCATCGATCTGCAGAGCGAACATCAGTCATCGGTCGGAGTCACTTAACTTGATGAGTGATCGCTACCTGATTGAGGTGCCTTAGACTCCCGCGAACCTTTGGGATAAATTTAAGGTTGATTCGATCCATGGAGCGGGCATCAGTCATCGGTCGGAATCACTTAACTCGGTAAGCGATCGCTGCCCAACTGAAGCATCCTGGACCTCCATGAACCATGAGATAAGGTTAAGGTTGATTCACGGAGCGGTGATCAGTAATCAGTCAGAGTCACTTAACTCGGTAAGTGAACGCTGCCCGACTGAAGCATCCTGGACCTCCATGAACCATGAGGTAAGGTTACGGTTGATTCACAGAGCGGTGATCAGTCATCGGTCGGAGTCACTTAACTTGGTTAGTGATCGTTGCCTGACCGAAGCATCCTGGACCTCCATGAACCGTAAGGTAAAGGTTAAGGTTGATTCACGGTGCGGTGATCAGTCATCGGTCGGAGTCACTTAACTCGGTAAGTGATTCGCTGCCCGACTGAGGCATCATGGACCTCCATGAACCATGAGGTATAGGTTAAGGTTGCATCGATCTGCAAAGCGAACCTCAATCATCGGTCGGAGTCACTTAACTCGGTAAGTGATTGCTGCCCAACTGAGGTGCCCTAGACTCCCTCTAACCTTTAAGATTTTGGATCCATGGCTACTTGCTGACTTCCTGGGCGTTTGACTTATCGGGACTTTCTCGATCTACCATTGAATCGGTATTATCGGGGTTGTCTCACTTGGTCGGGTTATGAGGATGCAAGCGCTCGCCGGATAGCCTGTAATGAAAAAATGTCTGTTAGCAAATTTTCGTATAAATTTGGCAAGACAGAAATTTATACAGGCAATTAATACTTTATTCATGATGTCGTTGTTTGGTACAATGCATGTAAACCATTACAGAATATTTACAAGAAAGTAGAACATAGCGGAAAGTAAAGTAATGCGTGAAGCAAAGTAAATGTGATAGAGATCTATTATTTTGAGCTATAGATATGAGATCGTCATCAACGGTCATTAATTGATTATCAGCCTTGGCATAGCGTGGGTAGAAGGTACGTTGCTTGGACCGGAGTGGTCATTTAATGCCCCTTGCCCTTGGGTAGTCGCATAAGGATTTGCATCTTGAGAATTTTTCACATACTGTTGCAAACAGTTCTTCTTAATCAAATCTTCGATCAATGATCTTAGTTGTCTGCATTCGTTGGTGTTGTGGCCTGGTTGATTATGATACCGACAAAACTTCCCAGATTTGGTCAGATGGTCATTCATTCTCATTGGCCGAGGCTCTGGACAATCTTGTGCATCCTTTGTGGCAAGGTAAATGTTCTCAGGAGTATCATTCAGAGGAGTTAGATCAGACGAGTCAAGAGGACGAAACTTTTTATTATCTTTATCCTCGTTTCCATTGTTGGCTCGCTTCTTCCCCTGTATACTCTTCTGATTAGGTTGAATAGCTGCACTCTTAGGAGCTTCAAGGAGTTGGTTACCACCAATGATCTGAAGAGGTATAGGATTATCGTCTACCCTCATGTACTCTTCTGCTTTATTATAGAACTTGTCAAGCGTAGTTAGTTCCTTTATCTTTATCCACCTTCCGAATTCGCTCCTTTTATCTATAGCATCGAGTAGAGCCATGAGGACTATACGTGGTTCCAGATTCCTTACTTTAGACAAGGTGATATTGAATCGACCAAGGAAGGCTTTGACAGTTTCCTCTGGCTTCTGCTTCATTGCTGAGAGAGTTATAGCGTCCCTGGCTTTGGTAGGATACGAGCGAAACTTCTCCTTGAACTTTTTGGTTAGGACGGAGAAACGATCTATGGATTTGGGTGGTAGATTTATGAACCATAATGACGCGGCACCTTCTAGATAAAGGGGAAAGTAGGTGCATCTCATTTCGTCAGTCGCTTTAGCTGCGCTCATATGCCATTCATATTTGAATAGGAAGTAGTTGGGATCAATGAGGCCGTTGTATGGAGGCAAAGTCGGAGGATTAAATTTCTTTGGACATTCTGCTTCGAGGATCCTTTCGGTGTACGGAGTCCTATCGAGGGAGAAGTTCCATTCTCTTTTGTTGTCTTTGCGAGCTTGATTCTTTTTCATGGCTCGTTCTATCATATTTGAAATGTATTCTTCGGTGTTATGGTGCTCTAGAAGCTGAGCTCTTTACCGAACGTCCGTCTAGGCATATGATCTCGATTAGAGAGCTTAGGTGCTTTGCCTTCTCGATGAGGGGATGCCCTCGTGACTGGGTTAGCGATATTTCAAGCATTTACCTCAAAATGATTTTTAGCTTTTGGCCTCAATTCTTCGGTATTAGCTTCATTTTCTTCAATTGCCCCATCATAATCGTCTTCCATGTTAATATTGCAGTTATGATCGGTAGCGGGCGATTTATCATTTCCTTAAAGATCCACATGCACTTTCGGAGGGGTTGGATTTGATCGAGAGTTAAGAATGGCGTCAAGTTTCTCCATCATCATTTTAGTAGAGGTTCCATTCGGTTGTCGACGTTGGCAATAACGGCTTTTAATTCATTTCTGGTCACACCGGCTCTGCTTTCTAAATTTTCGCCAACTTCAAAGCGGTTTGTAAGTGGTGTTTCTTCATTAGCAACATCATCTGCTTCTACCACGGTTTTGGAAACGGTCTTCTTAGACTTGGCCATAATTTTGAAGAATGATGCGACCTAGAACTTTAATGGCAAAGCGCTTAACCTTCTGAGAGTGTGAGAGGAGGTAGGAGAAGCGAACGCGGCCCCACGGTGGGTACCAAATGTTGATCTCAAAATTGGAATCAACACCAAGGGTGTGAAATCACACTTCACCAATTATGGTTAGAAATTAAAAAGGGCCACAATCGCAAAATAAATGGAGAAAAGCAAGTAAAGGACATGGGATTTTTATAGTGGTTCGATTCAATGTGAATCTACGTCCACTTTTAATCACTTTTCATCATTATGGAATTTTGCTTTACAACACACATGAAATCTTTCATACATTCATTTCTCACTTCACTCATTTTTCATGATCTAATTACGCTTGAACATGGCAAGAAATTGTTGAGATTTCTAGCTTCATGACGGAGGATGTGAATCGTTGATCACTTTGGCATGTAGATGCTTCTCCTTGATTTCATGATGAAGCTTGAGCTAGATCCGGATTTTTAGAGAGAATTGATAGCGATTAATGAGCATTAGATTTGAGTTAGATCAACTTTGGACGGAGAATTGGATTGATTTGATCTTCATGTTGTTGAAGAATGATGGAGTAAAGTTAGGAAGCCATTAATGATGTTTTTGAAGCTTTTAGGGAGGTGTAGGAATGGTTTAGGCAGCCCTTCGGGGTTAAGAATTCCCTCCCTTGAATTCTGGAGCAAGGGGCTATTTATATAAGAAGTTAGAAGGTAGTGGCAGTTTCGTAATTATGTGGTACAGAGATTGGATCGGGTAGTAGTTCGGGTCGGGCGTAAGCTTGGATCGGGCGTGAAGTCGGATCGGGGTATACTTGGATCGGGGTAGACATGTATCAAGACTTGCTTTTAAGGAGCTTCTGCCTTTGTTTAAATATGACGATCCAATTCTGGACAACATACTGATCCAATCTTCATCAAAGGCACCGATCCACCTTGTATTACTGTACCGAACCATTTTCTGTTTAATTCACTGATCCATTTACAAGCAAATGGGATCGATCCAATTATTTACATTTTATGCCACCGTGTGATTACAACAGACCACACTAGTTTAATTTAAACAATCTCGATCCAAATTTCATTACATGGGACCGACCCACTTATTCTCTTTGTGTCGATCCACGTGGAAAGATATTGACAGATCCATTTTGTCTGTATAGGACCAATCCATTTTCAATTCAATATACCGATCCAGCTTATACCTCATGAGTGTGCCACGTGGTGAGTTTCCAATACATTTGATGTTCTTTCATACTCAATATATATGCCATCACGTCCAAACACAATTGAATGAATTCATTTACACAATACATATAGGTTCCTCATGTGTTAAATAGCTTTAGACATGTTACGTGTTTCATACACGAAGTGGGATTATTTCACTTGTTTAGCAAACAAAATATTTACGTTGGCCTGCATGAGCTCGTGTCTTGCAAGGCATACTTGACCCATCCTCTTACTTTCATACCGGTCCAACATTTGCGATACAAATATAGATGGAACCAACCTACTTGTGTTATTTTATTGAAGTTATGCTAATGTGGCACCAAGTGAGCACCTTATCCTTGAATCAATACGCTTATGTGCTTGCTTTGTTTATACAAGGAGGAGCGTTCATCTTTTCACCGGTGAACTTTCCAGTGTTTAACATGATGTTGACGCTGCATGTTTTCTTGTTATCACGTTGAAATAGGTCAACCAAAAATGATGAGAGAGTCCTGCATCTTCAGTTCAAAGCCGACCCGAATAGTGTTGTAACACCCCACATCCGTTAGTGTCACTCACAAAGGGAATGCACTAAGTTCTGTGGAGCATTTAGGGTAAAAGATGCAAATAAATTACAAGACAGACAGAAATTAAACAGCGGAAAATAAAACTTTGCTTTATTGATAAAATAGTTTGTACAAATATTTCTTTACAATACCAGAGTGTCATCTATCTTACAAAATAAAGAAGCATAAAACAACATTTATATTCCCCAATTTTAGCAAGAGCCAGCCATAGCATCTGATAAGAGAATCCAAGCAAACTTCGACAAATCTTCAAGCTGGGAAAGAGTGACAGTCCAACTTAACCTGAGCTATACTACTCCCTCCTCTACTACCTGGGGGGGAACGGAAGAAAAGAAGACGAAAGAAAAACAGAGTCAGACATAAAGCCTGAGTAAGTTCAGTAACTTCTAGCATGTGAACATGAAGAAAAAAAACAACATGAATTAACTGAATCCAAGAGTACACCCTGACCATAGGGTCATCAAGATTAGACAAGATAATCACAAGATATGCTAAGATAAGATAAATTGGATATGCTCTAATACTTTCACCGCTTCACTATTTCCTTGTTATACTGGTTTCTATATCTCTGCACCACCTAACTAGTGTTCCAACTAGTAACGATAACGTGATCCCAACCCCTGTAGTTTCCATTGCCTTCAGGCATACATTTATTATTTATTACCTAGATCTAATCTAGGGTTTTCTATCAAGTGCTTTATAGATTTAACTAGAGTTTTACGCTATCTGCTGAACGTTTTTCGAGTTCAGGGTTTATGCCACCTAGTTCAACTAGGGATTACGTTACCTGTAGAACGATGCCCCCAAGTCTAGGACACACTACCTAGAGTGGTATATGTTCCTATACTTCCCCACGCATGTATCGCGAATCGTTATCGCTTGTCTAGATGCATATGTCCTGTAATGTGCGGTCCGAGTCCTGTGACATGGCAAATCAAGGAATACAGAACTCGATCGGGAGCTTTCAGATATCTGCCGATGCAGATGCTAAGGTCTGTTTTTATTCCAGCGGCTATGGTCCCACTTGACCCCTCCCTCAACTAATGGAAGGCACACCTTGTAAAATGAGAACTATACGCCGGCCCCTGGTGCCCCACTATCCTATGGCCATCCGCAACCATAACTAGATATCAAGTATATGGTCTTTTGGAGTTCTCCGCCTTTCCGCTTCACGTATCTCGATTGACTCAAGATGGATGGTAGACGACGAGTTGCTATCACAGGGCTACCGTCTTCTCGCCGAATCACGCTGGTCCATCCTGGTCTTTAGGTTTCCATGTATTGCAACCAAGGCATACTCCTGGTTCTTCTACGCAGATCTTAACCTCTGTGAGCCCAGGAGAATCATCTGCAGCCTCACAGAGGGATACCAAGAGTACCCTCACGTCCCCTCGAAGCCTCGGGCTTCGTAACCCAATTCGTTGGAGCCTTCTTTTTACTCAGACGGACATTCGCTCCTTCCCGTGTTATACTAAGAATTACTACTTAGTTTTACTAACTAAGATTTACCACTTAGTTTCCAGAATCGTTGTTTTCTTAACTAAGGTTTACTACTTAGTTCCCTTTCCCGTCAATTTGGATTGGTTAAGTGTCATTAGTCAATTCAAGCCGACTTAACCCTCTTCATTTATCCTGTCAAACTGGTTAAGTGTTATCAGTAATTCATGTTGACTTAACCCCACCACAAACCAAGTTATATTGGTTAAGTATTTCTTATTACTTAACCTTACACATTCACCCTGTATTGGTTCAGTGTTCCTTTTTAACTTAACCTTACCCGTCTGTTTTAACTAACATGTTATTAACGGTTAAGTATTATCCCTTCATGTTTTAGACTTAACCCTATTCCTTTATCAAAATTTGATGGTTAAGTGTTCAAGTTTACTTAACCCTACGGTCTAGCCCAGCTAACATATCAAATTGGCTAAGTGTATTAAATCTTACTTAACCCCAACCTCTAGTCTAGTTAACATGTTAATTTGGCTAAGTGTATTAACTTTACTTAACCCCACTTTCTAGACTAGTTAACATGTTAATTTGGCTAAGTGTTTTCTTAGTTACTTAACCTCTACAAATCTTGTCTTGTTACCATGAGTTTGGTTAAGTGTCCCTATGGACTTAGCCCTCCGTTCTAGCTTAACTGTGCTTAAGTTGGTTAAGTGTTCCTATGGACTTAACCCTCCCATCCTAGCTTAACTGTATGAACCTAACCCCACCTACCAGTCTTGTTATCATGTAGAGTTGGTTAAGTGTCTTAGTTAACTTAACCCTAGCATTCTTGTTCTAGCTTTAACTAAATAAATTAAACCCACGACCACTCACATTAGATAGATATTGTTGCGATTATTGGATGTGCCGGTTGGTTCCGGGCAGGTTTACATCGCAACTCAGTCTAACCTCGGGTTAGGCCTATTCATGTTCTCTGGTTCAAAGGGTTTTGATTAATTTTCAAATCAGGTTTTGAAAGTAACCATCCCGTCCGTCGGATCAGTTAGGGATAGCCAGGGAGAGCAGGAAACTTGTATTTTCCAAACCCAAGCCTAGACACTATCCTCTCTGTCACCCTAGGACTTTCTGGTGTATTATCAAAAGAGATGTCGTTAATAAACCTTTAATTTGTCTAAATTAGTATTTCCTCATTTAGGACAAATTCTATAAGTAAATTATTCCTAATTTACTTATTTCCCAATTACTCTTTTTATGTAAATTGTCAACATTTATTCTTATGTCCCATTCTCCCCTCTATATCATAATTATGCCCTTTTGGTATGTAAACTATACCAAATTAAGTGTCACTAACCATGATTTTGCTAAACCTGATAGTTATTCCCAACTGTGGCCAATTTCACGTTTATGCCAATATACTTACCGTGCCAAATTAGCTAATCCAATTCCGATTCAACATTCTAATTCACATCAAACTAGACTTATTACTCTAGTCACAATTCATGTAAATGCTAGATTTACCCGCTAATACTAGGTTCAAATTATACATCCTATAATTCATATCAAAATTATCCAATTTGCATGCCGTAATGCATGTTCCCAATTTATGCCAATTTCCAAGTTAAAAACTACGCTTTAGTAAATTTCATATTTTGCCCAAATTGTATTCCCACCGTTCGTATAATCGTGATTCAATCTAGATTATAGATAAATCTAGATTCGTAGAAAATAGGGAATGAACCAAAGATGCTATGCAAAAGATAGACATAATAACTGGCATAAAAAGGGTTGAATAACAACGTTGGTTCGAGAACATGGGTAGACCTAACTTAATAGGTAAATTCCCAAGGTCTATAACCAAAGAAAACCAAGAATAGACAGAATAGAGACGTAGGTTCAAGAACATGGGTAGACCTAACTTAATAGGTAAATTCCCAAGGTCTAAAACCAAAAATAACCAAGAATAGACAAAATAGATGATCGGGTTTAGACCCAATTTTCATAGTCACAAAACTTAAGCAACACTTTCCTAGTCATGAATCACAGGTGTTTAATCACAGATGTCCTTGTTATGTCATAGGCAATAGTTTATATTTCTAATCAAAGGCTTAGTCAAGGAAATAATCCTCATAGTCCCAGTCACAGTCATAGGCAATGTTCATAGTCATAGGCAATGTCCATAGTCATAGGCAATGTTCATAGTCATAGGCAATGTTCATAGTCATAGGCAAATGTTCATGGCCATAGGCAATGGTTTTTAAGGTCCATAGTTTCATAGTCACGGTCTTATTTGTCCTCGAATCATAATAGTTCTTAATTAGGTTCAAGAGTATAGGCACTGATTCGAATAGAGAGAGAGATTTGGCATATTCTTTTATTCCTTTAATTTCATGTCACGAACAGAGAAAAACGTTCAAATCTAGAAATAACTGACTTACAGGGATTAGATTAGAATAGAAAGATGGCGTTGCTATGATTCGTAGAAAAACAATCGTTGAAGTTGTTTGAACCTCCTCTTGAATCCTAGCTTGACTTGAACCCCTTCTTGAAGCTTTAATCTTGATTCGAATCTCCAATTAGAAGAAGAACTATAACTTGTTTTAGTGGAGAATTAGATTTATTTTAATGGTGGAGGCTAGAGTAGAGAGAAGCAGCATGTAAATGCCTTAGAGAATTTGTGTGGAGGAACCCTTAGGTCTAGGCATTCTTTTATAGGTGTAGAGAGTGTTTTAGGGCCCTTAGATCATCATAGAAGCCATCAGAATCGCACAGGTCGAATACACATCATCCAACCACTCAAAAGGAGACACGTCAGCACAGAACACTCCAGAATTCGGTGCTGGATTTATATGGGCGCACTTGGCAAGTGCGCCAGTGCATTTTTGTACTGGCGCACTTCACAAGTGCGCCAGTGCATTCTGGTCTGTTTCCGGTTTCTCTGCCTAACTTCATTCGTCCATATCTCCTTCATACGGAGTCCGATTTATGCAAACTCGGACTCTATCTCAAGCAGAATTTCGAGACGAACGCAATGGCGCAACCCGTTTCCCTTAATTCTTCTTTTAAAAATTAATTATACCCTAATTTGTGAATCTTAGTGTTACAGGATTACGGGGTGTTACAAGTGTGGTGTGACTGATCCGGTGTAGTAACCGATCCGGTGCCTTGCAATTGACTGACCCGGTTCCTTAATTCAGACCGACCCATATGATTAAGGACGATTCATATTTACGACTGAGCTGATCCATTCTGAATGGTCCGACCCGGCACTTTGAACTGTGTTTTAATAGGGTTAACATTTGCCCCTCGAAGCTTGTATTTTTTGCTTGCGAGAAGTTCGGGCTTCGAAATAAACGTTGTTGTTGATATATTTTACATCAAGATTCAGTTATAGCTTTTTGTCTGCTATGATGAACCGTTCTTTGAATTCATATGCTTCATGTTGCCTGTTCTATAATTAAAAAAAGAAATTGCACAGTTTTGGACTTGTACTTCACTATCGGTCTTCCATATCGATAGCGGGTTAGATAACCGTCAGAAAATGAATTATAACGAATTTAGTCTTGAATTGAATATGGTGTTTGCACAGAATTATTCTACTTGACAGTTTAAAACTCATCAAATGTTATCTGCACATACACAATATTCTAATTCGAATCCGCTTTAACGCTTAAAATCACTTAGTGAATTTCAAACATCATCTCTTTAATGACTTACATGATGGTGTAAGATATTTCACATTTGAGAAATACACAATCGTAATTTATCCTCTGCTTCTCTTTGAAGAAGTTTTTGATTATTGATGCCCCCAGCTCTGGAGGTCATCACCAGTCTTCATTATGAGAAGAATTTTTTCTATAGCTCAATTTTTGTTTGCTTTGTTGATCAGTTTTGACATTGGAGTTCCATTGGATTCCCCGTGTTTTGGAGAGGTCATTTAAATCCAACGTTTTGTCTTTTCCTGTTGACT
Source organism: Allium sativum (assembly GCA_030737875.1). Lineage (NCBI taxonomy): Eukaryota > Viridiplantae > Streptophyta > Magnoliopsida > Asparagales > Amaryllidaceae > Allium > Allium sativum. Next base: position 703,777,176 of record CM060913.1, on the reverse strand, counting down.
GACTTGACATTGTAGAGTTCATTGAATGTTGATCTCTGCTAAGGAGAAGCTGCTTTTTCTAAGGAAAAGATTTTTGGTTGTCGCATCATTTTACAATGCTATCTCCTACGAAGTTGGGTGAGGGGTGAGGTTGCATCGATCTGCAGAACGAAAATCAGTCACCGGTCGGAGTCACTTAACTTGGTGATTGATCGCTACCCGACTGAGGTGCCCTAGACTCCCGCAAACCTTTGGGAAAAGATTAAGGTTGATTCAATCCATGGAGCGGGCATCAATCATCGGTCGGAGTCACTTAACTCGGTAAGTGATCGCTGCCCGGTTGAAGCATTCTGGACCTCCATGAACCATAAGGTAAGGTTAAGGTTGATTCACGGAGTGGTGATCAGTCATCGATCGGAGTCACTTAACTCGGTAAGTGATCGTTGCCCGACTGAAGCATCCTGGACCTCCATGAACCATGAGGTAAGGTTAAGGTTGATTCACGGAGCGGTGATCGGTCATCGGTCGGAGTCACTTAACTTGGTAAGTGATCGCTGCCCGACTGAAGCATCCTGGACATCCATGAACCGTGAGGTAAAGGTTAAGGTTGATTCACGGAGTGGTGATCGGCCATCGGTCGGAGTTACTTTACTCGTAAAGTGATCGCTTCCTGACTGAAGCATCCTGGATCTCCACGAACCATGAGGTATAGGTTAAGGTTGCATCGATCCATAGAGAAAACCTCAGTCATCGGTCGGAGTCACTTAACTTGGTGAGTGATTGCTGCCCGACTGAGGTGCCCTAGACTCCCGCAAACCTTTAAGGTTTTGGATCCATGGCTACTTGCTGACTTCATGGGCATTTGACTTATTGGGACTTTCTCGATCTACCATTGAATCGGTGTTATTGGGGTTGTCTCACTTGAACTGTGTTTTAACAGGGTTAAATATAGGGAACATTAGTTGTGCTGCATCATCGACCATATGTCTATGAGATTCGTCGTACTAACTTCATCATCAGTGACCTCATCTGACTATTCTTGATTATTAGGGGTTACAATTTCTCCATGACGATCCCACAACAAACAATTGGGTACGAAACTGTGTTGGTGCAAATGAACCTTAACCATATTCTGTATTAAATAATTCAACCATTTGCACCTACTACATGGATAATGAATTTATTCATTGTTTCCAATATTACTTAAAGCAAATTCGATGAGCACGTGCACCTGTTAAGAAAATGTTCAATTATAGTGCCACTAATCTCCCTTCTTTGATGCATCCAGCTCCGATAAATAAAATAATTGACCATTTTTCCTGCTTTAAAACCTATGATGAAAAGTAAAAAAATTATTAATCGCCGTTTTATATTTTGTTTATATTTTAATTACTGCTTTGGTAAACATATACTAAATTTTATATTTTTTTTACAAACTTTATTTTTAAATAAATGATTATTAGTTAGTCGACACTTATGTGTCATCTCTAATGGTCGTTCATCCTTCTTCCCATTACAAACACAATAGTAATTAAATTCCATAAATCATATCATTTTAAACGATCTCCCAGCATTTCGACAGCATTTCCTCTATGTTCCTTGTATCATACACAAATATGTGTACATATGTAAAGAAAAGGAAATGCCTCGAAATTTTGTGAACCGTTTAAAGTGATATGATTTACGAAACATAATTACTTTATAGTATTTGTAACTTGTCCCATACAGGGACAAATCCGACAAATGTTGTATCAGATGAATAGGGATGTCCGTTGTAGAAAATACAAATATCCATATAACGATCATAGACAACACTTGTCGGACGAGGCCAAATAATATCTATGAATTTCAACATTTGTTTATATCAGATTATATATTTAATTTTTTGTGTATTTTACCGTTTTATTGCATATGTACTAAATTATGTATTTTTATAATTTATTGAACTCTAACTACGACGATCCCTGTCAAAATCATTTGAAGTCATCCAAAACTTATTATACACCAATCCAAAAAAAAAGTATCCAAAACTACGATCAATCCTAACATAATATATACCTTGTGTTTGCATAAATTATACTATTTGCAAACTCTATTACACACCTACGTTCAATACAGATCAAATCATCTTTAACATACATAATATACTAAATTATAAAATATTGTAATTTGTAGTAATTTGATTATTATGATGATGATAATGGCAATTAGAGGTAATATGATGTAATAAACATACACTAGCAATTATGAGTCAATCATAATCTAAATTAGTCCTTAAATAAAAAAAAAACTGAATAATAGGGTTTAAGGAAATTACCCGATTTTGCAAGCGTGGAGGTGTAAGGCCCCAAATTCAGATGCATCCATGGCCAATTCTTTTCTTGAAGTGTTTGGGGAAAAGAGTGAAAGAGTAGTGACATTGGGAAGGTGGAAAGGTTTGTTTGAATCAGAGAAGGGAGAGGATAGTGCGTAAATTCAGGGAGAAGAGAATGAAGGGAGAATAGTGGATCAGAGAAGGAGGCAGAGTAAGGGAAGAAATAGGAGGTAAAGATGAGCAAATATGAGAATAGTAAAATTTGGAATAGTAAAATTTGTAAAAGAAGCAGGCAAGATGTAAGTAGAATTTGTATTAATTTTTTTCACACCCTTTTTACATGAGTCACAACACCATACATAGTGGTGCATTACAAACGTTCATAATCACTCTTTTTACAATTGTACCCAGTTACATTTAAACGTGGGTCAGGACCGTTGTTGGCAGATCTGGGACATAACATTCCCTTCGTCTTCAAAAATCCTTGTCCTCAATGTTGAGTCAGAGCTTCTCCATAATTTCAGCATCTTTACATTAGTTCATTTCGCTACCACCCGAATCAAATATGAACATTTTCTTTTCAATGGCTTCAACATTGACATTGGTTGCACTAAAGAGAATTCCTGCATCGAAAGCTCTCATCTCTTGCTTCTTTTCTCTTGAATTGTCACTCTTTTGCTCTAACAATCTTCCTTGTTGAATAACTAAAGTGTAGAGTGCAAGCCTTTTGTATGCCTTCTTGATAAAAAAATTATCAATGGTAAACTGGGTGCAAAAACAGAAAAATTAAATTTCCTTCTTTTGACCAATTCTGTGGGCACGATCTTGTGCCTGCATATCAACTTGTGGGTTCCAATCACTGTCATAAAGAATCACAATATCCGTTGTTGCAAGGTTAATTCCTAGGCCACCTTCTCTGGTAGAAAGCAAGAAAACAAAGTTCTCCCCTCCAGGACAATAAAAAGATTCAGTGGAAACGTCTTGATCATCACCACCAGTGCTTCCATCAATACGACAATACTGATATCCCCAGAATGTTAAATAATGTTCTAAGATATCAAGCACTCTAGTCATTTATGAAAAAGTAAGAACCCTTGAATTCCTCTCTATAAGCTTGGGAAGCAATTTATCTAGTAAAACCATTTTCCCTGCATTTTCAATGAGATGATCTCATGTGGTTATAGTGACCTGGTTCAACACCATAAAACAAATATGGATAATTATAGCATTTTCTAAGTTGCATGCAAATGTTAGCAAGTTACTTGCGTTCTGATCCAACATTTAGCACCTCTAGGTTTTTTTGAAGCATGGCACGATAGTATTATTTTTGCATTGTGACATACCCTTTTTCAGTATACTTTCTTCCATAGGAGGTAACCCCTTTTCAACATCAGATTTTAGTCTTCGAAGAAGAAAGCCCAAGTGCCTTATGCAGTTGCTGAACAACCGCCATTTGATCAATATCTCCTGAAATTTGGAACAACTCATCAAATGTCTTAGCATATCCAAATATTTTAGGTAATAAGAAGTTTAGAAGTGACCATAGCTCATGAAGATTGTTCTGAAGTGGGGTGATGTAATTAGAAGTCGGTATTTGCTACTAAAGAGTCGTGTTGTTTTGGAAAGTTGGGAATTTTCATTCTTTATCCTGTGAGCTTCACCAATAATTATATGCTGCCAACTTAAGTGTCAAAATACTCTATGATCACCATTTCAAAATAAGAAATGCATACATCAAATTTCCTAAGGACTAACAAATTCTCCCAAATATATTGCCTTTCTTCACGATTTCCTAATAAATTCACAGCACATAAAACAGGACAGAAGCGTTTTATCTCATTCATCCAGTTACCAAGTTTGGATTTTGGTGGAACCACCATGTGAGGTCCAGTAATACCTCTAAACTCATGCAAATAACCCAACAGGGAGATTGATTGTAACGTTTTTCCAAGGTCCATCTCATCAGCAAGAATTCCATTAATACCATTTTCATATAGTTTAATCAACCAATTTAAACTAGCAAATTGATAGTCTCTCATCTTCCCTTGTATGCCTTTTGCTGCATTAGACATGATAACAATGTCTTGAGATCTGCCTTCAGATGGTCCATCACAGATGAAATTATTCCCTATAGTTGCATATCTCTCATTTTGCTTGTTGACTTCTTTATTTTTTTTGTATGTGTCTTTGTGTCTTCTGCAGGGGAAACGTCCACAATAGTACCTTTCTCCATGTTGATCATTAAAATTTTCTTCCCTACTATGATGAAAATATCTTGGAGAACAAATATTATACTTAGAGTCAGCACGTCCATCATAATCATCCTCATCATGCTTATTCCCTACTTTAAGCTTAGCCTTCTCAAGACCAGATTCAACAACTGAAGAAACATGAATTCTTGGATCTGAATGATGACCTGTTGGTTTAGAAACTAGAACAATGGTGATATATGAGTTAGGTAAGGGAGGTTCTTGAGAGTATCCAAGTAGTGGTTGTGGTGTAGCAGTAGTTGGATCCTCAATTTGTAGGGAATCTTGGACATAAGAAGAAACAGGCCTGACATTAGCATCACAAGAAGTAGCAGCCATTGTAGAATTCTTAGAGAAATCAATAGTGTTTGAATTCTTTGACATTTCATCCAAGATCATAGAAAGGAGTCCAAACTAGATCTAAATTGTAACCTTCTGGGTACTTGTTTGTTAATTGATGCAAATATTCCAAATTTTATAAGTAAACCCACTGATCCTCTTATTTTCAAAATTTAAGAAATGACGTAATGAATGGATGCTTTCAAGAGAAGAAATAGTATCACCGGTCTTTTTTGGTTATAGATCCGATATTAATCTTTATGTCGCTTAACTTCAGGGATTCCAAGGTCTCGATCGAATGCTCTAATTCTCCTATAAGCCATGACGTTGATTCTTAAATCGAACTAGGATCTTTCAATAGATAAGGGCCAGAAATTTGCTCATCATAAGGCTTTGATACCAATTATAAGGCCTCAATTTCAGATGAAGTCATAACCAATTCTTTTCTTGAAGTGTTTGGGGGAAAGAGTAGTGATATTAGGAAGAAGGAAAGGTTGGTTTGAATCAGAGAAGGGAGAGGACAATGCAGAAGTTCAGGGAGAAGAGAAATGAAGGGAGAATAGTGGATCAGAGAAGGAGGCAGAGTAAGGGAAGAAATAAGAGGTAAGAAGGAGCAGATATGAGAATAGCAAAATTTGTAAAAGAAGCAGGTAAGATGCAAATAGAATTGTACTAATTTCTTCACACCCTGTTTACATGTGTCACAACACCTTATATAGTGGTGCATTAAAATGGCTCATAATCACTCTAATTACAATTGTACCCCTGTTACATTTAAACGTGGGTCAGGCCCATTGCTGGCAGATTTTGGGCATAACAGGAGGGTGGAGAGGGGTTGCAGCACATCGTAGGTGGCATCAGAGCTTGTTTGGAGCGGTGGCAATGCTGGAGGAGGTTGGGAAATGGAGATTTGGGGTTATTTTTGTGTTGGGGAAGACAATGAGCTGAAGGTCGCGGGTTCTGGAAATTATCATGAAATTTCCAATGACTTCCAACGGCCGCAAACAGTCCATATTCTAATAACTTCAGACGACTTGTTTAAAAATCAACGAGCCGTTGGAAGCCATTGGATGAACCGTTGATGGCCGTTGGAATATGAGCGTTGGAATACACTGTAGTTCTTATAATGGAAGGGAAATAAAATAGAATGTGAATGCAGTGGTTATCTTAGCATACAACATTCAGGCCTTGGACCTTTCGAACAGTATGAGACCATGCATTTTAATCCACTTGCAGGTAATTATTTCTCTGGCAATTGTTGCAGTAGGTAATTAATATATTATGCACCATTAGTTTCCATAAGGTATATTTGTGTACACATGGTCTGATGATTTTGTTAACATTCAAGGACATAGATAGCTACCATTGGCTAATTGGAAGAGTAGATGATTTCATTAATGTCTGGTATTTTTAAGAAACTACAACCGAATTGATGATACCTGATCAATTAATCGTTTTTTAACAATTTGATTATGATTTTTTTGTATCAATTGCAGTGAACATCGTATTAGGACAACAGAGGTTGAGTCTGCACTAGTTTCTCATCTCAATGTGCAGAAGCTGCCTTTGCCGGTATTGAGTACGAGGTAGGGAAAACTTTATGGTTCTTAGTTTGAAAATGATAACGTTCTCTTGAAATTTAGAGCTATTATATAATGTTGTATCCTGATTCTAGGTTATATGTCAAGGCATTTATTTATAGTGAAGAACATAAAAGAGCTCATCATGACAGTCAGATAACAGGTATTATATTACTTTTTCATACTTGACCGGATACGTAAGAATTTTTTTCAGTGAAGCTGTCAAAGATTAAAGTGAATTTGACATTTTTGTTTAAGACCAGTATGCAATTTTCATTTAATATTTTAAAAATTAGAGTGAACTTTTATTGAATTTTTTATTGTAAATGGTAATTTGACCTTTTTATTATTGTATGTGTTGAATTTTCATTGAATTCATAAAATTGATCAAATTATCATATTAGTTGTGAGGTTAGTTGAAATTAGTAAAGATTACAACCAATATATTTTTCCATTGAAATTATGCACTCGAACAGACAGTTTTCTCACCGTTGTGCGATAGTTAATATCAGTCCCGGTATTAGTAAATGCAAAACATCATGACATTAGCGCCAATTTTTTTATATTTTGTGTTTCTTTCTTGTTCTTTTCGCCTTGTCCATGGTGTTGCTGCAGTGTAATTAGACATAAGATTGTCCAAAAATTAAAGGAAGAACGATGACTATAAGCTCAATTCAACTCATATGTGTTTGAAATATAATCCCCGATTTGAACAGTAGCTTAATTCCTTGTCAACTCTGGGTTCCTTATTGACTACACCTTAATTATGAAAAATCTTTTTGACAACAACATCAAATATCCCATACAAAAAAAACTTATCATCCATTTGTAAAGGAAAATTTCACTTGGACACAATACAATGACACAAAAGTAGACATAATAAATCTCAATTATTGCATCTTTTCCTAAATTTTACCTTTTTTTTAAAGACAAACAAATTCAACAATCTATAATTCGTATATCTAATTTTGTATCCCAATAAGCGTTCACATCTAAAAAAAATACGATTAAAATGATACTATAACTAATCAGATGTAAGGTGGTGTTTGGTTTATATTTTATTTTTAATTTTGAGTTTTCAACCTTAGTTACAAAAAATGGATAGAGTAAACGAACGACAGAGGGAGATGGAAGGAAGATGATGGGGACGACGGGCAGATTGGAGGGACGACGTGCAGATTGGAGGGACGACGGAAAGATGAATTGTGTCACATCCTTTTGTTATTTCCCAAAACATGAAAAATAAGAAAAAGTTGTTTTTCGTTTTATATATTAAATTAGTTTTCTAAAATGTTCATTTTACACGGTTTAAGTATGTCATTTGCAATTTTGTGACGACCAAAGCATAAAACTAAAAAGGATAAACTGAACGCACCTTAAAATTTTCAGTTTTAAAATGTTCAAGTTCACCTAAAATGGATTTCTTTAAAATCTAATTAATATTTCTAACGAAAATACACAATTAAAATTGTACGTATGTACTGACCGTTAAAAATGCATACATCTATGTTTTATACCAAATATTTTCATCCTAATTATAAATATTTGCAATTATAATTGAATTTGTTACAAAATAAAAATCGGAAGTCCACACTGCAAATTGAAGCATTATAAAATTTAAACATTATATTAAGTAACTATTTTACAATTATGTACATGCAAATTTTTGTAATGACATTAAATATGTTTATTTGTAAAATATGAGAATATGTTTGTTAATTTCTTTTTTTATTTTGGTTTTTCATTTATACAACGCTTTAAGCGCATTATATCGAGAAAAACTATAATTTTAGAAAACGAATTTTATATACGTAATGAAAAATAAATTTTTTAATTAGAAGGATGAAAGACAATTCATAATTTCATGGAATTTTTTCATTTGGGCCAGTTTTGAAAATTTATAAGAGAAATAGGCCACTTTCAAAACTAATTATAAAAATAGACCACTTATTTTTACTGGCGTTATCCTAGAAAACGACAGTTTAAATTATTATTTTTTTAACAAAGGCGACATCCCAGATCACGTTGGTATTTGGGATAACCTTGGCATTATACCAGATAAAGCTAATTGGCGTTATCTGGGATAACGCTCAGAGATGTTCAACTCTTCAACCCCCTTCTTCCCTTTCCCATTTCATCCCTTTTCCATTTTTCACAACTCCACTTCTTTAAAAAAAAAACTTTTGCCCATTTTTTTTGAAACTCGTACAAAGTTAAAATCATATTTCCATTAGAAGATCTACTAATCAATCAACTAGTTATCGATCCCATTTTGTTTTCAAGGTATGGTTATTTACAATTTAATTTTGTAATATATGATTTTAGGTATGTTTTGACGTTTGTTTCATTGTATATAGTGAAATTGTTGTTGTTTTGTATGTCGAATGACTCCTAAATGTATTCCTACCATATGTTATTATGATGGTGAATTGATGGAAGATGATGATAACTTTGGAAAATACGTTGGAGGGCCATATAAACCGGCAAAATTGGTTCAATGTTGTAACTTGGTTTAGTTGAAAGATTCGATAAATAAATCGACTAAGATTAAATACGATGAATTTGACATTGATTTGGTTTGTAACTGGCCTACGGATTCTGAATCGAAAGCCATTAAAATAGCCGATGATGATGTTTATATAATGTTTTCAACGACAAGGAAATCCATAAAGCTTTCTGTTATAAAGAGCAAACATGTTCAAGTAGTAGAAGAAACATCTCCAGTAGAAGATAACCTTGAATGTCAAAATATTGATGAAATAATTAGTCATTAGAATGTATTGTCCAGCTTTAATCCGTCGAGCTTTAATACTTCATCCTTTGGTTTTCTACCATATACAAGTTGTCAACATGATATTCGATACAATGACCCCAATTCTACTCAAGGAAGTTTCACACATATGATGGAAAGGTTGATTGCATTTTGGTTATGTGTTGGATCTATAAGCATATGTTATTACTGTAGTTATTAAGTACTTTGTTTTGTATGTAGTCTTGTTACTCAACAATCAAATCCTTTCTACTCTGCTGAACTGACAAATTATTACATGTCCCCTTTCTTGCTTCCTACACAATCTGAGTTACAACATTTAAGACAGAGGTGTGTGAAATATTTACAGTTAACTTGTTGCTTTGTATGTGAAAATAATACATATATGGTTCTCATGTGTCACATTTTTTGAATATTCAGTGCTTAAATCCAGGATATTGCTACGCAATAGATACCCAAGGAGTAAACGAGGTCATTGTAGCAAATGAGGCACCAGACAATATTGAAAAGGACACGGTTGGAGTTGATGAAGGGGAGTTTGAGGACCCTCCATAACATAAACGTAGTGAGCATACAAGAGAATGACGTTTCTTGGATAGATAGTATGCAAGTAAATAACGAACCATTTAACTATGATTTTCTGATTTAGAAGATAGATTTCCTGAAGATGGTGAAGAGATTGAAATGGAAGTACCCCTTTATGATGACTTATGTACGGCCCAATTAATGGCGAAGTCAATTGTTGCAGATATTCAATTCAAAAATGAGATATTTTCGACGTTAAGTGTAAACGGTTCAAAGTAGGTATGATTTTTGAAATAAAAAAAAACAAAAAAAAATCAAACAACAATTAAGTGAATGGTCAATTCTTCATGCTGTCTCCTTCAAATCAATAAAGTCAAATAAAACCAAGTACACTGCTACTTGTAATGTCAATGTTAATTGACCATGGAGAATTCATGCAACTGTGTCAAGAAAATCCTAGCAAAGTTGGTGGATTGTAAAAAAATATCCAAGTGAACACAAATGCGTGAATCCAACAGTTAACTCAAATAACAAGCAGGCAACGTCCTCATTTCTGGTTTTGAAGATCTTACCGTTCATTAAATATTATTTGAATTAACCGCTGGCACTGTATAGGTTTTAATGGAGGAACAATTGTTTGTTAAGATTAGTTATATGTAGGCACGGAGAGCGTTGAGTAAGGCAATTGAAAAAATATACGGTGATTGGGCAGAATCATATAGTACCTTAAGCTAGTATTTCACAAAAATTGCATGAAAAAATCTGGCAAGCGTTGGACATGTTATTACGGACGAATTTGAAGTGTTTGAATGTGCTTTTTGGGCATTTGGACGCTGTATTGAAGGATTTGCACATTGTCGTCCATTATTGTGTATTGATGGTACACATTTATATGGGAAACGCAAAGGAACATTGCTAGTAGCTACTGCTGTTGACGCGGATGACCATCTATATCCATTGCCATATGTGATTGTTGAGTCTGAATCTGCGTATAGCTGGGATTGGTTTTTTGCTTGCATGCACCACTTCATTCATACTGTTAATGATCGTCGAATTACTTTTATTCCAACAGAATGATTGGCATACCGAGTGCGTTATCCGAGATAATGCTTTGTTGATTGCTCACTGCCTCCAAAAGAGGCAGTGAGAAAATTTAGGCGTCGCAACACAAGACGACAACAAAGCATATTACAAAACGACCAAGCAATCAACATATACTATTTGACCAACAAGGAAACTACATATCCACCAACAAAACATAATCATATCCTAATTACGTAACGAACAAAACAATAACATATCCAAATTACATAATGAACATAACAAAAACATATCCAAATTACATGATGATTTTAAGGTTCTACATAAAACATCGTACGAAATAACATATCCACCAATAAAACAATAACATATCGAACCAGCCCAAAGCATCGTACGGAATCATTTCATAGGTAAAACCATAGCAAATTGTTCATTAAAAGTTTAAAATCACATCGTTTACTTCAAATGTCTCAAAAGCGGAGGAGTTTTTCTTTTTGATCGTGCCTCAAGTCTTTCCTCCTCTGGTGTTGACTCCTTCTTTTCATTTTCCTCTTCCAGGCTGCCCTCATCTATATGTTATGTAGGAGGTTGTGAACTTACGACCGGTACGGAATGCTGCGAAGGCGACTCACCGGACGCTTGACCCTTCTTCCCATTCCTGCGACTTTCATACTTCTTACACGGTGAGTGAGTTGTAGGTAGTTGAAAAACATCCAATTGAGTAGTTGGCGGCAGAGGTAGTGTAGGAGGTCGTGGTCTATCCATTTTGTTAGATAAAAAAGAATGGAAAATATGTTTAAGCGGCAAGCACTTCCCTTTGATTTTCTCCAGAATTTCTCACTCTAACTCATCCACTAACTCAAGTGCGCGGTAAACACTATCTGCCTGTAAATAAATACAAGAAGTTAAATCATTTGAAAGTCTTATATACCCTAAAAATTGAAAACGTACCACATTATTTTCAAGAGGAGCTCTAGGTGTGTACGAAGGAGGAAATGCAGGGGGATGTAGTGGTGGTCTTGGAAACATGTACGACGCGTAATGTTCTAGTACCATGCCATGTACACTTGCTCGGTTAGCGGGGCATCATGTTCTTGTTCTTTACACGCATAACGATTATCCTACAAAGCAAGTATGTAATTGTACAACTCATCGTTTACTTTAATTTGATAATAAGGAGCGGGAAGAGGAAGATGCTGACATAGTCCAAACTGCCTCATGACTCTGTCCGTAAGATGAAATGCACAGTTTGCCAGTGAAAATAAAAGCAATCTGGCTCTCCATAGCCCTCTGGACTCGGTGCATAGTGTGGGTAGCGACTGTAGGTCTTCTTCACTGTAGGAGTTCCACATCACTACATCAGTGGAAAGAACATCTAATTCATTCATATATAGAATAATAAATTGCGTCTAGGAGTCTTTTTGGTATTTTTAGGTCCGATCCACCTGCACATACACAAATGTGTTTACAAATTACGATGAACGCAAATGTCTATCAACCCAAAATAGTAAATAAATTTGTACCTTGCTGCATACGGCTTCGTGTTGTCCATTATCGGCCTCTTTATTTGTGACGGCCCGCCCCGCACCAACTGGCATTTCTCCGAAAGTGTGTTGTACACATGCCCGACTAGCACGGAATGGTCGCCAATGAAAGGAAAGAAGAGAATGAACTAATCGGAAACCCTGTAGAATGTCTCACAGCGCATGGAACAAAATATAATAATAATGTACTTGACATAAAACAGGTGAGACAGTGCATAAGCTGATAACTAAAACCAACATCAACATCATCATCAGAGTGGCGGAAATCCAAATACAGCTTATTACAACTTTCCAAATTACTGTCTCTAAACAAAAGAAATAAAGGTACACCACTAATGCTCAAAGTAGTGACCGCAACAACACGGGGAGAATGTCTATATATATATATATATATATATATATATAATACGTGGAAGCCTCCTGCTCGTCTCCGGTACAGCTACTCGTGCATACCACCTAACCTGTCTCTAGTCTGCTCGAGAGAGCACCCAGAGTAATAAGAAGAGACATAAAACTCTGGGTCAGACAAAAAGTCTGGTATGAGCGATAAGCAGCTAAACAAAACAATAACAGTTATACTAAACCATACCTGAACCTGGACCTGCAACCAAAGAGTTAGCATTACATACCGTACAATACTCTAAGGTGCCTCTGAATAGGTGGTGTAAAGATAACGGGGGTGGGGGTGTGCATGTCATAATGATGGCAAACAAATCAAGCATAGCAACCATCCTCACATCTCTCACTCAGTGCGTAAAGTATACAATGTCCACCACTGTCAATCACTCGACCCATCGAAGTAGTGACGGAGTTCTACTTGTACAACTACTGCTATTACCAAGCTTATCCCATGGAGTCATGACCAAATCTTTACAAATGACCCCACTTCATTGGTCTGTAGCTCTTTAGTCGTACCTAGGCCGCTGTGGCCCTGAATCCGTTCACGTACCCCCTACACATAGTGATATAAAGTTACTGACATCGACAACCCCTTAGCACACGTCCCACAGCAAAGCCCAACTCATGAAGTCGACTTGTTAGTTCCCAACTGGATATTGAGTACAAACTTCCCATTGGACTACCTTCGCATCTCGGGTTCTGGTCGTCACCTTCTTCTGCGGATCGGTCTCCATTTCTTTGCTTCACTTTGCTTCAAGTCGTGGTCATCAGCGCCTCGGTTCGGATCGTGAGTCAGCCCCCATCGGTTCGGTTCGGTGCCCAAGTTCCGTCAGGTTGTGCACCCTCACCTAGGTCGGTTCGTAACAATGCTCCAGGCTCGTGCTCTTCATGACAAGTGGAAGGATCCCTGGTCGGATCGGGTCGGGCCTTCATTACCAATTCAGATCGGAGATCCTCAGATGCGAGCGGATCGGTCTTGGTCACCCCTGGCGGATCGGGTCATGTTCCTCAAGCTTCTCCATGGTGCATCGGTTCGAGTCGGAGTGGCACACGAGAGGCGGATCGGGTCGGAAGCTACTAGTGTGGGCGGTTTAGTTCGTGCTTCTATCCGATCTGATCGGTTCGGGTACTTTCCTGCACTTTGTCCAGCAAGCTGTTTACACCATTCGACAGCATTTTCGACCAATCTAATACTTCTAGACAATCACAAATCATACCATACAGTCATAGCAACATGTATAATCATCCACAAACAGCAAAACAACAATCATAGCATGTAAAATGGATGAAACATACTCAAAACCCCATATTTTCCCTTAAACATGTTTAGGCAAAACTAATGATATGAGTAGTAAAACTTAGCCAAATCAAAATAAATTTCTAACAGAGGTCTAAAAAAATTATTTTCGAATTTATAAATATTTATCCAGAATTTAATCATGTCTAATTTCGTTAATCTTCACTAATTGCCTTAATTAATCATAATTAGTGAGGAACTATGCAAATCACTCACCTTGGCCACAAGTAAAACCTTTAGAACTAAAACTCTACTGTTTGGGCGCAAATACCAATCCAACATAGCAGCTCTACCTCGATTCTTGTGTTAATCCTCCTTGATTTGATGTTGCTAAGCCTAATCCTTGATTAGAAAGTGATTTGGAGGTGTTTTAGAGGTTGGAGGCCATTGTTAGGTTGAAGAGAGGGTTTGTGGCGGCTGGAAAATGAGTGAAAAACTGAAATCCTAATCCTAGCAGCCCTCAAATACCTCTAATCCCGAAATCCCCCACTGGGCCTAGCTGTTAATCACCCAGTTAAGCTCAATTAAGCTGTTTTTCACTATCTGAAACTTGTTTCAGCCATATCTCCCAAACGGTAAGTCCGTTTTGCTAATGTGACCACTCTACGGAATTGTAAACCATCATCCGGAGCCAAAGGAATTGGTTTCAAATCAAAACTCCTTTCCAATCAAAAGTTATGGCCAAAACAAGATTAGCTAGGGGCAAAATGGTCATTTAAAAATCGGGAAAAATCATGAACATGGGAAATGACCTTAATAGTCGTCTCCCAAAGTTACATGACCATACGACTTCGTATGTGAAAGAAATAAATATTCTACGATCCTTCGATGCGTAGAATGCAGGTCGTTACACACCCCCCCCCCCTTTAAGAAATTTCATCCCCGAAATTCCTTAACCCAAAACATACAAAGGATCTCGCATGCCTACCAGCCACATACAACAATCAAACATGCAAAACAAACAAAACAAACCTATCCTAGCATGCGGAAAGGCTAAATCGAAACTGAAATCTTACCAGGCGAAGAGTTCTGGATACGTCTTCCTAAGCTCTCCTCTGTCTCCCAAGTACAGTCATTCTCATTCCCGCCCTACTGGACTTTGACTAATATCACCGCTTTCCTTCGCAGTTGCTTCGTATCGTTCCCAACAATACACATAGGCTTGCGGTTTCCAACCGCCTCGGGTTCAACTTCGATATCGTCCAACTGATCAGGTGAAATAGTCGCATCTGGGAAACATGAAATATGTTGTGAACTCCTGCTATCTTCTTTGGTAATTTAACTTTGTATGCCAAATTCCCAATTTGCTCAAGAACTGGGAATGGACCAACAAATCTTGGTGCTAACTTGCCTCTCCTGCCAAATCGTATCACGCTCTTCAATGGAGAATTCTTGATAAACACCAAGTCGCCAATGGAGAACTTTAATTCTCTTCTCCTTTTATCAGCATAACTCTTCTGTGTATTTTGGGCAACCTTCATTCGCTGTTGGATAACCTTAATCTTGTCTAAAGTTTCTCTTATCACATCGGGTCCAAACACAAACTTCTCACCAGTTTCTACCCAACATGACGGTGAGTTGCATGGTCTTCCGTATAAAGCTTCAAACGGAGCCATACCAATACTGGATTGATAACTATTATTATATGCAAACTCTACTAGATGCAAGTGGTCATCCCATGATCCACCAAAATCCAATATGCAAGCTCTCAAGAGATCTTCTAACACTCGATTCACCCTCTCTGTCTGTCCGTCGGTTTGAGGATGATACACGGTACTGGGATGTAGTTCTGATCCTAATGCCTCTTGTAAGCTCCTCCAAAATCCACTAGTGAACAATGAATCTTGGTCACTCACAATGCCTTTGGGTATTCCATGAAATCTCACTACCCACTTTATATACGGTTCCGCTAACTTAGCTGTCATCCTGTTTGACTTGACGGGTATAAACCTTGCACTCTTAGTCAATCAGCCCACAATCACCCAAATGCTATCATGGCCCGATCTAGTCCTTGGTAACCCATCAATGAAATCCATTGACACTTGTTCCCATTTCCATTCTGGAATTTCTAATGGTTGTAGCAAACCACTAGGCTTCTTTTGCTCAGCTTTAACTAGCTGGCAGTCCATGCATATGGATATAAATTTCCCAATGTCTCTTTTCATCCCTTCCCAATAGTAGGTCTGCTTCATGTCTCGGTACATCTTGTTACCACCGGGGTGTATAGTCAGTTTTGAGTGATGACATTCTCTAAGCACTTCATCTCTCAATCCATTGACATTGGGTACAACTAGTCTTCCATTCTTTCTAAGCCACCCATCTCGATCAAGCCCGTACATGTTCCTATCTCCGTCGATTCCCATCTTTAATTTTGAGATGATTTCCAATAGGTTAGGATCGTTCCTCTGACTGGAACCAATCCGCTCAATCAAAGTGGGTCTGATCGTCAAACTTGCTAACATTTCTGGATCCAATTCACACTTTGGTCTGAAATCATACCCACCGATGTACTCCAGTTGCTTCCATTCTAGAAGGCCCTTAAACGGGCATGTCTTCTACGCAATGCATCAGCCACCGCATTGCCCTTTCCAGGTGTATATGCGATGTCGAAATCATAGGAAGCCAAGAATTCTAACCATCTTTGCTGCCGGAGATTTAGATCTTTCTGAGAGGAGAGATACTTTAACGATTTATGATCGGTAAATGACTCAAATCTTTCTCCTAAGAGATAATGTCTCCACATCTTCAACGCAAACACGATCGCTGCCAATTCCAAATCATGTGCAGGGTATCTTTTCTCATGCGGTTTCAGTTGCCGACTTGCATAAGCTACAACCCTACCTCCTTGCATCAATACAACACCTAGTCTGGTACCACATGCATCCATATATACCGTCATTTCTTCATTCCCCTAAGGAATGACTAACACTGGTGCACATCTCAACTTTCCCTTTAGGTTCTTGAATGCATTCTCACACCTTTCATCCCAGACGAAGGCCTGATTCTTCTTGGTCAACTGAGTCAACGGTGCTGCTATCTTGGAGAAGTCTTGGATAAACTTATGATAATATCCGGCGAATCCCAAGAAACTTCTTATGTCCGTTGTATTCTTTGTTGTAGACCAATCTTGTACGGTAGCCACCTTCGCAGGGTCCACGACAATACCATTCTCTGAAACAACATGGCCCAAGAATCTCACTTCCCTCCTCCAGAAGTGACACTTAGAGAATTTTGCTTTCAACTGGTGTTTTCTCAACACCTCCATCACTATTCTCAAATGTTCCTTGTGTTCTTCCTCTGTCCTCGAATAGACCAAAATATCATCCACGAACACAATGAAAAACTTATTCAACTGATCTCTGAATACCCTATTCATAAGATCCACAAAGTATGTTTGGGCATTGGTCAGCCCGAATGGCATGACCAACCACTCATAAAATCCAGATGGTGTCCGAAATGCCGTTTTAGCTATACTATCAGCTTCCACTCTAAGCTGATGAAAACCTGTCGCGAGATCCAACTGAGAGAATACTCTCGCGCCACTCAACTGATCAAACAAATCATCTATCCGCAGTAGAGGATACTTATTCTTCCTCGTCACTTTCTTCAACTCGCGGTAGTCTACACACAAACGAAGGGAACCATCTGCCTTGGTAGCAAACACAACTGGTGCTCCCCATTCAGGAACACTCCTTCTGATAAATCCCTTCTTCAAAAGATCGCTGACTTGCACCCCGAGCTCTCGCTGCTCCCTTGGTGCCATATGACGAAGTGGCATCACTATAGGTCTGGTATCTTTCACTAAACCAATACGGAACTCAATCTCTCGGTGTGGTGGAAGCCCGGTCACTTTCTCGAAAATATCCAGATACTGGCCAACAACGGACAACCCTGACAACTCAGTATGCGGGATGTCGATGGAATTTAGAAAACTAGTCATTACCCCATCATCGGGTAGACCACCGAACACTACCCTCCGCCCATCGTCTGCTCTAGCTGTCACCAAAAGGCCCTCACAGTCTACCACCACCCTGTATCTTTGGATCCATTCGACTCCCAAAATAATGCCAAACCCAGTAAAGCCCAAAACAAAGCAATCACAACCAAACATGCATCCATGACTCGATAAGACCACATTACGAAAAATCATGCTAAGGTTAGTTGAACCACCAATCGGGTTCGTCACTACTAAAGGCCTATCGACAATTAGGCTCCAATCCCAACCTATCTACCAGGTCACTAGATATGAAAGAACTAGAAGCCCCGGTATCAAACAAAATTCTAATAGGAACATCATAAATAGAAAGCATATCTTGAATAACAACATTCTTTCCTCTCTCCGCCGCAGTGGGGCATTCTACGAAGAAGGAATAACTTTAAGGGCATATGCTTTCACCACCTGCTTTTCTTTAGGGGGTTGCGGACACTTGTCCTTGTGATGTCCCACTTGGCTACAGTTGAAGCACTTCCTATCCGCTGGCTTGGCCCGACACTCTTTGGCATAGTTGCCCTTCTTACCACAGCTGAAGCACTCAACATCTTGCTTATTCTTTTTCTTCTGGCCATCCTTGGTCTGGTTCTGCTTTCTCTTATTCTGAGAACCATTCTTGCCTCCACCGCTTGCTTGCGGCTTTGGCTCCTCTGCACATGCGACCTCGGTTTTCGACTTAGGGTAAAGACTCTCTGACCTCAATGCTTTCCCCACAATCGATTCAAACGTCACATTGATACGGTTAATAAGCCTTTCCCCCAAGTATCCATCCAAACCAGTTATGAACTTCGCGTTCTTCTTCTCGGCAGTATCAATAAGAGATAACCCATATTTTGACAAAGTGTCGAATTCGGCAATATACTCCGAGACAGCTCTACCATTCTGCTTGAGTTCCAAGAATTTCTTAAACAACACTGACTTCTGAGCAGCTGGAATGAACTTATCGCTAAAGCGAGCCTTAAACTGATCCCAAGTAATCTGATCCTCGGGAGTAGCTGCCTTTATAGAAATCCACCAATTCATTGCCCGCCCTTGTAGCTGAAGGGATGCTAGCTTTCTCTTCATCGCATCCTCGATACCCAAATCTTCGAAGATACGCTCGCAGCTATCCAACCAATCCTGAACATCCATAGCCGACTCAGTCCCGTGGAATGGCTTCCCACCAAGACTAGTATAATCCTTGTTCAGCTTGGCAAAATCGGCCCTAGGCGCCTACACTATTGGACCACCACCATTACCAGCATTGGGAGCTGCCCTCTGAACATCTCTAAGAATCTCTCTCATGAGGTCAGTAAACATCGTCCTCATATCAGCAGCATTCCCATTATTGCCTCCTCTACCGGCACCTCTTACATATCGGCTCATCGTTCAATATGTAAAGAGAAAACGTTTAACCATCTCCATAGTGGTGCTAGTGCAGTGCGACTTCATCCTTAACTATACTAATAGTATATATATAGCTTTTGAAAACCAAAATAATCACAAATACGCACTCTCATATACGTATACCATCTCTCCCTAATGTGACGGCCCGCCCCGCACCAGCCGACATTTCCTCCGAAAGTGCGCTGTACACATGCCCGACTAGCACGGAACGGTCGCCAAAGAAAGGAAAGAAGAGAATGAACTAATCGAAAACTCTGTAGAATGTCTCACAGTGCATGGAACAAAATATAATAATAATGTACTTGACATAAAACAGGTGAGACAGTGCATAAGCTGGTAACTAAAACCAACATCAACATCATCATCAGAGTAGCGGAAATTCAAATACAACTTATTACAACTTTCCAAATTATTGTCTCTAAACAAAAGAAAGAAAGGTACACCACGAATGCCCAAAGTAATGACCGCAGCAAAATAGGGAGAATGTGTGTGTGTGTATATATATATATATCATACGTGGAAGCCTCCTGCTCGTCTCCGGTACAGCTACTCGTGCATACCATCTAACCTGTCTGAGACGACCCGAACTACCCCGTGAAGGAAAGAGCGGATTGAATTGAGAACAACACACAAAAGAACGCAGACAGAAGAACATTTCATTGTATATTACAACAATTCCATTAGATTACAAGAATATACAGAGTATAAATCAATATTACACATTCGATAAATATCAGAGATTTAAATTACATTTAAATACATCGCAGCGGAAAATAATACAATACACAACTAGAAGTAATACACGGATACAGGGCTTTCCGAGTATCGTTCCAGCTGTAAATCAGGATCCTGTGAATATAAATCTGCAAAACCAAAACTACTAGCTGCCCATGTCAAAATAAGGGCACCCAGAGTTTAGGTTAAAACAATAAACTCCAGGTCAGTCATGTGACTGGTATGAGAACTAAAACAGTTATTAATCTTTATTTTTTTTAAAGTTAGGTAAATCAAGGGACCACGCCGTATAACACGGAACGGGTTTCCTCCCAAGAACACCAGTGCATAAAACAACAGCGCAATGCTAAATAAAGAACAATGAAGCTATTATAAGACCCAGGTCCCATCACACAATGCAACACAAACCGGAGGATAGGGTTTTACCTTAAAATAGCCAAAGAATGATTGATACGCTAAATTTCATGTTTTAATTCTTAATCAGACTCCAACCGCAAATTAGTAAGAGAACGATTCCCTAATTATTAAACCCGAAGGCCGAAACCAACATCAGACTAATACCCAGGAAACCACCCATCTTAGCTCGTTTCCATTTAGTTTCTGATTTTATATACAATCATAAATATCAACCATAGACGGCATGAGTGCCCCATCCCACTATGTCGCCATACTAGGCTCTACAATCAAAACCGAATTATCACGTATTGGAAATTGGATTTCCGTCTGTGAACCGAGGCCAGGGATCGTCCTCTAACGATTCGAGACAATCTAGCCTACCATGTCTCAAGCAAGCGCGCAGACAAGCATTGGAGCGTCAGGGCCGGTCCACTCGATGTGGATTAAATTTAAACCCTGGACAATACGTTCCCCCGCCCTATGGGGCGCAAATGAGCCAATGAATGACTCCATCGGCTTCAAATAGTCACCGAAATATCCGAGGCGCCTCGCAACAGCAACAACCACATAAGTCAAACTCGTCAGGGCGTGTAAAACCACTGACACCACTTCTAGCTAGAAAGAAACGCATGTCCTCCCTGATGTCCTCTCCCGTTTCTGGTTCACAACCGGAGTGTGAGGCTTGCAAATTAACGCTACACAAAGCTGTGCCATACAGGCTGTGCTTTGATCATCAACTACAAGACTCTGCTTTTCAACCGAAGCCTTGATCATTTGCATCTTAGCATGCCACACAGGCAAACCACTCCATGCAACCGATATTCATCACACAAAATGAAATCCGATGTCAGACACACATCCATTTACAAGTCCGTTCTAGGTCTAAACGAAACCGGAGGAACCTCATTCCTCGCATATCCATCGATCTCCAAGTACGTCTGGACGATCACCAACTGATTCCCTCCTCTTGGGTGTACGTCCCAATCAAGTTCATCAGTAATTATCCAAATGACGTGAAGACCTCTGGTCTTCAACCACCATCTTCATCTTCGACTAATCGTCGAATCAGTTATTCAGAATGGGATAAACCCGGTCCTTCCGAATAACTCATGTATATAATAAACAAGTGTTACACAAACACAACATACGCCTCATTCTAATTCATCAGTCACTAACCGTAAATTAGTAAGAGAACAATTCCCCAAACATTAACCCCGAAGGCCGAAACCAACATCAGATCAATACCCAGGAAATCATTCTTCTTAGCCAACCTACAGTTAGTTTCTAAATCTCACATTCTTAGGGAAAGGTTCCCATTAATTTTATCAAAGATAAATCCTTTTAAATTTATTCTTTAATCTTCTTTTGAATGTCAATTCAAACCAAATTATGGTTTATCCAAACTAGCCGGGATTAAAGAACCTTAGCGAAGTAATCATTTGTTTTAATTTCCCAATCCCAACCTATTCATCCCATGAAGTAAAACTGGTAATACTTCATATCTAACACCACGGTGTTATTAGTAAATTCAATTACCATTTCACGCTCAAATCTAATTAAAGATTTAACTACCGTCTGGAGTAAAACTGGTGATACTCCATTCTCGATCTTTTCAATCTAATTAAAGATTCATTAAAACTCCACTTAGTTTTAATCTTTGACTGGGTTAAAGAATCAGTGTCATTTGAAACACGGTTCACGATAAACCCAAAAAAATCAATTCAAATTCAATTCCAATTAAATATTATTTAATTGGTACCCTTCATTAAATCTAAATAAAAAGATTTAATCTTTTTCTAAACTGGGCTTAAGAACAGTGTTAATGAAGACACCATTCACGACAAACCCAAATCACATTTGATACTAAATACAAGGCTCTGAATAGAAAATATATCGGCTTATATTCAATATCAAATTCTACAACCAACAAATATCGTATTGGAAATAACGATATCTATATATCTTTCAAATTTCCATAACGATATCTGTATGATCACGAAATCCAACATCGAAATATTCCAAAGACAGTTTCGATTCAAATCCATTCCAATTCAATTATTGGAAATTCTGGTTACTTTTAAAACTCTTTTCAAATTCGATTTATTTATTTAAAAATAAATAGAATTATAATTCTAGTTCAAACTAGTTCATTTCGATAAAAATCTATTTTTATCTTTTCAAATATGGAGTTTTTTATCCCAATTCTTCCCAAATCATTTATTATGATTTTACACAAATTATTACCATTTTTAATAATTTTATCAAGGCACGTACAGTCGATTTCCATCAACGGCCATCGAACTGCACTTACATCGACCTTTTCCAAATTTGATTTGGACATAATTCCAAATCCAACCATTAGATTTCAAATCTCTAATATTCGTTAGAAAGCTCTTTTCGATACGAACTCAACGATTCCGGTTTTAGGAGAATCGGACGGTCGGATCTCCCATAATGTCCGTTCGAAGTCAATGGTCGAAATTCACGACCTACCGCGGCGCGACGCGTTCTATTCAGGCCATTATATATATGTATAATATATATATATTATATATATTTCGTCGATTTCTTTTTAAAACGTATTTTATAAATCGTTTTAAATTCATTTTCGAAACGATTTCAACTTCCTTTCAAATTGATTTCAATTCAAATCGATTTTTAATTCAATTTCAGTTCGTTTTCAATTCAATTCGATTTCAATTCGAATTCATTTCTATTCAATTTCAATTCGAATTCATTTAAAATTGATTCCTATTCAATTTCAATTCGATTCGAATTCATTTTATATTCAATTCGAATTCTAATTCGTTTCAATTCAATCCGAATTCTAATTCGTTTCAATTCAATTCAATTCGAATTCTAATTCGTTTCAATTCAATTCGAATTCTAATTCGTTTCAATTCAATTCGAATTCTAATTCGTTTCAATTCAATTTAATTTGAATTTCATTTCAAAATATTCGATTTTGAAATCACTTTTCAATATTCATTTTAAAAACGAATATAATCAATATAAATATCGTTCGCGTCAAAATAGCGCATATCTAATCAACACGGCTTTTATTCAACGCATGAAATTATTTTCTTATTTTCCAAACTGAAATGAGGCCCAATCAATTACCATATAGTGTTAATTATATGGATTTTCTTCAACACATGTATATCTCAACAATGACAAATAATCAACCATCATCCAAAGTGCATTCTACACTGTATAAGCATCAAATATAAATATTCAACGCTTATAACAGTCTGTCAATCAATCGATCGACATACAACTAATTATTGGGATTAGTGTATGTCATATATCATCCCAATACCCGCGTGGGGTTTCAAACAATCAAACACAGAATTTATTTGTGCAGTTGGGCGATGTGTAAAATTTATCGTCCCAATCAATATCAGTCAAATGTGTGTATATAAACAAATCGTCCGATTTGTTTATATTTATTTCATTTTAAATACACATTAAAAATTCTATTTTCAACTATAAAATATTTTTAACTATATAAATATTTTATTTTATTTCATTTCACATCACATCACACAATCAACTACACATCAAAATCAAACAAACAAGCATGCAAGCCGTCCATGGTCTGTGAATGACGGGTGTCGGGTGCTAGTAAACACCGTCTGCATCCTAGTATATATTTTAACTAGAAAATTAAATTAAAAGTCAGAAGTTCTCACCGAATAGCTAAACCAAACGCCACGACTCTTCATATGTAGGAAACCTTCGTCGTGTTCGCCTCTTGTCACTTTCGTCGTCCGTGTTAGCTACATATATAAAAATCACATTTTTACACCACTACTTTATAGATAAAAAATCTATTTTTATTCTTCTCACTATATAAAAATTATATTTTTGGTTCACTACCTATATGAAAATCATATTTTTATTCTTTCTATAATATAAAAATCATATTTTTATTATCTTAAAAAAAATCCTATCTATATGTAAATGAAAATCTCATCTTTCATTGTTTAAAAATCTTATCTTTCATTGTTTAAAAATCTAAACATTTCAAATTCAAAATCAAAGCATTCCGATTATAAAAATTTAGTTTTTAATTCGATTAACCTAAACTAAATGTTTAAAATAAACTAAAACAAAACAAAATAAAATAAAATTAAAACTCACCCAAATCAATTTCTGGATCGCCGGAGCTCTGGAGGCCGGAGAGGGTGTCGCGTTAGTTGAGGGGGGGGCTCGCGTTGGTCATCAGGCGGGGGTTGGGCGTCGGATCTAGAAGAGAAGAGGGGAAAAAGGGAGGAGAAGGCGGAGGCTGTTTGGGTTCGTAGGAGGAGGGAGAAGTAGTGGTGCGCGCTCTGGCGCGAGAGGGGGAGGTGCGTTCGGTTGCGCCACCTTGGGCGGTGGCGGGTGGGTGTTGGGCGATGGGGAATCGCCTCCGTCCCCTTCTCCCTCTTTTTTTTTATTTTTGTTCGAATGAAACTCGACGGGGAGGAAAAGGATTTGGGGGGGGGGGGCTTAAGTGAAAATTATATTATTTAACTTTTTTATTTATTTAAATCTCCAATAAGTTGACTTTACCTTTGAATTCCAAAAGAAACCCAACGACTGTCTCCCCTAGCTAATTACCCGCATTCCGAACACAATGGGATATGTATCGTAAGCTGATTCGATCGTTTCGATCAGTTTTCGCCAAAATCAAAATATAACTCTATATATTGAATTTGAACGCACATTTCAATTTACCGGGGCCACATACTAACTAGAAATATTTCTGAAAAATGTTTTCTAGCTTCGTATTGACGATACGGTCCTAACAAAACTGATTTCATAAAATTCCGAGACAATTTGAAAAATAGTCATTTTCCAGTCGATTAAAATCAGCTGAAACTGTCAAAACACGTTTTCCTTTGCCACGCTCACATATTGATTTAAAAAATTATGAAATTTGAAATCTAGCAATAATTTGACATCGTGGATCCAACAAAAGTGGTTTCGTCGAAAACCGAGGTCGTTTGCAAAACGGCTATTTTTAAGGGCCTGAATTCCATATCGACTATTCAGAATTTTCAAATGGACAAATCTTTTGATTCCCGCTTTGAAATATCGATTCTTCGGATTCATTGGAAAGATATTCTCAATTAGATTCAAATATTTTTGGTTTCTTTCAAATCCGGTTTATTTTGAACCCGGTACATTAATTTGAAATTTGAAATTGAACTATCGCTCAATTTTCAATTCCTTTTACAATTAAAAATAAATATTTATATTCGAACGGCGATCTATATAAATATATATGTTCTAATTCTATTCAAAATAAATTTCTCGTCATTATTATTTAAAATAATCTATTTTAAATAATCAAAATTCGCTAAAATTGCCAAAATAAATTTTTTTAATTAGCTCAGATTTCTAGGTTATTACAATCTCCCCCACTTAAAATTTTTCGTCCCCGAAAAGGAACGAAGCCGAAAGTTGTATAACTAATCAACTCAACTTCCAGTATTTTCACTACGGCTTAAGTTTTTCAACTTTTCAGTTTCTAAGAACTTTTCAAATTTTTCAAAAATTTGGCTTACACCCTAAATTTTCGAAAATTTTCGCCATAACCTCCCCTGCACCGGGGACTTCGGGATATTTCATATAGCCTCCCATGGCCTTCTTCAATCCAAAAGAAAAAGAAAACGCCAAGTGGCTAGCCAATCGGCTCATAAAATCATCATCACCCAAACAAAACAGTAAATTATGGTAAACATGTACCTATTTGTCGGGCAAACAATTTTGTTCTTCAGCTCTAGCCTCCTTGCTATGACCTGTTCAATGTAAGTACATGTATATGCACGCAAATGCGACAAATTTTCAATACAATTCACTATTTGATCAATTGGACTAAAGGTTCAACATTTAATTAATCAAACAATATCAAACAACACATTTAGCAATCAATTAGTTGATTAACTTTTCAAATTCATAACTTTGATATATAGTCAAAAATCACATTTTTGATGCCAAATCACAACAATAAGCCCTATCTAGTTTCGGTTCTCAAACCAGTCAGTTGGAAATATATAGAAATCTCACTTTCGAAACTCGAAAATAAATAATGGCGATGGTGCCCCATCACCAGAATTATACCCGGGCAACTAGAGTGTGATTCTATAACTATCCAATACATTAAAATTTCGAATACACGTTTGCAAGGCGTATATGCAAAATCTTTATATATTGGATTGTCCAAATTCAATATAAAATAAATATTCAAATACGTATGAAATGATTTAAATTTCAAAACAATTTGTTTTCATTTTAAAAATATACTCTTCACACTCGTTCTAGGATACTACTGATCCCATCTCTAACGAGTCATTCTCATTGGATATTACTAATCCAATCTCTGATGAATTCTTTCATATGGTTCTAATGTGTCTTGTTCTCCGAGCTTTGTAAACCAAAGCTCTAATACCACGATGAGACGACCCGAACTTCCCCGTGAAGGAAAGAGCGGATTGAATTGAGAACAACACACAAAAGAACGTAGACAGAAGAACATTTCATTATATATTACAACAATTCCATCAGATTACAAGAATATACAGTATAAATCAATATTACACATTCGATAAATATCAGAGATTTATATTACATTTAAATACATCGCAGCGGAAAATATTACAATAGACAACTAGAAGTAATACACGGATACAGAGCTTTTCCGAGTATCGTTCCAGCTGTAAACACTACTACAAAACAAGTCATTTGCATCAGTTGTTAAACCCCTGTTGCATCAGTTGTTGAACTGATACAAGTGAAGATGATGCAACAGACAAATTTTTGTTGCATCAGTTAAAGAACTGATGCAAATGACGATCACTTGCATCAGTTGTTTAATACAACTGATGCTATAATGCAGATGCAAATGTCTACCTTTGCTTTTGAAGCTTTGTTCTATTGCATCAAAGTTTTAAAACAATTGATGCTAATGAACAAATGCAAAAAAGACATTTGTTATGACCTTTAGTGTATTACATCAATTGCCTATGCATTACAACTGATGCAAATAAGTTAAGTAAAAAAAATAAAAATTTCACTATTTCAAAATTTTAAACCTGAAGTAATATTAAATAAATTTATAATTCTACAGATGCATTAATACCACTGATCTGATGAAACAAAAAATATAATTGTATTACCAATCAACATAGTTCATGTGTACAACCAAAAAATAAAATAAAATACATACTCTAATCATAAAACTAAAGTCAACGTGCATAAGAAAAGACTAACATAACTAGAACCAATTATGCGTGATATAAGTCGCTAAGCAATCCTGAACTTCGTCTATCTCTTGTCGGTCATAAGAACCACGTTGTACGAAGTCCTGCAATTTATAATAGTAGTACTGTTTTAAAACATCGTAAATAACATATAATAGCTAGCTAAGCGAATGAAATAAATTAAAATATACCTTTTGTAAATCGATGCTTTGATTGTGGTGTTTTACTATGTCAAGCATATACCTCATCACATAACATACACAATCCGTTGCTTCAAATTGCTGCGGACACTGGCAATATTACAAAATAATTTAATAGTTAGTTTAAAATGAAACCAAAAAACATAGTATTAATTCATTGTAGCTTTTAATGAGTGTCAGTGATGCATGATGCTACATAAATTTGAGTTTCTAAGAAAAACCAACTATATAAAAGCTTGAACAGCTTTCAACTGGTGCCCAAGACTGATGGCTTCTTATAATCAATTTACACTAAATAATATATCTTTGTCTATACCAACATAACACACTATTTCAGCTTGACATACACTTTGAATATTGCAAATTATCAAGCAAATGCTATATTCTGAGCTCTTATATGATGAAGTAAATTAAAACATAATAGAATATCAATAAGCAAAATTGCAAGATGCGATAATTACATATACACTTCATATTCCTTTGGATTCGAAACAAAAAACAAAATTGTTCTTTATAAAATAAATCTGCAATACAAACCTCTAATGACTTGAAGCATTTACCTCCACTTCTCTGAGTTCCTTGATAATTGTTTTGATTAACTCCTTGGTATCGTAAAAAAATCATCAGCTTTACCCCTATAAATTTCAGAAGAATGGTAATTTAATGAAGAATCAGCAAAAGGGTTGTTATGCTATTCTAAACAAAAATAGAATTGTGGTTCAAAATAGACCAAAAATAAAATAAAATAAAATTAACTATGTATAGTAGACGTAACACTTGTTTACATTTTATAGAACTTATTGTATTTAAGAAACATAGTATATTTGAAATGCTAGTTTAATCTGAACTTCAAATATGATTCGATTCTAACATTTGAGTATATGAATAACTATTTTGATGTATTCCAACTTAATTCTAGAGAATCTACAATTATAAATAACAATATAACATTGTAAAGAAAGGAAGGGAAAAAAATTGACAACTGGTTTTGGTATCAAGTATCGTGCTAATTTAAATATTTGCCTCAAGCTTTATGTATTCAATAATTTATACTTGCAAATCAAGGCCAAAATAAGGATTTTATATGATTTATCAAGAGAATAATAATACAGGGACAAACTAGATTCTATCCACTATTACTTCTCAAAATGTTATGCACAGCAATGTCCACATATCATTGAAGCCTATAGAATCATCGATTGTCCCCAAATTCTGACCGAGTACTATTAAAAAAGTGTAGCTTGTTCATTGTTAACTGTTGAGAGATCGTGTTTTCAACAAGGCACGTGGCATTATGGCCATTTTATGGTAAGTTTATTTATGTTGGAATTAGAACATAAAAAGATGGGGCCTATTTCCAGAGTTTCACTATGTGAGACTCTATAGGAGTTGCTTTAAAAAACAGAATAACTTTGAATAATAAAAGGACATACCCTTGGTCAATTGGAAGTAAATGTGAAATGCTGCCATGCTAAGAATATTAAGCTCAGATACATACATATTTTGATTGATTTAATTTTTGGTGCAGCATATTATCTTATATACACATGACTTACCAATGGAATCCATCATAAGAACTATAAAGATTTTTACTTTATGGCACCTAACTTGACCTCAATATCAGATAACAATCAGTGTAATAAAAATCCTTCAATTCTGAAAGTTAGACTGTATGAGTATTGACTTTAAGAGAAGAAAATAATTTTAACTAATATATCAAGAATTTCATTGCATCATTCGGTTGTCCTTATGGCTTCAGGACTTTATCTTTCAGGTAATATGAACTAGTCCCCTCCCTCCTCCCCATAATAATGATTAAAAAAGTATTTAAAAGAAACTTGAAAAGGAAAAGGAGAAAAAAAATACTTTATGCATCTCCACCAAGTTTGATACAGGTTCATCCAAGCTCACCTTAACTGGAGCAGTTGCTTCCCGAAATTCATGTTCCATCCTGGTTAAACAAAGAAGTTCAAAAGTATAAAAATATGAAATACTAAGTACAAACGTATGAAATAGTAATTTAAAGTAATAAATTAGTTTTAACTATGAAAGATTTCAAGTTCACAATAATAGACGAATTATGACTAAAGTGAGGGTCAAGCTTGTTGAATTACCTGAGATGAGAAGCGCAATGCAAGAATGAAATGGAATATGAAAAAGTGGTTGTGTGAGAAGAGGAAATATAAGATATGCACTAACATCCTAAATCAATACTCAGTACCAATTAGACGCATTTAACCAACTAATATCCTGTAATATCTTGAACTGCACTATTTTTTCTCCTGCGAGATAAGGAAGAACATAACCCAATTTGCATTTACCCTCATCATTCTGCTTTATTTGAAACTATACTTTAACAAGAGTTAAATAAGCGCTTTCTAAACATCATCAACCCCGTTACCAATTTAATTTTTTTTTCACATGTAAAATACTGTAAACTCAACCAGCTAAATTGTAAACTCACATAGATGGCGATGTCCTTGCCTTTTTCTAATTAAACATGTGCCAAAATGCGTTTTCAGTTTCGACAAAGAAACACTGTAAATGAATGCATAGACAAATGTGTACATGTTAAATAGAATATATTCAGGTATGCATGACCATACAAGCATGCTGGTACCAAGTTTTACCAATTAGCGACAAAGCACCCAAGTCACTGCACAAGAAACGTATGCAACATTTAAAGTATGTGCACGTAGTGTGTCCAACTATATATTTATTTGTAGTAGTATGTGGTGTCTGGTCGTTTAATCAAGGAAAGCCATCTCTAAGCAAGTTTCAAAACATATATTATTTCTTCTTGTAAAGTCAGCTACTCACAATACAACTGTCACCTCAAACAATATATATACCATATGTCACTATTTTCAAAAGCTTGCATGTACAGTCAAGTTACTAATATAAATTTAAAAGATGACAACTTGTATAATAATATGCGCGAGCATGAACACAGTGAAAGGAACGCATAGACACCTTAATACATTTCATGAAGCACTATCCTAACGAAGGTAGTGTGGACAAGCAAAAGCACCACCAAGCAACATAACGATGTACAATTACTCAGGGTCAAATGGTGAAGGCAGGTCAATATATTTAACCCCTTTCTTTAGTAACCCAACATGCAGGTAGTGTCCCACCAATATAAACACACACACACACACACACATTCGAATTAGAACTAGGAAGCCAAGCCATGCTACTAATACCAAGTCAGTACAAGTTGGTAAGCAAAGCCATATATGGGTTTATAGTTAATGCTTGGAACAGCCTAAAACTAAGTAGCAAGCAAATAAGAGGACATAACAAGCATGGACCAATTTATTTCAGATAGACCTTTGAATGAGCTAGTATCCCCAAAATGTCGGTATTTAATTCATGAAAATTATGTACAGTAGACAGTGAATCATCCAATCAAAACAACCCAAAACCAACAAAACATCATACACGCAAGAATAAATTTCAGCGTTGAAATACTTGAATTTTCATAGTGAGATAACTCACTTGGAACAGCAGATAAAAAGAGTAGCATGCGGCAATGTCGGGTTCCGATAAAGAAGGGCCAGCAGCGTTCTTCGGTCTGCAGTGGTTCTCAGGTGGGTCTTCACTGGTTGCTAGCAGTCGACGAATGCAGGCAGGGTGGAGAACTCGACACGCGGTGGATTGACGGTCTGGGTGAGGCTAGGGAGGCGCAGTTGCGGTTAATAGTTGTAAGGCCAGATGAAAACGGAAATAGGGGTTAGATCGGACGCGGGTTTGCAGCATGGCGTGGATGCGGAGCGGTGGAGGGTAGATCGACGCTAGTGAAGGAGGAACCGATTTCTAATTTGGGAATTTTGGGGAAAAGGGTTTTCGGCATTTCGATTTTGGGAGGAAATTATCTGCTCGAAGAATAATGAAAAGGAACGAGTAAAATAAGGAGAGAGGGGTAAAGAACGGAGAAATAAAAGGAAAGGGACACGTTAAAAGTTTTGTAGAGCTTACAGATCACGGACACGCGTTAACATTATCAGTATACATTGAACAAATGGCGAAATTATTCACCACCAAGTGTAAAACAATAAATAAATATATTTTTAAGTGTACGCCATTTTCCGCTATGTACACAACACAAAACAATGAATTTATATATTTCCAAATTTTAACGTAAAACAAAATTCACTAAACAAATTTATTTAAATCCGCTTATAAATCTCTAATTAATTGAAGGCAAATTGAAAAAAAAGAATTTTCAAACAATTATTCAATTTGTTTTAAAACATTACTAAGGTTTATTTATACCGGAACACAAGTCTTAGTTTAAAATTTATATCAAAATTCAAAACTAAAATAAATTAAAAATAAAAATTTTCCTTCTCAAGTTTTAAATTTTTAAACAAATTAAAAATAGCGCATATAGGAAAAAGGAAGGAAAATTTCATGTTGGGCACGGTCATAATAAGTGCAACGTTATTTTTAATCTAGGTGACATGCAGTTGTACATTTTTTTTAATTTAACATGTATTTTGCTTCATTATATTTGCTTCAAATTTAAGATACTGATGCAAATTAATATAAATGCATCAGTTGTTAACGTATGTGATGCAAGTAAAAACACTTGCTTCACATTATTTGCTTCAAAAATGGTTCACAACTGATGCTAATTACATTTTCAACCCTTCAACTGCTTTACCTATGACAATTGCTTCACGAGGTACTAGGGAACTGACTCAAGTAATGCTATTTGCATCAGTTGATTGTACAACTGATGCAACAGTGATGATGCAACAGACCTATTTTGTAGTAGTGAAATCAGGATCCTGTGAATATAAATCTGCAAAACCAAAACTACTAGCTGCCCATGTCAAAATAAGGGCACCTAGAGTTTAGGTTAAAACAATAAACTCTAGGTCAGTCATGTGACTGGTGTGAGAACTAAAACAATTATTAATCTTTTTTTTTAAAGTTAGGTAAATCAAGGGACCACACCGTATAACATGGAACGGGTTTCCTCCCAATAACACCAGTGCATAAAACAATAGCGCAATGCTAAATAAAGAACAATGAAGCTATTATAAGACCCAGGTCCCATCACACAATGCAACACAAACCGGAGGATAGGGTTTTACCTTATAATAGACAAAGAATGCTTGATACGCTAAATTTCATGTTTTAATTCTTAATCAGACTCCAACAGCAAATTAGTAAGAGAACGATTCCCTAAGTATTAACCCCGAAGGCCGAAACCAACATCAGACTAATACCCAGGAAACCACCCATCTTAGCTCGTTTCCAGTTAGTTTCTGATTTTGTATACAATCATAAATATCAATCATAGACGGCATGAGTGCCCCATCCCACTATGTCGCCATACTAGGCTCTACAATCAAAACCGAATTATCACGTATTGGAAATTGGATTTCCATCTGTGAACCGAGGCCAGGGATCGTCCTCTACCAATTCGAGACAATCTAGCCTACCATATCTCAGGCAAGCGCGCAGACAAGCATTGGAGCGTGAGGGCCGTTCCACTCGATGTGGATTAAACTTAAACCCTGGACAATACATTTCCCCGCCCTATGGGGCGCAAATGAGCCAACGAATGATCCATCGGCTTCACATAGTCACCGATATATCCGAGGCGCCTCGCAACAGCAACAACTACATAAATCAAACTCGTTAGGGCGTGTAAAACCATTGACACCATTTTTAGCTAGAATGAAACGCATGTCCTTCCTGATATCCTCTCCCGTTTCTGGTTCACAACTAGGGTGTGAGGCTCGCGAACTAACGCTGCACAAAGTTGTGCCACACAGGCTGTGCTTTGATCATCAACCACAAGACTCTGCTTTTCAACAGAAGCCTTGATCATTTGCATCTTAGCATGCCACACAGGCAAACCACTCCATGCAACCGATATCCATCACACAGAATGAAATCCGATGTCAGGCACACATCCATTTACAAGTCCGTTCTGGGTCTGAACGAAACCGGAGGAACATCATTCCTCGCATATCCATCGATCTCCAAGTACGTCTGGACGATCACCAACTGATTCCCTCCTCTTGGGTGTACGGCCCAATCAAGATCATCAGTAATTATCCAAACGACGTGAAGACCTCTGGTCTTCAACCACAGTCTTCATCTTCGACTAATCGTCGAATCAGTTATTCAGAATGGGATAAACCCGGTCCTTCCGAATAATTCGCGTATATAATAAACAAGTGTTACACAAACACAACATACGCCACATTCCAATTCATCAGTCACTAACCGTAAATTAGTAAGAGAACAATTCCCCAAACATTAACCCCGAAGGCCGAAACCAACATCAGATCAATACCCAGGAGGCCATTCTTCTTAGCCAACCTATAGTTAGTTTCTAAATCTCACATTCTTAGGGAAAGGTTCCCATTAATTTTATCAAAGATAAATCCTTTTAAATTTATTCTTTTATCTTCTTTTGAATATCAATTCAAACCAAATTATGGTTTATCCAAACTAGCCGGGATTAACGAACCTTACCGAAGTAATCATTTGTTTTAATTTCCCAATCCCAACCTATTCATCCCACGAAGTAAAACTGGTAATACTTCATATCTTACACCACGGTGTTATCGGTAAATTCAATTACCATTTCACGTTCAAATCTAATTAAAGATTTAACTACCGTCTGGAGTAAAACTGGTGATACTACATTCTCGATCTTTTCAATCTAATTAAAGAATTAACTACCGTCTGGAGTAAAACTGGTGATACTCCATTCTCGATCTTTTCAATCTAATTAAAGATTCATTAAAACTCCACTTAGTTTTAATCTTTGACTGGGTTAAAGAATCAGTGTCATTTAAAACTCGGTTCACGATAAACCCAAAAAATTCAATTCAAATTCAATTCCAATTAAATATTATTTAATTGGTACACTTCATTAAATCTAAATAAAAAGATTTAATCTTTTTCTAAACTGGGCTTAAGAACAGTGTTAATGAAGACACCATTCACGACAAACCCAAATCACATTTGATATTAAATACAAGGCTCTGAATAGAAAATATATTGGCTTATATTCAATATCAAATTCTACGACCAACAAATATCGTATCGGAAATAACGATATCTATATATCTTTCAAATTTCCATAACGCTATTTGTATAATCACGAAATCCAACATCGAAATATTCCAAAGATAATTTCGATTCAAATCCATTCCAATTCAATTATTGGAAATTCCGGTTACTTTTAAAACCCTTTTCAAATTCGATTTATTTATTTAAAAATAAATAGAATTATAATTCTAGTTCAAAATAGTTCATTTCGATAAAAATCTATTTTTATCTTTTCAAATATGGAGTTTTTCATCCCAATTCTTCCCAAATCATTTCTTTTGATTTTACACAAATTATTACCCTTTTTAATGATTTTATCAAGGCACGTACAGTCGATTTCCATCAACGGCCATTGAACTGCACTTACAGCGACCTTTTCCAAATTTTATTAGGACATAATTCCAAATCCAACTGTTAGATTTCAAATCTCATATTCGTTAGAAAGCTCTTTTCGATATGAACCCAACGCTTCCAGTTTTAGGAGAATCCGACGGTCGGATCTCCCGTAATATCCGTTCGAAGTAAATGGTCGAAATTCATGAACTACCGCGGCGCGGCGCGTTCTATTCAGGCCATTATATATATAATATATATATTATATATATTTCGTCGATTTCTTTTTAAAACGTATTTTATAAATCGTTTTAAATTCATTTTCGAAATGATTTCAACTTCATTTCAAATTGATTTCAATTCGAATCGATTTTTAATTCAATTTCTGTTCGTTTTCAATTCAATTCAATTTCAATTCGAATTCATTTCTATTCAATTTCAATTCAAATTCATTTTCAATTCGAATTCATTTCAAATTGATTCCCATTCAATTTCAATTCGATTCGAATTCATTTTATTTTCAATTCGAATTCTAATTCGTTTCAGTTCAATTCGAATTCTAATTCGTTTCAGTTCAATTAGAATTCTAATTCGTTTTAATTCAATTTAATTCGAATTTCATTTCAAAATATTCGATTTTGAAATCACTTTTCAATATTCATTTTAAAAACGAATATAATTGGTATAAATATCGTTCGCGTCAAAATAGCGCATATCTAATCGACACGGCTTTTATTCAACACATGAAATTATTTTCTTATTTTCCAAATTGAAACGAGGCCCAATCAATTACCATATAGTGTTAATTATATGGATTTTCTACAACACATGTATATCTCAACAATGACAAATAATCAACCATTATCCAAAGTGCATTCTACACTGTATAAGCATCAAATATAAATATTCAACGCTTATAACAGTCTGTCAATCAATCAATCGACATACAACTAATTATTAGGATTAGTGTATGTCATATAACATCCCAATACCCGTGTGGGGTTTCAAACAATCAAACACAGATTTTATTTGTGCAGTTGGGTGATGTGTAAAATTTATCGTCCCAATCAATATCAGTCAAATGTGTGTATATAAACAAATCGTCCGATTTGTTTATATTTATTTCATTTTAAATACACGTTAAAAATTCTATTTTCAATTATAAATTTTTTTTAACTATATAAATATTTTATTTCATTTCACATCACATCACACAATCAAATACACATCAAAATCAAACAAACAAGCATACAAGCCGTCCATGGTCTGTGGACGACGGGTGTCGGGTGCTACTAAACACCGTCTGCATCCTAGTATATATTTTAACTAGAAAATTAAATTAAAAGTGAGAAGTTTTCACCGAATAGCTAAACCAAACACCACGACTCTTCATATGTAGGAAACCATCACCGTGTTCGCCTCTTATCACTTTCGTCGTCCGTGTTCGCTACATATATAAAAATCACATTTTTAGACCGCTACTTTATAGATAAAAATTCTATTTTTATTCTGCTCACTATATAAAAATTATATTTTTGGTTCACTACCTATATGAAAATCATATTTTTATTCTTTCTATAAAATAAAAATCATATTTTTATTATCTTAAAAAAAATCCTATCTATATGTAAATGAAAATCTCATCTTTCATTGTTTAAAAATCTTATCTTTCATTGTTTAAAAATCTAAACATTTCAAATTCAAACCAAAGCATTCCTATTATAAAAAATTAGTTTTTAATTCGATTAACCTAAACTAAATGTTTAAAATAAACTAAAACAAAATAAAATAAAATTAAAACTCGCCCAAATCAATTTCTGGATCGCCGGAGCTTTGGAGGCCGGAGAGGGTGTCGCGTCAGTCGAGGGGGAGGGGCTCGCGTTGGTCATCAGGCGGGGGTTGGGCGTCGGATCTAGAAGGGGAAGAGGGGAAAAAGGGAGGAGAAGGCTGTTTGGATTAGGAGGAGGAGGGAGAAGTAGTGTTGCGCGCTC
Organism: Allium sativum; assembly: GCA_030737875.1. Classification (NCBI taxonomy): domain Eukaryota; kingdom Viridiplantae; phylum Streptophyta; class Magnoliopsida; order Asparagales; family Amaryllidaceae; genus Allium; species Allium sativum. The sequence continues at coordinate 703,739,777 of CM060913.1, read as the reverse complement.
TGGCGCGAGAGGGGGAGGCGCGGTCGGCTGCACCACCTTGGGCGGTGGCGGGTGGGTGTTGGGCGACAGGGGAATCGCCGTCGTCCCCTTCTTCCTCTTTTTTTTATTTTATTTCTGTTCGAATGAAACTCGACAGGGAGGAAAAGGATTTGGGGGGGGGGGGTGAGGGGCTTAAGTGAAAATTATATTATTTAATTTTTTTATTTAAATCTCCAATAAGTTGACTTTACCTTTGAATTCTAAACGAAACCCAACGACTGTCGCCCCTAGCTAATTACCCCCATTCCGAACACAATGGGATATGTATCGTAAGTTGATTCGATCGTTTCGATCAGTTTTCATCAAAATCAAAATATAACTCTATATATTGAATTTGAACGCACATTTCAATTTACCGGGGCCACATACTAACTAGAAAAATTCCTGAAAAATGTTTTCTAGCTTCATATTGACGGTACGGTCCTAACAAAACTGATTTCGTCAAATTCCGAGACCGTTTGAAAAATGGTCATTTTCCAGTCGATTAAAATCAACTGAAACTATCAAAACACGTTTTCCTTTGCCACGCTCACATATTGATTCGAAAAATTATGAAATTTGAAACCTAGCAATAATTTGACATCACAGATCCAACAAAAGTGGTTTCATCGAAAACCGAGGTCGTTTGCAAAACGGCTGTTTTTAAGGGCCTAAATTCCATAGCGACTATTCAAAATTTTCAACTGGACATATCTTTTGATTCCCGCTATGAAATATCGATTCTTCGGATTCGTTGGAAATATATACTCAATTAGATTCAAATATTTTTGGTTTCATTCAAATCCGGTTTATTCTGAACCCGATACATTAATTTGAAATTTGAAGTCAAATTATCGAACTACCACGCAATTTTCAATTCCTTTTATAATAAAAAATAAATATTTATATTCTAACGGCGATCTATATAAATATATACGTTCTAATTCTATTCAAAATAAATTTCTCGTCGTTATTATTTAAAACAATCTATTTTAAATAATCAAAATTCGCTAAAATTGCCAAAATAAAAATTTTAAATTGGCTCAGATTTCCAAGTTATTACACTGTCTCTAGTCTGATCGAGAGAGCACCCAGAGTAATAAGAAGAGACATAAAACTCTGGGTCAGACAAAAAGTCTGATATGAGCGATAAGCAGCTAAACAGAACAATAACATGTATACTAAACCATACCTGGACCTGCAACCAAAGAGTTAGCACTACATACCATACAATACTCTAAGGTGCCACTGAACAGATGGTGTAAAGATAACGGGGGTGGGGATGTGCATGTCATAATGATGACAAACAAATCAAGCATAGCAACCATCCTCACATCTCTCACTCAGTGCGTAAAGTATACGATGTCCACCACTGTCAATCACTAGACCCATCGAAGTAGTGACGAAGTTCGACTTGTACAACTACTGCTACTACAAATGACCCCACTTCATTGGTCTATAGCTCTTTAGTCGTATCTAGGCCACTGTGGCCCTGAATCCGTTCACGTACCCCCTACATATAGTGATCTAAAGTTACAGACATCGACAACCCCTTAGCACACGTCCCGCAGCAAAGCCCAACTCATGAAGTCGACTCGTTGGTTCCCAACTGGATCCTGAGTACAAACTTCCCATTGGACAACCTTTGCATCTCGGGTTTTGGTCGTCACCTTCTTCTACGGATCGGTCTCCATTTCTTTGCTTCACTTTGCTTCAAGTCGTGGTCATCAGCTCCTCGGTTCGGATCGTGAGTCAGCCCCCATCGCGGTGCCCAAGTTCCATCGGGTCGTGCTCCCTCACCTGGGTCGGTTCGTAACAATGCTCCAGGCTCTTGCTATTCATGACAGGCGGAAGTCTCCTGTAACAACCCGTAAAATGCGAGCCAGTTTGAATTTTTTTTTTTTTTTTTGCAATTTTAGCGAATTTTGATTATTTAAAATGAATTATTTTAAATAATATCGACGTGAAATTTATTTTTGAATATAATTCGAACGTATATATTATACGCGTCGTCGTTAGAATATAAATATTTATATATAATTATAAATAGAATTGAAAATGGCGCGGTAGTTCGATAATTCGATTTCAAACTTCAATCGAACATACCGGGTGCAAAACAATCCGGATTTTAGTGAAACCAAAAACATTAGGAGCTAATTGATAATATCTTTCCAGCGAATTCGACCAATCGAAATTTCATAGCGGGAATCAAAAGATATGTCCAGTTGAAAATTCTGAATAGTCGCTATGGAATTCAGGCCCTTAAAAATAGACATTTTGCAAACGGCCTCGGATTTCGACGAAACCACTTTTGTTGGGTCCGTGATGTAAAGTTATTGCTGGGTTTCAAATTTTATAATTTTTCGAATCTATATGTGAGCGTGGCAAAGGAAAACGCGTTTGACCAGTTTCAGTTGATTTTAATCGACTGGAAATTAGCCATTTTTCTAACGGTCTCAGAATTCGACGAAACTAGTTTTGTTAGGACCGTATCGTCAATACGAAGCTAGAAAATATTTTTCTATAATTTTTAGAGGTAGTATGTGACCTCGGTAATTAGAAATGTGCATTAAAATTAAATATATATGGATTTATACTTTAATCCCAGCGAAAACTGATCGAAACAGTCGAATTGGGTTGCAATACATATCCCATTGTGTTCGGAATGGTGGTAATTAGCTAGGAATGACAGTCGTTGGGTCTCGTTCCGAGTTCGAAATAAAAAGTAACTTTATTTGGAAAATTAAAATAATATAAATATATAATTATATATATTCTCCCTCCCTTACACTCACCCTCTCCCTTATCGTAACGGTCAACGCTCATAAAAAAAACAAAAAAACAAAAAAACAAACAAGATCTCGTTCCTGCTCGCGATGGCCACCTCCGATCACCCTCGCGTCGCACCCCCTGTCACCGCGACGCCACCCTCTCCAAAGTCGGCCGCCCTCCCTCCAATCCGCCTCCGTCTATCCTCCGCTCTCTCCCCTCCTTCCCCTTTTGAAATCGAACCCCCGACCCTACCCAAAACCCCCGCGCCCGACCTCCTAGCCTCGCCAGCACCTTACCGCGAGCCCCGTGGACCACCTGACCTCACGCAGGCCCCACCTCGACCTGAAGCTGCTCATTGGTTGGAGTGTTGTTCTTCGAAGGTTGGCTCAGCAATTCTGGAGATTGAAAAATGGAAAATGAAGGCTGTTTAGGCTAATGGCGGGTTTAAGGGGTTAATAGAGGTAAATTTTAATCTGTATAAATCAGTTTTCATTAAGGAGGAGTAAAAATATGATTTGTGTGAATGGTTTAAATAAAGATCGGATTTTTTTTTATATGCGACATTAGCAAACAAAGATCGGATTTTTATAAGTGGTAGCAAACAATTGATTTTTCATGTAGCAAGCATTGATTTTTCATGTAGCAAAAACATTGATTTTTTTCATGTATAAAAATATAATCTTTGTTTTGAAAAGGACTGTATAAAAATATAATCTTTGTTTTGAAAAGAACTGTATAAAAATATAATCTTTGTTTTGGAAAGAACTGTATAAAAATATAATCTTTGTTTTGAAAAGAACTGTATAAAAATATAATCTTTGTTTTGAAAAGAACTGTATAAAAATATAATCTTTGTTTTGAAAAGAACTGTATAAAAATATAATCTTTGTTTTGAAAAGGACTGTATAAAAATATAATCTTTGTTTTGAAAAGAACGAGATAAAAATATAATCTTTACGGTGTATGTAGAAAGAATAAAAATGTGATTTTTATATGTAGTGAATACGGGCAACGAAAATGACAAAAGACGAAAAGGCGAGATCCTCTTACATAAGAAGAGTCGTGGCGTTTGGATTAGCTATTGGTGAGAACTTCTCACTCAAATTCTATTTTTCTAGTTATATATATACTAGGATGCAGACGGTGTTTAGTAGCACCCGACACAATCGTCCACAGACCATGGACTTGTTTGTTTGGCTGTTTGGTTATTGATTGCGATATTGATTTGAATGTGGTTTGTGGTGTGAAAAATCGAATCGATAAATTGGTTAGGATTAGACGTGCGCCGTTATAAGGCGAAGGAGTAAGGCTAGGTTAGACTCTTACTCCAAATTTTGTGGTTTGCATAACGAAAGTGATTTGATTGATATGGGTATGGCAGTGGCCATTATTAGACCGGGGACAAGGCTAGGCCTTATCCCGTTTCTAGTATCGTGCCGTTATGCCGCCGAAATTTTCTAAAATATGTTAGAAAAATAAAAATATCATTTTATTTAAAGAATGAACTGAATAGAAATTCATATGTTGGAATAAAATGTTTTGTCGTTAAAAATATAATTTTTAACGTGAATGTGAATAAATAAATATTCATTTACAAACCAGACGGTTTGTTTATGTACACCTATTTGAAGGACATTGATTGGGTCGATAAATTTTACACATCGCCCAACTGCACAAATAAAATCTGTGTTTGATTGTTTGAAACCCCACACGGGTGTTAGGATGAAATTTGAAGTTCACTCATCCTGATTGATTAAATATGTCGATCGATCGATTGACAGGCTGTTATAAGCGTTAGATATCTATATTTGATGCTTATACAGTGTAGTGCACTTTGGTTGATGGTTGATTATTTTTCAATGCTATTATACATGTGTTGTATGAAATTCCACATAATTAACTTTATATGGTAATTGATTGGGCCTCATTCCAATTTAGAAAATAAAGAAGAATATAAAATAAAAGTTCATGTGTTGACAGTACTCATCCATTGAGATTGGTCATGTGTTGAACGAAATATTTTAGTAATAAAATTTACATCTTTATCAATATAAAATAAAGGTTCATGTGTTGACAGTACTCATCCATTGAGATTGGTCATGTGTTGAACGAAATATTTTGATAATAACAACTATTTTGAAATAGAAATATTTGAAATAGAAATATTCGAAATGGAATATTTGAAAATATCAATATATGAAGCCGTGTTGATTTGATTGACGCCATTTTGACGTGAACGATATTTATATCGATTTTTAAACGATTTCGAAATGAATTGAATTGAAAACGATTTCGAAATGAATTGAATTGAAAACGATTTCGAAATGAATTGAGTTGAAAACGATTTCAAAATGAATTGAATATATAACGATTTCGAAATGAATTGAATTGGAAACGAATTCAAATTGAATTGAAAGCGAATTGAAATGAATTCAAATTGAATTGAAATTTGAATTGAATAGAAATGAATTTTAAAACGAATTTATAATGAAGAATTCAATTTTGATTTGAATTGAAAAGAAAGTTGAAATTGCTTTTGAAACGATTTTAAAACTATTTATATAATTCGTTTTAAATAGAAATCGACGAAGTATATATTATATATATTATATATATAATATAATGGCCTGAATAGAACGCGCCGCGCCGCGGCAGTTCGTGAATTTCGACCATTTATTTCAAACGGACATTACGGGAGATCCGACCGTCGGATTCTCCTAAAACCGGAACCGTTGGGTTCGTATCGAAAAGAGCTTTCTAATGAATATTAGAAATTCAAAATCTAACGGTTGGATTTGGAATTATGTCCAAATCAAATTTGAAAAAGGTCGCTGTAAGTGCAGTTCGATGGCCATTGATGGAAATCGACTGTACGGGCCTTGATAAAATTATTAAAAATAGTAATAATTTGTGTAAAATCATAAGAAATGATTTGAGAAGAATTGGGATGAAAAACTCCATATTTGAAAAGATAAAAATAGATTTTTATCGAGATGAACTAGTTTTGAACTAGAATTATAATTCTATTTATTTTTAAATAAATAAATTGAATTCGAAAAGGGTTTTAAAAATAACCAAAATTTCCAATGATTGCATTGGAGTGGATTTGAATCGAAATTGTCTTCGGAATATTTCGATGTTGGAATTCGGGATTATACAGATGTTGTTATGGAAATTTGAAAGATGTAGATATTTATATCGTTATTTCCAATACGACATTTGTTAATCGTAGAATTTGATATTGAATATAAGCCGATATATTTTCTATTCAGAGCCTTATATTCAATATCAAATGTGATTTGGGTTTGTCGTGAATGGTGTCTTCACTAACACTGTTCTTGAACCCAGTTGAGAAAAGATTAAATCTCTTTATTTAGATTTAATGAAATGTACCAATTAAATAATATTTAATTGGAATTGAATTGATATTGATTTTTGGGTTTATCGTGGACAGTGTTTTAAATAACACTCGTTCTTTAACCCGATAATTAATGAAGGTGATTTTGGGTTTATTGTGAAATGTGTTTTTAAATGACACGGATTCTTTAACCCAGTTAACGATTAAAACTAAGTTGAGTTTTAATGAATCTTTAATTAGATTGAAATGGTCGAGAATGGAGTATCACCAGTTTTGCTCCAGGCGATAGTCAAATCTTTAATTAGATTTGAACGTGAAATGGTAATTGAATTTACCGATAACACCGTGGTGTTAGATATGAAGTATTACCAGTTTTACTTCATGGGATGAATAGGTTGGGATTGGGAAATTAAAACAAATGATTACTTCAGTAAGTTTCGTAAATCCCGACTAGTTGAATCGAAATTCAAAAGTAGATTAAAGAATAAATTCAATGAATTTATCTTTGATAAAATTAATGGGAATCTTTCCCTATGAATGTGAAATTTAGAAACTAACTGTCGGTTAGCCAAGCAGAATGGTTTTCTGGATATTGATCTGATGTTGGTTTCGGCCTTCGGGGTTAATATTTGGGGAACTATTCTCTTGATTAATTTGCGGTTAGTGACTGATGAATTGGAATGAGGCGTATGTTGTGTTTGTGTAGCACTTTTATAAAATATACGCGAGTTATTCGGAAAGACCGGGTTTATCCCATTCTGAATAACTGATACGACGATAAGTCGAAGATGAAGACGGTGGTCGAAGACCGGAGGTCTTCACGTCGTTTGGGTGATAACTGATGATCTTGATTGGGCTGTACACCCAAGAAGATGGAAACAGTTGGTGATCGTCCAGACGTACTTGGAGATCGATGGATGTGCGGGGTACTAGGTGCCTCCGGTTTCGTTCAGACCCAGAACGGACTTGTAAATGGACTGTGTGTCTGACATTGGATTTTAGTCCGTGTGATTGATCTCTATTAAATATATATCTGTTTGGCGGCGGAGAATTTATTCTCTTGCTTAACGCCCTTCTCTGAGACGTACGAGCTCAGGGGTTATATATTGATGGATATCAAACGCATGGAGTGAATTGCCTGTGTGGCATGCCTAAGCGGCAATTGATCGAGGCTTCTGTTGAAAAGCAAAGTCTTGTGGTGATGATCAAAGCAAGGCCTTTGTGGCGTAGCTTTGTGTAACGTTTGCTTCGCGAGTTTCACACCCGGTATGAACCAAAAACGGGAGAGGACGTCAGGGAGGGCATGCGTTTCTTTCTAGCTAGAAGTGGCGTCAGTGGTTTTACACGCCCTGACGAGTTTGACTTATGTGGTTGTTGCTGTTGCGAGGCGCCTCGGATTGATCGGTCGTTCTCGAACCGATGGAGTCATTTAGTTGGCTCACCTACGCCCCATAGGGCGGGGAAACGCATGTTTAGGGTTTAAGTTTAATCCACATCGGTGGACTGGCCCTGAGGATCCAAGGCTTGACTGAGTACTTGCCTGAGACACGGGCTAGAGCGTCTCGAATCGGTTGAGGACTATCTTTTGCCTCGGTTCATAGACGGAAATCCAATTTCCCAATACGTGACATTTGCGGTTTTATTTGTAGATCCTAGTATGGCGACATAGTGGGATGGGGCATTCATGCCGCCTATGATTGATACGTATGATTTGAAGTTGTTTTATACACTATGCACTTATAATAGTATCAAATGATTTGTTTTAAACGTATCAAGCATTCTTTGGCTGTTATAAGGTAAAAACCCTATCCCCCGGCTTGCGTTGCATTGTGTGATAGGACCTGGGTCTTATAACAGCTTCATTTTTCTTTATTTAGCATTGCGCTGTTTGTTTTATGCACCGGTATTCTTGGGAGGAAACCCGTTCCGTGTTATACGGCGTGGTCCCTTGATTTAACGAACTTTAAAGATAAAGATTAATAACTGTTTTAGTTCTCACACCAGTCACATGACTGACCTGGAGTTTATTGTTTTAACCTAAACTCTGCGTGCCCTTATTTTGACACGGGCAGCTAGTAGTTTTGGTTTTGCAGATTTATATTCACAGGATCCTGGTTTACAGCTGGAACGATATCCGGAAAGCTTTGTATCCGTATATCTCATTCTAGTTGTGTATTGTATTATTTTCCGCTGCTATGTATTTAAATGTAATTTAAATCTCTGATATTTCTATGTAATATTCGTTTATACTCTGTATATTCTTGTAATCTGATGCATTGTTGTAATATACAATGAAATGTTCTTCCGTGTGCGTTCTGTTGTGGCTTGTTCTCGAACTATCCGACACTTTCCTTTACGGGGAAGTTACGGGTTTTCACAGTTGGTATCAGAGCTTTGCTTTACAAAGCTCGGAGAACAAGACACATTAGAACCGCACGAAAGAATTCATCAGATATTGGATTAGTAATATCCAATTAGAATGACTCGTTAGAGAAGGGATCAGTAGTATCCTAGAACGAGTGTGAAGAGTATATTTTTAAAATGAAAACGATTTTTGTTTTGAAAATCTAAATCAATTATTCGTATCTGATTATTTATTTTATATTGATTAGGACAGTCCAGTATATAAAGATTTTGCATATACGCCTTGCAAACGTGTATTGGAAGTTTTAATATATTGGGTAGATATAGAATCACATTCTAGTTGCCCGGGGATGATTCTGATAATGCTGCAGCGTTACTAGTATTTATTTTCGAGTGACGAAGGTGTGATATCTATATATTTCCATTAGGTTGGTGTGAGAACCAAAATTAGATAGGGCTTATTGTTGTGATTTGGCATCAAAAATCTGATTTTTGACTATATATCAAAATTATGAATTTGAAACGTTAAATTCACTAATTGATTGATGTTTGTGTTGTTTGTTTATTTGGTTGAAAATTGTGAACCATTTAGCCTAATTGAACCAAATGTTGAATTGTATTGAAAATGGGTCGCATTTGCTTGCATACATGTATATCTTTTGAACAGGTCATAGCAAGGAGGCTAGAGCCAGAGAATAAAATTTGTTTGCCCGACAAATAGGTACATGTTTACTACATAATTTCCTGTTTTGTTTGGGTGATGATGATTTTGTGAGCCTATTGGCTAGCCGCTTGGCTTTTTCTTTTTCTTTTTGAGATCTGAAGGACCGGGGAAGCTATTTGAAATTCCCCGATGCTCCCGGTGCAGGGGAGGTTATGGCGAAATTTTTCGAAAATTTAGGGTGTTAGCCAAATTTTTGAAATTTTGAAAATTCTCAGAAACTGAAAAGTTGGAAAAGGCAAGCCAGATCGAACGTAGAACTTATTAATCAAACCACCTTCGACTTTGTTCCTTTTCGGGGACGAAAAGTTTTAAGTGGGGGAGATTGTAACAACCCGTAAAATGCGAGCCAGTTTGAATTTTTTTTTTTTTTTTGCAATTTTAGCGAATTTTGATTATTTAAAATGAATTATTTTAAATAATATCGACGTGAAATTTATTTTTGAATATAATTCGAACGTATATATTATACGCGTCGTCGTTAGAATATAAATATTTATATATAATTATAAATAGAATTGAAAATGGCGCGGTAGTTCGATAATTCGATTTCAAACTTCAATCGAACATACCGGGTGCAAAACAATCCGGATTTTAGTGAAACCAAAAACATTAGGAGCTAATTGATAATATCTTTCCAGCGAATGCGACCAATCGAAATTTCATAGCGGGAATCAAAAGATATGTCCAGTTGAAAATTCTGAATAGTCGCTATGGAATTCAGGCCCTTAAAAATAGACATTTTGCAAACGGCCTCGGATTTCGACGAAACCACTTTTGTTGGGTCCGTGATGTAAAGTTATTGCTAGGTTTCAAATTTCATAATTTTTCGAATCTATATGTGAGCGTGGCAAAGGAAAATGCGTTTGACCAGTTTCAGTTGATTTTAATCGACTGGAAATTAGCCATTTTTCTAACGGTCTCAGAATTCGACGAAACTAGTTTTGTTAGGACCGTATCGTCAATACGAAGCTAGAAAATATTTTTCTATAATTTTTAGAGGTAGTATGTGACCTCGGTAATTAGAAATGTGCATTAAAATTAAATATATATGGATTTATACTTTAATCCCAGCGAAAACTGATCGAAACAGTCGAATTGGGTTGCAATACATATCCCATTGTGTTCGGAATGGGGGTAATTAGCTAGGAATGACAGTCGTTGGGTCTCGTTCCGAGTTCGAAATAAAAAGTAACTTTATTTGGAAAATTAAAATAATATAAATATATAATTATAAATATTCTCCCTCCCTTACACTCACCCTCTCCCTTATCGTAACGGTCAACGCTCATAAAAAAAAAACAAAAAACAAAAAAACAAACAAGATCTCGTTCCTGCTCGCGATGGCCACCTCCGATCACCCTCGCGTCGCACCCCCTGTCACCGCGACGCCACCCTCTCCAAAGTCGGCCGCCCTCCCTCCAATCCGCCTCCGTCTATCCTCCGCTCTCTCCCCTCCTTCCCCTTTTGAAATCGAACCCCCGACCCTACCCAAAACCCCCGCGCCCGACTTCCTAGCCTCGCCAGCACCTTACCGCGAGCCCCGTGGACCACCTGACCTCTCGCAGGCCCCACCTCGACCTGAAGCTGCTCATTGGTTGGAGTGCTGTTCTTCGAAGGTTGGCTCAGCAATTCTGGAGATTGAAAAATGGAAAATGAAGGCTGTTTAGGCTAATGGCGGGTTTAAGGGGTTAATAGAGGTAAATTTTAATATGTATAAATCAGTTTTCATTAAGGAGGAGTAAAAATATGATTTGTGTGAATGGTTTAAATAAAGATCGGATTTTTTTTTATATGCGACATTAGCAAACAAAGATCGGATTTTTATAAGTGGTAGCAAACAATTGATTTTTCATGTAGCAAGCATTGATTTTTCATGTAGCAAAAACATTGTTTTTTTTCATGTATAAAAATATAATCTTTGTTTTGAAAAGGACTGTATAAAAATATAATCTTTGTTTTGAAAAGAACTGTATAAAAATATAATCTTTGTTTTGAAAAGAACTGTATAAAAATATAATCTTTGTTTTGAAAAGAACTGTATAAAAATATAATCTTTGTTTTGAAAAGAACTGTATAAAAATATAATCTTTGTTTTGAAAAGGACTGTATAAAAATATAATCTTTGTTTTGAAAAGAACGAGATAAAAATATAATCTTTACGGTGTATGTAGAAAGAATAAAAATGTGATTTTTATATGTAGTGAATACGGGCAACGAAAATGACAAAAGACGAAAAGGCGAGATCCTCTTACATAAGAAGAGTCGTGGCGTTTGGATTAGCTATTGGTGAGAACTTCTCACTCAAATTCTATTTTTCTAGTTATATATATACTAGGATGCAGACGGTGTTTAGTAGCACCCGACACAATCGTCCACAGACCATGGACTTGTTTGTTTGGCTGTTTGGTTATTGATTGCGATATTGATTTGAATGTGGTTTGTGGTGTGAAAAATCGAATCGATAAATTGGTTAGGATTAGACGTGCGCCGTTATAAGGCGAAGGAGTAAGGCTAGGTTAGACTCTTACTCCAAATTTTGTGGTTTGCATAACGAAAGTGATTTGATTGATATGGGTATGGCAGTGGCCATTATTAGACCGGGGACAAGGCTAGGCCTTATCCCGTTTCTAGTATCGTGCCGTTATGCCGCCGAAATTTTCTAAAATATGTTAGAAAAATAAAAATATCATTTTATTTAAAGAATGAACTGAATAGAAATTCATATGTTGGAATAAAATGTTTTGTCGTTAAAAATATAATTTTTAACGTGAATGTGAATAAATAAATATTCATTTACAAACCAGACGGTTTGTTTATGTACACCTATTTGAAGGACATTGATTGGTTCGATAAATTTTACACATCGCCCAACTGCACAAATAAAATTTGTGTTTGATTGTTTGAAACCCCACACGGGTGTTAGGATGAAATTTGAAGTTCACTCATCCTGATTGATTAAATATGTCGATCGATCGATTGAAAGGCTGTTATAAGCGTTAGATATCTATATTTGATGCTTATATAGTGTAGTGCACTTTGGTTGATGGTTGATTATTTTTCAATGCTATTATACATGTGTTGTATGAAATTCCACATAATTAACTTTATATGGTAATTGATTAGGCCTCATTCCAATTTAGAAAATAAAGAAGAATATAAAATAAAAGTTCATGTGTTGACAGTACTCATCCATTGAGATTGGTCATGTGTTGAACGAAATATTTTAGTAATAAAATTTACATCTTTATCAATATAAAATAAAGGTTCATGTGTTGACAGTACTCATCCATTGAGATTGGTCATGTGTTGAACGAAATATTTTGATAATAACAACTATTTTGAAATAGAAATATTTGAAATAGAAATATTCGAAATGGAATATTTGAAAATATCAATATATGAAGCCGTGTTGATTTGATTGACGCCATTTTGACGTGAACGATATTTATATCGATTTTTAAACGATTTCGAAATGAATTGAATTGAAAACGATTTCGAAATGAATTGAATTGAAAACGATTTCGAAATGAATTGAATTGAAAACGATTTCGAAATGAATTGAATTGAAAACGATTTCGAAATGAATTGAATATATAACGATTTCGAAATGAATTGAATTGGAAACGAATTCAAATTGAATTGAAAGCGAATTGAAATGAATTCAAATTGAATTGAAATTTGAATTGAATAGAAATGAATTTTAAAACGAATTTATAATGAAGAATTCAATTTTGATTTGAATTGAAAAGAAAGTTGAAATTGCTTTTGAAACGATTTTAAAACTATTTATATAATTCGTTTTAAATAGAAATCGACGAAGTATATATTATATATATTATATATATAATATAATGGCCTGAATAGAACGCGCCGCGCCGCGGCAGTTCGTGAATTTCGACCATTTATTTCAAACGGACATTACGGGAGATCCGACCGTCGGATTCTCCTAAAACCGGAACCGTTGGGTTCGTATCGAAAAGAGCTTTCTAATGAATATTAGAAATTCAAAATCTAACGGTTGGATTTGGAATTATGTCCAAATCAAATTTGAAAAAGGTCGCTGTAAGTGCAGTTCGATGGCCATTGATGGAAATCGACTGTACGGGCCTTGATAAAATTATTAAAAATAGTAATAATTTGTGTAAAATCATAAGAAATGATTTGAGAAGAATTGGGATGAAAAACTCCATATTTGAAAAGATAAAAATAAATTTTTATCGAGATGAACTAGTTTTGAACTAGAATTATAATTCTATTTATTTTTAAATAAATAAATTGAATTCGAAAAGGGTTTTAAAAATAACCAAAATTTCCAATGATTGCATTGGAGTGGATTTGAATCGAAATTGTCTTCGGAATATTTCGATGTTGGAATTCGGGATTATACAGATGTTGTTATGGAAATTTGAAAGATGTGGATATTTATATCGTTATTTCCAATACGACATTTGTTAATCGTAGAATTTGATATTGAATATAAGCCGATATATTTTCTATTCAGAGCCTTATATTGAATATCAAATGTGATTTGGGTTTGTCGTGAATGGTGTCTTCACTAACACTGTTCTTGAACCCAGTTGAGAAAAGATTAAATCTCTTTATTTAGATTTAATGAAATGTACCAATTAAATAATATTTAATTGGAATTGAATTGATATTGATTTTTGGGTTTATCGTGGACAGTGTTTTAAATAACACTCGTTCTTTAACCCGATAATTAATGAAGGTGATTTTGGGTTTATTGTGAACTGTGTTTTTAAATGACACGGATTCTTTAACCCAGTTAACGATTAAAACTAAGTTGAGTTTTAATGAATCTTTAATTAGATTGAAATGGTCGAGAATGGAGTATCACCAGTTTTGCTCCAGGCGATAGTCAAATCTTTAATTAGATTTGAACGTGAAATGGTAATTGAATTTACCGATAACACCGTGGTGTTAGATATGAAGTATTACCAGTTTTACTTCATGGGATGAATAGGTTGGGATTGGGAAATTAAAACAAATGATTACTTCAGTAAGTTTCGTAAATCCCGACTAGTTGAATCGAAATTCAAAAGTAGATTAAAGAATAAATTCAAGGAATTTATCTTTGATAAAATTAATGGGAATCTTTCCCTATGAATGTGAAATTTAGAAACTAACTGTCGGTTAGCCAAGCAGAATGGTTTTCTGGATATTGATCTGATGTTGGTTTCGGCCTTCGGGGTTAATATTTGGGGAACTATTCTCTTGATTAATTTGCGGTTAGTGACTGATGAATTGGAATGAGGCGTATGTTGTGTTTGTGTAGCACTTTTATAAAATATACGCGAGTTATTCGGAAAGACCGGGTTTATCCCATTCTGAATAACTGATACGACGATAAGTCGAAGATGAAGACGGTGGTCGAAGACCGGAGGTCTTCACGTCATTTGGGTGATAACTGATGATCTTGATTGGGCTGTACACCCAAGAAGATGGAAACAGTTGGTGATCGTCCAGACGTACTTGGAGATCGATGGATGTGCGGGGTACTAGGTGCCTCCGGTTTCGTTCAGACCCAGAACGGACTTGTAAATGGACTGTGTGTCTGACATTGGATTTTAGTCCGTGTGATTGATCTCTATTAAATATATATCTGTTTGGCGGCGGAGAATTTATTCTCTTGCTTAACGCCCTTCTCTGAGACGTACGAGCTCAGGGGTTATATATTGATGGATATCAAACGCATGGAGTGAATTGCCTGTGTGGCATGCCTAAGCGGCAATTGATCGAGGCTTCTGTTGAAAAGCAAAGTCTTGTGGTGATGATCAAAGCAAGGCCTTTGTGGCGTAGCTTTGTGTAACGTTTGCTTCGCGAGTTTCACACCCGGTATGAACCAAAAACGGGAGAGGACGTCAGGGAGGGCATGCGTTTCTTTCTAGCTAGAAGTGGCGTCAGTGGTTTTACACGCCCTGATGAGTTTGACTTATGTGGTTGTTGCTGTTGCGAGGCGCCTCAGATTGATCGGTCGTTCTCGAACCGATGGAGTCATTTAGTTGGCTCACCTACGCCCCATAGGGCGGGGAAACGCATATTCAGGGTTTAAGTTTAATCCACATCGGTGGACTGGCCCTGAGGATCCAAGGCTTGACTGAGTACTTGCCTGAGACACGGGCTAGAGCGTCTCGAATCGGTTGAGGACTATCTTTTGCCTCGGTTCATAGACGGAAATCCAATTTCCCAATACGTGACATTTGCGGTTTTATTTGTAGAGCCTAGTATGGCGACATAGTGGGATGGGGCATTCATGCCGCCTATGATTGATACGTATGATTTGAAGTTGTTTTATACACTATGCACTTATAATAGTATCAAATGATTTGTTTTAAACGTATCAAGCATTCTTTGGCTGTTATAAGGTAAAAACCCTATCCCCCGGCTTGCGTTGCATTGTGTGATAGGACCTGGGTCTTATAACAGCTTCATTTTTCTTTATTTAGCATTGCGCTGTTTGTTTTATGCACCGGTATTCTTGGGAGGAAACCCGTTCCGTGTTATATGGCGTGGTCCCTTGATTTACCGAACTTTAAAGATAAAGATTAATAACTGTTTTAGTTCTCACACCAGTCACATGACTGACCTGGAGTTTATTGTTTTAACCTAAACTCTGGGTGCCCTTATTTTGACACGGGCAGCTAGTAGTTTTGGTTTTGCAGATTTATATTCACAGGATCCTGGTTTACAGCTGGAACGATATCCGGAAAGCTTTGTATCCGTATATCTCATTCTAGTTGTGTATTGTATTATTTTCCACTGCTATGTATTTAAATGTAATTTAAATCTCTGATATTTCTGTGTAATATTCGTTTATACTCTGTATATTCTTGTAATCTGATGCATTGTTGTAATATACAATGAAATGTTCTTCCGTGTGCGTTCTGTTGTGGCTTGTTCTCGAACTATCCGACACTTTCCTTTACGGGGAAGTTACGGGTTTTCACAGCTCCCTGGTCGGATCGGGTCGGGCCTTTATTACCAATTCGGATCGGAGATCCTCGGATGCGAGCGGATCGGGCTTGGTCACCCCTGGCGGATCGGGTCGGGTTCTCAAGCTTCTCCATGGTGCATTGTTTCGAGTCGGAGTGGCACACGAGAAGCAGATCGGGTCGGAAGCTCCTAGTGTGGGCGGTTCGGTTCGTGCTTCTATCCGATCTAATCGGTTCGGGTACTTTCCTTCACTTTGTCCAACAAGCTGTTTACACCATTCGATGGCGTTTTTGACCAATTTAACACTTCTAGACAAGAACAAATCATACCATACAGTCATAGCAACATGTATAATCATCCACAAACAGCAAAACAACAATCATAGCATGTAAAATGAATCAAACATACCCAGAACCTCATATTTTCCCTTAAACATGTTTAGGAAAAACTAATGATATGATTTGTAAAACTTAGCCAAATCAAACCAAATTTCTAACAAACGTCTAAAACATTATTTTCGAATTTATAAATATTTTTCCAGAATTTAATCATGTCTAATTTCGTTAATCTTCACTAATTACCCCTAATTAACCATAATTAGTGAAGAACTATGCAAATCACTCACCTTGGCCACAAATAAAACCTTTAGAACTGAAACTCTACTGTTTGGGCGTGAATACCAATGCAACACAGCAGCTCTACCTCGATTCTTGTGCTAATCCGCCTTGATTTGATGTTGCTAAGCCTAATCCTTGATTAGAAAGTGATTTGGAGGTGTTTTAGAGGTTGGAGGCCATTGTTAGGTTGAAGAGAGGACTTGTGGCGGCTGGAAAATGAGTGAAAAACTGAAATCCTAACCCTAGCAGCCCTCAAATACCTCTAACCCGAAATGCCCCATTGTGCCTAGCTGTTAATCACCTGGTTAAGCCTAATTAAGCTGTTTTTCACTATCTGAAACTTGTTTCAGCCATATCTCTCAAACGGTAGGTCCGTTTGGCTAATGTGACCACTCTACGGAGTTGTAAACCATCATCCGGAGCCAATGGAAGTGGTTTCAGGTCAAAAATCCTTTCCAATCAAAAGTTATGGCCAAAACAAGATTAGCTAGGGGCAAAACGGTCATTTAAAATCGGGAAAATCATGAATATGGGAAATGACCTCAATAGTCGTCTCCCAAAGTTACATGACCATACAACTTCGTATGTGAAAGAAATAAATATTCTACGATCCTTCGATGGCTAGAATGCGGGTCATTACATTATTAATACACGCTCGATTGAAAGGTAGGTCCAAGACCAAAGCTGCAAACTTATTATGTGTTGTTTTTTCATTTTTTTCTCATACTTATAAAGCATAATCATTTGCATTAATACATAAACGAGACTGAAGTATCCACTAGTATCCCTTTGTTGCACCAAAGCTCCCCTAGTGAACTTTGCGTATGTGGTAGCTAAAATCGCCGTACCCCATGCATATGTTCTCCACTCATCAAAGTCCTCAATCAAAGGGAGCCAATGAAGAGTGACTCTAGATTTTGATCTATCACAGAACAGTCGCTTAGTATGTACAATATGATACACGAGTTCGTTGTTGAATCTGGAGTGGAGTTGCATTTTGTGGAATATCACCCACCAATTGAGGATGGTGTACCATGTAGTCACAATATTCTCATTCCCCCACCAAGCATCCTCCGGAGGAGTCAAGCCAACCAAATTCTCAAGCATTTGCTTGTAATCATGTGCAATAGTAATTCTAATATTCATATCACTGTCTATTGGCAAACCGAATAATACCGCCACATCCTTCAAAGTTATCGTCATCTCACCCACTCGTAGATGAAATTTGGATGTCTCGGGTCTCCACCTATCAAGCAACGTCGTGATGAAGTTTTGACCAGGTTGTGCATAGCCTACCTTGTGCACCAAGCCGTACGGTCGATAGTTCACTCATGCTCACTAACCTCCATCTACAATGAATATAATCTTATATAAGCCAATATACAAACTTCAACATAAACGAAATTCTTAATAAATAAATCAAATAATGTTACTATCATCAATTGTAGGTTACTGGTCCTATATTCTGCATGCAAGTAAAAAACGCTTGGATCGACCTGTCCGGGATCCATCTCTTCATATACTATAAACAGTTTAAGATGCACACATTTGTGCATTAATCAACCAACAAATACATAACTAACTTACGAAAAGTCATTCCACATTTTTATACTTATCAAATGTCAAATTCTCGCATTCTCGTATTACACAACCAAGATTCAACCATCTCATTTCACATTCAAAAATACGCATTCCATATTTCACAATAAAGATACATCACCATACCAAACTAGTGTAGACCACATTCTTGTATTGTTGCAAAATTTTCACAACCAAAACTCACCATATTTTGGTATTTTCACAATACTTTAACCCACATTCTCCTCCATCACATACTAAAAATTAATATACACGTACGCATACTGAACATGCATAAATGTAACCTTAATCACCAGTGTAACTTTAAACATACACAAACTAAACACTAAATCATGAATCTGTTGATGTAACATTAACTTGTAGACCATCAGAACTACAAATCATATCCATTCCACCAAAGAAGGAATTAAAGTTGAAATCCCTAAACATGAAAAATACTAAATATCGAAATTACCAACTTTAATCATATAAAGGTAGGAATACTTACCAATAGGAGATGGATGAGGAGAAGAGGAGGCTATTCAAGGGAAGTTGCTCTTCTTCGAATCAAGTTGTCCCCAAAATACTCGTGATAAAGACAAGATGTGTTTTGACCAAAAAGTCGTGCTCAAGAAAATATATTCTTTTGTGCACGGGATTTTGTCAGTAAATAGGAATCAAATGATTCAAGTGGAATTTATTATAATGTATTAATAAGATAGACCCATGCTGCGAGTTGTTTTATGCCATAAATAAACACGAACACTTAAAAAATCTGTTGGACAGGAAGATTCACATCTTTTACAAACTACACAGTCTTCTGTAGAGTGTCCAATATCCGTTTTACATCTTCTGTACGAAAATATTCAATTCTCATAAGATCCTCCCGACTGTTACTCAAAAGGTCTAATAATGTATGTATATTGGACTTTTTGAGACAATTATAGGACCTAGGAGATAGTTATAATTGGTCAATATAAATACATTCCAATGGAATTCCTTTTTTGTTTTTCTTTAGCCTAGTTAATCCATTTTGAAAGGTAAAAGGAGGTGGAATAAAGCTATTTTTATTTTCCTCGAAACGAATGTTCCTTTCCTCCGCATTATGTGTTTTGACCAATTGTATCGTTTCTTTGTGTATTCCTATACGAAGCATTTTTATATGTGTCTCTGAGTATTCTTTATCATTTCATCCAACAAGAATAGTTCCTCTAATTCTAGGAATTCTTCTAAAACATTTTTCTCTTGAATATCATTCAAAAAAAAATTCGGATTGCCTAGTATTCCATCAATGAATAATCCAAGGTTCCAGACTTTTTTGAAATGAGAAAGAGATCCACCAGGGCAAAATATTATAGATGCAAGATACGCGAGGGAAGCCAATGCTTTCTTTTTTTTTCTTTTTTCGGTGACTTGTTAATGAACTACTTCATTTGTCAACTTTATCTGATCTTATACTTCTCTAAAGAACGAGTTCTATAACAAGGTATCAAACCTATGGATCTGTTCCCAATTTTTTGTAAAAATGTAGTCCTTAGATCTAGAAAAAAGAATATAGAAATGTAATTAAGGTCAATAGAGAAAAAATGCTATTCAGCTGTGTTTTGTTAAATTTATTTTATTATGATTCAAAATAAAATAAATTGAATCACGCTCTATAGGATTTGAACCTACGACATCGGGTTTTAAAGACCCGCGTTCTATCGAACTGAGCTAAAAGCGCTTTCTTATGACAAGAAAATCAAAATGAAATAAAGAATAAAAAAAGAAGTTGAAAATAGAAGAGCCCAGATTCCAAATGAACAAATTCAAACTCGAAGAGGATCTTTCTGATTCTCGAAGAATGGGAGGCAAAGGGATTGATTGAGAAAGATCACTTGTTCTTATTAGATTAAATAAAAGATTAGATCAGAATAAAAGATCGTGATTTGATCTGCATATGTTTGGTAAAAAGAATAACCTTCTTCTTTGATTCTAAATGGAAAGTCTTCAATTGGAACATGAAAACGTGAATGAATTGGTCTTAGTTACTCTTCGGGGCAGAGTGGAAGAAGGAAAGAGATTCTCGAACGAAGAAAAGGATTCAATTACTTCGAAAGAGTTGAACGAGGAGCCGTATGAGGGGAAAATCTCATGTACGTTCTGTAGAGTGACTTGTCTTCTTTTTCACTATCACACCCAAAAAACCAAAATTTGCCTTACGTAAAGTTGCCAGGGTACGATTAACCTCTGAATTTGAAATCATTGCTTATATACCTGGTATTGGCCACAATTTACAAGAACATTCTGTAGTATTAGTAAGAGGAGGACAGGTTAAGGATTTACCCGGTGTAAGATATCACATTGTTCAAGGAACCCTAGATCCTGTCGGAGTAAAGGATCGTCAACAAGGGTGTCCTAGTGCGTTGTAGATTCTTATTCAAGACTTGTATCATTTGATGATACCATGTGAATCGCTAGAAACACGCAAAGTGAATGGCGAACCCAATAATGAAAGTTTCCTAAGGGGACTCGAGCAGGCTACCATGAGACAAAAGATTTTCTTTCTAAAAGAGATTCGATTCGGAACTATTATATGTCCAAGGTCCAATATTGAAATCATTTCAGATATTTTTCCTTACTTTGCCCGTGTCAACAAACAATTTGAAATATCTTGACTTTTTCAGAACATGTTTGAGTCAAATAGCAATGATTTGAAGCATTTCCTTTTACATTACATTATTCGGAAACCCAAGGACTCAATCGTATGGATATGTAAAATACAGGATTTCCAATCCTAGCTGGAAAAGGAAGGAAATAGATACTCAATTTAAAGTGAGTAAATAGAATTCCACATTCGATCTCATAGTTACATATAGAATTCTGTGGATAGCCGTATTCGATGAAAGTCGTATGTACGGATTGGAGGGAGATCTTTCATATCTTTCAAGGTCCACCCTACAATATGGGGTCAAAAAGCCAAAATAAGTGAATCGTTTTTAGCCCTTATAAAAAAAACTTATTTTTGAACCTCTTTCACGCTCATGTCACATCGAGGTACTGTAGAAGAAAAAACTGCAAAATCCAATCCAATTTATCGTAATCGATTAGTTAACATGTTGGCTAACCGTATTCTGAAACATGGAAAAAATCATTGGCTTATCAAATTATCAATTAAGCCGTGAAAAAGATTCAACAAAAGACGGAAACAAATCCACTATCAGTTTTACGTCAAACAATATGTGGAGTAACTCCCGATATAGCAGTAAAAGCAAGATGTATAGGTGGGTTGACTCATCAAGTTCCTATTGAAATAGGATCTACACAAGGAAAAGCACTCGCCATTCGTTGGTTATTAGGGGCATCCCGAAAACGCCCTGGTCGAAATATGGCTTAAGTTCCGAATTAGTAGATGCTGCCAAAGGAAGTGGCAATGCCATACGCAAAAAGGAAGAGACTCATAGAATGGCAGAGGCAAATAGAGCTTTTGCACATTTTCATTAAGCCATGAACATGATCTATATAGATACATAGATTCATGGATCCATACATCTCGGTCGGAAAAGAATCAGTCGAAAAAGAAAAAATAGGAATTGATTGATATCTTTCTCGAAACAAACAAAAAGAAAGATGAAACATAAATCATGGATCAACCAAACCCTCTCGAGGGCTTGCTTAAGAATAAGAAAGAGGAATCTTATGGAAATATCATGGAATAAGGTTTGATCCTATTCATAGGGATTCCGTAAATAAAATATCCAAAAAGTTTGAAACAACTGGGACTTTTTCGGAGAATGGATGCAGTTAATAATTTATGATCTGACGTGTACAGAATGAAAACTTCATTCTTCATTATACGATAATTTTTATGAAAGCGTTTCATTTTCCCAGAATGTATCGAATTTTTGGCCTAATTCTTCTTCTGATGATCGATTCAACCTCTGATCAAAAAGATAGAACTTGGTTCTATTTCATCTCTTCAGCAAGTTTAGTAATGAGCATAACGGCCCTACTGTTCTGATGGAAAGAAGAACATATAATTAGTTTTTCGGGAAATTTCCAAATGAACAATTCCAACAAAATCTTTCAATTTCTTATTTTACTATGTTCAACTCTATGTATTCTTCTATCCGTAGAGTACATTGAATGTACAGAAATGGCTAAAGCAGAGTTTCTGTTATTCATATTAACAGCTACTCTAGGAGGAATGTTTTTATGTGGTGCTAACGATTTAATAACTATCTTTGTAGCTCCAGAATGTTTCAGTTTATGTTCCTACCTATTATCTAAATATACCAAGAGAGATGTACGGTCAAATGAGGCTACTACGAAATATTTACTCATGGGTGGGGCAAGCTCTTCTATTCTGGTTCAACCTCTTCCCAATTGATTCTGAGTGGCTTTATCGAGATCAGAAGCAAATTGTGCAAAGGCTTCTAACTCTGCGAATTGAGCTAATTCCAATTTTAATGTTCCAGCTACTTGTTCATGGCTTTAATTTGAGCTGCGAATCCCACGCTGGAAACTGAAATGCCTACATTAATAGCAGGTCGGATTCCCGCATTGAATAAATCGATAGATAAGAATATTTGTCCATATGTAATGGAAATTACAATAGTAGGGATATAAGCCGAAAAATCTCCAGCTTGAGTCTCAATTATTGGTAAAGCAGTCATACTCCCTTCACCTAAACTAGAACTTGATTTAGCAGCTCTTTCCAAAAGGCGTGAATGCAAATAAAAAGCATCTCGTGGATAAGCTTCACGACCAGGAGGTCTTCTAATGGCAAAGACATTGCAGAGAGGCACGAAGATACTTTGTAGTTAAACTCACGAAAGGCTTTGAGTGCTTAGACATAGAATCAGAATAGTTGGTCGACTCTTATAGTATAGAGTAAAGATAAAGCAAAAATTGAAAAAAAGAAAAGAACATATGTTTGTAGTAATAGTGGCAGTGGGTTCTATCGATTCTTTCATAGAAAGACAGTAAGCTTAGATCAAATAGAAAATAGAGTGATATATAGTTGTGTATAGAAAAGACGCGTGTATCATCTTATACTTAATACTTCCTGATTCTATCTAGTGTGATATATGGAATAAATGGACAAAGGTGGATAGAGTGTTGGGTATTTCTATCGATCGGTCATGTCATATAAGCCTGCATCGCACATCAAACTGCTTCGATTTGAATTATCCGTAGAATACCTATATACAAAAAAGAACCCCAGGATAGCTATAATGTCCTGAAGTTCTTTGTAACGTTGGAAAGTTTCCTTAACTCTTTGAGCAGTTTCATAATGTTCCTCGCCAACGATCCGAGGTTGTAACATAGTTGACGTTGAAACTAAAGGATCTACTGCTGGATAAATACCTTCGACAGCTAATCCTCTTGATAGTACGGTAACAACATTTAAATGTGTAACTGTCGTGGTAGGAGCAAGGTCGGTCAAATCATCTGCAGGTACATAAACTGCTTGGATCGAAGTTATAGACCCTTCTTTGGTGGAAGTAATTCTTTCTTGTAAAGAACCCATGAAAAACACTTCGAATTGTTGATTCATCACCAGAGATGGCTTAGAACTAATAGTTCATTATCTAATGGATCTTTCCTTTTTAATACTCCATCCGAGAGTTATCAGTATTTATCAAATCTATTCCTATCTAACGGAACGTTATTGGATCAAATGGCAAAGATATTGTGGAGAAAGAGATGGCTTTTCCTGGATGAAATGTAAATGTATTCAAGTTGGAAATGAGAGACATTTTGTTACACCATCGAGAATTTTTTTGTTCTTGTAGCCCAAAGAATTTCCATGGCACATTAGAAAATTCATTTATGCAATTTCATAATTTCTAAGCAGAGATTTTTTCTTTTTCCTTTCTAGTTTTGTTAAATTAAATAAAAAATGGAGTAAAAAATAAATAAAAATTACGGACTATGTATCAATGGTAAACCTCGTTATAAGGTTCTGTTGGAAAAATTAGCTATTTCTAAAAAAAAAGCACGGGAAAAATGATAAGAAGGTATTGGAACATCCATTTGGAAGAGATGATGGAGTCGTGAGTATCATCCGTTAATTGTTCAACCAGTGACTTCTTGAGATGAAAAAAAGAAATAGAATCAAAGTTTTATCTTATCTATTTTATCTTATCTATTTTATCTTATCTACATGTACATCTACTATATACATATTGCAATTTTATCTATATGAAGCCCATATTAATATTAGTATACAATACTAGCTAGCGTTGTAGAAAGAACTATATGTTATAGTTCTTTCTACCACACTAGCTTAGATACTAATTTGGAGAATAAATATTTTTTTTGGGCTAAAATTGTAATGGGAAGGAAATTTTCGGATGAAGTGAAAAGTTAGAAGTGAGAAAATGAGAATGGAAAGAAGGGGGATGAAGGGTTAAACATCTCTGGGCGTTATCCCATATAACGCCAACTAGCGTTATCTGAGATAACGTCAACGTTATCTCAGATACCAACGTTATCTCAGATGTTGTCTTTGTTAAAGAGTGTGTGTGTGTGTATATGCGAGCGTTCAGTGGCATCTCAAACAGTGCAGCACCCCTAAATGTCCCTCTGATTTCCACCACACATTTCGTTTCTCTCTCCCTCCACTACTTCTCTCGTTCCACTAGCTTAATTTATATCAAATGAGAGGATGAGAGAGTGAGGCAAATGGGGTGCTCACTATTTGGAGTCCCTTTAAACATTATATATATATATATATATATACTTCATTCAATATATATATATATATATATATATATATGTGTGTGTATGGGACACAAAATAAAACACACAACTTTAAACACAGAATCATGACCGTTGGATTCTTTTGTCTTTACATGAGAGGTGCAAATCATGGGAAGATCTAATGGTCCATATTTTATGTCCCTATAGACTTATATATATATATATATATATATATATATATATATATATATATATATATATATATATATATGCGTTACTTGGGATAACGCCAATTTAAAAAAAATTGGTCTATTTTTGTAATTAGTTTTGAAAATGGTATATTTCAGTTATAATTTTCAAAATTGGCTCAAATGAGTTATTATTATTATTATTATTTCATTGTCCTTCCAACATCTTCGTTTTTCCCAACCATCTTCATTTCAAAATCTGCATCACACATCCATTATTCTCGTTTTTTTATATAATTAATGTTGAAAACATAAAATAAAAAACTTATACCAACCGTGGTCAGAGATTTTTGTGCACTAAGTTTGAAAATCACAGTTGTTTTTTAACTTCAAAATTGTCAATTTCAGCTGGTACATAGGACGGAATCCAGGTTGAAGTTGTACTGTGCAAATTTTGGAAAAACACATGAAAATTAAGTGCTAGAGTGAAAGAGAAAGTTAAAGGTCGGGCACATATGACTAATGTGTTTGATTTTTCAACAGGAAGAGATATTTGGAAGGGGTATGTGTAAGAGGCAACGAAGGGAAAAAATTGATGAAAGAGGTATATGTTTTTATTTAAAAACAGGGATGGGCATACGAAGCGGACAAAAGGATGTAAAATGTGTAAAAGGGGTATATTGCTCAACGGGGAAAGAGAAAGTAACATTTTTCAGCTTTAACTGCGGAAGGGGCAAAGTGACGGGTCCTGCGTGTTCGCTTGGACGCTTCCGATGCATCGGACGCGGACGCAAACTATTTTTGCCCCTTTCGAAAATCAGACGCACCCTACAGAGAGAAAGAACAAACAGGAAGGTAACCACCATCTGCTGATTCGACACGCATTCATCTATTTCAGGTTTAAAAACAATGTTGAATCAAATCAATGTACAGCATCTCAATTAGTCAATATCCTCAGGCAAAACTCAAATTAGATTTCGTTTCATATTTATTTTGTTGCAAACTAACATGACATACAAATGAAATGCATGCATGTATATATATACACATGAAATGCATGCATGCTCCATATACATGATCACATGTACTAAACTTCCACAAACTTGCCCTGATTACTTTCTTTCTGATATGTAGAAAGTAAGCCATGCTTTGTCTGTTAATATTCAAATTTTGAATATTAACAGACAAAGCATGGCTTACTTTCTACATATCAGAAAGAAAGTAATCAGGAACTGCAATTGTCATTTTAAGCATATGATACATGCACAGCTACATATACATTAGCTATAATGACAGATTCACTAATCTGTTTATTATAAACGAGTGAATAATGCAAATAACAGTGTATGAAGAGTAGATGCGTGTATCTGAATAAAGGAATCGTCCTCTCATGCCACATATGTCCAAACCACCCCCATTTACAAGTAACTATGGATTTGCACTTTGCAGTAACTCAACAAACTAGCCTCTCCACATCAAATTATTTATAAATATTTTTTAGTTAATTATTTGCAGTTATTTATAATTATAAATATAATAATTTCTAATATCTCATTACGGTCTCATAATATTTTCAAGTAAATATTATGGCAAATATATATATATATATATATATATATATATATATATATATATATATGTATATACACACACATACACACGTATGTATGAGGAGGGTTCTGCTACACCTTTTTATATTTCAAGCAAATTTGCACAAATTTTCACTTTTTTCTTAAGGAAACTAACTTATAACTTATATATGTACCTTCTTGCTTTCAAATAGGCGGCCGCAGCAAGTTTATATATGTAACTTCAATTTATTACATCGATCAAAAACGCAAATAAGTAACATAACTGCATAAGAAAGAGGGATGGGTTTGCTAGTCTTATTTTTATTAGTTATTCCTGAATCCTCAGGCAAGAATGTAAATTATGATGTGTAAATGGAAGGGACGTTAGTCTAATTATTTTCAAATTGAGGGATGCCAGTCAAAGTTTTCTTAACTTTGGTTTTCTTATTTCTTGCTATTATTACGTGATTATGTCCCTGTGCAAAGGTGTATCTGCTGTGTAGAAGAAAAATGATTATAGGCCCAATTCAAACGAGCATGAGTTTGTTCACACCGCAATTCAACCCGCAATTGTGTTGGCAATATAATCCACCGTCCTTACAGAGATCAATTCTTTTGTATCCATTTCCTCTATCTCGTGTCGCTTTAATCAAATTTTTTCATTTTCATTTTTTTGCATTTAAATACAAAAACAATTCAGGGGTTTAAATGCTAAAGGTGAAAATCAAGAGGTTCTGATTGGTTGGTACATAGTAGCATACTGAATTTGGGGGACAGAAGAATTGAATTGGTGCGGTTTTAACAATATCAGATTTCTGGTCAAACGTGGATTCATTGCGGGCTAAAACTTAATCATGAAAAATCTTTTGATAACAACACCAAATCTGCTAGAAAGAAATCCTAGCGTATTAGCGTATAATGTATTTGTAAAATATGACAAAAAGGATACTGTAACTTAGGAGACGGATTTTTTTTCTTTTCAATTTCGCTTAAAACGGATTCCTGAAGATCAAAAAATATTTCTAACGAAAATATACATTTAAAATTTCATGCATTTACCGTTAAAAATGCAAATATTTACATTTCTTAGAGAATAATTGTGTTGTAAATGTTGGAATAATTTTCAATTCAGTCCTAACCTTACTCAATTCGAGTGAAATGAAAATCATAAACAAACTGCCAAGTACTATATATACGTTATATACTATATAAATTATCATTTTTTTCCTTCTTTTTTGACGAAAGGTAAATAAAAGGCCAAGGCCCAGGAGTCCAAGAAAAAGCAATAGGCATATATACTCACGGCACAAAACAAAAATTATCAACTTTTTAAATAAATAAATAAAAACTTTTCACAGAATGAAAAATGTGTATTCAGTATAACTAAAAGGCGCTAATCTACATTTAAAATCAAACGTTGAATCAAATCCACTTACAGCCTCGCAATTCGCAAGTCAATCCTCATGCAAAACACAAATTAGTTTTTGTTTCATATGATTTATTTATTTGCAAATTTTGCATTGCATATAAATGACCACATGATAATTCTGTAGATTTGTCCTCGGTTGTGATGACGTTGAAGGAGTGGAGTTTTCTTCAATAGTTTTACGTGTGCTTTTAGAAGTAGACTTAGTTCATTAAATTTTCTACTGATGTTTGAAAAGACTTAAAATGTACTTAATAGGTTTCTGAACTTTTTTTTTTTTTTTTTTTTTTTTTTTAAGGTGGTTTTTTGACACTAATTTTTCTTATTGATATTTTCCTCACCAGAAACAGCCGTACTCCACTTTTTGCTGCAACTTTGTATATTTGCCGATTTTTCACCAACAAAGGTTCAGCGAATAGGGCCATGACGGCGATTCGTTGAGCAAATATTTGACTTTTTTTTTTATATATATAACTAAACGCTTTTTTATTGTATGCATTACATCATTTGCCACTATTAAAATTTTAATCTCCCAAATATGTATTGTTGACCAACTTTTTGGTAAAATCCGTTCTAATCAATAGAAGGAGCCAGAGCCAAATACCGGTCCATACCAGGTTTTATGGATGTTTGCTATCATAGGTCGACCAATGATAAACCGACCCCAAGCCATAACAACATTAAACAAATCGATCAGGCCATCTATCAGTAAATCGAGTCGATCCCATAATACTACGGCAAACCTAAAGTCTCAGGTCTTACCAGAAGTATCTTGAGAGTTATGCGCTACCGGACAAAGACCTGCTCACGAGGTGCTTAATTCAAATGAGCTTCTGACCAGCTCTCCTTTCGATTCTCCAAACATCTAGCTTCACGTCGACGGCGATTTCCAAGGAGAACTATTCATCAACAGAAGACCGGGTCCCCCCGCCGCAACTACTCAGCCGGATCGAGCTCCACATGTCCGAGCTCCGAAAAAGAGGCAAGCCACGTGGCACACAGCTAAGCCCACCTTCTTCATCTATAAATACATCATTGCTGAAAATGGAAAGACATAGAAAATTCTCCACCGCCAACCTACGCTCGGTATACTGGAAACATCCGACCGAGTAATTCAAACCGCACAAGGGTTTTGTGTAATCTTTACTTTCTCCCACTAAAAAGACTACTGTAACATGTAATCGACAATATGAACAAAGATTATAAGTGGACGTAGACACCAATATAAGCTAAACTGAAACACCCTACCTCTGTTAAGGTCACTCACAAATGGAGTGCATTAACTTTGGTGGAGGGTTATAGGTACAAGACACGGAAAATTTTACAAGACAGATAAATATAAGCAGCGAAATTCAATTATTTATTCCATACGTGGTTCAATACAAAAGCATTACATCAAATTGTCTTAAAATAACTTCCAAAATATTACAACATAATTTCTGTCTTGATTATTTAATAAACAAGCATAAACCATAAATAAAACTACATAAATTCCCAAGGATAATGTCCAAGAGTCATAGCCAAGGTGAGAGAGAGTCCAAATCATACATCTCCTTTCTTGAAGCTTGCAAAGAGTCTGACTACGCTGCAGTATTCCCTCCCTGTGGACCTGGGGGGGAGGGGGAACAGAAGAAAAGAGGATGGAAGAAAACGGGTCAGACAATAAGTCTGGTAAGTTCGGTGATTACTAGTATTTAAACAAGGAAAGGGATCATGATAGTAATAACAGAACATAGGATAATACCCTAATATAAGATAAGAGGAACATGTGATCGCACCTATTACTATAGTCTCTGTATCTACTTAACCATTGGTTCAACCAGCCCAACGTGTTTATTACAAATGATCCCCTTAATGATCGGCTCCTACTCGTATGCATTCATATTCTGTGTCATTCGGCCCTGCTTGACTGTAGATACCTGTGCTGGTCCGACCATGGGGTGTGTCAGTCCCTCTGGTGGCAACCCGACACGATTCAGGATGCACAGTGTATACTACTGATGCCCAGTGCCTGATTTTTTCCACTCCGGAGTACGTGCACGCCCAAACTCCGTCGGAACCTACACTGGCCCACCAACCGCCGACGTTTTGACCGCTTATACTCAGCCCAGTAATCGTGCCCCACCCTGCCTAGTTTCAGGGTACCATGATACATCGATGTGGGTTACTGCTGAAATGGATCCCCGCTACTAGGGTTTTCTTATCAACATGTTTATTTGGCTAAGTGTCCAAGTTTACTTAACCCCCCTATTCGTTTAGTTAACATGTTGAATCGGTTAAGTGTTTTCTCTAATTGACTTAACCCTACCAATCCTGACTTAGCTTAAGTTTATTAAAGCACAAACCAGTCACATTAGACAGGTATTGTTGTGGTCACTGGATATGTCGGTCGGTTCCGGCCAGATTTACACCACAACTGTAACACCCCGGATTTTTGAATAATCGAATCAACTAAATTAAAGAATAATTAATCTCAGACGTGAGAATTAAGGGAATGGGGTTGCGCCATTGTATTCGTCTCGGAATTCTAGTTGAAATAGAGTCCGAGTTTGCGGGAAACGGGTACCGGATGAAGGAGTTATGGACGAACGAAGTTTGGTGGCAAAAGAAAAGAAAAAAATTGCACTGGCGCACTTGGGAAGTGGTGGCAAAAGAAAAGAAAAAAATTGCACTGGCGCACTTGGGAAGTGCGCCAGTACAAATTTGCACTGGCGCACCTGCCAAGTGCGCCCAGGCCGAGGCAGCAGGCCTGCACAAATTTCTGGTTCAGTCTGACCCATGTTGCTGAGTCCTTTCTGACTCCTTGCTGAGTCATTAGGGCTGAGGTGTCACCCTATCACGACTGAATGGTTTTGATTAACCCTAAGATCATCCGACGGCTTAAATTAATTCAAAACTCTATAAAAAGACCCATAGACTCGAACCCTAAATCAGAATTAAAACTAAAACTATGGCCGTCATGCTGTCATCTTGAACCCTAGAGTAGCCGCCACAAATTAGAGAGGAAGAACAGCAAATCAAATCAGTTCTATTCAACCCTAACAACGAATCTTCTTCAAAGGAGAGCTAATACAACTTCAGAAACCAAAATTCAGAACTCAAGACCGCTTTTGAGTTGTGAGTTCGATAGTTTTAATAAAATCATTAGTAAATTAATTGGATTGAGTTATGATGCGGATAATTTGGATATGATGTGAATTATTGACTGCATGTTGTAATTATGTTGTAGAATTGTGTTGTAATTTCTATGTTGTTATGTTATGATGCTATCATTTACAATGTAAAGTTATGATGCTATCACCCATGTTGTAATTCTATGATTGGCTTATGTCTAGTTGAATCATCATGTTGTTCATATGCTAGTTTGGTTATGTTGATTCATATAATAAATCACAAGTTTGTATGCAAGTTTAGATATTGATTTAGACAAGAATCATAGGCAAGTTGGTATAACCTTACATGTTTCGTGACATTAATTTTAGATATAAAGTTAGGCTATGACATGTGTGAGTTATATCATAAATTCTACATGATAATTTACATGTTAGATGCAAGTTTACACCATTGTTATGATGCATAAATCACATATGCAAGTTTATATAAATATATGAGTTTGGGATATGAATCATGTTATGCAAGTTTAGAGTTATTGCCTATGCAAGTTTACACCTTCAGATGTAGATCTCTGACATACATGATTTATGCAAGTTTGTGACCGTTATCTCAACAAGTTCACACCTTTAGATTTGGATCCATGACATATGTTGTCTATGCAAGTTGTAACTTTGGCCTATGCAAGTTTTAGATGTAGAACATCATTCACATATGCAAGTTCACCTCTATGTTTAGATCTATGTTTTAATTATTTGTTTATTGTTATGTTTTCTCTTTATTCCATGAGTTAGAATATTCGAGTCTAACGTATATTTTATGTTAAACGAACAAACGTACAACGTGGGGTAAAGGGGATAATATTAAAAAGATTTAATTTGGCAATAAATGCCTTAAAAGGCATAAAATAAATTTGTGATGAAAATTGGTATGATTTTACAAACCATAAATGGATGGACATAATTGAGTCAATTATGGACATCGTTAAATTTGGAATTGATTGATAATTTGAATAGGGAAAGTAATTCAAATTGGGGGATGATTAATTAGGAGTAATTAATCGTCTAAGACACGAGTTTAGGCTCTTTTGTGGTGTAAGATTGCCCGGACCCGCCCGACAAATCCAGCTGCCACAAATGCCAGTCTAATGTGAGAGGTCTTAGACATAAATTAAATACGTAACAATTATAAAGACACGAGGTTAGGCTCTTTTGTGGTGTAAGACTGCCCGGACCCGCCCGACAAATCCAGCTGCCACAAATGCCAGTCTAATGTGAGAGGTCTTTATGAGGTTACGGTCTTAATGAATTAAGAAACACTTAACCAGATAAACATGTAGCGGGACATGAGGGGGTTAAGTGGGTGCCTTGGGTGGCATGTGGAATCTAGTGGGTGCCTTGGGTGGCATTTGGAAATACGATTAGAAACACTTAACCAAAAATTGAAACATGAATAAGAAGTGGGTTAAGTGGGATGTACTAGAGGGGACCAAGCTTAGGTGGATAGCTTGTGTCAAGTAATGGGGGCCCGTTTCAATCCAGTAACCCATACGTATCTTTGTGGGCTCGACCCAAGTCGAGGACGGGACACGCATACTGGGCTTGACTGTAAGAGGCCAAAACGGGTTAGCGGTGGCAATGCAAGTCCAACAGGTTCATATGCGTGTGTGGGCCTGGGCTGGTAGGTAAGACGTTGTTACATCATGTAGGTATAAGCCGTGCATTGTTGGTGGTATTGGGTTGCCACTTTGGGGAGTGATACACCCCACTGTGGGGCCAGCACGGGTATCTACGAGTTAGGGAGCCAATCGCTTGGGGTAGTGGGTACACCTAGTGGAGATATGAGCAGGCGGCACCTAAGAAGGCAGCTAGGGGTGCACGAAACTACCAATATCATTATTAAGTCTGTAGGCGGGATCAACCTTAGGGTGATTAGTGGTCGTGCAGTATAGCAATTATCCTATAGTGTTGGTGTAGTTTAGTAATTATCTTATAGTGGTTTAGGGGCGCTTTAACGATATCGTTGTTCATCTTGTTTCCTTATTTACTCTGCCATACTCAATGGTTCATGGTCATTTCCTTATTTTCCAACTTATGCCTTAGCCTAGTTACTTTGTTAATTATATTGTTAAAATTATCGCACTCGCCATACTTTATGTCTGACCCCCTTTGTTTCCTCCTCTTTTCTTTCTTCCCCCCCAGGTGCTCAGGTTGGAACTAGCACCAGTGGTGCTTGATTTTGGACTGTTGTTTCTCTGCTTTTAGAAGATTACTTGGATCGCTGAAGTAAAGTTCAGCTTCTCTTTTATTTATGGCTATTTTGTATTAGGGATTATGTCTTTCAGTTTATGTACTTTTGGTAGTCAAGATGGATATTATGTACTTTGACTCTGGTTTTTGATGATGTAAGCAAACATATGTGTTTTCCGCTGCAATGAAATAAAGTTTTAAATCTTTGAGTACTATTTATATCTGTCTTTTTGTTAAGTTTCTGTTCTATTCTTACTTAAAACGCTCCATAGAAGTTAATGCATTCCCTTTGTGAGTGACATTAATGGACGTGGGGTGTTACACCTGCTATCAGAGCTGAAGGTTACCAGAACAGATATGAATTTTGAGAAAAACTATTTTTCAAAACAATTTTTATAAAGAAGTACCTTCAAAAGTACGTTTTAAGGAAAGTATTTTCAAGAGAAAAGCTTATTTTAGAAAGCATAACCCCAAGAGCCATATATCTTTTCCTTAGTTCTTTATTGAATCTTTCCTTTTTCATTTCAGCATGTCTAAAGCATCTGTGATACCAGAGGGTGTTCATGTACCCGGTTGGTTTCGTCAATAACCTTATGCTAGGGCCACCACCGCAGGTCCAGCAAATGCTCCTCCTCGTCCTCCTCGCGTCGATACTTTTGCTAAGATATGTAAGGACTTTAGAGCAACGGATGGAAAACCTTTTCACGGGATGGAGACATTTGTTGAAGCTCGTAACTGGCTAAAGGAGGTAGAAGAATTGTGTAGAATCTTTGAAGTGGATGATGGAAGAAAAGTCCAGCTAGCTGCCTGGCTAATGAAGGATGAGGCCTCGTTTTGGTGGGAGGTCACTAATGGGGGACGTCCAGTCGATACATGGCTAGATTTTAGGCAGAGGTTTGAGGCGAAGTTTCTCTCGCGGGCTGAAGAGAATCTATACATGGAAAGGTTTTTGGTGCTGAAGCAAGGGAATCTTTCGGTGAAAGAGTACGTCAACAAATTCAACCAATTGGCAAGATTTGGCTTGGACTAGGTGAACACTCCAGAAAAGAAGGCTCTAAGATTTGTTAAGGGTTTAAACGAGTCGCTTCATGGGTTAGCTATGACCCACATTCCCATGGGGGCTACCTTCGAGAGTCTAGTTGACATGGCGCTCATGCATGAAGAGGAGAAGGGCGCCAATGCTAATAAGGCACCCGAGAAGAAAGGGGATCAAAAAAAGCCGCAACAGCAACAATAGAATAAGAAAGGTGGCAAAGGAAACAATGCTAAAGGAAAGAAAAGATGCTTTAACTGTGGGACACCCGGCCATCTAAGCAAAGATTGTATGAAGAAAAAGAAGACTGGTTGTTTCCACTGTGGCGAGGCGGGACATCTTATTAAGTACTGCCCAAAGAAAGGGCAGAGGGAAGGGTCTACCTCGGGAGGATAGGTGCAGGCTCTTATGGCACCAGGGAAGACAAGGGAACAAGTTCAGGCTCTCGTGGTCCCACAGCTGCAAGAACGAGGTAGAGCAATTTCCATTGAAAGTTTAGTTTTTCTGTTTGATCAACCTGTCCGTACTTTATTTGACTCTGGCGCATCACATTTGTTTATTTCTACATCATTAGTTGAAACACTGCACCTTGATACTAGTTTAGTTACTGATCCCTTAGTAGTCTCAAATCTTATCGGTGGTTCGGCTCATCTTTCTATGATTTGTGGGGATTTGAGAGTTTTTATCTTGGGTGTTGAGTTTGAGTGCAACGCTTTTGTTCTTGGCTTCATGGGCTACGGTTTAATTCTAGGTATGGATTGGCTAACTAGATATGGGGCCATCCTAGATTGTGAAAGAAGGGTAGTTAGATTGTTAACTCGTTTTGGAAAGGCCCTTGATATTTCTTGTGACCCTAGAGGTCCAGTAATGCTTAGCTACCTAGAATCCCTTGACGCATCCGATGATGATTTACATTCTGTCCCCATAGTCCGTGAATATGCTGATGTCTTCGATGAGGTGAGGGGTTTACCCCCAAAACACGAGATAGACTTTCAGATATATCTAGTAGATAATGCAAAGCCAGTTGCATTACCAGTGCGCCACATGGCTCCAAGAGAGAGAAGAGAACTCAGTAAGCAAGTGAAGGAATTGCTTGAGAAGGGGTTCATCAGACGTAGTATATCGGAGTAGGGTGCTCCAGTAGTATTTTCCATGAAGGCGGATGAGTCCCTTAGACTTTGTGTGGACTATAGAGAACTTAATAAGCTTACTAAGAAGAATAGACACCCATTGCCGAGGATTGACGATCTCTTCGATCAATTAGTTGGCGCCTCAGTGTTTTCGCAGTTGGACTTAGCCACGGGTTTTCATCAATTGAGAGTGGCTGAGGATAACATAGACAAGACTGCCTTTAGGACTCCAGGAAGTTTCTTCGAGTGGCTTGTTATGCCCTTCGGTTTGACAAAATCCCCTGCATACTTTGTTGACTTGATGAGTAGGGTGTTTAGGGAGTACCTTAATAGATTCGTGGTAGTCTTTGTGGACGACATCTTGATCTTTTTTAAAAGCGAGGAAGAGCATGCCCTACATCTTAGGGAAGTGTTGGAGACTCTTCGAGCGCATAGCCTTAAAGCTAAATTTTCTAAATTTCACTTTTGGAGGAAGGAAGTGCGATT
The DNA here is from genome assembly GCA_030737875.1 of Allium sativum. NCBI lineage: Eukaryota > Viridiplantae > Streptophyta > Magnoliopsida > Asparagales > Amaryllidaceae > Allium > Allium sativum. The sequence continues at coordinate 703,703,514 of CM060913.1, read as the reverse complement.
CTTAGGGCATGTGGTTTCCAAAGAAGGGATAGCTGTGGATCCCGCGAAGATAGTGGCCATCCAAGATTGGAAGGTTCCTAAAAATGCTACCGAAGTGAGGAGTTTCTTAGCGTTGGCTGCCTACTATAGGAAGTTCATTAAGGACTTCGCAAAAATATCAGCCCCATTAACACGCTTGACGAAGAAGAACTTAGTTTTCATGTTGGACGTAGATTGTGATGTTGCGTTCCAACGTTTAAAGAGAGCTTTGACCACAACCCCAGTCTTAGTGTTGCCAGATGGGAGTAAGCCATTTACCGTTTATACCGATGCTTGTAGGACAGGAATAGGCGCAGTCTTAATGCAAGAGGGAAGGGTAATAGCCTATGGTGGAAGACAATTTAGAGTGCATGAGAGAAATTACCCTACACATGACCTAGAGTTGGCCGCTATTGTCTTCGCACTTAAGTCTTGGCGTCATTATCTTCTTGGCGAAAAATTCGAATTATTCACTGACCACAAATCACTAAAATACTTATTCTCTCAGAAGGACTTGAACTTAAGGCAGCAAAGGTGGATGGAATTCTTAGCATCCTATGACTTCGAGATAACATATACCCCTGGCAAGGGTAACATGGTGGCAGACGTCTTAAGTAGAAAAAGGTTGTCCTTGAGTCCGTTGTTTGTTGAGCGGCGAAGCTTAGAGTTCATCTCTACATTTGATTTTAAAATTTCCGTTGATTTTGTACCCGATTTGCTAGCATCATTGGAGGTCTGACCTATGCTTTTGGGACGGATTGGCGAGGCACAGCGAGACGACCCACAGTTGGTTGAGTTAGTAGAAAAGCTCAAAAGAGGGGAGTCATCGAGCCATCTCTGTAGGTATACTCTAGATGATAAGGGTTGGTTACGTAGGGACGGTAGACTTTGTGTACCACAGGACGAGAACTTGAGGAAGACCATTCTTGATGATGCACATCGTTCGAAGATGACCATCCATCCCAACGGGGACAAGATGTACATGGACATGAGACGAGTTTACTTTTGGGCCGGTATGAAGAAGGACATGGCAGAGTTTCTTGCTAGATGCTTGGTGTACCAACAAGTAAAAGCAGAGCAAAAGAAGCCCGGTGGATTGCTTCACCCATTGGAGGTCCCACAATGGAAGTGGGAAAGTGTTTCGATGGACTTTGTTGACGGATTACCAATATCGAGGAAGGGTAATACAAGGATTTGGGTCGTGGTATACAGACTTACTAAGAGCGCCCATTTCATTCCCGTAAAGAGTAAGAGGACAGCTCCATGGTTAGCCTCCGTATACATTCAAGAAATATTTCGTTTTCACGGTGTTCCTTCTAGCTTAGTGAGCGACCGCGATCCTATTTTCACTAGCGAGTTTTGGAAGAGATTGCAAGAGGCGGTAGGGACTCAGTTATGTTTGAGCACCGCATATCATCCTCAGACGGACGGACAGACCGAGAGGGTGAATCGTATTCTAGAGGACTTATTGAGGTTGTGTGTCTTAGATTTCGGAGGTACATGGGAGGAACATCTTCCGTTGGTGGAGTTCGCATATAATAACAGCTTTCAGTCTAGCATTGGCACGGCACCGTTCGAGGCTCTTTATGGACGGTCGTGTCGTTCGCCTACATGTTGGTGGGAGTCTACAGATAAGATCTTACTTGGGCCCGATATGATTAGAGAGACTTCGAAAAAGATCGATTTGATTCGAAGGAGGATGAAGATGGCGCAAGATAGGCAGAAATCTTATGCGGACAAGAGGAAGACAGATCTTGAGTTTGATGTTGGGGATATGGTCTTTGTCAAGGTGTCTCCATTATGGAACGTCGTTCGCTTTGGGTCCGTTGGGAAGTTAGCACCAAGGTTCGTAGGGCCGTTTCCTATTAAGGAGAGGATTGGGCAGATGGCGTATAGAGTGGAGTTGCCCGAGAGACTTAGTGGCGTACACGATGTATTTCATGTATCACATTTGAGGAAGTGCTTGCATGAGACCGCGGAAATGGTAAAGCCGAGCTTGCTTAGAGAGGTGGAGATTGAGCGTGATACGACGATTCGACAAGCTCCTACGTGCATTCTTGGGTCGTAGATTAAGAAGTTGAGATATCGAGAGGTCAAACTAGTCAAAGTGCAATGGGGAGATGATGAGAGCAACGCTACTTGGGAGACGGAAGCGAAGATGCGTTCATTATACCCTTTTCTTTTCGAGGGTATGTCTTTTAATTTCTCCTTTATTGCTTACCTTGTATTTATCTTATCTTTAGTATGTCCTCTCGCTAGTATCTTTGACCTTTAGATAGGGTAGTCCAATGGTTGAAACATGTGTTTGAGACATGTTATGTATGATGGATGCAAGTGTTTGCTCGTGGTCGCTCGCGGATGCAGATACACACACTTTAGGCACTAGATCGGCTCAGTCACTTCATATTGCATATTGCATATAAATGTGTATACATATTTAATTAATGGATGTATAATGGTTGTACCATCATATGGATGTTGCATTTTGGTGAATGGTTGTGCACACATGTAGAAATAATATGTATCGATAGGGTTCTTTTGCATACATAATGGACGCATGGCACTATCATGGTTTGCATTAAAGAGGTCAACTGTATCAGTAGACCGCCTGATTTTGCATTAGATAAGAAACATATACACACACTTCTTGCATATGTTCATACAGCGTTAGAAATTTTATAAGTACAATGGATGCCCGTGTTTGATGATTGAGTAGATGGTTGTTTGGATGGTAGGATATGCATTCTCCTTAACTTGGAGATTTTGGGGGCGAAATCCTTTAAGGAGGGGAGAATGTAACACCCCGGATTTTTGAATAATCGAATTAACTAAATTAAAGTATAATTAATCTCAGACGTGAGAATTAAGGGAATGGGGTTGCGCCATTGTGTTCGTCTCGGAATTCTGGTTGAAATAGAGTCCGAGTTTACGGGAAACGGGCACCGGATGAAGGAGTTATGGACGAACTAAGTTTGGTGGCAAACGAAAAAAAATTGCACTGGCGCACTTGGGAAGTGCGCCAGTACAAATTTGCACTGGCACACCTGCCAAGTGCGCCCAGGCCGAGGCAGCAGGCTTGCACAGCTTTCTGGTTCAGTCTGACCCATGTTGCTGAGTCCTTTCTGCCTCGTTGCTGAGTCATTAGGGCTGAGGTGTTACCCTATCCCGACTGAATGGTTTTGATTAACCCTAAGATCATCCGACGGCTTAAATTAATTCAAAACTCTATAAAAAGACCCATAGACTCGAACCCTAAATCAGAATTAAAACTAAAACTATGGCCGTCATGCTGTCATCTTGAACCCTAGAGTAGCCGTCACAAATTAGAGAGGAAGAACAGCAAATCAAATCAGTTCTATTCAACCCTAACAACGAATCTTCTTCAAAGGAGAGCTAATACAACTTCAGAAACTAGAATTCAGAACTCAAGACCGCTTTTGAGTTGTGAGTTCGATAGTTTTAATAAAATAATTAGTAAATTAATTGGATTGAGTTATGATGCGGATAATTTGGATATGATGTGAACTATTGACTGCATGTTGTAATTATGTTGTAGAATTGTGTTGTAATTTCTATGATGTTATGTTATGATGCTATCATTTACAATGTAAAGTTATGATGCTATCACCCATGTTGTAATTCTATGATTGGCTTATGTCTAGTTGAATCATCATGTTGTTCATATGCTAGTTTGGTTATGTTGATTCATATGATTGATCACAAGTTTGTATGCAAGTTTAGATATTGATTTAGACAAGAATCACAGGGAAGTTGGTATAACCTTACGTGTTTCGTGACATCAATTTTAGATCTAAAGTTAGGCTATGACATGTGTGAGTTGTGTGATAAATTCTACATGATAATTTACATGTTAGATGCAAGTTTACACCATTGTTATGATGCATAAATCACATATGCAAGTTTATATAAATATATGAGTTTGGGATATGAATCATGTTATGCAAGTTTAGGGTTATTGCCTATGCAAGTTTACACCTTTAGATGTTGATCTATGACATACATGATTTATGCAAGTTTGTGACCATTATCTCAACAAGTTCACACCTTTAGATTTGGATCCATGACATATGTTGTTTATGCAAGTTGTAACTTTGGCCTATGCAAGTTTTAGATGTAGAACATCATTCACATATGCAAGTTCACCCCTATGTTTAGATCTATGTTTTAATTATGTGTATATTGTGATGTTTTCTCTTTATTCCATGAGTTAGACTATTCGAGTCTAACGTATATTTTACGTTAAACGAACAAACATACAACGTGGGGGTAAAGGGGATAATATTAAAAAGATTTAATTTGGCATAAATCCTTAAAAGGCATAAAATAAATTTGTGATGAAAATTGGTATGATTTTACATACCATAAATGGATGGACATAATTAAGTCAATTATGGACATCGTTAAATTTGGAATTGATTGATAATTTGAATAGGGATAGTAATTCAAATTGGGGGATGATTAATTAGGAGTAATTAATCGTCTAAGACACGAGTTTAGGCTCTTTTATGGTGTAAGACTCCCCGGACCCGCCCGACAAATCCAGCTGCCACAAATGTCAGTCTAATGTGAGAGGTCTTAGGCATAAATTAAATACGTAACAATTGTAAAGAAAGGAGGTTAGGCTCTTTTGTGGTGTAAGACTGGCCGGACCCGCCCCGCAAATCCAACTGCCACAAATTACAGTCTAATGTGAGAGGTCTTTATGAGGTTACGGTCTTAATGAATTAAGAAACACTTAACCAGATAAACATGTAGTGGGACATGAGGGGGTTAAGTGGGTGCCTTGGTTGGCATGTGGAATCTAGTGGGTGCCTTGGGTGGCATTTGGAAATACGATTAGAAACACTTAACCAAAAATTGAAACATGTAATTGAAACATGAATAAGAAGTGGGTTAAGTGGGATGTACTAGAGGGGACCAAGCTTAGGTGGATAGGTTGCGTCAAGTAATGGGGGCCCATTTCAATCCAGTAACCCATACGTATCTTTGTGGGCTCGACCCAAGTCGAGGACGGGACACACATACTGGGCTTGACTGTAAGAGGCCAAAACGGGTTAGCGGTGGCAACGCAAGTCCAACGGGTTCATATGCGCGTGTGCGCCCTAGCTGGTAGGTAAGACGTTGTTGCATCATGTAGGTATAAGTCGTGCATTGTTGGTGGTATCGGGTTGCCACTTTGGGGAGTGATACACCCCACTGTGGGGCCAGCACGGGTATCTATGAGTTAGGGAGCCGATCGCTTGGGGGTAGTGGATACACCTAGTGGAGATAGGAGCAGGCGGCACCTATAAAGGCAGCTAGGGGTGCACGAAACTACCAATATCATTATTAAGTCTGTAGGCGGGATCAACCATAGGGTGACTAGTGGTGGTGCAGTATAGCAATTATCCTATAGTGTTGGTGTAGTTTAGTAATTATTTTATAGTGGTTTAGGGGCGCTTTAACGATATCGTTGTTCATCTTGTTTCCTTATTTACTCTGCCATACTCAATGGTTCATGGTCATTTCCTTAGTTTCCAACTTATGCCTTAGCCTAGTTACTTTGTTAATTATATTGTTAAAATTATTGCACTCGCCAGACTTTATGTCTGACCCCCTTTGTTTCCTCCTCTTTTCTTTCTCTCCCCCTCCCCCCCAGGTGCTCAGGTTGGAACTAGCACCAGTGGAGCTTGATTTTGGACTGCTGATTCTCTGCTTTTAGAAGATTACTTGGATCGCTGAAGTAAAGTTCAGCTTCTCTTTTATTTATGGCTATTTTATATTGGGGATTATGTCTTTCAGTTTACGTACTTTTGGTAGTCAAGATGGATATTATGTACTTTGACTCTGGTTTTTGATGATGTAAGCAGACATATGTATTTTCCGCTGCAATGAATTAAAGTTTTAAATCTTTGAGTACTATTTATATCTGTCTTGTTGTTAAGTTTTTGTTCTATACTTACTTAAAATGCTCCATAGAAGTTAATGCATTCCCTTTGTGAGTGACATTAATGGACGTGGGGTGTTACAACAACTCAGTCTAACCTCGGGTTCTTTTTGGGCTTGATGCACTAACCGCCCACATTAGACAGGTCTTGTTGTGGTCACTGGATATGCCGGTCAGTTCCGGGCAGATTTACACCACAACTCTGTCTAACCTTGGGTTAGGCATATTCGCCTTTTTCTAAATTCACATTTTTCTATATATGTCTAATTTCTTTATGTAAATTTAATTTAATCATGCCATAATTATCCTTTGATTATGCTCACCATAAATGGTATATCAAATATACCATTTTATGAACAAATCTATGCCATGAATTTTCATATTTTCCCATCGCTACCCCCGTGGAACGTACGCATGAATCACATAAAATGTTGGGCTAGTAAATTAGCCCAAACTCATAAACAAAAAAAGGGTAATAAACAAGGGACATGAAATAAACATAAAATAGCATACATTTCAACTTGTCATATGTAACTTGGCATAGATGTATCATTAACTTTGATTAAATGGGTAAATGTGAACTTGTGACTAAGTTAGGTCTAATTGTCATGTAAATTTGACAAAGGTCTAGCATGGAGGTTTAACGTATAATCACAGTTTCAACCCACAACTTAGCATATTAATTTATGTATGTCAAAACATAAGAAAGCTACTATAATTATTTTTAAATCGCAACTTAGCATATTAACTTATGTGTGTTAAACACAAGAGAACTATTATCAACATATTCGAATCCCAAATTAGCATGATGACTTATGTGTTAAAACATAAAAGTACTATAATTCCAAATTTTACCACTTAATTAGATTCAACCTAACATGGATATACATGAGTGTTGATCTAACATATAAGCATGTGTTTTAGATCATAAACTTGCAAATAACCACCAATTTATGACATGACATGTTTTACCATTTAATTGGCAAATTAAATCCATTACCCAATCATAATAGATTCCAATAACATACAATATGTTCATCACCATAAGCATATAGACATGATTAATATACAATATGTTCATCACCACAAGCATGTAGACATGATTAATATACAACATGTTCATTGCCACAAGCATATAGACATGATTAATTACAACGATACTTTAAGATGAACGAGAATCAAATCTTATACATAAGCATCATTCTATATCCAAATTACAATATGTCATGATTCACTTGAAAGAATGTTTAAATCTGCGTAATAACCAACTTACTAAGTAAAAAGGAATTCTTGCATTCTGAAATCTGAAATTGGTAAGCTCGCCTTTGATGTAGATTGTTGAATTTGATAATCTTTTAATTTGAATTTTTTTATTCATGTTCTTATCTTGTCTTTGAATTGGTGACGGCTACTCCAAGTTTTGCATTGACAGCATGATAGTTCTATTATTATTTTTGTGTGATTTTTAGGTTTGAGCATTGGGTTGTTTATATAGAATTTCAGCTCAATTTGAGCCGTCAGATGATCCTAGGGTTAACCACAGCCATCCAGTGAAGATAGGGTGACACCTCAGCCCTAGTGACTCAGCACTGAGTCACAGAATCGTCACCTTTTAGATCTGCCCGGGGGAGGGGGGCAGGTCGACCCCCAGGTCGACCTGTAGGGGGGAGGTCGACCTGGGTCCTGGGTGGGATTTTTCCCCCTCAGCCCGCTTCAGACTTCTGATTTGAATTTGAATTTGTTTTCGAGCTATTTGAATTTATTTAAATCTTCTGGAAACTTCCGACAGCCATAACTTCTTCATACGAAGTCCAATTTACACAAACTCGGACTCTATCCCAACCAGAATTTCGAGACGAACACAATGGTGTAACCCGTTTCCCTTAATTCTCACATTTTAAATTAAATATTGTTTAATTCGTTACTATACTGTTAACAAAAAATACGGGGTGTTACATTCTCCCCTCCTTTTAGGATTTCGTCCTCGAAATCTTCAAGTCGAGAAGAACTTATATCCTACCATCCAATCATCCATCTACTCAACCATCAAACACAGGTGTTCATTGTCCTTAAAAGATTTCTAATGCTTCACGATCATATGCATTGTATGTGTACATGTCCTTATCTAATGTAGAATTAGGCGGTCTACTGATTCAGTTGACCTCCTTAATGCAAATTATGTCAGTGCCATGAGTCCATTATGAATGCAATTTTTCCTACTCAAAATTTCCTACATGAGTGCACAATCATTCATACAATTGCAACGTCCATATGATAACACATCAAGTTTCAATCCATATACCAATACATATAAGCATATGCAATATGGGAGTGACTGAGCCGATCTAATACCTAATGTGTGTGTATATGCATCCACTAGCAACCACTTGCAACCATCAATCATAACAAGTTTCAATTACATGTTTACACCCAAATGGGTTCCTACCTAAGGATAGGATCGAGGAGATATACCTAAAAAGATAGATACAAGCATAAACTTAAGGAAAAATAGATTAAGGATGTACCCTCAAAAAGAAAAGGGTAGGCGGCGCGTATTCTATCCTTAGTTTCCCAAGTCGCGTCTTTCTCGGTGTCGCTCCATTGAACTTTGACGAGCTTAACTTCACGATTGCGTAGGTTTTTGACTTCTGTTCCCAAGATACGGGTTGGAACTCTCCTCACAGTTGCTTCTCGTTCAACTTCAACTTCCTCTAGCATACTTGGTTCTACCACTTCCGCAGACTCATGTAAGCATTTCCGCAGGTGAGAGACATGAAAGACATTATGAACCCCGGCCAACCTTTCGGGGGGTTGTACCCTATAAGCCATCTTCCCAATCTTATTGATGATAGGGAACGACCTTACAAATCTTGGTGCTAACTTTCCTGCGGATCCAAAGCGAACGACGTTCCTCAAAGGAGATACTTTAAGGAACACCTTATCTCCAACTTCGAACTCAAGGTCAGTTCTTCTTTTGTCTGCGTAGGACTTCTATCTGTCTTGGGAAGTCTTCATTCTTCTTCGTATCAAGTCTACTTTCTCTGAAGTTTCCCTAATCATGTCTGGTCCAAGTATGAGCTTGTCTGTGGACTCCCACCAGCAAGTTGCTGACCTGCACGGTCTTCCATATAAAGCTTCGAAAGGCGCCATGCCTATAGTGGCTTGGTAGCTATTTTTGTAAGCAAAATCTACCAAAGGTAGATGATCCTCCCATGTACCTCTGAAGTCAAGAATGCATAGTCTCAAGAGGTCTTCTAATACTCTGTTGACACTTTCCGTCTGGCCATCGGTTTGAGGGTGATAGGCCGCGCTTAAGCATAACTGTGTGCCTACAGCCTCTTGTAAACTCTTCCAAAACTCGCTCGTTAAGATAGGGTCTGGATCACTCACTATGCTGGAGGGTGTCCCATGGAGTTGAACTATCTCTTTATGATATATGGATGCTAGGGATGAGGCAGTCCTTCTACTCTTGACGGGTAAAAAGTGGGCGCTTTTTGTGAGCCTGTCCACTATTACCCAAATGCTGGTATTTCCCCTTCTTGACCTAGGCAACCCATCTAAAAGTCCATCGAGATACTACCCCATTTCCACTGTGGGACTTCTAGAGGATGGAGCAGACCACCAGGCTTCTTCTGCTCCACCTTGACTTATTGGCATATTAAACACTTAGAAATAAATTCAGCTACGTCTTTCTTCATGCCACTCCAAAAGAAAGCTCTTTTGATGTCTTTATACATTTTGTCTCCGCTTGGGTGTATGGTCAGCTTGGAATGGTGTGCCTCTTCTAGAACCGCCTTTACCAAATCCCTTGCTTGGGGGATGCATAGTCTTCCTTCTCGTCTCAACCAGCCCTTGGCATCAATGGAGTATCTATTGAGGTGACTGGAAGTCTCACCCCTAATTGACTTGTCCATCACATCGGCTAGCTGAGGGTCTTCTCTTTGCGCGGCTCCGATTGAGTCTAATAGAGTTGGTCGCACTTATAACATTGCTAGCAAGCCAGGTACAAAGTCAGAGGAGGGTTTGAAGTTAAAGCTTGCTATGAACTCCAAGCTTTGCCTTTCCACAAAGAAAGGGCTTAAGGCCAGCTTCTTTCTACTTAAGGCGTCTGCTACTGCATTGCCCTTGCCAGGAGTGTAGGAAATCTCAAAATCGAACGAGGCAAGAAACTCCATCTATCTTTGCTGCCTCAAATTGAGATCTTTCTGCGAGAAAAGGTATTTCAACGATTTATGGTCAGTATGTAGTTTAAATTTCTCACCTAGGAGATAATGGCGCCAAGACTTAAGCGCAAAAACGATGGCTGCCAACTCTAGGTCGTGGGTTGGGTAGTTTTTTTCGTGTACTTTCAACTGCCTTCCACCATAAGCTACTACCTTCCCTTCTTGCATCAGAACAGCGCCTAGCCCCCGTTCCGTAAGCATCTGTGTAAACTGTAAACATCTTGCTTCCATCAGGCAATGTTAGAACTGGAGCTGTTGTTATAGCCCTTTTCAAACGTTGGAAAGCAATATCGCAATCCAAATCCCGATTGAAAGCTAGGTTCTTCTTTGTCAACCTTGTCAGTGGAGCTGAGATTTTTGCAAAATCTTTGATAAATTTTCAATAAAAGCCTGCTAGCCCGAGAAAGCTTTGGACTTCGGTTGCGTTTCGAGGAACCTTCCAATCTTGCCCAGCAACCACTTTCGCGGGGTCCACAGCTATCCCCTCTTTTGAGACCACGTGTCCAAGGAACCTAACTTCTTCTCTCCAGAAATGGCATTTGGAAAATTTCGCCTACAATTGATGTGCACGGAGAGTATCCATGACTTAGATGCTGAGCATGCTCTTCCTTATTCTTTGAGAAGATCAAAATATCGTCTTCGAAGACCACCACAAACTTATTGAGGAACTCTCGGAACACCCTGCTCAATAAATCAACAAAGTAAGCAGGTACGTTTGTCAAGCCGAAGGGCATGACAAGCCACTCGAAGAAACCATCTGGAGTTCTGAACACAGTCTTATCAATGCTGTCTTCAGCCACCCTTAGCTGATGAAACGCGGTAGCCAAATCTAATTGGAAGAAAACCGATGCACCTACAAGCTGATCGACCAAATCATCTATTATCGGGAGTAGGCGCCTATTCTTTTTGGTCAGCTTGTTTAGCTCCCTATAATCAACGCACAGGCGAAGCGAACCGTCTTCTTTAGTTGCGAACACTACTGGAGCACCCTATTTGGAAATACTCCGCCTTATAAACCCCTTCTCAAGCAATTCTTTAACTTGCTTGCTGAGTTCTTTCCCCTCCCTCGGAGCCATGTGTCTAACGGGTAAAGCAACGGGTTTTGCGTTGTCCATGAGGTATACGCGGAAGTCTATCTCCCACTTCGGAGGTAAGCCCTTTACCTCTTCAAACACATCCGAGTATTCACGGACTACCCTTACAGACTGCAAGTTCTCAACGGACGCATCAAGAGATTCTAGATAACTAAGCATAACGGAGTCCATGGGATTGCAAGAAATTTCGAGAGTGTTAGCGAGGCGAGTCATGAGTCTAACCATTCTCTTTTCACAATCGAGGACGACACCGTTACTGGATAGCCAGTCCATGCCTAGAATTAACCCATAGCCCATGAAGCCCAAGACAAAGGCATTACATCTAAAACCAATGCTTAGTATAGATATTTTCAAATCCAAACAAACCATTGACAAATAAGCTGAGCCCCCAATTGGATTTGAAATAACCAAGGGATCCTCTACTATACTGGTGTCTAGGTGCAGAGATTCCACTAAAGCAGTAGATATAAAAGAGTGCGATGCGCCAGAATCAAATAGTGTACGAACAGGATGATAAAAAAGATAGACTAAACTTTCAACAGAGATATTTCTACCTCGTTCTTGCGGAGATGCCGTGAGAGCATGAACTTGTCCTCTAGAAGAAGGTCCAACTCCCTGCCCTTGCTTCCTTGGGCAAGCCCTAACCATGTGTCCTATCTCACCATAGTGGAAACAACCACCCATCTTCCTTTTCTTCTTCTTGCAATCTTTGATCAAATGTCCAGGAATGCCACAGAAATTACACTTTCTCTTTTCACGGGGTTTGTTGTTCTTCCCGCCTTTCTTTGAATCAGCCTTCTTGTTCTGCGACCCCTCCCCCTTCTTTTCTTGAGGCACTTCCGCTTTTGCCTCTTTTTTGCCCTTGTCTTCCTCATGTAAGAGTGCCACGTCCACTAACCTCTCGTAAGTAGCCCCCATAGGTATATGGGTCATAGCCAAGCTGTGAAGTGGCTCATTCAATCCTTTGACAAAACGGAGACCCTTATTATGAGGAATATTCACTAAGTCCAGTCCGAATCGGGCCAGCTGATTGAATTGATTGACGTACTCCTTGACCGTCATACTTCCTTGCTTAAGAGATAAGAACTTTTCCAGCTGTAGACTTCGCTCAGCTTGTGAGAGGAATTTCATCTCATACCTAATTCTGAAATCCATCCATGTGTCAACTGGTCTTTCAGCGTTAGCGACTTCCACCAATAGGAAGCTTCGTCTTTGAGCAACCATACAGCCAGCTGTATCTTCTGCCTATCGTCCACCTCGAAGATAACGAACAGATCCTCGGTTTCTTTGAGCCAGTTCCTAGCTTCTACGAATGATTCAGTTCCCTTGAAATCCTTTCCACCCATGGCCCTAAAGTCTCTACAAATCTTTGAAAAAGCATTTGCACGAGGAGGAGGAGGAGGAACTGCTGCAGCTGGAGGAGGAGGAATACTTGTTGGGCCTGCGTCTTTGGCCCTAGACTTTATGTACCTCCTGAACCAGCCAGGTATCAGTACACCCTCTGGAAGGTTAAGATTCCCAGACATGCTGAAACGAAAAAGAAAAGATTCAAAACGAAGGATAGAAAGATAGTGCATATGGCTGTGGGGATTATGCCTTTTTAAATTTAAAACAACACACTTTCTTAAAAATGCTTCTTTATATTTCTTTTTGAAAATAATTTTCAAAAACTCTTATCTGATCTGGTAAACCTTTGCTCTGATACCAAGTGAAACACCCCACCTCCGTTAAGGTCACTCACAAAGGGAATGCCTTAACTTTGGTGGAGGGTTATAGGTACAAGACACAGAAAATTTTAAAATCAGATAAATATAAGCAGCGAAATTCAATTATTTATTCCATACGTGGTTCAATACTAAAGCATTACATCAAATTGTCTTAAAACAAGTTCCAAAACATTACAACATAATTTCTGTAACACCCCACCTCCGCTAGGGTCACTCTTTCGGGGGCACTAGCTTCTGGGGGGCGTTAGAACTAGGTAAGCATGCATAATGATATATCAAGGCAGAACAAGAACATAAATGTATATATATAAAACAGAGTAAGTGAGAATAAAACAACGGAATATCTCAAACCATCTCAAAACAAGTCTAGTACATCATAAAGTCATCTGCCAAAATAAACATGTCTAGTACAACATAAACAGAAATACTGAAATACATAGTGCTATCCCCCAAAATAAAGATGATAAACCATAGCGAGCTCAATGTCCAGACATACATGAGCTATCCAGCGAACAAGCAAGCGATCCAAGCTAAGCACCACTGTTCCCTCCCTGAGAACCTTGGGGGGGGGGGAACGGAAGAAAAGAAGCGAAAGAAAACAGGTCAGTCAAAAAGACTGGTAAGCCCTACTACGATCAGTCTATAAACTAATAAAGTTAACATCATGATGGAAACTGAGATGAACATACTGGCAATAGATAAAGGTGTCATCACATAAAGAAGATTAAGCTTTGCACCACAGTGTACTAGCAAACTAACAAAACAGGTATTGATCCCTCAGCCCAAACTTTGGCCCAATTGCATGAGGTGACCTTAATACAAGGTCCAGCCCAACGGTCTAGTCGATCGGCTCCCTATAAACCTAACACGTCAAGTGTTGGTGTCCATACGGCCCACATATGGTTGTAGTCAGACTGTGCTGGGTCCACCTTCGGGTGTATCAAGCCCTCGGGTGTCAACCCCAGACACCTAAGCAATAATGCACAGTCTAAACCTACTGGTACCCGTGCCTCGAGTTTGTCCAACACCGGACTACGTGCACGTCCGTAGCCCGCCTGGACCCGCACCGCTGTACCACTCAGCCGTCGCTTTGGTCGCTTACATCAGTCCAGTAATCGTGCCCCGCCCTAGCCTAGCCTCTAGGGTTGTGAATGATACCAAACTGGGATTACTGCTGGAACAGACCACGTTGCTAGGGTTTTCTAAGAGGGTTAAGTGTGGTTTAACCCCTCACTAATCATGGATTAAATTAGTTAAGTGTAACCAACAGTTCACCACTTAACCCCATTTAATCCCTCGTATCCCCAAAATTGGTTAAGTGTTAGTGGGCCATGACTTAACCCTAATCATGAGGCATTAATTAATTTAATTGTGCCTTAACCTCTCACATTAGACTTTGTTGCGGTTACTAGTTAAGCCGGGCGGGTCCGGGTAGCTTTACACCACAACTTGGTCTAACCTCGGGTCCAAGGTACACATGACCAACTTCTCACATTGGGTCCTATTGTTTGTAGCAACTAGTTAAGCCGGTCGGTTCCGGGTAGGTTTACGCTACAAACTCAACCCAACCTCGAGTTGGCCACACTTATGTTTTCTAAGTGTCATGTCCACTTTATTTTCAAAACATAATTACAAGTTTAACAAATACTTGGGTAGACCTAACTTAATAGGTAAATTCCCAAGGGGTAGACCTAACTTAATAGGTAAATTCCCAATCTTATATTTTCATGTATTTTAAGTTTTACCCAAAGACCCCCCCCCCAACGTCATTCTATCGCTTACATATTCGTCATAACGCATAAAGGATAGAAAGAGGGAACTTGGCACAACATACATGATAAATCTTACATATCATAATAAACATGCATAACATGTTAGACTTGCATAACTTAGTGTAGTAAACTTGCATAAACATGCATAACTTGTTAAACTTGCAAATCATGGCATAGTGAACTTGCATAAACATGCATAACTTGTTAAACTTGCAAATCATGGCATAGTGAACTTCCATAAACATGCATAACTTATTAAACATGCATAACATAGCATAGTGAACTCGCATAAGCATGCATAACTTATTAAACATGCATAACATAGCATAGTGAACTCGCATAAGCATGCATAACTTATTAAA
Source organism: Allium sativum (assembly GCA_030737875.1). NCBI lineage: Eukaryota > Viridiplantae > Streptophyta > Magnoliopsida > Asparagales > Amaryllidaceae > Allium > Allium sativum. The sequence continues at coordinate 703,688,371 of CM060913.1, read as the reverse complement.
CATGCATAAATCCCAACTTTCATCACATATTAACTTTAGAGTTTCTAAAATGAAGGTAAGAGGGCTTACAAATATTATGAAGACACAAATCTACTAATAAAGATTGAGAAGCCCTTTATGCAAGCATATAAAAACCCAAAACAAAGCTTCAATTAACAAAAATCCCAAAAACTCTAGCTTAGCAATTAAAGCTTGCAACTTGATGATGTATGCAAGCTAATGATCATTCATACAACTTAGAAATGCTTGTATGAACATCAAAACCTTCATAGGAATGATTTTTGAAGTGGGTGGAGGCTAGGGTTTTTAGGTGGAGGCCATTTGAGAATTCAATTTGACATAGTTTGGTTGCTAGAATGAATAATGAGTGATTTAGGGTAGGTTAGGGTCTTATTTATAGATTAGGCTAGTGATTTAGACCATAGGATTAACCCTAGGTTGAATTAGGTCCATCAGATTTCGGAATTCTCCAGAACCAAGCCACACAACCAAGCCCAAATCAAAAATGGTGCGCCAGGCAAAACTGCCCGGCCACCCCGTGTCGACAGGGCTGTCGACAGGGCAGTCGACACCCTTAGACCCCTGTCGACATGCCTGTCGACATGGGGGTCTTGGCGGGAGTTTTCCCGCCTGACGCCAGTTAGCCCTAATCCTTGTTTTTAATTTAAAATTTAAATCTATTTTTAACATGGAAATTTCTGAAAACTTCAATGGGCCTTAACTGGGTCATACGGACTCCGATTTTCGAAAACTCGGACTCTATTTCGCGTATTTTCCCGAGACGAACGCAATGGCATAGCCCGTTTCCCTTGATTCAGATTTTTGAATTAAATTCTGCCTCGATTTATGTTATAACAGGTTATTGAAAATACGGGTTGTTACATTCTCCCCTCCTTAAAGGATTTCGTCCCCGAAATCTTCAAGTTAGGAAGAACGTATCCTACCATCCAATCATCCATCTACTCAAAGCATCATCCACGAGCAATCATTGTCCTTAAAAGATTCTAAATGCTGTATGAACATATGCAAAAGTGTGTGTATATGTACTTATCTAATGCAAAGATCAATGCAAAATATGTTAGTGAAATGTATCCATATGTATGCAAATCCCTAACATAATGTATAACATCTACATGCGTGCTCAATCATACATCCATATGCAACATCCATGTGATGGCATACAAATTTCATCCAAGAATAAGCATAAACACTCATGCACATGCAATATGAGGAGTGTGTGAGCCGATCTAGTGCCTAATGTGTATCATGCATCCACGAGTAACCACTTGCAAACACTTGCAACCACTTGCAACCATCAAACATAACATGTCTCAAACACATGTTTCATCCAAAGGGTTTCTACCTAAGGTTCTCATGACAAGATTAGCACGATAACTAGATAAATATGGATAGCAAAGAGAAAGATATGCTAACAAAGGAAAGAGATTGAGAGTGTACCCTCAAAAAGGAATGGATAAAGCCCACGCATCTTCTCCTCGGTTTCCCAAGTTGCGTCTTCTTCGGCTTCACCCCATTGAACCTTCACCAACTTGACCTCTCGATTCCTTAGCTTCTTGGTCTCCATCCCCAAGATACGAATCAGAGCTCTCCTCAAAGTTGCCTCTTTCTCTACTTCCACGTCTTCAAGAATGCTAGGTTCAACCACCTCAGCGGACTCATGTAGGCACTTTCGGAGATGCGAGACATGAAAGACATTATGCACTCCGGACAGCTTCTCGGGCAATTGCACTTTATAAGCCATCTTCCCAATTCTCTCTATGATAGGGAAGGGTCCAACAAATCTCGGTGCTAACTTCCCAACAGCTCCAAATCGGACCACATTCCGCAAAGGAGAAACCTTTACGAAAACCATATCCCCAACATCAAACTCCAAATCGGATCTTCGCTTATCAGCATAGGATTTCTGTCGGTCTTGGGCCGCTTTCATTCGTCTCTGAATCAACTCGATCTTCTCGGACGTATCTCTGATCATGTCAGGCCCAAGTATGAGCTTCTCTGTAGTCTCCTACCAACATGTAGGCGACTTGCACGGCCTCCCATATAAAGCTTCAAATGGTGTCATCCCTATGCTTGCCTGATAACTGTTATTATATGCAAACTCAACAAGAGGAAGATGGTCTTCCCAAGTACCACCAAAATCCAGAATGCAAAGCCTCAACAAGTCCTCAAGTACCCTATTCACCCTTTCTGTTTGGCCGTCCGTTTGTGGGTGATAAGCCGTACTCAGGTTCAACCTCGTGCCCATAGCTTCCTGCAAACTGTTCGAGAACTGACTAGTAAAGATGGGGTCTCGGTCACTGACTATGCTGGAAGGGACTCCATGTAGTCGTACTATCTCACGAAGATATACTGATGCTAGTCCAGATGCGGTCCTTTTGCTCTTCACCGGAATGAAATGAGCACTCTTCGTAAGCCTATCTACAATGACCCATATGCTTGTATTCCCTTTTCTTGATCTTGGCAATCCGTCAACAAAGTCCATAGAAATACTCTCCCACTTCCATAGCGGGACCTCTAGAGGATGCAATAGCCCACCGGGCTTCTTTGACTCGGCCTTAACTTGCTGGCAAATGATACATCTAGAGACAAACTCTGCCACATCCTTCTTCATCCCAGGCCAAAAGAAAATACGCTTCATATCTTTATACATCTTATCACCGCCTGGATGTATAGTCAACTTAGAGCGATGCGCTTCCTCCAGAACTTTTCTTACTAAATCTTCTACCATGGGAACACATAACCTTCCATCTCTCCTCAGCCAACCCTTGTCATCAACAGAATATCGAGCGAGGTGGCTAGATGTCTCCCCTCGAATCAGCTTATCCATAATCTCAATTATATGAGGGTCTTCCTTCTGCGAAGCCCCAACTTGATCCAGAAGGGTAGGCCTGAGCTCAAGAGATGCTAAAGAACCGGTCATCGACTCAACCGCCAAAGAGAAATCAAAGGTTGCCAAGAACTCTAAATTCTTCATCTCAACAAATAGAGGACTTAGTGTCAACCTTTTTCTACTCAACGCATCCGCTACAACATTCCCCTTGCCAGGGGTATAGGCTATATCAAAATCATAGGACGCCAAGAATTCCATCCATCTTTGCTGCCTCAAGTTCAGATCCTTCTGCGAAAAGAGATACTTCAAAGACTTATGATCAGTATACAGCTCAAATCTCTCTCCCAGAAGATAATGACGCCAAGCCTTGAGTGCATATACTATCGCTTCCAGCTCTAGATCATGAGTGGGATAATTCTTCTCATGCACCTTAAGTTGCCTACCACCAAAACATATAACTCTGCCCTCTTGCATCAGAACGGCGCCCAATCCCGTGCCACAAGCATCAGTGTACACGGTAAACATCTTACCACCATCGGGTAAAGCTAGAACTGGTGCTGAGGTAAGGGCTCTCTTGAGTCTCTGAAAAGCAAGCTTACAGTCCATATCCCAAGCAAAAACTAAGTGCTTCTTCGTCAACTTAGTAAGAGGAGCGGATATCTTCGCGAAGTCCTTGATGAACTTCCGGTAAAAACCCGCAAGACCTAGAAGACTTCTCACCTCGGTTGCATTCCTTGGAGTCTTCCAATCCTGAACTGCAACCACCTTAGCGGGATCCACCGCTAAGCGTTGCTTGGATACGATATGCCCAAGGAATCTAACTTCCCTTCTCCAAAAGTGACACTTGGAGAACTTGGCCTTTAACTGATGCGCTCTAAGCGTATCCATCACCTCTACAAGATGCCTCGCGTGCTCTTCTTCATCCTTGGAGAAGATCAGAATATCATCCACAAAGACCACGACAAACTTGTTCAAGAACTCTCGAAACACCCTACTCATCAAGTCCACGAAATACGCGGGTGCATTCGTCAAACCGAACGGCATAACAAGCCATTCAAAGAATTCATCTGGAGTTCTGAATGCAGTCTTGTCTATACTATCTTCAGCCACTCTGAGCTGATGAAATCCAGTAGCAAGATCAAGCTGAGAGAAAACAGAAGCACCAACAAGCTGGTCAAAGAGATCATCGATCCTCGGTAACGGGTGTCTGTTCTTCTTAGTCAGCTTATTCAATTCTCTATAGTCCACACAGAGTCGAAGAGAACCATCTGCCTTAGTAGCAAACACCACAGGCGCTCCCCATTCGGATATACTTCGTCTGATGAAGTTCTTCTCAAGTAACTCCTTTACTTGCTTGCTGAGCTCCCGTCTCTCACGCGGAGCCATGTGCCGAACGGGCAAAGAAACAGGCTTAGCATTATCCACCAGATAAATGCGAAAATCAATCTCTCGTTTAGGGGGCAACCCCTTAACTTCTTCAAAAACATCTGGATAATCTCGGACCACCCTTACAGACTGAAGGGCTTCCTCTGACGAGTCGAGAGATTCAAGATAGCACAACATGACGGGATCCTTCGGATTGCATGAAATCTCTAAGGTGTTGCCAAGGCGAGTCACAAGCCTCACAACCCTATGCTCACAATCAAGAATGGCTCCATGTCTAGTCAGCCAATCCATGCCCAAAATCAATCCGTATCCCCTGAAACCAAGGACATACGCACTACACAAGAACTCTACACTGAGTATAGAGATCCTCAGATCCTCACATATCATAGATAGATAAGCAGAACCCCCAATGGGATTCGAAACACAAACGGGATCATCCACTAAGCTAGTACTAAGGTGCAAACTATCAACAAGATCAGATGAAATAAAGCTATGTGATGCACCAGAATCAAACAAGGTACGAACTGGAAGATCGGAAACATAAACAAGGTTTTCAACAGAAACACTACCTCGGTCGGGAACTGGAGCGGTATTGAGAGCATGAACTTGCCCTCCTGAAGGTCCAGCCTGTCCTTTCTTCTTCGGGCATTCCTTGCTGAAGTGTCCAGTCTCACCACAGGAAAAACATCCACCACTAAGCTTCCTTTTCTTATTCCTACAATCCTTAGCAAAGTGTCCAGGCGCACCACAGTAATTGCACTTTCCCTTGCCTTTGTTGTTGTTTCCCTTCTTGTTCTTGCTCTGATTCCCCTGACTGCTTTGACCACCTTGATTGCCTTTACCTTGAGAATCAGTCTTCTTTGCTTGAGTATCACTCGACTTGACCTCTTTCTTTCCATCTCCCTGAAGTAGAGCCATATCGACCAAACTCTCAAAAGTAGCCCCATGCGGAATATGTGACATCGCCAAACCCTGCAGCGGCTCATTCAACCCTCTAGCAAATCGAAGAGCCTTCTTCTCAGGAGTGTTCACCATATCCAAACCAAAACGGGCCAGCTGATTAAACTTGTTCACATACTCCTTGACCGACATACCACCTTGCTTTAATGCAATGAACTTCTCCATCTGTAAATTCGCCTCAGCAGAAGATAGAAACTTGGCCACAAATCTAGCCCTCAAATCGGCCCAAGTCTCGACAGGCCTCGTCCCATTGGTGACCTCCCACCAATAGGCTGCTTCGTCCTTCAAAAGCCACACTGTCAATAAGATCTTCCTTTCGTCATCAATCCGAAAGATAGCAAACAAGTCCTCAGTGTCTTTCAGCCAATTCCTTGCTTCAACAAAAGATTCCGTGCCTAGGAAATTCTTGCCTCCCATCGCCTTGAAGTCTTTACAAACCTTCGTGAACTCAACCTGAGGATGCTGAGGGGGAGGAGGAGGAAGAGGAGCCTCAGCAATTGGAGGGGGAGGAACATTAACTACTGGAGGAGGGGGAACAGGAACCACCGGAGGAGGGACATTAGGGGGAGGATTCTCAACTACAGGAGGAGGAGTGGGAGTAGGGTTTGTGGGGCCGGCTGCCGCCCTAGCTTCTAGAAGTCTCCTATACCAGAGTGGTACGTTTACTCCATCCGGGATGGCAAGATCCTCAGCCATACTGAAACGAAGGATAAGATAAGATTAGGTCAAGGGAACGAAGGATAACGCTAATGGCTTTTTGGGGAATAGCCTTTTAAAATACTAGACTTTTCTTTGGAAAATACTTTATACTTGTTTTGAATATAGTTTTTCAAAAGTCTTTTAAAAACTTTTTGTTCTTTCTTGTAAACCATATGCTCTGATACCAAATTTGTAACACCCCACCTCCGCTAGGGTCACTCTTTCGGGGGCACTAGCTTCTGGGGGGCGTTAGAACTAGGTAAGCATGCATAATGATATATCAAGGCAGAACAAGAACATAAATGTATATATATAAAACAGAGTAAGTGAGAATAAAACAACGGAATATCTCAAACCATCTCAAAACAAGTCTAGTACATCATAAAGTCATCTGCCAAAATAAACATGTCTAGTACAACATAAACAGAAATACTGAAATACATAGTGCTATCCCCCAAAATAAAGATGATAAACCATAGCGAGCTCAATGTCCAGACATACATGAGCTATCCAGCGAACAAGCAAGCGATCCAAGCTAAGCACCACTGTTCCCTCCCTGAGAACCTGGGGGGGGGGGGAACGGAAGAAAAGAAGCGAAAGAAAACATGTCAGTCAAAAAGACTGGTAAGCCCTACTACGATCAGTCTATAAACTAATAAAGTTAACATCATGATGGAAACTGAGATGAACATACTGGCAATAGATAAAGGTGTCATCACATAAAGAAGATTAAGCTTTGCACCACAGTGTACTAGCAAACTAACAAAACAAGTATTGATCCCTCAGCCCAAACTTTGGCCCAATTGCATGAGGTGACCTTAATAAAAGGTCCAGCCCAACGGTCTAGTCGATCGGCTCCCTATAAACCTAACACGTCAAGTGTTGGTGTCCATACGGCCCACATATGGTTGTAGTTAGACTGTGCTGGGTCCACCTTCGGGTGTATCAAGCCCTCGGGTGTCAACCCCAGACACCTAAGCAATAATGCACAGTCTAAACCTACTGGTACCCGTGCCTCGAGTTTGTCCAACACCGGACTACGTGCACGTCCGTAGCCCGCCTGGACCCGCACCGCTGTACCACTCAGCCGTCGCTTTGGTCGCTTACATCAGTCCAGTAATCGTGCCCCGCCCTAGCCTAGCCTCTAGGGTTGTGAATGATACCAAACTGGGATTACTGCTGGAACAGACCACGTTGCTAGGGTTTTCTAAGAGGGTTAAGTGTGGTTTAACCCCTCACTAATCATGGATTAAATTAGTTAAGTGTAACCAACAGTTCACCACTTAACCCCATTTAATCCCTCGTATCCCCAAAATTGGTTAAGTATTAGTGGGCCATGACTTAACCCTAATCATGAGGCATTAATTAATTTAATTGTGCCTTAACCTCTCACATTAGACTTTGTTGCGGTTACTAGTTAAGCCGGGCGGGTCCGGGTAGCTTTACACCACAACTTGGTCTAACCTCGGGTCCAAGGTACACATGACCAACTTCTCACATTGGGTCCTATTGTTTGTAGCAACTAGTTAAGCCGGTCGGTTCCGGGTAGGTTTACGCTACAAACTCAACCCAACCTCGAGTTGGCCACACTTATGTTTTCTAAGTGTCATGTCCACTTTATTTTCAAAACATAATTACAAGTTTAACAAATACTTGGGTAGACCTAACTTAATAGGTAAATTCCCAAGGGGTAGACCTAACTTAATAGGTAAATTCCCAATCTTATATTTTCATGTATTTTAAGTTTTACCCAAAGACCCCCCCCCCCCCAACGTCATTCTATCGCTTACATATTCGTCATAACGCATAAAGGATAGAAAGAGGGAACTTGGCACAACATACATGATAAATCTTACATATCATAATAAACATGCATAACATGTTAGACTTGCATAACTTAGTGTAGTAAACTTGCATAAACATGCATAACTTGTTAAACTTGCAAATCATGGCATAGTGAACTTGCATAAACATGCATAACTTGTTAAACTTGCAAATCATGGCATAGTGAACTTGCATAAACATGCATAACTTATTAAACATGCATAACATAGCATAGTGAACTCGCATAAGCATGCATAACTTATTAAACATGCATAACATAGCATAGTGAACTCGCATAAGCATGCATAACTTATTAAACATGCATAAATCCCAACTTTCATCACATATTAACTTTAGAGTTTCTAAAATGAAGGTAAGAGGGCTTACAAATATTATGAAGACACAAATCTACTAATAAAGATTGAGAAGCCCTTTATGCAAGCATATAAAAACCCAAAACAAAGCTTCAATTAACAAAAATCCCAAAAACTCTAGCTTAGCAATTAAATCTTGCAACTTGATGATGTATGCAAGCTAATGATCATTCATACAACTTAGAAATGCTTGTATGAACATCAAAACCTTCATAGGAATGATTTTTGAAGAGGGTGGAGGCTAGGGTTTTTAGGTGGAGGCCATTTGAGAATTCAATTTGACATAGTTTGGTTGCTAGAATGAATAATGAGTGATTTAGGGTAGGTTAGGGTCTTATTTATAGATTAGGCTAGTGATTTAGACCATAGGATTAACCCTAGGTTGAATTAGGTCCATCAGATTTCGGAATTCTCCAGAACCAAGCCACACAACCAAGCCCAAATCAAAAATGGTGCGCCAGGCAAAACTGCCCGGCCACCCCGTGTCGACAGGGCTGTCGACAGGGCAGTCGACACCCTTAGACCCCTGTCGACATGCCTGTCGACATGGGGGTCTTGGCGGGAGTTTTCCCGCCTGACGCCAGTTAGCCCTAATCCTTGTTTTTAATTTAAAATTTAAATCTGTTTTTAACATGGAAATTTCTGAAAACTTCAATAGGCCTTAACTGGGTCATACGGACTCCGATTTTCGAAAACTCGGACTCTATTTCGCGTATTTTCCCGAGACGAACGCAATGGCATAGCCCGTTTCCCTTGATTCAGATTTTTGAATTAAATTCTGCCTCGATTTATGTTATAACAGGTTATTGAAAATACGGGTTGTTACAATTTCTGTCTTGATTATTTAATAAAGAAGCATAAACCATAAATAAAACTGCATAAATCCCCAAGGATAATGTCCAAGAGCCATAGCCAAGGTGAGAGAGAGTCCAAATCATACATCTACTTTCTTGAAGCTTGCAAAGAGTCTGACTAAGCTGCAGTATTCCCTCCCTGTGGACCGGGGGGGGGGGGGACAGAAGGAAAGAGGATGGAAGAAAACGGGTCAGAAAATAAGTCTGGTAAGTTCGGTGATTACTAGTATTTAAACAAGGAAAGGGATCATGACAGTTGTAAAGACCCGGAAATTCCCGCTCTTTGAATCGACCATAAACCACACAGGTCTGACCCAAAGGTTGGAAATCTTCGAATACTTTAACTTTGGGAATACAAAACATTAGAACAATAACAACAGACTTTTATTACATTACAATAATATAACATCAGAGTACAGAATATCAGAGTACAAATAAAGTAAACTACCGCGGAAGATAAATTACAATAGATTTAATACATTAAACAGCGGAAGACTTCTAAGCTCTGGACACAGCTTTAGGCTTCGATCCAGGATCCTGCTAAAGAGAGAGATGTCTGCAAAAAGCTACTCGACTACCCGTGTGGAAAAGAGGGCACCCGAGTTTGCAAAGTGAAACAAACTACGAGTCAGTCATGGGACTGGTGTGAGAATTCTTAACTAGTTTAACTAATAGTAATAAGGCAAATCCAAGGACCACGCCGCTAACGCGGAACGGGTTTACTCCAATGGATTGCCGGTGCATAAACTAAAGTAAATCGAGAAATAACGCAATGTCTTTTTGGAAAAATGAAACCATTATAAGACCCAGGTCCCATCACACAATGCAACGCACACCAGAGGATAGGGTTTTACCTTATAATGGTCAAAAGATGCTTGATACGTATAAAACGGATTTGATATTATTATTAGTGTATATATGTTTTAATAAAAAGATTTGAATCATAAGTATCAATCCTAGACGGCATGGTTACCATATAGCATGTCGCCAATACTAGTTCTACAATCAAAACCGCAAGGGCGTATTGGAAATTTGGATTCCATCATGAGTCGAGGCTAGGGGCAAGATCCTCTCCGATTCGAGACACTCTAGCAAATGCCTCAGGATTCCCCGCAGTGAACCCTTGGAAGCGGTAGGGCCGGTCCCCGCCTATGGGCAGTGGATTGGTTATGCCTGAACACACGTTTCCCGGTCCCTTTGGACCTATAGTATGACCACCAACGGCCTATAAAAATAACGAGGCGCCTCAAAATCCATCATCCACATAAGTAAAATGTCAGGGCTGGTAGGTCGCTGACACCACTCTAGCTAGAAAGAAACGTGTGCACTCCCTACGGTCCATATCCCGTTTTTGACTCATACCGGGGTGTGAGGCTCGCGAAGTCACGCTATACACAAAGCTATGCCTAAACAGATTATGCTTTGATCATCAACCACAAGGCCTGCTTTTCAACAAAAGCCTTGATCAATGCATCTTAGCATGCCACATTGTCAGTCCATACTATACCATTGATTTCTGCCAATATATAACCTCTAAGCTCATATGTCTCAGAGAAGGGTGTTAACCACCAAGCAGATATGTATTAACAGAGATCAACGAATGTAGTATAAAGGACTACAACGTCAGACATACATTCCATTTATAAACTTATGCTCTGGGTCTGAGCGAAAGTCAAATCCGTACAAATCAACACTACGTCCGGATAACTACCATCTTAGCCCCGTCTTGGGAGCAAATCAATCAAGGACCTTAACACTAGTTACCCATTCGATGTGAAGAACGTCGGTCTTCAATCGCCGTCTTCAACTCTTAGATTTAGAACGTCGTGTAATCATTTGAAATGAGATTGAACTCGGTCTTCTCAAATGATTCTCGCATATATATATATATGTATATATATAAAATTTGAAAACATTTCATATCGTTACTAATATTTGATAACAACATATCGCTGTTTTTATTTATATAAAATAGCCTAAATTAATTTAGCGACGCTTCGGGTAAATGGGCGACCCTGGCGTTGTCTTCAACCAAATTTGATTTACACATATCTTGAAATCTAACCGTTGGATTTTGGCGAAATTTATGTCATTGGAAAGATCTTCCCAAAGCGGTCCAAACGGCTCCAGTTTTGGGAAAATCCGACGGTCGGATCTCTCTGTATATCCGTTTAAAGTTACGATCGCCGATACACGAACTGTCACGCGCGTTCCGTTTAATTTATAATTTATATTTATATATAAATATAAATCGTTTGACTATTCCAATTTCAAAAGTCTATTCATTTTATCGCATCCAAAATGACGATAAAAATATCACTTTTAATAACTCTGTTTTGTTTACACTAAATGTAAATAAATTATACTTTTTCCTATATTTTGTTTTATTTACCTAAATGTAAATAAATTATATTCTTTCTATGTTTTAATTTATTTACCTTAAATGTAAATAAATTACATTCTTTTTCTTACCCTATTTATTACCTAAATGTAAATAAATGTATTCTTATCTTTTTCTTACTTATTTACCTAAATGTAAATAAATGTTTTACTTTTACTTTTGTTATATTTACTTACATTAATTGTAAATAAATGTACCTAATTTCTTATTCATATTTATTTACACTATTTGTAAATAAATGGTTTCAATTTCCTTTGCAAATCCTATTTACATAGCAAATGTAAATAATTGTATTTCTTTAATTCCTTTCTAATATTCCCTTTTAACATAAAAAGAATATCTTATGTAAGTTCTTTTCTAACCTTTCTTTTTATTATTTACATAAGAAAATGTAAATAATTACTATTTACAAATTGATTCTTTTTATTTACATAAGAAAAATGTAAATAAATACTTATTCACATAATTATTATTTTTAATCTTTTTATTTACATAGGAAAATGTAAATAAATTTTAATTCACATATTTGTTCTATAATTTCTATTTATTCTTAATTACATAAAATGTAATTTTATTTCTTATAATCTTAATTACATAAAAATGTAATTTTATTTCTTATAATCTTAATTACATATAAATGTAAATTTCTTTACAGTGTAAAATATATTCTTTTAATTACATATAAAAATGTGATTTTTATTTAATCCTTTATTTTACATTGAAAAATGTAACTCTTTTATTTCACATTGAAAAAGGTAAATTCTTTGTTTATTCTATTTACATTGGAAAATGTGAGGTTCCTGTTTATTTTCCATTACATGGAAAAATAATGTTTCTTTTTCTTTACATCAGAAAAATATGTTTCTTTTCCTCTTTTCTTTACATAAGAAAAATATGTTTTGTTTTCTCTTTTCTTTTATAAGTGAACAAAATATGATGATTTTGTCATGTCCTTCTTAATATACAAAATGTTAATTTTATGCTATTCAACATTTTTAAACAAAATGTTAATTTTATGCTATTCAACATCTTATAAACAAAATGTTAATTTGTCTAATCTTTCTTTATATGTGACATTTATATAAAAATGTCATTTTAAATTTCATTAATCAGATTTTGACCAAAAATGTTAATTCTTTACAAATCTTTCTTTTTTTTTTTTTTTTTTTTTATGTAATCAAAGTATGAATTTTGTTCAAATCCTTTTTATGTAACCAAGGTATGGATTTTGTTCAAATCCTTTTTATGTAACAAAATATGTGATTTTGTCTTCATTCTTTTCAAGTAAACAAAAATGAAATTTCTTTCCTAATGATCATTTTTATTCAAAAATGTGATTTCTTTCATAATGTACATTTTTATACTAAAAATGAAATTTCTTTCCTATCGTACATCTTTATGCAAAAAGGTTAATTTTTCTAATATAACATTTTTACATCAACATGGCATTCTTAAATCTCATGACATTTCTAATTATAATGACATTCTAATATGAAAACATTTTTAATGTAACATTTTGACATTCTTAAGCTATCATAATATTTGTAAATAAAAATGTCATTTTTAGACCTTTCTTAACAAAATTTGTCATTTTAACCTAATGACACACAAAGAAAATGTCATTTTCTCTAGTGTCACATTTTGTAATCAAAATGTTAATATATATATATATATATATATATTTACATAACAATTCTAACAAAAGTGTTAACTTTATATAATATGAAAAAAATAATTCTAACATGTCATTTGAAACTAAGGTGACGATTCAATTCCAACATGTCAAGCATCACTAAAAATGCCTTTTCAATTCTAACATGAAATTATCTCACAAATTGACATTTTTGTTCTAACATAATTGGTATTTTTACTTAACCAATTCAAAGATTTTATTTTAAATCCTACAAGAATTTGATTCAACAACTCATCATCAATACAGTCAGTCAATCAATTTATATGGTGCATCAATATACAATCACAATCACGATCCATTTAAATAAATGAATAAAGAAATAAACAAATATATTTATAAAACTGAGAAATCTCACATATCAATTCAAATCTGAATTTTCCTTGAATTCTGGTTGCTCTATTTCAGGTCTAGTCCATTCCATGTCGTAGTGTTTGGAAATACGAATCCAACGCAATCAGTTTCATTTGATTCTGAGTCAGTACGAACAAGTTACGACTTAATTTGTATAAACAGCTTTTAAGAATTAAATTATCAAGGAATCAAAAGGGAATATTCTCTATCTTCTACCTTATGGAAATCGGCCGAAGAGTTTTGCTTTAACATCGAACCTAGGGTTCGATTACGTCCAAAATCCGTTCGGCTTTGTGATGATCGGCAGAGTCCATACCCAAAGGCCTCGAGAGGCGCTTCCAGGGAGGTCCACATGGTGCAGCTCGGTGGTGGCTGTGATCCACGGCGGCGCTGCAACCGTCGCGGGTTTGAGGCGTCGGTTCTGGCGATTCCCAACTCCAGGGATGATCCAACCGTACCATTTCGTAGAGAACGAGAATCTCTTCAGTTTTTGTATTGCTTCCATGATTTAATTCATGTTAGTTTCAAAGAATTTGAGGAAAGGAAAGGGATGATTTCGGCCATTGGTCTGATGGAATACGGCGGCTGTGTTTAGGGTTGAAGATGGACCGTATTGTGACGTATTTATACAGTATTTTCTAGCGTATTTAATTTATTTATTTCGAAAATTCTATTCTTATTGTCACGAACCCCGAATCGAACCCAACAAGTGTCGCCCCTAGCTAATAACCCCCGTCCCGGACACAATGGAATATGTTTCGTAAGCCAGTTCGGCTGTTACGATATGTTTTTCTTTAAATTGAATTATAAATCATTTAATTATTAGATTCAAACGTACATTTTAAATTACCGGGGCCATATACGACCTCTAAAAATTACAGAAAAATTATTTTTGGCTATGTTTTGACGATACGGTTCTAACGAGACTAATTTCGTCGAATTCTGAGACTGTTTGAAAAATGGCTATTTTTGTAGTCGATTAAATTTAACTGAAACTGACAAAACACAATTTCTTTTCCCACGCTCACATATTCGCTCGGAAAATTCTAAAAATTGAAACCTAGCAATAATTTGACATTCCGGTTCTAACGAAAGTGGTTTCGTCGAAAACAGAGGTCGTTTGAAAATTGACTATTTTCAGTGGCTTTAATATTATTTAAAATTGAAAATTTTAAATTCTGGCACATTTTCCAACAAAATTCTTTAAAATAAAAATTTTAAATTGGCCCTGATTTTCCGGGTTGTTACAGTCTCCCCCACTTAAAATCTTTTCGTCCTCGAAAAGGAACTAAGCTAAAGGTAGTTAAATTAACTAACTAAATTTTAATTTTACTTTTATTAATTTCATTTGTTGGCTAACTTATCTAATATACATACTTTTATATATTTAAAATCATATTTTCAAAAATAGATTATATATAATTAAAATACGTTAATTATAAGCTTATCACTCTGTACTCATTCTAGGGCATTACTAACCCCATCTCTAATGAGTTTTCTCATTCTAGGATACTGCTAATCCTATCTCTAATGAGTATTCTTATTGGATATTACTAATCCAATCTCTGATGAGTCTTTTGTTCAGTTCTAACGAGTTGTATCCCAAAGATTTGAGCTAACCAGAGCTCTGATACCACCTGTAAAGACCCGGAAATTCCCGCTCTTTGAATCGACCATAAACCACACAGGTCTGACCCAAAGGTTGGAAATCTTCGAATACTTTAACTTTGGGAATACAAAACATTAGAACAATAACAACAGACTTTTATTACATTACAATAATATAACATCAGAGTACAGAATATCAGAGTACAAATAAAGTAAACTACAGCGGAAGATAAATTACAATAGATTTAATACATTAAACAGCGGAAGACTTCTAAGCTCTGGACACAGCTTTAGGCTTCGATCCAGGATCATGCTAAAGAGAGAGATGTCTGCAAAAAGCTACTCGACTGCCCGTGTGGAAAAGAGGGCACCCGAGTTTGCAAAGTGAAACAAACTACGAGTCAGTCATGGGACTGGTGTGAGAATTCTTAACTAGTTTAACTAATAGTAATAAGGCAAATCCAAGGACCACGCCGCTAACGCGGAACGGGTTTACTCCAATGGATTGCCGGTGCATAAACTAAAGTAAATCGAGAAATAACGCAATGTCTTTTTGGAAAAATGAAACCATTATAAGACCCAGGTCCCATCACACAATGCAACGCACACCAGAGGATAGGGTTTTACCTTATAATGGTCAAAAGATGCTTGATACGTATAAAACGGATTTGATATTATTATTAGTGTATATATGTTTTAATAAAAAGATTTGAATCATAAGTATCAATCCTAGACGGCATGGTTACCATATAGCATGTCACCAATACTAGTTCTACAATCAAAACCGCAAGGGCGTATTGGAAATTTGGATTCCATCATGAGTCGAGGCTAGGGGCAAGATCCTCTCCGATTCGAGACACTCTAGCAAATGCCTCAGGATTCCCCGCAGTGAACCCTTGGAAGCGGTAGGGCCGGTCCCCGCCTATGGGCAGTGGATTGGTTATGCCTGAACACACGTTTCCCGGTCCCTTTGGACCTATAGTATGACCACCAACGGCCTATAAAAATAACGAGGCGCCTCAAAATCCATCATCCACATAAGTAAAATGTCAGGGCTGGTAGGTCGCTGACACCACTCTAGCTAGAAAGAAACGTGTGCACTCCCTACGGTCCATATCCCGTTTTTGACTCATACCGGGGTGTGAGGCTCGCGAAGTCACGCTATACACAAAGCTATGCCTAAACAGATTATGCTTTGATCATCAACCACAAGGCCTGCTTTTCAACAAAAGCCTTGATCAATGCATCTTAGCATGCCACATTGTCAGTCCATACTATACCATTGATTTCTGCCAATATATAACCTCTAAGCTCATATGTCTCAGAGAAGGGTGTTAACCACCAAGCAGATATGTATTAACAGAGATCAACGAATGTAGTATAAAGGACTACAACGTCAGACATACATTCCATTTATAAACTTATGCTCTGGGTCTGAGCGAAAGTCAAATCCGTACAAATCAACACTACGTCCGGATAACTACCATCTTAGCCCCGTCTTGGGAGCAAATCAATCAAGGACCTCAACACTAGTTACCCATTCGATGTGAAGAACGTCGGTCTTCAATCGCCGTCTTCAACTCTTAGATTTAGAACGTCGTGTAATCATTTGAAATGAGATTGAACTCGGTCTTCTCAAATGATTCTCGCATATATATATATATGTATATATATAAAATTTGAAAACATTTCATATCGTTACTAATATTTGATAACAACATATCGCTGTTTTTATTTATATAAAATAGCCTAAATTAATTTAGCGACGCTTCGGGTAAATGGGCGACCCTGGCGTTGTCTTCAACCAAATTTGATTTACACATATCTTGAAATCTAACCGTTGGATTTTGGCGAAATTTATGTCATTGGAAAGATCTTCCCAAAGCGGTCCAAACGGCTCCAGTTTTGGGAAAATCCGACGGTCGGATCTCTCTGTATATCCGTTTAAAGTTACGATCGCCGATACACGAACTGTCACGCGCGTTCCGTTTAATTTATAATTTATATTTATATATAAATATAAATCGTTTGACTATTCCAATTTCAAAAGTCTATTCATTTTATCGCATCCAAAATGACGATAAAAATATCACTTTTAATAACTCTGTTTTGTTTACACTAAATGTAAATAAATTATACTTTTTCCTATATTTTGTTTTATTTACCTAAATGTAAATAAATTATATTCTTTCTATGTTTTAATTTATTTACCTTAAATGTAAATAAATTACATTCTTTTTCTTACCCTATTTATTACCTAAATGTAAATAAATGTATTCTTATCTTTTTCTTACTTATTTACCTAAATGTAAATAAATGTTTTACTTTTACTTTTGTTATATTTACTTACATTAATTGTAAATAAATGTACCTAATTTCTTATTCATATTTATTTACACTATTTGTAAATAAATGGTTTCAATTTCCTTTGCAAATCCTATTTACATAGCAAATGTAAATAATTGTATTTCTTTAATTCCTTTCTAATATTCCCTTTTAACATAAAAAGAATATCTTATGTAAGTTCTTTTCTAACCTTTCTTTTTATTATTTACATAAGAAAATGTAAATAATTACTATTTACAAATTGATTCTTTTTATTTACATAAGAAAAATGTAAATAAATACTTATTCACATAATTATTATTTTTAATCTTTTTATTTACATAGGAAAATGTAAATAAATTTTAATTCACATATTTGTTCTATAATTTCTATTTATTCTTAATTACATAAAATGTAATTTTATTTCTTATAATCTTAATTACATAAAAATGTAATTTTATTTCTTATAATCTTAATTACATATAAATGTAAATTTCTTTACAGTGTAAAATATATTCTTTTAATTACATATAAAAATGTGATTTTTATTTAATCCTTTATTTTACATTGAAAAATGTAACTCTTTTATTTCACATTGAAAAAGGTAAATTCTTTGTTTATTCTATTTACATTGGAAAATGTGAGGTTCCTGTTTATTTTCCATT
Organism: Allium sativum; assembly: GCA_030737875.1. NCBI lineage: Eukaryota > Viridiplantae > Streptophyta > Magnoliopsida > Asparagales > Amaryllidaceae > Allium > Allium sativum. The sequence continues at coordinate 703,670,380 of CM060913.1, read as the reverse complement.
ACATGGAAAAATAATGTTTCTTTTTCTTTACATCAGAAAAATATGTTTCTTTTCCTCTTTTCTTTACATAAGAAAAATATGTTTTGTTTTCTCTTTTCTTTTACAAGTGAACAAAATATGATGATTTTGTCATGTCCTTCTTAATATACAAAATGTTAATTTTATGCTATTCAACATTTTTAAACAAAATGTTAATTTTATGCTATTCAACATCTTATAAACAAAATGTTAATTTGTCTAATCTTTCTTTATATGTGACATTTATATAAAAATGTCATTTTAAATTTCATTAATCAGATTTTGACCAAAAATGTTAATTCTTTACAAATCTTTTTTTTTTTTTTTTTTTATGTAATCAAAGTATGAATTTTGTTCAAATCCTTTTTATGTAACCAAGGTATGGATTTTGTTCAAATCCTTTTTATGTAACAAAATATGTGATTTTGTCTTCATTCTTTTCAAGTAAACAAAAATGAAATTTCTTTCCTAATGATCATTTTTATTCAAAAATGTGATTTCTTTCATAATGTACATTTTTATACTAAAAATGAAATTTCTTTCCTATCGTACATCTTTATGCAAAAAGGTTAATTTTTCTAATATAACATTTTTACATCAACATGGCATTCTTAAATCTCATGACATTTCTAATTATAATGACATTCTAATATGAAAACATTTTTAATGTAACATTTTGACATTCTTAAGCTATCATAATATTTGTAAATAAAAATGTCATTTTTAGACCTTTCTTAACAAAATTTGTCATTTTAACCTAATGACACACAAAGAAAATGTCATTTTCTCTAGTGTCACATTTTATAATCAAAATGTTAATATATATATATATATATATATATATATATATATTTTTACATAACAATTCTAACAAAAGTGTTAACTTTATATAATATGAAAAAAATAATTCTAACATGTCATTTGAAACTAAGGTGACGATTCAATTCCAACATGTCAAGCATCACTAAAAATGCCTTTTCAATTCTAACATGAAATTATCTCACAAATTGACATTTTTGTTCTAACATAATTGGTATTTTTACTTAACCAATTCAAAGATTTTATTTTAAATCCTACAAGAATTTTATTCAACAACTCATCATCAATACAGTCAGTCAATCAATTTATATGGTGCATCAATATACAATCACAATCACGATCCATTTAAATAAATGAATAAAGAAATAAACAAATATATTTATAAAACTGAGAAATCTCACATATCAATTCAAATCTGAATTTTCCTTGAATTCTGGTTGCTCTATTTCAGGTCTAGTCCATTCCATGTCGTAGTGTTTGGAAATACGAATCCAACGCAATCAGTTTCATTTGATTCTGAGTCAGTACGAACAAGTTACGACTTAATTTGTATAAACAGCTTTTAAGAATTAAATTATCAAGGAATCAAAAGGGAATATTCTCTATCTTCTACCTTATGGAAATCGGCCGAAGAGTTTTGCTTTAACATCGAACCTAGGGTTCGATTACGTCCAAAATCCGTTCGGCTTTGTGATGATCGGCAGAGTCCATACCCAAAGGCCTCGAGAGGCGCTTCTAGGGAGGTCCACATGGTGCAGCTCGGTGGTGGCTGTGATCCACGGCGGCGCTGCAACCGTCGCGGGTTTGAGGCGTCGGTTCTGGCGATTCCCAACTCCAGGGATGATCCAACCGTACCATTTCGTAGAGAACGAGAATCTCTTCAGTTTTTGTATTGCTTCCATGATTTAATTCATGTTAGTTTCAAAGAATTTGAGGAAAGGAAAGGGATGATTTCGGCCATTGGTCTGATGGAATACGGCGGCTGTGTTTAGGGTTGAAGATGGACCGTATTGTGACGTATTTATACAGTATTTTCTAGCGTATTTAATTTATTTATTTCGAAAATTCTATTCTTATTGTCACGAACCCCGAATCGAACCCAACAAGTGTCGCCCCTAGCTAATAACCCCCGTCCCGGACACAATGGAATATGTTTCGTAAGCCAGTTCGGCTGTTACGATATGTTTTTCTTTAAATTGAATTATAAATCATTTAATTATTAGATTCAAACGTACATTTTAAATTACCGGGGCCATATACGACCTCTAAAAATTACAGAAAAATTATTTTTGGCTATGTTTTGACGATACGGTTCTAACGAGACTAATTTCGTCGAATTCTGAGACTGTTTGAAAAATGGCTATTTTGAAGTCGATTAAATTTAACTGAAACTGACAAAACACAATTTATTTTCCCACGCTCACATATTCGCTCGGAAAATTCTAAAAATTGAAACCTAGCAATAATTTGACATTCCGGTTCTAACGAAAGTGGTTTCGTCGAAAACAGAGGTCGTTTGAAAATTGACTATTTTCAGTGGCTTTAATACTATTTAAAATTGAAAATTTTAAATTCTTGCACATTTTCCAACAAAATTCTTTAAAATAAAAATTTTAAATTGGCCCTGATTTTCCGGGTTGTTACAACAGTAATAACAGAACATAGGATAATACCCTAATATAAGATAAGAGGAACATGTGATCGCACCCATTTCTATAGTCTCTACACCTACTTAACCATTAGTTCAACCAACCCTACGTGTTTATTACAAACGATCCCCTTAATGATCGGCTCCTACTCGTATGCATTCATATCCTGTGTCATTCGGCCCCGCTTGACTGTAGATACCTGTGTTGGTCCCACCATGGTGTGTATCAGTCCCTCTGGTGGCAACCCGACACGATTCAGGATGCATAGTGTATACTACTGATGCCCAATGCCTGATTTTTCCACTTCGGAGTACGTGCACGCCCAAACTCCGTCGAAACCTACACTGGCTCACCAACCGCCGATGTTTTGACCGCTTATACTCAACCCAATAATCGTGCCCCACCCTGCCTAGTTTCAGGGTACCATAATACATCGATGTGGGTTACTGCTGAAATGGATCCCCGTTACTAGGGTTTTCTAATCAACATGTTTATTTGGCCAAGTGTCCAAGTTTACTTAACCCCACCAATTCGTTTAGTTAACATGTTGAATCGGTTAAGTGTTCCATAATTGACTTAACCCTACTAATCCTGACTTAGCTTAAGTTTATTAAAGCACCAACCACTCACATTAGACAAGTATTGTTGTGGTCACTGGATGTGCCGGTCGGTTCCAGGCAGATTTACACCACAACTCAGTCTAACCTCGGGTTCTTTTTGGGCTTGATGCACTAACCACCCACATTAGACAGGTCTTGTTGTGGTCACTGGTTATGCCAGTCGGTTTCGGGCAGATTTACACCACAACTCAGTCTAACCTCGGGTTAGGCATATTCATCTTTTTCTAAATTCACATTTTTCTATATATGTCTAATTTCTTTATGTAAATTTAATTTAATTTAATCATTCCATAATTATCCTTTGATTATGCTCACCATAAATGGTATATCAAACATACCATTTTATGAACAAATCTATGCCATGAATTTTCATATTTTCCCATCGCTACCCACGTGGAACATACACATGAATCACATAAAATGTTGGGCTAGTAAATTAGCCCAAACCCATAAACAAAAAAAAGAGTAATAAACAAGGGACATGAAATAAACATAAAATAGAATACATTTCAACTTGTCATGTGTAACTTGGCATAGAGGTATCATTAACTTTGATTAAATGGGTAAAGGTGAACTTGTGACTAAGTTGGGTCTAATTGTCATGTAAATTTGACAAAGGTCTAGCATGGAGGTTTAACGTATAATCACAGTTTCAACCCATAACTTAGCATATTAACTTATGTATGTCAAAATATAAGAAAGCTACTATAATCATTTTTAAATCGCAATTTAGCATATTAACTTATGTGTGTTAAACACAAGAGAACTATTATCACCATATTCGAATCCCAACTTAGCATGATGACTTATGTGTTAAAACATAAAAGGACTATAATTCCAAATTTTACCACTTAATTAGATTCAACCTAACATGGATATACATGTGTGTTGATCTAACATATAAGCATGTGTTTTAGATCATATACTTGCAAATAACTACCAATTTATGACATGACATGTTTTATCATTTAATTGGGAAAATAAATCCATTACCCAATCATAATAGATTCCAATAACATACAATATGTTCATCACCATAAGCATATAGACATGATTAATATACAATATCTTCATCACCACAAGCATGTAGACATGATTAATATACCACATGTTCTTCGCCACAAGCATATAGACATGATTAATTACAACGATACTTTAAGATGAACGAGAATCAAATCTTATACATAAGCATCATTCTATATCCAAATTACAACATGTCATGATTCACTTGAAAGAATGTTTAAATCTGCGTAATAACAAACTTACTAACTAAAAAGGAATTCTTGCGTTCTGAAATCTGAATTCTGAAATTGGTAAGCTCGCCTTTGATGTAGATCGTTGAATTTGATAATCTTTTAATTTGATTTTTTTTTTGGATTCAAGTTCTTATCTTGTCTTTGAATTTGTGACAGCTCCTCCAAGTTTTCCATTGACAGCAGTTCTAGGATTATTTTTGTGTGATTTTTAGGTTTGAGCATTGGGCTGTTTATATAGAATTTCAACTCAATTTGAGCTGTCGGATGATCCTAGGGTTAACCACAGCCATCCAGTAAAGATAGGGTGACACCTCAGCCCTAGTGACTCAACACTGAGTCACAAAATCGTCACCTTTTAGATATGCCCGGGGGGGGGGGGGGCAGGTCGACCCCCAGTGAGGAGGTCAACACTAGGGTCGACCCCCTGGTCGACCTGGTTCCTGGGCGGGAATTTTACCGCCCAGCCCGCTTGTGACATCTGATTTGAATTTGAATTTGTTTTCGAGCTGTTTGAATTTATTTGAATTTTCTGGAAACTTCCGACATCCATAACTTCTTCATACTAAGTCCAATTTACGCAAACTCGGACTCTATCCCAACCAGAATTCTGAGATGAACACAATGGCGTAAGCCATTTCCCTTAATTCTCACATTTTAAATTAAATATTGTTTAATTCGTTACTATACTTTTAATAGAAAATACGGGGTGTTACACAAACCACTATAAAATATTGTGTCTCCCTTGTTCTTTTACTTTTTATTGCATCTTTGTGATTATTATTCGTATGTATCCAAAGCACGGTTGGGGTTGATCGTCACTAGACCAACTTTTGACGTCAACACTTTGGCACGTCAGGTAGGGGACACGCAGACATATCCTACAACCTTTAAGCAGCTTTAGCAATTTCTAGGCCGTTCATGGCAATCAAGCGAAAGAAGGATACTTCAAATTTCCATCCTTTACCTGTCGATGCGGCAGGACCAACAACAACGGATGTAAGCCATGAGGCTCCCTCCTGCAAAGACACGTCCCGATACCTTACCCGGGACGACATTAATAAAATCTTATCTGAATTCAGAAATCAAGTGGCATCTCAGGGTGAACTTCTAGAATTTAATTAAATATTTTATTAATTAGGGACAACATTGGAAAAAATGGGGACCTTCAAAACCCTAGCAGTGAATTCAAAAATTACTTTTTCAAATCTTACATCTTCGATCTCTAATCAAATCTCAGCGAGAACTTCTCAAGCATCAGCAGGGGATGATGAACGACCTCCTCGCTTGGATGGAAAATGGATCTCACATTCCAGTATCATTTCCTACACCGAGCGAGGCTGGGGCAACAACTGACTTTCAGTATGCGGAAATCCAAGTCCCAGATCGGTCCACACCTTTGCTCCTCTTGGCTCAACTTCACTTCCCGATCGGTCATAGCCAGCTTTGGTAGTTGCAGATTCCGTAACAAGTCGGAATTTCTAAACCAATTTAAAATTTTTATTTTATCTATTTTAATGGATTTTGAATATTTAAAATGATTTATCTTAAATAATAATGATTTAAAATTTATTTAAATCGAAATTAGTTCGTATAAATTCATATTAATTATAAAACGAGCCTAAAATGACATGGTAGTTTGAAAATTCGATTTTTAATTTCAAATGAATGTACATAATTAAATATAAATCGGATTTCAGTAAAACAAGAAACATTTGAATCTGTTTAATTATATCTTTCTACCGAATGTGAAAATTTTAGATTTCATAATATAAATTAAAAGTTAGTGTCTAGTTTAAAATTTAAAATTATCGCTATGAAATTTATATATATTTTAATGTAATGTATAGCCCTTAAAAATAGCCATTTTGCAAACGACCTCCGTTTTCGATGAAACCACTTTTGTTGGATCCGAAATGTCAAATTATTGTTAGGTTCAAAATTTGATAATTTTTGGAATAAATAAGCGAGCGTAGTAAATTTAAACGTGTTTTGAAATTTCAGTTTAAATTTAATCGATTGGAAAAGTGACCGATTCAAACGGTCTCCAAATTCGACAAAATTAGTTTTGTTAGGACCGTCTCGTCAAAACATAACTAAATTTATTTTTTTATAATTTTTGGAGTCAGTATGTGGCCTTGGTAAATTGAAATGTACATTTAAATTCAATATATATTGATTTATATTTTAATTTTGATAAAAACTGATCAAAACAGAAGATTTGTCTTACGAACATATTCCGTTGTGTCCGGAATGGGGGTATTTGGCTAGGGACGACAGTCTTTGCGTTTGATTTGGAGTTCGTGATGATTTTGAAATTTAAAACAAGTTAATTAATTAATTAATTAATAAAAATATATATAAGGGTTTAAACCCTAATTTCTCTCACAATTAAAAGTCGCCGCCAGGGTTTTAAAACGCATGGCCAAAATAGATTGAAAATTCTTGCTTAAATTTCTCTTAATCTGCTTAGCGATTCAACAAATGTATGAAAGGCCGGGAAATTAGTGCTAAACGAGATCTTTCCATCCATACTTAGTTGATCGATTCTCGTGGAGTGTGTGAACGTTCGCGGTGGATTTCATGGTTGAGGATGGCATCGAGTTTGGTGGCAAGGCGTCACTAAGGGAGGACGCAGCGGGATTCAACATGGCGGTCGACGATCGTGGTGCAGGCGAGCGTGGCGGCAGAATTTTGAAGCCCTAGCTGGCAACACGGGCTCGAACTCGATATAGAGGATATCGGGGAAGATAATTAGTTAGGGGTGGGTGATGTAATTAATTTTTTTAATTATTTTTAATTTATAAATTATATAATGAAATGTTCGTAATACCATATCTTCTTCATATGAGATCGAGATCTGATGATTTCAGATCTGTTGTGATTATGGTGTCGAGAGCTTCACAACCAAACTAACTGGGTCCAATTTGGAGCTTGTTTGAATTTGGGGCAAATACAAACCCAAATGGTACTAAAATCGCCAATTAAAGACTGACGGAGTGGAAACCAAAGTGAGAACTCTTTCTCACTCAACTATTTTTGTTGTTTAATTATATCATAGGTTGTAAATGGTGCTTAGTAACTCCTGTCACTATTATTTGAAAGCATTGATGTTTGGTTATTGGTTGATTGTTGTTGTTTGGATAAAATTGTTGTTTATGGCGCAAGCCAGTTTCAGGAGAGGGGTGATGTTTAGACATTATTCCGGTTCTATAAATAGCGTCGTTATAATGGCATTTTTTTTGAAAATAGCAATGTATAAAATTAAATATGCGATAGTTGAAACTGGAATAAATATTCATTTACAAGCCGGACGGGTTGTTTATGTTGGGACAATAATTTTTTACACATCACCCAAATGCACAATTAATAATCAGTATTTGTTGGATGAAAACCTCGCACGGGTATTGGAATGATATTTGACATACACAATCCAAATTGTTTAGTTGTATGTCAATCAATTAGTTGACAGACTGTAGTGAGCATTATTTATTTATTTTAATGCTTATACAGTTGTAGAGTGCACTCTAGATGACGATTGAATGTTTAATGATTGTTTATCATTATTGTTGAATGTGTGCGGTGTATGAAATCCATATAAATAGAATTATATGGTAATTGATTGAGCTTAATTTCAATTCAAAAATAACGAATGTTTTAAAATACTATTCAATGAACAACCAAAATATGGTATTGATGTCCGATTTTGGATGGACACAAAAACGTTGAAATGTGAAGCCCAGTTAAGTAGTTAAACGCCATTTTTACTCGAGCGGGTTAATCAATCGATTTTATTCACTTTATAAATGGATACAAAAGGAAATGGATTTCAAAATCATATATTTTGAAAATATGGTCATTTTAAATTTTATAATGATGTAGAATATTCAATTAAATGAATTTTAAAACGGTTTATAAACTACGCTCGAAATGGAAATCGATGATGTTATATATATATATATATATATATATATATATATATATATAATGGCTCGAAAAGAACGCGCCGCACAGCGACCATTCGTGAATTTCGACAATTAACTTCAAATTGATGTAACAGGAGATCCGACCGTCGGATCCTCCTAAAACCAGAACCATTAGGTTCGTATCGAAAAGATCTTTCCAATGAATATAAGAGATTTAAATTTGAATGTTTAGATTTTAAAATACATCCAAATCTATTTCAGAAAAGGTCGCTATGGATTCAGTTCGGTGGTCGTTATTGGAAACCAATTGTACGGTCCTTCATAAAATTATTAAAAATATGGGAAAATTATGTGAAATTGTAATTACCGATTTGGATGAAAAATTCCATATTTGAATAGATAAATGATATTTTTGTTGAAATAAACTAGTTAATAACTAGAATAATAATCCAATTATTTTTAGAAATAATAAATTAGATTGAAAATGTGTTTTAAAATAACCAGAGTTTTCCTATGTATGAATTGGAAAAGATTTAAATGGAAATAATCTTCGGAATATTTCGATATTGGATTCCATGATTGTACGGATATTGTTGAGAAATTTGGAAGATATAGATATCTTTATTCCCAATACGATATCTGTTAGTTTTTGAATTTGATATTGAATATAAGCCAATATAATTTCTATTCAGAGCCTTGTATTTAATATAAAATTGTAATTCGGATTTGTCGTGAATGATGTCTTTATTAACACTGTTCTTAAACCCCAATGAGAAAAGAATAAATCTTTTAATTAAGATTTAGAGAAGTTTACCAATTAATTAATATTTAATTGGAATTGAATTAAAATTGGATTTTTGGGTTTGTCGTGAACGGTGTTTTAAATAACATTCGTTCTTTAACCCAATAAACAATGAAGATGTGATTTGGAATTTATAATCTTTTAAATAAGCTTAATGGAATTTTCCAAAGATTTTTTTTCCAATTTAATATATTAAATTGGAATTGAATGGAATTCGATTTGGTACTGAACAAGATGAGCTTCTGTGATGGAAGACCGTTACAATATATGGAATTTAAAAGGCCCAACTGTTATTCTGTTTATAGTACTAGTTTGATACGGAAATTTATATTGATTATATGTTGTTGGATTTCTGTGATGATTCCATTTTTATGGAAGTTGATTTGGGTTTGTTGTGAACTATGTTTTTAATAACATTGGTTCTTTAACCCAGTTTAAGACAAGATTTATTTCTTTAAGTTGAATAATCTTAAAGTAATGATTTTTGGTATTAAAACCAAGGGGGGTTTTAAAGAATCTTTAATTATATTGAAATGAGAATGGGATAATTAAATTTATCGAATTCATGAAATGATCGAGAATGGAGTACCACCAGTTTTACTCCAGGTGATAGCCAAATTTTAATTAGATTTGAACCAAGAAATGGTAATTAATTTTACCAATAACACAGTGGGTGTTAGATATGGAGTACTACCAGTTTTGCTCCAATTGGATGAATAGGTTGGGATTGGGATAATAAAATAAATGATTATTTCGGAAAGGCTCGATAATCCCTACTAGTTTTATAAACCTTAATTTGGCTTAGAATTGTTAAAGGATAAAATAAATCTTTTGAAAATGATATCAAAAGGAAGATTAAGGAGAATTTTTTAAAGAATTTATCTTTGATAAAATTAATGGGAACCTTTCCCTAAAGATATGAATATTTGAATAAAAGAATATTATGAATTGGAATGAGGCATATTATGTGTTTTTATAGCACTTGATTATAAGACACGCGAGTGATTCGGGAAGACAGGGTTTAACCCATTCTGAATAAATCATACGACGACTAAAAGCCGACGATGAAGACGGTGGTTGAAGATCAGAGATCTTTACATCGTTTGGAAGATTACTGATGTCTTGATTGGGATGTACACCTAAGACAAGGTAATAAGTGGTGATCATCTGGATGTACTTGGAGATCGACCTGATATGCGAGGGTCTCTCTCCTGTATTGGATAGTGAGACAAGGAATAAGGTGCCTCTTGTTTCGTTCAGACCCAGAACGGACTTGCAAATGGATGGTATGTCTGACATTGTATTTCTTTATACTGTTTTTGTTGATCTCTGCTAAATATATATCTATTTGGTAGCGGAGAATTTATTCTCTTGCTTAACACCCTTCTCTGAGACGTACGAGCTTAGAGGTTATATATTGGTTGAAATCAGTGGTATGATAGGATTGACAGTGTGGCATGTTGTGATGCAAATGATCAAGGCTTTTGTTCAAAAGTAGAGTCTTGTGGTTGATGATCAAAGCACATCTTTAATTAGCATAGCTTTGTATAGCATTAATTCGCGAGCTTCACACCCCGGTATGAACCAAAAAGGGATAGTGACCGCATGGAAAAGGACATATGTTAGTTTCTAGCTACGAGCAACGTCATGGTATGGTGCCCATACTGTTTACTTATGTGGATGTTGGAAAACTTTATTGATGGAAAGCGAGGTACCTCGGAATTGATTGAACAGACTAAATGGTTCTAGATGGTCGACATGACTGATCATTTTGGAGGTTCGATAGAACCGGCTAACATATAGTTTATGTTATAATTAATCATTGATGGATGACCAGCCATGAAGATCCAAGGGCTCACCAGCGTCCGAGACCTGAGGCATTGCTAGTGTGTCTCGAAATCGGTAAGAACGATCCCTCGCCTTGATTAATAGATGGAAACCCAATTTCCAATACGCGATTTTTACGATTTTAGTTGTAAACCTATATGGCGACGTAATATAATGGTAACTACGCCGCCTATGATTGATACATTTATATTTGAAGTTGATTTCTTCTCTTATAATAATAATAAGAGATAAAATTTCACGTACTAAGCATATTTGGCTATTATAAGGTAAAACTCTATCCTTGACTATGTTCATTGTGTGATAGGACCTGAATCTTATAATAGATTTACTTTTCTATTTAGCATTGCGCTATTTGTTTTATGCACTGGTATTCATGGGGGATAAACCCGTTCTGTGTTACACGGCATGATCACGTGATTTACCCAACTTTAAAATAAAAGCTGATAACCATTTTAGTTCCCACACCAGTCCTATGACTGACCTGGAGTTTATTGTTTTAACCTAAACTGTGGATGCCCATGTTTTCCACACGGGCAGTCGGTAGTTTTGGTTTTGCAAATTTCTTTTCACCGGATCCTGGATTTACAGCTGGAGTTATATTCAGAAAGCTTTGTATCCGTGTATTTCTTTCAATTGTGCTAATTGATGTATTTTCCGCTATGCATTGTATTTATACATTTCAATTCCGCTATTATGTAATTTATTCTCTGATATTCTTGTACTCTGATGTAAATTTTTGTAATAGCAATGATATGTTCTATTGTTTGTGTTTTGATGCGTCGTGTTCTCAAAGCAATCTGGGCTCCTCCGTCTCTTCGGGGATCGGGGAAGTCTGGATTGTTTCATTTTGATATAAGAGGTTTGGTTTATAGAGCTCGAGAACAAGGCACATTAGAACCAAATGAAAGAATTCATCAGAGATAGGATTAGTAATATCCTACAAGAATAACTCATTAGAGATACGGTTAGTAATACCCTAGAATGAGATTGAAGAGTACTGTTTATAAAAATGATTTTAGTTCTGAAAATTTATCTTATTATATGTATTTGAGTATTTTATTTTAAATTGATTTTGGACTATCGAGTATAAGGAGATTTTTCGTGTACGTCTGATCCACGTGTATTTTAAGTCTCAAATTTACTCAGTAGATATAGAATCACACTCTAGTCGCTTGGGGATGTTTTTGATGATAGAGCTCCATCATCAACATTTATTTTCGAGTTTCGAAAGTGAGATATCTATATATTTCCAATTGACTGGTGTGAGAACCAAACTTAGTTAGAGTCTATTGTTTATGATTTGGCATTGAAAATATGATTTTGAAAATACATAGAAGTTATATATTTGAAAAGCTAATAAACCAATTTATTGCTTCTTGTGATGTGTGATTATTAGTGTGATTAATAAAAATATTGGAATGGTCAAACCAGCAAAATAATGAATGATAAGTAAAGCCAAACCAAATATAAAATAGAACTGAATCGAAAATTGATTGGAATTGCATACATAGACATGTACATATATATGTTGAACAGGTTAATGGATTCGCTATTGAGTAAAGAAATAAAATGCGTGCCCGACAAACAGGTGCACCTTAATGAGTTGGTTGCGCAATTTTATTATTTTATCAACTACTGTGAGTGTTTTTGGATGCGTTGTGATGGTTGTTCTATGTGAGATTATAAACATACGCCACAGGATAGCAACAAATAAATTATGAACTACACCACATGTATTATGTACCTGCATTTCCAGAAATGATGAGAGGCAGCCACTTATTATTACGCATCCACATTCAGAAATTCGGCCTAATTCTGAAAATTCTATTCCAGTGAAGGGCACATTAAGTGCTGAAATATTAAAACAGATTGAGTATTATTTCAGGTAACTATGTTCTTTTTATTTATTTGTATGTGCCAGCTATTTACATAAACAAAATGTTATAATTAAGTGTTTCCATGGATAAAGGAAATATTCTTACAAGTTATCACTATGAGATTTAAACTGTAAAGTCCAAATTGTGAATCAAAACAAGATTTAAATATTAAATTATAGATTTGAAATAGAACGGTATTGTAAAATATACGACTATGATTTATGTTACAATTTATGTTTTTCAGACTATGGTTTCATTCATTATTTTAGAACTTTTAAAAATGATTCTCATTTTTTTGATGACCTAGAGAACCAGTGCTTTGGTTTTAAACTCTGGGAAAGTATGCATTGTCCTACCAGCGTATGCTTCTTGAAATATTCACATGAATAACGTAGCTAATGCGGATCTCTCACTAAAAAATGAACTTTTATGAATGACGTTTTATTATCGGCTTTAGTTTGTTTTTGGACTATGATCAGTTTACAATCTTTTATTTGCTACAATAAAATCGATTTTATTTCTATCTTTTTTCTTCTACTTCTACTGGCTCAGCTATAATTTACAATATTAAAAAAAATCTTGTGATTACGTTAAAACAGATTCAAACAGAGTTTGAATTGTTGGTTCTTCAACCTGATATGAATCTTGGTTTGGATGTTATGATCTAGAAACTTTTGACGTCATACTTGATAGTTTTTGTATAAGTATAATTTAGTTTTCTCATCTAGATAATTATGCCATATGACTGATATTTGCTATGTTACATCTTCATTAAACTGTAGCGACGCAAACCTCAAAACTGACAAGTACTTGCACTAGCTATTGGATGAGCTGGGTTGAGCCTCAATTCATAACGTAGCATATTTCAACAGGGTACGTTCTTGGAATTTTCCAATACTTTGTTATGTTTATCAGTAATGATTAGATTCATTTTCCAATCAAATCCCTTTAGAAAAATAATACTAATTTGTTATTTATTTCATTAATAACACCATTAACTCCCTAAATTTCTTTTAGTGATTACTTATTATGTTGAATACTGTGAAACTGCGTGTATCTATGAGCATGTGATCAAAATTAATTATTATGCTTCACCGTCTTAAATATGCATCATAATAATATAAGCTCATGTTATAGTTCAGACAAAAGCACTTAATTTCTATAGGGAGTATATGATTTTAAAGCAGGATAAAGTAATAATAAGAAACAAATAATGTACTAGTTCATCTCATTGGAAATCAATTTTGCATTTTTGTTTGATTATTGGAAATCAGTTTTAAGAGCAATGCCTCTGGGTAGATAAGTGAAATTAGGTTCTAAATCCCAATGAAATGAATAACGTTAAACTGCAATTATATTTAACTAGCTTAAAAGATATATTTTTTCTATTTATATTGTACTACAAAATTATTACTGGCAATTATATCATCATAGTTGAACAACACTGAACTCGAACATTAGCTTATTATTTGCCCTAGATATGCAAAGAACCGAGTCTTTATGTCTGATTATATATGTTTTAATGTTCATATAAATTATTATTTCTAATTTTATGCTCTTAATATTGCAGCTTATTAAAGCAATTAGTATGCATATTATCACCATAGTTGAATAACATCAAAACCTATCATCAACTAATGATTTGCTCCAAATATGCAAAGAACCATGTTCTGATGTCTGGCTATATACGTTGTAATGCTCTAAATATAGCCTGTCATCAGGCCTGGCCAACCACACAGTCTAGGGAGACATATGATTGGGGCAACGCACAAAGCAGGGGAAACAAAAAAATCGATCTGTTCTCCTCGTCTACCGTTGCTGCTGCAAATGGAAAGCGAAATGGCCTCAATCTCCAAACTTTAACTCGTTGCAATCGGCTTCTCTGATGTAATCGGCTTCACCGCTGCAGTCGGCTTCATCTAAATTGCAAACCCTAGTCTCTGAGTCTCGAATTTTAGCCGTCAAATTGCAAACCCTAAATTTGGTTTCGTAGTGGAGCCTCAAATTAGAGTTTGGATATGCCTCAACTCAAACAATGTGAGTTCACTCTTTAATTTTTTAATTTTATTTTTCTTTTGGGTTTCACAATATTTGAATTTTCATGGCAAATTATATGTAGTCCTTACCTTTGTTGGTTTGCCGTTTGCCTAATATTTGCATCTAAAACTTTGTTGAGTTCACCAGTTAAAATTAAAACATTGTATTCATGTGTATATTTCATTCCAAAATAATGTGTGACAGTACCATAGCTTTGTAGTTGTAGTTTGTTCTGAATAATTGGGGCAACTTGTTTTGCTTTAATTTTAAATATCACATTGAGTTGCAAAGGCTTTCTTAATCGTCCTTTGTGCAGTAATTTGGGGGTAATGACTAATGGCTTATGCTTGTTATATGGTTCTACTACATACATGTTTTGCCTTTAATTTTAAAAATTTGATGTATAAAATAGTATATTTTTAATTATTTTACATTGTATCTTAAATTGAGTTAGGAATCGAAAACGGAGTTCGGGATACCAAAATAGAAAGAAAAAAACAACGTAGAAACGAAGAACTTTTACATAGTCTCCTTGTCATCTTTTCTTAGGCTTGCTTGGTATTGTGAAATTAGGACTGCCTAAGCAGCCAACAGCGTTGATTGGCATAGCGCTTCAACTCTCTTATCAGTCTTCTTTATTGTCAAGCTTCCAGTCGAGGAAAAGGTATGCACTGGTTATAGTAAGTTGCTCTAGTATCTTTAGTTTGTGATGTTACTAGCTTGTAATACAATTTTCTACATAGATGGTTTCATCGTAGTTGTTGCACACACTCATGTACTTCAAGAAGAATCCATAATTTTTGGAGAGTAGCTGATGTAATTGCGGCAGCTAATACTGTTGCTGAACTTTCCTTGAGGCTTATTAGGCCTGGAAAAAGGTATTTTACACTGCTATGTTTTTTATTTTTTAAGCTGAAATTTCTGTAATTGCAGCAGCTAATATGTTGTCCAACAACCTTTACCTTTTCAACTGTTTTTTTAAGCTGACATTTCTATACAAAAATATTTTGTGTATATAAATGCTTGCAGTTTCAAAGTACTTTTTATTTGTTTGCAAAACATGTATGTAACTCTATTACATGAAGGTCCCCAAAAAAAGCAAGATAAACACATTGTTTTTTGTTAAATAAAAGGGCAACAAAAATGCAAAAAGGAAATTTTGGACTAGGGCATCAAACATGCTCGAGCCGGCCCTGGCTATCATCAGTTAACTTAGCAGATGGTTAACTTTTTATTGCATCCATCCAAGTGATGGGTAAATCATTTTTTCACTTCATAAGATTTATTAAAAAAGGGAACTTGTGAATGTTTTACAAAGTTTTATTGTCAGAATAAAAAAAAAGCGGTAGTAGCTCACTTAATGATAAAATAGAAATTGTGAATTTAAATCATTATATTATTCGCTTCCCAACATTAAAAAATGTTGAAAATAATTATTGCTCATTAGCATATTTTAAGCCATCTTATAACATGATCATACATAATATATTTATTATCGAAACAACAATTGCTACGTAATAGTTCATGAACATTGCCTAAATAACTTAAAATAAACATGTGTTACAAACTTCTAACTACAACAAACTTGTCCGTTGCCTTTTTTGGACTAAAGAAGAAAGCACATTAACATTTTTCATTTTGCATACTATTTGCAATATTGTGTAGTTCAGCTTTTGTAGCTCTTATAAGCTGACTGTTTGACAGTAAATGCATTGGTTTACTTACAATGGCTAAACCAATTTCTTACCAATTGCTGGACTAATTTCTTAGTCTTTTTAGTTTGCATTTACCCTATCTCAGCTGCATTTTTTTTAACAAAATGCGTTTTGCACTTACCCTATCAGTTTTCCAGAATATCTCAGCTGGATTTTCAATAATATGTTAGTTTTAACATGGTTCAATTACCCTATCTTGTGTTACAGGTTTGCTTATAATGGCAACTTATTAATGTTGAAAGGTGCCAACATCTGAGACACAAGGCTGAATTTAGAAGATATATGTTGAAGCTTGTTTTAAAATTTGTCATGTACAGTAATGCCGGTATATAACTTGTTGTATTTTAGATGAGATACATGTATGTTTTCTATTTCTAAATATTGTGTATTATTGTATATTTGCAACTAGCATGGAATATATATCTACTGTTATGAAATATATAACTGTGTATGTAACTGCTATTATTATTGAATATATATACATGCATGTTTGTTATGAAATATGTCATTGTGTAGTATTGATCAACATGAAAAGAGTAGCGAATATGCATTATTGATCACTGAATAATTACAGTTATAAGCATTATAATTCCAGCATTACTCACATTTATAACCATTGGGAGAACAAACAATATCACACTTATAACCGTTAGCAAATTAAATATTACCACACTTATAACTGTTGGAGAAATAAATATTATCACACTTATAACCGTGAGGATACAAAATATTATCACGCTTATAACCGTGAAAATATGTTTGTATTTGTCACGGATAAAACCGTGATAACATGCGTGATAAAAATTAGCAACGCACATTGGCTTAACGGTTATAACCGTGAGTAAACTGATTCCTCACGATTATAAGCGTGACAATTTGGCCTTTCTGGTGTTGTGATTATGTAATTATATCATAGGTTGTAAATGGTGCTTAGTAGCTCTTGTCACTGTTATTTGAAACCACAGGTGTTTGGTTGATTTTTGGTTATTGGTTGGTTGTTGTTGTTTGGATAAAATTGTTGTTTATGGCGCAAGCCAGTATCAGAAGAGGGGTAATGCTTAGACATTACTCCGATTCTATAAATAATGCTGTTATAATGATGATTTTATCTGAAAATAGCATGTATAAAAATTAGATATGCGATAGTTGAAATTGGAATAAATATTCATTTACAAGTCGAACGACTTGTTTATGTACACCAATTTAACTGATATTGATTGGGACGATAATTTTTTACACATCGCCCAAATGCACAAATAATAATCAGTATCTGTTTGATGAAAATCCCACACGGGTATTGGGATGATATTTGACATACACTAATCCCAATTGTTTAGTTGTATGTCAATCGACTGGTTGACAGACTGTGGTGAGCGTTTTTTTTTAATGCTTATACAGTTGTAGAATGCACTCTGGATGATGTTTGAATGTTTAATAATTGTTTATCATTATTGTTGAATGCATGCGCTGTATAAAATCCATATAAATAAAATTATATGGTAATTTATTGAGCTGGATTTCAATTCAGAAATAACGAATATTTTAAAATAATATTCAATGAACAATCAAAATACGATTTTGATGTCCGATTTTGGATGGACACAATGATATTTAAATGTGAAGCCGAGTTAAGTAGTTAAGCGCCATTTTTACTCGAGCGGGTTAATCAATCGATTTTATTAATTTGATAAATGGACACGAAAGGGAAATGGATTTCGAAATCAGATATTTTGAAAATATTGTCATTTTAAATTTTATAATGACATGGAATATTTTATTTTGATTTAAAATTGAAAATCAAGTGGAAATCGTTTTAAAACGAATTTTAACACGATTTCTAAAATATGTTTGAAATGGAAATCAATGATGTAAATTATATAAATATATATAATGACTTGAATAGAACACGCCGCACAGCGACCGTTCGTGAATTTTGACCATTAACTTCAAATTGATGTAGCGGGAGATCCAACCGTCGGATTCCCCTAAAATCGGAACCGTTAGGTTCGTATCGAAAAGATCTTTTCAATAAATATAAGAGATTTAAATTTGAATGGTTAGATTTTAAAATATATCCAAATCAATTTCAGAAAAGGTCGCTATGGATGCAGTTCGGTGGCTGTTATTGGAAACCAACTGTACGGACCTTAATAAAGTTATTAAAAATATGGGAAAATTATGTAAAATCATAATTACTGATTTGGAAAGATTTTGGATGAAAATTCCTTATTTGAATAGATAAAAGATATTTTTATCGAAATGAACTAGTTAATAACTAGAATAATAATCCAAATATTTTAGAAATAATAAATTGGATTGAAAATGGGTTTTAAAATAACCAGAATTTTCCAATGAATGAATTAAAATTGATTTAAATGGAAATATTCTTCGGAATATTTTGATATTGGATTCCATGATTATACAGATATTGTTGAGGAATTGGGAAGATATAGATATCGTTATTCCCAATATGATATCCGTTAGTTTTAGAATTTGATTTTAAATATAAGCCGATATAATTTCTATTCGGAGCCTTGTATTTAATATCAAATTGGATTTCGTGTTTATAGTGAATGGTGTCTTTATTAACGTTGTTCTTAAACCCCAATGAGAGAAGAATAAATCTTTTAATTAAAATTTAGAGAAGTTTACCAATTAATTAATATTTAATTGGAATTGAATTAAAATTAGGTTTTTGGTTTCATCGTGAGCGGTGTTTTAAATAACATTCGCTCTTTAACCCAGTTAACAATGAACATGTGATTTAGATTCTATAATATTTTAAATCTGCTTAATGGAATTTTCCAAAGAAAAGTTTTCCAATTTAATATATTAAATTGGAATTGAATGGAATTCGATTTGGTACTGATCGAGATGAGCTTCTATTATGGAAGACCATTAATATATATGGAATTTAAAAAGCCTAGCCGTTATTCCGTTTTAGTATTAGTTTTTTATGGAAATTTATATTGATTATATGTTGTTGGATTTCCCTGAAGATTCCATTTTTATGGAAGATGATTTCGGAAAGGCTCGATAATCCTGACTAGATCTATAAACCTTAATTTGGTTTAGAATTGTTAACGGATAAAATAAAATCTTTTGAAAATGATATCAAAAGGAAGATCGAAGAGAAAATTTAAAAGAATTAGTCTTTGATAAAATTAATTGGAACCTTTCCTTAAAGATGTGAATATTTGAATAAAAGAATATTCTGAATTGGAATGAGGCGTATGATGTGTTGTTATAGCACTTGATTATAAGATACGCGAGTTATTCGAAAAGACCGGGTTTAACCCATTCTGAATAACTGATACAGCGACTAAAAGTCAACGATGAAGACGGTGGTTGAAGACCGGAGATCTTCACATCATTTGGAAGATTACTGATGTCTTGATTAGGATGTACACCCAAGACAAGGTAATAAGTGGTGATCGTCTAAACGTACTTGGAGATCGACCGGATATGCGAGGGCCTCTCTCCTGTATTGGACATATGGGACGAGGAATAAGGTGCCTCTGTTTTCGTTCAGACCCAAAACAGACTTGCAAATGGATGGTATGTCTGACATTGTATTCCTTTATGCTGTATCTGTTGATCTCTGCTAAATATGTATCTGTTTGGTGGAAGAAAATTTATTCTCTTTCTTAACACCCTTCTCTGAGACGTACGAGCTTAGATGTTATATATTGGTGGAAATCAGTGGTACGGTATGGATTGGTAGTGTGGCATGATGAGATGCAAATGATCAAGGCTTTTGTTGAAAAGCATAGTCATGTGGTTGATGATCAAAGCACAGCTTTAATTAGCATAGCTTTGTGTAGCGTTAATTCGCGAGCTTCACACCCCCGGTATGAACCAAAAATGGGATAGTGACTGCATGGAAACAGACATATGTTAGTTTCTAGCTACGAGTAACGTCGTGGTATGGAGCCCAGACCGTTTACTTATGTGGATGTACGAAAAATTTATTGATGGAAAGCGAGGTACCTCGGAATTGATAGAACCGACTAAAAGGTTCTAGATGGTCGACGTGACCGAACATTTTAGAGGTTCGATAAACGCGGCTAACGTATAGTTTATGGTATAATTAATCATCGACGGATGACCGACTATGAAGATCCAAGGGCTCTCCAACGTCTGAGTCCTGAGGCATTGCTAGTGTGTCTCCAAACCGGTAAGTACGATCCCTTGCCTTGGTTCATAGATGGGAACCCAATTTCCAATATGCGATTTTTACGATTTTAGTTGAAAACCTATATGGCGACATAATATAATGGTACCTACGCCACCTATGATTGATACATTTATATTTAAAGTTGATTTCTTCACTTATAGTAATAATAAAAGATGAAATTTCACGTTTCAAGCATATTTGGCTCTTATAAGGTAAAACTCTATCCTTGACTGCGTTCATTATGTGATGGAACCTGAGTCTTGTAATAGCTTCATTTTTTTGTTTAGCATTGCGTTGTTTGTTTTATGTACTAGTATTCATGGGGGATAAACCCGTTCCGTATAATACGACATGGATCTATGATTCACCCAACTTTAAAATAAAAGCTAGTAATTGTTCTAGTTCTCACGCCAGTCTCATGACTGACCTGGAGTTTATTGTTTTAACCTAAACTTTGGATGCCCATATTTTCCACACGGGCAATCGGTAGTTTTAGTTTTGTAGATTTCTTTTCACAGAATCCTAGATTTACAGCTGGAGTTATATTCAGAAAGCTTTGTATCCGTGTATCTCTTTCAGTTGTGCTAATTGATGTATTTTCCGCTATGCATTGTTCTTATATATTTTAATTCCGCTGTTGTGTAATTTATTCTCTGATATTCTTGTACTCTTACGTAAAATGTTGTAATAGCAATGAAATGTTCTATTGTTTGTATTCTAATGTGTCGTGTTCACAAAGCAATTCGGGCTCCTCCGTTTCTTCGAGGATCGGGGAAGTCTGGGTCGTTTTAGATTCACAGGTCGATCCTGGCCAAATTCAGGACCAGTCGACCGATTTACCTCCAGTCCAAGGATCGACTCAACCCTCTGGACATATAGCCCTAAATCCAGTCTAAAAGTTGGGTTGGCCAGAGCCATGAACGTTGCTACATTCTGTTCGATCCAACATCTTACTGCAAACCAGTCTTATGCCACTTCTCCTCAACTAAGAGCTGGCGATGACAACCCTCTGTATCATCAAGGCCACTCTACCATACCGGTCCCCAATGTGACGGAAGGAAACATACTGTAAACCCTTCTACATCACTCCGAGCAAGGGCAACGCCGAGCCCCAGATGAGTACCACTCGCATGAGCCCATTACTCCCAGTAGGAACATGTATGGTTCAATCCAATAATAACCAAGCAACTCTAGCAATGGCTGAAACATGTCCCGAGGTTAGGATACACCCTCACCCTCACCTCCACTCAACTCTCGGAGGTCAAACCCGACCGACCGTTGACCTTGCGAGTATGCTTTCGTCATATCCTAGCACTGGGATTCTCACCGATGTTGCTAGTGCAGAATTGGATTCGTAGCAAGGACTCCTCGGAGATGGAAGGCAACTTGCAAGCATCATCAAATGCTTCACCCGGGGAACATCTTCTCAACATGAGGTAGATGAAATCCACTGCAGTCCGTTCACACGAGAAATTAGAAACTCCTGAAATCCTCTAGACTTTAAGCTTCTAGTCCTGGTTCCCTACAACGGCCGGACCGGCCTGACCATTCATCTCATGCATTACATGCGCCACATGTAAGTACTCTTTACATCGACCAATGTCATGGCCAAGTGCTTCCCTCTCTTTGTCACCGACATGTGGTTCTGGTAGCAAATAACTGAGTCGACCAACAGTTGGAATATGTTGGTCACCCGCTTCATCAAGCTGTTCAGAGTCCTCATCTTCCAAGCAAAGAGCTCATGTTCCTTACTTCTATCAAGAAATGATTCGGAGAGACCCTCCTATCCTTCTTAGAAAGATTCAATGCGGCCGTAGCATCAGTTGATCGACTCGAGCCATCGATGGTGCTTATGTCTGCCATAGCAGGTGTTCAGAGCCGATCAGAATTCAGGATCTCCTTAACTAGAGACCCTCCCAAGGACATCGAAGATTTCTATGTTGAGGTCGATAGATTCCTTCGACAAGAAAACACTAGCATTGAGAAGGAAAACCCCGAGGTGTTCGCCACCAAGGACGGAGGTCCATCCAACACCAATGACCAGAACAAAAGGAAAGGAAAAGTCTTGGAAAAGAATGAACGCAAAGTATTACTCCAGAGAGAGTACAAGTATGATCAGTACATCGAGCTTAACTCCTCCTTGCTCGACATCTACTTTGACGTACAAGGCTCTCTACCCTTCCCAAAACCTACTCGAAGGAAGCCAACTCAAAAAGAACTCGACTCTGGAAAACACTACATGTACCATAACATGGCAGGCCACTGAATAGCGAGTGCAGGCATTTGCGCGATCTCATCGAGGAAAGGATTAGGCGTGGAGAACTCATCAAGAAACTAACACCAGCCATGCCGCCACAACATTCAGCCCAAGCTCCTCAGGTCGGTCCTCGAGCTCCTCGAAATGGAAAGGACCTTGAGCGCAGCAATCGTGGCATCATCATTAATTAATAAGATTTGGATTTTTCCCGCTTTAAGGACGTAAGAAATGCATTTTTATTTTCAATAATGTGGTTATGTTGAAGTACACACGTACGGACTTAGGATTTTGCTCCTAGGCGTGCTTTGGATTCAGCTATCCCCAACTTAGAATTTGTTTTCATTTTTGTTTTCTTGTAATAACTCCTTAGCAGAAAGAAACTTTCTTTTTCAAACATGGATTATGTTTGGATGACTCAAGCTGAGCATGAATGACGCTCTCCAACTCAAATATGGTCAGTGCTAGCCACTGTTTCTAAATCACGGTCGATGCCCGCCACCATATCTAACCAACTCCACAAGCCGAGGATGGTTAAGCTGAGTATGGTTTATACTCGCCAACTCTTCAAGTCGAGTGTGATTACCACTCGCCAACTTCACAAAACCTTATCGGAATTTAGCAAGTAAAAACTAACAAATCAAGAACACGGTTTATATTCAAACCTTATGATCACTCACTAAACATGGTCAAAATCTAACCTTGGAAATCCTGGAACAACCGATTACACCGTCGCACCAGGCAAAGCCGAGTATGGTTAATACTCGCCAATTTCTTAAGCCGATATGATTGGTACTCGCCAATTCTTTAAGCGAGTATGGATGATACTCGCCAACTTTACAAAACTGAGCATGGCTTATGCTCATCCCTCAGACTATACCATACTAAAAGAAAACCAAGCATATCTAATGCTCGTACTCCCAGCCTTGACAGGTATTATTTAATTAGAGGAATACCGGTTCTTCTGTTGTTATCAAAGATCAACTCGGAATGATCGACTTATTCACAAGTTTTTCGGCCTTAATATGATAGCCAATGGTTGTTGATTTTCCGGCCTTAATACAATCTTCAGCGATCGTCGGACTTCTGGCCTTAATACAACCATTGTCGATCATCAGTTTTCCGGCCCATCTCATCATGGCTTCACATAAAGGACTTCAGATCAATGCTACCTGGAAGAACCAGAACACGTCTCCTTTCCTCAAGAAGATATATTCTAGGGACAAAGTATTGACCAACTTTTTGGAAAAAGTCGCTCCAACCACTAGAAGGAGCCACAGCCAAATATGGGCCCATATCGGGATTTATGGGATGTTTGTTATCATAGGTCGACCAATGATAAGTCGACCCTAAGCCTTAACAACATTAAACAAATCGACCGAGCCATCTCCAGATCAACTAACCGAGCCATCTATCAGTAGATCGAGCTGATCCCATAATACCACGTCAAGCCTAAAGTCACGGGTCTCACCAGAAGTATCGTAATAGTTATGCGCTACCAGACGAAGACCTGCTCCCAAGGTGGCTGATTCACATGAGCTTTTGAATAGCTCTCCTTTTGATACTCCAAATATCAAGCTCCACATCGACAGCGATTTCCGAGGAGTATTTTCATCAACAGAAGACCGGGTCTCCCCGCTGCTACTACTCAGCCGGATTGAGCTCCACGTGTTTAAGCTCCAAAAAAGAGGCAAACCACGTAGCACATAGCTCATCCCACCTTCTTCACACCATTACTGAAAATGGAAAGATAGGGAAAATTCTCCACCTCCAACCTACGCTCGGTATACTGGAAACATCCGACCAAGTACTTCAAACAACACAATGATTTTGTGTAATCTTGGTTTAGTGACGGTAAACCTGTGTAATCCTTTTTTTATCGATATTTAATACTGTAAGCACTTACGGTAGAACATATTAGATGCAAAAAATTAACATTATAAATTGTTTAGAAAATATTTGTCATCTTGACTTGATCATCAAACTATATCTGACATAATTTTATCTTCAATAAGCATCTCCAATCCTCATAAAAACAATGTAATGTCGATTACACATCATCAAAACATCAAATTCTTTAAATTTTACTCTCCAACGTCAATGTTAATTAGAATGTCAAATTGATGTGGCATCAAATTAAATAGACATTGTCATGTGAAATATCTACAACTTAACATTGTGAACAAAAATAATAATTAAAAAGCATTTTTACAAACAATTTTTTTATATCTATGATATAATTGAGACACGTGCAAAAAAATTGTTTCAACAAACAAATCACCATTGGAGTGCATTTATTTTCAATGTCGTGTTCAATAATTTCACTTAGACAATTGTTAACTCTATTTGACACATAGGAATCAATTGACATTACTAACCATTTGGGTTGGAGATGCTCAATTTAATTTTGAGATATAACTAGAATCCATAATTTTTCAAGACTACATTTAAGATAAATATTTGTCAAGCAATTGTTTGCAATTATTATTAATTATAACTTATAATAATTTCTCACACCACTAGAGGAATAGTGTATTCCAATGTCGGTTTCCAAACGGCTTCCAACGGCTAAATTAAAGCTATTGGCGGGCATTGGAAACCGACGGAATAATTGCCGTTGGAAATTTTCCTTCATATTTTCCAGAAACTGCGACATGCTGCTCATTATCACCTTTCAGCATCCCTAATTCGATTTCTCCCCCAATTTCACCATTTCCTCCCTTTCAATTTCGCTGCCACCACCCCCAACAATCACCCCCCAAGCACCTCTTATGCCATCTAGATGCTTCTCCAACCCGTCTCCACCCTTGTTGCTCTCCATATTAGGTAATTTTCCTAAACCTAATTTTTATATTTTCATTGATTTCGGGTTTAATTTGAAGTTTGCATGATTCCTAGTATTTTGTATGTGTTTATTACATCATGTTACACACTAGTTTCTATTATTACCAGCATCATGATCAAATAGTTAGGAATTTTACATTTTTTTTAATTTTGCATATTGTGTTTATTAGGTAGCTTTGGTTAGCGAATAATATGTGTGTGATAGAGTTTGCTAATAATATAATTTATGCAAACACAAAGTATACATTATGTTGAATGATCATAGTTTTGGAAAACTTGTTCGAACATGAGTTTTGTGCTTATGCGAATTGATTTGGTGTATAAGTGATTTTAATAATAATCGCCGTAGTTAGAATTCAATAAATTATAAAAATATATAATTTAGTATACATGTAATAAAACGGTAAAATATAAACAAAATACTTAAATTTAATATAGACAAATATTTAAAGCCTTAGATATTATTTTACCCCGTCCGGCTAGTGTTGTATATGATCGTTATATGAATATTCATTTTTTCTACAAAACAGACACCTCTATTCGTCTGATACATCATTTGTCGGATTTTTCCCTGCATTGAATAAGTTACAAACACTATAAAGTAATTAGATTTCGTAGATTATATCACTTTAAATGGTTCACAAAATTTCGATGGCAATCCTTTATGTTTCTTGTGTATACGCACGCATGTGTGTACGATTCAAGGAACACGGGGGAAATGCTTCCAAAATTTTGTGAAATCATTTAAAATGATATGATTTATGAAATATAATTACTACTGTGTTTGTAATGGGAAGTAGGATGACCGACCATCAAACAAGACACATAAGCGTCAATAAACCAATATTTGTTTATTTAAAATAAAGTTTGTAAAAAGTATAAAATTAATTAATACATGTTTACTAAATCAGTAAATAAAATTTAAACAACATATAAAATTAACAATTAATTTTTTACTTCATCATAGGTTTTAAAGTAGGAAAAATGGTCAATTACTTTATTGATCGGAGCTGGATGATCAAAGAAGGGAAATTAGTGGTGCAATAAGTGAACATTTTGAAAATGGGGTAAATGTTTTCATCGAATTTGCGATAAGTAATATTGGAAACTGTACAAAAATACATTTTCCATGTAGTAGGCGCAAATTATTGAACTATTCAATACTGAATATGGTTTAGATTCATTTGCACCAATATGGTTTCCTACCCATTTATTTGATGTGGGATCGTGATGGAGAAATTGTAGCCTCTAATAATGCAGAACAGTCGATGGAGGTCAGCAGTGTTGAAGTTAGTATAAATCTCATAGAAAATATGGTCGAATATATTGCACGATCAATGTTCCCTACCGTTGAAATTGGTAATGATGATATTAACGTCGAAGAGGAACCAAATGTTGAAGGTAAAAAATACATACGATTTATTGAATAATGCTGAAAATCTCCTTTGGAATGGATGTGAAAGCGACACTCAATTATCAGTAACTGCATAATACATTGCAATAAAATCAAAATATAATCTTACGGAAGCTGGATTTACGGCTGTTGTTCAAGCTGCTAAACGTCATATGCCACCTAATAATTTAATGTGCGAAAATTATTATAAAGTGAAAAAACTTATGTCATCGTTCGGTTTTCCATATTAGAAAATAGAAAAATGTTTAAAAGGTTGCATGTTGTATTGGAAAGAAGGCATCAATCTTAGAAAATGTAAGTATTGTAATCAAGATAGATATAAATCAAGGAAAAAGAAAGGAAAAGAAGTTTCGTACAAGCGTACGCATTATTTACCCATCACCGATAGATTTCAAAGATTATATGCATCATCTGTAACAATGCATCATATGAGATGGCACAGTGTGAGAACACCTCAAGAAAGTATGTTGACACACCCATCAGATGGAGAAGCATGAAAACATTTTGACAAGAAATATCCCGATTTCGCAGCGGACAGCCGCAGCGTTGGACTAGGTTTATGTACCGATGGTTTCTCGCTGTTTTCTCAGTTTGGTTCTAAATATTTGTCTTGACCTATAATAATCACATCAAACAATCTACCCCTGGATGAATATGAAAACTCCATATATGTTTCTCACAATTGTCGTCACTGGCCCTGATGATCAAATACAAGGAATTGATGTTTATTTACAACCGTTAATCGAAGAGTTGAAAAAATTATGGTATGAAGGAGTTGAAACATACAACGTATCAAAAAAAATCGGATGTTCGCTTCTTTGTTATGGACCATTAGTGATTTTTCTGCATATGCAATGCTTTAAGGTTGGAGCACGGCCGGTCATTTTTCTTTTCCTTGTTGCATGGAAGAAACACGAGCATTTTCGTTACCGCATGGAAGGAAAATTTCATGGTTTGATTGTTATCGATGTATTCTTCATATTAATCATCCTCTTAGAAGGGACAAAAACAACTTCACGGCTAACAGACATGAGACTCCACGACCGTGAACGGTTTGGTCAAGCGAGGATATAAATGCACTTGTAAAAGGTCATCCAAAGATACATGAAACTGGAAAACAAATTAAAATTCAAGGTATATCGACAATTCATAATTGGTGTAAACAGAGTATATTCTGGGAATGGCCTTATTGAAAAAAAATCTCTTAATCCGTCATAGCATTGACGTGATACATAACAAGAAGAACGTATTTGATAATGTGTTTAATACAGTTCTGAATGTGAAGGGCAAGACTAAAGACAATCTAAAATCTAGACGTGATATAGAGAAAATATGCAATCGTCCTGAGCTTCATATGAATCCCCATGATGGTAAAAAAATCCAAAGCATGCTATGAATTAGATAACAACCAAGTTAAAGTATTGTTAAAATGGGTGGAAGAATTACGTTTTCCTGATGGAATTTCCTCTAATCTTCATAGATGTGTCGATTTTAAAAGGGAAGGCTGAGTGGAATGAAAAACCGTGATTGTCGTGTAATGATGGAAAATTCTTTATCCATCGCATTCAAAGGATTGTTACCTGTAAAAATTTGCAGGCAAAACAAGCTAAGAAGGTCTAAGACAAAGAAGAAATTAAAGAGCTTAGAACCATAATTGAGCAGCCGCAGAAGGAGAATCATTTGTGGGCTATACAGATGGAGCAGCTAAATTAGAAGTTTGTAGAGTATGTGCAGAATGATGGTACTTTTCCTTCGTGGTCTGGTGCTTCCAGGGGCGATGAAGATGATGCTTTAGGTATTTGTTTTTGTATGACTTGGAGATGGTGACATTTTGTTTGAATATTGTACATATTGGCACGGAGTGGGTGAGGGTGATACTTTTGATATGTTACGATGGTTTGTGGACATGTAACCTTAATGTATTTGGTTTACGGACTTGTGTATGTTGGTTTTTTGGATGTTTGGATGGATTGTTTTGTATATATTGACGTTTCTTTGATTTATTTTGGTTGTTTATATTGTTAATGGTATATATGTGTTGTATGTATGTGGAGTTGATTGCAATTGGATTGGAAATGAGGTAGCTGGAAGGTTATTTTCTTGCTGTTATAAAAGAAATAACTCAGGTTTTCCAGTGGCTAGCAACGGCCTCCAACGGCATATTGGTCCTTGATTTCAAACGATTTGTAATGGCAAATAACCATTTGAAGCCGTTGGAAAGTAACCGTCGAATCCATTGGAAAGCGTTAACGCTATTCCAATGGCTTCAAACAGCCGCCAACGGTTATGAGCCGTTGGAATAGACCGTGTATTCTTGTAGTGTCATCATCTCAACTGATTGCAAAATGTTTTCCAAGTAAAAATTATTTGCTAGTATCTATTCAGCTAATCTACACATATAAACAATTTCGGATGACAATTTATAGCAAATATTTGATAAATGAATTTAAGGATTGTTAATGGAACTCCAATTTTGGTTAAGATGAGTTACATTTTAATTTTATTTTAAAATTATTATGACGTACAAAATAAATTAGTCCGCCCTTAAAACATTAAATAAAAATTCCAATAATAACCTTATATTCCCAATATTTTTTCAGCGGTATATGTTGCAATCGTCCATCGTATTACACTTCTTCACAAAAACAGTCTATTTCAAAAAAGAAAAAAAATACCGATTGAACTAACCTTTCCAAATTTGCGTCGTTACGTTAGAATCTGATTGCTTCCTCTTCGTCATCTTCGTTTGAACCATGGTGGAGTAAATAGGGTTAGGGTATGCGATTTAATTTGGCTTTTAATGCAGTGCGGTTTTTTGTTGATCGGATTTTTGAAGAGTTAAAAAGTTAGGGCTACCATCACATGATACACAGGGAATGGTAGTTTTGTCTCTTTTTAATTTTATTTTTTAATATGCAATCCCACCTTAACAAATAATAACAGGATTACGTCCTCTTAACATTTTCACTCCCTTAACCAAAATTGGAGTCACATTAACATTCCCCTAGAATTTTTGCATTTGCTATCCAGCAATCTACAAGTCTAATCTATTAAGCATCAAAGTAATGTATGTTAAATATTTGTTGTAAATTCATTTACATTATAAATATAGCAAAAGTCAAATCTCAAATTAAACTTTTGTGCTTCATCTTGTGGATATTCAGTTTTAATTACTAACGTATATTGTTCGCAATAGCTTTTTTTGGTTGCTATATTGGAACGTAGTTGATCAACCCTTATTCAAATATATATTTTTCATGCTTTATTAGAAAAATAACTTCTATTTTTTCTTTCTTTCCAATGAATCATCAATTGAAATGTAAGACACAATTTAACTTCAATTTATTTTGTCAATAAAAAGTGTAAAAAAGCTCTAGTTTACAATTAAGTATTTACTTTTATTTTGAGTCTCTGCGTACTTTCTTTTCGTTCGATCAAGTGACAGATGAAAATGGGTTTGGAGCTAGTTATTTAAAAATAAAATGCAGATAATTATGTGTAAATGAAAAGGATGTATAATCAATTAACAAATATGTGGGCATGAATCAAAATTTCCTTCTATTTTTATAGTGTAGCGCCAAGAGTAGTGATCTAAACTTAGTAATCAAGGCTGATATTAACAAGTACAAATTTTGGTGCTCTTAGCATCGCATCCACACTTAATGCTAAGTACATCAGAATATATCCTTACTAATACCAATTGTGATAGTAGTAAATGCAAAACAATGTGACGTTAGCAACACATTTTTTATATTTTTTTATTTTTTCCCTTTCTTTTCTCTTTTCCTGGTAGGGTGTAATTAGACATATGATTGTTCAAAAATTACCGGAAGAATGATGATTCTAAGCACAATTCAACCTGTATGTGATTGAAATATAATCCATCGCTTTGACAGTAGCATATTTCCTGCTCAACTCTCGGTTCCTTGTTGGCTGCAACTTAATTATTTAAAAACTTTTGACCATGACTTCAAATACGTACTCTAATAAAAGATCCTTATCATCCGGGGCTAAATCTACGTGGACAAGAAACAGTGACACAAAATTAAACACAATAAATCTTAAATATTACATCTCCTTTTGAGTTTTATCTTTCTTGTAAAAGTAGACAAATCCAACGATTTACAATCATATATCTTATTTTGTATTTAATTCGGTATTCCAATAAGCATTCACATCTAAAAACTACGACTAAAAGGGTACTATAACTAATCAAATGTAATATTTTCAAATTCACCTAAAACACATTTCTTTAAAATCTGATTGATATTTCTAACGAAAAAACACATTGAAAATTGTACATATTTACGGTTAAAAAAAATCAAATATTTATGTTTTGCACCAAAAGTTTTCATTTAATAATAAATATTTGCAATTTTAGCTGAATCTATTATAAAATAAAAATCTGGATTTCACGCTACATGCAAGATGACTCGTTATAAATTTTAAACATTACAGTAAGTAATTATTTTACAATTATGCACATGCAAATTTTTGTAAAGGAATTTTTTTTTTTTGTAAAATATGAGATTATGTTTGCCCATTTTCTTTAATTTTGGTTTTTCGTCGATACAAAGATGTGAACGAGCATTATTTCGAAAAAAAACTATTAATTAAAATATTTTTAAAAAAAATGGACAAAAAATAATTTATTTTTTCATCGTCCTTTCAGCATCTTTATTGTTTCCACGATCTTTATTTCAATCTGTGCGTCATATATCCGTTTTTCTCACTTTTTATAATTAATGCTAAAAACATAAAACAAAAAAAAATTATACCAAATGTCCTCTCAGTTTTTCGTGCACTAAGTTTGAAAATCACAGTTGTTTTTTTAATTTCAAACGTTGTCAATTTCAGCTAGTAGGACATGTTGGTATTGTAAATGGACCCAAATAAAATCTCATTTTATTTAACAAATGAAGATATCCTCCTTGATATAATATATGAGCTGATGCTCTTTACAAACTAACAGAGTAGTTTCTACTTCTATTTTCCTTCCACTTCTCTGGTTTTTGTTTTGATTTCGAATGATTTTTACAAGCAGTTACAACCGGTATATATATACTACCTCTATAATTTTACAAGCAGTTACAATCGGTATATATACTACCTCTATATACTATTTTTAAGGAAATTAAGAATGGAGAAGAAGTGAAATCTTCTTAACCATTCAAATTTGAGATGCTGAGAGAAAATTGGGTTTGACCACTAACACTCCCCATCAAACCTGAATTTGCATGCCGAGTTTCTCCTTGAGTTATGAAATGTCTTAGCTTTCAGTGGCTAGCTTTTGTAAAAATGTCGTCTTGTTTCTCTTCTGTCCTGCAGTGAACTAGCTTCACTGTTGTGTTCTTTATTTTCTCACGAATGAAATGATACTTAATGTCGATGTGCTTGCTTTGGCTATGCGACACCGGATTGTTCACAAGTATTATTGCAGATTAGTTGTCGACGTATATAGTTGTATTGCCTTCCTCCAGATGATCAATCTCAGTCAAAATATATCTAAGCCATATAGCTTGACATATGCATGCTGTTGTTGTTGCCATATATTCTGCTTCGCATGTTGAGAGAGCCATAATTTGTTGCTTGTTTGAAGACCATGTAAATATTGTTGATCCAATGTGAAATGCATAACCTAAAGTACTCTTTCTATCATCCAAGCTTCGACCATAGTCACTATCTGAATAACCAATCAATCTAGAATTCGGAGAGTGTGTGTAAAGTAAAGCATGATTGGTTGCACCTTTCACATATCTTATAATTCGTTTTGCTACAGCAAAATGATCTTGCTTTGGTTTCTCCATTAATCTACAGACAAGTCCAACTGAATACATATAATATTTGGACTGGTAAATGTCAAATATCGTCATAGACCTCCCACCAAACTTTTAAATAATGTCGGATTCACGGCTTCTTCGTTTGAGTCAGCTCTCAGCTTCATGCCAGGTTCCACTGGTGTATCTACTGTTTTACAATCTTTCATTCCAAACTTGCTAAGGACTTGCTCTGCATATTTTCTTTGTGAAATGTGGATTCCACCCTTTATCCGATTAACTTCTATTCCAAGGAAATATGACATCGCCAATGTTTGTCATCTCGAATTCTTCCATCATTTCTTTCATGAACTCATCGAACAAACTTGAGTTGTTTCCAGTGAATATCATATCATCAACATAAAAACATGCCACCATCATGTTCCCGTTCTGCTTTTGCATCATGTATAACGAGTGCTCGTAGGGACTCTTCACAAAACCACTCTTCTGGAAATATTTGTCAATTCTCATGTTCCAAGCTCGTGGAGTTTGCTTAACGCCATATAAAGCTTTGTTCGAACGATAGGCTTTATGTTCTTGATCACGTTTTATATATCTAGGTGGTTGCTCATTATAAACTCTCTCTTCTAAGTAGCCATTCAGAAATGCGGGCTTCACATATCCATTTGGTGAAGTGTCCATTTATTTTGTGCTGCAAGTGCTATCAGATAATCGTATCAATCCTCGCAACAAGAGCAAAAACTTCTTCGTAATCAATCCCATGTCTCTGCTTGTAGCTAGCCTTTAGCTACTAATCTTACTTTATATTTTTCCACCTTTCCTTCTTGGATGGTCTTTGTCTTATACACCCATTTAACTCCAATTGCTTTTTCGCCTTTTGGAAGATTAGTTAACTCCCAAGTATCATTCATTTCAATAGCAGCAATTTCTTCGTTTATTGCAGCTTTCCACTTTCTATCACGAGCATCTTCCTCATATGTAGTAGGGTCACACTCTGCTAGTAAACAAAACAATGAGCAGTCCTTGGGCTCAGTGGTCTGATAAATATCATCTAGACTTCTCATTTTCATTGACGCTCCCCCTGGATGGTTATCATCACTGCTATCATTTGAAACGTCCATCGCCAAATCTTCAGAAGTTGGCTCAGGATGCTGTGGCGAACTATTGTCATCACCTTGGTGGAGTATCATCCTCCATGTCCACCTCTGTTAATGTTGGTGCCACGACTTCCTCTTTTCTGATACTGGTTGTTCAAAGAACTTCCATTTACGAAGAGTCGGCCTTGCAAAGCTTAATCATAGCCATCATTTTCATCTTGATTTATTCGCAACTCATGTGCTTGAAGAGATCCAACAAACTCTTCAATTGAGATTTATGATAAATCATTTGCTTCTTCAATCGCAGCGACAACATAGTTGACTTTGGAAGATAACATGTTCATAATCTTCTCCATGATTATGATATCAATCGTCAATCGTTTTTCCATTTTTTCGCATTTCATTTGCGACCGTTTGCAAACGTGTCACACAGCTATCAATGCTTTCTAAATTCGTCATGCGCATTCATACTCGCATCTTAATGATTGGAGTCATACATTCTTCGTTTTTGCTACAGCTTGTAAAGATTTTTGCAAAATCTCTCATGCGTCTTTTGATGATTTTGTCCTCGAAATTTTTCAAAGATTGATTCATCGACGGCTTGGAAAATTAAAAGTAGTGCCTTCTTATCCTTTTTTCGCATATCTCTTAATGTTCCTTTTTTAGCGGCACTGTAGACAATGCAGCTTCTGCTTTAGCATTTGCTGACTCATCATAGTCTTCTTCGAGAGTTTCCCATAACTCTTGTGAATCGAGTAAACATTTAATTTGAATGCTCCAATTTCCCTAATTTGTCCTGGTGAGCTTCGGAATTTGTGGTTGCACTAACACTGTCATTGCTAAACCAACTCCAATACCACTTATTGGAATCGTAAATAAATAGAAATGATGGCTCCACTCTGATAAAAGACTTTTTATATTTTATTTTGTAACTGGGCTGTGTTATTAGGCCAAACCCAATTCTATTTTATTTCCGCGTTCTCTATATAATAGACCATTATACACACATTCAGTATACTTCTCATTTTGTAAATTGCTTTGCATTAATAAAAAGAATTCTCAGTTTATATTCAGAATTCTAACTTGGTATTAGAGCCAAGATTGATTCAGGTGAAAAGATCATCGACAATGTTGATCTTTTAGACGATCCATCAGAGAGATTTCAACATTTGGATCTCCCTTCATCAAGTTGCAACTTACCATTTGAAGGTTGTAGCTTCATTCAAGAATCAAGTGCCTCGCCAACATTATCTGAAGTTGCATTTTGATTCAAGCATAAATCTTGTGATAGTTCAGATTTGTGATCAAGAAACTGATCAGAAAGCACCAAGAAATCATCTCCTTTGAATTAGTGCCATCACAGATTGCTTATCAGATTTTTCCTTATCTGTTCTTAGCAGAATTAACCCGAGTTTTTCATCACTTAAGCAATCTATGTTGCAACATTCTTCAACAAAAGAGATCTCCTGAAAATACTTTACAATTCAAAGTTTCTGATAACAATTCCTACCTGTTCATTTCTGCATCAGTATTCATCATCTTTCATCATAGTAGAAACTAATAATTCAAATCCCAACCCACAAGTTTCCAATTCTCAAGTTTCCAGCAATAGAGGTCACCAAACTCAGACCGATCCAATCCAAGATTTGATGAAGACTATCATCAAACCGCTAAGCCAATTGATCTCAACACATCTTGATGAGACAAACTACCTGTTATGGAAATTACAGGTAGAAACAGCTGTTAGAGCATATGTTTTAGAAGATAATATTCTTAGAACTAAAATTGTTCCACCCAAGTTTATTAGAGACAATGAAGAAAGGTTAGTGAGTAATCCTGAATATATAATGCATCAAAGACAAGATGGTCTAGTTTGTGCATGGTTAATGTCATCTATTGGTCCAGCTATATTACCACAATTAATTGAGGTTAAGACAGCTCAAGAAGTTTGGGAAACTATGCAAAGAAACTTCTCTAATCAATCCTCTGCAAGGGTTATGCATTATAGAAGACAGTTGCATAGTATAAAGAAAGGTGAATCATCCATGAATGAGTACTTGCTTAAAGTAAAAAACATATGTGATCAATTAAACCCAGCAGGTCAAAGAATACCCGAATCTGAACAAGTTATTGCAATTGTGAGTGGTTTAGAAGGTGAGTATGAAGCAGTTACAACAATCATATTGTCATTGAATCCAACACCCTCATTACAATATGTTCACTCTACCCTATTGTCTCATGAAGGAAGAATTGAGAACAAGAAAAATATTAATTCAGATTTATCTGTTAACTACACAACATATGGTAGAGGAAAGAATCAAGATAAGACAAACAGTTCAAGAAATCAAGTCAACAATCAAAGAGGAGGTTGGTCTAGCAGAGGTAGAAGAAGTGGTAGAAGCAATAATAATAATAGAACCAGATGCCAAATATATGAAAAAGTGGGACATAGTGCCAACAAATGTTATTTTAGGTGTAATTCTAACTACACACCCCCACAACAAAGCAATTCAAGAGCAAATCTGGTCAATACTACAAAAATGGCAGTAAAGCTCAAGCAGAAATTCAAAGTACTGAAGCTACCACAAGTGATGATGTGTTAGATGATTGTTGGTATCCAGATTCAGGTGCAACCAATCATGTCACCAACAGTTTAAGCAATTTGAACTTGGGAAATAAAGAGTACAAAGATATGCGAAATCTTACTGTTGGTAATGGTAAACTTGCACTTATAACACACACTGGAAATGCAAGTTTAGATGTAACCAGGGAATTATTTTTAAAAAATTTGTTGAGAGTTCCATTCATAAAGAAAAATTTAATGAGTGTTTCCCAATTTGCTAAAGACAATAATGTCTTTTTTGAATTTTACCCGAATGCATGTATTGTCAAGGACATACTGACACATAAAATTCTTTTGCAGGGTAAAGAAAGTGGGGGGTTATACAAGTTTGATATTAGTTCTATTGACTTTGAGCATAGAAATAACAAGTATATAATGTCTGTTACTGATGATTCTAATATATTCAAGGAATTTGATATGTGGCATTGTAAACTTGGACATCCTAGTATTAAAGTTACTAAACATGTCATGTCGAATAATAATTTTTCTGATAATCCAATTCCAGAATCTTATAATTACTATGTATGTCAATTGGGAAAGAGTCATAAACATATATTTCCAGACTCACAAACCACATATACTAGACCACTTGAGTTAATTGCCACTGACATATGGGATCCAGCACATATTAGTTCTAATTATGGGCACAAGTATTATATTTCATTTATTGATGCTTACTCAAGATTTATCTGGATATATATGCTAAAATCCAAATCAGAAACAAGTAATATTGTTGTCGAATTTATTAATAAAGTTGAAAACAGTACTGGAAATAGAGTAAATATATTTCAGACAACTGGTGGTAGAGAGTTTCTACCCTTAAAATTCTTCTTTGAAAAGAAAGGTATTAGCCATAGAACTAATTGTCATTATACTTCAGAACAAATGGTCTAATTGAAAGGAAACATAGGCATATAGTTGAAACAGGGTTGACATTGTTAACTCAAGCCTCAATGCCATTTAATATTGGGCAGATGCATTTTATACGGCCGTACATTTGATTAACTTAATGCCCACTAAAGTATTGAAATTCAAATGTCCTCAAGAAATGCTAACTAAAATTACACGTGATTATAAACATTTGAAGGTGTTTGGAAGTCAATGTTTTCCTTTCTTAAGGCCATACAATAATCATAAACTAGATTACAGGTCCACTGCCTGTACTTTCTTGGGATATTATTCTAATCAAAAAGGATACAAATGTCTAGTTAGTAAAGGAAAAATTTATATTTTTAGACATGTAAGATTTAATGAGAATGTATTTCCTTTTAGCAAATCAAGTGAGAGTACTTCAGTTAAAACTATAAGTGCTAGACAAATTAGATATGACATACCAGATGAAACTGAAGTATTAGTGTCTGTTCATCATGAACAACATAACACCAATACTAGCTCTCAACACACCATGCCCTCAAGTAGGCCAAATCAGGAGCAATCAACTTCCAACATTGGTGATAGTGAAGAACAATAAAGACAACATATTAGTGAAACTCATATTGATGAGGCTACAGATAATAATGTCACAAGTGAAAATCAGGATACATCAGTCAGAGACACAAACAATCAAGCCACTACAATCAGAGAAGCTACAAATCAGCATCCTATGATTACTAAAGCAAATTGTGGTATTTTTAAGCCAAAAATTTATAATACTGCTGTTATTACAGAAGAACCATCATCATATTTTGAAGCAGCCCAAAATAACAATTGGAATTCAGCCATGCATGATGAGTACAGTGCTTTAATTAACAAAGGAACTTGGACATTTGTTGAAAAACCAGATCATAAAAATATTATTGGCTGCAAAATGATATTCACAACAGTATGGATTTGATTTTTCGGAAACTTTTTCACCTGTTGTGAAACCAGTTTCAATTAGAATTATATTAACTATTGCTTTGTATATAAATTGGAGCATCAAACAATTAGACGTTAATAATGGCTTCCTTAATGGTGAATTACAAGATGAAGTATACATGGAGCAACCTCAAAGGTTCATTCAGCATGAAAACAAAAATTTGGTGTGCAAATTGAACAAGGCCATCTATGGTTTAAAGCAGACACCAAGGGTTTGGTTTGACAAACTCAAGGCTACACTTGTCAACTATGGCTACATATCATCTAAATCTGACAACTCAATATTTATAAAGATTTCTAATGCTACTGTAACATATATACTTATTTATGTTGATGCTTTTATTGTTACAAGAAGCAGTGTTGCTGAAATTAAAAACATCACAAACGTGTTGAATTCAGTTTTTTCTATCAAGGAACTAGGTGACTTAAACTATTTTCTGGGTATAGAAGTTAAAAGAACACTTGATTCTGAAATTCATCTTAATCAGAAAAAGTACATATAAGAAATTCTTGACAAAGCACAGATGAAGCAAGCCAACCCATTGCCTACTCCAATGATTATCAGCACACAATTATCTAAACACAAGGGAGAGACTTTTCATAATGGAAGACTATATAGAAGCATTGTTGGTGCTCTCCAATATGCCACTATAACTAGACCAGACATAGCCTTTAGTGTTAATAAAGTAAACCAATATATGCAAAATCCATTAGACACTCACTGGAAGGTAGTCAAAAGAATTCTCAGATATCTCAAAGGAACTATAGACCATGGTCTAATTCTAAGAACAAGTAATTCCTTAAATATTAATGCATATGCAGATGCGGATTGGGGAACAGATTGTGGTGACAGAAAATCAATATTAGGTTTCTGTATATTTCTGGGTAAAAATCCAGTGTCATGGTGTGCTAAAAAGAAAAATACTGTTTCTAGATCTAGCACTCAAGCAGAATTTTGAAGTGTAGCAAGTTGTACAGCAGAAGTCATGTGGATACAATCTTTGTTAAGTGAATTACAAATTATTACATCAAAGCATCCTACATGAAGGTGTGATAATATTAGTCATTTCCTTATCGTCTATGTGTTACACTCAAAGACAAAGCATATTGAGCTAGATCTTTACTTTATCAGAGAACAACTTATCAAAGAGAAACTAAAGATTGGATATATACCTTCCACAGATCAAAAAGCAGATATACTTACGAAGCCCTTGTCTAAACCTAGCTTCGTCAAGCTCAAAGAAGATTTAAATGTGGATGTGGCCGACAAAGCTCAAAGATCCAACAGATTGATTTATGTCCCAGATCTCTGACAAAACACAAATTTTTTCTTGTCGATGGCGCCTCTGATTGTTGTTAGATCATCTCCCTCAGTCAGGTTTTCTTCAGAATCAACCTAGGTCAACTCTGATTCATCAATTCCAACCTCTCTCAACAAATCCAGAGGTCTCGATCGTTTAAACTCAAGCTTAGATAGATTTATCTGTCGTGGAGGCCTGCTTGAAGGAAGATCTTCCATCAATCAGAGATGTTTATGCCAAAGGAATCGCCAGTTTTCTGCGTTCTCGAGTGCAAACACTAACCCGAAGTAGGGTTTGAAGGGGACAAATAGAAATGACGGCTTCATTCTGATAAAAGACTTTTTATATTATATTTTGTAACTGGACTATTTTATAAGACCAAGCCAAATTCTATTTTATTTCCGCTTTCTCCATATAATAGACCATTGTACAAACTTTCAATATACTTTTCATTTTGTAAATTGGTTTGCATTAATAAAAAGAATTCTTAGTTTATACTCAGAATTCTAACTTAAATGGACCTAAATAAAATCTCAATTTATTTAACAAATAATGATATCCTACTTAATAATATATGAGCTGCTGCTCTTTACAAGCAATTACAACATGTATATATACTACCTCAATATACTACTTTCAAGGAAATTAAGAATGGAGATGAAGTGAAATCTCCTTAACCATTCAAATTTGTAATGCTAAGAGAAAATTGGGTTTGACCACCAACAGGACGGAATCCAGGTTGAAGCTGTATTGTGCAAATTTTGGAAAAATACACGAAAAATGCTAGAGTGAACGAGAAAGTAAAGCTCGACACACATGACTGACAGGGAGACAAATAAACAAAAGGAAGTTAACTAGCAAGTCCATGTTTGTATTTCAGGATGGCCCATGACTATACATATACATATATATATATATATATATATATATATATATATATATATATATATATA
Source organism: Allium sativum (assembly GCA_030737875.1). Classification (NCBI taxonomy): domain Eukaryota; kingdom Viridiplantae; phylum Streptophyta; class Magnoliopsida; order Asparagales; family Amaryllidaceae; genus Allium; species Allium sativum. The sequence continues at coordinate 703,629,519 of CM060913.1, read as the reverse complement.
TACACAACCACCATCTGCTGATTCGACACGCATTCATCTATTTCAGGTTTAAAAACAATGTTGAATCAAATCAATGTACAGCATCTCAATTAGTCAATATCCTCATGCAAAACTCAAATTAGTTTTCGTTTCATGATTTATTTTGTTGCAGACTAACATGACATACAAATGAAATGCATGCATGTATGTATACACATGAAATGCGTGCATGCCCCATATACATGATCACATGTACTAAACTTCCACAAACTTGTTCACATGCATGATTTGAATATTAACAGACAAAGCATGGCTCACTTTCTACATATCAGAAAGAAAGTAATCAGGAACTACAATTGTCATTCTAAGCATATGATACGTGCACATCTATATATACATTAGCTATATATAATGATAGATTCACTAATCTGTTTATTATAAACGAGTGAATAATGCAAATAACAGTAGATGCGTGTATCTGAATAAAGGAATCGTCCTCTCATGCCACATATGTCCAAACCACCCCATTTACAAGTAACTATGGGTTTGCATTTTGCAGTAACTCAACAAACTAGCCTCTCCACATCAAATTCTTTTACTTAATTGTTATATTTAATTCATATATTGCACAGCAACTTCGATATATCAGAGATGCACATAAGCTACATCATAATACGAAAACTGTTCAAATCAAACCGAAAACGACACGGAAAACCAAATCGAGTCTTGTTAGAAGCAAATACCTTAAGCCTAACCGACTCGGCCAGATTTTATTTTTCAAAACTATTATAAACCCATTGATCAACGGGGATTGGGATCACCTGAACCCAGTTTTCCCTGATTCGGTGGTCCCAACCAATTAAATCACCTTATTTTAGGATGATTTATACTTTACTTCCTTGTATTACGTCCGAATTTCAAAATGTAAAGGGCAAATCCATCCAAATGGGATGATTTAATTGGTGCGGACCACCGGATAAGGGGAAGCTTTGGGTCCAGGTGATCCGCACCCGATCAAAAGGTGTTGGAAATGAGATGAATCAACTTCAGTAAAAACCTGAGTGCAACTAAAATGCGACGACGTGCTGGGGATAACTTATCAATCATGCATGTGCCACAATCTGCGGTTAAGCTGCCACGTACAGGAGCAATTTGTCGTATGCGCGCCGCACGTGTGGACTCCGGGCCCAGAGGGATACACGTGGACCAATGAATGGGGAGAGGGCACATGGGGTGCAACAAATCTGCATGTGCAGGCAGAAAGAAGAAGATCGCGCAAAACGACGACCGCGTCAAAAGGCCGCACTTGGGCCCACTGTTTGAATGCGACTTATTAACCTCTATTCTTTTGTCCTCTTAGTTGAATTTAATATCAGAAGAATATAGTAGTCGTAGTATATAGATATGTACGTATATGTAGAAATAGATTCCTAGGTTTCACAAAGTTTATATTAGGTTTATTATTTGGCAGGTAGATGGAATTGTTTGGTGGTGTAAATAAAGATAAGCTACATGTTCCCTAAAGCTTAATACTATTCCTAAACCGTGTTATTTTAGTCTAATTTTTTTATCGTTAACTCTACCCACTCACTAAAATAGACAATAAGCTGGATAAGTATGCACATATGATTTTTAAAGTGGCTAGCACTACCAGGGGAGATGCATGCACGTAGATTTCTGATTAATAAAACTTGCGTTTTTTTTATGGAAAATAGTAATAAATTGATTAATATTAAAAGCATCGCGGCACATGATTGGCTAGGCGGCTAGCTAAAACTGGCGGGTAAAGTAGTTGCTTGACAAACAATTAAATTGCTATTTTTCAGCATTGCCGGAGGATCATATATCCTGTTATCAAATAACAGATAATAATTGCACTCATTTGTTGATGCTTTCTAGAGCTACTTTCGTGTTAATCAATTTTATATACACTAGCGTAACGTCACGCGCTTCACTTATGATCATGTCATACATGTTTCTTTTCTTAGCAAGATCTGTTGGATTTTGTAAAAGTGATATGTAAGACTGTTCTAATTACAGTAAATAATGAGTACGAAAATATACAGAATAAACTGTATGTGTATAACATATTCAAAATGAGATGATTTGCATGAATATTAGACATATTTTTTTTCCGAAAACATGGGTAGATATTATAAATTTTTAAATCCTATTTATAAGTGATTTGAAAATTTGTTTTTCTCTAACTAAAGGAGGTTTGAATTTGTAAAGAATTGTAATTATTAGATCCGACTTTTAGAGGATACTAGTATGTAAACCATGCATTGCACACAAAAATAGATTTAATATTAGAATATATAATTTTAATGGTAAAATAAAAACTTTGTTATGCAGCATATGATATATTTTAATGTAAGATATTTAAAGTATAAAGTAAAATTATTATTGTTGTTTGTGTGTAATTTATATCCATAACTTACAAAAACAATACTTATAGGTGTTTATTCAAGATTTTTTTTAAATCATTTTTTTTAATATTAATATACTCACTACAAGAAAGGGTCCACATAGCAACGACTAAAAACCGTCGCCGGCCGTAGTCGTGGTCGGCCGTCGCTAAATGTCGTCGCTATATATTCGGACGCTAATCAAATAGCGTCGAGGTTAGTAACGCCTCTGGTCTCCTTTATAGCGACGACGAGCGACGGAAAGCCTGCCACGTGGACAAAGGATTGACCTTTCAACTTTCATGGTCAGCCATCGCTAAGCATAGGTAAAATTTGACATGAAATATGTCATCAGCCATCACTAGCCGTAACGTAAAATGACCTGAAATCCGTCGTGGTGCGTAGCAGAACTGGGTAAAGAGCCGTAACTAGCCGTCGTTAACCGTAACATAGAGTGACCTGAAATCTGTCACCAACCATGGCTAACCGTCGCAAAACTGTAAATATTTTTCTGTTTCCAGCAGCCATAAGGCCCTGATCAATCCACGCAAACTCAAATCCAACGAATCCGCAACTTATATACGATCAATTTCACAATCCATCGCCTCATATATACTCAAATTCACAACATAAACTAATTACATATATGCTATAAACCAACTCATACACCACTAAATAGCTAATAAACAATAAGTAAAAACAATAACCGATCCAAAAACTAACATCATGTCCACATCAAATATACAAACCATCATCGTCTCCACAAACCATCACAAACAACTCAAGTTCATGATCAACAACTAGTTTATATTTACGTACCAAGAAATAAATCATAAAAGAGGACAAGTACCTACTCATCCTCGTCCTCATCCTCCCCGGTAGCAAGCCCACTCGGCGGCATATGCCCATGCTCGTGATGATATGCAACAATCCGCTCATCTAGCATGGTCTCGAGCCGGTTCTTCTGAAAATCCTCTAGAGCTGCCACCTGTTATGACGATCTCCTCCTCCTGCTGATGCCTCGTATAGGAGGCATGAGACCCCGCAATCTATAATTATTATATTATAAGCGTGACTTGATAAATGTATTGTAAATTCATTACATCCAATTAAGATTAAAAATCCAATAAAAAATTTCTTTCTATATCATCGGTATTTTTCGATCAATAAATCATACATCGTTCTCATCGAATTTTAACTTATACATATACATATATTACTTTTAGATTCATTAATTTTCAAATTATATGGATTTGAGTATATATAATAATATTTGAATATGTTTAAATATGTTGACACTTAAAACCTTTAATAGCACTTGGATATGTTTATATTTTTTAATAGAACGCTTTACCTCTATGTTTCCAAAATCGTAGTGTTTATTCCTGGTAGGTGGGTCGATGATAGTGTCCCTAATACGATTGCACTCCTCTACGTTTGGCTCTTGACCTGACTGCGCCACTCGAGCATTTAACGCTACCGTGTTTTACTCCTGCGATAGCGGACAATTATGGAATATATTAAATATCCCATTTCAAATTAACAATGTGAAATACAAATTATTACGAATACTAACCATCACAGAATGTGACTTATTGTCCATCCAGGTAAATGAGGTGTTACCCTCCTCGCCAGTCCGCTCGACAGCGTGAGTCTGTGTAAACACCTCAGCAAATATAGGCTCCCGATGGAGAGTCGACATCTGAAATGATACAATATATATTTGGAATTTATCAATACGATTAAAAAAACTTTAGAACTATCTATAAATGTGATTTATCGTTCATACCAATTCGCAACGGTGCTGTGAGAAGGACTTAAACTCACCCTGATGCAAAGCAGGATTTTTGAGTTTGTTTGCCCGATTTCGCTATGAAGTCTCATGTATATTTAATTGTACGATTAATTGATTGATATACAAAATAGAAATTAAAAATAAGCTTAATTAACTTACCTTCGTTGTATCCGTGGACCACAGTTGCTTAAAAACGCCCCATACCTCATCGCTCATCCATGGAGGCCCCTGTAATTCTCGCTGCTTTTGCCTTGTATATGTTAGCTATATTATTTTTCCTCATCTTTCGGTTCCATGCGGTGAGGAAAAGATTCATATCTTCGTCACTGACCCGTACAACAACTTATAAATTAACAAGCAAATTGTATCACATATTTTTATATAATTTTGTAAATAAGAAATATAATTATACTTACAAGAACCTCCACGAGGATGTCATTCCTAATATGCGTAGGAATATCGTCGCAGTGGGCCCACGCCTGTGTCAACCTGGTGATATATGTTGATCTAGGCACAGATAAAATAAGCCCTTCAAGAATAATCTTAAACCCCCTGTAGAAAGTACAATATTAACATTATTAAGTTTTGAATATTGAACATTTACGAAATTAAAAACTTACCCTGCGACCTTCAGAACGAGCTCTACGACCGGACGTAAATCCAGTGTTGTACCGCTCGCACCTGCCTCTGAACTGTGGGTAGGTAGGCGTCTAGGAGGAATATCTGTCACAAACATATTATTTCGTGTAATAATAACACAAATATCATTAAACACATCCATTATCAAATAAACTCATATAACATATATTATCAAATGCAACTACAAGACCCATTAACATAAAAGAAGAAGAACCAGATAATAGTCCATAATATCGCCTTCATGGTAAAGTAAATGTATAGATAATCGTAGCACATCATATAAGTTCATAACATAGCACATCATATAAAATATATCATTGTGCATCATAGCTCACAACATATTTAAACTTCAAAATATTCGAGAATCATTTAACAAAATCTTTACTGAGATCGCCATTTGGATTTTTCTGATTCGTATATATTGCAAATATAAATGATTTTATTACTAGGTAACAATTAATGTACACACAACTGCAATAAAGTTAAAAAATTAATACCTAACAATGGTGCAACTTCAGCACAATTTAGAAGAACATATGTGTGTGCTATATGGTGATCTCTATCATCTAACCATATTTCTACACATTTTCCAGAAGATCGTTCATGTTGTCTAAAAACAGATAACATTGTTGGATAAAAATTGTATTCCACGATTTCATCATTACGAGGACCACTTATAAATGATATGTTCACATGATCACTGAAGTAATGAGAAAAAAGAATGAAGTTTTTTCTTCTTCAAGATAAGGTTTGCAAATCGAACTTTCAACTCGTATTTTTTGTCTTATTTTCAAATGCCTAATATAAAATTACTTCAATTTATATGCACTAATGTTACTTTGAATTGTAAGCATAAATTTTTATTAATATTACCTCTCAAAAGGATACATCCGTCCATATTGCAATGGACCTCGAAGAATTGCTTCGGATGGAAGATGAATAGGTAAATGCTTCATTACATTAAAAAATCCTAGAGGAAAGTTTTTCTCCAATTTAAAAATCAATATTGGAATTTCTACTTCAAGTTTACGGAGACGATCAATTTTTAACATTGCCGAACAACGCTGTTTATAAAATAGGCTTAACTTTGTTATAACACCCCACACTTACAAGCAACAATTCTTTGAACATCACTGGTAATAAATATTCCATCATAATATGACAATAATGAATTTTTATCCCACTCAATTTATTGTTTTTATAATCAATACATCTACGGAGATTAGAAAAAACCCCATCCGGACATTTCAGTCCCTCAACCCATTTCAGTTCAATTTTTATTTGTTTGTTGTCTAGTTCATAGCATGCTTTGGGTTTTTTATTGTCATTGGGCTTCATATGAAGTCTGGACGTTTACAATATTCTTCTATGTCACGTCTCGAATATATATCGTCCTTTATTTTTCCTTTGACATTCAAAACAGTATTAAACACGTTATCAAATCCAATTTTTTCATTGTGCATAACGTCGGTATTATATCGAAGTAGGAGAACTTTCTAATAAGGTAGCTCCCAGAATATACTTTGTTTATACCAATTATGAATGTCAGATTTATCCAGAATTTCTGTCTGTTCTCTAGTCTTATGTATCTTGGGATAGTAGTTTACAATATCGTATATTTCTTCACTTGACTAAATTTGGGGTGCTTGCACAGTCATTTCTCTGTTAGCTTTAAAGTTTTTTTTATCTCTTATAAAAGTATGATTGACATGCAGAAAACAACGGTGATAATCAAACCACGAATGGTTCCTTCCATACCGTAAAAAAAAATGCTTGTGTTTCTTCCATGCATAAAGGACAAGATAGACGACCGGCCATACTCCAACCTGAAGGCATCCCATATGCAGAAAAATCACCAATCATCCATAATAACGAAGCGAACAGACGATTTTTTTTTTTTGAAATGTCGTATGTTTCAACTCCTTCATCTCATAGTGTTTTCAACTTTTCTATTAACGGTTGTGTAACTTTGGGAAACGACTATTTGGGTCATTTCCAATGTTCACGATTTTTGCCGATTTTTAAATGACCGTTTTGCCCCTAGCGAATCTTGTTTCGCCTGTAACTTTTGATTAGTAAGGAGTTTTTACCTGAAACCACTTCCATTGGATTCAGATGATGGTTTACCTTTCCGTAGAGTGGTCACATTGATCAAACGGATTTACCGTTTGGGAGATATGGCTGAAATAAGGTTTGGAAGGTGAAAAACAGCTTAATTGGGCTTAACCGGGTGATTAGCAGCTAGGCCCATTGGAGGATTTCGGGACTAGAGCTATATGAGGGCTGATTAGGGTTAGAGAAACCTTTTCTTTTTCATTTTCCAGTAGCCACTTACCTCTCTTCAACCCTAACAATGGCCTCCACTTTCTAAATTCATCCCAAATCTCCGTTTAATTGCGTACTAGTTTAATCTACACCAAATCAAGGAAGTCTAGTGGCAAATCAGAGTTGGGGGCTGCTGCTAAACATTGGGATTCGACCTATAATAGTAGGAAAGTTCAGATCTAAGATTAATTTGTGGCCAAGGTGAGTGATTCGCATTGTTTTCTACTAATTACGGCTAATTAGGGGTGATTAATGTTAATTAACAAAATTATACATGATTAAAATTTGAAAAAATGTTTAGAAATCCTTAAATATTATTTTAAGTCTCTGTTAGAAATTTGGGTTAATTTGGATACGTTTTGCTATTCCTATCATTAGTTAGGGTTAAGCATGATTAATGGGAAAATATTGGTTCTGGGTATGTTTGATCCATTTTGACATAGTTATTTATCATTTTGGTGTTTATGGTTAATGTTATATACTGCCATGACTGTTTGGTATGTTTTATGATTGCTTAGAATAGTTAGAATGGTCAAAAACGCTGTCGTATGGCATAAAACAGTCACTGGAAAAGTTATAGGAAAATTGTGCAGGAACCGGATCAGATCGCCCCCTCCGAACCGAGTGCCACATCATCCCTAGCGGTGTCGACACCCCTGTGGGTGGGTCAACCCATAGGTCGACACCTCTTCATGGGGGTTGACCCAAGTGTCGACACCCCTCTAGGGAGGTCGACCCCCTAGAGCGGGAAATTTGCCGCCTTGACGAATTTTGATTTTCGAACTGTTCTGGATAGGGTCTGACTCATACGTGACTCATATGTGTATATATGTTCTTTGTGCACGTATACAAACTTAAAACCCTCATAACTTCTTCATATGGTGTCCGTTTTACGCAAACCAAATGTCTATCTTGACCAGAATTTCGACGGATGCAATGGTGTAGGCCATTTCCCTTAATTCTGAATATTAATTTAATTATTATTTAATTTATCCTCTTTAATGTAAACAAAATTATGGGGTGTTACACTAGTCACAGGTTCTAATCCGATTGTTTGTTAAAAATAACCATTCGGAACCGTCACTTGAATAATTTACAATCAATATTTAAATATCCGATTGTTAAATAAAATACGGGTCATTACAATAAAATTCGGTTCTTCTACCTTCATATGATCAAGAGTGACTTATATCTGTTTGTTGCCCCTGTCGGTATGCGGTCGAGGTAGTGATAAGAAAGGATGGAGAAATATTGGTCGTAGAATCCAGTTATGCCCATTATGGCCGAACGGCTGCAACTACTCTGAAATAATAGATGACTATTTATGTCCAAGGGGCATTTCTTACGCTAACGATTTGGAACAAGAGATAATGTATCTTAGAACTACTTTAGATGCCTTCTAGATTGACCATAGCGTGTAGCTTGCTTATGTATTTTACTCGTTAACATCCATTGTATCTAATTTTTAGTGTCAATTTCCTATGTATGCCTGAACGAAATGTAATTCAACATGATGAACTATTGATTTGAGAAGTTTAATTGGACGACAAACATGATCAAGAACAGTAATGACATCAAGAATAGCAATGAATATAATAAACAAAATATATTCTTCAAATTGAAAAATAAACTTAAAGGATATGATCATTTGGATCGGGATATAATTTTCAAATGAAAAATCTTACTCTCTACAACAAAATGTAGCCTTGGGAATTAAATAATTTTTTTAGCTATATATACCTTATTCTAGTACTTAGTTAACAAACATGACATCTACACTGAAATATAACACAATCAATAATACATACAGTAAATCACATGTATAATAATGACATCGACACAGAAATCACACAGAAGGAAAAATAATGATATATAACACAACACATGAACATTAATGATATCAATACACAAACCAATTAGGTCTGTAATACATCAGAGCAAAATAATAAATATATACATCACACCAAATGACTACAATACAAGCGATCATCAATCTCTACGTGGACGTGTCGAACATCGATGATGTCTCTCATACTCATCATCATCTCGGCTACTACCGAGACCAACTAAATGCCCGTGGTACATCTTCATGGTAGTAAATCTTTTGCACTTTTCCTCTACTTGTTGATGCAGTCGGGCTACTTCCTCTGCTAGGCGACATAGCTCGCCATCGTAGTAGTTTAGGCTACACCTATGCTCTGATATCATGTGTGACTAATCCGCATCTGCATATCATAGAGATCGACTTATGATATTTTGGTCGGATTCAGATAATGATCATGTAACGGAGGGTAAAACATGTCAACTTAACGGTCTGATCATATAGTCGGGACTGCCATGGTCCATCCAAAGTGAGAAGCAGCCACCACGTGATTTGATGCACAATAACCCTGGCTAAGCTGGGTAACATCCTCAATAACTGGGGATGTATGTCGTGTCGTATAGTAGAAGAGCCAACTAAATCTGTTGATGCTGCATGGGTAATGGTATCAGTGGAACCAGTGAAAAATCTACGTCAGAATTCGACGTACGACTAACTGGTAATAACAAAGCTCTCGGTCATCCACCAACCTACAGCCTACGCTAGGTCAAGCTGATCTGATGGGTAAATCATACAACAATAAATATAAAGGTGTTGATCATGGGGAATGACATCAAAGTCATATAACCATCGTCAACACCTCTTACTAAGATACTAATAAGCACTAAAGCCGAGGGATAAGATAAGAGTGGAAATCTCCTCCTGGCAAGCATCCTAGTAATCTCTATAAAATCAATCCCAAAAAATATACTTTCATAAGATGGATGCCATATAATCTGGTGCTTGTACATCCTCAAGTCGAACTGGTTATGAGCAACTGAATAAACTTGACAAGATTCATTATACGTAGGCCTTTTGTTTTTTATGGTCTAAAATGAAAGGCGAGGGAAAAAGTAGATGCGTCAGAAGTTCAATTGATGAAATGAAAATTTGTGGAACACTCAAAATCCCAGTACTGTCATAACTCCCAAAAACCAAATAATGAAACAAGCAAATCTAAAATGGTGCACTGTATATTAAGACATCTGTACAAGTACACAAGAATAGGCTACCACAGTCATATAAAATAGCACTACTAAAATGCAATTCAGATACTACCTCAATAAACTCAACCGCCAAACTACTAGTCGCCGTGTTAAAAATATATTACCAATGAGGTTTGTGATATATAATCGTGCGAGCTCTAGATCATCATCATGAGAGTACCGACTAAGTATGTTGTCCATGGCTGCACGGATAGCATTGACTCTAATAGCATCTCTACTTGATATGACGCACCAAAAGTATTAAGATAAGGAAGTAGATCATGAACAATTCCACAATCACGTCATCGATCATCATCAAAAGGACGTAGTAGATGTTTGACTACTCCTATGCTAATACCGGTAAGCATGGAGAAATCAAATGGTGTAATTCCTGGTTCACCACAAGGAAAGTGGAACATGTGGGTGGTTTTGTACCACCGTAAATTAATAGTAGTGCAAAGTTCCACATCACCGTGTATAACATGATTGACCCCAAAATTGTAAAGTACAGAAAGATAAGATACAGAATGATAAATAAACTAATAATTACGGTAAAATGGCCATTAAAATATCTAAGAAATTGTCGAATACCAGACCATGTAATAATGTTACGACTCTATCCTTGTTATCCAAATATCCATGAAAATATATAAGCTTGGCCGCTAACGAACCAGTGAACAGATATTTCACGACTGTCAAAGTTAAATGCAACATCATACTATTAATTGGTTATCTAACAACCTATTTCAATTATTCTAATCATTAATAAAAGAAAAACTTGCAGTCAAGCTCATCTGTTGCTGACACGCACTTCGCCTTCTGGAAACGCACAAAAGTGGGATAGCATAGGCAATTTTGCTGTGTTAAGATTCAATTTCAAAAATACATCAAGGTCAGCTTCTCTAGCGGAAGTCTATCCTACACCTCTACGCGTCTTGCCAGCTTGACCACCCTTGCGGCCACCACGACCGCATCTATCGCCTTGATTCTCTAAATTTTCAACAACTTCTAAAAGTTCTTCTATTCTATGCTCCTTGATATATGATGCAATCCACTATTCTTTGCCGTTTCCGCCTACGCCGCTTCTATTATCTTCTCTATATATAAAAATTTGGGCAAAATTTCTTAGCATTCTAGACATTTCTTAGAGTGTATATCTCGAAATTGACCTTTAATTTGGCTAAAAACTAACGGATTTGGAAGCTTTTAGGAGAAAATTATGATTTTTTTTGGACTTTCGGCTGAAAAAATGAGAAAGGAGGAAGACTAAAGGGGAAGAGGAAGAGGAAGCAGATGGTTGAGATATGAGGTATAATTTATAACGGCAAGTACTTTACCGTTATAAATTTATAATGACAAAATGTTTGTCGTTGTACACTCTAGTCTGTGGCTGGTTTGATTTACTGCTTGCTCTCTCCGTTCGTTCAGCTGGCAACAATGAAAAAAACGAACTAGACAGAACAGATTGTTGATAATGACCTAAAGAGAAATGAGCAAAATGCACAGAGATTGTGTTAGCTTGTATCACGAGGCTTTCAAGTATTGAATAGCATGTTGTGGAGCCCATGACATTCTAGTTTTTGTACACATATATGTATGTGTGTGTATATATACATGTATGTGTGTATATACACACATCTCTTAAGAGAAATGGGCACAATGGGCAGAGATTGCGTGAGGTGGTATCATCAGGCTTCCAAATATTGAATAGCATGATGTGCAGTCAATGAGATTCCAGGCGCTGTACATGGAATATAACAGCAGTTCTTATATGATATGATATATCTTTCGATCCATGGGGCATAACGCAAACCATGGTTAAAGTGAGCCTGAGATATTTTTACCAACCTGATCAGTAAAAAGAAAGCAAATGGCTAGTCATGCAAGATGAGTGCCTGGGTCAATTTCGCGTGGAACGTTGGTCCCCTGCATGCACCATTTTGATTTGACCCCTAACCCTACCTACATCGTTTCATCTTCTCACTTCTTTACTTCATCCTATTAACTAACTCAGAGCGTCAAGATCCAAATACTTACATATTTTTGTTTTACAAAAACTCTGTAACAAAAACCACTCACCGCTTGCCTCTCTTAAAATTCAATATATGTAGTGTGAAAATATTACTATTTATTAAATTAGTGTAGCGTAAATCAGTAAGCAGTAGAACTACTAGCTAGATGCTAATAACATGGATAATCCCAGAAAGCAAGCATGATTTTTAAATAAAACAACAGTAACAGTTAGGGTAGTTGAATGCGGTCAATATAGGCAATGCATTCCATACAAGCAAGCTCAATAAAAGAAAAGAAAAGAAAACACAACAGTGGGCAAAAGGGATAACTTTTGGGAGTGGGAAGCTTATAATAATGGTAGGATCCAATGAACAAGACACTCCTGGATATTCATGTCTCCAGCTTTCTTCACGTCCTATCCTTATTTTGCATTATGTCCCAACTTTTTTTTTTTTTTTTTTTTTTTTTTTTAATTCTGTCTTCCAAAATTATCATTAGTGAATTATTTTCGGCTAATAACAAAACAAAGTAAGATTTCCGTGGCTTTTTCTCAGACCATCTCCATCTCCATAGATTGGTATAAGCTACAGCTTCAAACAGTAACAGTTAGGTTATGCTTTATAATGTTATGTAATAGGGCAAAATTTGAAATTAGGCTCGAAAAAAATAACCTATAATTAAATATTGAAACTCAATCGAAACTTATTATAATTTCTTTTTTAAATAATTACGGTGTTTCGATTGTCTTTTTTCTCAAAAATAAAAAATAAAAAAAGAAGAAGTTGCACAATTCAAATATGCATGAGTACTGTATTCTTTAGAATAGAAATACACTTGCACAATATATGCTTACACAAATCAAAATCTATTTCTGCATTAAGTTTTGAATGATACTTAAAGTTAAAAAATAATTAGTATAAATTTTGATTCGCTATAAGTATTGTTGTGCAATAGAATTTTAGGTTTTTTTTTTCTTCGATCACGTGGAATATCAAAATTCAACTAAAAGTCCAGCATTTGAGAAATTGTAGAATAGAGATCTTGCAGCTAAACTAACACTGTGGACGAATAATGTTTTCTAATTTAGACGAATCTTTTTGGAAATATTTTAGGATTACACTTAGAATGATGCAAATAACAATCGCATACAAAATAACAAGATCAATACACAGATAAAAGTAAATGCAGTAAAATAAAAGAAAAGATTGCACTATGATTTATACCTGTATTGAGTTACTCCGCATCCAGTTCCACACAAGGCCATGCGCCTCCAAAAAAAAAAAAAAAAAAAAAAAATGTAAAAAAAAACCAACCTTTTGCCTGTAACCAACCCAGTAGATAGAAGGATGAAAATTTTGTCATCAACACAATTTTTGGTGGAGTTCATTCAGTAGGAGAAGTTAGGGAGATATGGATTGGTACACTAGCACGTTGAGACGTACCCGAAGGTTGAGTTTTCCTGGCAATAAAAGAAGGTAGAGGACATTCAACGACGATGTTATAACGCCCCACCCCGAGACCCACATTAACAAAGAGAATTATATAGTAGTCCCGTCTGCTAATGCAGAGAATAGGACTGGTTGAGGGCGACCAACTATAACCTTGTCTTAACATTCTATTGAATACGTCGACAAGTGTTAACTATATTTTTTTCTAACTCGGATGGATCGACATACTCAGTAAATTGTTAATGCATAGCTATAGATGACTATGGATCTATCAGAACAAAACACACCATTTAAATGGATATCTATATCACCACAGAACAATTACAAATATACTTATGTTTACATGTACTATGAAACATCTTAATATAATGCAAATACTACAATGAAGTGGTATGACGACCACTCATTATACAAGAGACACAGAAAAAAAACAATACTATGGAATCTTATAAGGAAGCTATCAACCCCTAGAGAAAACTCGATCCCATAAAGAAGCTTCATGAAATAGCTATAGGCCAAAAGGGAGGCTGATACCTGAAACAAACTCGGTCTAACCCAAGTGAAAACACACGGGTCAGGCTAGCTGAATTCATCAGTTAAACAAAACAACTGGTAATGAGAAGTAAAGGAAAGAAATGGTGTCCTTTTACTGAAAGGATACTATTCCATAACAATGATTCACATCATAAGAAGGAATAATATCTCTTCTAGAGAAAAAGAAGAAATATCTAGGATATAGTCATACTTAAGTGACATAATCGACACCTAATAAAAGAGATTTCAACTAACAGAATCTTAAAAGTAAAACTCAATCAAACTTGCTTTCGTCGTATGTCAACGGTGATTTATACTTCAAAAGAACTGAATATCTTCCTAAAAGAAAACATCATGACATATATATTTCAAGGATACATATTCTTCACACATAGAAATAAATTCAATTGAATATGCCTCATCTCATCGGCATATTCCCAAATATCATCAAAGGAAATATACAACACAATCATAAAAGGAGCACCATGTTAATCCATACCTCATCTTATCGATATGAACATAAATATTTCATAAATGCATCATAAATCCATCATTAAAACTCAACACAAAGAATCTTCGTAATCATTTATATCTCGTCTCATTGATATAAATATAAAAGCATCTTAAATCCATCTTAAATCTCAGAATCATTTTAATAGAAATTATCATAATAGAACTTGCACGGAGTCCAAAACAACGGATTCGAAATCACCGAAAAACCATCAATTTATTTAAGCCTTCATCTTTCTCAAGGCAGTAATAAACATTGTCATGTAAAGGTGTAATCAAAACATTTAAAGCTTCATGAGAAACTGCATGTGCATTACATCTTGACTAGTACTATACTTTTTGGTACCATACATCATGATGACTAGGGACACAAACATCATCATCATCGCGACGACTATAGCCAAGAATATCGTGATTCCCCTAAGTCACAAAAACCCAAGTAATAAACATCACGGTGATTGAAGTTACAAACATCGTGATTATCGTGATGGCTATAGTCAAAAACATCATGATGACTCCAATCGAGTACTTGGCTATAGTACTAATAATCATCTTGAATGTATCTTATCCTCTTAAATAGTAACCCATAAGTCATCAACGTATGTCTCATACCATACGTTCGCACCTAATGGTTTACTAGCCATTTGTCGTTGCCACATTAGAAAACATCATCAAATATACGCTGCCTCATCTCATCGGCAAGTGTAAAGATAACAAAGTTGTCTCATCTTTCTCTCTTTCCGACGAGTACTAAGTGACAATCTAACTTACTTCATCTCACTGACAAGTAAAAATTCATCGTAAACATCAAATCATAATAAATTCATAAACATCAAAACATCATGAATTTATCATAGAATAGCTTGCCTCATCTCATTGGCAAGTTTACATTGCATCGTAGTTGGTTCATCATCGAGCGTACTCCAATTGAGTACTTCTAGAACCAATGGCCTTTGCCTAAATTTGGCATCATGTCAAAACATTACATCAAAAGGGTTTCGATCATACAAGTCCGATATTAAGCTATAAAGTAAAAACGCTTGTCCCATACCACATATTTTTACTAAATCGTTTAATTTTCATTCTTATATGCCGAAATTCATGAAAATGAACTAAAATATATTTAAAATAATTTTATAGAGAAAATAGGATTTTTTTAAACAATTTTTAGGAATTTTTTGTATAAGCTTTATAAGGAAAAAGCCCATTTTAGATAGATTATCTATTTTTATAATAATAATAAAAATATTAACAATTGATTAAAGATCACTTAAAATGACATAGAAACTTTTATTTTACAAATCATGACTTTTAACAAATTTTATTTGAAATCAAAACAATTTAAAACCATCAAAATCTTCTAATATTCATATTTATCGATATTTAAATTTAAATAAAATTTAAATTCAAAATATCTTCAAAACTAAGATAATCCATTATCGGATATCACGGTTACAAAATCCATTATCAAACTTCTCAGTTCAAACATCGGTTAACTCAAATTTAGCAGCGAAGACTGATGAAGAATGCTGCAAATTGAAACGTCAAAACAAAAATCTTGTTTTTAACCAACTTTAATGATATGTTCAGCTTATCAAAACCATCCAGAATTTAATGAAATTTTGGGGTAATAAACATTAGTATATATACACAAACATACTAAAGTTTGACATCATTAGCTTTGAAACAAAAAGGATACACATTTTCAAAAATGGCACTTTTTAGACATAAAATGAACTATGCTAAAATTTTAGTTTTTAGTCAACTTTGAAGATTTGTTTAGCATATCAAAACCACCCAAAAATTAATGAAATTTGGCTGTAGTAAACTTCAGTATATGTGCAACAATGTATTAAAAGTTGACAGCATTTCGCTTTGAAACGAAGAAAACAAAATTTCAAAAATGTCACTTTTTAGACATAAAATGAACTATGCTAAAAACCGAGTTTTTAGTCAACTTTGAAGATTTGTTTAGCATATCAAAACCATTCAAAAATTAATGAAATTTTGTTGTAGCAAACTTTAGAATATGGAATATAACGTATTAAAAATTTGGAGCAATTCGCTGCAAATTTAAAGAGTTATGTTTTTTCGAACATAGCACTTTTAAGTGAAGAAAACATAACGAAAGTTTTAGCCAATTTGAACCAACGATTTGTCATGATAAAACAACCCAAAATTCAATGAAAATTTGCAGAAATATAATACAATTCGAATACTACAACATATAAAAAATTGGGAGTAATTCACTGCAAATCGAAAAAGTTATGATGGCTCAAAGTTGAGCCTTTGCTGTGTTTGCACAGCTGAAACAACAAGATGATAAACTACATTTCTCTATAGATTAACACGACATAGCACAAAACCATTGCTGAGATTAGAATGTGTGAGTTACACTCACCTTAATTACCAGCAAGATTTATCCTGAATTTGATAACGATTGAAGCTTTCATCCTACCCAAATCTTGAAGCAACGGGGTAAATGATATGCAACTCAATTCAAGCCAATTCAATCAAAACATGTTGAATTTTGTCCCTAGTACAATTTGAATTTAGTATAACAAAATAACATATTTTCAAACAAAATTTTAAGTAAAGGTGAACACATGATTTGAGAGTAACATATCCATATTTCAGGAATTTTTGATTTTCTTACAATTATTTATGAATTTTCTACTAACCTGCGTTTTCAGCCTGATCTAATCCAAAAACCGCTTGATAAAGGAAGATGTTTCCTACCTCAAAACTGAACAAAATATGAAGAAAACTGAAGGAGAGGTGCTGGAATGTGTTATTAAGAACATATCTAAATTTGAGTTTTGGATTTTAGTGGATTTTTTATGATTTTTATACCAGCTAAGGTTTTTGAACATTTTCCTCATTTTGGGGACTTTTTTTTTCTTTTTCTGATGGACGAATGGCTCTTAATCAATATTGGATGGCCCTTTTCCAATAATTAATCAACAATTTTAGTTATTATGTATTCATATTTTACTAATTTACGCGTAATTTTCACATATTAACATCTTCAAATATGAAACAAATTGCATTCTGTCTATTTTTGCAAAAGAACACTTTAACAACAACAAAATTTATTTTCAAGATTTAATAAATTTAAAATTCTAAATCCTTTATTTAAACATTATTTAACAAATTGTCAATTAGAGCCAAAAATCACTAATTATGACATATTTTCATCGTATAAAAATTATTGTCTACTTTCAAAAATTATACAAATGTATTTGAACACTTTTAAAATATTAAAATATCATTTTCACATAATATTACATCCTTAAATTTATTTACTTCTCATTTCTCCTTTTACTTTGCTATAGAAGGTGATTATTTGAATAAAATTCCAATATTGTCAGTTTGACTCAAATTTCAATAATATTCCAATAAAATCCCACCAATAATATTAAACTTTTTTCCTCCAAAATCTTCTTAGATTTATTAGTTATTCCCCAAATGAACATTTTAAAATCCCAATTTATAGCCAATTACTATACCAAATTATTACCTTCATTATAATTTGATATAACAGGTAATCACAGAAATTAGGTTGTTACAAATATCATATTTAAAGCAAGAGACTTCGAATGTATTGAATCTCCAACCTGTGAATCCATGTTTGTAACAATTGAGATCAGGCCAACACCAGTTCAGACGGTTTTGGTTGATAGTGAGGCTTCTGTTAACATTCTCTTTAGTAAGACTTTCAAACATATGAAGCTTTCCATGGAATATGCAACGACTTATTAGTTGAAGATTCAAGGGTTATTAGGAGAACCAAAACATCTTATCAGAGCGATATACATCCTTGTTAAGTTAGGATAAAAAGAGAGAAGGGCCATGTTAATTCAAATACTCTGGGAAAATTAGCTTATAATGCTTGTGTGACGAACCTCTTTGATGGAAACATTCAGATTTGTACTGGCTCTATAGTGTATAACTACGAAATTCCCCCATACAGAGTTGGCGTTGTGAAAGGAGATCAAAGTATCACTACAAGAAAACACGCTATTTCCGATGGTTGAAAACCGTCGGCAGCCACGGGAAGTCATCGGAAACAGCTGTAGCTTTTAAGGGTGTCGAGGAACAAAGTTTTCGATGGCTATCAACATAGTCCGTCATTATAATTTCTTACGGCTTGAAACTGTTGGTATCAGATTCCAATGACCGTCGATAGCCGTCTGAAACCGTTACATACGCTATGCCAATAAACTATTGTAAGCTGTCGAAAACCGTTAAAATTCGTATACCTACAAGCCGTCGAAAAACCTACACATTTTTTTTTGTATTTCAGCAGCTATTTTGCCTTCCAACACACCATCATACCAAACCAACAATATATATTCCCAACACACAATAAATCATCAAAAACACAAAAACAACATAATACATATAAAATACATCAATCTACCATCATAATAATATACAATACATCAAGTCCACCACATCAACACTGCCACAACAAGTCTACCATCATAATACATACAAAATATCAAACCAAAGTCATATCACCCTATAGTCATAGCAACCCACATGCATATGTACATGCCCCAACAAAAAAAAAACATACCTAACAATCCATCACTAGTCATCTTCAGTGGAACTAGTTGAAGAGGGGAAGCGACCGCACTGCTATGCCAAATCGTTCGGTCTCTGATCTAGAAGTTGAGTTATCTTAATGGCTTGTTGGCAATTCTGGTCCTCAAGCTCTGCCATCCTTGCTCTCAACTGCTCAATCTCGACAGTGTCTATAGCAGCTTTAGCCTGCCGACCCCATCCTTGCTTACTGCTAGCCTGTAACATGTAACACGTAAAAATTATTTAGATATGAAAACTACACGTAAAAATTATTCTATTTCTATGGTTTTTAATCATGTGCAGGTTATATTAATACGTTAGAAACCTCTTTTAATCATGTGTGGTTATATTAATAATCTGTAACACGTAAAAATTATTTTATTTCTAAACTGACAATTAAATTAAGGGAAAAATCGTTTATCACATAATTTCCGAAGCTTTACCATCTGTTCTGCTTTGCTGGATCCATCAGTGACTGGAATATTATGTCCTTCTCGTCAGTCGTGAGCTGCTCATGTCCAGTCTCAGCTAGAAGCTTCAGGCACTGCTCCATAAACTTCTCCAACAAGACCAAACAAGAATGTAGATAAAATTAATATTATCTTATTTTGTTTTAATTTAACAATTACTAAAAACACTTCAACATAAAATGAAATCTTACGTGACTCTTCCTAGATTTTTCATCATGCCATGTATATGTGATGTTCTCATCTGCATCGACATGCTCAATGGCATGCGTACGAGTGAATACGTTCATATATGTAACTGGACCCATCCCCTCCGTCTCCTGAATTTGATTATTACATACAATTATTACATATTCAAGACTATATAGCATATTGATTTTTTATAAGTCGCACTTATAAAATATACCAACTCCTGCCAATACTGCTAAAACGACTTCGATCCTCCTCGATGCGTGACTAGATTTTTATTCCCATTTGTGGAGTTTCTTTCTGGCCCTACCTGTACATTCAAAATTTGATACATTACTTATCGATTAAATATTTTTGATATTTAAAAAAAAAAATTAGTACACTTACCTTTGCCTCAATACTCTCCCAATACATAAGAAATCCATCCTATAAGGCTGCTCCTATCCAACTAGGATTTTTCATGTTTTCTTCATTATTGATATGCAATACTTATAATTCTTTCTCATTTTCTACATCCAATAAGTCCGAGCTAGCTGTAAGCGATGTGTTTATATATCCACCTTGGCCTGTATTTCACATTAAACAAACAGTAGAAGTAAAATATGTATAGTATATCAGCGATTAAAAGAAATTAAAATGGAAAAATATAAATAAGAAAATACTTATAAGGACATCCTGCCAAATTACCTCCTGTAGGTGAGGTGGGATCAGATCCCACTTCGGCCAACATGCCGATATCCGAGCCCTGTATGCTGCTCTCGTTGCGTCTAAAATTACCTTCGAAGGTTAAAGATCTAAAAACCTGTGTTAAATACAGTATGCATAAGTGTATAGTAAAAAAAATTAACATGCTAAATTAAGTTTATTTTTTACCCTGTAGTCGTAGGCATCAAGGAGATGATTGGATGCTGTGAGGGTTGCGATCAGAACCTTCGCCTGAAGAATACCCTCTCGATAACATGCCTGCCACATACAAATCATTTTAAAAGATAACAATAACATTATATTCAAATTTATTTTACAATTAACTTACACAAATATTATAAGCTGCTAAATAAATTACATAAAACGAAATGAAATTGTTTATACCTGTATTTGATTGGGTCTCATATTCCAAGGAGTAACGTATTACATTGTAGTTTTAAGATAAATAAATAGGAAAAATTTCATATGACATAAAAGATGTAAATAATGATCATAATATTCAATTTTTTTTGCAGAGTTACATGAATTGCAAAATATACATCGTATACTCCATAATTACATTGCAACTAGAAAGATAATACTCATCATCTCATCGTCTTTTAATTTAGAATCTGTCTCAGATTCTACCATATCTTCCTCCGCACTCTCGAATGCTTCTACCACAACATTTGATTCATCGATCATTGGTAAAAATCTACAATGATCGTCTTCAATTATTATTTCGTTATTCTGGTCGAGATCTGCCTAATAGGCTCCTTCGTTTGGAATATTCTTTCCATCGAACGTAAATTTGGCCTTTGTTGTAAAAACTGCCGACCAATCTGCTTAATCTCTTTTTAGAGATGGATAAGGATCGTAATAAACTTGAAATGCTTCTTTGGCTAGTACAAAAGGATCATACTTGTAATAGTGCGATGTACGCTTTATTACAATCAGATTATAATCCTTGTGCACATTAACCACAGAACCTGGAACACTGCTAAATCAATTGCATTTAAATGGAAAAATATAAGAACCCGTAACTACCCCGGTCAGGAAAGTCCGGATTGCTTTGAGGACAAGACACATCGGAACACATACAGAAGAACATTTCATTGTTAATTACAATAATTCCATCAGAATACAAGAATATTACAGAGTACGAATGAATAAAATACATTTGATAAATATCAGAGATTACAATACATTTCATAGCAGCGGAAAAATAATACAATACACAACTGAAAGAGTTATACAAATAAAGAGCTTTCCGGATATCATTCCAGCTGTAACCAGGTTCCCGTGAATATAAATCTGCAAAACAAAAACTACTAGCTGCCCGTGTCGAAAATAAGGGCACCCAGAGTTTAGGTTAAAACAATAAACTCCAAATCAGTCATGTGACTGGTGTGAGAACTAAAACAGTTATTAATCTTTATTTTAAAGTTAGGTAAATCAAGGGACCACGCCGTATAACACGGAACGGGTTTCCTCCTAAGAATACCAGTGCATAAAACAACAGCGCAATGCTAAAATAAAGAACAATGAAGCTATTATTAGACCCCAGTCCCATCACACAATGCAACACAAGCCGGAGGATAGGATTTTACCTTATAATAGCCAAAGAATGCTTGCTACGCTAAATTTCATCTTTTATTATTACTATAAGTGTATAGTGTCAAAACAATTTCAATCATAAGTATCAATCATAGGCGGCATAAGTGCCCCATACCACTATGTCGCCATATATAGGTTCTACAATCAAAACCCCAAAATCACGTATTGGAAATTGGATTTCCATCTGTGAACCGAGGCAAGGGATCGTCCTCACCGATTCGAGACTATCTAGCCCGAGCCTCAGGATCAGAGCTCGAGTGACCCTTGGATCGTCAGGGTCGGTCCACCGATGTGGATTAAAATGCCTAAACACTATGCTTCCCCGCCCTTTTGGGCGTAAATGAGCCAAATAACTCCATTGGCTCCACATAGTCACTGATATATCTGAGGCTCCTCGCAATCGAACAACCATAGAGGTGAAAATAATATATATGTCAGGGCTGGTAGGTCCTTTCCTGTTTCTAGTTCACAACCGGGGTGCGAGGCTCGCGGATTAACGTTACACAAAGCTATGCCATACAGGCGGTGCTTTGATCATCAACCACAAGACTCTGCTTTTCAACAAAAGCCTTGATTATTTGCCACTTAGGCATGCCACACAGGCAATTCACTCCATGCGATCGATATCCATCAATATATAACCTCTGAGCTCGTACGAATAAAAAAAGGGCGTTAAGCAAGAGAATAAATTCTCCGCCGCCAAACAGATATATATTTAATGGAAATCAATCACACAGAATAAAATCCAATGTAAGACATACAATCCATTTACAAGTTCGTTCTGGGTCTGAACGAAACCGGAGGCACCTTGTACCTCGCATATCCATCGATCTCCAAGTACGTCTGGACGATTACCAACTGATTCCCTCCTCTTGGGTATACAGCCCAATCAAGATCATCAGTAATTATCCAAACGATGTGAAGACCTCTGGTCTTTGACCACCGTCTTCATCCTCGACACATCGTCGAATCAGTTATTCAGAATGGGGTAAACCCGGTAACTCGCGTATATAATAAGCAAGTGTTACCCAAACACGACATACGCCTCATTCCAATTCAGAATATTCTTTTATTCAAATATTCTTATACTTTGGGAAAGTTTCCCATTAATTTTATCAAAGATAAATTCTTTAAATTTATTCTTTAATCTTCTTTTGAATATCAATTCAAACCAAATTATGGTTTATCCAAACTAGTCGGGATTAACGAACCTTACCGTAGTAACCATTTGTTTAATTTCCCAACCCAACCTATTCATCCCATGAAGTAAAACTGGTCATACTTCATATCTAACACCACAGTGTTATTGGTAAATTCAATTACCATTTCACGTTCAAATCTAATTAAAGATTTAACTATCGCCTGGAGCAAAATTGGTGATACTCCATTCTCGATCATTTCAATCTAATTAAAGATTCATTAAAACACCACTTGGTTTTGATCTTCCCAGTAATCACTATCAATGATTATTTAACATGGGAAATCATATCCCGTCTTTAACTGGGCTAGAGAACCAATGTCATTTAAAACACGATTCACTATAAACCCAAAATCACATTCCATTATATCAGCCATTAACCGTAAATTAGCAAGTGAACAATTCCCTAAGTATTGACCCCGAAGGCCGAAACCAACATCAGATCAATACCCAAGAAACCATTCAACTTAACTAATCTCTAGTTAGTTTCTGATTTTCTTAACTCCGTTGGGTCTAAGAACAGTATTATTAAAGATACCGTTCACGACAACCCAAAATCACATCCCATTAAATACCAATTAATCGGTATACTTCATTAAATCTAAATAAAAAGATTTAATCTTTTTCTCAACTGGGTTTAAGAACAGTTTTAATGAAGACACCATTCACGACAAACCCAAATCCCATTTGATATTAAATACCAGGCTCTGAATAGAAAATATATCGGCTTATATTCAATATCAAATTCTACGACCAACAAATATCGTATTGGAAATAACGATATAAATATATCTTTCAAATTTCCATAACAATATCTGTATAATCACGAAATCCAACATCGAAATATTCCAAAGACAATTTTGATTCAAATCCATTCCAATTCAATAATTGGAAATTCTAATTACTTTTAAAACCCTTTCAAATCCAATTTATTTATTTCAAAAATAAATGGATTATAATTCTAGTTCAAAACTAGTTCATTTCGATAAAAATCTGTTTTTATCTTTTCAAATATGGATTTTTTCATCCCAATTCTTTCCAAATTATTTCTTATGATTTTACTCAAGTTATTGCTATTTTTAATAATTTTATCAAAGCCCGTACAGTCAATTTCCATCAATAGCCATCGAACTGCACTTACAGCGACTTTTTTCAAATTTGATTTGGACGTAATTCCAAATCCAACCGTTAGATTTCTAATTTCTTATATTCATTAGGAAGCTCTTTTCGATACGAACCTAACGGTTTCGGTTTTGGGAGAATCCGATGGTCGGATCTCCTGTAATATCCATTCGAAGTCAATGGTCGAAATTCGCGAACTGCCGCGGCGTGGCGCATTCTATTCAGGCCATTTAATATATATAATATATATTATATATATTTCATCGATTTCAATTCTAAACGTATTTTATAAATCATTTTAAATTCATTTTCAAAATGATTTCAACTTCCTATTCAATTTCTAATCAAAATTGAATATTGCATATCATCGATAGATAAATGATAATATTTTCAAAAACATTAGATTTTGAAGTCAATTTCTTTTCGATATTCATTATAAAAATGAATAAAATCGATATGAATATCGTTCGCATCAAAATGGCGCATATCTAATCAACACGGCTTTATATATTTCAATGACTTCGTTATTCTATTCGACAAATGAATATTTTCTTCAACACATGAATTTTCTTTTATTCAACACAAGAATATATAATTTATTCAACACATGAATTTTCTTTTATTCAACACATGAATATATATTTTATTCAACACATGAATTTTCTTCTATTCAACACATGAATATATATTTTATTCAACGCATGATTTTTCTTCTATTCAACACATGAATATATATTTTATTTAACACATGAATTTTCTTGTATTCAACACATGAATATATATTTTATTTTCCAACTTGGAATGAGGCCCAATCAATTACCATATAATGTTAATTATATGGATTCCCTACAACACGTGTATATAATAGCAACGATAAATCATCAACCATCATCCAGAGTGCACCACACAACTGCATAAGCATTAAATATAATTATTTAACGCTTATAACAGCCTGTCAATCAATCGATTGACATACAACTAATTATTGGGACTAGTGTATATCCAATTTCATCCCAACACCCGTGTGGGGTTTTCAAACAATCAAACACATGTTTTATTTGTGCAGTTGGGTGATGTGTAAAATTTATCATCCCAATCCATATCAGTCATATGTGTGTACATAAACAAATCGTCCGATTTGTTTATAACTATTTATTTTGTATACACGTTAAAAATTATATTTTTAACCATAAAATAATTTATTTCATTCCACTACACACAATCATTTTTCACAACACATCAATCAAACAAACAAGCCATCCATGGTCTGTGGACGACGGGTGTCGGGTGCTGCTAAGCACCGTCTGCATCCTAGTATATATTTCAACTAGAAAACAAATTAAAAGTGAGGAGTTATCACCTTTGGGTTCCACTCCGCCTGTTATTTCTGAATTTCAGAACAGTCGGGATTTGCCCATACTTCCAACATAGTCTTCTCCATGCCCTTCATATTAAAATCACATTTTTAATATGATGTTCTATACATTAAAAATCATATTTTTAATAATCTACTAATATGAAAATCATATTTTTATTCTTTCTATAATACAAAAATCATATTTTTATTCTTTCTATAATATAAAAATCATATTTTTATTCTTTCTATAATATAAAAATCATATTTTTATTCTTTTCACAATCATTTCTTTTATCAATTAAAAATCACTTCTTTATGGTAAAAATCATTCCTTTATATAAAAATTCATTCCTTTAAACTGATTTTAATTTATGTTATAACATATAAAAAAAATAAGACTTTTATTTAATTAAACTAAATATAAAAACTCACCTTCATGCACGGGGAAGGCTCGCTGTGTTCGAAGGGAGGGGAAAGGAAGATTCGCGGTGCTTGTGGTGGACTGGCGGTGGTCTGCGGCGAACGGCGGTGGTCCGTTCGATCTAGGGCTCGCGGTGGAAACGGGTGCGGATCTGAGTGGACAATGGTCTCGACGGATGGGGGATCGGCTTCGCGATGGGGGAGACCGGAGGCACAACGGATGGTGATTGGCCGGAGTGCGGCAGCGTGGGCGAGATCGCCTGCGACAGCGCAGGCCTTGAGGCGGGTGGGCGGTGGATTCGTGGGCGACGGGCTGAAAAATTGGGGCGCGATTTGTTTTTCTTTTTCTTTTTTTTCTTCTAATTTTAGTCTTCGGGTTTGACTGTAAAGAAAAGGGGACGGGGAGAGGAAAGGTTTATATAATCATATATTTAAATATTTTAATATTATCCAAAAAGTAACTTTTAAATTCAAACTCCAATCCGAGCCCAACGACTATCATCCCTAGCTAATTACTCCCATTCTGAACATAATGGGATATGTTTCACAAGCTAGTTCTGCTGTTACCACCAGTTTCCATCAAAATCAAAATATAAATCTATATATTCTCTTTTGAATGTACATTTCAATTTACAGGGGCCACATACAGACTCTAAAAATTCCTGAAAAATATTTTCTAGCTTCGTATCGACGATATAGTGCTAACAAAACTGATTTCGTCAAATTCTGAGTTCGATTGAAAAATTGTCATTTTCTGGTCGATCGAAATTGACTGAAACGGTCAAAATGCGTTTTCCTGTGCCACACTCACATGTTGATTCAGAAAATTATGAATTTTGCAATCTAGCAATAACTAGACATCTCGGATCCAACAAAAGTGGTTTCGTCGAAAACAAAGATCGTTTTCAAAATTTCCATTTTTAAGGGCCAGAATTCCATAGCGACTATTCTGAATTTTCAACTGGATGTATCTTTTGATTGCTGCTATTAAATTTCAATTTTTCGGATTCGTTGGAAAGATATTTTCAAATAGATTCTAATATTTTTGGTTTCGCCAAAATTCGGTTTATTTTGAATTCTGTACATTCATTTGAAATTTGAAATCGAATTTTCAAACTACCGCGCCATTTTCAATTCCTTTTATAATTAGTTAAAAATTAATATTTATATTCTAACGTCGACTCTAATATATATATATATTCATTCTAGTTCTATTCAAAATAAATTTCTCATCATTATTATTTAAAATAATTCATTTTAAATACTCAAAATTCGCTAAAATTGCCAAAATAAAAATTTTAAATTGGCTCGGATTTCCGGGTTATTACAAAAAACCTCCTCCGCGGGTCATGAGAAATATGTCAATTGCAAAATTTGTGTTAAAACGACATAAAAATCATTTATGTGATTTTCTGGATCGTCACTGCCTTTAACGGATACACCTATATTGTTCATTAATTTCTCATCACCGTATTCTTTGGTGTTAAATTTATATCCATTAACAAAGTATATTGGATATATCTTGACCATTCTTTTTGGTCCCATTGCAAGATGTTTCAACCCTTCATCAATAACACAATTTCTGGGTTCCTAAATGTAATTTGTAAATCAAGTAGAAAATTCTTTACTGAGATCTCCATCTGAATGTTCATATTCATAAATGCAGTATATATAAATAAAATATTACATTAGATTATACACAGGCAAGCATGTAGAAATAAATAAAGCACTAATTGATATTTCAGATTACCTAACAAATGGTGCAACTTCAGCATAATTTAGAAGAATATAAGTGTGTGCCACAGGAAGATCTTTATCATCTAGCCATATATCTACACATTTCCCATAAGGTCGACCATGTTGTCTAAAAATAGACAACATTGTTTGCAATGATTCTTGTTCATCTCCTTCGTCATTTCGAGGAACAATTTCAAATGATATATTCATATGATCACTGTAATAATGAGAGAATAGAACGAAGCTTCTTCTTCAATGTAATATTTACATATCGAATCTTCAACTCATGCTTTTTGTCTCACTTTTTTCTTTAGATGATTCAGATATCTATGCAAAATTAATTTACATTATTTCATATTTTTAGTGCAATTAAATTAATAGGTAACATGTTTATATTTACCTCTCAAATGGATACATCCATCCATACTGGATGGGACCTCGAAGTCGTGCTTCAGTTGGAAGGTGAACAGGTAAGTGCTCTATTATATTAAAAACAACCTAACGGAAATATTTTCTCCAAATTGCAAAGCAATGTAGGAATATCTACTTCAAGTTTACGTTAACATTCCACTTTAAAGTAGTCAAAGAAAGCTCTTTGTAAAATACACAAAGCTCCGTTACTACCTTCCAAACTTTTAATGGTAGTAATTCTTTGAACATAATGGGAAATAAATGCTCCATCATAATGTGACAATCGTGACTTTTCATTCCACCCAATTTACCATTTTTGATTCAACACATCTACGAAGGTTTGATGAAATCTCATTAGGCAATCTTAACCCTTCAACCCATTTTGACACAACTTTAACTTGACTATTATCTAATTCATAACAAGCTTTGTTTTTTTTACATCATTTGGTTTCATACGAAGCTCGGGACGTTTGCATAATTTTTCTATATCGCGCCTTGATTTCAAATTATCTTTAGTCTTCCCTTTGACATTCAAAATTATGTTAAAGACATTATCAAATACATTTTTCACATTGTGCATCACATTAATATTATGACGAAGCAGAAGATGTTTCCAATATAGCAACTCCCAAAAAATAGAATGTTTGCACCAATTGTGAACAATCGATTTGCCTTCAATTTCTATTTAAACTCCAATTTCATGTATCTTTGGATAATCTTTAACCAGTTCATATATGTCTTCGCTAGACCATATCGTCGGAGGATGTTTGGTTTCTACTCTATTAGCTAAAAAGTTTCTCTTGTCTACTCTGAAAGGATGATTTACATGGAGAAAACATCGATGATAGTCAAATCATGAAATTTTCTTACCATGCGGTAAGGAAAAAGCTCATGTTTATTCCATGCAATATGGACATGCTAGATAACCAGCAACACTCCATCCTGAAAGCATTGCACAGGCTGGAAAATCACTTATAGTCCACAATAAAGAAGTAAACATAAAAAAAATAGTTTCTTCTTTGAAACATCGTATGTTTCTACTCCTTCATTCCACAATATTCTTAATTCTTCAATCAACAGTTGTAAATAAACACCAATTCCTTGTGTCGGATCTACTAGGGCAGGAACAACAACAATAAGAAACATATATTGCGTTTTCATACACATCCATGGAGGTAAATTATAAGGTGTGATGATAATGGGCCATGATGAATATTTATCACGAATTAGAAAATGGTGAAAAATCATCCGTATATAATCCTAGTCTGACATTACGGCTCTCCGCTGCAAGATTGGGATAAATTTTATCGAAATGCTTCCTTGCTTCCCCATCGGTCGGATGAGTCAATGTACCCACTTCCTTCGTTCTCTCCTTATGCCATCTCATATGAGATGCAGTTACAAAAGATGCATATAATCTTTGAAGCCTTGGAGTAATAGGTAAGTAATACATACGTTTGTATGGAAATTCCTTTCCCTTCTTCTTTCTTGGTTTATATCTTTCATGATTACATATTTTACAATTTCAAAGGTTTACATCGTCGTTCCAAAATAACATGCATCCTTTTAAACATGTATCAATTTTCTGATATGGTAAACCAAATGCCAACATAAGTTTTTTTTACTTCGTAAAGATTTTCACACATTAAATTATCGGGCGGCTTGTGCCTTTTTGTAGCTTGTACAATAGTTGTAAACTCAGCTTCAGTGATGTTGTATTTTGACTTTATCGCAATGTATTCTATGATTATCGATAGCTGAGTGCCACTTTTACAACCATCCCAAATAGATTTCTAAGCATTATCCAATACATCATAAATTTTCTTGGCTTCAATATTCGGTTCTTCAGCATTTCCTTCATCATCGTCAACTGCAACCATAGAAAGCATTGATCGTGCTGCATTTTCGACCATATTTTCAATACGGGTCGTACTAACATTTTCATTAACAACAATTTCAACCTTAGTCTCTACAGAAGTATTTGCTTCAACTTCTCCATGACGATCCCTAAAATAACACTCAAGTACAAATCCGTTTTTGCATATATGGACTTTCACAATTTCTAGTAACAAATACTTCAAATGTCTACGCTTGCTACACAGACAACGAATTTTAGATGGCTTTCATTATTACTTAAAGTAATTCAATAAAGACTTTTATACCACTATAAAAATCTTCTTTTGTTGAACCTCTCTGTCCTCTTCTTTGGTACATCCAACTCCTCCAATAAACAAAATAATCAATCATTTTTCCTATTTGAGAAATATAGGCACAAGTTCAAAAATTAATATTTATTTTCAAGAATACAAATTTGAAAAGGCTTGTTTTTATGGTCGTACAACGCATGTATGTATAATGGTTCAAAGCTAATAAAAATTTCATAAAGTTAAAAATAATTTCAAATATGACACATTTTTTTAACATAACTTTTTTCATGGTTAGACATCCTACCTTCCATTATAAACACAGTAAATATTTACCATTTTAATATTACTTCATCTCAAATGATTCAACAAAATTTCAGCAGCATTTCCCTTTTGTTTCCTGCATTGTACACAACTGCATGTACGTAGGAAACAGAAAGAAAAATGAAACCGAAATTTTGTGAATCGTATGAAACGAAGTAGTATACAAAATGTAGATGCATACTGAATTTATAACTTGTCCCATAGAAGGACCAATCCAACAAATATTCATCCAGATGAATATAAACGGTCGTTTTTTAATTTTACAAAATCGACTATTTATATAATTGTAACACCCCATAATTTTAACAACACATTAAAATGATAAATTAGGGAAAACTTAATTTAATATTCAGAATTAAGGGAAGAGGACTGTGCCATTGCGTACGTCTCGAAATTTTGGTCAAAATAGACATTTGGTTTGCATAACACGGACACCGTATGAAGAAGTTATGAAGTTTGTATACACGCGATATATATATATATATATATAGGGTCCAGAAAATAAAAATTCAGTTCAAATTTCAAAAATTATGTTGGTGGAAAAATTCTCGCCTCTGGGGTGTCACCCCTAAGCAGGGGTGTCGACCCCATAAGGGGGGATTGACCCGGGGTCGACCCCCCTAGGGCTGAGGTGGCAGTCGGTTTCAGAGGGGCTGGCAGCTATATATAGAGGTCCATTTCTCTTGTTTTCTTCATTGGAAATCATGGAGGCCAAATGCTGTCGGTGTCTGAACTGAGACAGATCCCTTCTTCAACAACGATCAACTAAAGCTAGAATTTTAGAGATTCAAGCATAGATCTACAACCCAATAAGCTTCTTTTCTAGTTCTATCTTCTTAGCCAAACACTGTGAGTTCTAGGTTACTTTTAGAATTAAATGATTAAAAGTAAAACGTGAAAGTACTGTGATTTGGATCTGTCTTGCATCATGAATCTATGCTATTCTTGGATCTCAAACTTTATTTTGCTAGATCTATTTTTATAGATCTAATTCACTTGTGGTTAGTTTATCATGTCACCTTTGTGGATCTGAACCTTTGTCAAGTTTGTGGTTAATTTGGAACTATCATTATTAGGACAGTTAAATCTTTGTCTAGATCTAGATCATCTTGTTGTGATAAATTTCAGTTATTTACTAGACATATGAATCTACTCATGCTTCTTATGACAACCTTGTTATGTTAGATCTAGTTTAATTATCATAAGTACATGGGTCTATCCTTATATGTCCACCTTATCACTATGTCAGTATGTATACATTTGTTTATGCCAGTTATGTCGGAATAATCACTATTGTCATCTTTCCATCACCTTTCCCTATTTTATGGCCAGGATACTTTATAGCCTAGGCATGCCGCCAAAAATTATGCTAATGCGTTAGTTAGGGAACGGGGGAATTATTAGAATTGGCACTACTTTGTTATTGAATATGAATATGTAAATATAATTCACTATGAACATAACTGGGAAAAAAGGGGCATGAAACCTATAACCTATCACGACATAGGTGAAAATTGGATAAGAAGAAATGCTTAGGATTACAACTAGAAATTGTAATTGCACTTATGACACAAGGTTAGGTTGCATTAGTGATGGAAGTCTGCCCGGACCCGACCAGCATATCCAGCAACCACTATTGTTGAACTTAATGTGAGAGGTCTAAGTGCACAAATACGAATTGGGCTAAGACATGAGGTTAGGCCCAACTTGTGGAAGAAGTTTGCCCGGTCCCGACCAGCATATCCAGCATCCACAAGTTGTAGGCCTAATGTAGAAGGTCTAGCCCATTATAAACCATAAATGGACATGGTAACGAATTGGACTACTTAACCAAATTTAATCCATAGGGATTGTATGATTATGAACTAAAGTTAGGGTTATGTAAAATTGGTTGAATAGTGGGTGGGTTAAGTAAATTTGACGGGGTAGGTAAAATTTAAATATAGGCCCACAAACTTAGCTTGATAAGATTATGTAATTAAAGACACCTAGTGGTAAGCATAATCAGTAGAAAGATTGGGGTTATATAATTAAAGACACCTCTTAGGGTAAATATAAGCTGTGAAAAACCTAGTGGGGGATACAAGATAAGGGGGAGAGACTGTATCACACTGTGTGGGACCCGTTTCAGTCAGTAACCTGGAGTAGGTATCAAGTAGAGTACTCTGAAATAGTTCGGAGAAGGGGCACGCTTACTGAACTGATTGTAAGAGATCCAAACGTGGAGTTCGGTGTGGGCGGCGAAAATCGACCTGGCCATGTGCGTGCTTGAGCCAGGAAGAAGGGGATAAGACAACCATGACACCTGTAGATATGGGGTTGTGCATATCAGCGGAGGGTTGCCACTTTAGGACGTGATACATCCTACGGTGGGGCCGGCACAGAGTATCTACGCGGATTAGGGAGCCGATCGATTAAGGCTAGTGGTAAGGATACTTTTGGACATATGCCTAAGTCTACCACCTTACAGTGGAAGTGATCATATCATTCTGGATATACTATTAATAGTGCAGAGCAATCATTAGAAGCATATACACCCTATCCAGTTTACCTTGTCATACCTGCCTTTTATGTAGTTATCTCTCCCTTATCCACTTTATATACTTGTCATGCTACTTTTATTTATTTACTTGCTAAAAATAACTGGACTTGCCATACTTTATGTCTGATCATTTTTGTTTCCTCTTCTTTCTTCCGTTCCCCAACCCCCCAGGTTCGCAGGGAGGGAATTCTCAGGCTTAATCAACACTCGGTTATCATCTTGCTAGAGCTGCTTTTGAAGTATAGCTCAAGTTCTTATCCCTACTATGGCTTTGCTTTTTTCCTGGGGAATTATGTTTTTTTATATATTTATGTACTCTGATGGTACAAGACAGAAGTTATATTATTGTAATGGTTTTTGTGACTTATGGTATTTTGGACAACAATGTATGATTTATGTTTGAAATAAAAATTTGAATTTCCGCTGCTATCTTATTTATATCTGTCCTATAATATTCTGAGTCTGTTTACCTATAACTCTTCACAGAACTTAATGCATTCCCTTAGTGAGTGACATTAACGGATGTGGGGTGTCCGAATAATGATCATGTACAACACTTGTCGGACGGGACCGAAAACTCTCTAAGGGATATTAGCCAATTAGATATGCGCGTTTTACTATAAAAATACAGTTTTACTACAACATAAAAATATTTTATTTTATCATATTTTCTCGATGTATCAATCAACATAAAGATAATTTACTATTATTGTCATTTTAAAGACTCAACTAGAATTTAGACTCACGGTTTTTTTGTGCATAAGTCAAAATGTGCACATTGTACTATTCCTAGCTTGTGCATTTAGTTTTTCCTATATCAATGAACAAATATTCATATTCATTTTTTTATAAATATTCATACTATGAACAAAATGGGACATATACAATGAACATATATGCGTTAGTTTTTTTTTATCAAAACACCTACTAAATTCACTTTCCCATACCACCGTCACAACAAAAGCAATGTTGTGTTACATTGGAAAAGTAACCAAAATATGCACAAATAACCAAATATTGCACATTAAAATTTCAGTTTAAGTATATCACATGAAATACGCACATAAAAGGATGCTATAGGCCACTGCAACATTATTGGAACCAATTGCTGTCAACAAAAAAACCCTAATTTTCTAATTTAAACAAATATAGGCTTAAGTAAAAACAGAATTTTAAAGGAGAACAAGAGTTTATACCTAAAATTAATCGCTCCAGAGGTTTGAGTGGAGGACCAGGAGGTTCCTACATGAAGAATTTGGTGTTTAGAGGCCAAAAAAGTCTAATTTGGGGTGGTAGGGTTTTAAAACCCGCAGCAGCAATTTGATGGCTTCAGGAAAAAATGGGGAAGAAAGAGTTCTATTTCGTATTTAACCAAAATATTTCTGATGGTTTCCGACGGCCACCTACGACCCATCGAAAGCCGTTGAAAATGATTGACGCAAGCCATAGGCCCGTTTTGTCAAAAATAACAACGTTTCTTTTAGTTCATGGCCCGAAAAGGCTACATCACTAAACCGAGGGAAGCGAAGGAAGTAAGAAAGGGAAGAGTGTGGAGGGACTCCTTTTCATTTGGGAATCCATTTTATATCAGCTACAGAAAACTCATGCCTTGGTGAACATAGGCATGCTTACATGGCTATGGATCCTACAAAGTAGAGGGTAGAAGATAGTAAGGCAACACCAGCTAAAATTACGATGCATATCCGTAGGTGTGAAAGACATGCCACAAATATTGAATGTTAAAGCATAGCTCGACATGAATATGCAAAGAATTGATTGCCTTAATCTGAGAAAACCTAGATGTTTTTGCATAGAGTCATGCTGATATGTGTAGAA
This sequence comes from Allium sativum, assembly GCA_030737875.1. Lineage (NCBI taxonomy): Eukaryota > Viridiplantae > Streptophyta > Magnoliopsida > Asparagales > Amaryllidaceae > Allium > Allium sativum. The sequence goes on along the minus strand of CM060913.1, from coordinate 703,594,164 downwards.
TCTCATCAAAGATAGCGAGCCACACATTAAATATTGACCATAACTTCTGTAAAAACCCAGATTTTTAGCTGTTAAGTTTGAATGTTTAATTTTTTTTAAATGTTGATTTGGAAATATAAATAACTCAATACTACGAGTTGGCCGTATAAACTTAAATTAATTAAAATCAAACCCGGAGTATTTCGATAGTTCATGATTTCACGATTTGAACTTCAATTGAGTTTGCCGGATCCAATATATGTCGGAATTCTTTGAAACAAGAATCTTCTGGATCTATTCGATTATAGTTTCTAATGGAAAAGACAAATCGAGATTTACCTTGTAGATTATGAATTATGTCAAAATCAAATTTTCAGAAAATCGTTGCAGAGTCGTTTATGAACCATAGCGATTTAGTTAATAAAATAAAAGGATTTTAAATAAATTGAATATAGATTTAATTCGGAATTCAAAATGTTGAATTTAAAATACAAATTAACTTATTTTAAAGTCATAGGATTCTATTTGAATATATATGTAAATAAAAAAATTATTTGATTATTCTGAAATCAGCTTATATTTTATCATTTTAATCTAACAAATAGAAACAGTCAATTTCAAATGAGCTCAGATTTCAACGAAATAATTTTTTAAAACTCGTAATGGTTAATTATTGTAAGATTTCCAGTTTTAAATCAATTGAAGTTATTTTATGACCATGTGAAATATAAATGCATATCGATTTATGTTGTGAAATTAAAACGAAGTTTTTCAAACGATCTCGGAATTCGATAAAACCAGTTCCATCGTGTATGGAATATTAAGTTATAGTAAGATTTCAATTTTCATCACTATTAGAGCTCATATGTCGTCGCTCAAGCGTGAAACTTTGGACGTAAGTTTCATATGAATATTTTAATAATTAAACTACCCTAATCCACCACTAAATAATACCGCGACTATCCCCTTCGCAGTCCATTCTCACCCGCCACGTACAAAGATGAAAATCAAAATTTGATTCTCAAACCGTAAGGAATTAGAGGAAGGCGTCAATAGGAAACTGCAGAGGATAGAGGGAGCTTCCTCTAGGTGGTGGCGCGGTGGCCTAAAACCACCTGAGTTGGCCAGAATCTGGCGATAAACAAGGAAGGGCAAGTTTTGGTTTTTCTCATTTCTGGGGCGAATAATGGCGTTTTACGTCGGGTCACCTGAAGCTTTGGGAAAGAGGGAGGAGAGGCGCAACTATTGGCACCGGTGCGGTGACCTATGAGGGTCCGTGGCGGTTGTGAGGGCAGTTTGAATGAAATCTATTCGCTCATATTTTCCTACTGACTAGGTTCTCCGGAGTGGCTGATGTGGGGGGCTGGGACAGTGGCGAAGGCGGTTGTAACAACACAAAAAATCAGAATCAAGTAAAAAAATTATTTTAAGGAAATTTTGTTAGGAAATGGGTCAGAATTTAAAAATTCCATTTTTAAATAATAACTAAGCCCTTAAAAATAGCCGTTTTGCAAACCACCTCTGTTTTTGACGAAACCACTTTTGTTGGATCCGGAATGTCAAATTATTGTTAGTTTTAAAATTCCATAATTTTTGGAATTAATTTGTGAATGTGGTAAATCAAAACACATTGGGTAATTTCTATTGAATTGGATCAATCATTAAAAAGACCATTTTTCAAACGATCTCCAAGTTCAACGAAATTAATTTTGTTAGGAACGTATCGTCAAAACATAGCTAGATTTATTTTTCGGGAATTTTTGGAATCAGTATGTGGCCCCAGTAAATTAAAATGTACGTTCAAATTTAATATTGAGCCTCATATATTTTAAATTAAGGAAAAACAGACTGAAACAGTCGAATGGGCTTACGAAACATAGTCCATTGTGTCTGGAATGGGGGTATTTAGCTAGGGGCGACAATTGTTGGGCTTGATTAGGTGTTCATATGGATTAACGGGCCTTTTTGAAATCAAGGAATTAAATAATTCAATTATAAATGCTCCTGCCAATACATAAATTCCATAACCCTAATTAGAAAGCCGCCGCCTCTAAATGTCAACGCAGTAAACAACTCCAATCTTCTTCCCCCAATAACTCGCGATTCCCTCAATAAGATTCAAGGAATCTTCAGAGAAATTTGTAGAGAATTTCGAGATCTACAAGTCCGTATAAATTGTAATTTATCGGTTCGAGTTGGGCTTGAATCACCTGCCTGAAGTCACGCTACCTCACCTTCCTTTTCACCGCCGTGCCGCCGCCGAGATGGGTCCCACCACCACCGAACGACGCTCCCCTCCAAGCTCTACGCTGTGGTATCACCTGATCATCTTCAAACATCAAGGATCGAGCGAAATTTGCAGACCTAGTTTTGAACCCTCTCTTGAAAATGTCGGCCTTAACTGATAAATGAAGAAGAAGGGTAAAATTTTAATTAATTATTATATTAATTAATTTTAAAATGTAATGAACCTTTAAAAGTACACAACTTTTTGATACGATGTCGAAATCACATGAAACAGGAACCATTGTGATCGTGACAACGTCTTCTACATTCTATAAGAGACTGGAATATATTTGGAACTCTCTACGAATTACGAAGGAGTAAAACCCAATGTGAGATTTCTAAATTTAAAATAAAATTGATTGTGATTGTGATATTAAATATAAATATATTTATATATGCTATATAAAATACATATATGAGTTGTATAAAATTGGGATTGATTGATTGTGGTTGTGATGAATTGTTGAATTACTTTCATGTTTGAATAAAAATGTTTAAACAATAAAAATTACATTTCTATTGTACGTAGGAATCATGAAAAAGATTCATTTTGAATAAAAATGTTTAAACAATAAAAATTACATTTTTATTGTATGTAGGAATCATTAAAAAGATTCATGTTGAATAAAAATGTTTAAACAATAAAAATTACATTTTATCATATGTAGGAATCATTAAAAAGATTCATGTTTGAATAAAATTGTTTAAACAATAAAAATTACATTTTTATGGTATGTAGGGATCAATAGAAAGATTCATGTTTGAATAAAAATGTTTAAACAATAAAAAGTACATTTTTATTGTATGTAGGAATCATTAAAAAGTTTGAATAAAAATGTTTACACAATAAAAATTACATTTTTATTGTATGTAGGGATCATTAAAAAGATTCATGTTTGAAAGAAAATGTTTAAACAATAAAAATTACATTTTTATTTTATGCAGGAATCGTTAAGAAGATTCATGTTTGAAAGAAAATGTTTTAACAATAAAAATTACATTTTTGTTATATGCATAAACTAATAAAAGAATCATATGTTGAATTATTTTGTTAGACAAAAACATCATCTTTAACATATTAGTGAAGTATTAAAAATAGTCATATGTTAATTTACATTTTTGTTAGATAAAAATGTCGTTAACATGTTAGTGAAGTATTAAAAATAGCCATATGTTAATTTACATTTTTGTTAGATAAAAATGTCGTCTTTAACATGTTAGTGAAAATAAAATAAACATGTGTCGAAATGTACTTTTATTCATTAAAAATATCATTTTAAACATGTGTAGGAAGTGGATAAAATTCATATGTGCTGAAATATGTTATTATTCATTAAAAATATCATTTTTAACAAGAATATGAAATGTATAAAATTTACATGTAATGAAATAAATGTTTGTTTGTTAAAAATAAATTTTTTAACGTATATATGGAGTGAATAAAATTATTTAAAGATCAAATGGTTTTGAAACCTTCGAACGAATTTATAATAAATATATATATATATATATATTAAAATAAAATGAATAGCGTGGTAGTTCACGTTTTGGAATCATAATTTTAAACGAATATACCGAGAGATCTGACCGTCGGATTTTCCCAAAACGGGAACCGTTGGATTCGCTTTGGAAAGATCTTTCCAACGGTATCAACTTTGTTAAGATCCAACAGTTAGATTTTTAGAAATGTGTAATTCAAATTTAAATAAAAACATCGCTAGGGCCGCGTAATGACCTGAAACGTCGTTCGAATTAAATGTGCTATTTTTATATAAATGAAAATAGCGATAAATCGTTGTAAAATATTATGAACGATATGGAATGGAAATAAACCAATTTCCCTTGGTTTATAAAATAATATGGACGGTTAAATTTATTTGACATTAATATATAGGATTGAATTAAATTTAACCAAAGAAAGAAATGATTCGAATTATATATATTCGAGGATTATTTGAAAAGGCTGAGTTAAATCTCATTTCAAATAATTGTACGATGATTAAAAGTCGAAGGCATTGAAGATGGTGGTTGAAGACCGACGATCTTCGCATCGAATGGATGACTACTAATGCCCTGGATTGGCTAATTCCCAGAAAGGGGTTAAATTGGTAGTTGTCTGAACGTACTTGTCAATTGTCCAGGTATGCAAGGACATCTCTTCCGTATTGTACATATGGAACGAGGAATAAGGTATCTCCGGTTTAGTTCAGACCCAAAACGGACTTGTAAATGGATGTGTGCCTGACTGTGCATTTTATTCTGTGTTGATTGATCTCTATTAAATGTATATCTATTTAGTGGCGGAGAATTTATTCTCTTGCTTAACACCCTTCTCTGAGATGTACGAGCTTATATATCGATAGACATCAATCGCATGACATGAATTGTCAATGTGGAATGCTAAGATGCATATGATCAAGGCTTTTATTAAAAAGCTGAGCCTTGTGATTGATGATCAAAGCACAACTTTAATTAGCATAGCTTTGTGTATAACGTTAATTCGCGAGCCTTGCGAGCCTCACACCCTGGTAAGAGTCAGAAACGGGATAAAGGAATGCAAGGAGCGCATGTCGTTTCTTTCTAGCTAGAAGTGGTGTCATGGTATAGAGCCCAGACATTTTTACTTATGTGGATAATGGATTGCGAGGCCTCAAATTTTTGTTGCCACTAGCCAAGTGGTAGGTCCGATAGGACCGAGAAACGTGTGTTCAGGAATAACTAATCCACTAAAGTATGTGTGGACCAGCCCTAATTAAAGGATCCAAAGGTTCACTGTGGGGGATCTTGGGTCATTTTGCTAGAGGTGATCCGAATTGGTAAGGAGACCATCCCTTGCCTTGACTCATGATGGAAACCCAATCTCCCATACAACATTTCAGATTTGATTGAAAACCTATATATGGCGACATAGTAAGATGGGTACTATGCCGTCTATGATTGATACATTTATATTGAAAAGTGTTTTAAACTGAATACACTCTCGTAATAATATCAAATGATTTTATTTTATTCATATCAAGCATTTTTGACCTTTATAAGGTAAAAATCTATCCTCCGGTTTGCGTTGCGTTGTGTGATTGGACTTGAGTCTTATAATGGTTTCATTTTTTCTAAAAAGCATTGCGTTGTTTACAAGATTTACTTTATTTTATGCACTGGCAATCCAATGGAGTAAACCCATTCCGCGTTAGCAACGTGGTCCTGTGATTAGCCTTATTATTAAATAAGTTAAGTAAGATTTCTCATATGAGTCCCATGACTGACTCGTAGTTTGTTTTCACTTGCAAACTCGGGTGCCCTTATTTTATATGGGCAGCCAAGTAAACTGGTAGTAGGCTTTATTTTGGATATGCACCGTAGCATGGGGTGCTATTTTGGATGAAGACGAAGAGTATCTTTTATTTTAGACATTTAGACATCACCTTATTTATGCTATATTTGATGATGTTCTAGACTTATTATCTACTTATTGGAACCTTTTATGTACTAAGTAGTATCCTGTATCTGTGCAACTCTGATTATGATGGCATTTATGATTCCGTTGTCATGATGATAAATATTATTCTATGATTTCATGTGTTATGCTATTATATGTAATCTGTTTATGTGATAAATGTATTATATTCCAATGATTATCTTTGCCACGGTGGGACGGGGGTTTGGGTTGTCAAAAGGTGGTATCAGAGCTTAGGTTAACCTTAGCTCCGAAGTTTAACACATTTAAAACACCTCATCAAAAATAGAATTAGCAGTATTCTATGGCGAGTAACTCATTAGAGATAGGATTAGTAACATCCTAGAATCAGAACAGCAGAATAGCATAATAACTTGATCATCACATCATTATTCATGCATATATCTTTTTGCTTTTACCATCCCGTAAGATATCTTTTCTGTTGGCCTAACTTTTTCTAAAAATTTGCAGAACTAACAAAACATGAGTGCTAGAGGAGGAGGCAGGACTAGGAGTGGTCGAGGTGGAGGAAGGGGAATATTCCTATTGTTAATGAACCTGTAATACAGCAGCAACCCCCACCACCAGTGTTTGATCTTGATAAAGTGGCTAAGAAGTACAAGAATTTGGGTGACATGCTATTCACTGGCCGTGGAACAGTAACCGAGGCTCAAGCTTAGTTAAAGACGTGCGAACGGATCTTCGCGGGCCTACAGTTAGAAGAAAATAGGAAGAGGTTCATGGCATCTTGGCTACTTAAGAATGAGGCTTTGATATAGTGGGAAACAACGATTATTGGCGATCTTGATGTTGACATGATATAGGCTAAGTTCAAAGAAATCTTTATTGAAAAGTTTATCCCTAAAAAAGAAGTCAAGCGCTTGCATGATGAGTTTCTAATCTCCTTCAAGGAGATCGAACCATATACGAGTATGTGAAAAGATTTGAAGAGCTCTCCCGCTATGCACCCGAATTGATTCAAGACCCACTTCAGAAGAGCAAGCTATTCATAAATGGTCTTTTGAAAAAGTACCACAACCGAGTGACTGCACACATCAAACTTCCATTCACTAAGGTGATTGAAATGGCTTGTAGGTACGAAAAAATTGACAAGAAGAATTCTCAGGCAGACCGCGAGAGAAATCAAGCTAGTACCAAAAGAAAACATTATGGTAAGAAGTTCGAGGCGAGCAAGACTGAAGCCGCTAAGCCTCAAGAGAATAGAAAAGCAAAGGTTAAATGCTTCAACTGCCAACAATTCAGACATTATTCTAGTGAATGCAATGCTCCAAAGAGGCAAAAGACAAATCAATCAGGCCGGAGTCAGAATTCTCGTGATCTGAGGGAGTCCTTCAATTGCCATAAGAAGGGAACATCAAGCCAAACTGTCCGTTGCTGAAGAGTTCCCTAGTGGCTCATGTGTATGATAGAGCAAGTGCGCTAGCTTCATCAGAAGGAGCAGGTAAACCAAATGTTTTGTAAGGTACCCCTACTATTAAAAATATTCCTTTTACAGTATTATTTGACACTGGTGCATCACGAAGTTTCACTTTAAGTAACACGGTTAAGAAGTTAAACTTGAATCCAAGAGATCTTAAAGAATCAATTAGTGTTCATAATCTGAAAGGAGGTTCTCTTGTTCTCGATTTATATTATAGAGTGCCTGTTTCTTATTCCTATTTCTGGTTCCCTTTTAATTTGATCGTCATGAATTTTTCCGAATTTGATATCATACTTGGACTGGATTTGTTAGTAAAGTATAAGGCCGAGGTTAGATGTGCAAAAGAGTAGTTAAAATTAAAACCAAATTTTGAGATATTATTGTTATACCATGCGATGGCTTAGAAACTGATAGAAAAGAATTTTGGTCTGCTCTAGACGTTACTCCTACTTCTATTGAGAATATTCCTATAGTTAAAGATTATGAAGATGTGTTTGAAAAAGTTGATAGCTTACCTCCGCGAAGAGAAATTGACTTCAGGATCGATTTAATTATGAATGCAAGGCCAGTTGTGCACGCTATTCGAAGAATGACATTGAAAGAAAAGAAGAACTGAGTAATCAAACCCAACAATTTTTATTGAAAGGTCTGATCAGGCCTAGCATTTTGAATTAGGGTGCAGCGGTAGTGTTTGTTCCACAGTCAGACGGTACTCTCAGATTGTGTGCGGATTACCGGGACCTCAATAAGTAGACACTAAAGAATAAATATCCATTACCGCGTATTTGTGATTTATTAGATCGCTTAAATGGAGCGCAAGTGTTTTCAAGAATGGACCTTGCTACAGGTTTCCATCGATTGCGTATTGCCGAAGAATGTGTTCCTTTGACAGCTTCCAGAGGTCCCGACATATTTGATGAGTGGTTAGTAATGTCGTTCGGCTTATGTGACGCTCCTGCTTATTTTGTCGATTTAATGAATAGAGTATTCCGTGATGCCTTGAATAAATTTGTGCTAGTTTTCATTGACGAAATTTTAATGTTCTCTAAGTCAACTACCGAGCATGCGAAGCATTTGGAAGAAGTTTTGGAAATTCTGAGAAATAATGTATTAAAAGCTAAATTTTCTAAATGCATATTCTGGCATGAAGAAGTAAAGCTCCTGGGTCATGTAGTATCGAGGAAAGGAATTTCAGTAGATCCAGGCAAGATCACAACCATTTGAGATTGGAAGCAGCCTAGCACGCCTACAGAAGTCAGAAGTTTTCTAGGATTGGCTGGCTATTATAGAAAATTCATTAAAGATTTTTCAAAGCTATCTAGTCCATTAACGAAGCTTACCAAGAAGCACATATGGTTTAATTGGACGCCTGAATGTGAGGCAGCTTTCCAAGAGCTGAAATTAAGGTTGACTACTACTCCAGTGTTGACTATTATTGATGGCAATCATGATTTGATAGTCTATATAGATGCTTCTCTTGAAGTTATTAGTGCGCTATTAATGCAAAGAGGCCAAGTGGTTGCTTATGTTAGCTGTCAGTTGAAGCCGCATGAGAAGAGATATCCTACTCATGATCTTGAGTTGTTAACCATCGTGTTTGCTTTGAAAATATGGAGGCAGTATCTTTTTGGTGAGAAGTTCGAATTATACACAGATCTTTAGTTACTAAAGTATCTGTTCACCAGAAGGACTTGAATTTGAGGCAGCGACGTTGGTTAGAATTTCTTTCTGCATACAATCTAGATATTTTGTATACTCCGGGGAAAGCCAATGTTCAAGCTGATGCGCTTAGCAGAAAGAATGCATTATCGTTAATCTCATTATTACGCCTTCATTAATTTATAAGATATCTGTTCTTCAGAAATACGATAAGTTTATTCAGATGATCAGCGATCGAGTTCAAAAAGGCAAAGTTTCAAGCTTCCAAATTGATTGCAAGGGAACTCTTAGATTGCAAGGGAGAATCTGTGTTCCAGATATTCCCGAGCTCAAAAGAGAGGTAATGGATGAATGTCGCAAATCTAAATTTAGTATCCATCCAGGAGTAAGTAAGATGTATGACGACCTTAAGCACACATTCTGGTGGAAGGCGATGAAAAGAGACATTTCTATATATGTTAGCAGGTGTTCTACTTGCCAACAAGTCAAGAGTGATTAGCGGAAACTCGCCGGATTGTTATAGCCATTAGATGTTCCAGATTGGAAGGGGTATCAAATTTCCATGGATTTCATTGATGGTTTTCCTAGAACCAAGAAAGGAAATGATAGTATATGGGTGATCGTAGATCGTTTCGCGAAGACCGGCCATTTTATTCCTGTGAAGTCTACTAGAACAGCTCAAAGTCTGGCATAGATTTATTTCAAAGAAATCGTTAGACTACATGGAGTTCCCAGTTGTAATGTTAGTGATCATGATCCGATATTCGCTAGTAAATTCTGGGAAGCATTCCAAGAGGAGGTGGGGACAAAGTTAGATCTGAGCACCGCATATCATCCTCAAACGAATCGTATACTAGAAGACTTGTTGCGGGCATGTATTCTTGATTTTGGCGGATCGTGGGAAGATCACTTACCTTTGGTTGAGTTTTCATATAATAACAGTTATCAAGCAAGCTTTAAAATGTCACCATTCGAAGCATTGTATGGCAGACCATGCAGATCTCCTGCATGTTTGGTAGAACTAGGCAATCGACTAGTATTGGGTCCCGACATGATTCGAGAAGCTTCAGATAAAGTCGATTTCATTAAGAAGTGACTACAAACAGCTTAGAGCCGACAGAAGAGTTATGCCGATTGTAGAAGAAGAGATTTAGCATTTGTTGTTGGTGATTATGTATATTTGAGAGTTTCTCCGATGAGAGGAGTAATCCGATTCGGGAAAACAGGGTAGTTGGCGCATAGATTTATTGGTCCATTTCTATACTCGAAAGAAAGGGAACTCTTTCTTACAGGGTTCAGTTACCAGACTAGTTACTTGGAGTACATGATGTATTTCATGTGTCTCAACTTCGAAAGCATGTACATGATCCAGACTTAATTGTAGAGGAAGCCGCGCAACAAGATTTGGATATTACTCCAAAATTAGCAGCGAGAAGAGAGCCACTGAAAATTATTGGCGAGTTCTGAGAAACAAGAAGATACATTTAGTCAAAGTGCAGTGGGGCGAAGATCCTAGAGACTATACATGGGGAAGAGAAGATTGCATTAAGCAGGCTTATCCCAAGTGTAGAGTGGACATCCCTGATTAGCTCTTGTGTTGAGGCACATTTACAATATATTCTACTTCCTTATTGTTTCCTACTTTACTATTGTTTCCATTTCGGGGATGAAAAGTTTTATGTAGGGGAGATTGTAACAACCCAGAAAATAAAAACCAATTTAAAAATTAATTTTAAGAAAATTTTGTTAGAAAATGCATCAGAATTTAAAAATTCCATTTTTAAATAATAACAAAGCCAATCGAAGAATTTTTTAATCTTCCTTGCTAGTGGCATCTACCATGACCTCTAATCCAACCTCTTCCTCTTTCATCTTCAATCAAGCCTTCCCACCACTCCCTTCCTGACCACCTGATCCACCACCCCTAGTCAATCCGTCCTCTGTCAATCCTTTATCTGAATCTCACGCTACCAATCCAGATCTTTTCCAATATGTAACTCCTGATCCTCCTTTGGATCCAAATCCGTCATTTATTCCTATTGTTTCCAATCTTAATTCATCTGGATCTGTGATACATCTTGATAATCCTCTAAAAAAACATTTTGATCCTAACTCTCTAAGAGACATTTCCGCAAAAACCTCAGTCCTATCTCAATCCTTAACGTCGAACACCTCTATTTCTAATCCGAAAGCAGTTAAATTTGATTTTGCATCAATGTTCAAATCTCTACCTCGAAACATTGGTTCCTTCAAGACGATCCAATATGATATTCCTCGTGATGGTAAGAAAAAGCTGATTACTGAACAAGTTGAGAATGCTGGTCTAAATTATTGGAACGAATACTTAGTGGGTTTCTTCTTGGATGGTACGTCGTCTTATAGTTTTGTTGTCAATTTCTTGCACAAATACTGGAAACTACAAGGTGAAGTCAAGATGGGTTCAATTTCTTGTTCAAATTCTCGAATGTAATAGATAGGGAGAAAATCATTCACGCTAACCTCATCTTCATTAAAGGAAGGATGTTTATTATAACTAATTAGGATCCTACTTTTGGTAGCTCACAATCCCAGATTAGAAAAGTACCAATCTGGATTCATCTTCACAGAATTCCACTCTTACTTTGGACATTACCTGGTATCAACTGGTTGGCCTATCATATAGGAAGACTCATCTATTTTAATGGAAGCACAAAGAAACTGCAACGCTTTAAATATGCCAAAGCTCTAGTTGAGATCAATCAAGACTTTGAACTACCTGACAGCATAATTGTTGATGAATTGGGTGTAAATTGTCCTTCAGTGAAAGTGTCTTATGACTGGAGGCCATCAATTTGTATAATATGTAAAGTGTTTGGATATAATACCTTGGAGTGTGAACACAATGATGAAGTTGAGGAAGGTTAGAAGATTGAAACAAAAGTGCATTTTCATGAAAATGCTAGTTATATTATGAGGAAAAAACACATTAGAGAAAGGATAGAAAAGAAATGCAATGAATGGAATGATGTTATCTCGAGAAAGAAGAAGGTTTGGGTTAGAAAAGCAGCAGTTGAACAAGAAACAAACGTGGAAAACAGCAATCCAGGTGATCCCAAAGTTAATGCAAACGTGGAAAACAACAATCCATGTGATCCCAAAGTTAATACAAACGCGAAAGTTCATATTATGGAAAATTTGGATGATGTGATAATTGTGGACAGTAGTGGTATAGTGCATAAGAATAGTGAAGCTGCTGAAGAGTTTAATGTTGCAAAAGATAATTGTTTCTCTGATCTGGCGGCTAAGAATTCGATCAAAGGCAAACTAATCATTGATGTTAATGGTACCATAATGGATGAAATCAATTTGCATAATGCCTTCTCTGCTATAGATGACATGTCAGCCATTGAAATTCCACTAGACACTAACATTGGTGCATCTAATGTTGAAGTTTCTACATCAACTTCTCAACCTTCAACTTTTGATTCTTCTGTGTTTAATGTCCATCCAAATTCTTTTTTTAGCATTAAGCTCAAGACACTACACTCTTCACCATATGCCCACCTTTCAACACCTCCTCATAACACTCATCCTCTTCCTCTGAAAACCACCGATAGCAAATTCCCTTTAAAATCTTAAGAGATCATTTCTCATGGTAGCAAAAAAAGAAGAGGGGTAGAAAGAAGAGATTGCAAGCCTCCGAAAATACTACTTTTAATGATCTCAATGATGGAATTGATTATTCAATCACTGACATTCATCCCTCAAGAAGTAACAAGTTACCATCCAAACGACATACTAGGAAGCATCCTACCCCGCTAACCTCCCCACTTTGTCAATAAAGATGCATAAAATTGCCTTTTGGAATATTCGTGGATTGCATTTGGAAACCAAGCTAGGTGACATTAGAGCTTTCATTAGAAATAAAGGTGTACAACTTATTTTCCTCTCTGAAACCAAACTAGATTTGAAACTGACCAAGTTAGCAGCATCTTTTATTTCTTATGGTTGGCTCTATGAGCATAATCTCGACGTTGCCAACTATGGAAGACTTCTAACTATTTGGAACCCTGCCTTTTTTCATTTAACAAAACTTGCCTCTTCTGATCAATTCCTTCATTTCAAATGTACACACTTGCCTCTAATTCTTGTTTTCATCTTACGTCTGTTTATGCACAAAACGGTGTGTCGCTTCGTCAAGTTTTTCTTGATATTCTTCCATCCTAGAACTCGAATGTGCCTTGGATTGTCGGAGGTGACATCAATTGTATGTATTCATCTTCCCAAAAAACTGGTGGCTGTCCTCTTACTGTCAAGGAAATTTCACCTCTTAATCAAGCTCTTATTAACTCTTGTCTCATTCCCATTAGCAACACTGTTTGAATATACTTGGAGAAATAAAAACAAATCAAATCCTCCTACACGCTGTAAACTTGATCATAATCTTTGCAAACATTCATTTCATTAACTTTGGCAAAATTCCCATTATGAAATTCTTCCACCCTCCTTATCTAACCATTGTCCTCTTCTTCTTCATTGGGGAAATGTAAATGCCATTAACAAGGATTTTCCTCTTTTAAATTTTAGACTAAGCATGCAGATTTTTCTCAGATTTTATTGCAGGTATGGATGCAGCATTCTAATGGCAATCCATTGCACCGGCTTCTTCATAAACTCAGAGCTCTGAAATTTAATTTTATAGCCTGGTCAATCCATACTTTTGGCTAAAGAGCTAAATAGTCTTCTACTATCAGACATGAACTACACGGAATTCAAGAAGAAATCAACAAATATCCTTATAACACAAATCTTCTAAGGACTGAGTGTGAGCTACAAAATAAATTGAAGTCTGCTCTTAATATGGAAATCCAAGGTTTGAAACAAAATGCAATGCTTAGAAGAGAACGTGAAGCTGACAGAAACACCCGTTACTTCCATAACTCAATCAAGATAAAGAGATTTAGAGATTCAATTCATTCCATTTATGACATGCATGGTATCTCACAAATTAATAAGGATGGAATTAATAAAGCTTTTTTTGATTATTTTTCCTCAATCCTTGTAGCACCATCTACACCTACTAATGTACAACTTCTCTTCATTGTCATAATTATTTCTTTTACTGATGAACAATCTCATGCTATGGTCCGATTAATAGATGGTGATGAAATTAAAGCTGCGGCCTTTAGCTTCGATGCAAACAGCTGTGGAGGTCCTAATGTGTTCAATTCCTACTTCATTCAACATTCCTAGTCTATAATTGGTGATGACATTATTTCTGCAATTCAATACTTTTTCTTGAACAATGTGTTACCAAAGAGTATTAATGCTATAGCTATTACGCTCATCCCAAAAATTTATAATCCTGGATCAATCTCTGATTTCAATCCAATTTCTTGTTGCAATATTCTTTATAAAATAATTTCCAAAATTCTTGCAAATAGACTACAAGCTGTTCTACCATCAATCATCTCTATGAATCAATCTGCGTACATTAAGGGTAGATCTATAAGCGAGAATATTCTGTTAACCCAGGAATTGTTATATGGCTATAAAAGGAAATATATTTCTCCAAGATGCACGATCAAATTAGATATTAGGAAGGCTTTTGATTCTGTGTCATGGTACTCCATTCTTGCAGTATTAGCACGTATGAATTTTCCTTTGTCGTTCATTGCCTGGATACATACATGTATATCGACACCCACCTACTCTATCATTAGAAACGGCAGGCTACACAGTTATTTTGAGGGAACTACAGGTGTTAGACAAGGTGATCCGATCTGTGCATATTTATTCATCATCGTCATGGAGTTACTAAATTGTTTAATTAAGGAGCAGATTCAGAATGGTAATTTGGAGTTACATCCCAAGTGTAAGAATCCCATAATCTCACATTTACTCTTTGCGGATGATTTGATTATCTTTACTAAACCAACCATTAGGAATATTCAATGCATTTTTGATATTTTTGCTCACTTCCATGGCATTACTAGTCTCAAAATCAACATAAAAAACTCATATCTTGACAGCTAGTGTGCCTACTGAAATGAAAATTGAATAGCCAATTTTTCTGGTCTTACTGAATTAACCTCTAATACTTTTTATCTCGGTATGCCTCTGATTTGCTCGAGGCTGACTAAGGAAAATTGCATGCCCTTGTATGAAAAAATCATTAACAAATTATTGCAATGGCCTTCTTGTAAACTTTCTCAAGCTGGTAGGCTTACAATTGTTCAGTCCATAGCCAATCCAATGACCAGTTATTGGTATAGACACTACATGTTGCCTGCAAAGCTTATTGATATGATTACCTCTGCTCTAAACAAGTTTTTGTGGAACGGAGACCCGTTCTTAAAAAAGCTTATTCCATTTGCATTTCATAAATTATATGATGATAAGAGATTGGGAGGTCTTGGCATAACAAATCTGTATATGTGGAACAAAGCTGTTATATCTACTTACTTTGAGAAATTGTTTTCTAATGAGAAGGGTCTATAGGCACTATGGATTCATGGTAATTTAACTGGTAGCAAGAATTTTTAGACCATGTAAATCCCTCAAAGTTGTATCTGGAGTTGGAGGAACATTCTAAAGCATCGAGACACTTTCAAGAGGTATATTCAGTGTAACTGGAGATCTAGCGTTAATCTTTCTTTTTAGCACAGCCCTCGGGCTAAACTAGGTTTAATTCTAGGTGAAGTTGTCGACTATAATGTTATGCTGAATTCTGGTATTCCTTAATATGCTCTTATTGCTGACTATATTCATGATGATGCCCTTGTACTTCCCTATTCCAGTTCATCCATTCTCGGAGAATTTTGGCATGAAATCACTGACTATTTCAGTTTCTCTGGAGATAAGGGATTGCAATGGATGGGTAAAGATCATACGATCAAAGTGGTGTATAACCTCCTGATTTATTCAAGGCAAACCTTCACTTGGCACTCAAGAATATGGAATTGTGGCAACTCTGCCAAAGAAAACCTCCTACTCTGGAAGATCATGGCTAACGCAGTCAACACCAAAAGTAAACTTTTCTCTTATGGCATCATTTCAGATGATGGTTGTGTTTTGTGCAACTTCCACGCTGAATGTAACACCCCGTATTTTCTGTGATCGTATAAGTAACAAATCAGAGAATACTTAATTTTTAAAATAAGAATTAAGGGAAATGGGTTGCGCCATTGCGTTCATCTCGAAATTCTGCTTGAAAACGAGTCCGAGTTTTTGAGAAACGGAGTTCGTATGAGGGAGATATGGCCCTCCGAAGTTTCATAGAATTTCAGAATCGAAAACAGCTCGAAATTCGAATTCGAAATTCGAATTCAAACCCAGAAGCGGGCTGGGCAGGAAATTTCCCACCCAGGACCCAGGTCAACTGGGTGGTCGACTGGGTAGTCAACCTCCCCAGGGCCAGGTCGACCATAGTGTCGACCTGGGGGGACCAGGTCGACCATAGTGTCGACCTAGGTGTCGACCTGCTCCCGAAACCCACTTTCTGAACCTGATGCATTCTGGTGTATTTAGACTCGTTTTTTGTCTAGATTCGTCCGCCTAGTCATATTTAAACACCCCCTGACCTCACTTTCTCTCCAAACAATTTCATTCTGTCTATATTCTGCCTCTGTTCTAATTAAAAATAAAAATGGCATTGCTACCCTGCTGGATTCAAAACTTGGACTGATGCATCTTCTTCCAACCTGAATAGAATTAGAAGCTAAATCAAATTTCAAATCCAAGTTTAGAGCTTCAACAACAATTCAGTCTTTCTGCATTAACACTAGTTTATTATCCTTTCTTAAAACCACGAAAGGCAAGTACAGTTATTTTCCGCTATAAACGTTAATTATGATTGTGACATGAATTGTAAATCTGAATTTGAGGTCATGACAATTATGTTCTATTTAGATCTATCTTATTCTGTATCTCTTTCTTCTTTCTGTTCTATAGCCAGGCTACAACGAGCCTGCGCCTCATCTCATAAGAGATTAACGCACGAACGTTAAAATGTTTGGGACAAATAATGAATGATGCATAATTGGACAGGACTGATTCGAGGACATGACATAAAATCTGAGGCATATAATAACATATGACTTGAGATTGAGGCATAAAATATATTGGACTTATGACTTGGGATGCGGGGCGTAGATTTAACCGTAAACATGAAATTAATTTAGATACATAGTACATGTTGTAATCTTGATCTGTAATTAATTTGAGAAATAAACATATGTTAGATCTAGATCTGTTCATACTAGGTATGATAATCTGCGATTTGGGAGAAGAGAAATTATATGACAACTTGAAACTTGGGGCATAACGCATGTTTTAAATCAAGGTCTGATGTTAGAGTTTAAAGATAATTTACAACATGTTATGCATGAATAGGTAATGCATGTTGAGGACATACTACATTTTATAGTTTAGAAATCTAGATTTTTGGACATATTCTTTTATGTAAAAATTCATGACTTGAAAAAGGGATATGTGACTTAGGCGTAAAGACCTATACAAAAATAGGATAACTATTAATGTGAATGCACCTAAATAAGGGTTTTTGGATATCTAGCAATATAGGCTATAATCTGGCATAATTCATATTGTTTATCGTGATTTATGGAGAATATTCTGTACTGTGTAATGTTTGATTAGGAGCATATGTGGCAAGTGAGTTTAGGCGAAATTTTTGTGTAGGCAAGATATGGTATATATATATATATAATCTACTAAATCTGTTATATTTCCTAAACTGCTAATTAGATTTAATTGCCTAATCTGCTAATTATGTTAACTTGCCTTATCTGCTAAATCTGCTAAATAGCCTAATCTGCATGATCTGTTATCTGTTTAATCTGTTGAATGACGTAATCTGTTAGAACTAACGTGAGACCTAACGTGAGAGGTCTGTGCATTAATTAATTCAAATCTGGGATAAATATGATGTCTAAAACGTGTTGGGTGGATAGGGTTGAACCAATTGGACTAATGAGTTTAACAAACCTGTCCGTGAATCTGTAGGCCCAATTGCAAAGTTAGACAAATCTGTAAATCTGTTAAATCCGTATATCTGATCTGTTAGTCTGAAAACTTGTCTGATCTGTGAACTAGTTGATCTGAACTCTGTATGTCTGAACTTGTAAAACAATTAATCTGAAATCTGTTAGTCTGGAGACACAAGGTTAGGAGGGGAATTACTTGTGTCATCTGTTGTTTGGGACCCATATTAGTCAGTAACCCTTTCTGGTATCAAATCTTTGACCCAACAGTAGGTAGGATCCGCGCACGCTTACTGAACTAATTATAAGTGGTTCATTCTGATAATGGCGAGGGGTGTTGATGGTGGGTTCCAACCGGGTCATGTGCGTGAATGGATCCCGGTCAGCCTCTGAGGATGTAAGACGCCGTGACATCTGTAAATAGGCCTGTGCCAATTGGTTGTCACTTTAGGGAGTGATACACCCTATCATGGAGCCGACACAGGGTATTTATGTATTAGGGAGCCGTTCGCTTGGGGTAGGGTTTTAGGGTACACTTAGTTCTGTCTGTTTCTGTTGGTACCGTCTGTTTCTGTTGGGTGGCAACACCTGTCTGCGTGGTACCGTCTGTTCGAGTGGTAATGGCCCATTTACTAGTGTACACATAATTCTACATTCCGTTTCCGTAGGGATTAATCTGTTTCTTTCTATTTCTGTTCTAGTGGTAAAGGCCCATTATTAACATTTTGTTTCTGTCTGTTTCTGTTCGGGTGGTAAAGGCCCATTATTAACATTCTATTTCTATCTGTTTCTGTTCGGGTGGTAAAGGCCTATTATCCGCATTTTGCTTCTGTCTGTTTCTGTTCGGGTGTTAAGGCCCATTATTAGCTTTCTGTTTCTGTGGAAATTATTCTGTTCCTGTTTCTGCTTCAGTTTAGACATTAGGGTGACACGTAATCATGTTATACTAGTGTTAGTGCAGAGAAATGAAAAGTAATATTATTCTGTTTCTTCTGTTTAACCTAAGTACATATGCTGCTCCTGTTACTGTTATACTCATCCAGTTTTATTTGCATGCCATGATTATTATTATCTGTTCATATGCTGAATGTCACTGGACTTGCCAGACTTTATGTCTGACCTTGCTTGTTTTCGCCCCTTTTCTTCCATTTCCCCCCAGGTTTTCCAAGGAGGGAATACTTTAGCTTGATCCGGATTTCTTCTGCTTGAAGTACTCAGAGTGCTTAATGTATGGCTTGACTCTTTATGGCAGCTTCTGTGGGGATTATGACTTTAAAGTTTTGTACTCTGATGATTTTTCTGAACAAGACTGATATTTATGTACTTGAGTTTTTGGTAAAGATGTAACAAAACTGATTTCTGTTTTCCGTTATAATAAAGTTATAATTTCTCAAGTATTGTTTATCTGTCTTGTAAATTTCTGTTCTGTCTATTAAAACGCTCTACCAAAGTTAAGGCATTCCCTTTGTGAGTGACCTTAATGGAGGTGGGGTGTTACACTTGGTATCAAAGCTGTAGGTTACCAGATTAGATTAAAAGAAAAGTTTTTGAAAACTATTTTCAAAAAGGATTTAAAAGGAAGTATTTTCAAAAATAAAGTTTATTTTGAAAAACATAATCCCCAAAGATCCATATATCTATCTTTTTTGTTCTCCATTTTAAATCTTTTTCTTTCATTCCAGCATGTCTGGGAATCTTAACTTTCCAGAGGGCGTGCCAATACCTGGCTGGTTTAGGAGGAACTTAGAGGCTAGGGCCAACGATGCAGGCCCAGCAGATATTCCTCCTCCAGCTGCAGCGATTCCCCCTCCTCCCCCCTCCTCGTGCAATTGCTTTGTCAAAGTTCTATAAAGATTTTAGGGCCATGGGTGGAAAGGATTTAAAGGGAACTGAATCATTCGTGGAAGCGAGGAACTGGCTCAAGGAAACTGAGGATCTGTTCGTTATCTTCGAGGTGGACGATAGGCAGAATGTACAATTGGAAGTATGGTTGCTGAAGGACGAAGCTTCCCACTGGTGGGAAATCACTAACGCCGAGAGGCCAGTTTAAACATGGATGGATTTCAGAACAAGGTTTGAGACAAAATTCCTCTCGCAAGCTGAACGAAGTCTACAATTGGAAAGGTTCTTATCTCTTAAGCAAGGAAGTATGACGGTCAGGGAATACATCAATCAGTTCAACCAACTGTCCAGGTTCAGGCTAGATTCAGTCAACACCCAGCATAAAAAGGCTCTCTGCTTTGTTAAAGGATTGAACGAGCCACTGCACAGCCTAACCATGATCCATGTACCCATGGGAGCTACTTACGAGAGTCTGGTGGATATGGTACTACTGCACGAGGAAGACAACGGCAAGAAAGAGGCAAAGAAGGAAGAACCACAGAACAAGAAAGCATGGCCCAAAAAGGAAACACAAAAGAAAGGTGAAAAGTCTAAAGATAAGAAGGAGAAAAAGTGCTTTACTTGTGGAAGCTCGACTCATCTGAACAAGGATTGCAGAAAAAGAAAGGGCACTTGCTTCAACTATGGTGAGATGGGACACTTCACTAGGGACTGTTCGAAGAAACGAGGACAAGGGCAGAGGGCAGGACCAACTTCTGGAAGGCAGGCGAACACTCTCGAGGCTAGTCAATAGGATAGAAATAGGAAAACTTTCTGTAGGAGGTTTAATTTCTTTATCTGATTTTTGGGTTAAAACTCTTTTCTGATTCTGGCATTTTGATTCTGTAATTGATACTCTGCACTTGAATACTAGTATTGTTTCTGATTCCGCTGTAGACTCAGATCCATAAGGGTCATGACTCATCCAATTGTGATAAGTTGGGTATCTGTGTTGAGCGTTAAGTTGACTATGATGCATACATTCTGGGTTTTTATCATGCTTAGTCTCCTAAGAATCATTTAGTAATCTGATCTGTACCGGTAATCTGTAGATATCTGAATGTTTCTGATAAGGTTGAGATTTCCAGTTTTGACATTGTCTAAAGAGGGTAATCCTCTGGGTGTCAATCTGATGTTGATTTCGGTCTTCAGGGTTGATACTTAGGGGAATTTGTCTCTCAACCAAGGTCTAATAAAGACCAAGGTTTTGTTTTATCTATACTCGCTTCCATCATTCGACTGTGTCCTATCGATCGAGTCTTCGACCTATAGATAGGAATCCTATGGATGTAAACATGTGTTTGAGACATGTTATGTTTGATGGTTGCAAGGGGTTGCTCGTGGATGCATATACACACACTAGGCACTAGATAGGCTCGAAAACACTCTCATACTGCATATGGATGTGTGAGCATTTTCAATTTCTGTGGATGCAAAATGATTGACTCATCACATGGATGTTGCATATGAATGAATGGTTGTCACTCATATAAGAATGATATGTATCAAATAGGAAAATTGCATACATGTTGGACTCATGGCACTAACATAATTCGCATTAAGGAGGTCAACTGAATCAGTGGACCGCCTGATCTTTGCATTAGATAAGGAACATATACACACACTTTTGCATATGTTCATACAACATTAGAAGTTTTCTAAAGACAATGGATGCTTGTGGATGGTGGTTGAGTAGATGGATGATTGGATGGTAGGACACATTCTTCTCAACTTGAAGATTTCGGGGACGAAATCCTTTAAGGAGGGGAGAATGTAACACCCTGTATTTTCTGTGATCGTATAAGTAACAAATCAGAGAATAATTAATTTTTAAAATAAGAATCAGGGGAAACGGGTTGCGCCATTGCATTCGTCTCGAAATTTTGCTTGGAAACGAGTCCGAGTTTTCGAGAAACGGAGTTCGTATGAGGGAGATATGGACATCCGAAGTTTCAGAGAATTTCAGAATCGAAAACAGCTCGAAATTCGAATTCAAACCTAGAAGCGGTCTGGGCGGGAAATTTCCCGCCCAGGACCCAGGTCGACTGGGTGGTCGACTGGGTAGTCGACCTCCCCAAGGCCAGGTCGACCATAGTGTCGACCTGGGGGTCGACCTGCTCCCGAAACCCACTTTCTGAACCTGATGCATTCTGATGTATTTAGACTCGTTTTCTGTCTAGATTCGTCCGCCTAATCCTATTTAAACACCCCCTGACCTCACTTTCTCTCCACACAATTTCATTCTGTCTATATTCTGCCTCTGTTCTAATTAAAAATAAAAATGGCATCGCTACCCTGCTGGAATCAAAACTTGGACTGATGCATCTTCTTCCAACCTGAATAGAATTAGAAGCTAAAACCAATTTCAAATCCAAGTTTAGAGCTTCAACAACAATTCAGCCTTTCTGCATTAACACTAGTTTATTATCCTTTCTTAAAACCACGAAAGGCATGTACAGTTATTTTCCACTATAAACGTCAATTATGATTGTGACATGAATTTTAAATCTGAATTTGAGGTTATGACTGTTCTGTTCTTTTTAGATCTATCTTAATTTAGATACATAGTACATGTTGTAATCTAGATCTGTAGTTAATTTGAGAAATAAACATATGTTAGATCTAGATCTGTTCATACTAGGTATGATAATCTGCGATTTGGGAGAAGAGAAATTATAGGACAACTTTAAACTTGGGGGCATAATGCATGTTTAAAATCAAGGTCCGATGTTAGAGTTTAAAGATAATTTACAACATGTTATGCATGAATAAATAATGCATGTTGAGGACGTACAACATGTTATAGTTTAGAAATCTAGATTTTTGGACATATTCTTTTATGTAAAAATTCATGACTTGAAAAAGGGATATGTGACTTAGGCGTAAAGGCCTATACAAAAAGAGGATAACTATTAATGTGAATGCGCCTAAATAAGGGTTTTTGGATATCTAGCATTATAGGGTATAATCTGGCATAATTCATATTGTTTATCGTGATTTATGGAGAATATTCTACACTGCGTAATGTTTGATTAGGAGCATATGTGGCAAGTGAGTTTAGGCAAAATTTATGAGTAGGCAAGATATGGTATATATATATAATCTGCTAAATCTGTTATCTGCTAAATCTGTTATATTGCCTAAACTGCTAATTAGATTTAATTGCCTAATCTGCTAATTATGTTAACTTGCCTTATCTGCTAAATCTGCTAAATAGCCTAATCTACAAGATCTGTTATCTGTTTAATCTGTTGAATGACGTAATCTCTTAGAACTGAAATGCTGAAATTTGAAGTATGCGAATCTGTAGGCTCGACTTAAAATTGAGCAAAACTTGTTAATAGAACCTCGAATAATCTGATGTAACTTGTACAGAAGTTTGATCTGTTAAATAAACAGAATTAGTCTGATATCTGAAAAATCTGTATTGGAATGAATTGGCTATGACACGAGGTTAGACTCTGTTTGCGGTAGAAGCCTACCCGGAACCAACCGGCTTAACCAGCGACCACAAATTGCCAGTCTAATGTGAGAGGTCGTAGGCATAACTAAAATATGCTTAGACACGAGGCTAGGTCTGGCTTGTGGCAGAAGTCTGCCCGGAACCGCCCGGCATATCCAGCGGCCACAAGCTACCGACCTAACGTGAGAGGTCTGTGCATTAATTAATGCAAATCTGGGATAAATATGATGTCTAAAACATGTTGGGTGGGTAGCATTGAACCAACTGGACTAATGAGTTTAACAAACCCGTTCGTGAATCTGTAGGCCCAATTACAAAGTTAGACAAATCTGTAAATCTGTTAAATCCATATATCTGATATGTTAGTCCGAAAACTTGTCTGATCTGTGAACTAGTTGATCTGAACTCTGTATGTCTGAACTTGTAAAACAATTAATCTGAAATCTGTTAGTCTGGGGACACAAGGTTAGGAGGGGAATTACTTGTGTCATCTGTTGTTTGGGACCCATATTAGTCAGTAACCCTTTCTGGTATCAAATCTTTGACCCAACAGTAGGTAGGTTCCGTGCACGCTTACTGAACTAATTATAAGTGGTTCATTCTGATAATGGTGAGGGGTGTTGATGGTGCGTTCCAACCGGGTCATGTGCGTGCATGGATCCCGGACTGCCTCTGAGGATGTAAGACGCCGTGACATCTGTAAATAGGCCTGTGCCAATTGTTTGTCACTTTAGGGAGTGATACACCCTATCATGGAGCCGACACAGGGTATTTATATATTAGGGAGCCGATCGCTTGGGGTAGGGTTTTAGGGTACACTTAGTTCTGTCTGTTTCTGTTGGTACCGTCTGTTTCTGTTGGGTGGCAACACCTGTCTGCGTGGTACCGTCTGTTCGAGTGGTAATGGCCCATTTACTAGTGTACACATAATTCTACATTCTGTTTCCGTAGGGATTAATCTGTTTCTTTCTGTTTCTGTTCGAGTGGTAAAGGCCCATTATTAACATTCTGTTTCTGTCTGTTTCTGTTCAGGTGGTAAAGGCCCATTATTAACATTCTGTTTCTGTCTGTTTCTGTTCGGGTGGTAAAGGCCCATTATCAGCATTCTGCTTCTGTCTGTTTCTGTTTGAGTGGTAAGGCCCCTTATTAGCTTTCTGTTTCTGTGGAAATTATTCTGTTCCTGTTTCTGCTTCAGTTTAGAAATTAGGGTGACACCTAATCCTATTATACTAGTGTTAGTGCAGAGAAATGAAAAGTAATATTATTATGTTTCTTCTGTTTAACCTAAGTACATCTGCTGCTCCTATTACTATTATCCTCACCCAGTTTTATTTGCATGCCATGATTATTATTATCTGTTCATATGCTGAAAGTCACTGGACTTGCCAGACTTTATGTCTGACCTTGCTTTTTTTCGCCCCTTTTCTTCCATTTCCCCCCAGGTTTTCCAAGGAGGGAATACTTTAGCTTGATCCGAATTTCTTCTGCTTGAAGTACTCAGAGTGCTTAAAGTATGGCTTGACTCTTTATGGCAGCTTCTGTGGGGATTATGGCTTTAAAGTTTTGTACTCTGATGATTTTTCTGAACAAGACTGATATTTAGGTGCTTGAGTTTTTGGTAAAGATGTAACCAAACTGATTTCTGTTTTTCGTTATAATAAAGTTATAATTTCTTAAGTATTTTTTATCTGTCTTGTAAATTTTTGTTCTTTCTACTAAAACGCTCCACCAAAGTTAAGGCATTCCCTTTGTGAGTGACCTTAATGGAGGTGGGGTGTTACACTGAAACAAATGTTCATATATTTTTTGAGTGCGCGTTTGTGAACAACATTTGGTCCAGGTTGCTCGCTATTGAAGGTTTTCATAAGCCATCTTTAATTAGCCAAACTGAATGGTATAATATATATAAAGCTACATGATGGAAAAATGCAAAGACATGCATTCTTCTTAAGCTCCTAAAGAGGTTTATCTATGAGATTTGGATTGAAAGGAATAATCGGATCTTTGGTATTGAGAGAAGGAGCAATGATTAGTTATATATGCTGATAATGCGCAAGATGTCAAGATTAGCTCAGCTTACATCTGCTGCTTGATTCTGATCTACACTGCATTTTTGTTATTCTCTTCTTTTTTGCGTCCATGTAATTTATTTTGAATAAGTTGTTAGTTTAGTATGTATTGTTACACCCCGTATTTTCGGAAAATACGTTAAGTAACGAATTAGAGAATAATTAATTTGTAAAAGAAGAATTAAGGGAAATGGGTTGCGCCATTGCGTTCGTCTCGGAATTCTGCTTGAGATAGAGTCCGAGTTTGCGTAAATCGGACTCCGTATGAAGAAGTTATGGCCTTTAGAAGTTTCAGAATATATAAAACAGCTCGAAACTGAATTCAAAAAAATTTAAAACAGAACCTAGAAGCGGGCTGGGCGGGAAATTCCCCCCCCAGGACCCAGGTCGACCTGGGGGTCGACCTTAGTGTCGACCACCCCCCTATAGGTCGACCTAGGGGTCGACCTTAGTGTCTACCTCCCCCCTATAGGTTGACCTAAGGGTCGACCCGGGCCTGTTTTGCCAGACCTGGACTGCAGCGATTTTAACCTATTCTGGACAGACCGGATGGCTTCTAGGGTGATCTAATAGCTCTAAAACACTCTCTACACCTATAAAAGAGTGCCTAGACCTAAGGTTTCTCCACATAAATTCTTTGAGGCGTCTGCATGCTGTTTCTCTCTATTCTGGCCTCCACTATTAAAATAAATATTATTCTCTACTAAAACAAGTTATAGTTCTTCAAATTGGAGATTCAAATCAAGTTAAAGCTTTAAGAAGGAAATCAAAGGCTGATTCAACGGCTTCAAGCAACGTCATGCGAATCATAGCAAATTGCCACAATGCTATCTTATTATCCTTTTCCAAACCGATCACGGTAAGTTCGGTTATTCTTTGGATTTGAACGTGTAATTGGAATCGTGAATGTAATAAATCAAAATATATAACTGTACCTATTTGCAAGTTAATTATCTTTGATTCATGCTTATGTCAAATCTAAAGTTATCTATGCCTTTGGATCTGATTCACGACTATGACTATGAGACTTTTGCGTAGGACTATGACCATGAAACTGTTGCCTATGAAATTATTGCATATTAATATGATTCATGACTATGAGACTGTCGCCCACGACTATGATTCATAACTATGAGACTATTGCCTATGACATTGATTAAGAAATTATTGTAATTAGTCGCCCATGACTGTTGTGGTTAATTGCCTATAACTATTGTAGTTAGTTGCTTATGCCTATTCCCATTGTTACGATTAACCAATCATGTTGTACCTTGAACTGGCATTATGTTGGACCAAATCACCTATGCATATTCCCTTAATTATGTTGGATCCCATATTTAGTGTGCAACTTGGCTAGTTTATTCCTATTCACTATTATGTACATCGAACCTGTTGGAGCCATTATTTTTGCATGCCTATTCTTTTATATCAATTCTTGTGCTGATCCCCTATTCCTTTTGTTTGTGCCATTTCATGAGTACTTAGAAAACTTGTGAAATCATGTTATACATACGATTATGATGCGGGGATTGGGCGTAGCTTAATTAAGTTAATTTGGCATAATAAATATGCTGGCAAAATCTAAATTGGCTATAATAGTTTATAATTTACATGCATATTAGACTTGGGCATAAATTGATAAATTTTAATTGGCCGCAAAGTATGTAATTGGCATGTAAACCAAGTTTTGGACATAAACGGTAAACTAGAATATTAAATCTAGTTTTGACATGAACTGTAAATTGGAATATTAATCTAGATTAGGCATGAACTGTAAAAGGGGAATATTAAATATAAATTGGTATAAACTGCAAGTTGGGCTAATTGATAGGTAAATCAAGTTTTGGGCACAGAATATAAGTATGTTAATTGGCATGACAAATGAATATGATCTAGGCTAAATTTATTTATGGAAAATTTACATAATAGTAAATATGTAAATTAGAGAAGAGGAAAATGCCTAACCCAAGGTTAGATTGAGTTGTGTTGTAAAACTGCCCGGAACCGCCCGGTACATCCAGTAACCACAACAATACCTGTCTAATGTGAGATGTTAATGCATCAAGCCCAGAAAGACCCGAGGTTAGACTAAGTTGTGGTGTAAAACTGCCCGTAACCGACCAGCATATCCATTAACCACAACAGTAAGTGTATAATGTGAGTGGTTGGTGCTTTAATTAATTAAAGCTCATGAACAATCAAGCTAGAAATGGTGAGGTTAAGTAATTAAGGAAACACTTAACCAACTTAACATGTTAACATGACAAGAAGGGTGGGTTAAGTAATTGAGAAAACACTTAGCCAATTCAACATGTTAACTAGACAAGATTGATAGGGGTTAAGTTAATTTGAACACTTAACCAACTTAACATGTTAACAAAGAAAGATTTGTGGGGGTTAACTAACTAAGGAAACACTTAACCATTATAACATGTTAACTAGACAAGTGGGAAAGGTTAAAGTAAATGTTCAATATGCTAACTATACTATATGGTGGGGTTAAGTAAACATAGAACACTTAGCCGTTATAGCATGATGAATAAACATGGTTAAGTTAATGAGAGACACTTAACCAGTATAACTTGATAAACGAGTAAGGATAAGGAACACTTAACTAATTTGACATGATATATGAGTAGGTTAAGTCAACGTGAACTATTGGATAACACTTAACCAATTTAACATGACAAATGAATGGGTTAAGTTAACTAGAATTGACTGATGACACTTAATCAATCCAACATGAAGAGAAAGAGAACTAAGTAGTAAACCTTAGTAAAGAGAACTAAGTAGTAAACCTTAGTCAAGAAAGCCACGTAGAACACGAGAAGGAGTGAACGTCCGTCTGATCATGAAGAAGGCTCCAACGAACTGGGGTACGAAGCACGCGGCTTCGAGGGGACGTGGGGGTACTCTTGGTATCCCACTGTGAGGCTGTAGATGATCCTCCTGGGCTCACAGAGGTTAAGGTATGCGTTAGAAGAGCCAAGGGTATGCCTTGGTTGCAATAATAAGGCAACCTAAAGAATAGGATGGACTAGCGTGATTCGGCGAGACCAGTTTTTGCCCTGTGATAGCAACTCGTCGTCTACCTACCACCTTGAGTCAGTCGAAATTTGTGAAGCGGAAAAGTAGAGAACTCCAACATACCATATACTTGCTATCTAGTTATGGGTAAGGTTGGCCCATAGGTTTGTGGGGGCATAGAGGAGCATGCGTACAGTTCTCATTCTTGATTTTTCTTGGGTACCTTTCATTTGTTGGTTGAGGGAGGGGTCTATTGGGACCATAGCCACTGTAAAAGCAGACCTTAGCATATGCAATCGGCAGATATATGAAATCTCCCGATCGAGTTCCATGTTTCTTGACTAGCCCTGCCACGGGACTCGGGTCGCACATATAAAGGACATGTGCATCTAAACATCGATAACGATTCACGACACATACGTGGGGAAAGTCTAGGAACATATTCCACTCTGGGTAGCGTGTCCTAGCCTAGGGGCCATCGTTCGATAGGTAGCATAATCCCTTTTTGGACCTAGGTCGCATAAACCCTGAATCCGGGAAGCGTTCAATAGGTAGCATAAACCCCAGTGGCCCTGGGTAGCGTAAACCCTTGTTGAATCTAGGAAGCGCTCGATAGTAAAACCTAGATTAGATCTAGGTAGTAAATGGAATCCCCATAATAGATGTACACCTGAAGGCAACCACAATTACGGGGATTCAGATCACGTTATCATATGATCATTTTATATAGATTACTAGTTTGGACACTAGTTTGGTAGTGCAGAGATATAGAAATCAGTATAATAGGGTAGTCGCGAAGCAGAGAAAGAGTAGAAGCGCATTCAGTTTATCAGTATATCCAGTTTATCAGTACATTCAGTTTATTCTTGCCATACCATATCCCATGCTTATCCCATCTAATCTTGTTACTATGGTTTATTCTTGTATTTAGTTTATTCATGTCATGACCCTTTTCCTCATTTAAATGCTAAGAATCACTGAGCTTACCAAGCTTTATGTATGACCTAGTTTGCTTTCGCCACTTTTCTTCCATTCCCCCCAGGTAGCCAGGGGGAATAGCTCAGCTCATTTTGGACCATTACCCTTTCCGAGCATGAAAATTATTTGACGCATTGCTTTGAACTCCATTTTCTGCTGTTATGGCTGGCTCATGCTTTATTGGGGAATATCATTGTCAGTTTATGCTTCCTTATTTCAAACAAGACAGATGCTTTGTTGTAATAAGTATTAGTGTTGTAAAGCAATCTTTGTACAAGCTGTTTTTAATCAATAAAGGTTATTTATTTTCCGCTGCTTTATTTGTCTGTCTTGTAATTTTTCTGCATCTTGTACCAAAAATGCTCCACCGAATTTAAGGCATTCCCTTTGTGAGTGACCTTAATGGAGGTGGGGGGTTACATGTATAGTGCTGTTAGATACTTTGTATTCACATTGTTAATAATATAGGTTTTCTTTTGCCTTTAAAAAAAAGCCCTTAAAAGTAGATGTTTTGCAAATGACCTCCATTTTCGATGAAACCACTTTTGTTGGATCTAGAATGTCAAATTATTGTTACGTTTAAAATTCCATAATTTTTGAAATTAATATGTGAATGTGGTAAATTAAATCGCATTGGGTAATTTCTGTTGAATTGGATCGACCATTAAAAAACCATTTTTCAAACGGTCTTCAAATTCGACGAAATTAATTTTGTTAGGACCATATCGTCAAAACATGTTAGATTTATTTTTCGGGAATTTTTGGAATCAATATGTCGTCCCAGTAAATTAAAATGTATGTTCAAATTTAATATTGAATGTTATATATTTTAATTTAGAGAAAAACAGACTGAAACAGTCAAACAGGCTTACGAAACATAGTCCACTGTGTAAGAAATTGGGGTATTTAGCTAGGGATGACATTCGTTGGGCTTGACTAGGAGTTCATATCGATTAACGGGCCTTTCTGAAATTAAGGAATTAAATAATTCAATTATAAATACTTCGACCAATAGAAAAATTCCATAACCCTAATTAAAAAGCCACCTCCTCTAAATTTCAACGCAGTAAACAGCTCCAATCTTCTTCTCCTAATAACTCGTAATTCCCTCAATAAAATTCAAGGATTCTTTAGAGAATTTTGTAGAGAATTTCGAGATCTACCAGTCCATATAAATTTCGTAATTTATCGGTTCGAATTGGGCTTGAATCACCTGCTCGAAGTCGCGCCGCCTCACCTGCCGCCGCCGAGCTAGGTCCCACCACTACCGAACGACGCACGCCTCTAAGCTCTACACCGTGATATCAGCTGATGAGCTTCAAACATCAAGGATCGAGCGAAATTTGCAGACCTAGTTTTGAACCCTCCCTCACTTGAAAACGTCGGCCTTAACTGATAAAGGAAGAAGAAGGGATTTTTTTTAATTAATTATTATATTAATTAATTTTAAAATGTCATGGACCTTTAAAAATACACAACTTTTAAATACGATGTCGAAATCACATGAAACAGGAACCATTGTGATCGTGACAACGTCTTCTACATTCTAGAAGAGACGGAACATATTTAGTGCTTTCTACGAATTATGAAGGAGTAAAACCCAACGTGATATCTCTAAATTTAAAATAAAATTGACTATGATATTAAATTTATATATACGCTATATAAATTAGATATATGCGTTATATAAAATTGGGATTGATTGATTGTGGTTGCGATGAATTATTGAATTATTTTCATGTCTAAATTAAAATGTTTACACAATAAAAATTACATTTTTATTTTATGTAGAAATCATTAAAAAGATCCATGTTTGAATAAAAATGTTTAAGCAATAAAAATTACATTTTTATTGTATGTCGGAATCATTAAAAAGATTCATGTTTGAATAAAAATGTTTAAATAATAAAAATTACATTTTTATTATATGTAGGAATCATTAAATGTTTGAATAAAAACGTATAAACAATAAAAATTACATTTTTATTGTATGCAGGAATCATTAAAAAGATTCATGTCTGAATAAAAATGTTTAAACAATAAAAATTACATTTTTTATTGTATGTAGGGATCATTAAAAAGATTCATGTTTGAAAAAAAATGTTTAAACAATAAAAATTACATTTTTATTGTATGTAGGGATCATTAAGAAGATTCATGTTTGAAAGAAAATGTTTTAACAATAAAAATTACATTTTCATTGTTTGCATAAACCAATAAAAGAATCATATGTTGAATTATGTTTTGTTAGATAAAATCATCTTCCTTAACATCTTAGTGAATTATTAAAAATAGTCATATGTAATTTACATTTTTTGTTAGATAAAAATGTCATCATTATCCTGTTAGTGAAGTATTAATAATAGTCATATGTTAATTTACAATTTTGTTAGATAGAAAATAACGTCTTTAACATGTTAGTAAAAAAAAACATGTGTTGAAATATATTTTGTTCATTGAAAATATCATTTTAAACATGTGTAGGAAGTGGATAAAATTCATGTGTGTTGAAATATGTTATTGTTAAAAAAAATATCATTTTTAACATGAATATGAAATGTACAGAATTTACATGTAATGAAATAAATGTTTGTTCGTTAAAAATAAAATTTTGAACGTATATATGGAATGATAAAATTATTTAAAGAATAAATGGTTTTGAAACCATCGAACGAATTATATATATATATATATATATATAAATTAAAATAAAATGAATCGTGCATGGTAGTTTCCGTTTTGGAATCATAACTTTAAATGATTATACCGAGAGATCCGACCGTCGGATTTTCCCAAAACAGGAACCATTGGGTTCACTTTGGAAAGATCTTTCAAACGATACTAAATTGGTTAAGATCCAATATTTAGATTTTGAGAAATGTGTAATTCAAATCTGAATAAAAACAGCACCAGGGCCGCGTAATGACTTGATACGTCGTTCGAATTAAATGGACTATTTTTATATAATTAAAAATAGTGATAAATCATAATAAAATATTATGAACGATATGGAATGGAAATAAACCAATTTCCCTTGGTTTATAAAGTAATATGGACGGTTAAATTTATTTGACATTAATATATAGAATTGAATTAAATTTAACCAAAGAAAGAAATGATTTGAATTATATATATTCAAGGATTATTTGAAAAGGCCGAGTTAAATCTCATTTCAAATAATTATACGACGATTAAAAGTCGAAGACATTCAAGATGGTGGTTGAAGACCGGCGATCTTCACATCGAATGGATGACGACTGATGCCTTGGATTGGTTAGCTCCCAGCAAGGGGTTAAAGTGGTAGTTGTCCGGACGTACATGTTGATTGTTCGGGTATGCGTGGACCTCTCCTCCGTATTGGACATATGGAACGAGGAAGAAGGTGTCTCCAGTTTCGTTGAGACCTAGAACGGACTTGTAAATGGATGTGTTTCTGACATTGGATTTTATTCTGTGTTGATTGGTCTCTATTAAATATATATCTGTTTGGTGGCAGAGAATTTATTTTCTTGCTTAACACCCTTCTCTGAGATGTAAGAGCTTAGAGGTTATATACCGATAGATATCAGTCGCATGGCGTGAATTGTCAATGTGGCATGCTAAGTTGCAAATAATCAAGGCTTTTGTTGAAAAGCAGAGCCTTGTGATTGATGACCAAATCATTGCTTTAATTAGCATA
This sequence comes from Allium sativum, assembly GCA_030737875.1. NCBI lineage: Eukaryota > Viridiplantae > Streptophyta > Magnoliopsida > Asparagales > Amaryllidaceae > Allium > Allium sativum. The sequence goes on along the minus strand of CM060913.1, from coordinate 703,561,267 downwards.
GCTTTGAGTATAACATTAATTCGCGAGCCTCACACCCCAGTAAGAGTAAGAAATGGGATAAGGGAATGCAAGGAGTGCACGACGTTTCTTTCTAGCAAGAAGTGTTGTCATGGTATGGAGCCCAGACATTTTTACTTATGTGGATAATGGATTGCGAGGCCTCGGATATTGGTCTCCACTGGCCAAGTGATAAGTCCGATAGGACCAGGAAACGTGTGTTTTGGAATAACTAATCCACTAAAGTATATGTGGACCGGCTCTGCAGGATCCAAGATTTCGTTGCTGTGGATCCTGGGTCATCTTGCTATAGTTGATCCGAATCGGTAAGGGGACCATCCCTTGCCTTGACTCATGATGGAAACCAATCTACAATACGACATTATGGATTTGATTGTAAACCTATATATAGCGACATAGTAGGATGGGGTACTATGCCATCTAGGAGTAATACATTTATATTGAAAAGTGTTTTAAACTGACTAGACACTAGTAATAATATCAAATGATTTCATTTTATTCGTATCAAGCATTTTTGGTCATTATAAGGCAAAACTCTATCCTCCGGTTTGCTTTGCATTGTGTGATGGGACTTGAGTCTTAAAATGGTTTCATTTTTTCTAAAAAGCATTGCGTTGTTTAAAAGATTTACTTTATTTTATGCACTGGCAATCCAATGGAGTAAACGTATTCCGCGTTAGCGTCGTGGTCCTGTGATTAGCCTTATTATTAAATAAGTTAAGTAAGATTTCTCATACCAGTCCCATGACTGACTCATAGTTTGTTTTCACATACAAACTCGGGTGCCCTTATTTTTACACGGGCATCCAAGTAAATAGGTAACAAGCTTTATTTTGGATATGCACCATAGGATGGGGTGCTCTTTTGGCTGAAGGTGAAGACTATCTTTTATCTCTTATTTTGGACATTTAGACATCACCTTATCTATGCTATATTTGATGATGTTCTATACTTATTTTCTACTTATTGGAACCTTTTATGTACTAAGTAGTACCCTGTATCTGTGCAACTCTGATGTTGATGACATTTATGATTCCGCTGTCATGATGATGAAAATTATTCTATGATTTCATATGTTATGCAATTATCCGTAATATGCTGATGTGATACGGGGGTTTGGGTTGTCACTGCGTTGGTGGAGGTAAGTCGGGATCTGGTGATCAGAATCGGCGGTAGTGGCCCTAAGGAGTCGAGCTTTATCGTGTTCGTAACCTTGGAAGATCAATGATTACGATAATGATTAATTGGTTAACGACGTGGTTAAACCCCTAATAAAGGTAATTAAGGAGTTTCAAAGGGATTAGTGAATTTATATAATTTTAAATTCAAACAAATATTGAATTAGCTATAACTTATTCATATATTACTGTAATTCAACAAAACAGGATCCGTTGGAATTGTATTGGAGAGGGAAACACTTTGGAATTGGATTGGAATGATTTGGATCCAATGGGATTTTTATATATTTTCAGACACTTGTTTGAAACTATATAAATCAATCTGGAATCGTCGACTTAGAAATAATTTATGAGTTAACTCTCACGCCTTCTGGAATTCTATGGCGTGATTACATTCGTATAATTGTAATTTATCGTTGATAATATAAATCGAATGTTTGGACGCCTTGGAAGCTTATTGTTTGTTTGATGGTTGACGATATTGATATTTTCATGGTTTTAAATTCATTAGATTAGAATATCTATTTCATATGCAATTATATAATGATATTATGAGTTATGATGTAGGGAAAACAAATTGGAGGATCCAATTGGATTCCTCGCATATTTTGTATGTTACTTGATTTCATATTATTTATATAAGAAATGTTTAACTTGAGTAGCGTTAAAATGTGTTCAGATGATTGACGGTTGAATTGAATTCAACTTTGATGTTTTATTAATCAGTAGACAATATTGATTAAGTGATTAGTAGCAGATGGCCTTAAACCCATCTTTTAAGATGTTGATTTGCCATCAGGCGAATTGATGAAGTTTAAGTTATAAAATTTGTTTTTATAACTGAAGAAAGATTTCCTATTATATTTTTATAATTTATATAGAAATGGAGTTCTTTTTAAATCAATATTTATAATTGATTTTGTATAAGTTACTATAAAATGCTTATATAATAAGATTTCTGTGTTTACATAAGTTTTATAAGCGAATAAGTCAGAAATTAACCTACGGGTTGATAATTTGAAGTAATTATTTTTATGAAACAATTAAGTGTGATATTATTAAATTAATTATATTATTAATTAATTTAAGTAAAAGGATTAATTAAAAGCAGTTAACAAGTTAATTAATATTTTCAAGTTGACTAAGTCAACTCTTTAAATTGAAATTGGTTATTAGATTAATTTATTATCAATTAGTCTAATAGATTGGATTTTGAAAGATAGTCGTTAAACGAAATAAGATTTCTTAAAAGTTCATTAATATTCTATTTTACTGTATTTAAAGGTAATTATCGAGTTGTTTATTAATAATGAAGTTAGTTATTATTCTACTAAGATTTTAAAAGAAATTAAATATTTTGTTTTTATTTAATAATAAAATTAACTACTTTCATTTTTGTTAACTTTGAAGTTGATTTTTTAATTAATAACAATCAAAGTGATTACTTTATGGGAATGGGATTCATTTAAATGAAGTAACCAAGTTCATATTGAGATTCAGTTAAATTTCATAAAGAGTTATATAGATGGATTTTATAACAAATCTAAGTTTATAAACAGGATTCATAAAAGGATTTAAACCGAATGCGATGATTTTGAACAAATGTTTCCTTAATATTTGAATTAAGTGTAGACAATTGAAATGGTAAAGAGATTTCCAAAGTGCAAAGGTAAGTTGTTTAAAATAGATTTTTTAAGGATTTAAAAAGCGATATTATAACAACTTAAGCTTACAACAAAGCTTATAAAATGGGATGTGAAGCTAATGTGTTGTTTTTTAAAAAAGCATTACTTAGTAAACTGATTTAAGTAAAAGCAATGTAATCAAAAAGAGATTTTCAAAAATAAAAGATGTTAAATAGATTTTTGTTAAAGGATTTTCTAATAAGTCTAAGTTATAATTGAATTATATTAAAAAGGGATTTAAGCTTAAGATTTGTGTTATAGTAAGTGATTACTGAATAATCAAATTAAGTAATATGAATTATAATCAAAAGAGATTTGCAAATGTAAAAGAATGGTTTATAAAACCATATCTTAAATGGAAAGCAAATTAGAACTTATGATAAATAATATCAGTTTTGTGTTACAAACTTCTATCTATTTAAAGATAAGTATGTTGTCGAGTCAAGGTCTGAGAAGTAATTAATATACCCCACTTAATTGAATTTATGATTGTACAAGGATAGTATTTGTTTGGAACGGTAAAATATGATGGAACTAATTTATTAATTCCATAATTGAATATTGCAACTGTTGACCTGGCTTTAAACAAGGCCGTCACAACACGGGATTTTATGAAGATAAGCATTCTGGTCTTAAGCTACCTTCGGTCACTTGGTTGGGATGTCCAAGCTCTCAGGATTATCGGATTAGCTTGTTCCTCTCTTCCGATTCGATTCTTGCTCGAGTTGATTAAGGTTGGTTTGGCCAAAATTAGCTATGCATTGGATAAAAGAACCATCTTCCACAATTGAATCAAACTTCATAGGTCGGTTCGGTCAGATTTAACAAATCGACTTTAACAAGATGATTCGAACTCCGCAGCACACGATGAAGACTGCTTCTTACTACTACTTTGTTAGTCAACTCTGACCTACTTTATCTCATTAATATGTGGATCAGGCTACACATGTTCCATGCAAATCAAGTAGTATTATTCCTCATGTAAAGACTAGGTCCAACCGCCTGAAGCTGATTTTTTGGATCAGATGACACATGACCAACCCGACCCGGAATAGTCGGCACTTGGCATGCCGACCCAGACCATACTTTACCTATAAATACCTCATTAAAAACTGAAAAAAGGATTCTCTCTTTTAGAAGTTAATAGGCCAGTTTCCTCAAATAGCCTGATCAATAAACAGATTGAAACGAACCATAACACAAGGCTTTTTTGTATATATCATTTCTTTCTCTACTTTCTTACCATCAAATAACTGTAACCTATAATCGATAGTATAAAGAGAGATTATAAAGTGGTCATAGAATTGGATCAAGCCGAACCACTATAAAAATATTTTTTGTTCCCTGTTGTTTCCTTTATTTATCTATGATTTGTGTGTGGAATATGCACTTCGAGGGTTGATTGTCATAAGTCTAACTTTTGACGTTAACACTTTGGCGTGCCAAGAAGGGGGACACACACCTTCATCAATTTCTAGCTTGAAAATATTTGGATAGCTAATTTTTGGAAAACCTATGGTGAAGCAGAAGATGGAACATATTCCCATGCTCAAGCCACCGGTAACACAGGCGCAACATGCGAGGCAAGCCAAGAGGCTTCCTCCAATAGGCATCCTTCCCAATATCTAACTAGAGATGAGATGGATGGAGTTCTGAACGAATCAAAGTGCAAATGGCACACCAAGATGAACTCCTCAAAAAACAACAGGATATGATGGACAATTTTTTCACTTGGATGGAGGGAAGGTTGTGCAACCAACCATCACTCCCTCAGACTAGCAAAGCTGGGGCATCAACAGAGTTTCGGGTCACATCTTCACAAGCCCCAGATCGGCCCATCATCTTTCCACCATCTAGATCGACCCAACCTCCATGTCGACCTACCATATATGCCGACTCGAACCAGATAGGGTTCAATCTTCCCAGTCTTTGTGGCCCACTCCGCGACACTTCAGTTCACAATACTCTGGATGGAAACACTAATGTAAACCACTTTAATATCTCCTCCGATAGGGGAAACTCTGAGCCAGGAATGGGAAATGTTATCCTTGTTCAGTCAGCCCGATAGACCTGAGCCCGGCTCAACCTAACATTTGCACCGACCCGAGGACTTCGGAGAATATGGAACCAACACCGGAGGCTCAGGATAGGCTCCCACCATCACTCGTGGGAATTGCTAGACCGACCCCTAATGCGCATGACATACTTCCAACGTCTTCTGAGCTTTGTGCTGAAGCTACCAGTGTAAAATTGGATTCTGGGCAACGACTTCTCGGAGATGCGAATCAAACTGCTAGCATTTTCAAATGCTTCACTCAAAGTGACATTTCTTAGCATTACGTGGATAACATCCATCACAACTCCTTTACATCGGAGATCAAGAATTCCAGCAACCCACCTGACTTCAAGCCTTCCTGTTCTAGAGCCATACAATGACAGGACAGATCCTATTGTACATCTTATATGCTACGTGCACCATATGTAAGTACTATCGGCGTCGGATAACGTAATGGATAAGTGCCTCCCTCTTTACTTGACTGACATTGCCACTATGTGGTTTCAGCAGCTAAAGTCCGAATCGGTCAACAGCTGGATTATGTTGGTCACCCGTTTCATCGAGAAATTCAAGGTCCACATAGTTTGGCCCAAAAGCATCATGTTCCTCACTTCTATTAATCAGCGGTCCAGTGAAACCCTACGCTCTTTCCTGGAAAGGTTCAATGGAGCGGTAGCGTTGGTAGATCGACTAGAACCGTCCGTGGTACTTATGGAAGCTATGACCAACATCTTGGATAAAACGGACTTCAAAAACTCCCTATAGCGGGATCCACCCAGATATCTTGGCGATTTCTAGTCTAAGGAAGAGAGATTCCTATAGTAAAAGGATGCTAATATCGAGATGGATAATCTTGTTGTATTCTCAGTAAAGAATGGAGGACCATCCACTTCTGGCAAGAACAAAGGAAATGGGAAGGCTTAGAGAATATCGATAGGAGTGTATGGTTCAGGAGAGAACCCAAATATGACAGATACATTGAGCTGAATTCTTCACTATTGGATATATATCTCTACATCCAAGGAACTCTTCCTTTTCCTAAGTCTCCCAGGAGGGAGCCAACCCAGAAAGAGTGTGAGTCTGGAAAGTACTGCCTGTTCCATGATATGGAAGGTCATGGTACCAATGACTGTAGACACTAATGTGATCTCATCGAAAAATGAGTTAGGCGAGAAGAACTGCCCAAGTATGTAAAGAAATATGCAGCACCTACACTGGCACTACCATCTCCCCATGCTCCTCGAAATGGAAAGGATCCTCAGCCGAGCAATCGTGGGATTATCATTCACTGATTTGGATTAGATCACCTTGTATTTTCTGCATTTCTTAGGACATAAGATATGTATCTCTATTGCTTTAGGATTTCCAGATGGTTATGTCGACTCACACATGTACAGGATAAGGCTTTAATCCTTGGACATACTACGTTATCGATAACAAAACTACCCAACGAATAAATGGCTAAATGAGGTACACGCGTACGTGTAGGGCTGTCAATGGGTCAGGTTCGGGTCGGGTCAACTCATGTTCAGGTTAAGTTCGGGTCGTATCAGCTCAACCCGTTTATTAAAACGGTCAGTTTCTGGTTTACCCATTTATAATCGTGCGGGTTTCGGGTTTGATTCATGTAATCCATTAAGAAAAATATTTGTATAAAAAGATCAAAACAGGAAAGAAGGGTGTTGTCATCATTCACTTATTGTAAGCTAAGATAAGAATAAAAATGTAAAAAGTTGTTAATGTGGGAATAAACATGAAAACGTGAAGGAGTGAATCAGTAAAGAGGTAAAACCGCAGAAATTAGAATGACTGAATGAGTAGCGGCTTATTAATTAGTAAATTAGGGTAAAGCGGCAAATGGGTAGTGGACTAGGCTGGGCTTATGTTTCATAGATTGAAGAGTAATAAAAATATGTTTTATATCAAACGGCTCATGATGGGTCAGGAACGGGTTCACGGGTTGGGTCGGGTCAACTGTTTATTAAACGGGTCAGAGCGGGTTGACCCGAAATTAACCCGTTTATAAATGGGTTGGGTCAGATTTTTTTCTTGCTGGTTATGAGTCAAATTAAAAATTGATGGCCCTACGTACGGTGTTATGATTTAGTCCTAAGGCATGCTCTGTATTCGACGATAAACTAATCAGGAGTTTTTTTGGCTTCGTAATAATTTCTGGAATTAATAAAAGTTATTTTCAAGCATGGATTATGTTTGACAAACATTAGTATCTTGCCAGTATTTGGCAGGATTCTCAATCACAACCAGAGTATGGCTTATACTCATCTTAAAACCTTTGGTACATTTTATGCCTAGGGATGGACTCTCTGTCAGGTTATGATAAGTGCAGTATTATCTCAATATAAGTATGGATTATATTCAAATTGGATTCCTAAGTATGGATTGTACTCTGGAGAATCAGATTATCTCGTTATGATTTGACAAGGAAACTAAAACAAAAATCGGGTATGGTTTATGCTCAGTTTAAACTCCACGATATGGATTATATCCTTAGTATGGCTTGTACACGGATTGGATTTTTAGGTATTGTTTATACCTGTATGGTTGGGTTACCTTGCCAGGATTTGGCGGGATAGTTCGATCATCACTCGAGTATGATATATACTCAAAATGAATGTGCAAGCATGGTTTATGCTTGAAAAGGTTAAGTGGCATTGTCAGGATTTGACACATCTGTTTGCCTAATCTCTTTGCAGGTATGGATTATGCTTGCAGTTGGACAGACCGAGCAGGGCCTGGGCTTTCCTAGATTTCATTTATAATGTAATCCAACGTGATCATCGGTTTTCTGGCCTTCGACTAATATGATCTGTAACAATCATGGGTTTTCTATCTTTCTATTATTATTATTTAATACGATCTCGCGTGATCGTGGCCCTCTGGATTTCTATATATTGGACATTTATGATAATGAATCTCCAGATTATCCAAAACACATCTTCCTTTTCTCAAGAAAGATATGTTCTAGAGGGTTAAGTGTTGACCCGCCTTTTAGCAAGGCCGTCACAACTCGGATTTTTATCAAGATAAGCACTTTGGACTTAAGCTACCTTCAGTCACTTGGTAGGGATGTCCAAGCACTCAGAACTATGGGGTTAGCATGATCCTCTCTCTTGATTCGAATCCTACTCAGGTCGATTAAGGTTGTATCGACTGAAACAAGCTATGCTTTGGATGAAAGCACACTCTTCCACAACTGAACCGAACTTCATAGGTCAGTTCGGTGGTATCGAACAAATCGACCCCAACAAGCCTATCTGAACCCTGTAGCACACGATGAAGATCGCTTCGTATTGCTAATTTATTGGTTAACTCATACCTACTTTATCTCATTAATACAGGGACCAGGCTACATGCATGCCACAAAAATATAGAAGAACTATTCCTCATGTGAGAACTAGGCCCAACCGCGTGAAACCGAATTTTCGGATCGGATCAAATGTGGACGACCCGAATTGGGATAGCCGCCATGTGGCATGCCGACCTGGACCAAATTTTACCAATAAATACTCACTTCGAAACTGAAAAATAGGATTATTTCTTTTGGAAGTTAGTAGGCCGGTTTCCTCAAATAGCCTGATCAATAAATAAATTGAACCGAACCATAACACAAAGCTTTTATGTATAAATAATTTCTTTCTCTACTTTCTTACAATCAAATAACCATAACCTTGTTATCGAAAGTATAAATAGAGATAATAAAATGGATGTAGGCTTAGATAATGCCGAACAACTGTAATAATATTATATGTTCCCTATTATTTCCTTTCTTTCTCTGTGATTTGTTTGGACAAAACACTTTGGGGATTGATTGTCATAATACTAACTTTTGACGTCAACAACAACATTATTTCAAAAAAATTGAAGTCAAATAAAAACCGCTAAGGTTTATACAGTAAATGATGTGTCGTATGATGTTTATTTTAGCTATATAAGATAGGTAATTAAATCTATACCAATTGAATATATATATGTAGCGATATTTTCAAAGTAAAGAAAATGAAAAGGATATTTTTGGGAGTACATTTGTAAAGAAGGGTTATTTAACTAACAAGCGGGCTTTAGGAATATACATATTTCGTTGAGATAAGAATATAAAATCGATTTTTAATCAATAAAATGGTTTTAAATGAATGTTTTCAAAGGAATGGTTTTAAATAAATAGTCCTGAGTTGCTGATGTACTTAATTATACCATTGTGATTTGATAGTTAAACAATCGACTATCAATAAATCCCCCCTGTTGACTCTTGACAAGTTCGGTCGAAGAGACTGGGATGGGAACTGGACCCAAAACCACTTCGAACCGACTTTGCGTTCAAAACTAACTTACAAGGATGCTTTTACGTTTTAAAGATAGAAAATTGAAGATCGTGGATCTTAATGAGCAAAAGAACTACTTGTTGAATTTGGTTAGCTCCTAGAGATATTTTGATAGTGATTCTGCATGATTGAAATATTTGGATTGTAATGATTAATCATTACTGATCCGTAGGGTGATTCGTATATAGGATGTGGTAGGAGAGTGCCTTCAGTTCATCATGTTCCCTGATAAATTGTACAGAAGAATGTTTGATAGAGTATTTCCAAATGATCATGTACATTGATTCCCTCAAACTTACGTCTGTTTGGTGGCGGAAAAGGCACCATCTTTTAGCTTAACACGAAAAGTATTTTTATGGATGTCAATTAGTGATTTGGAAGATTAGACAATGTGCCATTCAAAATGAATGATGATGTGATGTTCTAAAAGGTAATCGTGACCTCAAGCCTCATCATTTGGAAATTGACGGAAATCTGGTAGGCACCATGGCTATGTAGGTCATTCCCATCAAGGGGTTTTATCACCATCTAGAGAAAATTTATTTGTTCCTTCTTCTGTCACTTCTATATGGTTACAAAAAGCGGTGGTTTGAGCCCAACCATTGGTGATAATATATTCATTACTCTCTAGTTGAATGAGTGGTTGGTCATATGACCGGGTTGCATGGTGTTCTTGTTGAACCCCAGTATTTCCTCTTTATAGAACACTGCTCAGAAGGTGGTTCCATAACTTGTCATGTTAGAAATCCAAACTCCAATACATGCTGTACATTTTTAGTTGTATACCAACTATGCTAGAAAGTGGGATACGTGCTTTCCAGCTATATTCCTATTTTATTTTTGGATTGGTAGACATTATTATAATATCACTAGATATTGATATAAATAGTGATTTGGTTATCGTAAGGTAAAAACACATGCCTTGTTTATGTGTGGTCATGTCTTACTAGAGTTTCAATTTTTTAAAGGATTTTCTAAAGTTAAGCAAGTTGTTAGTTATGATTTTTATCACTGAAAGTATTCCAGATTGATCCTTGTTGATATTGCTTTGCTTCAAAATGTGCTCGGGTCAGACCGAGTATATTTTCCAAGTTAAGTTTCTGTTGGTGATTTAGAAGAGGAGCAGGAGTCGAGATGTATTCTCATATTTTCTGGTATTAATTTATTTTGCGCTGTGTGTGTTGTATTAATCATATTACATAGTATGGTTTTGTTGTGTACTCTGATGTTGTAATCACACACACACACACACATATATATACACATATTTTTCTCTTCAGTAAAGAGTTTTGATATATTATATTTTGTCCATTCTACCGTGAGGTTCTGTTTCTACTCCGATTTTTTAGTGTTGGTATTCTTCCTCTTCTTCCATTCTAACATTTCTTTCTTTCTTTTCTCACCCTCTAATTTCTTCCTATAACCACCTAGATAAGTCAATACCTGAGTTTTGGCATGTGAATGCAAGATTAACATATTCCTGTTGAAACTCGAGTGTTGAATTCCGCCTTGTCGTTACAGTGGTATCAAAGCATAAGGTTAAGTAATAACCTTGGCCCTGTGGCGTAACTCAATAGAGATGGGGTTAGTAATACCCTACATTGAGTTTGAGTGAGTGTGTGTATATATATTGTAACACCCTGCATTTTTAATATAATTAAAAATATGTGTATATGCATAGATAGGTAAATAATGGTGATGTATAACAAAAAAATTATTAATATATGGAAGAGAAGGAAAAATTAATTCGATAGTAGTGTACGTAAAAGAGAAGACAATAAAACAAAGATACTTAATTTAAATATTAGGAATTAAGTAAAACGGACATCACCATTGCGTTCGCCTCGAAATTCTGCTTGGAATAGAGTCCAAGTTTTCGAAAATCGGACTCCTTATGAAAGAGTTATGGCCTGCGGAAGATTCAACAAAAATTCAGAAAAATACCTAGGTAGGTCGACCTGGGGGTCGACCTACCCAGGGAGGTTGACTTGGGGGTCGACCTTAGTGTCGACCTCCCCTCTGATTTTTCCAGATCTGGGCTATGGCGATTTTTGAGGTGCTAGGCGGACCGGATGGCTTCTAGGGCGATCTAATGGCTCTAACACACTCTCTACACCTATAAAATAGTGCCTAGACCTAACCTAATTCATGAACAATTCCTTCTGACGCTTCCATGCCGCTAGACTTCAACCAAACATGGCCACCTCCTTAAAACCCTAAATTAATTTGCAAGTTCTTCATCTATTTTGGAGTTTAATCAAATCAAGTAGCAAAGTTCTTCATCAACAATTCATGCTCTTCACCAATAATCAAACAAGAAGATTAAATCAGCGTTCTACATCAATGACAAATCAATTATTTCTCTAGTCCAGTCAATGTGAGTGGATTTGAACTATATTTGTTGTATAATGTTGCTTCAATCGTTTATCATTCCCCATAATGAATATGATGTTAATTTAATAAGATCTGTTATTTTATTTATGCCTACGTTTGAGTTCTCTCCTTTCTATCATTTCCCCTTTTTATTTTTAGAGCTAGGTTATCTCAAACCTAGACGAAATCTTATTGTACAATACACACGATTGGAATATGGGGATATTGAAATGTATTCCGAAATTTTGGGGTTTGTGGCATAACAATTGTTATTGCATATATTAGGCATAATCTATTTTATGCAGTCAAGGAATATAATCTATGTTGAATAGTGCGTAACTATGAATTTTGATTTATGATGTTAACATGAAATTGCGTAAATTTAATTGGAACTATTGGATATGGGATTGGTATAATTCAATATTAACAACATGTAATTGGATAACATGGTTTGGTGAAATTTATTTGTGACTTGAAAGGTAAGCCTAGAGGGTGAGTTAGATTATATGTATGAACATGGGAATGTTGGGATATATATTGGGAAAATATTGATTATATGAAATTGGATATTGGAAGTTGACATGTTTGGGTATGAATAACATGGAATTAGTAAATTTGGCTATAATTGGATAATTCAGGTAACATCAAAATTGGCTAACTATTATGTAATTGGTGTAGTTAATGGAAAATTGTAAATAGGCATAAAAATGAAATGTAGTTAAGTTGAATTTGGAACATATGACATGAATTTGGGGTTTGGGTGAAATACGATTGTTAATGAACGCCTATGACACAAGGTTAGACGCGTTTGTGGTGTAAGACTGCCCGGAACCGCCCGGCAAATCCAGCAACCATAAGAGGACGTCTAATGTGAGAGGTCAACGACAAGAACTAGAGGCGTAACGGTTTATGACACGAGCTTAGGAATGTTTGTGGTGTAAGACTGCCCGGAACCGCCCGGCAAATCCAGCAGCCACGAATGGACGTCTAATGTGAGAGGTCATACATCGTTATGGCATTATAAATAAATTAAGAAATACTAACCATAATAAGACATGTGGGTGACATGGTTATGGTTAGAGGGTTAAGTGGGTGATATAAATGACATGTAAAACATGACTAAGGGTTAAGTGGGTGATATAAATGACATGTAAAACATGACTAAGGTAGACTTAACCGTTGTAAGACATGTGATGTAAAACATGACTAAGGTAGACTTAACCATAGTAAGTCTTGATGCCAAAAAGTGGTCATCAACGACCAAAAGTCAGATATGACCATGATATATGAAGAAATATCAGAAAAAACGAGAAAAAACAAGATAACAGTATTTTTATAGTGGTTCGGCGTTAACGAGCCTACGTCCACTTTATAATCTCATAATACTATCATAAATTCAGAGATACAATGAATGAGATCGTCAGGATCTCTATTACATAGACGTTTTTTGAGGAATATAGCAAGTATTTCGTGATGGAAGTGGTTGGTAGCCATGGTTGAGTCATGCATGGGCCAAAGAGTTAAGCTCTTATCTGAGCCGAAGAAGATCCTCCCCTCTTTGTTGTATTGCTTGGTGTATTTATAGGCAGTAGGCTTCAGTAATTGGAGGTGCCATGTGTTGGTTGATCCATGTGAATAGCAAATAATGGAGCTAATTCTTGATTACGTGGAGAAGTTCCCTTCAATATGTGGCAACATAAGTATAGCTTGATCCAAGTTTATATGCTTTAGAATAGGTAGTTGGACCAAGTAAGTAGGCTATGAAATAGACCTCATGACCAAGTCATTGTTGTAGTGTAAGCTGATCTCAAAACCATCTAGTCTAGGTCTTTCAAGATGAAATACTTCCATCCCGTAGCCCACGAGCTAAGGAGCCACGAGCCAAGAATGTCCGGGCTTGTCCAAGCCCATGCCCGAGCCCTGAACGAACCTATGAGGGGTCCATGAGTTGACGGCCTTGCCAAAAGGCAGGTCAACACCTTGCCCCCTAAAGTACATCGTGTGGTAGACAGGATGTACTTTGAATAAGCCAAACTGCATCTCTTTGGAATGCCATTCATTTTCGGGGAAGCAATGTTGAATTGTCATGTCTTCGGGAGTATTCCTGAAGCTTGGATTCGTTTTTTCTTTTCTCTATGGGAACAACATGTCATGTATCACACCGCCATTTGTGGTACCTATCGAACCAAAGTTCGAGGCTGGAGTAGTCGAGATGAACATGTAATCATTTACGCCTCATCGAATCAAGAGGTAGAATGATATCATCATAAGTCAAGCTGGGCCTCTAGCTTCTGCACATGGTCGTTCATAAAGAGTCTTCGCTAAATGGTGTCATCTTCTTATGCAAGTCGAGGACATGGTCAAGTGTAAGGTCAAGTAATGTCGAACTCATAAGCAGTCTCGCTAGAATGAGTGAGTCCAGTCATGTCGAACACATGAGCAGTCTCGCTTCAATGTGTGAGTAAGACAAATCGTGTCATGGTCCGAAGGTATAATATATATCCTTTGAATCACGTGTCAAGTCAAGGACGTGTTCAAAGACAGTCTGTAAGCTGACGCTTATGCCCACAGCGTCAGTGGGCACAAACGAAGCCAGTGCTCATGCCCCCAGCTTTAGTGGGGTCGAGCTAAGTCGGTCGGTCATCCAGTCCTTAAGCCTTCATACTCTCCGTCAATGTTTCTGGTTAGAGTTGCAGGTTTGGTAGTGTTAGCCAACCCAGGTCATTTTATGCTCTCTCCAAGTCAGTGAGAGTTAGAGTTGAACATACGAGCAGTCGAATCACACTTGTCTAGGTATTGTTCCTTCACCTTAGTCGGAAAGTGAGGATCGCCTCATCGAGCGTCAGTGAACTTGGTTACTCTTATATGAATAGTCACAAAGTCTAGTAAGTTCACCAAAATACAAGCGAATGAACATTGCTAAGGTGTTAGTCGAACCCCTTTGTTCATGTTTTAGCATAATCCAAAATGGTCATCATTCTCTTGTTGAGTTTCTTTTCATGCTCGGTTCCATTGAGGTCATCATTTTTGCTGTGGTTTGGGAGCCTGTGAAAATTTAAGAAGTTGAAAACGTGCATAGAGTAGTCGAGTAATAGATTCATGCTTTTCATGGCTCGCGCTCTTCGTCCCTAGTCATTGGGGGCTTGATTGAGTAGCGGACTCCAAATCCATGTCTTCTTAGGATTCATACTTCCTCATCATGTCGTGAGTTAGAATAGGATGCAAAATGATTTGTTGGTATTCAACCCATGCTGGTTTCTGCTATCCCATCCAAACTCTGAGGATCGAAGTTGGGCTGCAAGAGGTCAGACTGTAGTCACTTTGAATGCTTTCATTCTTCCCCTTCTAATTGGGAAGTATGTTGGATCAGTCAAAGAATGGTCACTCTGCACCCCTTTTGTGGTCCACATGCGGCTCTCAAGATCTCCTTTCGGTCATTGCATTGAGTCATGTGGGAAGTTTAGCATTAGAAGTCGACGTCAATCCTTCGAACACGACCCCTTTGTTGTTGTACGCGAGTGTGTCTCCGTGTCTTTGCTTTGTATCTGTACATAATCTTGCAATTCGAAAAAGAATAGTTAGCTTAGTCCTGCAAGCTACTAAGTCAATCTTTAAGTCACAAGCAATTGTAGCTCGAAATGAAAACATGTTGAGTGCTAATCTATCTAGCATAGAATTATTAAATGTCAAAGTGTCAGGTGTCGTAGTTTGGAGGTATAGTGTCTGTAGCCTCCATTTTACTTTGAAACACGGGTCGCGTCCGAAGCGTGTTTGAAGTTAATTCAGAAATCTATGCTCGTGCCCCCAGCGTTGGTGGGAACCGGGTTAAGTCATTCAGACGTACGGTCCGTAAGTCTTTTATACTCATGTCCTCAGTCGGAGGGCGACGGAGATTGCATGCACGTCACAGCATTGTCCTTTATACTCACTACCAAGTCGTGAGAGTTAGAGTTATGGACGTCGTTGTTCGTCCTTTATACTCTCCCTTCATCGGTCAGGGTTAGAGTTGGGGGTTTAGCAGTCTTAAGTCGTGGTGCACCATTCACACTAACCCAATAGGTTTATACTCTCTCTCAAGCCGTGAGAGTTAGAGTTATGGACGTCGTGGCTCGTCCTTTATACTCTCCCAAAGTCAGTTCGGGTTAGAGTTGTGGATCGAGTGGTCTTAAATCTTGGCGCGCCCATCACACTCGTCCTAGGTTTATACTCATATCCAAGCTCTGAGGATTAGAGTTAGTCAGGCAAATAGTCGGGTCACATTTGCCTTGGCATCGTACCTTTTCTCCCTCGTCAAGGGCAAAGGTCGCCATCAGGGATGGTTGGTTCACGTCCCTGTTGAGTTTAGACTCCTCCCGCCAGAAGCATGGGAAAGAGTTAAAGACGTCGTTGGAGAGCGGTCGAGTCATAGTCATCCTTATCTTAATATTTCTCTTTCGCCCCTACGTCGAAGGCAAAAGTTATTATGCTGTTCATGGGATCATGCCTTTGTCATTGTTGTACTCTTCCCGTCGGATCTAGGGATGGAGTCATAGAATAGCTAGGTGGTTATGTCACACCCGAGTATATCTCTATGTCGTGTCTGGCGAATCAAAGGCTAGATGTTGAGAATGCCTTATTAGTATGCCTATGCATAGATGGCTCACGTCGGAATCATGTGCATATATTCTCTTGCCCCCTACTTCAAGGGCAAAGAGTCGGTGAATGAATGGTCGAACTTCATTTATGTCAAGTTGTTGGCATTAGGCCATGAGTAGGAGGGTGAATAGTTGAATCACGTTTGCCAAAGCTTTACGTTCCTCCGACCAAACTATGGAAGGAGTGGTTGGTACCAAACCTTGGGTACCTACATCATTTATACACAAATTTGCGTGAGTTAGTTATGTCGACAACTCAAGGAGAAGATAAAGGAAAATTGCATGATTGGAAAGTATGTTGATGGGCAGTGCTGCCTCCTTTATTTGGATTTATGTAATCCGATGGTCGTCAAGCATAGGATCCATCCATATGGACTATCGAACTGCGTCCATTCTGAGTTGGATTCGGACTTCGAAATGCAAAAATCGATGCACAATTGTCTTGAGTCATGCCGTGCATGAGCAGATTAGTGGATGCTCGTGTCAGATCCACCTTGAGCTGTATAACTTTCCTCAGACGGAGGGCATGGTTTCGTAAACGAGCGGTTCAGTCGGGCTCGTTATGGTAATGCTCTGACTCTGGATACCTATATCATTCACACATAAATTCATATGAGTTAGTCGCATCAACAACTTATAAAGCATGCAAGGATAAGAGATGTGGGTAGGAAATATTCATGTTAAAGGAATGAGTATTAATGAGAATGGTGGTGCATATCCTTTGCTAATCCATTCCGTTTTTTCCTATTTCGGACAGGTGATGACTGCTGAAGTTTTAGTTGATGAAGGAAATTCCTTCAAATCTTCGTGGGGCGGCAACGCTAAGAACGATCGGACCTTGAACCGGGGTATTTGGATAATAAAGGCAATCAGGCGACCTTTGTTGGTGAATGATGAGGGTGTGTTTCCTTTGAATCGCCTTCTTTCCCCCACATCAAGGGAAAAGAATAAGGGTCAGTTAGTCAGATCAAAACCGCTAATAGTGGCATCTCATCTTGGTGGTGCCAAGATGGTGATCAGCATGAGATCAGTGGATCCAGGCTTATAGAAGCTTTGCCTTTTCCATGCAGGAAGTGGGATATGGAGGCTAGGAATGTAGACATGCCTCATCCATCCGCAGTTATGTCTTTGATTCCACGTCGGGGAATGAGAGCTGATATATAGACAATCAATCATCATCCAGGCTTAGACGTTTCAAACTTTTAACTCGTCGATCTTCGGGCAAGACTGAAACAGTCGATAAGGATTGAATAACCTCAGTAAATAGGGGTGATGGCTCTTGGAAGAATCCCAATCGTTGCCATCTTGTTGCCGATATTCTCGGACCATCCGTTGAATCTTGGATGATAAGTCTTTACAATTATTGTTGGCTAAAATATATGCCGAGCCGAAGGCGAGCCGTGCTCTGAGCAGAAGGCAAGCCGTCAAGCGGGTCCGGGCTCAGCGCCGGTGGGGGTCCGGGGCCCCACAGTCCCGGCGGCGATCGACCTAGCCGGTTAGGTCGAAAATATGGGCACCGCACAATTTTTTCGATTTTGGAAGATGGAGCCTTTTCTGAAACGATCTGGAAAATGCATTTTTTCTGAAAATGAATTTGTCTCGGGTCGATGTGCAAGACTTTAGAAATGACTAGTTATCTGGACCGGTATATCTAGAAAAGTTGTTTCGAAGCAGGTCGACCTGGAGATCTTCAGAGGAGTCGGTCGACCTGGAGAGCTTCATCGAGTTGGTCGACCTGGAGAGCTTCAAAGGAGTCGGTCGATCTGAAGTTGGTCGACCTAGAGAGCTTAAACATTACTATGACGATGGTTGTTCGAACCGATCTCACCCAGCCCAGGATCTTCTTCGAGCCAAGCTGCATACAAAGAGCTTTCCAATATGCAATTATTACTGGCTGGTCTTCTGGTCGGGTCGAACCCAAAACTGGGAAAAAATCATTTTTTTATGCCGATGCGGCTATTTTGGCTTTCCAAAGCATGTGCAGAAGTATTAGAAATCATGGCTGCTGAAGATGACTGAAACTAGGATTTTGTCTTGGACTTGGTGATCCAACAGTTGAGAAAAACCCTTAAGACGTTGAAAATTCATTTCTCAGTGAAAGCACCAAACTGTTAATGCCAAAAAGTGGTCATCAACGGCCAAAAGTCAGATATGAGCATGATATATGAAGAAATATTAGAAAAAATGAGAAAAAAACAAGACAACAGTATTTTTATAGTGGTTCGGCATTAACGAGCCTACGTCCACTTTATAATCACATAATAATATCATAAATTCAGAGATACAATGAATGAGATCGTCAGGATCTCTATTACATAGACGTTTTTTGAGGAATATAGCAAGTATTTCGTGATGGAAGTGGTTGGTAGCCATGGTTGAGTCATGCATGGGCCAAAGAGTTAAGCTCTTATCTGAGCCGAAGAAGATCCTCCCCTCTTTGTTGTATTGCTTGGTGTATTTATAGGCAGTAGGCTTCAATAATTGGAGGTGCCATGTGTTGTTTGATCCATGTGAATAGCAAATAATGGAGCTAAGTCTTGATTATGTGGAGAAGTTCCCTTCAATATGTGGCAACATAAGTATACCTTGATCCAAGTTTATATGCTTTAGAATAGGTAGTTGGACCAAGTAAGTAGGCTATGAAATTGACCTAATGACCAAGTCATTGTTGTAGTGTAAGCTGATCTCAAAACCATCTAGTCTAGGTCTTTCAAGATGAAATACTTCCATCCAGGAGCCCACGAGCTAAGGAGCCACGAGCCAAGAATGTCCGGGCTTGTCCAAGCCCATGCACGAGCCCTGAACGAACCTATGAGGGGTCCATGGGTTGACGGCCTTGCCAAAAGGCAGGTCAACAGTAAGACATGTGTACGATATGGAAACTATAATAAAGGGGGTTAAGTGGGACACGTGTGACATGTGAAACAGAATTTAGATATGCTTAATCAAATGGGACCCGTAACGGTATCATAAATTAATTGAATTGGGTAAAGTTTAAGTAACGGGTTAAGTAAAAGGAAAGGTTAAGTCAAATCTAAAATTAATGACATAGTAATGGGGGAATGATAATTAACTATTATAAACTTGAGTTGCGGTGACGTAAAATTAAATAATAGGCAAACTTGTCATAGCGACAAGGGAAGGTTATGACTTAAGATGTAATACAAGACTTGAAGAGTGGGGTACTTATACTGTGAAATAACTTAACCTAAAATTAATGACAAGAAATGGGGAATGATAAATAATCTATTATGAGTAAGCTTGAATAAGGCAAGAAAGGATAATAGGTGGAAATTATAACTTAAGGGACAAGATAAGTTATAGGAAACAATAAGGAAGATGATATAACTTATATGTAAAGATATACTTAAATTAAGTGGTTTGGAAAGGAGAAATGTGAAATTAAAAAAAAATGATATAAGTTATATGAGTGGAAAAGAAGTAAATTAGAATCATATATGTTGGTTGGGTTGAGTAATTCTCTGGGTGCCAGTATGATGTTGATTTCGGTCTTCGAGGCTGGTGTTTAGAGGGTTATTCTCCTAATCAGTATGTAGGTGGGATAAGGCATACTTAACTATGAATATAACATGTTATTGTAACCCAGAAATGGAATAATTTATGAAAATGGAAAATAACATGTTGTGGGCTTATTAATGGACTTAAGTGGGTTAAGTATAAATTGAATTAATAAGCAAGGGTAACTTGGTGAATACGAAAAAAAGGAAGCTAATGTGAATAACCAAGTTAAATGAGAAAGTTTACCTGATGGCACAAGCGTGAAATAAATGGTTTGACTTAGGGTCTAATGACATATAAAACTAAGGCGCTTGAAGCAGTCCATACGCTGTAGGATAAATAACCCAACGAGGTGGATCATAATGGTGTCATAAGGCACGAGGAGAGCATACGTTCGCTATTTTGGCGGCTCAACCGGACTGGAAGGGGGAGCAAGCGGCTTCCTGAGACGTTGAAGGTGCTCCTGGTAGTCCTCTATAGAGGTTTAGCTTCGGGCTAGGATTACAGAGGTTGGGTCTGCGCGGAACTACCAGGTGGGTGGGCCTTGACTACACAAGTAGGTGGCAGTCAAAATGTTGTATGCGATGGCATTAAGGGTGGTTCGGTGATTGCCTCAGGTGGAGGTGGAGGGTCAAGACCAAACAATAGCAAGATCGTCGGACGCCTGTCACCAACAGCCTAAGGAATGCGAAAAGACAAGAGCTAACCCTTAGAGATCGTTAACCTTTGCTATCAAGGGACGGGTGCGGGGATACCCCACATGGATGTTTAGATTGTTTGCTTGTTAGGGGTGGTCGCTTAGCTCGTGTGGTCTTTACTAGTTGAGGGAGGGGCTGAGGTCGGGTCTTAGCCACCATAGAAAAACCAGACCCCAGGGAAATCTGTACATTGGACACGCTTAGAGGTGGGCCCGTATAGATATAGAAAAGCTCCCGACCGAGTTCCGTGTTTTTGGTGTAGCCCTGCCACAGAACTTGGGTGCACAAGTAGAGGTTATGTTCATAGAAACATTGAGTACGATTGATGATACGTACGTGGGAAAGTCTAGGTACAACCATGCCAGCTGTGGGTGGTGTATCATAGACTAGAGGGCATTATTCGGTGATGGAACCAAACTCGATCGAATTGTTCATGGATAGCAGTCAGTACGCTTACGCAGCGCAGCTATAGTGATACTATGCAGATGTTGCGTTGTACGTTGCTATGGCATAGGATGAGGGACTGCGCATATTACTGTGGTGATACGGAGGAGACCGTGCGAATGGGGTATCACGGGGTGTACCTCAGTTTGGGGGGTAGCTACATATACACTACATTAGGTAATCTACTAGGGGTTAGATGGGTGTGACGTGTGTGTAAGCTTTGAGTGCTAATAACACGTATAACCTAATAAATAAGAAAGTGTAATTGAACGGTATACGTAGGATTATTCAAAAAGTGTAGTTTAAATTCATTCACACAGAACTTATGTTCTGACCCCCTCCTCATAATATTCGCAGGTTAGACAGAGACTTATAGCTTTGGAGATACTGATTTAGCAGTATTATGATTAAGGTAAAGCTATGTTTTAAATATATTATATTTTACTCCTTCCGCTATGAGGTGTTTTCCGAACTCTGACATATCTCTTTTATCTGTCTTTTTTTGCAGGATACCAGAGCAACCAACTCGGGTTTCGGTGGATTGGATTTTTGAAAAAAAAAATATCGGTCTGTCAGAATCTGGGTTGTTACATCTGGTATCAGAGCGAGGTTTAGTGATCTTATGGAGATAATGCGTGAACATATTTGTATTTTCTAAAATATAAATATATTATATGTATATATATAATCCTAAATCCTTATAGTAGCCCACTAGACATGAAAAGAGTTGGGATATCTAGTTTGTACACTCAAGGAATAAATATAGATATTTTTGAGACCCTTAGGTGGTTTGGTTGGAAAGTGTACAATATGATTTGATATTTGAGAAAGAAAGTATCCCATAGAATTAAAACTGGAATGTTATTTCAGAGTAGTGGGTTCGGAAGTGAAACCTTAGAAACTAGAAAAGGTTGAAATATGAAAAATGGATTAGGAATATATATAGTTAAGAGAATTGAATTCGTGAAAGTTCCTAGGAAATCCTAGTTGAGTTGAAGACCCGCTTTGAGTCTAACCCAATGATAAACTTTTAAGAACTTGAATTTGTAAACGGATTTGTGGTACTTTCCAAGATTTAATCTTAAAAGTATTACGATAAATGCTTTTTGGGTTTTAAAGTAAAGTGGGGTATATTGTGTAAAATAATGATTTCTTGTTTTAAAAGAATTCTCTCATAAAAAGGTGCATATTAAGGAGCATAAATAGCTCGCTAGTGTTCATATATGAAAAGAAGTTTTGAAATCTCTATTCGGTTAACAATAAATTTTGATTATTGTTTTAAAAAGAAATTTTGTTGGGTGAACAAAATAAGCGGTAGAGTGTAAGAATAGAATAAATATTTGCACCTTAGCAGCCAAAGTTAACATTGTAAAAAAGAACAGTGTAACCCATTAGTTTTCCGTGTCTACTCCAGATTTTGTGATTGAATTTTTTTTTTTCAGTTTTACTTTGTAACATGTTTTTATGGTTTGGCAAAAACAAGTTTTTGAGAAGAGAAAATAAAGTTTTAACACTTTTAATTTTTGGAAGAAATATGCAATGCAAAGAAGGAGGCCAAACCATACTTTTAAAAGAATGGGGTAGATAAAGATTAAGGCCTAGAAAGATCGAGATAAAGTAAAGGATATGAATTAAAGAAATAGAACCTAACTGGAGATTGGTAGAGTTGAGTGATACTCTGAGTATCAATCTAATGTTGATTTCGGTCTTCGGGGTTGATGCTTAGGGAATTATTCTCTTACCAATTTCTAGTCAAAGATTAGCTAATATTAAACTAATAGAAAATTCCTGTTGATTGCATAAACATTGAGAAACCTAGGTTTGTTGCTTGAGAAAAAGAAATAAAGTATAGGCTAGTAATACATAGCAAGAACCAGTAGTGACTACTAGATAGTGGAAGGGCAAGTAAGTGTAAAGAGTTGGTGGTTGGACTTTTCTTTAGAGAAATAGTCTTATGATTCTTGGCCCTTGGT
This sequence comes from Allium sativum, assembly GCA_030737875.1. Taxonomy (NCBI): domain Eukaryota; kingdom Viridiplantae; phylum Streptophyta; class Magnoliopsida; order Asparagales; family Amaryllidaceae; genus Allium; species Allium sativum. The sequence goes on along the minus strand of CM060913.1, from coordinate 703,538,349 downwards.
AGTTGCTGTGTAGGATTTTTTTGAGTTAAAAACAGAAAAGCTTATCTGGAAAATAAATTTAAGTAATTGGAGTAAGTCAAATAAGCTAAGAAAGAGAATAGCCTAATTAAGAAGAAAATAACAAATCCAATAAAGCAACATACTGACGGGAAAAGAAAATGGAAATCTTAAGAAAGAGATGAATAAATATGAAATTTTCCAAGTTAAGTGGAAAAGAGAAGAAGTTTTCTTATGTGGTTGTACTTGGATAGGAAACTAGGAAATCTTTATAGAATAGTTATGTAAAAATCCAAGTGCAATTAGAAAAGAAAAACGGAGGATGTAAAATTTTCCGTTCTCATAACATAAGAAATCGAATTTGGAAAATTAGTTTTTTCTAAATTTCAAATTTAATGATGGTTGGTAGGATTTTGGATGCGAAAATTGGATGAACTATGCTCTTACCCTGTAAGAGTATAGGAAAATGTGAATGGAAAATGTTTTGATTTTTCAAAAATATTGCATTCATATAGAACTGCAAGTATATGTAGGATGTGAGCATCATGTTTTGAAAGAGTTTTTAAGATTTGCATACATATAGGTGGATCCAAATTAGGCATTCATACTTTACTATGATGTATCTCACTTTGCACATGTGCACAATGTTTGCAACAATTTGATGCACATTTGAAGGATGGATGTTGCGAGGGATTATCTATTTTACTCTTATCGAATTTCAGGGACAAAATTCTTTAAGGGTGGGAGAATATAACACCCTGCATTTTCAATATAATTAAAAATATGTAAAAATATGTTTATATGCATAGATAGGTAAATAATGGTGATATATAACGAAATTTATTGATATATGGAAGAGAAGGAAAAATTAATTCGATAACAGTGTACGTAACAGAGAAGACAATAAAATAAGGATACTTAATTTAAATATCAGGAATTAAGTAAAACGGACATAACCATTGCGTTCGTCTCGAAATTCTGCTTCGAGTAGAGTCCTAGTTTTCGAAAATCGGACTACCTATAAAAGAGTTATGGCCTGCGGAAGATTCAACAAAAATTCAGAAAAATACCCAGGGAGGTCGACCTGGGAGTTGACCTTAGTGTCGACCTCCCACCAGATTTTTCCAAATCTGGGCAGTGATGATTTTTGGTGTGCTGGGCGGACCTGATGGCTTCTAGGGCGATCTAATGGCTCTAAAACACTCTCTACGCCTATAAAATAGTGCCTAGACCAAACCTAATTCATGAACAATTCCTATTGACGCTTCCATGCCACTAAACTTCAACCAAACATGGCCGCCGCCTCAAAACCCTAAATTAATTTGCAAGTTCTTCATCAACTTTGGAGTTTAATCAAATCAGGTAGCAAAGTTCTTCATTAACAATTCATGCTCTTCACCAATAATCAAATAAGAAGATTAAATCAGCGTTCTACATCAACGACAAATCACTTATTTCTCTAATCCAGTAAATGTGAATGGATTTGAACTACATTTGTTGTATAATATTTCTTTTATCGTTTACCATTCCCCATAATGGATATGATGTTAATTTAATAAGATCTGTTATTTTATTTATGCCTACGTTTGTGTTCTGTCCTTTTTATCCTTTCCTCTTTTTATTTTTGGATCCAGGTTATCTCGAACCTAGACGAAATCTTATTATACAATACGCACGATTAGAATATGGGGACATTGGAATATAAACCGAAATTTTGGGGTTTGTGGCATAACAATTGTTATTGCATATATTGGGCATAATCTATTTTATGCGGTCGAGGAATATAATCTATGCTGAATAGTGGGCAACTATGAATTTTGATTTATGATGTTAACATGAAATTGCGTAAATTTAACTGGAACTATTGGATATGGAATTGGTATAATTCAATATTAACAACATGTAATTGGATAACATGGATTGGTGAAATTTATTTGTGACTTGAAAGATAAGCCTAGAGGGTGAGTTAGGTTATATGTATGAACGTGGGAATGTTGTGATATATATTGGGAAAATATTGATTATGTGAAATTGGGTATAATTGGATATTGGAAGTTGACATGTTTGGGTATGAATAACATGGAATTAGTGAATTTGGCTATAATTGGATAATTTGGGTAACATGAAAATTGGCTAATTATTACGTAATTGGTGTAGTGAATGGAAAATTAGAAATAGGCATAAAAATGAAATGTAATTAAGTTGATTTTGGAACATATGACATGAATTTGAGGTTTGGATGAAAGACGATTGTTAATGAACGCCTATGACACGAGGTTAGATGCGTTTGTGGTGTAAGACTGCATGGAACCGCATGCAAATCCAACAACCACAAGAGGACGTCTAATGTGAGAGGTCAACGACAAGAACTAGAGGCGTAACGGTTTATGACACGAGGTTAGGCGCGTTTGTGGTGTAAGACTGCCCGAAACCGCCCAGCAAATCCAGCAGCCACGAACGGACGTCTAATGTGAGAGGTCATACATCGTTACGACATTATAAATAAATTAAGAAATACTAACCATAATAAGACATGTGGGTGACATGGGTATGGTAAGAGGGTTAAGTGGGTGATATAAATGACATGTAAAACATGACTAAGGTAGAGTTAACCGTTGTAAGACATGTGATGTAAAACATGACTAAGTTAGACTTAACCGTAGTAAGACATGTGTAAGATATGGAAACTATAATAGAGGGGGTTAAGTTGGACACATGTGACATGTGAAATAGAATTTAGATATGCTTAACCAAATGGGACCCGTAACGGTATCATAAATTAATTGAATTGGGTAAAGTTTAAGTAACGGGTTAAGTAAAATGAAAGGTTAAGTCAAATATAAAATTAATGACATAGTAATGGGGGAATGATAATTAACTATTATAAACTTGAGTTGCGGTGATGTAAAATTAAATAATAGGCAAACTTGTCATAGGGACAAGGGAAGGTTATGAATTAAGATGTAATACAAGACTTGAAGGGTGGGACGACTTATACAGTGAAATAAGTTAACCTAAAATTAATGACAAGAAATGGTGAATGATAAATAACCTATTATGAGTAAGCTTGAATAAGGCAAGAAACGATAATAGGTGGAAATTATAACTTATGGGACAAGATAAGTTATAGGAAACGATAAGGAAAATGAGATAACTTATATGTAAAGATATACTTAAATTAAGTGGTTTGGAAAGGAGAAATGTGAAATTTAAAAAATGATATAAGTTATATGAGTGGAAAAGAAGTAAATTAGAATCATATATGTTGGTTGGGTTGAGTAATTCTCTAGGTGCCAGTCTGATGTTCGGTCTTCGAGGCTGGTGTTTAGAGGGTTATTCTCCTAATCAGTATGTAGGTGGGATAATGCATACTTAACTATGAATTAAGTATAACATGTTATTGTAACCCAAAAAGGGAATAATTTATGAAATTGGAAAATAACATGTTGTGGGCTTATTAATGGACTTAAGTGGGTGAAGTATAAATTGTATTAATAAGCAAGGGTAACTTGGTGAATACGAAAAAAAGAAAGCTAATGTGAATAACCAAGTTAAATGAGAAAGTTGACGAGGTGGCACAAGCGTGAAATAAATGGTTAGACTTAGGGTCTAATGAAATATAAAACTAAGGCGCTTGAAGCAGTCCATACGTTGTAGGACGAATAACCCAACGAGGTAGATCATGATGGTGTCATAAGGCACGAGGAATGCGTACGTTCGCTATTTTGGCGGCTCCAACGGACTGGAAGGGGAAGCACGCGGCTTCCTGAGACGTTAAAGGTGCTCCTGGTAGTCCTCTGTAGTGGTTTAGCTTCGGGCTAGGATTACAGAGGTTGGGTCTGCGCGGAACTACCAAGTGGGTGGGCCTTGAGTACACAAGTAGGTGGCAGTCAGAATGTTGTAGGCGGTGGCATTAAGGGTGGTTCGGCGATTGCCTCAGGCGGAGGTGGAGGGTCAAGACCAAACTATAGCAAGATCGTCGGACGCCTGTCACCAACAGCCTAAGGAATGCGAAAGGCAAGAGCTAACCCCCAGAGATCGTTAACCTTTGCTATCAAGGGACAGGTGCGGGAAGACCCCACATGGATGTTTAGATTGTTTGCTTGTTAGGGGTGGTCTCTTAGCTCGTGTGGTATTTGTTAGTTGAGGTAGGGGCTAAGATGGGGCCATAGCCACCATAGAAAAACCAGACCCGAGTGATATCTGTACATTGGACACTCTTAGAGGCGGGCCCGTACAGATATAGAAAAGCTCCTGACCGAGTTTTGTGTTTTCTAGTGTAGCCCTGCCACGGAACTTGGGTGCACAAGTAGAGGTTATGTGCAGTAAAAACATTGAGTATGATTGATGATACGTACGTGGGAAAGACTAGAGGGAAATATTCGATGATGGAACCGAACTCGATCGAATTGTTCGAGGATAGCAGTCAGTACGCATACATAGCACAGCGATAGTGGTTCTATGCAGATGTAGCGTTGTACGTTACTATGGCATAGGATGAGGGACTGCGCATATTACTGTGCGATACGGAGGAGACCGTGCGAATGGGGTATCATGGGGTATACCTCAGTTTGGGGGTAAGCTACATATACACTACATTAGGTTAATCTACTAGGGGTAGATGGGTGTGACGTGTGTGTAAGCTTTGAGTGCTAATAACACGTATAACCTAATAAATAAGAAAGTGTAATTGAATGGTATATGTAGGATTATTCAAGAAGTGTAGTTTAAATTCATTCACACAGAACTTATGTTCTGACCCCATCCTCATAACATTCGCAGGTTAGACAGAGACTTATTGCTTTGGGGATACTGATTTAGCAGTATTATAATTAAGGTAAAGCTATGTTTTAAATATATTATATTTTAATCCTTCCGCTGTGAGGTGTTATCCGAACTCTTACATATCTGTTTTCTCTGTCTTTTTTTGCAGGATACCAGAGCAACCATCTCGGGTTACGGTGGATTGGATTTTTGAAAAAAAAAATCGGTCTGTCGGAATCTGGGTTGTTACATATATATATATATATATATATGTGAGAGCGTGTATTTGTAATTGAATATAAAATTATTTTTATATTATCTTTTCCTAGTATATTTTGTAAAAAAGGTAAAAGAAATAATTTTCTCAAATTATTATATTATTTGTAATCAACCATACACACCAATGTTGATTTGAATGGAATTCAAATTGGATTATGAAGGTGGACTGATTCAAACAAAAAGGAGATTTCAAATATGAAATGTGTAAATGAAAATTTTAATATTTAATTTAACTTATGTAGTTAAATAGAATGAGTTAAAATGAATCGTAAAAGTTTAATAAAGACTAGATTGGAATTGAAATGAATTCATGTATAATAAATTTAAATGGAATGTATATAAAGGAATCGATTTATGCATCCAAAATGGATTTCTAAGATATTGGTTATAAATAAATTTCATGTGAATTGAATAGTGTACAAAATAGATTGAAGTGGATAATCTGAATGTTTGAACCTACATTGCATGTAAATGTGATGCGGATGATTATTGATGAAAATATAATGCTTAAAATAGTTAAATAGGTGTAACATTTCACAATTTGCATGATTATGGAAGTAGTGAGTTTTATCTGAGTTAAGTAAAAGTGCAGGAGATAGTTTACCTTTGAACCCATTCAATTGAGCTCTATAGCTAATTAGATCCTGTTTCGCTATAGCTACATGCTAATTGAGCGAGCTCACTTGTAACTTATGGTTAATCACTTATTCTTAATAATGCTCATATAAGTTACAACTATCCAAAAATACAAAATTTTGTATATGAATTTTGTTTTTCGACCATGTGGGTCGATGTATACATATTTATCTCTCTTGTTATATTGCGAAAGTCCCTCAGTACAGGGGAGACTCTATCGACATTTTTTTGGAAATTTAAAGTGTTAGAAATTTTCTGTTACTAGAAATGAATTGAATTAGCCAAAAGTGGAAAGGGATATTTTAACTAAAATGGATTTGTGAAAAATTAATGGACTTGTAGCATTTTTCCTACCTTAGTAATTTCAGGGACGAAATTCTTTTAAGGGGAAGGAATGTAACAACTAGATTTTTAGCCGTTAAGTTTTAACACTTAAAATTGATTTTAAATGTTGAATTGGGTACTTAATTAACTAAAATTCAACGAGTTTGAACGTATAAATTTGAATTAATTAAAATCAAGCTTGAAACGTCGCAGTAGTTCGTAATTTTACGATTTGAACTTCAATTATGCATGCAGAATCCATTATATGTCGAAACAAGAATCTTCCGAATTTTTTGGATTATAGTTTTCTGATGGAAAAAAAATCGAAATTTCATGTGCTACCCCACGTCCGTTAATGTCACTTTATTAGAATGTTTTAAGTTCCGCGAAGCATTATAGGTAAACAAAAACAAAATCTCACAAGACAAATATAAAAATAGAAGCGGAAATTTAAAACTGAAATGTTTAACAGAAAAGAAACATCATAGTCTCAAATACGGTTATAACATCAGACTAAAATACTGGAACCAAATACATCAAACAAAAACAACTGTATTGCGCTAAAAAACATCAAAGTACAGGAATGTAAATTCATTATCCCCATAAGTAGCCAAAACAACGTAGAAAAGTAATCGAAGTGATACATCAGACTAATCCAGATCCAAGCAGAAACAGGAAAGTGAAAGTCCTAATCACGACTGAGTGTTCCTACCCTAAGAACCTGGGGGGAACAGAAAGACAGAATGGGAAACAAAAAGGGTTTGACATAAAGTCTGGTAAGTCCAGTGACTTTTATCATATAAAGAAGTAAAAGCATCATGATGGGTAAATAAAACTGGATGAGAGATAACAGTAACATACAATAGGTATAAACAGGTGAACAGGATAAGCAGAATAAGCACAGTAATATGGACCTAGATATGCTTCTTACTTTTCTATGCACCAATACTAGTATACAAGATTTATAACAGGATCAGGTGTTCCCTAATTATATAACAAAAACAGAATGATCCCAACGGGAATACAATGGTAGGTTTAGGTGTACTCTAGTTACATAACGGGCTTTACCCTAACAGAAATAACAGGTACCTCAACAGAAATAACGGGTGCTACCCCAAATAGAAATAACGGGTACCCTAACAGAAACAAGGACTAGATGTACCCTAACTACTACCCCAAGCGATCGGCTCCCTAGTGTGTAAATACCTTGTGTCGGCCCCATAGGGTGTTTTACTTGCTAAAGTGGCAACCTGCAGAAGGACACGAATCTTTTTGTTGGTGCTACATCGACTTATTTTCCCATACACATCATACCCATGCACACTCATGACTCTGTTGGAACGCGCCCATATACACCTCTTTCAGATGAACCTCTTATTATCAGCCCAGTATGTGTTCCCTGACCCGTACTTAGTGCAAGGTTCCCATTTAATACTCGAATGGGTTACTGACTGATATGGGCCCCACACAGCAGATGATACAAGCCAAACCCCTAAGCTTATGTCCCCAATTAACTAGGATTTTTAACACCTTAAGTCTTACAAATTAACAGGGTCATATAACACCCATAGATTTAACTGTTTTACTTAACCTCACAGATTTAACAAATTCACTTAACCTCACAGATTTAACAGATTTACTTAACCCCATAGATTTAACAGATTTAGTGACCCACAAATTTAATAGATTCCACAGTTTTCATTAACATGCTCCACTTAATTTTTGAATTAAGCCTACAGATTTACATGTTCATACAACCACAAATTTCCAGTCATATTCCACAGTACAAAATATTCCCAAAATTTCCCTCTTTTATTTTCATTCCCAAACATTCCCCAATTGTCCCAATTTCGTTCATACGTATGTCTCCACTAGATTGTCCTAGGCTCGAAGGTAGCATAGACTTAAAAATAAAAAGGAAAAAATAGAGGGAGAAGAACAGAAATAGGCATATAACAAAAACTGAACAACAGAACAGGGATGTAGTAAAATACATGTAATTATAGAAATGCTGTTTAGATATGAATCAGTTTATTAACAGGCATAGGCTCAGATCCAGGTTTATTAACTTGTCAAGATTATAGTTAAATTTTATATCTAAAAGTAACTTGAACTCACAGAGATTGGATTTAAAGAACATAGTATAATATGCTGATGCTACATAGGGGATTCTTGTATAAGTCAGATAAGAATTATCTTGATTCAATCCCAGTTTCGGCAGTTTCTCCTTATCCTCTCTTAAATGTTTAGAACAAAAGTTTGAGGAAGAAGGATGAAGAAGTGTAATTGCTTTGATAGGAGTGCATGCCTTTACATAGAGTTCACAAGGAAATCCTTTACCGTCAGATCTATGTTTTATAAATCCAACTGCTCAGTAAAATAATGAACATGGATAACACAACAGTCCAGAAACAGAAAAATTAATCTCACCAGATTGTGTGTGGGTCAACCCACCTACCACCTGGGTCGACCCATGGGTTGACCCACCTGACCTTGGGTCGACCCATAGGCCGACCCAGACTAGGCACGGGTCTCCCCACAATGGGTCTGGTTCCCGCCCTTGCCGCCTTCATTTCCCGCTTCGTCGCTTTCTGATTTATTTTGAACTATTTTGAAATATATTTACATATATTCTACTTATATGTATACAAACTTCTAGCCTTTATATCTTTCTCGTACAATATCCGTTTTACGCAAACTCGAAGTCTACCTGAACCAGAATTCCGGGACGAACACAATGGCATAGTCTGTTTTACTTAAATTCCCCATATTTAATTAAGTAATCTTTTAGTTTATTAATGTTCTTTAAAATTATGGGGCGTTACATTCCATTTTTTTTGTTATGTCAAAATCATTTTTAAAAAAAATCGTTGTAGAATCGTTTATGAACAATAGTGATTTATTTAGTAAAATAAAAGGATTTTAAATAAATTGAATACCGGTTTAATTAGAAATTTGAAATTTTGTATTTTAAATCCAAATTAGTTTATTTTGAAGTCATTTGGATTCTATTTGAATACATGTATATTAATAATAAATTATTTGATTATTCTGAAATCAACTTATATTTTATCGCTTTAATATAACAAATAGAAATAGTCAGTTTTCAAATGACCTCGGATTTCAACGAAAATAATTTTATAAAATCCATAATGGTTAATTATTGTAAGATTTTCAGTTTCAAATTGATTGGAGTTATTTTGTGACTATGCGCAATATAAACGCGTATCGGTTTACGTTGGTAAATTTAAAGGAAGTTTTTCAAATGATCTCGAAATTTGACGAACCAAGTTCCATCATTTCGGCAATATTAAGTTATTATAGGATTTCAGTTTTCATTGCGATCAGAGCTCATATGTGATCATTTAATCGTGAAACATTGGACGTAAGTTTCATACGAATATTTTAATAATTAAACTACCCTAATCCACCACTATATAGTATCGCGACCATATCCTTTTCAGTTCATTCTCAACCGCCACATATGAAGATGAAAAGCAAATTTTAATTCTCAAACCCTAAGGAATTTGTGGAAGGCGTCAACAGGAAACGTGTAGAGGATAGAGTGGGCTTCCTCTAGTTGGTGGCACAGTGGCCTAACACCACTAGAGGTTGGTAGAATCCGACGATAAATAAGTAAGGTAAAGTTTTGATTTTTCTCGTTTTTGGGGAAAACAATTGCATTTCAGGTTAGGGAAAGATGGAGGAGAGGCGTATCTATTAGCACCGGTTTGGTGACTGCTGGGGTCCGTGGCGACGGCGAGGGCAATTCGAATGAAATCTATTCATTCGTTTTTCCCTGGAGATTGGGTTAACCATAGTGGTTGACGTCCCTTATGTGGGGGGTTGGGACAGTGGTGAAGGCGGCGGTGAGGGTCGGCCGGGCTCAGCTGACCAGAATCAGCGGCAGTAGTGGCTTAGAGAAGTCAAGCTTTATTGTGTTTGAAACTTGGGAAGATCGATGATTGATTGTTCGAAGATGTGGTTAGGCCCCTAATAACGGTAATTAAGGAGTTATGAAGGGATTTGAGAATTTATATAATTTTAAATAAATATTGGAATAGATATAACTTATTTATATGTTTTCGGAATTCAACAAAGCATGATCTGTTGGAATCGTATTGGCAGGGGGTAACACATTGGAATTGGACTGGAATGATTTGGAGCCAGTGGGAATTTTATATATTTTCAAATGCCACTTTGAGACTATATATAAATCAACCTGGAATTGTCGAATCGAAAAAAATTATGAGTTAACTCTTACGCCTTATGAAATTTTATGATTGATTAAATTCATATAACTATAATTTATCATTGATAGTATAAATTGGATGTTTGGATGCCTTGAATGCTTATTGTCCGTGTGGTGGTTGATGATATTTCATCATTTTAAATTCATTAAATTAGAATATTTATTTCATATGAAATTATATAATGATATTATGAGCTATGATGCAGGAAAATAGGTTGGAGAGGTCCAACTCGATTCCTCATATATTTTGCGTTTTATTTAAGTTATTTAATTTCACATTATTTACATAAGAACTGTTTTACCTGAGTAGCATTAAATTTTGTTTGGATGATTGATTGTTGAATTGAATTCAATGTTGATGTTTTATTAATCAATAGACCATATTGATTAATTGATTGGCACCAGATGGCCTAAAATCCATCTTTTTAAGACGTCGATCTGCCATTAGGAGAATTAACAAAATTTAATTTATAAAATTTATTTTTATAACTGAAGCAAGATTTCCAATTATAATTTTATAAGTTATTTAAAAATGAAGCTTTTTTAATAAATCGATATTCACAATTGGTTTTTCATAAAGTATTATAAAATGCTTATATAATAAGATCTCTATGTGTAACGACCCGCCTTTTTGCCCGATTCTCGCCGGTAATTAAACCGACTCAAATCGTTCATAAAGACGAATTGTTATGGGTACTTACGTACATTGAACAAAAACAACAGAAATTTTCATTGAATAATTCAATATTACATCAGAGTTACATGAATATCAGAGTTACACATAAATATACACAGCGGAAGAAATAAAACTCTCAGCGGAAGAACATTATCTGATACACCGGAAGCTCCAACTCTAGCATGAACTCTAACTCCGGAAGCATTCTGAATCTTCTCCAATGATCCATAACTGCAAAACTAAACACTAGCTGCCCGCGCGGAAATTAGTGGGCACCCAGAGTTTAGGAAGGAACAATAAACTCCAGGTCAGTCGTGGTACTGGTGTGAGAACTCAAAACAATTATCATTTAGGTTTCATTTTAAAGTTGGGTAATTCAACGGACCACGCCGCTAATGCGGAACGGGTTTTACTCCATATGAATTCCCGTGCATAGAAATACGCAATGACTTTTGAAAAATGAAGCTATCATAAGCTCGTCCCACATCACACAATGCAAGCGCACACCAGATGGGCGAGTTTTGTCTTATGATAACCAAACATGATTTCATACGTGAAATTCCTCTTTTAATATTATCATATAGTGTGGAAAACAAGTTCACAAATAAATGTATTAATCCTAGATGGCATGAGTGCCCCATCCCACTATGTCGCCATATAAATACAATCAAAATCGTATGGCTCGTATTAGGATTTGGATTTCCAACTTGATGATTCCTGGCACGAAAGATCAATCAGGGATACAAAACGAAGTGCCTCAACGGCTTTTTCGACCATACGCGGACACCGAATACACATCGTCAGGGCAGATCAACTGTTTTCGACCAGACGCGGCCCCCCGAACATACCCCATCCCCAGTTCACAAGTGGTTTCCCACTGCTGCAGCACTCATCATCGAATCATATATATATACAGACCAAACCGCCAATTTCTCATCATCCGGTGTGTGAGGTTTGTCGATGTCACGTCATACACAAAGCTACGCTTCGATAAGCCATGCTTTGATCATCATTAGCTCCTATCATACTTGGGTATGCCACATTGTCAATATCTCCACATATCACTGATTCGAATTAATACATATTCTCTAAGAACGTAACTTAGAGAAAGAGATATTCAATTGCCACAAATCATATATATATTCACACGGATCAGTGCTACGTGGTCAATTACAATGTCAGACACACCATCCATACAAGTCCGTTCTGGGTCTGAACGAAACACAATCCGAAAATCTCCAAATATACTCAGATCTCCTGCCACCCTCGTATCGGGTGTACGACCCGATCCGAGATGTCAGCAATCGATCCAAATAATCTGGACATTTCCGGTCTTCATTTATCGATTTCAAATCCTGAATTACTTCATAACGTCGTAATATTACTTGGAATGGTTTTCGGACCTATATCCGATCCCGGACTTTCCAAGTACAACGTATCTTAAACAATAGTTACAAATCACACGGGTTTCCCAATTCAAATCTCCTTTCCAAATATTTCCAATTTACTTTGAATTAAATGTTGGATTTAATTCCCCGGAAACCCATTATCCTTAACCCCTTTTCAAATTCAACGTTTGTTTCCAAACTTCATTTTCAAAACAACTTAATTAATCCGTCGTCCCTTGAGTAACCAAATCTTTATTTGGATTTTGGATTTCCATTTAAACACCTATATTTCACATATCAGTTCATATAGAATCAATCGACTTATACTCGATATTGATTCACAAACTCAGGCAACACGATCAGAATCAGGATATGGATATGTTAGTATTTCTGATCGTATTTGTCTGTTCCATGTCGAGTATCAGGGGACCAATTTTACTCAAAACTCATCTCAATTCCATATCATATGGAAAAAATCAAGTCCTTTCCATAATGGTTCATGTTTGAAGTCTTCAAATTCAAATCATTTCAAATAACGTTAAAGCGTTACTCAAAGCGTTGGGAAATGGTTATTAAATTAAATAAATCCCAATCATTCTAAATTCAAAATTTTAAACCATAAATCGCTTTCAAATAATATAATATAAATTCATTCTATTCAATTTTCATTGCGGTCGGCGAACGGCATGTACGGCGACCTTTCCAGATTTAAATTTAAACCTAACTCGAAAATCATACGATGGAATTTGAAAATTCCTCTTTTATACGAAACCCATTATTATTATAAATCCGTTGTTTTCTGTTTCACGTCAATTCGATTTCATATGTTCAAGTTATAACTATTTGAATTTCGAAACCGATATCGTCGAACTGTCTCTTAACAACGAATTCGATCCCGCTATAAAATGTTTTATATGATTTGTTCAATCCATTTCCAAAACAAATTTATTTCATAACTTTAGTTTAAAACCAAATTTATATTTCTCAAAAATCAAGTTTGTCCGAAATCACTTCATATTGCTCAAATCTTCATTTCAAATAAAATATGGATTCTCATGCTTTTCAAAACTTGTTTCATTTCAAATAATCGTTCAAAATTTTGTTCGCATCAAAAATCCATATTAAACCCATATTTGGATCATTTCCAAATTCAATTTCGAAATTTAAATCCCTAAATCATATATGAGAATTTGAAGATTATTTTCAAACACTTTACTTGAAAATTAACAATTGATATCCAAGAATATATATTACTTGATGCGATAAAATTTAAAATACCAATTTATTCTAAATTTAAATAATTCAAATATAAAAACATATTTATACGCCTGATATCGATAAAATAATTCGTTCAATCTCTTTTCTTTTACTTAAACAATCATTTTAGTATTATCGATAAAAATCGATGCTAAAACTCAGATCATTTTTAAAGGCCAAACAAAGCTTAATAATTCATTGGAATTTTTTTTCCAAAATTTATTCATCTTAAATTTGGATTTCAAACAGTTTCAACAAATTTACAAATCTTTATTAAAATGAAAATATTTATTTAACTAAAAGGAGTATTTAAAATCGGTCACCCGTAAGATCCGTAACTATGGTGCATGCGACTTCACTCAAACAGAACAAATGCAATATCTTAACTAAACAAACATGCACCATCCATTCATCACAACCACAAAATAAATCAAGTGTGTACGAAGCGTTATTGTCAGTAACGCTCGGTGTTTTACGGTGTTACTACAGCATACATATCCATCGATCAATCAGCGACATACAACCATAACATTTCAAGCATCCACAACCACTGATTTTCCATCAATTATTATAATTATAAATAATTTATAACAAATTATTTCTACCCAAAATGAAATAATCAAAGTGGAGTTCTCACCTTGAGCTTTTCAGAACTATCACCGTCGAGCCTGGTATCAACCGCGTTCCAGTTTACAAACGTTACAAGCGCGCACCGTTTTCTCCGTAATAAAACTCCGGATGACCGCGTTCAACTTTACGAACGTTGCTACGCTCCGCTATGCGCACAACAACTCATGTGTACCCCATTTTTCCTTGCGTGTAGACTATTTGTGCTGTGCCTTTTCTTTTTCTTCTTCTTCTTTTTTTTTTTTAAAAAAAAAAAGATAAAAAGCACGGAAGTGCTGTACAATCGCATGCTTGCGCATGCATGCAACCAGGCTATTTCGGCCTCCTCTCCTAATCCCTTTTTGAGTGCATGCGAACCTCTTTTTTTTATATATATACATATATATATATATATATATATATGCATGTACCTGCGCATGCAATGAGAGGAGAGAGAAAGCAAGAGGGGATGGCGGACGTGAGTGCTTTGGACTGGAGAGAAGAAGGAAGCGAAGGGGATGGATGCAGCTCACGGTGGAGAAAGAATTGCGTGAGGGAGGAAGCTTGCATGCGGTTATGGACAAGTAGAGGGTGCAACAATTTTCTTGAAACAAAATGGAGTAGCTGCGGACCATTGGAGCTAAAAGATGGGGCGGAGCATTTCTTGCGGAGGAGAGAGGCCGAAAGTAGAAAGGAGAGGTGGACATGAGAGGGAGAGGCCGAGAGCTGAGAAGAAGGGAAGAAGAGGGAGAGAGAGAGCGCAGGACACGAGTGGATGGGGAAAGCTTGGTGCGAACGCATGCAGGGGAGGAAGAAGATGCCAATTTGTGGTGGATGCATGCGTTTTTATCATAATGTCATTTAGGGGTAGTTTTGGAAACAAAGGACACACGTCCTCTTTAAAAACCAAATCACATGCATCATTACACGTATGCACACGTGGCAACACTCATTCATGCAACGGACACCTCAACACTGGAGAAAGTTCCATGCGTTGCCTATATTGGAACCTATTCATCCATGCATCAAGTCCAACATAGAGTATTCATTTGTACATCTCCAATTTTTGATTTTTAGAGTTATTTACCGAGAGTTGCAATGGAATAAAACCATCATCGTAAACAACAACACGCTCTGATTTAGAAACAGCAATAAAACCGGTCTGATTGATCAATTATGTAAAGCGTCTAAAGGACCACATTTATACCCAAAATACGTTGAAAAATTATCTGCTTATTTCTTCAAATTAAAAATTACAGAAAAATTCTAAAAATTATTTTAAAACAGCGCGTACAGAAATCGGATGAATATTTTTAACTGATATTTAATTATAATTTATTTTCAAGTCAAACTACTTTTTAAGAATTAAAAATCCATATAAATCTATATATATAATTGTTTAAATCTTTATATATTAAATATTTCCTTAAAATAAATCTTCGAATTATAAAATTCATATTATAAAACATTTATATATATATAAATACAAAATATTACTATCTATAAATATAAAAACCATTATGTAAAATTACAAAAATCATTCTTATACAAAATCTTTAAAATAAGTCTTATACAAAATAAAATTATTTATTTAAACTAAATAAATAGGGATTTCAAATAATTTAAACCTTATCAAATTCAAAAAAAAATATTCAGACAATCTCAAAATGTGTAAAAAAAATTCAAATTCAAATCTAGAAAATTCCGGTTCGTTACATTCTTTCCCCCTTAAGACTTTTCGTCCTCGAAAAGGAAGATAGTAAAATTTTAAACCTCTATATAAACTATAAATCAATTTTTCTATATGGTTTGGAACAGGTTTTATAAATATTCAAAACAAACAGATTTAAATAGTGGGACACGCATATCATAGTCAGTCCAACATATCATGTCATATCGATCTCTCAAGTTAGCATACAAAACGTGTCTAACCTTTCCTGGGCACATACTACGCACTTGGGCAGTCAAAATGCAATCATCAAAGGTGCACCTAGCTATCTGTTACTAGTCCTCAAAACCATACTAGCCCAAAACAACTCAGTGCATCTAAGAACTTAAGACAACATATATTCGAGGTCCAGACTCATCGCAACTAAACATCAGTTGCATCTGACCATCATCGGGTGGATCGGTCAAACCAATTTCCTCGGGTTCTTCATCAACTAACGACTCCCCATCGTCTGCCCTAAAGCCATCGTCATCTATTTCCACGATAAATCCATCTTGTTTACTATTCACGAATCCGTCTTCATCAGCCTCGTCCCAGGGCTGGTCTATATCCTCCATTGCTCATCCAATTCATCACCTCCCATCTCTGGAAGTGGGTCATCCTCGGATGTAGGTTATTCAAAATCACCCTTATCTGCTGCAATATCATTATCGTATACTATGACATCATCTTGGGGTTTCTCCACCTTTTCTATAATATCGTCAAATCCACCATTTCCCAACTCTGGGAGCGGGTCGTCCTTAGCTATAACTGCTGGTTATCCCATTTCATGCATCAACCTTTCTAACTGCTCAACGAATACAGGATCTATAGGCCAATTAATGTCTTCTGGTGCAGCCTGTGCTAATGCGGCGTTTCCTAACAACTCCTGATTTCTCTGGTCTAGGATCTACTACCCAAAACTCTAAGGCATCATTATAAATCTATGCGGGACATTAAATCCAAAGTAGGCTGCTGCCTTATCCCTTACCCACTAGTCAAAATCACAGGTCTTAGAACATACTCATATCTTATTACAGGGTCATCCTACTGCAGGGTTGGGCCTTCTTCCTAACATGACAGGATAATGATCAGATCTACAGTTCATGTTACTGCTGGGGCACTTGGTATGATCCTAAATCAGGTTGGAGTTTTATGGAATCTCAATTATCCTATGGTTACCCCAGTTACTGGAAATGATTGAGTTCTCCATTACCGCTACCCTTAGGTCGGAGCTGAACAAGATACTACCGTACACCTAGCCGTTTACTACCTTAAAATTAAAACTTTAAGGCTTACGGGTCATCCAAAATCTACTCATCACTAATTTAAACAAAACGATTCACATTAAGTGCTTGTACCCAAAATTTCCCTTTCAAGGTTCTCAAAATTTGCAAAGGGGTTTACCAAAATCAACAAATGGTCAAGGGTCCAAATCGGGTCATCTTAATTCCTACCAAACCAACATAAATCATTTTTTTTTACACAAAGAGTAAGTGAAATTTACTTAAGTCTCAGTGTATTCCCACATTTTCTTAACTATTATTGTAAGAATTTTATACTCAAGTTATTCATCCAATTTTCTAGATTCATAAATATTCCCTACTCGTCCTGGTTTATTTGCGAATTACATTTATATTCTTCATTTAAGAAAATATAACCTATATTTCATTCCTATTTCAAGTTACTATATCGGCTTTCACTTTAATTCATCAACAATTTCAAACACTTATGAAAATGGTTTCAAGTATTCTCGACGTTTAAGTCAGAATCATACGGTCATCCCATTTTTGAAACTCGAGGATAATCTCTGATGATGTCCGGATCATCAACAGAATTATCCTCCAGCGACTAGAATGGAATCCTATATCTATCTAGTACATATAAGATTTCGTATACACGTTGATCAGACGTATATTAAAAATCCTTACATACTCGATAGTCCAATCATGACGTCGAATAAAACACCCGAAATCCTTATTTCAAATTATATTTCAAATAATCATCGTTTCAAAATGATTTACTTGTTCAAAAATACCTTATATAGGTTTCAAAAATATACGCTCTCTCGTCATAATATTCCGAGATCTCATTCTAGGGTATTTCTAACCCTATCTCTAATGAGATAATATAACTCTGAGGAGTCCTATTCTTTTGTCCAAATATGTACGTACCCAATAGCTTTGTATAACCAAAGCTCTGATACCAACTGTAACGACCCGCCTTTTTGTCCGATTCTCGCCGGTAATTAAACCGACTCAAATCGTTCATAAAGACGAATTGTTATGGGTACTTACATACATTGAACAAAAACAACAGAACTTTTCATTGAATAATTCAATATTACATCAGAGTTACATGAATATCAGAGTTACACATAAATATACACAGCGGAAGAAATAAAACTCTCAGCGGAAGAACATTATCTGATACAGCGGAAGCTCCAACTCTAGCATGAACTCTAACTCCGGAAGCGTTCTGAATCTTCTCCAACGATCCATAACTGCAAAACTAAACACTAGCTGCCCGCGTGGAAATTAGTGGGCACCCAGAGTTTAGGAAGGAACAATAAACTCCAGGTCAGTCGTGGGACTGGTGTGAGAACTCAAAACAATTATCATTTAGGTTTCATTTTAAAGTTGGGTAATTCAACGGACCACGCCGCTAATGCGGAATGGGTTTTACTCCATATGAATTTCCGTGCATAGAAATACGCAATGACTTTTGAAAAATGAAGCTATCATAAGCTCGTCCCACATCACACAATGCAAGCGCACACCAGATGGGCGAGTTTTGTCTTATGATAACCAAACATGATTTCATACGTGAAATTCCTCTTTTAATATTATCATATAGTGTGGAAAACAAGTTCACAAATAAATGTATTAATCCTAGACGGCATGAGTGCCCCATCCCACTATGTCGCCATATAAATACAATCAAAATCGTATGGCTCGTATTGGGATTTGGATTTCCAACTTGATGATTCCTGGCACGAAAGATCAATCAGGGATACAAAACTAAGTGCCTCAACGGCTTTTTCGACCATACGCGGACACCGAATACACATCGTCAGGGCAGATCAACGGTTTTCGACCAGACGCGGCCCCCCGAACATACCCCATCCCCAGTTCACAAGTGGTTTCCCACTGCTGCAGCACTCATCATCGAATCATATATATATATATATACAGACCAAACCGCCAGTTTCTCATCATCCGGTGTGTGAGGTTTGTCGATGTCACGTCATACACAAAGCTACGCTTCGATAAGCCATGCTTTGAACATCATTAGCTCCTATCATACTTGGGTATGCCACATTGTCAATATCTCCACATATCACTGATTCGAATTAATACATATTCTCTAAGAACGTAACTTAGAGACAGAGATATTCAATTGCCACAAATCATATATATATTCACACGGATCAGTGCTACGTGGTCAATTACAATGTCAGACACACCATCCATACAAGTCCGTTCTGGGTCTGAACGAAACACAATCCGAAAATCTCCAAATATACTCAGATCTCCTGCCACCCTCGTATCGGGTGTACGGCCCGATCCGAGATGTCAGCAATCGATCCAAATAATCTGGACATTTCCGGTCTTCATTTATCGATTTCAAATCCTGAATTACTTCATAACGTCGTAATATTACTTGGAATGGTTTTCGGACCTATATCCGATCCCGGACTTTCCAAGTACAACGTATCTTAAACAATAGTTACAAATCACACGGGTTTCCCAATTCAAATCTCCTTTCCAAATATTTCCAATTTACTTTGAATTAAATGTTGGATTTAATTCCCCGGAAACCCATTATCCTTAACCCGTTTTCAAATTCAACGTTTGTTTCCAAACTTCATTTTCAAAACAACTTAATTAATCCGTCGTCACTTGAGTAACCAAATCTTTATTTGGATTTTGGATTTCCATTTAAACACCTATATTTCACATATCAGTTCATATAGAATCAATCGACTTATACTCGATATTGATTCACAAACTCAGGCAACACGATCAGAATCAGGATATGGATATGTTAGTATTTCTGATCGTATTTGTCTGTTCCATGTCGAGTATCAGGCGACCAATTTTACTCAAAACTCATCTCAATTCCATATCATATGGAAAAAATCAAGTCCTTTCCATAATGGTTCATGTTTGAAGTCTTCAAATTCAAATCATTTCAAATAACGTTAAAGCGTTACTGAAAGCGTTGGGAAATGGTTATTAAATTAAATAAATCCCAATCATTCTAAATTCAAAATTTTAAACCATAAATCACTTTCAAATAATATAATATAAATTCATTCTATTCGATTTTCATTGCGGTCGGCGAACGGCATGTACTGCGACCTTTCTAGATTTAAATTTAAACCTAACTCGAAAATCATACGATGGAATTTGAAAATTCCTCTTTTATATGAAACCCATTATTATTATAAATCCGTTGTTTTCTGTTTCACGTCAATTCGATTTCATATGTTCAAGTTATAACTATTTGAAATTCGAAACCGATATCGTCGAACTGTCTCTTAACAACGAATTCGATCCCGCTATAAAATGTTTTATATGATTTGTTCAATCCATTTCCAAACAAATTTATTTCATAACTTTAGTTTAAAACCAAATTTATATTTCTCAAAAATCAAGTTTGTCCGAAATCACTTCATATTGCTCAAATCTTCATTTCAAATAAAATATGGATTCTCATGCTTTTCAAAACTTGTTTCATTTCAAATAATCGTTCAAAATTTTGTTCGCATCAAAAATCCATATTAAACCCATATTTGAATCATTTCCAAATTCAATTTCGAAATTTAAATCCCTAAATCATATATGAGAATTTGAAGATTATTTTCAAACACTTTACTTGAAAATTAACAATTGATATCCAAGAATATATATTACTTGATGCGATAAAATTTAAAATACCAATTTATTCTAAATTTAAATAATTCAAATATAAAAACATATTTATACGCCTGATATCGATAAAATAATTCGTTCAATCTCTTTTCTTTTACTTAAACAATCATTTTAGTATTATCGATAAAAATCGATGCTAAAACTCAGATCATTTTTAAAGGCCAAACAAAGCTTAATAATTCATTGGAAATTTTCTTTTTCCAAAATTTATTCATCTTAAATTTGGATTTCAAACAGTTTCAACAAATTTACAAATCTTTATTAAAATGAAAATAATTATTTAACTAAAAGGAGTATTTAAAATCGGTCACCCGTAAGATCCGTAACTATGGTGCATGCGACTTCACTCAAACAGAACAAATGCAATATCTTAACAAACATGCACCATCCATTCATCACAACCACAAAATAAATCAAGTGTGTATGAAGCGTTATTGTCAGTAACGCTCGGTGTTTTACGGTGTTACTACAGCATACATATCCATCGATCAATCAGCGACATACAACCATAATATTTCAAGCATCCACAACCACTGATTTTCCATCAATTATTATAATTATAAATAATTTATAACAAATTATTTCTACCCAAAATGAAATAATTAAAGTGGAGTTACCACCTTGAGCTTTTCAGAACTATCACCGTCGAGCCTGGTATCAACCGCGTTCCAGTTTACAAACGTTACAAGCGCGCACCGTCTTCTCCGCAATAAAACTCCGGATGACCGCGTTCAACTTTAAGAACGTTGCTACGCTCCGCTATGCGCACAACAACTCATGTGTACCCCATTTTTCCTTGCGTGTAGACTATTTGTGCTGTGCCTTTTCTTTTTCTTCTTCTTCTTCTTTTTTTTTTTTAAAAAGACAAAAAGCACGGAAGTGCTGTACAATCGCATGCTTGCGCATGCATGCAACCAGGCTATTTCGGCCTCCTCTCCTAATCCCTTTTTGAGTGCATGCGAACCTCTTTTATATATATATATATATATATATATATATATATATATGCATGTACCTGCGCATGCAATGAGAGGAGAGAGAAAGCAAGAGAGGATGGCGGACGTGAGTGCTTTGGACTGGAGAGAAGAAGGAAGCGAAGGGGATGGATGCAGCTCACGGTGGAGAAAGAATTGCGTGAGGGAGGAAGCTTGCATGCGGTTATGGACAAGTAGAGGGTGCAACAATTTTCTTGAAACAAAATGGAGTAGCTGCGGACCATTGGAGCTAAAAGATGGGGCGGAGCATTTCTTGCGGAGGAGAGAGGCCGAAAGTAGAAAGGAGAAGTGGACGTGAGAGGGAGAGGCCGAGAGCTGAGAAGAAGGGAAGAAGAGAGAGAGAGAGCGCAGGACACGAGTGGATGGGGAAAGCTTGGTGCGAACGCATGCAGGGGAGGAAGAAGATGCCAATTTGTGGTGGGTGCATGCGTTTTTATCATAATGTCATTTAGAGGTAGTTTTGGAAACAAAGGACACACGTCCTCTTTAAAAACCAAATCACATGCATCATTACACGTATGCACACGTGGCAACACTCATTCATGCAACGGACACCTCAACACTGGAGAAAGTTCCATGCGTTGCCTATATTGGAACCTATTCATCCATGCATCAAGTCCAACATAGAGTATTCATTTGTACATCTCCAATTTTTGATTTTTAGAGTTATTTACCGAGAGTTGCACTGGAATAAAACCATCATCGTAAACAACAACACGCTCTGATTTAGAAACAGCAATAAAACCGGTCTGATTGATCAATTCTGTAAAGCATCTAAAGGACCACATTTATACCCAAAATACGTTGAAAAATTATCTGCTTATTTCTTCAAATTAAAAATTACAGAAAAATTCTAAAAATTATTTTAAAACAGCGCGTACAGAAATCGGATGAATATTTTTAACTGATATTTAATTATAATTTATTTTCAAGTCAAACTACTTTTTAAGAATTAAAAATCCATATAAATCTATATATATATAATTGTTTAAATCTTTATATATTAAATATTTCCTTAAAATAAATCTTCGAATTATAAAATTCATATTATAAAACATTTATATATATATAAATACAAAATATTACTATCTATAAATATAAAAACCATTATGTAAAATTACAAAAATCATTCTTATACAAAATCTTTAAAATAAGTCTTATACAAAATAAAATTATTTATTTAAACTAAATAAATAGGGATTTCAAATAATTTAAACCTTATCAAATTCAAAAAAAAATATTCAGACAATCTCAAAATGTGTAAAAAAAAATTCAAATTCAAATCTAGAAAATTCCGGTTCGTTACACTATGTTTAAATAAGTTTTATGTGCGAATAAGCCAGAAATTAACCTATGGGTTAATAATTGGAATATTATTTTTTATGAAACAATTAAGTGTGATATTATTAATTAATTTAAGGCAAAGGATTAATTGAAATCAGTTATCAAGGTAACTGATGTTTTCAAGTTGACTAAGTCAACCATTTAAATTGAAATTGGTTATTATATTAATTTATTATCAATTAATCTAATAGATTTGGTTTTGACAAATAGTCATCAAACGTAATAGGATTTCTTAAAAGTTAATAAATACTATGATTAATTGTATTTAAAGGTAATTATTGAGTTTTTATTATTAATAAAGTTAGTTATCATTCTAATAAGATTTTAAAAGAAATTAACTACTCTATTTTTATTTGATAATAAAGTTAACTACTTTTATTTTTGTTCACCTTGAAGTTAATTGTTATTTTAATTAAAAGCAATTAAAACGATTAGTTTATGGGAATAGAATTTATTTAAAGGAAGTAATCAAGTTCGTATTTGGATTTAGTAAAATTTCGTACAGAGTCATATAGAGGGATTTTACAATAAATCCAACTGTACAAACATGATTTGTAAAAGGATTTAAAGCGAATGCGATGGTTTTAAACAAATGTTTACTTAGTATTTGAATTAAGTAAATAAGGATGAATGGAAATGAGATTTCCCAAAGTAAAAGGTAAATTGTTTAAAATATATTTTGTTAAGGGTTTAAAAAGCAATTTTATAATAACTGAAATTTATAGCAAAGATTATAAAAAGGAATGTGTAGCTAATGTGCTGTTTTTAAATAAACATTACTTAATAAATTGAATTATGTAAAAGAGATGTAAGAAAAAAAGATTATCAAAAATAAAAAATGTTAAATAAATTTGTGGAGAAGGATTTGGTAATAAATCCAAGTTATAATTGAATTATATTAAAAAGGGATCTTGGCTTAAGAATTGTGTTGTAATGGCCCGCAAATCCATACTATCTAAGTTGACTACATACATCACATGTCCAACCCAAATATCACAGAAACACAAATCATTTTTTTTAGAAGAAAAAGGTAGAAGAAGAACAGAAATAATGACATAGAATCTCACATCGCAATGAAACAAAATATAATATATCCTAACTTTTGAAGTCAAATTTTTTTCTGTATAACATACAATTATCAGAATACAACACTTACAACATAGCGGAAATAAAAATACTATATTTCTAACACTGAAGCATCCTGCTACAAGCTCCTTTAGATAAATCTGTAAAATCCTGAACTACTTGACTGCCCGTACAAATTGGGCACCCTAGAGTTTAGGTAAAATAAAACAAAATAAACTCTGGGTCAGTCATGGGACTGGTATGAGTAAACAATTTAAAACAGTTTCAAAAAATAAACGATATCTCATAAGACCATGCTGTATGACACGGAACAAGTTTTTCCCTCATGAGAATCCAAAACATTTGATTTAACTTTAAAAATCCTTCTGAAAGGAATGATAATCTTTATATCAAAACTCTTGATATTTTCTAAGTCAAATAAATAGAAATCTAGTGGAACGTTTGCATCTCACGTTCCATATATATATAATATACAATCAAAACAGTGAGCACTTATTGGGTAATGAATTTCCAACTATGACAAAGTATGGAATTACCTTCCGATAGTGTACCTCTAGAGGAGAATACACTGGGTTCAACAAGAATATCTTGTAACCCGGCCACACATGACCGACCACTCATTTCGCTTGAGTGTATTGAATGTATATCACCAACGGTTGGGATCAGCAACCGTTTTCCCGAATGGGACAGCATTGAATAGAATATGGAATGAAATGAATTTCTCTAGATAGGTGATAGTACACCCTAATTGGGAGCTACCCACTTAGCTATGCTGCTTGCCCGATTTTTGTCATTTCCCAGTTGTTGAGGCCTAAGGCTACGAGTACTTACATTTCATTGATAGCACAATCACTTTGAATGCCACATTGTCAGATTCGTTAATCACTAATTGATTGCACAAATATATTGTGGGTATTATGCTAATAGAATAAATTCTCCACCACTATATATATTTATACAAACCAACATATGCGATCATAGGAAATACTCTGTCAAACATTCGTCCATACAACTTCATTTTGGGACTAAAAAAAACGAAGGCACAATTTCCATTAATAGAAAAAGTCCTTGTACTTTACTGCGTCTTCGATTATCTTCATATAATCCGATTCGCATTGCTACTGCCAATACGGAGTGGTTCACGGATAATAATCCAACGGGTCTATTGAAACCCGAAACTTCCCCGGTGAGGAAAGCGCGGATAGTTCGAGAACAAACCACAGCAGAACGTAGACGAAAGAACATTTCATTGTATATTACCACAATGCATCAGATTACAAGAATATACAGAGTATAAATGAATAAATATTACACAGAAATATCAGAGATTTAAATTACATTTAAACATAGCAGCGGAAAATAATACAATACACAACTAGAAGAGATATACGGATACAAAGCTTTCCGGATATCATTCCAGCTGTAAACCAGGATCCTGTGAATATAAATCTGCAAAACCAAAACTACTAGCTGCCCGTGTGGAAAATAGGGGCACCCAGAGTTTAGGTTAAAACAATAAACTCCAGGTCAGTCATGTGACTAGTGTGAGAACTAAAACAGATATGTATCTTTATTTTCAAAGTAAGGTAAATCAAGGGACAATGCCGTATAACACGGAACGAGTTTCCTCCTAAGAACACCAGTGCATAAAACAACAGCGCAATGCTAAAAATAGAAAAATGAAGCTATTATAAGACCCAGGTCCCATCACACAATGCAACGCAAGCCAGAGGATAGGGTTTTTACCTTATAATAGCCAAGAATGCTTGATACGTTTAAAACAAATCATTTGATACTATTATAAGTGCATATTGTATAAAATATCTTCAAATCATAAGTATCAATCATAGACGGCATAAGCGCCCCATCCCACTATGTCGCCATACTAGGCTCTACAAATAAAACCAGAATACACGTATTGGAAATTGGATTTCCATCATGGTGGCTCCTGATTCGAAAGATCGATCGCGTAATGCAATTCCCCACGGCTTACGTCCCAACAAGAGAAAACACAGTCTGCACATCCGAACTTTTGGGACCAGAGTATCACCGCGGCTTACGTCCCAGCGAGAGAAAACACTGCTTACTCTATATATCCCTGAGCAATAAGCTCATCTCGGTCGACCGAATCCACGACACCACTAAGGTGCCCATCCACTAAAAAGCATACTGATCAAACCATCAGTTTACCACCATACCGGGGTGTGAGGCTCGCGAATCAACGCTATACACAAAGCCATGCTATATCGAAGCTGCGCTATGATCATCATCCACCAAACTTTGCTTTCCAACAAAAGTCTGGATCACTGCATCTCAGCATGCCACACTATAAATCCATATCGTACCACTGATTTCTGCCAATATATTACCTCTGAGCTCGTATGTCTCAGAGAAGGGCGTTAAGAAAGAGAATAAATTCCCCGCCGCCAAACAGATATATATTTAGCAGAGATCAACGAATAAAATATAAAGGAATACAATGTCTGACACACCATCCATTTACAAGTCCGTTCTAGGTCTGAACGAAAACGGAGGCACTTTCCGCGCATATCCGTCGATCTCCAAGTACGTCTGGACGACCACTAACTGATTCCCTCATCTTGGGTGTACAGCCCAATCAAGAAAATCAGTAATCACCCAAACGATGTGAATATTTTCGGTCTTCGACCACCGTCATCATCTTCGACTTTTCGTCGAATCGGTTATTCAGAATGGGTATAAACCCGGCCTTTCCGAATAACCCGCGTATATAGTAAACAAATGTTACCTAAACACAACATACGCCTCGTCCCAATTCAACAGTCACTAACTGTAAATTAGCAAGAGAACAATTCCCCAAATATTAACCTCGAAGGCCGAAACCAACATCAGATCAATACCCAGGAAACCATCCTTCTTAGCTAACCTACAGTTAGTTTCTAAATTTCACGTTCTTAGGGAAAGGTTCCCATTAATTTTATCAAAGATAAATTCTTTAAAATTTATTCTTTGATCTTCTTTGGATGTCATTTCAAACAAATTTATGGTTTTCCAAACTAGTCGGGATTAGCGAACCACACCGAAGTAATTATTTATTTTATTTCCCAATCCCAGCCTATTCATCCCATGAAGCAAAACTGGCAATACTCCATATCTAATACCACAGCGTTATCGGTAAAATTAATTACCATTGCACGTTCAAATCTAATTAAAGATTTAACTACCGCTTTGGAGCAAAACTGGTGATACTCCATTCTCGCTCAATTTCTAAATTTGATAATTTAAATTATCAATTCCCATTTCAATCTAATTGAAGATTCAATAAAACTCCTTTTACTGGGTTAAAGAACTAATGTCTTTTAAAACACAGTTCACGACAAACCCAAATTACATTCTATTTATTATCGGGTTAAAAAACAAGTGTTATTTAAAACACTGTTCACGATAAACCCACAAATCAATTCTATTTAAAACCTATTTCAAATCCGATTTATTTATTTATTTAAAAATAAATGGGTTTTAATTTTATTTCAAAACTAGTTCATTTCGATAAAAATCTATTTTTATCTTTTCAAATATGGAGTTTTTCATCCCAATTTTTCCCAAATCATTTCTTATGATTTTACACAAATTATTACTATTTTTAATAATTTTATCAAGGCCCGTACAGTCGATTTCCATCAACGGCCATCGAACTGCACTTACAGCGACCTTTTTCGAATTTGATTTGGATGTATCTCCAAATCCAACCGTTAGATTTCAAATTTCTAATATTCATTAGAAATCTCTTTTCGATACGAACCCAACGGTTCCGGTTTTAGGAGAATCCGACGGTCGGATCTCCCGTAATGTCCATTCGAAGTCAATGGTCGAAATTTACGAACTGCCGCGGCGCGGCGCGTTCTATTCAGGCCATTATATTATATATATAATATATATAATATATATTTCGTCGATTTCTATTTAAAACAAATTTTATAAATAGTTTTAAATTCGTTTCAAAAACAATTTCAACCTCCATTTCAAATTCAAATCAAAATTGAATTTTCTATTATAAATCCTTTTTTCTTTCATTTCTATTTGATTTCAATTCAAATCGATTTTAATTCGATTCGAATTCATTTTCTTTTCAATTCGATTCTATTCTAATTCGTTTTCTTTTCAATTCGAATTCAATTCGTTTTCTATTCAATTCGAATTCAATTCGTTTTCTATTCAATTCGAATCAAATTCGTTTTATATTCAATTGAAATCAAATTCGTTATATATTCAATTGAAATCAAATTCGTTATATATTCAATTGAAATCAAATTCATTTTCTATTCCATTCAAATCAAATTCGTTGTATATTCAATTGAAATCAAATTCGTTATATATTCAATTGAAATCAAATTCGTTTTCTATTCCATTCAAATCAAATTCGTTTTCTATTCCATTCAAATCAAATTCGTTGTATATTCAATTGAAATCAAATTCGTTGTATATTCAATTGAAATCAAATTCGTTATATATTCAATTGAAATCAAATTCGTTCTATATTCAATTGAAATCAAATTCGTTTTCTATTCCATTCAAACCAAATTCGTTGTATATTCAATTGAAATCAAATTCGTTATATAATCAATTAAAATCAAATTCGTCATATATTCAATTGAAATCAAATTCGTTTTATATTCCATTTAATTCAAATTTCATTTCAAAATATTCGATTTCGAAATCACTTTTCAATATTCATTTTAAAATGAATAAAATCGATATAAATATCGTTCACGTCAAAATGGCGTCAATCTAATCAACACGGCTTCATATATTTCTATTTTCTAATATTCTATTTCAAATATTTCTTTTTCAAATATTTCCTTTTCAAATATTTCTATTTCAAATATTTCTATTTCAAATATTTCTATTTTTAAAATATTTCGTTCAACACATGACTAATCTCAACGGATGAGTACTTTCAACACATGAACCTTCATTTTATATTGATAAAGATGTAAATTTTATTATTAAAATATTTCGTTCAACACATGACTAATCTCAACGGATGAGTACGGTCAACACATGAACCTTTATTTTATAATATTCTTTATTTTTCAAATTGGAATGAGGCCCAATCAATTACCATATAGCGTTAACTATATGGATTCCATACCACACATGCATATAATAGCAACGATAAATAATCAACCATCATCCAAAGTGAACTACACTGTATAAGCATCAAATAAAGATATCTAACGCTTATAACAGCCTGTCAATCAATCGATCGACATACAACTAATTATTGGGATTAGTGTATGCCGTATTTTATCCCAATACCCATGTGGGGTTTCAAACAATCAAACACAGATTTTATTTGTGCAGTTGGGCGATGTGTAAAATTTATCGACCCAATCAATATCAGTCAAATCAGTGTATATAAACAAATCGGCCGATTTGTTTATAGATATTTATTTATTCACTTTCACGTTAAAAATTATATTTTTATTGACCAAAATATTTTATTCAAACTATGAATATTCTATTCGGTTCATTTATTCAATAAAATGATATTTTTATTTCTCTAACATATTTTAGAAAATTTCGGTGGCATAACGGCACGATACTAGAAACGGGACAAGGCCTAGCCTTATCCCCGGTCTAGTGAAGGCCCACTCCATTCACACATCAATCAAATCCATTCATTTCACCAAACAATTCAATTCAAACCAAATAATCTAACCAACTACACAACCAAACAAACAAGTCCATGGTCTGTGGACGATTGTGTCGGGTGCTACTAAACACCGTCCGCATCCTAGTATATATATATATATATATATATATATATATATATATATATATATAACTAGAAAAAAATTGAAGAGTGAGAAATTCTCACCGATAGCTATCCTAACTCCACAGCACTCCCAATGCAGGAAATCTTCACTGTTCTCGTCTCTTATCACTTTCGTCGCCCGTAGCCACTACATATGTAAAAATCGAATTTTTACTTTGCTATTCAATATATAAAAATCGAATTTTTATTTCTCTATTCAACATATAAAAATCGAATTGTTATTTCGCTATTCAATATATAAAAATCGATTTTTTTACTTCGCTATTCAATATATAAAAATCGAATTTTTATTTCGCTACACATATAAAGATGATATTTCTAATATTCCTATCATGTAAAAATTATATTTTTAATTCTCTACATAAACAAAAACCATATTTTTACATCTTCTACATAATAAAGATTATATTTTTAATACTTTAAAAATATAAAAATCATATTTTTAATACTTTAAAAATATAAAAATCATATTTTTATTCCTTTTACATTTAAATATCTAACTTTCTTATATAAAAATCCTAAGCTTTTTGTTTTCTTTTATTAAATAAAATCAGAAAATAAATAAAATAAAATAAAAACAAACAAACTTACTGTGATTTGTGCTGGACTTGGAGGGGGGAGAGTGGTGCGCCAGAGGTCGTGGAGGGGCAGCAGGAGGTCTCGACAGGCGGTGGTGGGACCCTAGGCAGCGGCAGCGGTCTTCGATTCGCGGTGGTCATGAACTTGCGATGGAGGTCGGGTCAATGAGGGTTTGAGAGGGGCGGGTTCATGAGGGAAGGGGGTCGACGTTGCTTGGAGGAGGGGAGGGAGGGTCGGTCGTCGACGGTTTGAAAGGGGGCGACGAGGTTAGGGCTAGGATCGATTTCTCTTTTTTTATTAGGTTTGACTGAGGAACGAGGGGGGGGGGCAGATTAAGAGATAGGGAGATAGTGGGAATAGTTTTTTATTTTATTTTATTTATTTAATTATTTAATTATGAAAAAGTTGACTTTTACATACGACCTCTAAACGAGGCCCACCGCCTGTCGTCCATAGCTAATTACCCTCATTCCGAACACAATGGGATATGTATCGTAAGCTGATTCGATCGTTTCGATCAGTTTTCGTCAAAATGAACATATAACTCTATATATTGAATTTGAACGCGCATTTCAATTTACCGGGGCCACATACGGACTTTAAAAATTCCTGAAAAATATTTTCTAGCTTCGTATTGACGATACGGTCCTAACAAAACTAATTTCGTCGAATTCTGAGACCGTTGGAAAAATGGCCATTTTCCAGTCGATTAAAATCAACTAAAACTGGTCAAACGCGTTTTCCTCTGCCACGCTCACATATTGATTCGAAAAATTATGAAATTTGGAATCTAGCAAAAATTTGACATCATGGACCCAACAAAGGTGGTTTCGTCGAAATCCGAGGTAGTTTGCAAAATTTCCATTTTTAAGGGCCTTAATTCCATAGCGACTATTCAGAATTTTCAACTGGACATATCTTTTGATCCCCGCTATGAAATTTCGATTTTTCGAATTCGTTGGAAAGATATCATCAATTTGATCCTAATGTTTTTGGTTTCACTAAAATCCGGTTTGTTTTGCACCCGGTACATTCAATTGAAGTTTGAAATCGAATTATCGAACTACCGCGCCATTTTCAATTCCTTTTATAAATATAAATAAATATTTATATTCTAACGACGACGTATATAATATATACGTCGAATTATATTCAAAAATAAATTTCTCGTCGATATTATTTAAAATAATTCATTTTAAATAATCAAAATTCGCTAAAATTGCCAAAATAAAATTTTTAAACTGGCCCAGATTTTCGTGTTGTTACAATCTCCCCCACTTAAAGCTTTTCGTCCCCGAAAAGGAACAAAGTCGAAAGTGGTTTGATCAATCAACTCTACGCTCGATCTGGCTTCCATTCTCCAACTTTTTAGTTTTTGAGAATTTTCAAATTCTTCAAAAATTTGGCTAACACCCTAAATTTTCGAAAAATTTCGCCAAAACCTCCCCTGCACCTGGAGCCACGGGAAAATCCCGATATTGCCATATAGGCCTTCTGATCTCAAAAAGAAAAAGAAAAAGCCAAGCGGCTAGCCAATAGGCTCATAAAATCATCATCACCCAAACAAAACAGTAAATTATGATAAACATGTACCTTTTTGTCAGGCAAACAAAATTTATTCTCTGCTCTAGCCTCCTTGCTATGACCTGTTCAATGTAAGTACATGTATATGCATGCAAATGCGACTAATTTCCAATACAACTCATTATTTGATCAAATTGGCTATATGGTTAAAATTTCAATTAATCAAAACAGTAATCAAACAACACAACCATCAATCAATTAGTTGATTAGCTTTTCAAATTCATAACTTTGATATATAGTCAAAATCACATTTTTGATACCAAATCACAACAATAAGCCCTATCTAATTTTGGTTCTCACACCAGTCAATAGGAAATATATAGAAATCTCACTTTCGTCATTCGAACATAAACTCTGATGATGATGCATCAATCATCAGAATTCCCTCCGGGCGACTAGGAGGTGATTCTATATCTACCCAATATATCAAAATTTCGAATTCACGCGGATCAGACGTATACGCAAAATCTATATATACTGGATTGTCCACATCAATATAAATAAATAACCAAATACGAATAATTGATTTATATTTCAAAACAAGATTTGTTTTCATTTTCAAAAATATACTCTTCACACTCGTTCTAGGATACTACTGATCCCATCTCTAACGAGTCATTCTCGTTGGATATTACTAATCCAATTCTGATGAATCCTTCCGTATGGTTCTAATGTGTCTTGTTCTCTAAGCTTTATAAACCAAAGCTCTGATACCAACTGTGAAAACCCGTAACTTCCCCGGTGAGGAAAGCGCGGATAGTTCGAGAACAAACCACAGCAGAACGTAGACGAAAGAACATTTCATTGTATATTACAACAATGCATCAGATTACAAGAATATACAGAGTATAAATGAATAAATATTACACAGAAATATCAGAGATTTAAATTACATTTAAATACATAGCAGCGGAAAATAATACAATACACAACTAGAAGAGATATACGGATACAAAGCTTTCCGGATATCATTCCAGCTGTAAACCAGGATCCTGTGAATAAAATCTGCAAAACCAAAACTACTAGCTGCCCGTGTGGAAAGTAGGGGCACCCAGAGTTTAGGTTAAACCAATAAACTCCAGGTCAGTCATGTGACTGGTGTGAGAACTAAAACAGTTATGTATCTTTATTTTCAAAGTAAGGTAAATCAAGGGACCACGTCGTATAACATGGAACGGGTTTCCTCCCAAGAACACCAGTGCATAAAACAACAGCGCAATGCTAAATAAAGAAAAATGAAGCTATTATAAGACCCAGGTCCCATCACACAATGCAACGTAAGCCGGAGGATAGGGTTTTTACCTTATAATAGCTAAGAATGCTTGATACGTTTAAAACAAATCATTTGATACTATTATAAGTGCATATTGTATAAAATATCTTCAAATCATAAGTATCAATCATAGACGGCATAAGCGCCCCATCCCACTATGTCGCCATACTAGGCTCTACAAATAAAACCGGAATACACGTATTGGAAATTGGATTTCCATCATTGTGGCTTCTGATTCGAAAGATCGATCGCGTAATGCAATTCCCCACGGCTTATGTCCCAACAAGAGAAAATACCGTCTGCACATCCGCACTTTTGGGACCAGAGTAGCACCGCGGCTTACGTCCCAGCGAGAGAAAACACCGCTTACTCTATATATCCCTGAGCACTAAGCTCATCTCGGTCGAACGAATCCACGACACCACTAAGGTGCCCATCCACTAAAAAGCATACTGATCAAACCATCAGTTTACCATTGTACCGGGGTGTGAGGCTCGCGAATCAACGCTATACACAAAGCCATGCTATATCGAAGCTGCGCTTTGATCATCATCCACCAAACTTTGCTTTTCAACAAAAGTCTGGATCACTGCATCTCAGCATGCCACACTATCATTCCATATCGTACCACTGATTTCTGCCAATATATAACCTCTGAGCTCGTATGTCTCAGAGAAGGGCGTTAAGCAAGATAATAAATTCCCCGCCGCCAAACAGATAAATATTTAGCAGAGATCAACTAATACAATATAAAGGAATACAATGTCAGACACACCATCCATTTACAAGTCCGTTTTAGGTCTGAACGAAACCGGAGGCACTTTCCTCGCATATCCGTCGATCTCCAAGTACGTCTGGACGACCACTAACTGATTCCCTCATCTTGGGTGTACAGCCCAATCAAGATCATCGTTAATCACCCAAACGATGTGAAGACTTTTGGTCTTCGACCACCGTCATCATCTTCGACTTTCCGTCGAATCGGTTATTCAGAATGGGTATAAACCCGGCCTTTCCGAATAACCCGCGTATATAGTAAATAAATGTTACCTAAACACAACATACGCCTCATCCCAATTTAACAGTCACTAACCGTAAATTAGCAAGAGAATAATTCCCCAAATATTAACCCCAAAGGCCGAAACCAACATCAGATCAATACCCAGGAAACCATCCTTCTTAGCTAACCTATAGTTAGTTTCTAAATTTCACGTTTTTAGGGAAAGGTTCCCATTAATTTTATCAAAGATAAATTCTTTAAAATTTATTCTTTGAACTTCCTTTGGATGTCATTTCAAACCAAATTATGGTTTTCCAAACTAGTCGGGATTAGCGAACCACACCGAAGTAATTATTTATTTTATTTCCCAATCCCAACTTATTCATCCCATGAAGCAAAACTGGCAATACTCCATATCTAATACCACGGTGTTATCGGTAAAATTAATTACCATTTAACGTTCAAATCTAATTAAAGATTTAACTACCGCTTTGGAGCAAAACTGGTGATACTCCATTCTCGCTCAATTTCTAAATTTGATAATTTAAATTATCAATTCCCATTTCAATCTAATTGAAGATTCATTAAAACTCCTTTTACTGGGTTAAAGAACTAATGTCTTTTAAAACACAGTTCATGACAAACCCAAATCACATTCTATTTATTATCGGGTTAAAGAACAAGTGTTATTTAAAACACTGTTCACGATAAACCCACAAATCAATTCAATTTAAAACCAATTTCAAATCCGATTTATTTATTTATTTAAAAATAAATGGGTTTTAATTTTAGTTCAAAATTAATTCATTTCGATAAAAATCTATTTTTATCTTTTCAAATATGGAGTTTTTCATCCCAATTTTTCCCAAATGATCATTTCTTATGATTTTACACAAATTATTACTATTTTTAATAATTTTATCAAGGCCCGTACAGTCGATTTCCATTAACAGCCATCGAACTGCACTTACAGCGACCTTTTTCGAATTTGATTCGGACGTGTCTCCAAATCCAACCGTTAGATTTCAAATTTCTAATATACGTTAGAAAGATCTTTTCGATACGAACCCAACGGTTCCGGTTTTAGGAGAATTCGACGGTCGGATCTCCCGTAATGTCCATTCGAAGTCAATGGTCGAAATTTACGAACTGCCGCGGCGCGACGCGTTCTATTCAGGCCATTATATTATATATATAATATATATAATATATATTTCGTCAATTTCTATTTAAAACGAATTTTATAAATAGTTTTAAGTTCGTTTCAAAAACAATTTCAACCACCATTTCAATTTCAAATCAAAATTGAATTTTCTATTATAAATCCTTTTTTCTTTAGTTTCTATTTGATTTCAATTCAAATCGATTTTAATTCGATTCGAATTCATTTTCTTTTCAATTCGATTCTATTCGAAATCGTTTTCTTTTCAATTCGAATTCAATTCGTTTTCTATTCAATTCGAATTCAATTCGTTTTCTATTCAATTCGAATCAAATTAATTTTATATTCAATTGAAATCAAATTCGTTATATATTCAATTGAAATCAAATTCGTTTTCTATTCCATTCAAATCAAATTCGTTGTATATTCAATTGAAATCAAATTCGTTATATATTCAATTGAAATCAAATTCGTTTTCTATTCCATTCAAATCAAATTCGTTTTCTATTCCATTCAAATCAAATTCGTTGTATATTCAATTGAAATCAAATTCGTTATATATTCAATTGAAATCAAATTCGTTTTCTATTCCATTCAAATCAAATTCGTTGTATATTCAATTGAAATCAAATTCGTTATATATTCAACTGAAATCAAATTCGTTATATATTCAATTGAAATCAAATTCGTTTTCTATTCCATTCAAATCAAATTCGTTGTATATTCAATTGAAATCAAATTCGTTATATATTCAATCGAAATCAAATTCGTTATATATTCAATTGAAATCAAATTCGTTTTTTATTCCATTTAATTCAAATTTCATTTCAAAATATTGGATTTCGAAATCACTTTTCAATATTCATTTTAAAATGAGTAAAATCGATATAAATATCGTTCACGTCAAAATGGCGTCAATCTAATCAACACGGCTTCATATATTTCTATTTTCTAATATTCTATTTCAAATATTTCTTTTTCAAATATTTCCTTTTCAAATATTTCTATTTCAAATATTTCTATTTTTAAAATATTTCGTTCAACACATGACTAATCTCAACGGATGAGTACTGTCAACACATGAACCTTTATTTTATATTGATAAAGATGTAAATTTTATTATTAAAATATTTCGTTCAACACATGATTAATCTCAACAGATGAGTACGGTCAACACATGAACCTTTATTTTATAATATTCTTTATTTTTCAAATTGGAATGAGGCCCAATCAATTACCATATAGCGTTAACTATATGGATTCCATACCACACATGCATATAATAGCAACGATAAATAATCAACCATCATCCAAAGTGCACTACACTGTATAAGCATCAAATATAGATATCTAACGCTTATAACGGCCTGTCAATCAATCGATCGACATACAACTAATTTTTGGGATTAGTATATGCCGTATTTTATCCCAATACCCGTGTGGGGTTTCAAACAATCAAACACAGATTTTATTTGTGCAGTTGGGCGATGTGTAAAATTTATCGACCCAATCAATATCAGTCAAATCAGTGTATATAAACAATTCGGCCGATTTGTTTATAGACATTTATTTATTCATTTTCACGTTAAAATTTATATTTTTAACGACCAAAATATTTTATTTAAACTATGAATATTCTATTCAGTTCATTTAGTCAATAAAATGATATTTTTATTTCTCTAACATATTATAGAAAATTTCGGCGGCATAACGGCACGATACTAGAAACGGGACAAGGCCTAGCCTTATCCTCGCTCTAGTGAAGGCCCACGCCATTCACACATCAATCAAATCCATTCATTTCACCAAACAATTCAATTCAAACCAAATAATCTAACCAACTACACAACCAAACAAACAAGTCCATGGTCTGTGGACGATTGTGTCGGGTGCTACTAAACACCGTCTGCATCCTAGTATATATATATAACTAGAAAAGAAATTGAAGAGTGAGAAATTCTCACCGATAGCTATCCTAACTCCACGGCACTCCCAATGCAGGAAATCTTCACTGTTCTCGTCTCTTATCACTTTCGTCGCCCGTAGCCACTACATATGTAAAAATCGAATTTTTACTTTGCTTTTCAATATATAAAAATCGAATTTTTATTTCGCTATTCAACATATAAAAATCAAAATTTTATTTCGCTATTCAATATATAAAAATCGAATTTTTTACTTCGCTATTCAATATATAAAAATCGAATTTTTATTTCGCTACACATATAAAGATGATATTTCTAATATTCCTATTATGTAAAAATTATATTTTTAATTCTCTACATAAACAAAAACCATATTTTTACATCTTCTACATAATAAAGATTATATTTTTAATACTTTAAAAATATAAAAATCATATTTTTATTCCTTTTACATTTAAATATCTAACTTTCTTATATAAAAATCCTAAGCCTTTTGTTTTCTTTTATTAAATAAAATCAGAAAATAAATAAACGAAATAAAATAAAAACAAACAAACTTACTGTGATTTGTGCTGGACTTGGGGGGGGGGAGAATGGTGCGCCAGAGGTCGTGGAGGCAGCAGGAGGTCTCGACAGGCGGTGGTGGGACCATAGGCAGCGGCAGCGGTCTTCGATTCGCAGTGGTCATGAACTTGCGATGGAGGTCGGGTCAATGAGGGTTCGAGAGGGGCGGGTTCATGAGGGAAGGGGGTCAACGTTGCTTGGAGGAGGGGAGAGAGGGTCGGTCGTCGACGGCGACGGTCTGAAAGGGGGCGACGGGGTTAGGGCTAGGATCGATTTCTCTTTTTTTTATATTAGGTTTGACTGAGGAACGAGGGGGCAGATAAAGAGATAGGGAGAGTGGGAATAGTTTTTTATTTTATTTTATTTATTTAATTATTTAATTATGAAAAATTTGACTTTTACATACGACCTCTAAACGAGGCCCACCGCCTGTCGTCCATAGCTAATTACCCCCATTCCGAACACAATGGGATATGTATCGTAAGCTGATTCGATCGTTTTGATCAGTTTTCGTCAAAATCAACATATAACTCTATATACTAAATTTGAACGCGCATTTCAATTTACCGGGGCCACATACGGACTTTAAAAATTCCTGAAAAATATTTTCTAGCTTCGTATTGACGATACGGTCCTAACAAAACTAATTTCGTCGAATTCTGAGACCATTGGAAAAATGGCCATTTTCCAGTCGATTAAAATCAACTAAAACTGGTCAAACGCGTTTTCCGCTGCCACGCTCACATATTGATTCGAAAAATTATGAAATTTGGAATCTTGCAATAATTTGACATCACGGACCCAACAAAAGTGGTTTATTCGAAATCCGAGGTCGTTTGCAAAATTTCCATTTTTAAGGGCCTGAATTCCATAACGACTATTCAGAATTTTCAACTGGACATATCTTTTGATCCCCGCTATGAAATATCGATTTTTCAGATTCGTTGGAAAGATATCATCAATTAGATCCTAATGTTTTTGGTTTCACTAAAATCCGGTTTGTTTTGCACCCGGTACATTCAATTAAAGTTTGAAATCGAATTATCGAACTACCGCGCCATTTTCAATTCCTTTTATGAATATAAATAAATATTTATATTCTAACGACGATGTATATAATATATACGTCGAATTATATTCTAAAATAAATTTCTCGTCGATATTATTTAAAATAATTCATTTTAAATAATCAAAATTCGCTAAAATTGCCAAAATAAAAATTTTAAACTGGCCCATATTTTCGGGTTGTTACACGGTCTCTCCATATTGACCACGATATTGCCAAATACTTCGATAGTCGGTTATTTAACTATCGAAGAAAAACAAACACTCATTCAAAGCATCAAGCAATCACCAGACCCCTTAACTAATATTTCATTAATTAAATCACTTCTCCATTTCTTTATCAATATTTGTTAACCAAATATTTTCAATAATCATATGGGCCTCTTACGCTATTTGGGAAAACATTTCCATATATCGCCTTCTTTTACTTTACATACTTAGAAAATACCTTATATTTATAATTGGAAAATATTCCAATTACTTATCTCTTTCCCAAACTCGGTTATTTTTATACTTAGGAAATATTTATGATATATTTTCAAAATTCCACTTACTTGGGTTAAAACGAATGTTGTGTAAAATATCGTTACAACAACCCAAATTTTTTCATTCAATTAAATTTCTTCAAACATTTATCTCCATGGCTGAATCCTCTTATTTATCGGTAAGTAATTAAATCAATCAAGTTGGGGCTATAATTACCTCCCAGACCTTGACCAAAATCATCATTAACTTCAAAACAGACAAGACCACTTGCCTCGAATAATCAACACCATACAAATCAATTATTCATTTTTAAACCCGTATATGTTTCTCCTTCTAATTTTACCAAATTTACTTATAGATTTCCTTTTTGTTTATAATATTCTATTTTAAGTCCGTTTCATTATCGAATTATATATATATATATATATCGATACACTGATTTCTAACTATCAAATTTCTTAAAAATATTCTAACTCCTAAAATTTCCGGAAAGTTTCTCCATAACCTCCTTTGTATGGGTCACTCGGTACAACTACAAAATGCCTCTCTGGGCCCTTTCCATTTAAAAAGAAAATCAAAAAGCCAAGCAGCTTGCCGATTCGGTGCAAAATCTCATATGGAATTTAAACGTTACCTTTTTGTTGGGCAAACTAATTGTACTCTTCATAACTTCATCCTATGCCTGTCTAACTCATATACGTCCATTTCTAATTTATTCCAACTCAATCTGACCATTTTAACTCAATTCGCTAATTTATTCTTTAATTAGCTCTTTTACCTGTTTCACTTTTTATTTGAACGTATCACGTTCAATTATATATATATATATGTGTGTGTGTGTGTGTGTGTGTGTGTGTTTATAAAACAATCGAATGTCATTTCTAATTCAAGTTTCATATTCGATTTCGAATATGAATAACAAACCCCTTTTCTGATCCAAAGTCCAACTTCGATTTAAAATTCCATTAACTAATTTTATTTAAATTAGTTAATTATGTTCAAAATCTAATTTTTGTTTCAAAAATCATTTCATTTACACAACTTGAGTTCGTATTTATTTTACAACTCAAACATGGATTCTTCTAATGGAAATTCGGATTTTATTTACTTAAAATCCTTTTATTTATTTAAATAAACCGTTATGGCTTGTAATGGTTATGGCGCTGTTTTTCTAAAAACTTGATTTTGACACAACTCAAAATCTATACGATGAAATCCGGGTTTTTCTCTTCCATTAGAAAACTATTATCAAATCGGTTCTGATGATTCTTGTTTCAAATATAAACATTAAACTTTGTTAATAAATAAATTTCAACTCTATTCTAATATATTTTAATATATATTTTTTAATATCTAATAATAATTTAATTCATTAGATTTACTAATATTGTTTATAAATCCTACTTCCTTGTTTTACAATTTAAAACAAGTTTCATTTCAAAATCTATTTGAAAAACCAAAATCTTAT
Source organism: Allium sativum (assembly GCA_030737875.1). Classification (NCBI taxonomy): domain Eukaryota; kingdom Viridiplantae; phylum Streptophyta; class Magnoliopsida; order Asparagales; family Amaryllidaceae; genus Allium; species Allium sativum. Next base: position 703,497,176 of record CM060913.1, on the reverse strand, counting down.
TTTGGAATATTTAATTTATTATAACTTACATATATAACGCATAATTTATTTTCATATTAAATGTAAGTTCTATCTTTTAAGATTCCAATATCTTTACTAAAAAAATATTTTATTCAAATAAATTTGATCTAATTGAATTCAAATCATAAATCCATACGGATTTGTTTTTAGTTTAATTTACATTCTGGAAATTAGAATAAATTTCATTGATTACTTCTTTAAAACGATTTCCTATTTCTCTTTTTAAATTCACATTTGAATTTAAATATTCAAATTATCAAATGATAACTTTTCCACTTTATTTATAAACACTGTTTTTAAATTCATTTCAATTCCTTGATTATCGAATGAAAATCATTCCATTTTATTTATAAGCACCGTTTATAAATTTACATCAATTTCCTATATTATTTAATTTATAAATATTGTTTATAAATTAATCACTTCAATTTCCTGTATATTTTAATTTATAAACATCGTTCATAAATTCATTACTTGTTTTATATATTCCAAACAAGTTAATATTTCTATAGCTAATTAAAAATTCAAATTCTATTTTTAAAAATAGATTTCCCCTTTTAAATCCCAAAATATCGTTTTCATGATAATTTTATATACCAAATTTAGGCCCAGTGATATTCAATCAATTAAAAACCCCTAGTTATCAACCATAGATTTTCTAACACATCATATATGATAATACATATAAAAACAAACAATTAATAATATTTTTGAGGAATCCAGTCGGATCCCTCCAACCTGTTTTCCTGCATACACAGACGTTAGCCAACATAAATAATACCCATCCTGCTTCGTGGCAGGATATCATGGTAAAGAAGGTCAGCCACTATCATAGCATAGGGCGTATAGGGTCATCAGCTAATGATATGTGGGCATCCGTTAATGGCACCGCGGGAACTAACCAATCACCAATATATATATATATATATATAAACATATATATATATATATGTAATAACCACAAACACCAATCCTAAATAACTAATATATGTTTAATAATATCCACAGTAATATTTTTATGCAACCAAACAACCATCAATTATTTTTGACGACTAAAAATAAATTCTAAATAACAAATTGAGTGATATTTACTTACCGTGATTTTTAATTGCAATCCATTCCAGTTTCATTTCAAATTAAATCGAACTCGTTCTGTTAAATTTAAATCCTCACAAACTCAAATAAATTCTGAACCAGTTCTAGCTCGCATTACTCATAGCCATGGACAAATCCGTCTTGTTTCAAGATTTTTGAACCTTGTATAAATTAAATACACATTGTTCACATTAATGATTTTAAATAAAAAAATAAAAAATCTAACTTTCCTTAATCTCATATTCAATGGTTAGTTTACCATTAATTTACTTTATTATCAGAATATATAGTTTACACAAATTAATTTGATTAGCTATTAATGATATAAACCAATATCTGTATAAAATTTAAACTTAAAAAAAATGAAAATACCTTAATCCTTTTTCTTCTTCCTAGAATTTGAAAGAAACACAGTCTGTTTATGGAAGTAACCCAAACTGTTGAAACCTAACTCACCCTTCCTTTCTTCGACATACATCCAAACCGAAAGTTAATTTCATCAATGAACCCTCCTCCGATAATCCAGGAAATGAAACAATGAAAGCTTAGTTGAGTTCCTCTTCTCCTCCTTTACTCATCGACCACCATTCCTGCATTCAGACTCCACCCTTGCATCTGTACTTTCCAACGAAACCCCACATGACTGCCAACATCACACCCTCTATTTTCCCTAATTCATGATGCTCGTTGAACCCTAGTTCGGCACACCTCTTTCTACATCATTGCAATTCCTTAGTGATAACGCGAGCCTCTCCTAGCACCTGGTCTTCACTTTCTCTGCTCCAATCGTTCAACTCAACCTCACACTAAACCCTAGCCCTCTGCTGCTATCGCGGGCTCCCGAATTGATGTCGAACTTCAAGGAATTACTGTGATGTTGAATTTCGATTCCCTGATTTTAATCTCTAATAAGTGGTTTTGGTATAAAGAAGAAGATTGCGGCTTATTTCGATTTAATTGTTTTTGAATGGAAACGAATGGCTTTGGTATTTCTAAAGAGGAGGAATGAATTTAAAGTAAAGAGCAGTGGACATTTTTAATTTAGGAGGCTTCCATATTATTTTCGATCTGCAGAAAGAAATAGAGTGGAGAGGATGTGCACGATTTATAGATGATGAACCTTAAGCATTAAGGAATTGTTCTACACAAGTACATATGGTAGCTTAAGTACGGTTTTAATGTGATTTGATTTCGAACTTTAATCGATTTGAAATAAAGTGAATTTTACCCTTTTTAAATAGATATCGATTTGATATTGATCCTATCCACTAAAAATATATCGGGGTTCATAACTCGATATGACGAACCACAATTTTAACCTACCGACCGACGTTTCAACGTAATTACACTATTGACATGACCCAAACTCACGCGTACAGGAATGCCCGGATTGAGTTGAGAACACGACAAATCAGAACGCAAACAGAAGAATAATTCATTTCTTATTACAACAATTTACATTAGAGTACAAGAATATACAGAGTATGAATAAATAATATACATCAGGAAATTATCAGAGGTTAAAATACATTACATACCAGCGGAAAAATAATACATAATCACAACTGTAAGGAATACACGGATACAGAGTATTCCGTCTATAGTTCCAGTTGTAAATCCAGGATCTTGGAAAAGAAAAATCTTCAGGACCAAAACAACTAGCTGCCCGTGTGGAAAATAGGGGCACCCAAAGTTTAGGTTAAAACAATAAACTCCAGGTCAGTCATGTGACAGGTGTGAGAACTGAAACAGTTATTTAAAACTTTACTTTAAAATAGAGTAAATCAAGGGACCACGCCGTATAACACGGAACGGGTTTCCTACCAAGAATACCAGTGCATATAACAAAATAACATAATGTTTTTTTTTTTTGAAAAATGAAGCTATTATAAGACTCAAGTCCATCACACAATGCAACGCAAGTCGGAGGATAGTGTTTTACCTTATAATAGCCAAACATGCTTGATACATTTAAAACAAATCATTTTGACACTATTATAATTGTATAGTGTCAAAATCAACTTCAAATATAAATTTATCAATCATAGATGGCATAGTACCCTATCCTACTATGTCTCCATACTAGTTCTAAAATTAAAACCGAAATGTCACGTATTGGAAATTGGATTTCCATCATGAGTCGAGGCAAAGGACGTACTCCTCGCCGGCTTCGAGACACTCTAGCAAACGCCTCAGGATCTCCCATAATAGACCCTTGGATCCTCCAAGGCTGATCCTCCCTTACGTTTGAGAATTAATTATTCCTGAACACACATTTCTCGGTCCTATAAGACCTATCCATCGTCTTCGTAGTTACTGATATATCTGAGGTGCCTCATAATCAATCATGCACATAGGTAAAAATATAATAAATGTCTGGGCTCCATACCATGACACCACCCGTAGCTAGAAAGAAACGTCATGTCCTCCTTAGGACCCTTATCCCGTTTTTGACTCATACTGAGGTGTGAGGCTCGCGAATTAATGCTATACACAAAGCTATGCCCTTTAAGGCCGTGCTTTGATCATCAACCACAAGACTCTACTTTTCAACAGAAGCCTTGATCATTTGCATCTTAGCATGACACGCTGACAATTCACGCCATGTAACTGATGTCTTTCCATTCATAACCTCTGAGCTTGTACGTCTCAAAGAAGGGTGTTAAGCAAGAAAATAAATTCTCTGCCACCAAACAGATATATATTTAATAGAGATCAATTAACATAGAATAAAGTTCAATGTCAGATGCACATCCATTTACTAGTTCGTTCTAAGTCTGAACGAAACCGGAGGCACCATATTCCTCATCCCATATGTCCAATACGGGAGAGAGGTCCTCGCATATCCGGTTGATCTCCAAGTACGTCTGGACGATCACCACTTATTACCATGTTTTGGGTGTACAGCCCTATCAAGACATCAGTAATTATCCAAATGATGTGAAGACCTCCGGTCTTCAACTACCGTCTTCATTGTCGATTTATCGTCGAATCAATTATTCAGACTAGGTATAAACCCGACCTTTCCGAATAATTCACGTATCTTATAATCAAGTGCTATAAAACACAACATACGCCTCATTCCAATTCAGAATATTCTTTTATTTAAATATTCACATCATCAAGGAAATGTTCCCATTAATTTTATCAAAGATAAATTATTTTAAATTTATTCTTTGATCTTCCTTTGGATATCATTTCAAAAGATTTCATTATCTTTTCAATTTTAAAACAAATTAAGGTTTATCCAACTAGTCGGGATTATCGAACCATGTCGAAGTAATCATTTCTTTTATTATCCCAAACCCAACCTATTCATCCCATGGAGCACAACTGGTGATACTCCATATCTAACACCATGGTGTTACTGGTAAAAATAATTACAATTTCACGTTCAAATCTAATTAAAGATTTAACTATCGCTTGGTGTAAAACTGGTGATACTCCATTCTCGATCATTTCCCAAATTTGACAATTTAAATTATCTCATTCACTTCTCAATCTATTTAAAGATTCATTAAAACTCCACTTAGTTTTAATCTTCCTAAAAATCAATGCTAATGATTATTTAACTTCGGGAAATCAAACACGCCACATTAACAATCTACACCATATTATTGATTTTTGCCTATATATAACCTCTAAGCTCGTACGTCTTAGAAAAGGGTGTTAAGCAAGAGAATAAATTCTCTGCCATCAAACAGATGTATATTTAGCAGAGATCAACCATACAGTTCGAAATACAATGTTAGACACGTAATCCTATCTTTAATTGGGTTAAAGAACTAAAGTCATTTAAAACACAGTTCATGATAAACCCAAATCACATTCCATTAATTATGGAATCTTCAAGGAAAACAGGCCAATATATATAATCGATATCAATTTCCGTATCCAACTAATAATATAAATGGAATAACGACAAAGCCTTCTAAATTCCATATATATTAACAATCTTCCTCCATAGAAGTTCGCTTCGATTATTACCAAATCGAATTCCATTCCATTCCTATTTATTTTATTAAATTGGAAAAACTTTACTTTGGAAAATTCCATTAAATCTTAATAAAAGATTTATAAAATCCAAATCTTAACTTCACTGCTAATCGGGTTAAAAAACAAGTGTTATTTAAAACACCATTCACGATAAACCCAAAAATCCAATTATTTCATTCAATTCCTAGTAAATATTAATTAATTGGAAAACTTATCTAAGTCTTAATTAAAAGATTTATTCTTTTCTCAGCTGGGTTTAAGAACAGTGTTAATAAAGACACCATTCATGACAAACCCAAAATCCCATTTGATATTAAATACAAGGCTCTGAATAGAAATTATATTGGCTTATATTCAATATCAACTTCTGAAGCCAACCAATATCATATTGGAAATAACGATATAAATATATCTTCAAAATTTCTATAACAATATCTGTATAATCATGAAATCCAATATCGAAATATTCCGAAGATGATTTCCATTCAAATCCACTCCAACTCATACGTTGGAAATTCTGGTTATATTAAAACCCATTCTCAATCCAATTTATTTATTTAAAAATAATTGGATTATAATTCTCGTTGATAGCTAGTTCATTTCGATAAAAATATATTTTTATCTTTTCAAATATGGATTTTTCATCCCAATTCTTTACAAATCATTTATTATGATTTTACACAAATTATCAATATTTTTAATAATTTTATTAAGGCCCTTTCGGTCGATTTGCAAAACGGTCATCGAACTACACTTACAATGACCTTTTCCAAATTATATTTGGACATAATTTCAAATCCAACCATTAGATTTCAAATCTCTTACATTCATTAGAAAGCTCTTTTCGATAAGAAACCAACGGTTCCGGTTTTAAGAGAATCCGACTGTCGGATCTCTTGTAATGTCAATTCGAACTCAATTGTCGAAATTCGCAAACAGCCGCGGCGCAGTGCGTACTATTCAGGCCATTATATTATATATATAATATATACTTCGTTGATCTCCGTTTAAAACATATTTTATAAATCATTTATAAATTTGTTTTAAAACGATTCTAACTTCATTTTCAATTTTCAATCAAAATTGAATACTCCTTTTCATTGTATTATTTAAATGACAATATTTTTAAAATATCAGATTTTGAAATAATTTCCTTTTCGATGTTCATTATAAAAATGAATAAAATATATATAAATACCATTCGCGCCTAAATGACGCATCTCTAATCAACACGACTTCATATATTTCAATATTTTCGTGTCCATCCCAAATCGGACATCAAAATCATATTTTGATCCATTACTGGATATTATTTTAAAATATTCATTATTCGTTATTTTAAAATATTCGTTAATTTAAAATATTTGTTCTTTCCGAATTGGAACCAAACACAGTTAATTACCATATAATTTTATTTTGCGGATTTCATACATACATGTACACAACAATAACCAAACACAGTCAACCATCATCCAGATTGCATTACACAACTGCGTAATCATTATATAAATAATTAACACTTACAACCATCTGTCAACCAACCGATTGACATACAACTAAATAATTGAGATTAGTGTACATCAAATATCATCCCAATACCCGTGTGGGGTTTTAACCAACAAATACCAAATGTTGTTTGTGCAGTTGGGCGATGTGTAAAATTTATCATCCTAATCAATATTAATTAAATGCGTGTACATAAACAAATCATCTGATTTGTAAATGAATATTTATTCTATTCATATACACGTTAAAATTATATTTTTAACGATAAAATATTTTATTCAACATAGGAATATTTTATACGGTTCAATTATACAATAAAAATGATATTTTTTATTGTTCTAACATATTTTAGAAAATTTTGGCAGCATAACGGCGTGATACTGGAACCAGAATAAGGTCTAGCCTTATCCCTCGCCTAATACTAGCTCGCGCCATACAAATACCAATTCTAATCAATTCAATTTACATCCCAAATCAAATTTGACCAATTTATCAATCAAAACAAACAACCAAATATCCACGGTTTCAATCAAAGGTGTCAGGTGTTTCTAAGCACCGTCTGCATCCTAGTATATATATTTAACTAGAAAATAAAATTAGAGTGAGAAGTTCTCACATTTGGGATCCACTCCGCCGTGCATTATTGTCGCTTAGATTTGCTGTTCTGATTCCAACGCAATCTGTTTCACCAAATTTATATTAAAAAACATATTTTTAAACAATGCTATTTACATTTTAAAATCACATTTCTAATAACGCTACATATATATAGATCACATTTTTATTATCGCTACATGTACATAAAAGTCATATTTTTATTATCGCTACATGTATATAAAAATCATATTTTTATTATCGCTACATGTACATAAAAATCATGTTTTTATTATAAATCTTTACATATAAAAATCGTATTTTTATTTCAAATCTATACATATAAAAAATGTATTTTTATTTCAAATCTATACATATAAAAATCGTATTTTTATTACCATAACATTCATATATATATATATATATATATATGTATGTATATATATAATCAATGTAATCGATTGGAAGAGGGGATGCCCGCGTTGACTAGAGGAAAGGGGGGAGGATATTGCGCAGGAGGTCAGGGAGGTGGCGGGGGAGGCACTACAGGTCGGCGGTAGGCCAATGCAGTGGTGGCGGCGCGTTTTCTAGGGTTTGGGGGGAGGGGGTTAAATTGGAGAAAGGGGGGTTCGCCAGGGACCGTGAGGGAAGGGGAGGTGATGCTGCGGCGGCACAGTGACGGGGGCATGGTGGACGACGGAGGCTGGAAGGGGGAGGGAGCGACGCACTGAGAAATCGATCGGGGGGTTATTTTATTTTATTCTAATTTGTGCGTTGACCGAGTAAGGGAGAGAGGGTGGTAAGGGTTTATATATTTAATCTCCATAAAAAGTTAGATTTTTATTCGAACTGCAAATCGAACCAAACGACTGCCGTCCCTAGCTAAATACCCCCATTCCGAACACAATGGGATATGCTCTGAAATCCAGTTCGATTGTTTCGGTCAGTTTTCATTAAAATTAAAATATAAATTAATATAACATTCAGAATTGATTTTAACGTACATTTTAATTTACCGAGGCAACATACTGACTCTAAAAATTCCAGAAAAATAAATCTAGTTATGTTTTGACGATACAGTGCTAAAAAACTAATTTCATCAGTTTGGAGACCATTTGGAAAAATGGCCATTTTCCATTCGATTAAATTCAAACTGAATTGACCAAACACGTTTAAATTCACCACGCTCACATATCAATTCCAAAAATTATGAAAATTGGAATCTAGCAATAATTTTACATTTTGGATCCAATAAAAGTCGTCGAAAACGGAGGTCATTTGCAAAATGGCCATTTTTAAGGGCTATATATTATATTAAATTCCCTAGCGACTATTCTGAATTTTAAACTAGACATAACTTTTTATTCCTGTAATGAAATCTGGATTTTTCACATTTATTGGAAAGATATTTTCAAACAGATTCAAATATTTCAAGTTTTACTAAAATCCGATTTATTTTGAATCCTATACATTCAATTGAAATATTATCGAATTTTCAAACTACCACGCCATTTCAGGCTCGTTATATAATTAAAATAATTTTATTCATTGTAACTTCGATTTAAATAAATTTTTAGTCATTATTATTTAAATAAATCATTTTAAATATTCAAAATTCATTAAAATTGCCAAAATAAAAATTTTAAATTGGTTCTGATTTTCCGGGTTGTTACAACTATTCTAAACTCAATAGAATAGATTATATAATTTAACTCGAACATATACGTAAAATAACCATATTAAATTAATATAATATAATTTAAATTTAAAACAAATAAATTACTTGATAACAAATTATTATTATTGCCGTTTTAATTCAAATAAAATTCATATTAACCATTTGATTCATTATAACTCCGTTTTAAATTCAAATTGAATTATTTTAGATTCTTGTATTTCGAAAATATTAAATATTTAAAATAAATTGTATATCGAGTATTAAATCGTTAAGATAATACAAAAATTCGTTTATATAATCAACTCAATATATAAGACCATATTATATATTTAAAATTAATCGTCCAAAAATCTGGGTTGTTACATTCTTCCCTCCTTAAAAGAATTTCGTCCCCAAAATTACTAAGGTAGGAAAAATGCTACAAACACATTTCCTTTCAAAAAACTCACTTATGTTGAAATTCAACGTTCCGTAATTCTACAATTTCAGTCCTACCAAAACTTTTGGTACTCTTTTATATTACACATCATCTATACTGACATTCATTTATTCTGAATGATTTTTCACCAATTCATATTCCATTCATATGTACTGAAATTCATTTAAATTGATCCTAGATCAATTTATTCACTTTGTTCCATTTAAATTAAGTTAAGTTTTATTTCTAGAATTCAAATTCCCAGGTTTCTATTTCAAATCCTTTCGAAATCACATAAATATATACATATATAGTTATAACCATTTCAAATTCAAAACATTTGAATTTTCAAATCAACTTGTTTTCTTTCAAACAAATTTCCATCAAAACTTTTCTAAGGTATCAATCCAACACTTAGATACTCGAAAATGAACTCTGATGATGCTGCAGTCATTATCAGAATAATTTCCCAGTGACTGAAGTGAGTTCAGTGCTTTACCACCTTCAAAATCCATCAAAAATGATTTTTATTCGAAAATCCTTTCAAATCAAAGCTATATTATTTTAATATACTTCAGAAAATATTTTCCAAATCTCCCAGGATTTAAATTTCAATTTCACGTTTTAATTCAATTTTAATTCATTCCATTTGTATATTATATTCATAAAAAATTCTAATATATAACCATTCCAATTTTATAATATTATCTGATTATAATATTATCAACCACTCATCCATATATGATAATAATTTCAGAAAATTACTCATTTTCTATCAAAAATAGAATTTTGGGTAAATTATTTCACTCGCTCACTTTAAAACAATATTATGTCGAAATTTCTATTCAAGTGTTTAGAGATTCTTATCGACATCGTGGCGTCCCACGATTGGAACAGAATTCGTAAACCACTCAACAGGCAAGCTAACATAATATAAAACAAATATTATATTAATTAACAAATACGCTCTCTCGTATATATACACACTCAACTCATTCTAGGGTACTACTGACGTTATCTCAAATGAGTACACCCCCACCAAGCCTAGGTGTTCGCTCAACCTAAACTCCGATACCAACTGTAATGGCCTGAAAATCTGTACTATCTGAGTTGACTACATACACCACACGTCCAACCCAAATACCACAGAAATACGAGTCATTTTTTTAGAAGCAAAAGGTAGAAGAAGAACAGAAATAACAACACAGAATCTCAAATCGCAATGGAATAAAATATAATATATCATAACTTTTGAAGTACAAATTTTTTTCTGTATAACATACAATTATCATAGTACACCAGTTACAACACAGCGGAAATAAAAATACTATATATCTAACATTGAAGCCTCCTGCTCCAAGCTCCTTTAGATAGATCTATAAAATTCTGAACTACTTTACTTCCCGTACAAATTGGGCACCCAAGAGTTTAGGTAAAACAAAACAAAATAAACTCTATGTCAATCATAGGACTGGTATGAGTAAACAATTTAAAATAGTTTGAGAAAATAAATGATATCTCATAAGACCACGCCGTATAACACGGAACGGGTTTTTCCCTGATGAGAATCCAAAACACTTGATTTAACTTTCAAAATCCTTTTGAAAGAAACGATAATCTTTATATCAAAACTCATGATATTATAAACGAGTCTTAATCAAATAAATAGAAATCTAGTGTAACGTTTGCATCTCACATTTTATAATATACAATGAAAACCGTGAGCACTTATTGGGTAATGAATTACAAACTACGAGAAGGTATGGAACCACCTTCCGATAATGTATCTCTAGAGGAGAATACACTAGGCTCAACAAGAAAATCTTGTAACCCGGCCGCACATGGCCGACCACTCATTTCGGTTGAGTGTGTCTAATATATATAATTAACGGTTGGGATCTGCAATCATTTTCCCGAATGGGACAGCTTCGAATAGAATAAGGAATGAAATGAATTACTCTAGACAAGTGATAATACAACCTAATTGGGAGCTACCCACTTAGCCATGCTGCCTGCCCGATTTTTGTCAATTCTCGGTTGTTGAGGCCTGAGGCAATGATTTCATTGATAGCACAATCACTTTGAATGCCACACTGTCAGATCCGTTAATCACTATTTGATTTGACAAATATATTTCCAAAATTCCACTTACTTGGGTTACACCGAATGTTGTGTAAAATATCGCTACAACAACCCACAATATTTCATTCAACTAATTTTTTTTCAAACATTTATCTCCGAGACTGAATCCTCCTATTTATCGATTAATAATTAAATCAATCTGTGACGACCCCAAACCCCATAAGGCGGTGGCAAGGGTAATCTTTGGAATATAACATATAAACAGGTAATAGCAGAACGAAAATAAATAAATACACCAGATAATGTACAATAGAGTACATTGATAAGCATAATCATCAGAGTTATACAGTATATAGGATCATACTTAGTACAAAATAAGTTCAGCTTTACATAAAATGTCTATAGCGGAAAAAAACCATAGTATGTACAACAGGAGCTGAACAACATAAAAAGAGATACATGATAGTATCCATCTTAAGCTCTATCTATCCAGAAAGAGCCTGATAAAACCTGAAAACAAGGCTGCCCGTGCAGAAATAGGGGCACCCGAGTTTGCAAATGAAACGAACTACGAGACAGTCATGGGACTGGTATGAGAAATCTACTTAACACATTTTACAATATGGCTAATCACAAGACCACGCCACTTTCACAGAACGGGTTTACTCCATTGGATTGCCAGTGCCTTAGAACAAGTAAATCTTTTAAACATCGCAATTTTTTTTATAAAAATGAAGCCATTATATGACTCAATTCCCATCACACAATACAACACAAACCGGAGGATAGAGTTTAACCTTATAATGGCCAAAATATGCTTGATACAAATAAAAAAGAAGTATCTGATATTATTACTAGTGTTTATATGTTTCAAAAACAATTTCAATCATAAGTATCAATCATAGACGACATTAATGCCCCATACCACTATGTCGCCATATATAGGTATACAATCAAAACCGAACGGCGTCATATTTGGAAATTTGATTTCCGTCATGAACCGAGGCAAGGGATCGTCCTCATCGAATTCGAGACTGTCTAGCCCGAACCTCAGGAATAGCCGTAACTGCCCCTTGAATCGTCAGAGCCGGTCCCCTGATGTGGATTAAAATGCCTGAACATTGCGTTTCCCCGCCCTTTGGGGCGTAAATGAGTCCTACGACTCCATCGGCTCCGCATAGTCACCGATATATCCGAGGCGCCTCACAACAGCAACAACCACATAGGTGAAAATAATATAAATGACAGGGCTGGTAGGTCACTGACACCACCCTAGCTAGAAAGAAACGCATGCCCTCCCTGATGTCCTCTCCCGTTTCTGGTCCATACCGGGGTGTGAGGCTCGCGAATTCACGTTATACACAAAGCTATGCCACACAGGCCGTGCTTTGATCATCAACCGCAAGACTTTGCTTTTCAACAGAAGCCTTGATCATCTGCCACTTAGCCATGCCACATAGTCAATTCACTCCTTACGACTGATTTCTATCGATATATAACCTCTGAGCTCGTACGTCTCAGCGAAGGGCGTTAAGCAAGAGAATAAATTCTCCGCCGCCAAAAAGATATATATTTAATAGAGATCAATCATCCCAGAACAAAATCAAATGTCAGACACACAGTCCATTTAAAAGTTCGTTTTGGGTCTAAACGAAACCGGAGGCACTCAATACCTCGCATATCCGTACAATCAACAAGTACGTCCGGACGGCTACTACTTCAGCCCCTTCAAGGTAGCTATCCATCATGAGCATCAGTAGCACTACTCCATTCGATGTGCAGATCATCGGCCTTGCACCGTCTTCATATCTTCGACTTTCAATCGTCGATCTATTATTTGAAATGAGAATTAACTCGGCCTTTTCAAATAATTCACGTGTATTTAGAATTTGAAATCAATTCTTTTCAATGGTCAAATTATTCGACATCACTAATTATGTTCTTTAATGTAATTTTTACGCCAAACACATTCAACCATCAAATGTCACATAAACTGAGAAAATTCAGTTTATTTCCATTCCATATCGTTTATAATATATTATCACTATTTATCGCTATTTTTATTTATTTAAAAATAGCCAATTCATTCAAACGATGCTTCAGGCCATAACGTGGTCGTGGCGCTATTTTTCTTCAGACTTGATTTACACATATATGAAAATCTAACCATTGGATCTTCACAAATTTTATATCATTAGAAAGATCTTTTCAGAACGAATCCAACGGTTTCAATTTCGGGAAAATTCGATGGTTGGATCTCCCGCACTAATCATTTTAAGTTACGATTTCAAAATACGAACTGCAGCATCATTATTCGATTTAATTTAATTATATATATATATAATCGATTCTGGCACTGTTTTTCTTCAGATTTGAATTAAACATTCCAGACAATCCAACTATTGGATCTTCACAAAGTTGGTGTCGTTGGAAAGATATTTCCAAAACGAACCCAACGGTTTCAGTTTCGGGAAAATCCGATGGTCGGAACTTCCGCACTAATCGTTTGAAATCAGGGTTTCAAAAAATGAACTACAGCTTCGATATTCAATTTATTTTAATTATATTTATATATATATAAAAATATATTTCTTTCTTCGATTTCAAAACCATCTTCACTTTATATATTTGATAAAAATGATATTTTAATCATCAAAAATATTTATTCCACACATCACCATTTTTAACACTTCATATTCACAATAAAAAATGTAGATTTTATTGTTCAATCTATATATTCAACACATGAACGTTTTCGACTTCACACATACGATAAAATATGATTTTTATCGTTCTAGTCCTTTATTCAACACATGAATATTTTCTATAGTTGATATATATATAATAAAAATGTGATTTTTATTGTAAAACAATTTATTTCAAAACACGATTATTTTATATAGTCTATTCATAAGGTAAAAATGTTATTTTTGGTGTTGAAACAATTTATTTAAAATACTAATATTTTATATAGGCTATATATATAATAAAAATGTGATTTTTATCTTTCAATTAATTTACTCAACACATGAACTTCATTCAACACATGAATTTCAATTTAACACACGAATATAGTTTCAACACATGAAAATAATTCTAACACATGAATATTATTGAAAATTTCGGCAGCACAATGGCAGGGTAGTTAAAACCGGGACCGTCCCTAGTACGACTCTTCGCTCTACCTTGAAAACTCGCGGTTTTTGACAAAGGGAATTTCATGCATCTAATTCGCATGCAGGCGAGCATGTTTATTTTTCTTTTCCACAAACAAATCCTGTGTGGTTTCATCCAAAATAATTCCCAACCACAAACAGGTATTTTTCATCCACTATCAATCAATCATGCTTTTCACCAAATGTCACATCAACCAATAATCCAAACAATATCACAACCAATATATATCGTCCATGGTCTGTGGACCAGGGGAGTATATACATACATATATATATATATTCGTATATAAATATATTTTGATTTCACTTCAATATCATTTCAATTTATTTCAACACATATATCACTTTTACAATGCATATATAACTTATACATCGAACATACAACTTATACAATGCTTATACATGAGGTGTACAACGCTTATATAACTCATACATCGACTATATAATTTATACATTGTTGTTTTCCATATCGTTTATAATTTAGAAATCTCACATTGGGTTCCACTCCTTCAAAAATAGCAGAAGGCTAAGAAAAATATGCGGTCTCTTCTAGAATGTAGAAAACGTCCGCATAAGTCCACTGTCTCTTGTTTCACTGGATTTCGTCAATAAACGAGAAAGATATGATTTTTATAGTGAAATCAGAAACCATAGCGCTTTAAAGCGATATAAACAATTAAAATAATATACTGCCGTTACCTTCAATGTTTTGTCTGAAACTAGGTTTCGATCTCTCGCGAAATCCGTTGCGTTAAGGGCTGATCGGGGTTGACCACGACCTCCGCTTACGAGAGGGCCTCCCGATAAGGTGGGTTTTGCTCATATCAAGCTCCAGGTGGTGCCGGAATCATGTTCGACGCCGTCGAACTTTGCGAGCTCCGTTCTTGACGAAGACGAGGCGAGGGAGGTCGAGGCTAGGTCGGATTTGAAGAGGAAGGAGAGGGCTACAAAAAGTTGCAAAGGGGGAGGGGTTATTTCTTCTTGGTTTCACCGGGGAAAGGGGTGGGAAGCGGGGATGAACAGCCGCTGTCGAGCGTGAATAACCGGGGGGGGGGGGGAGTGGAGGGGGGTTTCTCGATATTTTTAATACATTAATTTATAAATGAAAATTCTGATTGGCTGAAATATATATATTTCAAAAATATAAGGTTTTCACAAATGAACTCCTTTTCAAACCCAACGACTATCGCCTCTAGCTAAATAACCCCATTCCGAACACAATGGGATATGTTTCGTGGGCCCATTCGACTGTTTCATTCTGTTTTTTGTCAAATTAAAATATAAAACATTAAATATTTGATTTGAACGTACATTTCAATTTGCCGGGGCCACATACTGATTCTGAAAATTCCCGAAAAATAAATCTAGGTATTTTTGACGATATGGTCCCAACAAAACTAATTTCGTCGAATTCCGAGGTCATTTGCAAAATCTCTATTTTCAGGGCTACAAATTCTCTATAGCGACCTTTCTGAAAATTCATTTGACCATAACATTTGATTTCCATTATGAAACTTCGATTTTTCAGATTCCTTAGAAAGATATTCACTAACAGACTTAAATATTTTTGGTTTCACTAAAATCAATTTTATTTTGCACCCGGTACAGTCAGCCAAAGTTTGGATCGAAATTTTGAAACTACCGCGCCATTTCAGGCCTTGTTTATAATTTAAAATGATTATATTTATTTTCAAGCGTCGATTCAAACATGCTTTTTGTCGTTATTATCTAAAATATTTATTTTAAATATTTAAAATCCACTAAAATAGCCAATTTAAAAATTTTAAACTGGTTCAGATTTTCCGGGTTGCTACACAATCAAGTTGGGTTATAATTACCTCTCAGACCTTGATTGAAATCACCATTAACTTCAAAACAGACAAGACCACTTGCCTCGAATAATTAACGCCATACAAATCAATTATTCATTTTTAAACCCGTATACGTTTCTCTTTCTAATTTTAACAGATTTAATTATAGATTTCCTTTTTGTTTACAATATTCTATTTTAAGTTCATTTTCTTATCAAATTATATATATATATATATATATATATATATCGATACATTGATTTCTAACTACCAAAATTTCTTAAAAATATTCTAGCTCCTTAAATTTTTGGAAAATTTGCCATAACCTCCTTTGTACAGGTCACTCGATACAACTACAAAACGCCTTTCTGGGCCCATTTCATTCAAAAATAAAATCAGAAAGCCAAGCGGCTTGCCGATTCGGTGCAAAAATCTCATATGGAATTTAAACATGTACCTTTTTTTGGGCACACTAATCATAATCTTCATATATTCATCCCATGCTTTTCTAACTCGTATATGTCCAATCCTAATTTATTCAACTCAATCTGGCCATTTTAACTCAACTCGCTAATTTATTCTTTAATTAGCTCTTTTGCCTATTCCACTTTTTATTTGAACATATCACGTTCTAATATATATATATATATATATATATATATGTTTATAAAAAAATTGAATGTCATTTCTAATTCAAGTTTCATATTTGATTTCGAATATTATTATACAAACCCCTTTTCTGATCCAAAGCCCAATTTCGATTTAAAATTCCATTAACTAATTTTTTTCAAATTAGTTAATTCTATTCAACAATTCAAAATCTGATTTTTGTTTCAAAAATCGTTTCATTTACACAACTTGAGTTCGTATTTATTTTACAACTCAAACCTGGATTTTTCTAATGGAAATTCGGATTTTATTTACTTAAAAACCTTTTATTTATTTAAATAAACCGTTATGGCTTTATAACGGTTGTGGCGCTGTTTTTCTGAAAATTTGATTTTGACACAACTCAAATTCTGTACGAAAAAATCAAGGTTTTTCTCTTCCATTAGAAAACTATTATCAAATCGGTTCTGAGATTCTTGTTGCAAAGAATTCCGACTTAAATTGAGTTCTGTATACTCAATTGAAGTTCGAAACGCCAATTTACGAACTGTCGCGCCGCGACGAGCTCGTTTTAATTATATTTAAATATAAACATCAAACTTCGTTAATAAATAAATTTTAACTCTATTCTAATATTATATATATATATATATATATTAATCCAAATTTCCCAATCTTACTTAAATACTCCGATTATCCCTATTCTTCGATTATTTTAGCACTTAATTATAAATTCAATCACAACTCCATTTTTAATATTGATTCCCAATTCCGTAAGAAATAAATTACTTTATAAAATTCAATGAAATCGAATTCCCAATATAATTTCTTAGACTTATCTCAATTCATTTTTATATTTTGAATATCGAAGTAAAACCAATTGTTCCCTTTTTGAAACGATTTCCAATTTCACGGTTAAATTCATATTTGAACTTAAATTTCTAAATTATCAAATGATAATTTATTTTCCTTAATTTATAAACGTTGTTTATAAATTTACTTCCTTGTTTTATAATTTAAAACAAGTTTCCATTTCGATTCCATTTCAAATTCTATTTTAAAATTCATACTTTAATTTAAACCCTTAAATTATCTAATGATAATTTATTTCACTAGATTTATAAATATTGTTTATAAATCCTACTTCCTTGTTTTATAATTTAGAACAAGTTTCATTTCAAAATCTATTTGAAAAACCAAAATCTTATTTTGGAATATTCTATTTATTATAACTTATATATATAACGCATAATTTATTTTCATATTAAATGTTAGTTCTATCTTTTACGATTCCAATATCTTTACTAAAAAATATTTTATTTAAATAAATTTGATCTAATCGAATTCAAATCATAAATCCATACGGATTTGTTTTTAGTTTAATTTACATTCTGGACATTAGAATAAATTTCATTGTTCACTTCTTTAAAACGATTCCCCATTTCTATTTTTAAATTCACATTTGAATTTAAATATTCAAATTATCAAATGATAATTTTTCCACTTTATTTATAAATAGTGTTTTTAAATTCATTTCAATTCCTTGATTATCCAATAAAAATCATTCCATTTTATTTATAAACACCGTTTATAAATTTACTTCAATTTTCTGTATTATTTAATATATAAACATCATTTATAAATTAATCACTTTAATTATATTTTAATTTATAAACATCATTCATAAATTCATTGCTTGTTTTATATATTCCAAACAAGTTAATATTTCTATAGTTAATTAAAAATTCAAATTCTATTTTTAAAATTAGATTTCCCCTTTTAAATCTCAAAATATCATTTTTCACGATAATTTTATATATCACTATTTAGGCCCAATGATATTCAATCAATCGAAAACCCCCAGTTATCAACCATAGATTTTCTAACACATCATATATGATAATATATATGAAAACAAACAATTAATAATGTTTTTGAGGAATCCAGTCGGATCCCTCCAACCTGTTTTCCTGCATCCATGGACTTTAGCCAACATAAATAATGCCCATCCTGCTTCGTGGAAGGATAATGCGGTATAGAAGGTCATCCACTATCATAGCGTGGGGTGCATAGGATCATCCGCTAATGATACTGTAATCATCCGCTAATGGTACTGCGGGAACTATCCAATCACCAATATATATATATATATATAATAACCACAAAATCCAATCCTAAATAACTAATATATATTTAATAATATCCACATTAATATTTTAATGCAACCAAAAAACCATCAATTATTTTTAACGACTAAAAATAAATTCTAAATAATAAATTGAGTGAGATTCACTCACTGTGATTTTTAATTGCATTCCATTCCAATTTGTTTTTAAATTAAATCAAACTCATTTGATTAAATTTAAATCCTCACTAACTCTGATAAATTCTAAACCACTTCTAACTCGCATTACTCATAGCCATGGACAAATCCATCTTGTTTCAAGATTTTTGAACCTTGTATAAATTAAATACACATTGTTCATATTAATGATTTTAAATGAAAAAAATTAAAATTCTAACTTTCCTTAATCTCATACTTAATGGTCAGTTTACCATTAATTTACTTTATTGTCTAAATATATAGTTTACACAAATTATTTTGATTATCTATTAATGCTATAAAGCAATTTCCGTATAAAATTTAAACTTAAAAAAGAAAATAACTTAATCCTTTTTCTTCTTCCTAGAATTTGAAAGAAACACAGTCTATTTCAGGAAGTAACCCAAACTGACGAGACCTAACTCACTCTTCCTTTCTTCGACATACATCCAAACCGAAAGTTAATTTCATCGATGAACCCTCCTCATACACTACTCCGATATTCCAAGGAATGAAACAATGAAAGCTTGGTTGAGTTCCTCTTCTCCTCCATTACTCATCGACCACCATTCCTGCATTTAAACTCCACCCTCGCATCCGTACTTTCCAATGAAACCCCACATTACTGCCAACATCGCACCCTCCATCTACCCTAATTCATGATGCTCGTTGACCACTAATTCGCAATGTTGAAAAATCGGGCTTTGAACTGGTATCGATCTCCTCTTTCTGCATCGTCGCAATTCCTCAGTGATAACACGAGCCTCTCCTAACACCTGGTCTTCACTTTCTCTCCTCCAACCATTCAACTCGACCTCGCGATAGACCCTAGCTCTCCGCTGCGATCGCGAGCTCCAGAATTGATGTCGAGCTTTAAGGAATTACTGCGATGTTGAATTTCGATTCCTTGATTTTAATCTCTAATCAGTGGTTTTGGTATAAAGAAGAACATTGCGGCCTATTTCGATTTAATTGTTTTTGAATGGAAACGAATGGCTCTAATACTTCTAAAGTGAAGGAATGAATATAAAGTAAAGAGTAGTGGACATTTTTAATTTAGGAGGCTTGCATATTGTTTTTGATTAGCAGAAAGAAATAGAGTGGAAAGGAAGTGAACGATTCATAGATGATGAACCGTAAGCATTAAGGAATTGTTCTGTGCAAGTACATATGGTAGGGTAGCTTAAGTACCATTTTTAACGTGATTTGATTTCAAATTTTAGTCAATTTGAAATAAAGAGATTTTTACCCGTTTTAAATAGATATCGATTTGATATCGATCCTATCGTCTAAAAATATACTGGGATTCATAACTCGATATGACGAATCACAATTTTATCCTACCGACTAACGTTTCAACGTAATTACACTATTCTGAACTCAACAGAATAGACTATATAATTTAATTCGAACGTATACCTAAAATTTCCATATTAAATTGATATAATATAATCTAAATTTAAAATGAATAAATTCCTCGATAATAAATTATTATTATTGTTTTAATTGAAATAAATTTCATATTAACCATTTGAATCATTATAACTCCCTTTTAAATTCAAATTGAATTATTTCAGATTCTCGTATTTCAAAAATATTAAATATTCGAAATAATTCGTATATCGAGTATTAAATCAATAAGAAAATATAAAAATTCATTTATATTATCAACTCAATATTTAAAACCATATTAAATATTTAAAATTAATCATCCAAAAATCTGGGTCGTTACATGTGTTATAGTAAGAGAATACTGAATAATCAAATTAAGTAATGTGAATCATAATTCAAATAGATTTGCAAAAGTAAAAGAATGGTTTATAAAACCACATCTTAAAGGAAAAATAAAATTAGAACTTGTGATAAATAATATCCGTTTTGAGTAACAAACTTCTTTCTATTTAAAGACAAGAATGTTGTCAAGTCAAGGTCTGAGAGGTCATTAAAATACCTCAACTTGAACGACTTCATGATTGTCCAAGGATAGCATTAGTTTTAGAATGGTAAAAGATGTTGGAAATAATTTATTACTCCCATAAGAGGATATTGCAATGTTATTTTGCAAAGTTTTGAAGTTAAAAAATCCGTTAAGTTTTATATAATAAACGATGTATTGTACGATGTTTGATTTAGCTATATAAGATTGGTAGTTAAATGTATACCAATTGGCTATGTATATATAGCAATATTTTTGAAGTAAATAAAATAAAGAGGTGAGTTTTGGGAATACATCTATAAAGAAGGTTATTAAAGTAACAAGTGAGATTTAGGAATATACATATTCCGTTGAGATAAGAATATAGAATCGATTTAAAATCTATAAAATGGTTTTAAATGAATGGTTTTAAAGGAATAGTTTTAAATGAAAAGCACTTGAGTTGCTGATGTACTTGACAGTACTATTGTGATTTGATACTTAACGACTGGCTATCAACAAATTCCGACTTTCGACTTGTTCGAAGAGACCATGATGGGAACTGGACCCAAAACCACTTCGAACCAACTTTACCTTCGAAACTAACTTACAAGGAAGCTTATGCGATTTAAAGATCGAAAATTGAAGACCGTGGACCTTCATGAGCAGAAGAACTACTTGTTGAATTTCTTTGGTTAGCCCCCATAGATATTTTGACATTGATTTCATCGTGATTGAAATCTTCGGATTGCAAGGACTACTCGCTACTGATCCATGAGGTGATTCCTATATAGGATGTGGTATGAGGAGCCTTCGGTTCATCCTATTCCTTGATGACTTGTATAGAGGAATGTCTAACAAAGTATTTCCAAGCGATCATGCACATCGATTCCTTCAAATGTACTTCTGTTTAGTGGTGGAGAATACACCTTCGCTTAGTTTAATACCCAAATTATTTTTTTGGACGTGAATTAGTGGTTTAGACGATTTTACAATGTAGCATTCAATGTAAATGATGATGTGATGTTATAAAAGGTAATCGTGACCTCAAGCCTCATCAACCAGAAAATGACAGAAATCGGGAAAGTAACAAGGCCGTGTGAGTCATTCCCATTAGGGTGTTTTATCACCATCTAGATAAAATTCATTTGTTCCTTCTTCTATTACATCTGTATTCTTATGGAAAACGGTGGTTTGAGCACAACCGTTGGTGATAATATATTCGGTACACTCAAGTTGAATGAGTGGCCGGTCATGTGTGGCCAGGTTGCAAGATGTACCTGTTGAACCCCACTGTTTTCCTCTCTAGAAAACACTAATCAAAAGATGGTTCCATACCTTGTCGTGTTGGAAATCCCAACTCTAATACAAGCTATACGTTTTTAATTTTATGCCAACTATGTTGGAAAGTGAGATGCAAGCTTTCCAGCTGTATTCCTATTTTATTTGTGGGTTGATAGACATTATTGTAATATCACTAGATTTTGATATAAAAATTGATTTGGTTATCGTATGGTAAAAACACGTGCCATGTTTATGCGTCATTGTGTCTTAAGAGTGTTCCACTCTTTTAAAGGATTTTCTAAAGTTAAGAAAAATTTTTGTACTGACTTTTATCACTGAAGGTATTCTAGACTAATCCTCGTTGATTTTGATTTACTTTAAAATGTGCTCGGGTCAGACTGAGTATATTTTCTAGGTTAGGTTTCACTTGGAGCTTCAGAAGGGCACTCGGAGTCGACCGTATTTTTCGGTATTAATTTATTGTCACTATATGTGTTGTATTAATCAGATTATATAGTCTAATTTTGTTGTGTACTCTGATGTTGTAATCATATATATATATATATATATATATATATAGTTTTATCTTGAATAAAGAGCTCTGATATATTAAATTTTGTCCATTTCGCTGTGAGGTTCTATTTCTACTCTTGCTTTATAGTATTAGTATTATTCTTCTTGTATTATAACATTTTTACTTTCTTTTCTCACCCTTTAATTTCTTTATATTAACTATCTGAATTAGTAGATACTTGAGTTTTGTAAGTGAAAAAAAGATTAATGTGTTATTGTCGAAATTCGAGTGTCGAATTCCGTCGGGTTCTTATAGCTTCACTTCTTTTAAAGAAAAAAAAGTCGAAGTCAAATCTTAGAACGATCAACCGCTATGAATGATGAAGTATACCAATTGATGGAGAATGAATTCAAAATTGATGAGACATACCCAGACTTGTTATCTTACCTGGTCCTTGTCGAAGGTTCAAATGGAAAATGGTAGGCTTATGTGGATTACTTGAACAACAATAAATCCTGGTCGAAGGACAACTTTCAACTCCTTAGAATTGACTAGCTCATGAATGAAATGGAAGGGCACAACCTACTCTGATTCACTGATTCTTACTCAGGTTATAATCAAATCATGATACATATGCCAATTTAAGAGATCACGAGCTTCATCACAGACTTAGGGTTATGTTGATACTGAGTGTTGTTGTCTTAGCTGAAGATTGCTGGGGAAACTTACAAGTGACTGATGGATATGATGTTCAAACATTAGATCGAAAAAACCATGGAGCTATACATGGACAACATGCTGGTAAAGTATCGGATGGCCATGAATTACATAGGTAATCTAGCAAAGATATTTGAGGTGTAAAAAATGTAGAATGAAGTCGAGTCCTTTGAAATTCCCTACTGGTATCGATGCTGGAAAGTTCTCGAGGTTCATGGTAAATATGAGGGGTGTTGAAGCTACCCCTAAGAAAATAACACCAATAAGGAATCTCAAAGCTCCTAGAAACAAAAAAGAACTCCAATGATTAAATGAAAAGTTTGTCAGCCCTAGCCGATTTATCTCAAGGGCCATAGACCGATGCATACCATTCCTTAGTGCACAAACAAAAGGGAAGAAATTTTTCGAATAGATCATCGGGTGCATGATAGCTTTCAATAAACTACTCAGACAAATGGAAGCTCCACTGATGCTCTCTAAGCCCATAGATAGAGACGACTTATTGATTTACTTAGTTGTATCTCTCTATGTCCTAAGTTCTGCATTTGTATGTAAGGAAGCCCAAGTTCAAAGACTAGCATACTACGTCAGCAAATGATTCATATGTGCATAAAGGAACTACCCGAAGTTAGAAAACTCATGCATTAAGTAAACTATGACTATACTTTCAGGCTAACCTGATAAAGGTACTCACGAATCAATCATTGGAGCATATCCTACTCGTTCTGAAACATTGAGGTGACTACTAAAATGTAACATTAAGTTCATACATTGTGACTTATCAGCCCAGAAGAGCAATAAATAGATAGGCATTTGCGGACCTCATCGCCGAGTTCATTGTCAGAGAAGACAAAGGGAAAGAGATAGAGAACATGGTCACGCAATTGTCAAATGTGCAATGAATGTATACTGCTCAGGGGCTGGAGTTGTTGATGAATCCCCAAAAGGACTCCCCGCCACTAATAGCGAAGCTAAATACTTGATCACAAGACTAAAAATAGAAATGGATTTAAGCATTGGGCTTTGCAAATCTTTAGTGATTCACAACTTATCATTTGCTAAGTCCCAAGAGAATTCCAAGAAAAACGAGGGAATTAGGTCCCATAAATGTCGATAATGTGGGAACTACTTAGTGAACTCGAACACTATACCATTACTTGCATTCCTCAAGAAGAGAACATAAAGCCTGACTCTCTTGCTAAATACGCAAGATATGAAGAAGCCCAATTCCTCGGACCGATACTATCGAAGTCATAATGGACCTGAGCATTGACGACATGGATACAGATTTGAAATGCTCCTACTTTTTGGTAAACATAATATTTCAATTTAATTTGTTAAATTAAATGGAAATATAATGCAATAGGATGATGAGACGAGACAAGTAATTAGTAAAATGGTTTATCCTTAGCCACTAATCAGCTTGAAATAGATTAAGAGAAGGTTTATGAGAGGAGAAAAGTGGGAAACACAAGGTTCTTCATGTGCATAACCTTCTACCATCCTTTCATTTCATTCTTCTTATTTGCAAAAATACAAACCCCAAATTTAAATAAGGAGGATGGCCATTACAATCTAAAGAGAAAGAAGAAAAGTTTAGAAAATCTAGAAGAAATCAAGCTTAAGAATCAACATCAACAAATTTCTACTCACCCATCCGAAACTAAGGTTAATAAAAATTTCCAACCTATGTTGATTCGACTATTGATCATATTCAAGTTGCTTGTGTATATACGTGATTGTTTTCATGTTAATTCTGATGATATCTTATGGTTTAGATAGAATAATGATAGGATATAATTATTTATGCTCGTTTTACATGGATTGGTCAGGTTTTAGACTAAAACTTATAGTTTAGCATCTTGAAATGTTTTTATATTTTTATATGATATTTATAGCATATTTTTCACGATAGGCTTTTGTGTTTCATAACTTTCTAATAATATATGAAACTTTCGTAATTTCCTAAAAAGAACGTAAGTTAACTTTGATTTTATATTATTAAAATAAAATTAACAATGATTTTTGGCTTAATTTTTTTATCTAAGGTAAAGAGGGTAACTCTCTAAATTTTTATATGTTTTGGAATTTTTCCTGTTTTTTTATTTCATATTTTAGATAGACTTAGGGTAATTAAGGTATTAATTAAGATTGTTAATGAATTTCCAGCATTTTTTGAAATTTAAATTCGAAAAGTCTGAGTAGTACCTCAGCCCAACCTTTTATTAACCAATAACGTTTGGAAAATGCTATGGAGTAGGTGAAATGTATTGCTTTACATAGAAATAAATCAGTTTTCAACATTAACTATCAGGACCAGGGATCTGGTCAGCAAGACCTTATTTCCAATCGTCGCCATCGATAAGCTCTTACCGTTGGAAAACCATGAAACATAGTATTGGAAGTATGCAAGCTTGTTGTTGTGATCACCATCAACATTGTTGGGTTAGTCTCTGTTGCCAGTATCTTTGCTTACATTTTAAAGTTACCCTCTCCACAACGGTTCATCGCCTTAGCTTATAAGCTTATGTCTATTGTACCTAGTTTATAAGAATAGTTTCCAAAATAGAGTTTGGGTCTTGCTTCGTCTTTTGTTTTACTGATCTTGAAGCTTATCTCCTTAGTACATCAATAAAAATATTTTTCTAAATAGAGTACGGGGATAGCCACATCGGTTATTTTAAACAGCTCGAGACTTATCACATATATACCTTATAGGGCTATGTCGACAAACTCAGTTTCCCAATTTGTTTTCTAAAAGCCTGAGGCTTATCATCTCTACCTATGTCATCTCAAACATGGTCGATAAAGGTTGTTTCCACCTTTTTTCAAACAACTTAAGGATAATGCCTTTAACCCTTATCATCATAGATGAGGTTGATAAGGCTAGTTTTCAAAGTTGTTTTAAATGTTTTGAGGCTATCAAATCTAAACCCTTGGCATCATCATTTTTGTCAAAGAGACTTTTTTTAAAAAAATCTATAAAACATTGAGGATAACACCTCTATTTCTTATCATCATTGCATTGGTTGTTAATGTAAGCTTTTAAACTAACTTTCAAAGTGTTTTGAGGCTATCACCTTAACTCTTGTTAAGATCGACTAGTGTGGTTTTAGACTTATTTTCTAAAGAACTAGAGGCCATTGCTTTTATAGCTTATTGCCATTGATTATGTCGACAAGGTCTTTTTTTACTTGTTTTCATCTGTGAAGGTAGTTAACCTAGGAACTTGGTCGATAAATCATTATATATCATTTTTTAATTTTAATAGCTTTGATACTTTAGTTAAAAGGTTGATGGGTGCAGGGTCGACAAGGGTTATTGCATCCTTTTATCTTTTATTAATTTGTTAGTAGGAAACCATCTATATCATGTATATGCTTCATTGACCTAGTAGATAATCTTGACATCTATTCTTTGAGAATAGTAGATGACCATATTATTATTCACCAGGTTAATGGTCATTGTTATATATTCTTACTTTTGTTGTTTGCACATAATTGCGTACATTGGTGACACCAATGGAAATTATATAATCATGGATGATTGAGGTTACTGATGGATTAAAATATTCTTAGGGGACAAGACTCAAAATGTATTGATAGGTTTATAGTCATCCTACGGATAAAACTATAACATGTGTTGTGGATAATACATAATTTTTTCTCTCGAAAGTTTCGTAGTTAACCTAAAGATTAAACTATGAGGTGTGTGATAGTTTGTCCACATTTATATAAAGATTGAAACATCATCAAGATGGGTAATCCATAAGGTAAAAATGGGTAATTATGTGATGAGAGATGGGTAGTCATCTTGATTTTATAATGTGTAATCATTTGGTATTAAGATGGGTAATTGCTTAATTATAATAAGTAATTATTTAAATTTTATGATGGGTGGGTAATCACTTGATTATGACGGGGAATCATTTATGCTTAAACATAAGTAGATAACTTGTAGACAAATGGATAACTTGTACATATTTTAGTTAGTTAGTTATTAACCATCGAGACAATTAGACATGAAAATGGGGTGAGGAATCCACTGTATAATCCATGTTAGACATTACTAATATTATTATCCATGTTATTTTTGTCATTTTAACCATTGAAAGTGCGGAAACATGAGACTGTTTATTTTATAGCAAGATATTAGCCAAAGAGGAACTCATTCTGCTAAGTGGTGTGCTGTCACCAATAATCCATTCGTTCAGGTAGTAGCTATTATTCGCACAATTCTGTTGAGTGACCTGAATTTTTTATTTTTCCCATAAACTATTAAATACTCATTTGAGTTAATTATGAGTTAAGGTTTTTAGGTTCTTCTTCAACATATAAGCTTCCAAAGATGAGAAGGAGGCAATTAACTATTTTAAGAGTTCCTTTCTACCGTGTTATATATTTTAGATGTATGTAAGGGAAAAATTATTTATTTTGTTTATTTTCGTTCTCTGATTAACTGAACGACATCTTCATATGTCGCTCTTGAAGACACATTTCATAATAATTATAGTTTTATTCGAATGTTGGTTTTGCGAACTAGATATGTAATGTATGTCCCTATGAAATATTTCTCATATTCCCGTGTTCTTTGATTTTATGATTCATTAACTGCCTGTTTTCTATTACCAAAAGTTAATATTATAGATGATTGCAGCATCTATAGTGTTTTGTTTTAGGCCCTAGAAAGAAAGATGTTACATTTCGATGTCAGAGCATATGTTTATGCAAATTTAAAAATATTTTTAACTAAAAGGATTTTTTTTAAATAAAACCCAATTATCAAGCTATTAAACCAGGGTATGGGATAATGATATTATAACATAATTGCATTTGTATTATATAAAACAATCATTCGGTATTAACTAACATTTTTATGTAGATAAATGAAGTAAGATATGGAGAGAAGGGGTGGAAGAGTAAATATAGTGGTGGAAGCACCACAGCTAATGGAAATACTCGACCCAATACTTAAGGGAATCAAGTTCATCAACCTAATGAGAAGAAGGTGTTGCAAACCCACTAATATACATGGGAATCTATATCAGTTCTTTGTTAGTCTGACTTTAGCTAGAACTGTTGTTGGTCTTTCTATAGTGAATCCTGCTAATGTTGGAAGAGTTAATCCTATGGCTCAAGATGTTCATAATTGCTCCAGGATGAGTTCTCTGAACTTGAAGGTAAGCCATTCTTTGGAATGGAACATGCCATTAAGGTGGAGAATCGGTTGTTGCTTTGTGAAAGGACCTTCATAGACTTGGGACTATCATACGAGCAGAAAAGGGAAGTGGCTTCAGTGCTATTGTAAGCGGCTACATTGCAATAGTGGAATAGAAATACCATAGGCATACTAGAAGAGGATTTTACTTAGGAAATTTTTTGAAAGGGGTTCAAAGATAGGTATCTGTCTAAGGTTACCAAGTCGACGTTGCATCAGAATTTTACTAGAATTGTGCAAGAAGATTTGTTAATGATTGAGTACTAAATTAGGTTTGATGAATTATCTCGATATGCTTATGGGAGCATCGACACTATACTCATGAAAAAGAGAAGTTTGTCTGGGGATTGAAGCTGAGTATTGCTAATGTGACGATGTAACATTTGAGCGATCCTTATCATATTGTTGTTGAGATGACTATTCAAAATAAAATACTACTTTCCTTGTTTTGTAGTGAGGAGCCTTCAGCGTAAAGTTTTCAAGGATGGATGAGGAAGTTCTTCATGGTAATGACAACAAAGAAGGGAGGAAAGACCAAGAAGAATAAAGTCAAGTTTGTTTGCTTTAAGTGCAACAAAAAGAGCCACTATGCAAATTGGTGCTTGTCAAGTGAGGTACATATAACCATTAGGAAGCAAAATGTGAGATATTTTAATTATAGCAATATGTGGACTACAAGAATAAGTGTCCAAAAATAGTAAAAAGAAAAACTCTTGCTTTGGAACCATGATCATCTTAGCTCACTACTGTTAAGAAAGGAAAAGAGGTAATGTAAGGTACTCTTTTGATTCGTATAATACATATTAAAGTATTGCTTGATGCTAATGCATCATATTAATTTATCTACAAATGTTTATTAGATAAGTTATCTTTAGGACTCTCATACCTAGTCATACCCCTTAGGATCTTATAGGAGGTTACGCAACTCTAGGGATGAGATGCGATAATCAAGAATTCAAATTGCTAGGTTATGGATTGTTTAATCATTATGGTGCTACGATAATTTTCTAAGAAAACAAAATATCACTAAGACATCATTGTTGTCGTAACCCGATCCTATACTCAATTGACAGTGCTAGTTTGCAGATTTATGCTTAGTTCGGTGAATTAGAGCAGGAAGATGAAATAGGTCGAGTTCCTGTTGTTAAGAAGTCCGTACATGTTTCAAGCCTTTTACTAGGTTACCAGGAAGAGTGATATAGAGTTTAGAATAGATCCTCTATATAGAGCCGAACCAGTTAGTAGATTATCTAGCAGGATGTCACCATTCAAGATGAAGGAATTGTAGGTGCATCTAGTGGAACTAGAAGGAAAGAGTTTTATCTGACCAAGAAATTTACAATGGGAGCAACTGCGATGTTTGTAAGGAAACTAGATGAATCATGGAGGATGTGCATTGATTATCGGAAGCTCAATGAGAAAACAATGAAGAATAGGTATCATTTTCCGCGAAATAATGAGAAATTCGATCAATTGAGTGGAGCCAGAGTATTCATCCAATTAGATTTGGCAACTAAATTTCATTAATTGTGGGTGGCAGAAGATAGTACTCCATTGACAGTATTCTGAAAGAGATATAGATCATATGAATGGATAGTCATGCCATTTGGATTAACAAACGCGCCTGCTTTCTTTGTCGATTTGAAGTACCAAATTTTTGGAGAGCACTTAGATAGGTTCGAGTTATTCTTTATTGAAAACATATTGATGTGTATTCCAAAGATGAGAAGGATTACAAAATTCATCTTCGAATTGTGCTCGAAACTTTAAGGAAACATTAGATGAAGTCAAAGTTCTCGAAGTGTCACTTTTGGAAAAAGGAAATAAATTTTGTTGGCCGTGTCATATCCGGCGAGGGGTTGTCTGTGGATCCAGCAAGGATTCAAGCTATCAATAATTGGAAGTGACCAGAATGTATAACACAGATTTGAAGATTTCTTGGAATGGTTGTCTTTTACCAGGGATTCTTTAAGGTTTCCTAATGGGTAGTGGCAACACTTACTAGACTGACTGGGAAGGATGTTAGGTTCATTTGCCTAAGCTAGTGTGAGGAAGCATTTCAAAGTTTGAAGCATCTATTGACCAATGCTCTTGTATTAATAGTACCAGATGGTAAACAATATTTAATAGTTTACACTGATGCTTGTGTAATTGGATTAAGAGCTATTCTTATGCAAAAAGGTAATGTTATTTCATACGCTTTCGGATAACTTAGACTGCATGAAGTAAGGCATCAGACTCATGATTTAAAGTTAGCAACCATTGTCTTTGCTTTGAAGTTTTGGAGAAGTTACCTCTTAGGAAATAGATTTGAGCTATCTAAGGCATATAAGTCTTTAAGGTACTTATACTCTTAGAAGGAGTTAAATGTGGGACATCAGAGTTGGCTAGAATTTTTGGCAACTTATGATTTTGGCATGGAGTATACGCTAGGAATAGGGAATTAAATTTCCGATACCCTGAGCAAGAAACATAAGGACGTGGTGCTAGATATGCTGAAGAAATGGAAAGATTTAGAAGCGAAGACTACCTGTTATGTGAAGATTAGATCAACAGCGAGTTACTGCCAAGGCATAATAATGTACAGAAGTTTGACCGGTTTTAATCAAAAAGGTCGCTTCTATGCAGGCAGAAGATCCTATATTGGTTGAAAGGATCTAGAGACTCCCATATGGAATATAGATGAATGATTTGATAGATTGTAGCCTTGACCTTATGGGGTGGTTGAGGAAGGAGGGAAAATTGCATGTCCTAAAAGTCAAATATCTAATCAAGGAAGTTCTTAGAGAGTGTCAACGATCTAAGTTGATGATTCATCTTCAAGGTACCAAGATGTATCAAGATATGAGGAGAAGCTTCTACTAGGAAGGCATGAAAAGAGATGTAGGCTTATGGGTTAAGCAGAGTATGAACTGTCAACAAGTGAAAGTCGAACATCAGAAGCCAAGCAGACTGCTTTAATATTGGATATTCATTTTTGGATATTGGTATCTACGGACTTTATTAAAGGGTTGCTGAGGTCGAGAAGAGGGAATGAGAGTATTCCGGTCATAGTGGAAAGATTGACCAAGAGTGCCGATTTTATTCCCATTAAACCAATCTGGACGGCATATGTGTTAACAATGTCGTTTATAAGGAATATAGTTAGGCTTAATGGATTTCCTAGTAATATAGTTGGTGATAAGAATTGCATATTCATTAGCGAGTCCTGAAAGAGTCTAAAAAATATTTTGATCACTACTCAATATAATTACCACTTATCTCCCACATACGGATGAGCAGATAGAGATAATCAACAAGGTGCTTGAGGATTTACTAAGTGTTTATATTCTAAATTTTGGTTGCTTAAGGGAGGATCATTTGCATCTATTTGAGTTTTCCTATAAAAAGTTTATCATATTAGTATAGGAATGAAGGCCATGTAAGTCCCCAGGTTGCTGGTCAAATTGGGAGACTGATTTATGTTAGGTCCAGATTTGGTGAAAGAAGCTGTAGAGATAATTGAGTGATCCAAGGCTGAATGAAGGAAACTCAGCATAGGAAGAAGAGTTACATAGATAAGAGGCACAAAAGTCTTGAGTTCTCCATTAGAGAACGAGTTTTCATTAATGTATCACCAATGAAAGGTGTAATCCATTTGAGAAGTCGGAGAAACTTACATCGAGGTTAGTTGGACCCTTTCCTATAATAGAAATGATCGGGAAGCTCGCCTATTGACAAAAGTAACCAGATAGCTTGGTGCGTGTCCGTAATACTTTTCAGGTTTCTTATCAAAGAAAGTGTGTGCATGATCCAAAGAATGCTACTTAACCAAGGGTATTGGAAGATTTAGTGTAAGAACTGGATCTTATTTTTGTGGGACAACCAATTCGAGTCGTAGCCAAAAATGAAAAGAAGCAAAGAGACAAGGCAATCTGGTTGGTTAAAGTCTAGTGGACCGACAATAAGAACGATCCCACATTAAAGACCGAGGACAAGATTAAAGAAACTTACTATGACTTGTTTCGTGTTATGTTCTATATTGTTCTATAGATTTAGTAACTAGTGGGTTACACCAGTATTGATAGCGTTCTTTTCATGATTGCTATGTCTTTTTTAGCCCTTTAAAGATTTTCGGAGATTTTTAGGAGGGGAGGATGTAATATCCCTAATTTTTGGTAAACATTATTTAAGAATTGGATTATTTAAATTAAATAGAAATAACATAGTAGGATGGCGAGATGAGATACGTAATTAATAAGATGGTTTGACCTTAGTAACCAATCAACTTGAAATAACATAAGTGAAGGTTCGCGAAAAGGGAAAAGTGGGAAACATAAGGCCTTTCATATAAATAGTCTTCATCATCCTTTTATTTCATTTTTTATTTTTGCAAAAATTCAAAACACAAGCTTAAATAAGGTAGCCAAAAAAGAAGAAGAAAAGTAAGGGAAAGCTGGAAGAAATCCAGCTTAGGAATCAACATAAACAAATTCTACTCTCCCATCCAAAACTAAGGTAAATAATGGTTTCTAAACTATATTGATTTAGTTACTGATCATATCTGAGTTGTTTATATGTATAAGTGATTATTTTCATGTTACTACAAATGTTATCTTATGGTTTAGATATAAAAATGTGTAGATCTAACTATTTGTTCATATTTTGTATGAATTTTTTAGATTTTAGTATAAAACTTGTCGTTTAGCATATCTAAATGTTTTAAATTTTATTAGATGTTTATAACATATTTTTGGAGATGGCTTTTGAGTTTCATAATTTTCTATGATAGCAGGTATTTTCAACGAATTTCCTAGAGAAGAATATGACTTAATTACTAATTTAAATTACTAAAAATAATTATTTAATTATTGTTGACCTGAAATTTTTATAGAAGGTAAAGAGGGTTAATCTCTCATTTTTATGAATTTTTGGGATCATTCCCATGTTTTTTTGATTTTTTATAATTTTCCTAAGTTTGGTAGAATTAGGGTAGTTAAGGCCCTAATTAAGGTAAGTATTTTCTAACATTTTAGAAAATTAAATTAGAATAGCCTGAGCATTTGCTCAGCGTAACTTTTTATTAGCCAATAACATTTTTGAAAAACATAGTGTAGCATGTGAAAAGTATTACCTTGCTTAGAAATAAGTTTGTTTTCAACATATTTACTATTAGGAGCATCGACCCGGTCGACAAGGCTTTATCGCCTATCATCGCCATTGATAAGCTTTTGTGCTTGGAATACCAACAAGCATGGCGTAGGAAGTATCCAGGCTACTCACTGTCGTTTCCATTAACCTTAGCACTTTGGTCTTTGTTGCCCGTGTCTTAACTTATGTTTTAAAGTTGACCTCTCCATAAAGGCTTATCGCCTCGGTACATGGGCTTTTCGCTGTTGTACTTAGTGGTATGACTATTTTACTAAATAGAGTATGGAGCTTGCCACCCATATTGTTTAAGATCCTTAAGGCTTATCTCCTTTATACCTTGTCGATTATGCCAGTGAGACTAGTTCCCTAAACTTGTTTTCTTAAAGCCTAAGGTTTATTGCCTTTTTGCTTATTGTCACAAACGTGGTTAGTAAGACTTATTTGCAAATTAGTTTCAAAGTTTTTGGGCTTAGTGAATTTATCCCTTTTAACATAGGTGTGTTTGATAAGATTAGTTTTCAAACTTATTTTCAAATTCCTTAAGGTTATTGCCTCTAAACCGATGACATTATCGTTTGTAACATCACATTCTCTAACGCCTAAAACTAAGCGCTATTAATGTTGAAGCCATCAATAGTTTAAGTTTTTGATGATAGAAAATAGATGTTTTAATTCAATATAGCCTCAACGAATAAGGGAATATGGAAAATTTTGAAGAAACATTCATTATTATTTATTTATTTATTACATCCACGAGCAAAACTTACATTCAAATCAAAATACAATTATTGCATAATATAATTCCAAGCGCGAAATAGGAACATTCCTTCTAGGTTGATCAGAGTCTAATATAGGCAATAAAAAACTTCATGTTTTTAATACCTTAGGTATTGATTTTGATGACAAAAACCATATAAACATTAATACTAACATATCTTTGAGTTGTACAGTTATATCATGATGTCATTTATAGAAATAAACAAGAGTACAAAAAAGAATCACAAAATAAGATTTATCAGAGCAATGAAAGAATAAAAGAGGAAGGATAATTAGAACAATTGTAGACCAAATATTATTAGTGAAGAATAATGAAGAACAGAAGTATTTAAAGTGATGAGGAATTGGTTATGACTTAGAATATCTTGTTAAATATCCCGTGGCAATTATACTTGAAGACGATCAGCCGTTGACCTCAACCAAATCAAAATTCCACAAATATAAGGTAATTTGATATACTGAAAATCTAAAACACATTTTAAACACTTATAAGTGTTGCTACAACATATATGTTATTGTATGTCGACATATAATGGGTTTTTCAGTTTTTGAAGTTTCAAATGAAGAGTTATTTCACTCCATCCCTTCACTAAAAAACACATCCTTTCAAAAACTATTTAAAGGCTACTACAAACGAATTTTAACACCAACTTTTCACATTTTCTTCTACTCCTCCATATATTTTCTATACAAATCCATTGAATACTATCCAATTATTCTTGCAAATCCACTCTCTTTCACTCCAATACTTCATTGATTTGCAAGCCACACAATATCAGAGAGATCTACTTGAATATTCATCGTTCTCTCTCTGATTTCATCCTATTTCCTTAATGAATTCAAAGATATATAGCCATTGGAGGTCTATAAGATTATTGTACCAAATTTGTAAGAATCTATATTGAAGATATGGCTACTTGTCATTGTTTGTTGTTGTTAATTAGGAGAATGATAATTTTGTAACTAGTGAAATCAAGATCGTAAAGGTGTTCTTGCTACCCGTGGAAAGCAAGAGATTATAGTGAAATTATGGTGGAGCGCAGGAACAGATGTACGAATGTTTAATCCGAACAAGTGTAAAAATTCTAGTATTATTTACTTTACTGCTATCTATTTTATTACTTATTTCTTTCTGTTTGAATTTGAATAGATACAGTAAATATTTAGTGTTCAAATAGCATTAGGATCCATTAACACTGTGTTGTAGACACCCTCGTCCCCAACAATTGGTATCAAAGTACTTATTTTCAAAAATTAATCAACTGGTTTTTGAAAAGTATAAATGGCTAACAACACTAGTAACACATTTTTTTAACACTTTTATAGAAAGACTGTGACGATCCCAAAATCCGTGTGACGGTATTAAGGATAATCATTGGAATATAACACATCAATCATCATAGCAGAGTACAGATAATAGCAAAAACAATAAATAGAATAATTTTACATAGATATTACAGCAGAATCATAATATGTAACAACATCAGAATAGCACAACATAGGATATAACTTAGTAAATAAAAGGGGAATGATCAGTCACCATTGCCATTGGCGGAAGATATACATACAGTGAGACATAATAAGGGTATCAGTCTACATCGCCTGAGGCGGTACATATACATGCGATAATAAATACTGGAAGTAAAATAGTCTGCATCGCCATAGGCGGAATCATATACATAAGACAGGCGGAAAGTCAATAGCCAAAATACAAATCTAATCCATCGCCATCAAGCCAAAAGTGCACTCCGTACTGCAGTGCCAAGCCAAAACAACCTGTCATATGTGAACTAGGCTGCCCATGTGAAAATAAGGGCACCCAAGTTTGCAAAGTGAAACAAACAACAAGTCAGTCATGGGACTGGTATGAGAAATCTACTTAACTGGTTAAACAACAGTAATAAGGCAAATCATAGGACCACACCACTTTCGCGGAACGGGTTTTTTTCCAGTGATTGTCGGTACATTTGAAACAAAGTGAATTCTTTAAAACAACGCAATGCTTTTAAAAAGAATGAAGCTGTTATAAGACTCAAGTCCCATCATACAATGCAACGCAAACCGGAGGATAGAGTTTTACCTTATAATGGCCAAATATGCTTAATACGTGTAAAGCAAAATCATTTGATATTATTACTAGTGCTTATATGTTTCAAAAGCGAATATCATCATAAATATCAATCATAGACGAGATAAGTGCCCCATACCACTATGTCGCCATACTAGTTCTACAATCAAATCCGTTATTTCATATTGGAAATTGGATTTTCGTCATGAGTCGAGGCAAGGGGCAAGTTCCTCTCCGCTTCGAGACACTCTAGCAAATACCTCAGGACTACACTCCCTGGGTAACCCTTGGATCTTCAGGGTCGGTCCACACTTACGTTAGTGGATTGGAAATTCCTGAGCACACGTTTCCCGGTCCTAACAGACCTAATATCGAGGCGCCTCGCATTCCAACAACCACATAGGTGAATAGTCGATATAAATGTCAGGGCTGGTAGGTCACTGACACCACCATAGCTAGAAAGAAACGTCGTGCTCTCCCTGCAGTCCTCATCCCATTTTTAACTCATACCGAGGTGTGAGGCTCGTGAATCCACGCTATACACAAAGCCAGGCCACGTAGGCCGTGCTTTGATCATCGAACACAAGGCTTTGCTTTGCAACAGAAGCCTTGATCACTGCACCTTAGCATGCCACATAGGCAATCCACTCAATACGACTGATTTCTATTGATATATATCCTCTGAGCTCGTACGTCTCAGAGAAGGGCGTTAAGCAAAAGAATAAATTCTCCGCCGCCAAACAGATATATATTTAACAGAGATCAATCAGTATAGAACAAAATCCAATGTCAGACACACAGTCCATTTACAAGTTCGTTCCGGGTCTGAACGAAACCGGAGGCACCTTATTCCTGGTATATCTGTACAATAAACACATACGTTCAGACGGCTACTACTTCCGTTCCTTCACGGTAGCTACTCCAATCAGGAACCTCAGCAGCGCCCATCAAAATGATACGAAGATCGTCGGTCTTGAACCGTCTTCGTATTTTCAACTTCGAATCGTTCGATCAATTATTTGAAATGAGGGTTAGCTCGGACCTTTCAAATAATTCTCTTATAATTAGAATTCAAATCAATTCTTTCCATGGTTATATTAGTCGACATTCACATTTCAGTTCTTTAGTATTATTTTCATGTCAAACACATACAACCATCAAATATCAAGCAGGTCAAGCAAAATTGGTTTATTTCCAATCCATGTTGCTTATAATATTTTATAACGATTTTTCCCTATTTTTATTTATTTAAAAATGGCAATATTTAATTAAACGGCGTTTCAGGTCGTGCCGTGGCACTGTTTTTCCCCAAATTTGTTTTACTCATATCCGAAAATCTAACCGTTGGATTTCTACAAAGTCTATACCACTGGGAAGATATTCCCAAAGCGAACCCAACGGTTCCAGTTTCGTGAAAATCCGACGGTCGGATTCTCCACACTAGTCGTTTGAAGTTACGGTTTCAAAATACGAACTGCAGCGTCGTTATTCGATTTAACTTAATTATATTTATATTTATATATAAATATAAATGATTCTGGCGCTCTTTTTCTTCAGATTTGAATTAAACATTCCAGACAATCCAACCGTTGGATTTCTACAAAGTTGGTGCCGTTGGAAAGATATTTCCAAGGCGAACCCAACGGTTGCGGTTTCGGGAAAATCCGATGGTCGGATCTCTAGTACTAATCGATTCAAATTACGATTTCAAAACACGAACTTCACGGCTTCGATTCCTTTCAATTCTATTTATATTTATATATATGTAAATATAGTTCATTCTTTAATTTCAATATCGTTTTCACTTCAAATATTTCACTAACGCCTTTATATTTTGAAAAATTTCGCCATAACCTCCTTTGTATGGGGAGGGGTTTGGAAATTTATTGGGCCGTGTTAGGTACCCAATAAATCCTGTAAAGCATACATATATTTATAGTGATATACTCTGGTGTTTACAGGGGAGCGTGTATAAATTATAACTCCAGAGAATAAATTCTCATCACCCTGTCAAGCCTGAGGGAGCATGTATTTTTAATTACTCTAGAGGATAAATCCTCGTCCCGTGTGGGAATAAATAATCCATGTGTCATATCTAATGACTAGAGAGACATGATTATTGTCAACTCCTGACCCGTCTGGGGTCTTTATTAATCTGGAAATTTATCATTATATTTTATATAGTCCATATCAGTCATCAGTTCAACCTGTAAGACATAATCATCGCCATACAAGCCTCTCGCTCGTATGGTAAATCTTCAACCTCGTCACACAAGCTCCAAATGCTAATGTCGAATATGATGAAGTATGCCTATCGTCAAGAAGTATGCCATGTAGTGTAGTTCAAAATTAATTGTTACTATCCTATGGCGATGTTTATTATTACACACAGAATAACCAGCACTCCGCATCCAATGGCATTCACAGGAGTTGATATAAAAATAAAATCACGCAGCCAACTCATCAAGGCTTACCTATTTGTCGGGCACGCAAATAATTTCTTTACTCTACAGCTAATCCATTTTCCATGTTCGACACATGTATATATATGCAGAACAAAACTAATAATAATATTTCTAGCGAACTAATATTTATTTCAACACGTGTGTATTTTTATCAAAGTGTATACATGATAAAAGTAATATTTTTATCATCAGAAATATTAATTCAACACGTGAATGTTTTTAACACTTCATATTCACAATAAAAATGTAATTTTTATTGTTTAATCAATTTATTTAAAATTTGAATAACAATCAACACATGAATTTCAATTCAACGAATTAATTTCAATTCAACACATGAATATTCTTTATAGTTTGTATATATATAAAAAATGTGATTTTTATTGTTAAAGCTATTTATTTAAAATATGAACGCCATTCAACACTGAATTTCAATTCAACGAATAAATTTCAATTCAATACATGAATATCCTTTACAGTTTGTATATATATAAAAATGTGATTTTTATTGTTAAAGCTATTTATTTAAAATTCGAATAACGTTCAACTAATGAATTTCAATTCAACGAATGAATTTCAATTCAATACATGAATATCCTTTACAGTTTGTTTATATATAAATATGTGATTTTTATCGTTAAAGCTATTTATTTAAAATTCGAATAACATTCAACACATGAATTTCAATTCAACGAATGAATTTCAATTCAACGAATGAATTTCAATTCAACACATGAATATTCTTTACAGTTTGTATATATATATATATATGTGTGATTTTTATTGTTAAAGCTATTTATTTAAAATTCGAATTACATTCAACACATGAATTTCAATTCAACGAATGAATTTCAATTCAACACATGAATATTGGTTTCAACATATGAAAATAATTTCAACAAATGAAAATTATTCTAACACATGAATATTTCAGAAAATTTCGGCAACGGCAGGGTAGTTAAAATCGGGACCGTCCCTAGTACGGCTCCTCGCTTTACCTTAAAACCTCGCGGTTTTTGACAATGGGGAATCATGCATCTAGTTCGCACGCATGCGGCATGTTTTATTTTCATTTCCACAATCCTATTCTAATTTGTTTCAACCACAAGAGGGTATTTTTCAACCACAAAGGTATTTTTCAACCACAATGGTATTTTTCAACCACAATATCAACCACAAACAATTATTTTCAACCATTCGTCATACTATATATTTTCACGCCAATCACAAGCGATAAATATCGTCCATGGTCTGTGGACGAGGGGAGTATATACATATATTATTTCTATATTTCACTTGCGTTCCAACACAATTCAAAGCATACATGTTTCATACAATGCTTGTATAATTTATACATCGCTAATATAACTTATACAACACATGTACATGAGGTATACAATGCGTATATAATTTACACTTCGCTTATATAATTTATACAACCCGATTTCATTCACACAATTTAATTTAGATTCCTCACATTGGTTTTTGAAGTGCTAAAAATCGTAGGTAGATCAAAAAAATCCGCGGTCTCTGCTAGATGGTAGAGAGCCTCCGTGCGGTCCCGATGTTTCCTGTTTCATCGAATTTCATCGAAACATGTGAAAGATATTATTTTCAAAGTTCAGATAAAAAAAAGGTCTCACCTTTCAAAGTGGTTCGAACTAGGGTTCGGATTTTTCAGAAAATCCATGCAACTATTGAAGGATCGGATTATGCCATGTGGAAGAGGGGAGAGAAGCGCGTCGATCTGTGGTAGTTTGGGTGAACTCGACGGTCTCTACGATGCACGGCGGAGCTCCAAAGACCGAGTCTTCCTTGCAGAAATTCGACACAAATATCAACCTATATCCGACAAGGGTTGAATGGATTGATAGAGGAGGCGAAGATGAACAGAAAACTCAACTGGAGGGGGCGGTGAAAACGAATGTGGCAGCGGCGATCAGGCCTGGAAACTTCGAATGCTTTTCCGTCGTTCGTTGGGGGGGGGGGGGTTTGATCGAATTTTAACTGGACAAAGTGAAGTGAGAGAAAATAAAGGGGGTGGCCCAATATATTTAAATTTTAAATTCCAAAATTATCCTTTTGAACAAACGAACACCAATTTCAACCCAACGACTGTCGCCCCCAGCTAAATACCCCTATCCCAGACACAATGGGATATGTTTCGTTGGCCAATTCGACTGTTACAGTCAGTTATTTTTCAAATTAAAGTATAAAACATTTAATATTCAATTTGAACGTACCTTTCAATTTTCCAGGGCCACAAACTGAATCGAAAAATTCGAGAAAAATAAATCTAACTATGTTTTGACGATATGGTCCCAAAAAAACTAGTTTCGTCGAATTCTGAGATCGTTTGCTAAAAGGCCATTTTCTCGTCGACCCATTTTAACAAAAATTGACCAATCACATTTTCTTTTGCCCCGCTCACATACTAGCTTCAAAAATTATGAAATTCGAAACCAAGCAATAGTTTGACATCCCGTATCCAACAAAAGAGGTTTCGTCGAATTCCTAGGTTGTTTGCAAAATGTCCATTTTCAAGGGCTGTATATTCTATATGGCGACCTTTCTGAAAATTCATTTGGCCATAACTTTTGACTCCCGCTATGAAACTTCGATTTTTCAGATTCGTTAGAAAGGTATTCATAAACAGATTTAAATATTTTTGGTTTCACTAAAATATGTTATATTTTCCACCTAGTACAGTTGGTCAAAGTTTGAGTTCAAATTTTCAAACTGCCTCACTATTTCCAATAGATTATTTTATTGAAATATTCCATTTCAATTTTTTAAATTCTTTGACAATAACCAATTTAAAAATTTTAAATTGGTTCACATTTTCTGGGTTGTTACAAAGACAATCTACCATAAAACCTCCTTTATTTGATGGTAGTAATTACACTTATTGGGATTGTAGGATGAAGTA
The DNA here is from genome assembly GCA_030737875.1 of Allium sativum. Taxonomy (NCBI): domain Eukaryota; kingdom Viridiplantae; phylum Streptophyta; class Magnoliopsida; order Asparagales; family Amaryllidaceae; genus Allium; species Allium sativum. Next base: position 703,454,851 of record CM060913.1, on the reverse strand, counting down.
TTATTTGCAGTCTAATGGTTTTGATATTTGGAACATTACCCAGATAGAATAAATAGAGCCTTAAACTAAATATTCAAAATGGACATTAGACCAAAATACACAAGCACTTAATCATTCTAAGGCTATGAACATTTTATTTTTCTCTTTAGATAGAAATGAGTTTAAACGAGTGTCTATATGAAATTCTTCATATGAAAATTTGGAGAACACTACAAGTTACCCATATGAAGGCACTAAACAGGCAAAGATATCTATGCTAACTCACTAGTTTCAACTCTTTTAAATGAAACCAGTTGAGTCTATTTCTGATATGTATTTTAGATTTCAAGATATAGTACATGCCTTAATATCATTTGAAAAGAAAATTACTGAAGAAGATCAAGTCAGAAAGATCTTGAATTCAATTTCTAGTGAATAGGATCAAAAACTCTGGCAATCGAAGAAGCCAATGGTATTAGTACTATGGAAATAGAAGAATTAATTGGTAATATAATGTTCTATGAAATAAATTTGCAGGTTAGAAAAGAGAATCAGGAAAATAAGAAGATATCATTGTCACTTAACGCAATGATCGATAATGATGAACTATATGATGATGCTATTGACAATGATATCGAGTATATTTCCAAAAAATATCAAGAAATTCTTGAAGTATTGGATAACGAAGAATCTTCGAAAAACAAACAACTATAGTTCCTGGAATGGAAGTATTGTTAAATGTTTCAAATGTGATAAACCCTTGTCATTTGAGAAGTGATTGTCCTTACTTAACGAAACCAAGGCACATTTCAAATACTTTCAATAAGGATAGGAAACAAGCATTTAATGAAACATGGGATGATTCAACATCAAGTGATAGTGATTCAAAAACAGAAAAGGCTAATGTGTGCTTTATGGCAATGGCTGACCAGATATAGAATTTTGATAAATAAATTACTAAGGTTTCAAATGATATGCATCAAAGATATAAATTACTTAGGAAAGAGTACAATGATAAATTGGCTGAAATAAATAAACTAAAAAAATCTTATGAAAGGTTAACCAAAGAAAAACAATGTCTAGCAAATGAAATTGGAAGACTTAATGGGTATAATGTTTAAAAGGATTTAACACTTGGAAGTTTTCAAAAACTGAAAAAGTGGAAATGAGTCCTTTAAATCAAAAAATCTTTTAAAGAAGTTATAAATCACTGATATGAATGGCAAAATATCAGCTCTAGACAATGTTATTCTTAATCGTAGTAAGAATTTTGATAAAATGAATTATGATATTGATAAATTAAACAAAGGGAAGGATAATCTAGAAATTTTTTTTTTGCATTAAATATACTAGGAATAAACATGGACTTGGATATACCCCTAAGGATAAATCAAAGAAAAACAGCACTTAGTGTACTAAGTTTGTTAAGGCTACAAAGTTCAGACCTAAACCTAGGAAATTAAAGTTAAATCCTTCAAATAGGTCCATCAACTTATAGGTTCCGAAAAGGTTGGATAATACTGAAAAAGAAAGTATACTGATAATTTTATTAATAAAGTTTATTTATCAAATAATTATATTTTGAAAGGGAATTCAAACTCTTCATGGGTTTGGCATCCCAAAACTTAACCCTATGGACCCTAATGTAAAAAGGATAACAGTGTGCATAATTTATATTTTTTCGTGTATTAAATAGCAGATGCTCAAAGCATATGACAAGAAATCTATTGAACCTTAACTAGATATGAAAAATATTTGTTAATCGGCATCAATAAAGTTGGTAACTCTATAACCCATCTATTCATTTAATTTATTTCATGTTTTTATTTGGTTTCACCTCTTGCATTTTATTTATATTCATATGCAAACTCTACATATTATCTAGAAGTAAATTAAGCATTTTTTTTTTACCCTTTTGTTGATGACAAAAGGGGAGAAAAGGTTTAAATATACTAGAAAAAATGATAGGTGGAGTGCATAGACTTAGGGGGAGTCAAATATAAAAAGTGTTATATTTTATCTCTCAAATATTTATATGGTTGTCATCATCAAAAAAGCGGAGATGGTTAAAACCCTAGGTACATATAAAAATTACTACTAACACATCTTTGAGTTGTGCAGTAATATCTGGTAATTATGAAGTCATTTATAGAAATAAACCAGAGTACAAAAGAATAATAACAAAAGAAGATTAATCAGACCAATGGAAGAATAACAGAGGAAGGATAATCAAAACAATTGAAGACTAAATCCTAATAGTAAAGAATACTGAAAAACAAAGGTATTTGAAGGGATGAGCAATTGGTTGAACCTTATAATATCTTGTTAAAGATACCATGGATATTATACTTGAAGGCAACCAGTCATTAACCTCAAACGAATCACAAAAACCCATAAATATAGGTAATTTGAAATGTTAAAAATTTGAAACACATTTAGAACACTTAAATGTGTTGCTACAACATATATACCGACCTATATGTTGTTGTATGTCAACATATAATGAATTTTCATTTTTCAAGTTTAAATGAAGATTTAATTCCCTTCACCAAAAGAAACATCCTTTCAACCACTATTTAAAGGCTTCTGGAAACGAAATTCAACACAAACTTTTCACATTTTCTTCTACTCCTCCATATATTTTCAATACATATCCATTGAACACTATCCAGTTATTCTGGCATATCCACTCTCTTTCACTCCTATTCTTCATTGATTTCCAAGCCACAAAATATCAGAGAGTTGTACAGGAATTCATATCATTCTCTCTTTGATTTCATCTTATTTCCTCAACGACTTCAAAGATATATTGCCATTGGAGCAAATCTGCAAGAATCTGCATTGAAGATACGACTACTTGCTATTGTTTATTGCTATTAATTAGAAGAAGTCGTATCTTGTATCCCATGAAATCAATATTATAAATATGTTTTTACCACCCATGGAAAACAAGAGATTATAGTGAAATACTGTACGGTGGAGTGCAAGACTGGATGTAGGATTGATTATTACGAACCATTATAAAAATCTTGATGTTATTTACTTTACAACATTTTATTTTATTACTTTTTTCTTTCTATTTGAATTTTAATAGATATAATAAATACACTTCATCCCTCTAGTGTCTAAATAGCCATAAGATCCATTAACACTTTGTTGTAGACACCTAAGTCCCCAACAACCTTTGCATATATCTATACGATATAACACACAACAGGAAACTCCTAAATAGCTAAACTCGTCCTACATGTTTCCGGAGGCTTGTTCGTTGAAGAAGAACCTGAATCCAATAGACATCTATTTAATATACCACGGGTCAGTCAACAGAATAGTGTGAACAATAACTACTATCTCGAATCCAATAGATATCTAGTTAGACTACTCTGTATCGTGTAGTGGGTTTTCATCTTACTAATGTTATACAATATCCATTCCTGTGCTCCTGCATGCGCAATTCTTGGAACAATAATATTGGTAAATGTCTACAATTGTGCAGCATAAAAGTATATTACACTTCCTACATTCTCTTAAATAATTGTAGTTTTATAATTAACCATCAATCAATGAAGTTATCTAGTTGTTTAGAACTTATCTTCTTGTTCAAATGTGAGATTACCCATCCCAACGATAATTCAAGATTACCACTCCCTAACCTTTCTGGAAACAACCCTCCTAGTAATATGAGCATGAATAAAAATAAAAGTTCATGAGGTAATCTCTTCCTGGACATGGGTTATCAACCATATCCGATAGTTTTATTTGTTGGATCGCTATGAGCCCAACAACACTTATGGAGCAATAACCATAAATATGCCATAGTAATGCTAGTAGGATGAGTATGAACATATAAAATATGTTTATCGCATATCCCTAAATATTTGAATCTATCAGTAAACCTAATATTTTACATGGTCATTTTTATCTCCATTGGTACTCATAATGTAAATATGATTGTAGACCCCCATTATTATTCCTAGTGTGACATGGTTATTCAACTCTAATATCCCTAATGTTAACGTAATTAACTAATTCTCATTAGTATCCTTAATATTCTTGTAGTCGTGTTCAAAAAGGTATCCAAATACATCAAAAAATGGTACTCTCATTGATAATATAAAGTAAATAATAATATGATTAGTAACCATACTAGAAATAGGTGACAACCCTAGTTGATTGATTCGATAAGGTATATATTCAAGTAGTTTCCAATCAAAATTAATAGGCTCAATAATGTTTGTTAGCTTATCCTTGTCGACTCTTTATTTAAGTGTAAAAATAATATAAAATAACAAAATCAATAGCCAATGGTCTATCGACCATGTACATTGGCTAACAACCTATGATATTAAAATTGTTTGTAGACAAGGTTTAAATATGACCTTGTCGACAAAGTAGATATACTACAAGCATAAAGGCGATAGCCTTTGAGTACTTTAGTAAGCAGTTTTTAAAACATGGCTTGTTGACCGAGTATGCAATGATAAGGAATAGAGGCGACAATCTCAAAGTACCTGAAAGAAGAGTTAAAGTGGAGCTAATCGACATGGATAATGGCGCCAAGGTTTTTATAGGCGATAAGCCCCAAAGTATTAAAAAAACAAGTCGGAATATAATCCTTGTCGACCATTTCAATGAAGATAAGGTATAGTGTCAAAAAGCCTCCAAGTATTTTGAAAACAAATTAGAAACAAGCCTTGCCGGTACAATCAAAAAAGGTATAGTGGTGACAACCCTTATAAGCTTTAGAATTACAAATGTGGTAAGCCTCTTATTTCATGTAAGAAAACTATTCTATCACGAAAGCACTATAGTGATAAGTCGATCGGTTATGCATGAAGGAGACAAGCCTTTATGTAGAGGTAAGTTTTAAAAACATAAGCATAGGTATAAGTGAAAATGCCCCCTCTATAAGCTTTGTCGATCATAAAAAAGCCTTGATAATTACTATACTTGTATTCCAAGCATATAACGCTTATTTATCTTGTCTATAATGACATGCCTTATCAACACAAACGACAAGGCTTATCGACTAGGTAGATAGATCTGACTGTAAAGAACATGAAAATTGTCTTTTTGTTAAATTAAGTAATTATTTTCATCTGTTCTACATTATTTGCTAAAACGTTATTGGATGATGAAATATTTGACCAAGCAATAAATCAGACTTTTCAAACTTTGAAAATAGGAAACATTAACAAATCATTAATTACCATTAACTAATTCTTAATTACCTAAATCTATCAAACTTAGGAAAATCATATGAATTAGCAAATTTATGGTAAAAATCACAAAAAATCGTAAATGAATGAAGGTAATACCCTGTTCCTTGTGCATAAATTTCAGGTCAAAATCATTATTAAATTATTGTTAATGATTAAATCCCATGACTAATACATTTTGTTTCTTCGTTCATGAAAAGTACAATGTGATTAGAAAATTAAGATACTCAAAACACATCTCTAGAAACATCACATAAAATTCTAGAAAAACTGAAGATTTAGAATGTATGTTTCTATCAAAAACTTAACTAAAATTATGGAAAACAATCATAAAAAATTAAGTCCATACATTATTCCACCAAAGCAATGTAATAACATCAAAACATCATGAAAACAGTCAGATGTAGACACCATCAATTTTGTTCAAGTAATAACAAAATTTAACATGGGATAAAATTATCATTCACCATTGTTGTGGATGGAGGAGTTGAGATTTTTTGATGTAGAATCTTAATCTATGTATATGAAGGATTTTATGTCCCCACTTTTCCATTCTTATAAGCCTTCTTCTTATGTTACTTTAATTAGGCACTAAACTCAAACCATTTTTATTAATTACAAATTTGATCTCGTCATCCCACTACATTATTCTTAGGTAGTCTAGTTAATTAAATCTCTTGAATCATGTCTACAAAAAATTGGGGGTATTACATCATCTATGTCGACAAACCTTATTTTAAATTGTTTTCTAAAATACACTGAGGAAAACACCTCTACTCCTTACCATCGTTGTTTTGGTCGATACGGTATGTTTTTGAACTAGCTTTTAAAATGTTCTCAAGTTTTCTCTGCTCTTTGGCTAGTCAATGTCAACTATGTCAACATTGTGTGGTTTTGAATTTATTTTCAAAAGAACTCGAGGTTATTGCCTCTATAGCTTGTCACCACCCGTCATGTGAGTAGGATTTAGATTAACCATGGAGAGGGGATGAATAGGGTATATTGTAGTTTTAAGGAATACGAAAATATCACAGCTTAGTTCACAACAGTATAAATAAATGCAGAAAATAAATGACATAGATTTTACCTAGCTTCGGGAAACCCATGTTTACTGCTGCATTCCCTAAGGTTCCTATTAGAATTAAACTACCTCTATGCTTACAATTCCATATAAACTCACGACACCCGCTCCCAACTGTTCTAATCCTACACTCAAAACCTTGCACTGACCTTAATCCCAAGATAAGATTTTCCCTAACTACAGCGCTGTAGCTGAAACCCAAGTTTACAAAAACTAGAAAACTATAAATAGATTTACAAAAGAAAAACAACTTAAAAATAAACAATACTAAACAAAACCCTATTTTAACACTAAGACATAAAATCTGAGTCGGCCCCTTTTCATATGTAATGACACTTTAAACAATTGGGTTTCTCATTGTCTCTTTAATGGCCGAAATAAAAACTAGGGTTTTGTCCTTTTTCCCAAATCACGACACTTGAAAATTTGATGAAAATGATTCTCTGATGCTTCGTTGCTTGTTAATCTCTGATCGATGATTTTGCATTGCTATTTGATCGAAAACATGAAAGTATGAGGGTATCTTTGTACTTCTTTTTCTTTTGATTTATTTGTGGTTTTCGATACTCAAATTCCTATGATGAATGGTGTTTTTATAGGGTCTAGAAACCCTTATATGTCTCTGATTTCGTTCATGATTTAGTTATGATTGTCCAATTTATTTCTAGAAATATTTGATTGAAATTCTTTGTACTAAAACTGCACTTGTGAATTTCTAGATAGTCTTGAAACTTGAACTAATTCTTTTCCCAAAAAACAGACCCCTTGAACATGTAGATAAGTTCTTGTTTACTTACTTTTGGGTATTACGCTGAGTTTTTATCCACTGTGAATTTTGAGAATAAATGGATATTCTTGCATGGCATTCCTGATTTGAACCTTTTTGAAAATAGAACCTTTTGCTGATTATATTATGCAGAAGCATTCCTATATTGTTCGACCTAATTTCTGGAAATTTTGATGTATTCTTGCCAAATATAAATTCTTAGCTGAAATTGTGAATGCATTTTTGCCAAATAATTCACCTTGATTTGCTGTGACATTTTCAAAGAAAAAATTTAAGCCTTCCTCAGATTTTGAACCACTCGCATTACTATGTTACATTAGTTGTGTACAGCTTGCATGTGTTGTTTTGGTTCTCCAGATCTGATTGTCAGATTCATGTGCATTTCTGTGGCTCTTTGCTTTTTCTCTCTTTGCTTGTGTACATTTATCTTAGTTCCATTCGTAAGTGACTGCTTCAGAGATTTGAGCATCCTTCCTTGTTCTGTACATGTGTATATTTGGATTGATTTCACGGCTTGTGATGTTAGAATTGTAATAGCCCTTATACTTTGCACCAGTTTCATTTCTCTGTGCCAAGGAGTTTCACTTGCCATGCACATGGGCATGTGTACTTTTGTACTACTGTGTAGTTTGCATCCCGTTGATTTGCGCTTGTTTGCATACTTGTAATTGATTATTCAATTAGGTACTTGAATTCTACTCTTGATTTTAGCTTGTTCCTTGATGCTTGTTGAGTTGCTTGTATAATAGCATTACTGCCATGTACACTCCCATGTTTTTAACTTGATCATTTTCGGTCATGCATACTGGCCTGATCACATGTTGCAGTTGCTAGTTCATGTTGAGTTAAGTCTTTGTTATTCCTTGTATTATTGCACCTATGTGCACTTGCTCTTCACTCTTGTTGCATCCTGCTTCATTCCTTGGCCGATCGTAAATTTATAAGAGCACATTTGCTTGAACCTGAAATGTTTTCTTTGTGCACATGTCTTTATTTTGTCTACATATGTACATATATGCATTTGATCCTGGTAAATTTTGGCCTGCTGCACTTGCATTTGGACTATGGAATTCAAAGAACTATTTGGCTTGCATGCCATATACTTTGCACATCTGGGTTTTTTCATTGTAGCCTTGGTGTCACTTCATGTATACATACACATTCATGTGTGTGGATATATGTACTTGCATACAACATGTTGTTGTGTGTCCATGCAAATGTTATTTGCTATGGCTTGTGTTGAGATTGATGTATGTGTATACGTTGTATCTTGTTGCCCGAACTTGAAATATTTTTGAGCTTGAGATTGTGCATGAATTGGTTTTTGTACCTATTCAAATAAAAATCAATGTATACATATGCGAAAATATTTTTCTGTTTACATCAGCAAACCACTATACGATGTGTCATGGTTGGTCAAGATCAATAGACCACAAATGTGAGTCGAGGATGGTTTTGATCAGCAGACCATTATTGCTGTGTTGAGGATGATCTGGAAGCACTAGCATATAGTTTCCCTTGTGGTATTCACAATGAATCACAGTGAATATCACAAGCAGTCTAGACACAAATAGATGTATATACACATATCAGGTCAAGTCTAAAAATATGATGAGAAACATACCAAAATTTTAATGCAAATAAAATTTGAAAATAAATTTATATTTGGCTACGATAAATTCCATTTTGTTCCAGTTTGCTGTGTGTGTTACTGTGATAGGTATAAATTTGGCTACGATAAATTCCATTTTGTTCCAGTTTGTTGTGTGTGTTACTGTGATAGGTATACAGGTGACTGGATAGAATCTGAAGCTGACTGAAGATAAAGTGTGTCTCAGTATGTGAGTAAGAGTCTGTACATGTACTATGAGTGATTATGTGAGTGATTGTATGTAACTGAGTGAAATATGAGTGTTGTATTGAGGAAGCAGTGTAATGGATGTAATTTAATGTATTATATTATAGTGTGATATAAAATTGAAACGATACGGATTTCGCTCGGACCTAATATGTAACGACTCGCATTCTATGCATCAGGGGATCGTAGAATATTTATTTCTTTCTCATGCGAAGTTGTATAGCCATGTAACTTTGGGAGACAACTATTGGGGTCATTTCCCTTGTACATGATTTTTTTCGATTTTTAAATGACCGTTTTGCCCCTAGCTGATCTTGTTTCGGCCATAACTTTTGATTGATAAGGAGTTGACCTGGAACCACTTCCATTAGATTCGGATAATGGTTTACCTTTCCGTAGAGTGGTCAAATTTGCCAAACGGACTCACCGTTTGGGAGATATGGTTGAAACAAGGTTTAGAAGGTGAAAACAGCTTAATCGGGCCTAATTAGGGTGATTAGCAAGATGGCCCATAAATTTCGGGATTAGGGTTATGGGAGGCTGAGAACAGTAGGAAAACGATTTTTATTTCATTTTTCAGCCGCCTAAAACATTTCTCTAACCCTAGCCATTGCTTCCACCTTCTAATTTCATCCCAAATCACTCCTAATCGCTTTCTAATTGAGGATTAAGCCAATCTACGCCAAATCAAGGAGAAATAACATCAGATTGGAAGGAGAACAGCTGTGTTGTCTTGGTATTCGTACCAAATCAGAGGATAGTTCAGATCTAAGATTTATTTATGGTCAAGGTGAGTGATTGGCATTGTTTCTACACTAATTATGACTAATTAGGGGTGATTTATGTTAATTAACAAAATTATACATGATTAAATTCTGGAAAGTTTTTTAGAAATTCTTAAACACCATTTTAGATCTCTTTTGGAAGTTTGGGTTAATTTGGTTAAGTTTTGCTAATCCTATCATCAGATTTGCTTAAACATGCTTAAGGGAAAAATATGGGTCATGAGTACTTTTGATCCACTTTAACATATCATGTTGTTGTTTTGATGTTTGTGGTTAATTATAGATGTTGCTATGACTGTATGGTATGCTTTGTGATTGTTTAGAATAGTTAGAATGGTCGAAAACGCCATCATGTGGTGTAAAAACAGTCGCTAGAAGTTGCTGGAAAAGTATGCAGGAGCCCGACCGGATCAGATCACCCCTACCCTAACTGACCCTATCGTGGTTCCAACCCCACGAGCCGCTAGATGTTCCTCACCCCCTTCGAGTTTGATCACCACGAGTGGAGCATCCACGAGTCGATTGGCCTGAGGATCGTGAGCCGAGACAAGCCAACACTTGAAGACCACGACCCGACCCGGATGCTCATCACGAACCGAAGACCTGGACCCGACCCAACCCAACCCAGTTGGGTAACCGCGACCCGAACCCAAATGGAAATCATGAATGAAATGGAGGAAGAGGACGAGTCGAGCCTATATGATGATCACGAACAGAATGGGGATCGAGCTGGGAAGACGATGACCAAAAACCCGAGATGCAAAGGTAGTCCAAAAGAGAAGTTTGTACTCAGGATCCAGATGGGAACCAACGAGTCAACTTCATGATTGGGCTTTGCTGTGGTACGTGTGCTAAGGAGTTGTCGACGTCCATAGCTTTGATTTGCCACCGAGAGACAATTGTTAGGCTACGGATCAGTGCAGTGGGGTAGTTATTACTCCATGGGGCAGTGTGATCGTAGCATGGCTATGAGCCAGTGCAGTGGAGTCGTCATGACTTCATGGGGAAGAGTGGACATAGTAAGGACTAGTTGCTATGGATCAGTGCAATGGAGTTGCCATAACTCCATGTGGCCGAGTGATCATAGCAAGGATTTGGGTGATCAAAGCTGTGGATATCGTATGCTTTACACACCGAGTGAGAGATGTGAGGATGGTTGCCATGCTTGATCGTTTGATATCACTATGACATGCATGCCCCCACCCCCGTATCTTTACACCATATGTTAGTGTCACCTTAGAGTATTGTGCATCTTGTTGTGCTAACTCTTTGGTTGCAGGTCCAGGTTCAGGTATGGTTTAGTATACCTGTTACTGTTCTGCTTTGCTGCTTATCACTCATACCATACTTTTGTCTGACCAAGAGTTTTATGTCTCTTCTTATTACTCTAGGTGCTCTTAAATGGGCAGACTAGAGACAGGTTAGGTGGTATGCACGAGTAGCTGTACGGGAGACGAGTAGGAGGCTTTCACGTATGATATATATAGATATTTTCCCCGTGTCGCTGCTGGTCATTACTCTGGGCATTAGTAGTGTAACTTTCCTTTATTTTGCTTTAGAGACTGTTTTAAATTCGTAATAATGATGAAGTGACATTAGCTGTATTTTGATTTTCTGCTGCTACGATGTTTAGTTTTCCGCTTATGCACTATCTCACCTGTTTTATGTCAAGCATGTTATTATTATATTTTATTCCATGCGATGTGAGACATTCTACAGGTTCCTTGTTAGTTCAGAATTCCTTTCTTTTTCCTTCGTTTGGCGACCGTCCCATGCTAGTTGGAAATGGCACAACGCACTTTTAATGGAAATGTGGGCTGGTGCGGGCGGGCCAACACATTTGGTATCAGAGCTCTTGGTTGCGTAGTTAACATAGGGAAGACACCACGGAGAGATAATACGTATATGAGAGCGCGTATTTGTGATATATTGGTTTTCAAAAGCTCTATATGTATATATATACTATTAGTATATTTAAGGACGGAGTTGCAGTGCACTGACAGCACTGAAGAGATTGTTAATCGTTTTCCTTACAGATTGAAGGATGAACCGATATACCAGGGGTACTGGTAGAGGAGCTAATAATGGGAATGCTCCTGATATGAGGACGATGTTCACTGACTTCATGAGAGAGATGCTTAGAAATGTGCAAGGAGTAGTTCCTAATGCTGCAAATGGTGGTGGTGCAGCGGTGTAGGCGTCTAGGGCTGATTTCGCCAAGCTATGTAAGGATTACACTAGTCTTGGTGGAAAGCCATTCCATGGAACGGAATCGGCTATAGAAGTTCAGGATTGGTTGGATAGCTATGATTGTATCTTCGAAGACTTGGGTATCGAGGATGCGACGAAGAGAAAACTAGCATCCCATCAGCTGCAAGGACGGGCGATGAATTGGTGGAATGATATTAAGCAGCTACTCCAGAGGATCAAGTTACGTGGGATCAGTTCAAGGCCCGATTCAGTGATAAGTTTATCCCAGCTGCTCAGAAATCAGAATTGTTTAGGAAGTTCTTGGAGCTTAAGCAGAATGGCAAGGCAGTCTCGGAGTATATTGCTAAGTTCTATACTTTATCGAAGTATGGATTATCTCTTATCGACACTCCAGAGAAGAAGAATGAGAAGTTCATAACAGGCTTAGATCAGTACTTGGGGGAAAGGCTTATAAACCATATCAATGAGACGTTTGAATCGATTGTGGGAAAATCTTTGAGATCAGAGAGTCTATACCCTAAGTCAAAGACTGAGGTTGCATCTGCAGAGGAGCCAAAACCGCAAGAAAGCGGTGGAGGCAAGAATGGTTCTCAAAATAAGAGAAAGCAGAATCAGACCAAGGATGGCCAGAAGAAGAAAATAAGAAAGATGTTGAGTCCTTTAGCTGTGGAAAGAAGGGCCATTATCCTAAAGAATGTCAAGCAAAGCCTGTAGACAGGAAGTGCTTCAACTATGGCCAAGTGGGACATCACAAGGATAAGTGTCCGCCACCCCCTAAAGAAAAGAAGATTGTGAAAGAATATGCTATCAATGTTGTTCCTTCTTCGTCGAATGCCCCAACTGTGGTGGAGAAAGGAAAGAATGTCGTCATTCAAGGTATGCTTTCTGTTTATGATGTTCCTGTTCGAATACTGTTTGATACTAGGTTTCCCCTTCCTTCATATCAAGTGACCTGGTAGATAGGTTGGGATTGGAACCCGAGATAGTCGATAGACCTTTAGCGGTGATGAACCCGATGTTTCATTTTTCAGCTGCCTAAAACATTTCTCTAACCCTAGCCATGGCCTCCACCTTCTAATTTCATCCCAGATCGCTCCTAATCTCTTTCTAACTGAAGATTAAGCCAATCTATGCCAAATCAAGGAGAAATAGCATCAGATTGGAAGGAGAGCTGCTTTTTTTCTTGATATTTGAACCAAATCAGAGGATTGTTCAGATGTGAGATTCATTTGTGGTCAAGGTGAGTGATTAATATTGTTTCTACACTAATTACGACTAATTAGGGGTGATTAGTGTTAATTAACAAAATTATACATGATTAAATTCTAGAAAAATATTTAGAAACTCTTGAACACCGTTTTAGACCTCTGTTAGAAGTTTGGGTTAATTTGGTTAAGTTTTGCTAATCCTATCGTCGGATTTGCTTAAATATGCTCAAGGGAAAAATATGGGTTATGGGTATGTTTGATCCATTTTAACATATCATGTTGTTGTTTTGGTGTTTGTCGTTGATTATACATGTTGTTATGACTGTATGGTATGCTTTGTGATTATTTAGAATAGTTAGAATGGTTGAAAACGCCGTCATGTGCCGTAAAAACAGTCGTTGGAAGTATTAGGAAAAGTATGCAAGAGCTGAACTGGATCGGATCACCCTTACCCGAACCGACCCGATCGTGAGTCTAACCCCACGAGCCACCAGAGGTTCCTCACCCCTTCGATTTTGATCACCATGAGTGGAGCATCCACGAGTCGATCGCTTTGAGGATCGTGAGCCGAGACAAGCAAGCACTTGAAGACCACGACCTGACCCGGATGCTCATCACGAACCGAAGACCTGGGCGGATGCACCTGACCCGACCTAGTTGGGTAACCACGACCTGAACCCAAATGGCAATCACGAAGGTAATGGAGGAAGAGATTAGTCGAGCTTATATGATGATCACGAACAGAATGGGGATCGAACTAGGAAGATGATGACCAAAAACCCGAGATGCAAAGGTAGTCCAAAGGAGAAGTTTGTACTCAAGATCGAGACGGGAACCAACGAGTCGAATTCATGATTGGGCTTTGCTACGGGACGTGTGCTAAGGACTTATCGACGTCCATAGCTTTGATTCACCATCGAGAGACGATTGTTAGGATACAGATCAATGCAGTGGGGTAGTTATTGCTCCCTAGAGCAGAGTGATCGTAGCATGGCTATGAGCCAGTGCAGTGGAGTCGTCATGACTACATAAGGCAGAGTGGACATAGCAAGGACTAGTGGCTATGGATCAGTGCAATGGAGTTGCTATGACTCCATGGGGCAAAGTGATTATAGCAAGGATTTGGGTGATCAAAGTGGTGGATATCGTATGCTTTACGCACTAAGTGAGAGATGCGAGGATGGTTGCTATGCTTGATTGTTTGACATCACTATGACATGCACGCCCCCACCCCCATATATTTACACCATATGTTAGGTCACCTTAGAGTATTGTGCATCTTGTTGTGCTAACTCTTTGGTTGCAGGTCCAGGTTCAGGTATGGTTTAGTATACTTGTTATTGTTCTGTTTTGCTGCTTATCGCTCATACCAGACTTTTGTCCAACCCAGAGTTTTATGTCTCTTCTTATAACTCTGGGTGCTCTTAAACGAGTAGACTAGAGACAGGTTAGGTGGTATACACGAGTAGCTGTACTGGAGACGAGCAAGAGGCTTTCACGTATGATATATATAGATATTTTCCCTGTGTCGCTGCTGGTCACTACTCTTGGCATTAGTAGTGTACCTTTCCTTTCTTTTGCTTTAGGGACTGTTTTAAAGTTGTAATAATGATGAAGTGGAACGTAAGATGTATTAGGATTTTCTGCTGCTACGATGTTTAGTTTTCAGCTTATGCATTGTCTCACCTGTTTTATATCAAATATGTTATTATTATATTTTATTCCGTGCGCTGTGAGACATTCTACAGGTTCCTTGTTAGTTCAAAATTCCTTTCTTTTTCCTTCCTTTGGCGACCGTCCCATGCTAGTTGGGCATTGGCACAATGCACTTTCAATGGAAATGTCGGCTGGTGCGGGCGGGCCGTCATATAATCGATCGCTAAATCGACCAAGACCGTTCAAAACCCGGATACGCTAACTTTGGGCATACAACACATCAAAAAAAATAACAGAAGACTTTTATAAACATCAAAATAATGTTACATCAGAGTATAGAATATATCAAAGTATATCAAAATATAATACATCAGAAGATTAATTTACAACAAATGTAATACAATGCAGCGAAAACAAATAAACTAACATAGCAGAAGACTACCAATGCTCTGGACACATCTTTAAGCTTCAATCCATAATCCTTCTCAATAAATAAATATCTACAAAATAACGCACTCGACTGCTCATGTGGAAAATAGGGGTACCCGAGTTTGCGAGGGAAAACAAACTACATGTCAGTCATGGGACTGGTATGAGAACTCAAAACAGTTATTAAACTTATTTAACAATAATACAAATCACAGGACCATGCCGCTGACGTGGAACGGGTTTACCCCCACGAATACCAGTGTATAAACAACAATCCGTAATAGAAATATGGATCTAGTATGCATCAATCAACATGTAATATCCCAATCTACCCATTTAGATTTATTACCACACTTAGAAATTCCAAATCCAATTCAATTTACAGAAATTATTCCCTTGGACTTTGTTTGCTGATTTCTATTTCAAATCATTTGTAATACATATCTAGCTTTTATATCAAAGTAGTTTTCACTTCGGGATCTCAAACTAAATACATTTGGAAATATGAATTCCAAAACAAATGCATACAAATAAATATGCAATTAAATATCGGTCATGTTTCCTTAGACAAGGCCATATGCGCCTATCCCACCCGATATATATGTGTGCACCCCCCAGGCATGGAGCAGGCTACACGCTGACCACTCACCCTAATGTCCTGGATCCAGCCCATACTTTTAGTCCTCTCGGTCATCGATCTTTAGCCACGTACTAAATCATTTCATATCCCGAAGTAGGAAAAATCATTCCACAACATAGTAATCACAAGTACTTTCAAACTATAGTACTTCACATCAGCAATTCACACATATGATCAGTCGCTGTTAATCACATAACCTTTGAGCTCGTACGTCTCAAAGAAGGGTATTAAGCAAGAGAATAAATTTTCCGCCACCAAACAGATACATCATTAATAACAACTATTCGAATATGTGATGAACTACAATGTAAAAACATAATACATTTCCAAATCATTTTAAAATCATCGGGTCATAGCCCTCGAATCCCTTTCTGTTTTATAAAACATTCCCTGTCCAAAATCAGGAATAATATTCTTTTCACTTAAGAAAAATATCATTTCAAAATCATTCATTAAATTTGAAATGAACTCCACATCGCTAACACCTCATAGTCAAATCGTGAAGTGTTCAACAAGGTGTTAGCATACAAATATTTCTACCCAACCCAATGCTAAATGTAAAAGCATACCTGTCTCATAAACTGGTCGAGCATAATCCAAACAAACAATCAATCACAATCAATCACAATCAATATCAATAACCAAGTAAATTTGGTTTTATCACATCACATGTTTTGGTAAATTCAATTACCATTTATTCATTTACAATCTAATTAAAGATTTATTCAAACTCCAATTGGTTTCAATCCGAAAAATCATTTCTTATTGATTGTTCAACTTTCTGGAAATTAATCCTGTTTTAACTGGGTTAAAGAACCAATGTCATTGAAACACAATTCACAACAAACCCAAAATCCAATTTGATATATTAATTGTTAAATATAAGGCTCTGAATAAAAATAGTAACTGCTTATATTCAACATCAAATTCTGAAACCAACGGATATCGTATTGGAATAACAATATCAATATCTTCCAAATTCCCACAACAATATTCGTATAATCACGGAATCCAATATCAAAATATTTCGAAGAATAATTCTACTCAAATCCATTCCAATTTATATATTGGAAACTTCTGGTTATATTAAAACCCTTTCCAAACCCAATTTATTTATTTAAAAATAATTGGATTATTAATCTAGTTAATAACAAGTTCAATTTGATAAAAATATATTTTTATCTTTTGAAAACTGGAATTTTTCATCCAAATTCTTCCCAAATCATTTATTATGAATTTACATAATTTTTCCATATTTTTAATAATATTAAGGCCCGCACAGACGGCCACCGAACTGCATCTATAGCGACCTTTTCCAAATATGATTTGGAAATAATTCCAAATCCAGCCATTATATTTCAAATTTCCTATATTCATTGGAAAGCACTTTTTGATACGAACCCAACGGTTCTGGTTTTAGGAGAATCCGACGGTCGGATCCTCCCGTAATGTCAATTCGAAGTCAATGGTTGAAATTCAGGAACGGTCGCTGCGCGACGCGTTATATTCAGGCCAGTAAATATATATAATATATATTACATATATTTCATCGATTTCCATTCAAAACGTATCTTATAAATTGTTTATAAATTAGTTTTAAAAACGATTCCAACTTCCATTTCAATTTTTAATCAAAATTGAATATTCCATTACATGATAATTTTATACATATCATATATATGTTATAAATAATATTTTTAACAAACCAATATTTATTTTATTCACACTTAATATATATATTATCCAAGTTTCACATATATATATATATTTATATATATTATTCACATTTCATGTATATATTATTTTATTCACGTTTCATATATTTATATGTTATCTTATTCACACTTCATATTTTTTTTCACATCATGTATATATAATTTTCACATCGTATATATATATATATCACGTCGCAGATATATATATATATATATATATATATCATTCACATCATAATCACAACACAATACATTCAATTATGTTTTGTACCATAAATAGTGTTAGGTGCTACTAAGCACCATTTGCATCCTAGTATATATTTTAACTGCAAAGTAATTTAATTTAAGTGAGAGAGATTTCTCACATTGTGTTCCACTCCATCATTCTTTATTCTGAATTTCTATTCTGTTTTGATTTGAAATCGCCTCAATTTCTGATTTACTCCAAATTTGTCTAGTCAGTCCTGAAATGTAGTGCTCGTCATTGCGAATCCAACGCAACTGACCATTCGTCATTCCGACCTCATATGAAGAAGTTACGACATTTAACGTGTTAGCGACATCTTGAGATAATTAATTAATGATTAATTAAAAATAAAACCCTCTTAATTACATTACCAAACCGTCTTCCTCGTATCTCTCTGCTGGAATAGGAAACCCATCGCAATTTTTAAGATCCACCTGCACGCTTTACAAAGGATGATCGGAGTTCGATCCACTGTCGGCGAACGAAGCGCCCAAGCCTCCTTCACAAGCGCTAGTGGTGGCATTGAAATCGATGGCCCCATTTGCCTCGATTTCTGCCTCGAACAAACTTTTTTTGACCGAGAAATTCGAGTGATTTACTTTACTGTTTTTGATCACAACCGTTCATATGGTAGTGCTCGAATTGCTCTTTGATTCTACAGTTGAATCCTTTCAGCATGGATTCATGGATTTCATGAATTTAGGGAGTAATTTTTGAAATGTTTTGGCCCTCGGCTTTGTTTCTTGCGGCTGACCCAATTAATGAAATTAGGGTTTCGATTTTTGGCCCTTTATGCCTTTTTTTAATTCCACTTTTTATTTTATTGTGAAATTTTAAGCATGAAATCCAAACGAGACCCAACGACTATTGCCCCTATCTAAATACCCCCATTCCGGACATAATAAGGTATGTCCCGTAAGCCAATTTGACTGTTTCGATTAGGTTTCATCTAAATTAATATAACGTTCAAAGTCGATTTCAATGTACATTTTAACTTACCAGGGCCATATACTGACTCCAAAAATTCCCGAAAAATAAATCTAGCTATGTTTTGACAATATAGTCCTAACAAAACTAATTTCGTTAAATTCGGAGACCGTTTAAAAAATGGTCATTTTCCAGTCGATTAAATTCAAATTGAAATTACCAAACATGTTTAAATTAGCCACGCTTACATATTAATTCCAAAAATTAAGAAAATTGGAATCTAGCAATAATTTGACATTCCAGATCCAACAAAAGTTGTCTCATCGAAAGTGGAGGTGTTTACAAAATGGCTATTTTTAAGGGCAATATATTATATAAAATATATATAAATTCCATAGCGACTATTCTGAATTTTCACCTGGACGTAATTTTTTATTCTCGTTATGAAATCTGGATTTTTCACATTTGTTAGAAAGATATAATTAAATAGATTCAAATATTTCTGGTTTTACTGAAATCCGATTTATTTAGAATCTTGTACATTCATTTGAAATTTAAAATAGAATTTCAAACTACCGCGCCATTTTAATCCAATCGGGTATATGCATCTAAAACCATTAGTTGAATACTATAAATTATCATTACTGGCCCTAAAAGAAGCCTCCAATTCACTTTATTAATTTAAATCACAAAAACAAAACTCTCGCCTCTGTTTAATGGCAGTTAGAGATTCGAAACAACGTCAAAAGTTCAAATGTCTCAACCCCTATCGAATTATATATTTCGATGCAAACTGACAGAAAGCATATCTTTTGCGAAACATCGCTCAAATCAATGGGAAATCATAGTTAAAGTGGAAAAAACCTGGATAAGGGTTGAAATTGAGCGTTTTTGATTCATCCAACGATTCGCAGTGGGACTTGAACGAAGTAGTAGAGTTCGTCATTAGGAGTTCAACCATAGTTGTCGGAGATCATAACATCTCCTAAGGCGATCGAATTTAGTCAAATAGGTTTTGAAACCCGGAATTGGGAGATGGCAGCGCACAAAATTGGAGATCACTAGAGAGGGTTGTACTTGGTGGAGAGGTGCTACTCGGCTGTAGCTTTCGAGAGGTGGTTGTATCGAGTTGAACTGACATCGGTAGAGGTTACATAAGGCGGTCAAAGTTGGTGGTGAATGGAATCTTTTCCGGGTCTGGAATGTAATGAAGGGAAGCGGGAATGCAATGATAGGTGACATGCCAAGTTTTACCAATTTGTTTGTGCAACTTTTTATTTTTATTTAATTTCAATCGCATTAACTTGCATAACTTTTTCGTATGGACTCAGATTAACGCATGGTTTGTTCCGTTGGAACCGTATTGAAATTCCAGACAACATGGAGCTGATTTGATTGGATTTGAAGACTGTCAAAATTTAGGCCTATTTTTGGATTCAAGCGCATTTGAAATCAAAGGTGAGTGATTATACCCACTTACACCTAACTAAAGTATTCTAATATTAGTTAAATTAATATCATGTCATGATATGATTGTATTGATTGATGCTTGGTAGTTCAAATTGCATATTTGTATTGATTTGCGTCGATAGTTAGTTTAATTTGACTGTTAGATTTAATTTTATAGTTAACTTAAAATTCAACATTTTGTTACTGTTAAAACCTGACATCTGATAATTAGTAAATTTATACGATATTGGACTATTTGTATGCATTGATGTGATGTATGGTTTGGATTTGATATATTGATGTTTGTAGTTTGAATTTATTCGTTATTCACCTTGTTTTTGATATGACCCTTGTTTATGTTGATTAATCCCAATCATTAACCCTACATGTTACACAAGTCGACTAAACCCGGGATTAATCACCAAAATAAATTAAGAACATAGGTTAAAAAGATAAATACCTATGACCCTGATTTGGATGGAAATGATATATATCCTTTCCCAAAATAATAAAATTAAATTTGAAGTATTACTTGGCCACAGGACAGAAAATTATATACGGACACCAATTGGTTAAATAAAATTTGTTTTAACCATGACTCCTGAAATAATGTTTTAAAGACAGTATAAACGATGTTTTATAAATCGATTTCCTTTGAACTTGAATGTTGGATTTTGAAATATAAAAACTAAAGGAAATTTTTGATGTTGTAAATTGAAGTTAAACTGATATGAATATGAATTGAATTTATCGAAATTGAATTTGTTTATCCATCTTTGAAATTTACTTTAAATTAACTTGATTTAAAAGTAATAACTGAATTGTGAATTTGATATTTTTATAAATGAATAATTCAAAGTGAGAATTGTAATTGAAATTCAATTAATTGAATCGAATTTTTAAATCGAGCTGTTTGGATCTAAATGTTTATATCAAATTGAAATATAAATTGAAAGTTGAATTGATTTGAATTGAACTATAAAAATTGAGTCTTATTGATTTGAAATTAGAATATGAATTCGATTTTGGTTAAATTAGAAGAAACGATTCTAGTTTTAAATTTGGAAACTCCCGTAACATCTCTTAAATTATTGCACTCACGAACACTTTGGATATAAGATGTGAATTACCGTAAGCATCTCCGATGCCGTGACACTTATATTACTATCTAATTTTGATTTAACTGATATGAGAATATTTTAGTTCCAATCCGAGTATTTTAGTATTTTCACTGGTGCTCGGGTCAGCCTGAGTAATTCAGTTAGCAAAGACCACATTATATTGAAGATGAAGATGGAGCTTAACAGATGTAATTAATAGTATTATTTCGCTGGATTTATTGGTATGTTTTATGATAGTAACTATGATGTATTTTGTAATGTATAATCAAATGTATAATTTAACAACTTCATGAACTATTGTTTGTTTATTATATTTTGTCCTTCTGCTGTGAGATTCTGTAATTGTTTTTCTTCTTTTTCTTATATTTAATTTCACTAACTATCTGTATTTTTGATTTGTTTGAGTCAACATGTGTGAATCATTGTTGATTTGAATGGTTAAAAATGCAAGACGTTACAGGGATAGTCATGAAATAAATTTCTAAAATAATCACATTATGAAATATGTTCAACCATATCAGGATTTTTGAAATTTTTTAGCTATCTCTTATTTTGAAAAATTGTCTAGTAATATTTCCATCACAAAATTTGAAACTGTACTTTATTTAATGATGAAAAAAATTTACTCTCCACAATATAAAACCATGATGAGTGATATAAAGATGATATGATAATAAGATGTTCGTGAATTAAGAACTAATTCAAAGATGTTATAAAATCTATTCAATCATAATGAGAATTTAAATAAAATCTCCTGTTTTTATGAAGTATTATAAAGTATACTGCAGTCATAACTCATCATATTTTCATAAATCCAATAATAATTTTGATGAGTTCCAAATATAGTTTAATTTGGTCAATAATTTCAATTTTTGAAAAAATAATAAAAAATGATTTTAAAATTGAAAAAAAAAATCAATTTCTAGAGGGATTTTGAAAGAACTATATAAGTTGAAAATCAGTTTCAAAAAATCAAATAGTTAAATGTGAAAATTTTCTATACTTGTAAAAAAATGATATCACTTATAGGTCCTAATGCCCATAATTACAATGTATCCGAGCCTAATCAGACAAATCTAACTATTCAGTTTCCTTTATCAAAGCAGCAGAAAAATCAGTTTCAAAGAGAGACTTACAAAAGATTTTTTCACAATATTTACAACAAGCCTAAGAGAAAATTCATGATCCAAGATTAAAAACAGTTCATTTGAAATCACTTGAAGAGATGTGTAAATTTCAAGATTCAAAAATAAACACAAAGATCTATAAGTCTTAGCAAGAACATCAATCACACAAGATTATCAATTTC
This sequence comes from Allium sativum, assembly GCA_030737875.1. Taxonomy (NCBI): domain Eukaryota; kingdom Viridiplantae; phylum Streptophyta; class Magnoliopsida; order Asparagales; family Amaryllidaceae; genus Allium; species Allium sativum. Next base: position 703,432,230 of record CM060913.1, on the reverse strand, counting down.
AAGTCCAAGAAGTGCGTGAGATTCAGGATATCAACAATTTCAAATGATTTCAAAAATCAAATATCTAATCCAAATGATCATGATTTAAAAGTGAGTTTCAAAGTGCAACACAACAATCCACGCCACAAGATTTTCAATTCAAAATAGTCAAGCCCATCCAAAAAAACAATGAAATTATCACAACTTAAAAAATTGTAGTATGCTATAATGAGTGTAGTTTTCATGTCCGTCCAAAATGAATTAGAAGAAACTCAAAACAGCAAAGTTGTGTGAAATTTAACTAGCTTTTTAGAACTTCAAGAATTTCAGAGTTTTGAGAAACAGTGTTCAAGATATGTACAAGATATTATAGCACTGTAACAAATTCAGGAGATTGTTAAAAAGTTAAACTTAAAAAGAATTGCAGATATTCACAAATTTAAGTTAAAAATCTGGAAATCATCAAAACATGAAAATTTTAGATAAATGAATTTAATTTCCAGAAATGAAGAATTTTGCAATTTGAAGTTAAGAAGCTCAAAATATGTAAAAATTGTTATCACAATGTCAAAGTGAAGCTGCATCACTAGAAAGGTAAAATAAAAAGAGGAATAAAAGAAGAATGTGAGTTCTGAGTTCATATCTGATTTACAATTGACGATGTTGATCTCCAACTGATCACAAGTGGCTAACGAACATATATTAGATAACTTCAAAATAAGGAACAATCTTTGATTCTTCTAGAAAGTCGTTCCTTAGCCAACCTAAGGTGCCTAAGTATTTGAGGGATCGAGTGGTCTAACAAAAGTTGTAAAAATACTTCTAATTTTGTTCACAACTTTTGGTACCCAAACTTATTTAAATAAAAATCCATTTGAATTTATCATTGTGCCCTTAGAACCCAATTTTTTTTAACTTTAGTCACAATTGGATTTTTAAATTTTGGGAACCTTCTTTTGCTAAGTGGATTGTTTTTAAACTAGCATTTATTTTGATTGTGGTTGGCCTTTCCATAATACAAGCAATTTGAAGAAATCGAGAAATTTTGAGAATTTTGTTTTTTTAATAAAAATTCAAAATCCAACTCCTATCTTGTTTTTAAATAAGATTTATTTTTCAATAGGGAATTCAAAGAATTTTGACTATTTGAAAATTTCATGAATTTCAATTCAAAATCGTTGACTTTGGATTTCAACAAGCTATTCTCATTTATAAGATTCAAATGTCGATTCTTGGCAAAATCTTCTTTCTCGGCTTCTTTTGTTTAAAGATGAAACATTCATTTTTAAGCTTTTCAATATTGGCCTTAAACTCAGAACCCTCAATTTCAAAAAAAATTGCTTTTTAGACTCAAGTTTTCAAATTTCTTGAATTTCTCAGTTTCTTTTTCAAGCTATTTCGAATTCAATTCGGTTTTCAAGAGGTTTTCAGTAACGACTCGGAAAATCTGAACCAATTAAATTTTTTTAAATTGGCTATTTTAGTGGATTTTAAATATTTTATATAATAACGATGAAAAGCAAGTTTGAATCGACATTTGAAAACGAATATAATTAATTCTTATCATAAACAAGGCCTGAAATGGTGCGGTAGTTTCAAAATTTGAATTCAAACATTGACTGACAGTACCGGGTGCAAAACAAAACGGATTTGAGTGAAACCAAAAATATTTAAATCTGATGAATACCTTTCTAATGAATCTGAAAAATCGAAGTTTCATAACGGGAAGCAAAAGTTATGGCCAAATGAATTTTCTGAAAGGTCGCTATGGAGTTTATATAGCCCGTGAAAATGGCCATTTTGCAAACGACCTCGGAGTTTGACGAAATCACTTTTGTTGGATCCGGGATGTTAAACTATTGCTAGGTTTCAAATTTCATAATTTTTGAAGCTAATATGTGTGTGTGGCAAAGGAAAACGTGTTTTGGTCAATTAAAGTTAAATTGGATCGACCAGAAATGGGCCATTTTGCAAACGGTCTCAGAATTCGACGAAACTAGTTTTGTTGGGACCGTATCGTCAAAACATAGATAGATTTATTTTTTTGGAATTTTTCAAATCAGTTTGTGGCCCTGCCAAATTGAAATGTACGTTCAAATCGTATATTGAATGTTTTATACTTTAATTTGAAGGAAAACCGACTGAAACAGTTGAATGGGCCTACGAAACATATCCCATTGTGTTCGGAATGGGGGTAAAACGCTAGGGACGACAGTCGTTGGGTTTAGATTGGTGTTAGTATCTGAAGAGGGGTATTTTTGAAAAAAAAAATATAAAATAAAATTTTCCATTGGCTAATCCACTCTCTCTCTCCCCCGATTCTCTCTCCCTCACCCACGAAGAACGATGGAAACAGCTCCATCCTTCCCGACGACTTTCCCGCCGCCTTAGCCAACGCCAGCCTCCGCCACCACCCAGAATTGAAATGACTCTCCTCCCTCTTCAAATCCGCACCGACCTTGCCTCCTGCCATCACCCCACTGTCGAGAACGAAGCCATCAAAATAGGCGAGTTTCAGCCGCCGACGACGCCAGCACAGGGCACCGATCCAGCCGCAACCACCGGCGACGAGAAGCCCACTCCTAGCTCTACGCTGTGGCGCTGGCCGATCATTCTAAAGTTGCTCGGTTTTCGCGAAAACTACAGACCTAGTTTTGAACAGGTTTGAGAGTATATGGCTGTTTTTATTTTAAACTATTTAATAGCAGTTTAAAGCGCTACCGTTTATGATTTCACTATAAAAATTATATCTTTTTCGTTTCTAGACGAAATTAAGTGAAACAAGAGACAGTGGACTCGTGTGGACGCCTTCTACATTCTAGAAGAGACCGCATATTTTTTTGAGCCTTCTGCTATTTTTGGTGGAGTAGAACCAAATGTGAGATTTCTAAATTATAAACGATATGGAAAACGACGATGTATAAATTATATAGTCGATGTATGGGTTATATAAGCGTTGTACACCTCTTGTATAAGCTTTCTATAAGTTGTACGTTCGATATATAAGTTATATATGCGTCATAAAAATTATAGATGTGTTGAAATCGAAGTGAAATGCTTATATATAAATATATATATATATATATATATACACGCCCCTCGTCCACAAACCATGGACGATATTTATTGGTTGTGATTGGTGTGAAAACTGGTTGATTACGAATGGTTGATTAGAATTGTTTGTGGTTGAAATTGATTGATTGTGGTTGGAAAATACCCATTTGTGGTTGAGAATTATTTGGTTGAAACCACATAGGATTAGTTTGTGGAAATGAAAAAAAAATATACATGCCGCCTGCGTGCGTACTAGATGCATGATTCCCCATTGTCAAAAGCTGCGAGGCTTTAAGGTAGAGCGAGGAGCCATACTAGGGATGACCCCGGTTTTAACTACCCTGCCGTTATGCTGCCGAAATTTTGAATAATATTCATGTGTTAGAATTATTTTCATATATTGAATAACCTCCATGTGTTGAATCGAAATTCATTCGTTGAACAGAATTTCTTGTGTTGAATGGTATTCGTGTTTTAAATAAATTGTTTTAACAATAAAAATCACATTTTTACTCTATGTATACAAACTATAGAAAACATTCATGTGTTGAATCAAAATTCATTCGTTGAATAGAAATTCACGTGTTGAATGGTATTCGTGTTTTAAATAAATTGTTTTAACAATAAAAATCACATTTTTACTCTATATATACAAACAATAGAAAACATTCATGTGTTGAATCGAAATTCATTCGCTGAATAGAAATTCATGTGTTGAATGGTACTCGTGTTTTAAATAAACTGTTTTAACAATATAAAAATCACCTTTTTATTGTATATATATGAATTTTGAATAACATTCATGTGTTGAATAGAAATTCATTCGTTGAATAAAAATTCATGTGTTGAATGGTATTCGGGTTCGAAAGAAATTGTTTTATAATAAAAATCATATTTTTATCATCTATATAGACTATATAAAATAGTCGTGTTTAGAAATAAATTGTTTTATAATAAAAATCATATTTTTATCACCTATATGAACTATATAAAATAATCTTTCTTCGAAATAAATTGTTTTACAGCAAAAAAAAAATTACATTTTTACTATATACATGAATGGTTAAAAATAACGAAGTGTTGAAATAATTGTCGGTTGGATAAAAATATCATTTTTATCAAAGGTATGAAAAGAATATAGTTTTGAAATCGAAGAATCGATATATATATATATATATATATATATATATATATATATAGAGAGAGAGAGAGAGAGAGTTGAAATATATCGAATAACGAAGCTGCAGTTCGTATTTTGAAACCGTGATTTCAAACGATTAGTGCGGGAGATCTGACCGTCGGATTTTTCCGAAACCGAAACCGTTGGGTTCGCTTTGGAAATATCTTTCCAATGACACCAACTTTGTGAAGATCCAACGGTTGGATTGTCTGGAATGTTTAATTCAAATCTGAAGAAAAACAGCGGCAGAATCGATTATATATATATATATATATATATATATATATATATATATAATTATATTAAATCGAATAACGACGCTGCAGTTCGTATTTTGAAATCGAAACTTCAAACGAGTGTACCGGGATATCAGACCGTCGGATTTTCCCAAATCTGGAACCGTTGGATTCATTTAGAAAAGATCTTTCTAATGATATAAATTTTGTGAAGATCCAACGGTTAGATTTTCATATATGTGTAAATCAAATGTGAAGAAAAACAACGCCACGGCCGAAGCGTCGTTTGAATAAATTGGCTATTTTAAAATAAATAAAAATAGTGATAAATCATTATAAAATATTATAAATGATATGGATGTGAAATTTAGAAACTAACTGAAGGTTGGCTAAGTCGAATGGTTTCCGGGGTTTTGATCTGATGTTGGTTTCGGCCATCGGGGTTAATATTTGGGAAATCGTTCTCTTACTGATTGACGGTTAGTGACTAATGAATTGGAAAGAGGCGTATGTTGTGTTTGTGTAACACTAGTTATTTATATACGCGAGTTGCTCAGTAAGACCGGGTTTATCCCATTCTGAATAACTAAATCGACGATAAGAAATCGAAGATGAAGACGGTGGTTGAAGACCGGAAATCTTCACCTCGTTTAGATGGTAACAGATGTCCTGATTGGGAGGCATCCCGAAATATGGATAATGAGTGGTGATCGTTCAGACGTACGTAGATATTGATGGGTTTGCGAGGTATATAGTGCCTCCGGTTTCGTTCCGACCCAAAACGGACTTGTAAATTGACTGTGTGTCGGACATTGGAATTCATTCTGTGTGATTGATAGCCATCAGTTGCATGGTGTGAATTGCCTGTGTGGCATGCTAAGATGCAGTGATCAGGGCTTCTGTTAAAAAGCAAAGTCTTGTGGTTGATGATCAAAGCACCGCCTGTGTGGCATAGCTTTGTGTATAACGTGAATTCGCGAGCCTCACACCCCGGTATGAACCAGAAACGGGAGACGACATCAGGGAGGGCATGCGTTTCTTTCTAGTTAGAGGTGGTGTCGGTGCTTGAACTGGCCGACATTTATATTATTTTCACCTATACGGTTGTTTCTGTTGCGAGGCGCCTCGGTTATATTGGTCGATCCGGGACCGATGGAGTCATTCGTTGGCTCACTTACGCCCCAAAGGGCGGGGAAACGCAGTGTTCAGGAATTTTAATCCACATCGGTGGATCGGCCCTGACGATCCAAGGGTCGATGCGCTCTGACCCTGAGGCTCGGGCTAGAGAGTCTTGAAGTCAGTAAGGACTATCTTTTGCCTTGGTTCATGACGGAAATCCAATTTCCAAATACGTGACTCTGCGGTTTTGATTGTATATATATATATGGCGACATGATATATGGTACCCATGCCGTCTATGATTGATAGTTATGATTGAAATTGTTTTTGAAACATATAAACGCTAGCAATAACATCAAGTTCTTTTGTTTTATTCGTATCAAGCATATTTTGGCCATTATAAGGTAAAACTCTATCCTCCGGTTTGCGTTGCATTATGTGATGGGAACTGAGTCTTATAATAGCTTCATTTTTATAAAAAGCATGGCGATGTTTAAAAGAATTATATGTTTTAAAGCACTGGCAATCCGATGGAGTAAACCCATTCCACGAAAGTGGCGTGGTCCTGTGATTAGCCATATTATAAATGTGTTAGGTAGATTTCTCATTCCAGTCCCATGACTGACTCGTAGTTTGTTTGACTTTCAAACTCGGGTGCCCCCTTTTTCTACACAGGCAGCCTTGTTTTTAGGTTTTATCTGGCTCTTTCTGGATAGCTGGAGCTGAAGATGGATTCTATCATTTGTCTCTTTTTATGCTGTTCATCTCCTATTGTGCATATTATGTTTGTTTCTGATGTAGACATTTATGTATAACTGAACTGTATTTATACTAAGTATGATCCTGTATACTGTGTAACTCTGATGATTATATTTATCCAGTGTATTATTTGTTCATTATCTGGTATATTTATTTAATTCTGTTCCGCCGTTATCTGTTTATGTGTTATATTCCAAAGATTACCCTTACCACCGTCAGTACGGGGTTTGGGGTCATCACATCGTGGTATCAGAGCTTTGGTTAAGCTTAGCGCTGGAATATAACATATTAACGAACTCGTCAGAAATAGAACTAGTAGTGTTCTAAGACGAGTAACTCATTAAAGATAGGATCAGTAATATCCTAGTATGAGTAAAGTAGAATGAAATACACCCCGATAGACACATTTACATTTGAAGTATATGTCTCTATATTTTGAAATATCTGTTCTGTGACCTGACACTTGATCTGCTGTTTGCAGAAGTACTAGAAAATGAGTGTCAGAAACAGGTGAAATGCAGAACCTGATCTAGAGGCTCTATTAAAGAAATATCGAAATCTGGGCAGAGCACAATTCATGGGTAATGAATCTATAATTCAGACTCAAGCTTGGATGAGTTCAGTCGAAAGAATTTTTGAACGTATCCAGTTGAGAGATGATCAGAAAAGATTAGTAGCATCTTAGGCGCTCAAAGAAGAAGCTTTAATTTGGTGGGAAACAATCGTCAAAGATAATCCAGAAGGTGATATCACTTGGGATAGATTCAAAGAGATTTTCCTAGAAAGACTTACTCCTCCTGAAGCGACTGAGCGATTATGTGATGAATTTTCTTATTTGATACAAGGAGATATGACCATTCCCGAATATCATAAGAAATTCAATGAGCTCTCTCACTTTGCCCCGCATCTGATTCAAGATCCAAAGAGGAAGAATCTGAGGTTCATTCATGGCCTGCAAAGAAAATACCAGAATAGTGTAATGAGGAATGTGAAGCTTCCTTTTTTAGAAATGATTTATATGGCTTATCAGTATGAAGATCTCCATAAGAAAGGTATGTTGCACGACGAAGAGGAAGTCAGTTCGAGTAACAAAGTGGAGTCGATGGCTGATAGTCCTGAGGCTAGTAAGAAGCCCAGAGCCAAGAGGAAGAGGACTAGATCTGAGAAAGAACCGGTAATGACTGCCACATGCTCAAGCTGCAATAGGCAAGGACATTTGGTGATAAGTTGTAAGTCTTCGAACAAACGAAGAAAGGATGAATCTACATCCAAGAACAAGTTTCAATCAACCCGGGAATGTAATCTTTGTCATCAGCCTGGTCACGTAAAGCAAGACTGCTGGCTGTTGAAAAAGAACAAAGAGGTTCAAGTAAATGAAGTGGTAGAAGTGCCTGCATCTTCGACTGTTCAGGAAAGGCCAGACGATTTAGAAGGCACGCTTACTGTCAAAAATATTCTAGTCAAAGTACTATTTGACACAGGCGCGTTAAGAAGCTTTATTGCCAAAAATGCGGTCCAGAAGTTGGACTTGAAATTAAGGAAGCTCAAAGAATCCATCACTGTCCATAATCCGGTTGGGGGTTCTCTCGATCTTAGCTGGATTTGTACGGTACCTATCTCTTTTTCCTGTTATAAGTTCCCTACCATCTCTATCATCATGAATTTTACTGAATTCGATCTTATTTTGGGATTGGATTGGCTAACCAAATAAGAGGCAGAGGTTAGATACGCCGAGAGAGTTGTTAGGGCAAAGATAAAATCCAAGAATTATATAACCATACCATGTGAAGGCCAGAATTCTAATAGAAAAGACTTGTGGGCAGCTTTGGAAGTTACTCCTACTCATATAGAAAATATCCCTGTAGTCACAGAGAATATTCCCGACCTCGTAAAAGATATTCCTGTCGTCAAGAATTATGCGGATGTGTTCGAAGAAGTTGTTCGCTTACTTCCGCAGAGGGAAATTGATTTCAAGATCGCTTTGATTCCGAATGCAAAGCCGGTAGTTCACGCTATTCGAAGAATGTCCTTGAAAGAGAAAGTGGATTAGACAATCAAACTCGACAGCTGGTATGGAAGGGTCTGATCAGGCCTAGTTTCTCTGATTGGGGAGCAGTAGTGGTGTTTGTCCCAAAATCTGACGGTACTCTACGACTATGTGTGGATTATCATGATTTAAACAAGAAGACAATAAAGAATAAATATCCATTGCCGCAAACCGATGATTTATTGGATCGTCTGAATGGAGCACAAGTATTTTCAAGGATGGACCTAGCCACAGGCTTCCATCAACTTCGAATTGCCGAAGAGTGTGTTCCTATGACAGCATTCAGAGGTCCCGACTTATTCTATGAGTGGTTAGTAATGTCGTTCGGCTTATGTAAAGCTCCAGCATACTTCGTCGATTTGATGAATAGAGTGTTCAGAGGGTCCTGAATAAGTTTATTCTGCTTTTTATCGATGATATTCTAATCTTCTCTAAATCAAAAGCCGAACATGAAAAGCATTTGGAACAGGTTCTAGAAATTCTGAGAAGGAATGTATTGAAAGCTAAACTATCCAAATGTATATTCTGGCAAGATGAAGTGAAGTTTCTTGGCCACGTCGTATCGAAAGAAGGAATTGCTGTGGATCCAAGTAAAATCACGGCTATTCAAAATTGGAAACAACCTAGTACTCCTACAGAGGTTCGCAGTTTTCTTGGATTGCTAGTTATTACCGGAAGTTCGTTAAAAAAATTTCAAAGATATCTGGTCACTTAACGAAGCTTACAAAGAAGCACTCAAAATTCAAATGGACTCCAGAGTGTGAGGAGGCTTTTGAGGAGCTAAAGTTAAGATTAACAACTGCTCCAGTATTAACGATAATCGACGGCAATCGGGACTTGAAAGTCTGGATGGATGCCTCTAGAGAAGGCCTTGGCGCAATATTAATGCAAAGAGGTCAAGTGATCGCTTATGCTAGCCGCCAGCTGAAGCCACACGAGAAAAACTACGTCACTCGTGATCTTGAGTTATTGGCTATAGTATTCGCTTTGAAAATCTAGAGACATTATCTTCTGGGTGAGAGATTTGAACTGTTTACAGATCACCAGTCGCTAAAGTATCTGTTCACCCAGAAAGACTAGAATCTGAGGCAGCAACGTTGGCTAGAATTCCTTGCAGCATACGATTTTGAGATTCTATACACTCCAGGGAAAGCCAATGTCGTGGCCGATGCGTTAAGCCGAAAGAATGTGATGATCGCCAGTTTTATTATCACGACTTCATTGATAGATAAAATATCTGCTCTTCAGAAGGATGATCACTTCATTCAGAAGATCAGAGAGATAATTCAGAAAGGCGAGCCCTCGAGTTTTCAAGTTGATAATGATGGGATTCTAAGGCTAAAAGGTCGAATCTGTGTCCCTAACATTTCTGAGCTCCAAAAGGAAGTGCTGGATGAATGCCACAAGTCAAAACTTAGTATCCATCCGGGAGTAAGCAAAATGTATAATGACATCAAACGCACTTTCTGGTGGAAGTCGAAGAAGAGGGACATTTCTTTATATGTTAGCCGATGCCCTACTTGCCAGCTAGTCAAAAGCGACTAACAGAAACTGGCTAGATTGTTGCAACCGCTGGACGTTCCAGGATGGAAGTGAGAACATATTTCCATGGACTTCATTGCCCAAAACCAGAAAAGGAAATGACAGTATTTGGGTGATCGTAGATTGCTTCACGAAGACCGCCCATTTCATACCTGTCAGATCAAACAGAACTGCTCAGAGTCTGGTGCAGATATACTTCAAGGAAATTCTAAGGCTACATGGAGTGCCGCTCTGTATAGTCAGTGATAGAGATCCAATATTTACTAGCAAATTCTGAGAGGGATTTCAAGTCGAACTGGGAACGAAGCTGAACTTGAGCACCGCTTATCATCCTCAGACAGATGGTCAAACTGAGAGGGTGAATCGTATACTAGAAGATCTATTGCGGGCTTGTGTTCTAGATTTCGGTGGATCATGGGAAGACCATCTGCATTTGGTTGAATTTTCATATAACAACAGCTACCAGGCGAGCCTGACAATATCACCATTCGAAGCATTGTATGGTAGACCGTGCCGATCTCCTGCTTGTTGGGTCGAACCCGGTAATAGACATTTATTGGGACCGGATATGATCCGTGAGGCTATCGACAAAGTCGATTTCGTTAAGAAACGATTACTCGCCGCTCAAAGCCGACATAAGAGCTATGCTGATTCGAGAAGAAGGGATTTGGCTTTTTCTGTTGGTGATTATGTGTATATAAAGGTTTCTCCGATGAGGGGAGTGATTCGATTTGGAAAAACTGGAAAGTTGGCGCCCAGATTTATTGGTCCATTCTCTATTCTTGAACGGATTGGAACCCTCGCTTATAGAGTTAAATTGCCTGATTGGTTGCCTGGAGTTCATGATGTATTTCACATATCTCAACTTCGAAAGCACGTTCATGATCCAAACTTAATCGTGGAAGAAGCAACTCAACAGGATATTGAAATTACTCCAGAATTAGCTGTGAGGAGAGAGCCGCTAAAGATTATCGGCAAAGAAACCAAAGAACTGAGGAACAAGAAGGTTCACTTAGTCAAAGTGCAATGGAGTGGAGATCCGCGAGATTGTACTTGGGAAATTGAGGTGAGCATTCAGAAAGCCTATCCTAAGTGTCGAGTGGATATCTCTGATTGACTCCGGTGCAAGGTACATTTACGATACTTTGAATTTCCAGTTATTCTCTGCTTTGTAGTTATTTTCTTTACATGGATGTGCACTTTTAATTCTATAGTCTGATTAATTTTAAAAGGGTATATGAATTGATTAGTATATTTTTGAAAAGTTAAAAACAAATTGCTTGTTCTTTGTGTTGTGTGATAGTAGATTTAATTAATTAAATTATTAGAAGGATAGTTAATTTAATCAATAATAGAATGAATGGTAGAATTTATTCGATTAAATCACACATTGAACTGATATGAAAATAAATAGAAATATATACATGTGCATTATATATGTTTGAACAGGTAAATGGAATAGCTGTTGAGTAAAGAATTTATTTGCGTGCCCGACAAATCAGTAAAACTTAATGAGTTGGATGCGAAATATTATTATATCAACTCCTGTGAATGCCATTGGATGCAGAGTGCTGGTTATTCTGTGTGTAATAATAAACGTCGCCATAGAATAGTAACAATTAATTTTGAACTACACTACATGGCATACTCCTTGAAGATAGGCATACTTCATCATATACCACATAAGCATCTGGAGCTTGTGTGACGAGGTGGAAGATTTACCATACGAGCGAGAGGCTTGTACGGTGATGACTATATTTTACAGGTTGAACTGATGACTGATATGGACCATATAAAATGTAACGATAAAGTGCCAGATTATCTGGAGTTGACAATAATCACGTCTCTCTAGTCGTTAGATACGGCACATGGATTATCTATTTCCCACACGGGACAAGGTGACGAGGATTTATCCTCTAGAGCAATTAAAAATACACACTCCCTCAGGCTTTGACAGGGTGACGAGAATTTATTCTTTGGAGTTATTATCCATACACGCTCCCCTATAAACACCAGAATATATCACTATAAATATGTGCATGCTTTATAGGATTTATTGGGTACCTAATACGGCCCAATAAATTTCCAAACCCCTCCCCGTACATAGGAGGTTATGGCGAAATTTTTCGAAAATTCCGGGCGTTAGCCAAATTTTTGAAGAATTTGAAAATTCTCAGAAACTGGAAAGTTGGAGAATGGAAGCTAGATTGAATGTAGATTTGATTAATCAAACCACTTTCGACTTTGTTCCTTTTCGGGGATGAAAAGTTTTAAGTGGAGGAGATTGTAACGACCCGGAAAATCTGAACCAATTTAAAATTTTTAAATTGGCTATTTTTGTGGATTTTAAGTATTTAAAATAAATATTTTATATAATAACGATGAAAAGTAAGTTTGAATCGACATTTGAAAAGGAATATAATTAATTCTTATTATAAACAAGGCCTGAAATGGCGCGGTAGTTTCAAAATTTGAATTCAAACTTTGACTAACAGTACCGGGTGCAAAAAAAACGGATTTGAGTGAAACCACAAATATTTAAATCTGTTAGTGAATACCTTTCTAACGAATCTGAAAAATCGAAGTTTCATAGCGGGAAGCAAAAGTTATGGCCAAATGAATTTTCTGAAAGGTCGCTATGGAGTTTATATAGCCCGTGAAAATGGCCATTTTGCAAACGACCTCGGAGTTCGACGAAACAACTTTTGTTGGATCTGGGATGTTAAACTATTGCTAGGTTTCAAATTTCATAAATTTTGAAGCTAATATGTGAGCGTGGCAAAGGAAAACGTGTTTTGGTCAATTACAGTTAAATTGGATCGACCAGAAATGGGCCATTTTGCAAAGGGTCTCAGAATTCGACGAAACTAGTTTTGTTGGGACCGTATCGTCAAAACATAGCTAGATTTATTTTTCTGGAATTTTTCGAATCAGTTTGTGGCCCTGGCAAATTGAAATGTATGTTTAAATCAAATATTGAATGTTTTATACTTTAATTTGAAGGAAAACTAACTGAAACAGTTGAATGGGCCTACGAAACATATCTCATTGTGTTCGGAATAGGGGTAAAACGCTAGGGACGACAGTCGTTGGGTTTGGATTGGTGTTAGTATCTGAAGAGGGGTATTTTTGAAAAATAAAATTATAAAATAAAATAAAATTTCCCATTGTCTAATCCATTGTCTCTCCCCCCCCTGATTCTCTCTCCCTCACCCACGAAGAACGACGGAAACAGCTCCGTCCTTCCCGACGACTTTCCCGCCGCCTCAGCCAACGCCAGCCTCCGCCACCACCCAGAATCGAAAGGCCTCTCCTCCCTCTTCAAATCCACACCGACCTTGCCTCCTGCCATCACGCCACCGTCGAGAACAAAGCCCTCAAAATCGGCGAGTTTCAGCCGCCGCCGATGCCAGATAGGGAACCGATCCAGGCGCAACCACCGGCGACGTGAAGCCCACTCCTAGCTCTACGCTGTGGCACTGGCTGATCGTTCTAAAGCTGCTCGGTTTTCGTGAAAACTACAGACCTAGTTTTGAACAGGTTTGAGAGTATACGGCTGTTTTTATTTTAAACTATTTAATAGCAGTTTAAAGCGCTACCGTTTATGATTTCACTGTAAAAATTATATCTTTTTCATTTCTAGACGAAACTCAGTGAAACAAGAGACAATGGACTCGTGTGGATGCCTTCTACATTCTAGAAGAGACCGCATATTTTTCTGAGCCTTCTGCTATTTTTGGTGGAGTGGAACCCAATGTGAGATTTCTAAATTATAAACGATATGGAAAACGATGATGTATAAATTATATAGTCGATGTATGGGTTATATAAGCGTTGTACACCTCTTGTATAAGCGTTGTATAAGTTGTATGTTCGATATATAAGTTATATATGCATTGTAAAAATTATATATGTGTTGAAATAGAAGTGAAATGCTTATATATAAATATATCTATATATATATGCCCCTCGTCCACAAACCATGGACGATATTTATTGGTTGTGATTGGTGTGAAAATTGGTTGATTACGAATGGTTGATTAGAATTGTTTGTGGTTGAAATTGATTGATTGTGGTTGGAAAATACCCGTTTGTGGTTGAGAATTATTTGGTTGAAACCACATAGGATTAGTTTGTGGAAATGAAAAAAATATACATGCCGCCTGTGTGCGAACTAGATGCATGATTCCCCATTGTCAAAAGCTGCGAGGCTTTAAGGTAGAGCGAGGAGCCGTACTAGGGACAGCCCCGGTTTGAACTACCCTGCCGTTATGCTCCCGAAATTTTGAATAATATTCATGTGTTAAAATTATTTTCATATATTGAATAACCTCCATGTGTTGAATCGAAATTCATTCGTTGAATAAAAATTCACGTGTTGAATGGTATTTGTGTTTTAAATAAATTGTTTTAACAATAAAAATCACATTTTTACTCTATGTATACAAACTATAGAAAACATTCATGAGTTGAATCGAAATTCATTCGTTGAATAGAAATTCATGTGTTGAATGGTATTCGTGTTTTAAATAAATTGTTTTAACAATAAAAATCACATTTTTACTCTATATATACAAACAATAGAAAACATTCATGTGTTGAATCGAAATTCATTCGTTGAATAGAAATTCATGTGTTGAATGTTATTCGTGTTTTAAATAAACTATTTTAACAATACAAAAAATCACCTTTTTATTGTATATATATGAATTTTGAATAACATTCATGTGTTGAATAGAAATTCATTCGTTGAATAAAAATTCATGTGTTGAATGGTATTCGGGTTCAAAAGAAATTGTTTTATAATAAAAATCATATTTTTATCATCTATATAGACTATATAAAATAGTCTTGTTTAGAAATAAGTTGTTTTATAATAAAAATCATATTTTTGTCACCTATATGAACTGTATAAAATAATCATGTTTCGAAATAAATTGTTTTACAATAAAAAATATTACATTTTTACTATATACATGAATGGTTAGAAATAGCGAAGTGTTGAAATAATTATCGGTTGGATAAAAATATCATTTTTACCAAAGGAATGAAAAGAATATAGTTTTGAAATCGAAGAGTCGATATATATATATATATATATATATATATATATATATATATATATATATATATATAGAGTTGAAATATATCGAATAACGATGCTGTAGTTCGTATTTTGAAACCGTGATTTCAAACGATTAGTGCGGGAGATCCGACCGTCGGATTTTCCCGAAACTGAAACCGTTGGGTTCGTTTTGGAAATATCTTTCCAATGACACCAACTTTGTTAAGATCCAACGGTTGGATTGATTGGAATGTTTAATTCAAATCTGAAGAAAAACAGCGGCAGAATCGATTATATTTATATATATAAATATAATTATATTAAATCGAATAACGACGCTGCAGTTCGTATTTTGAAATTGAAACTTCAAACGAATGTACCAGGAGATCCGACCATCGCATTTTCGCAAAACTAGAACCTTTGGATTCATTTTGAAAAGATCTTTCTAATGATATAAATTTTGTGAAGATCCAACGGTTAGATTTTCAGATATGTGTAAATCAAATCTGAAGAAAAACAGCGCCACGGCTGCGTTATGGCCGAAGCGTCGTTTGAATAAATTGGCTATTTTAAAATAAATAAAAATAGCGATAAATCATTATAAAATATTATAAACGATATGGATGTGAAATTTAGAAACTAACTGAAGGTTGGCTATGTCGAATGGTTTCCTAGGTTTTGATCTGATGTTGGTTTCGGCCTTCGGGCTTAATATTTGGGAAATCGTTCTCTTACTGATTGACGGTTAGTGACTAATGAATTGGAAAGAGGCGTATGTTGTGTTTGTGTAACACTAGTAATTTATATACGTGAGTTGCTCAGAAAGACCGGGTTTATCCCATTCTGAATAACTAAATCGACGATAAGAAATCGAAGATGAAGACTGTGGTTGAAGACAGGAAATCTTCACCTCGTTTGGATGGTAACTGATGTCCTGATTGGGAGGCATCCCGAAATATGGATAACGAGTTGTGATCGTTCAAACGTACGTGGAGATCGATGGGTTTGCGAGGTATATAGTGCCTCCGGTTTCGTTACGACCCAGAACGGACTTGCAAATGGACTGTGTGTCGGACATTGGAATTCATTCTGTGTGATTGATAGCCATCAGTTGCATTGTGTGAATTGCCTGTGTGGCATGCTAAGATGCAGTGATCAGGGCTTATGTTGAAAAGGAAAGCCTTGTGGTTGATGATCAAAGCTCCGCCTATGTGGCGTAGCTTTGTGTATAACGTGAATTCGCGAGCCTCACACCCCGGTATGAACCAGAAACGGGAGAGGACATCAGGGAGGGCATGCGTTTCTTTCTAGTTAGAGGTGGTGTCGGTGCTTGAACTGGCCGACATTTATATTATTTTCACCTATGTGGTTGTTTCTGTTGCAAGGCGCCTCGGTTATATCGGTCGATCCGGGACCGATGGAGTCATTCGTTGGCTCACTTACGCCCCAAAGGGCAGGGAAACGCAGTGTTCATGAATTTTAATCCACATAGGTGGACCGACCCTGACGATCCAAGGGTCGATGCGCTCTGACCCTGAGGCTCGGGCTAGAGAGTCTTGAAGTCAGTAAGGACTATCTTTTGCCTTGGTTCATGACAGAAATCCAATTTACAAATACGTGACTGTGCGGTTTTGATTGTATATGTATATATGGCAACATGATATATGGTACCCATGCCGTCTATGATTGATAGTTATGATTGAAATTGTTTTTGAAACATATAAACACTAGAAATAACATCAAATTCTTTTGTTTTATTCGTATCAAGCATATTTTGTCCATTATAAGGTAAAACTCTATCCTCCGGTTTGCGTTGCATTGTGTGATGGGAACTGATTCTTATAATGGCTTCATTTTTATAAAAAGCATGGCGATGTTTAAAAGAATTATATGTTTTAAAGCACTGGCAATCCGATGGAGTAAACCTGTTCCACGAAAGTGGCGTGGTCCTGTGATTAGCCATATTATAAATGTGTTAAGTAGATTTCTCATACCAGTCCCATGACTGACTCGTAGTTTGTTTCACTTTCAAACTCGGGTGCCCCATTTTCTACATGGGCAGCCTTGTATTCAGGTTTCACCTGGCTCTTTCTGGATAGCTGGAGCTGAAGATGGATTCTATTATTTGTCTCTTTTTATGCTATTCATCTCCTATTGTACATATTATGTTTGTTTCCGCTGTAGACATTTATGTATAGCTGAACTATATTTGTACTAAGTATGATCCTGTATACTATGTAACTCTGATGATTATATTTATCCAGTGTATTATTTGTTCATTATCTGGTATATTTATTTAATTCTATTCTGCTGTTATCTGTTTATGTGTTATATTCCAAAGATTACCCTTGCCACCGTCAGTACGGGGTTTGGGGTCGTCACATTTTCTTTCTCAGCAAATTCATGTTTGGAATTTTTTGCCATCTTAAAATTTTCCCATTCCTTTTGCAAAAAATTGAATTTTCAAATTAACTTATCCTAGTTTTCTTTTAAAAACATAATTTCTTTTTCAAGCTTATGAAAAATTTCATGTGATGAGCTAAATCAGTTTTCAAATTGAAACAAATTTTACAATCTTATTTTTCAAATTTCTTGACATTCTTAAGTTTCAATTCCAAATCATTATTTTTGCTGATCAACTAAGGAATTTCATATTTCAGAATTTAATTCTTCGATTTTAGACAATCAACTGTTTTAGTTAAATTGTTACAAAGTTAAACTAAATCTTCATATGAAAAGTCTCCATTGCTATCATCATCCGTTTCTTCATCTGTAAATCTTGTTAAGGATAAATTTGAATTTGAGTTTGTCTTCGAGGGTTTTGAGCTACAGTTACCATTTCTTCCATACGTCAAGTCAAGAGTATTCCAAATATCCTGTGCAGATAAACAATGAGAGACATTGTAACACCCCGCATTTTTAATTTAGTAAAATAAAATAAAATTTGAAGAGCTTCCAGAATTTGGTCACAAGATTAGTGTCATTGCATCCATGGTGATTTTTTGGTCAATTTAGACTTATGGACTGTAGAAAACTGATTTAAGATGAAAGAGATACCTTTAAATGAAATATTGTAACAAACATGAAAAGAAGGTAAAAGAAAATGAACAATGACTACTATTATTTTTAGTTCTGTTAAAAAAAGCCTATGTAGTCCAGTTGGTAAGAGCATGTGACTTTCAAGATAGTGGTGCGAGTTCAATTCCCATCGACGCCACATTTTTTTTTTTTGGGGGAACGACTAAAATAATAAATATTCTAAGAAGAAAATAGGTATATAAGCACGAATAAGGACAATTATACATATAAGAAAGAACAAAAATGTATGTATACATAGATATTTAAGCATATGCTTATATATGTGCAAATATATATATATATATATATATATATATATATATATAAGAGAAAAGTTCAATTAATGCATGCTGCATTCAAAAAAATATGGTAAGAAATAAATAACGGCACAACACCATTTGAATTTTCAAAATGAAACAAATGTTTTGTGTGTGTGCGTGTGTATATGTAATCTGCTTTGTGATCAGGATATACAAAATTAAGGAATCAATTGACGAATACACTCACAAATATAACATGTAGGAAAAAGGCCTACAGATCGGTCCAGATTCCTATAACCAAGCCTCGTCTCCTTTTTCATGCAAGCTTATGGACCAGCTCCAGATGTCTGATCTCGGGTTAGATCAGTCCATTGACACCGATCAAATAGAAGCTCCATAAGTCGATCTGAACCGCCACTCCTGTAACACCCCGTATGTTAAATAACTTGTTATAACATAAATCAGAGCAGAATTAAATTTAATATTCTGAATCAGGGGAAACGGGCTGTGCCATTGCGTTCGTCTCGGAAAAATACGCGAAATAGAGTCCGAGTTTTCGTAAATCGGAGTCCGTATGACCAAGTTATGGCCCGTCAAAGTTTCACGAAAAATCAAAAACGAAAACTGCTCATGTTTTGAGGCCCGGGATGAGTTTTGGGCTGTTTTTTTTTGGGCCCTAAATGGTTCCTACACTTGACTTCTTCCCCAAGACATGCTTTAAAGGCTAGGATTGGTTCTAGGGTATATCCTATGGTCCTAAAACATCTAACTAATCTATATATACACCCTAATACCCCCCTTATCCTTACCAAAAATAGATCTAAGGCCATTATGCCACCACTTAGAAAATTGGAGAGCCTCCACTAAAAATCCTAAGAGGGTTTGCAAGCTAATCTACATCTTCTTCTACTTAATCATTGGGATTTGCTTCATTTAACTTGCTAATATTGTTTTGGTGAGCTTCTATCCCCTTAATAATCAATTATTGAATTGATTATGATAAGATGTGATAAAGTATGGCTATGTTTGTGGATCCATATATTTATGCAAGCTTGATGTAGTGAATATTATGTGTTTTGCAAGTTATATGCCTTATGTCATGCAAGTTTCATAATATGTAATCATGATATTTTTATGCAAGTTGTTTCATGATGTTTATGATGCAAAACACTAAGTGAATATGGATCCATTATGCAAACATGTTATGCAAGTATGTGAGTACTTATGCAAGTCATGTATATGCTTATATGCATGTTTAACATCTTATGCAAGTATATGAATGTTTATGCAAGTTATGTATATGTTGAAATGCAAGTTTAACATAATATGCAAGCCTATGCAAGTATGTGAATGTTTATGCAAGTTATGTATATGTTGAAATGCAAGTTTAACATAATATGCAAGCCTATGCAAGTATGTGAATGTTTATGCAAGTTATGTATATGTTGAAATGCAAGTTTAACATAATATGCAAGCCTATGCAAGTATGTGAATGTTTATGCAAGTTATGTATATGTTGAAATGCAAGTTTAACATAATATGCAAGCCTACGCAAGTATGTGAATGTTTATGCAAGTTATGTATATGTTGAAATGCAAGTTTAACATGATATGCAAGCTTATGCAAGTATATGAATGCTTATGCAAGTATGTGAGTGCTTATGCAAGTTAAGTATATGCTAAAAATGCAAGTTCTACATGTTATGCAAATCACATGTATGATGATATGTAAGTTCATATGCAACATGTTATGCAAATCACATGTTTGATGATATGTAAGTTCATATGCAACATGTTATGTAAGACACATGTTTGATAATATGCAAGTTTGGGTTGAATATAGTTGGGTTAATACATGCTCATATATGCAAGTTGACATCCTCTTAACCCATGATAAAGTTATATGCTAAACCCATGTTATGTGTGGTAAATCTTCCCTTTATTATGTTATGTCATAATGACGATTTACGTGGGGAACGATGGGGTTAATTAATATGTTAATTAAAAGTATGTTGAAATGGGTATGATTAAGCATACCATAAAAAATTAATTAACATAAGTGGGAATTTACCTATTGAGTTAGGTCTACCCCATGGGAATTTACCTATTGAGTTAGGTCTACCCATGTTATGAATAAATTGATATTAATTAGGGATAATTAATATGGGGGTGATTAATTAGGTGTAATTAATCGACTAAGACACGAGGTTAGGCTCTGTTATGACGTAAGACTGCCCGGACCCTACCGGCTTAACCAGGCGGTCATAACAGCCAGTCTAATGTGAGAGGTCTTAGGCACAAATTAAATACGTGATTAAAGTAAAGACACGAGGTTAGACTCTGTTATGACGTAAGACTGCCCGGACCCTACCGGCTTAACCAGGCGGTCATAACAGCCAGTCTAATGTGGGAGGTCTTTATGGGAGATCACGGTCTTAATTAATTAAGAAACACTTAACCATATTAGCATGTAGTGGGACATGAGGGGTTAAGTGGGTGCCTTGGGTGGCATGTAGTAACTAGTGGGGGTGCCTTGGGTGGCATGAGAAAACTAGTGGGTTGCCTTGGGTGGCAATAGAAAATACGATTAGAATACTTAACCAGAGTGGAACATGTAACTAAACATGATTAAAGGGTTAAGTAAGTGCCTTGGGTGGCATGGGGGAATCAAGTAAGTGCCTTGGGTGGCATGCGGAAATCTAGTGGGTGCCTTAAGTGGCAATTGTAATATAATTGGATGACTTAACCAAACCTTAACATGTAAGGGGGCATGATTATAAAAAGGGGTTAAGTGGAATGCACTAGATAAAATGACAAGCTTAAGTAGTAGCTTGTGGGGGCCCGTTTCAACCAATATCCCAAACGTATCTTTGTGGGCTCGACCCATGTCGAGTGACGGGACACGCATATTGGGCTTGATTATAAGAGGCCAAAACGGGGTAGCGGTGGCAACGCAAGTCCAACGGGTTTCATATGCGTGTGTGGGCCCGGGCTGGTAGATAAGCCATTGTTGCATCGTGTAGATATAAAGCCGTGCACCGTTGATAGTATTGGGTAGCCACTTTAGGGGAGTGATACACCCCACTGTGGGACCAGCACGGGTATCTACGTTAGGGAGCCGATCGCTTGGGGTAGTGGGGTACACCTAGTAGAGATAGGGGCAGACGACACCTATGTAGTCAACTAGGGTACGGGAAACTACTGGTTATATCTATCTTTGATATCCTTGGGTGGGATCAACCTTTGAGTAGGAGTGACTGGTGTGGTGCAGTTAGTAATTATCCTTGGGTGGGTAGATGCGTCTTTACGGTTATCTTAGTTCGTCCTGTGTTCGTGGGCAACTTAGTGTAGTCATTATCCCCAAAGATACCATACCGAGTTCATATCATACCCTAATTACTTTAATAATTGTATTATTAAGGAGATAGGGTTCACTCAGGCTTATGTCTGACCCCCGTTGTTTTTACCTTTTTCCTTCAGGTCCTCAGGTTGGGCCTAGTGCTAGTGGGCTTTGATCAGTTTGCTTTATCTATCTCTTGGAGCTTGGACCGTAGATGTAGAGCTCAGCTTATCTTATCTTTTCTGTTATGGCTATTTGTTATGAGTAGTGGGATTATGTACTTATTTTATTCAGGATGGATATTTTGTACTTGACTCTTGTTATGGTTTTATGATGTAACCAAACATGTTTTACTTTCCACTGCTATGAGATGATGTTTTAAATTTTCAAGTATTACATTATATCTGTCTTGTTGTAATTTTACTGTTCTATACTCACTAAAAATACTCCACCGATGCTATGGCATTCCCTTAGTGAGTGACTATAGCGGGTGTGGGGTGTTACAACTCCAAACTGCAGCAACTACACTCCACATTCCTACAAACCCGGAGCAGTTACAACCCACTATCCCACGTAGCTTATGTGCTGCATGCGCCCTAGAGCATTCAAATCTGAGATTCGTGGGATGGTGAGACACCCCACGTCCGTTGATGTCACTCACAAAGGGAATGCATTAAGTTTCATGAAGCGTTATAGTAAACAAAACAGAAATATTACAAGACAGACATATAAAATAACAGGTGAAACAAAACTTTATTTATCATAAGATACCGTGGTCCAAAAACATCACATGTCTGAAATACAGAAGCCCATTACAACCTAAAAGCTACTGTCTTGTACTTCAAAATATCAGAGTACATAAAAGAAATAAAATTCCCCGAAAACAAAATATAGCCATAGCAACAAGGATAGGAGCTTAAGCCATACATCTCAGCAACTCCCGTAAAAGTAAGCAGAATCACGGTCAAGCCTAAGTGTTCCCGCCCTGAGAACCAGGGAGGCGAGGAACAGAGGAAAGAAGAGGAAACAAAAAGGGTCCGACATAAAGTCTAGCGAGTCCAGTTACTTTTAGCAAGTAAATAAATAAAAGTAGCATGTCAGACATATAAAGTGGATAAGAGAGAGATAACTACATAAAAGGAAGATATGACAAGGTAAACAGGATAGGGTGTATACGCTTCTTATGATTACTCTGCATTATTACTAGTATATCCAGAATGAGATGATCCCTTCCACCATAAGGTGGCAGACTTAGGCATACGTCCAAGTGTACCCTAACTACTACCTAATCGATCGGCTCCCTAATCCACGTAGATACTATGTGCCGGCTCCACCTTGGATGTATCACATCCTAAAGTGGCAACCCTCTGCTGATATGCACAACCCCATATTTACAGGTGTCACGGTCGTGTTATCCTCCTCTGCCCGGCTCATGCACGCACAAGTACCGGTCGGTTTGCGCCGCCCGCACAGTCCTCCACGTTTGGATCACTTACAATCGGTCCAGTAAGCGTGCCCCTTCTCCGATCTAGTTTGGAGTACCCTGCCCGGTGCCTACTCCGAGTTACTGAATGAAACGGGTCCCACACAATAAGATACAAGCTCTCCCCTTGTCTTGTATCCCCCACTAGGTTTTCCATAGGTTATACTTACCCTAAAAGTTGTCTTTAATTATATTACCCCAATCTTTCTACCATTTATGCTTACCATTAGGTCTTTAATTACATAACCTTTTCGGGTTAAGTTTGTGGGCCTGTATGTAAATATTTCCCACCCCCTCAGATTTGCTTAACCCACCAACTGTCCAACTACAATCCCTGTGGATTAGATTAGGTTAAGTATTACAATTTATTACCATGTCCATTTATGGTTATAATGGGCTAGACCGCCCACATTTGGCCTATAACTTGTGGAAGATGGATATGCCGGTCGGGTCCGGGCAGACTTCTTCCACAAGTTGGGCCTAACCTCGTGTCTTAGCCCGATTCGTATTTGTTCCCTTAGACCTCTCACATTAGGTTCAACATTAGTGGTTGCTGGATATGCAGTCGGGTCCGGGCATACTTCCCCCACTAATGCAACCTAACCTCGTGTCATAAGTGCAATTACAATTTCTAATTGTAATCTTAGACATTTCATTATTATCCAAATTTTCACCTATGTCCTTATAGGATATAGGTTCCATGCCCCTTTTTCCCCAATTTTGTACAAAGTGAATTACATGTCCATATTTATAACCATTAACCAAGTTATGCCAATTCTATTATTTTCCCTCGTTCCCTCACTAACACATTCGTATATATTTGGCAGCATCTTGGCTAGAAAGTATCCTAGCCATAAACAATAAAAGGGAAAGGTGATGGGAAAAATGACAATAGTGATCATTCTAACAAAAGTGACATAAACATATATACAGGCATAGACATGTAATTGGCATAATAATAAGGTGGACATAAAAACAGATCTAGTGGAAAGGGTAATGATAAAACTAGATCTAACATACTTAGGATGAATAGATCCAAATAAGAATTCATATGTCTAATAATAACATATATCTATTAATCACACCATGATGATCTTGATCTAAACAAAGGTTTAATTGTCCAGATAATGATAATCCCAAATTAACAACAAACTTAGAAAAAGGGTAAGATCCACATAGGTGACATGATTAATTAACCACAAAAGAATTAGATCTATAAAATATATCTTGCATGATAAGGTCTTGGCTTATAGATTCACAAATTATGATAGATCCAATATGATTCAGTAACATGCATGTATATTTCTAAATCACGGTCATATCACAAATTACTTTTAATCATTTAAATCTAAAAGTAACTAACTCACAGTGTTTGGATTAAATGAAAAGGTAGAAAATAGCAAAGGTTAGATCTACACTTGAATCTCTAAGTTTGAATTGCAAAGTTGATTGTTGCTGAAGAAAAAGGTTCTGTTCGGATCAGGCACCAGCAGCATTTGGCCTCCATTGATCTCCAATGAAGAAAACAAGAGAAATGATCATGTTTTATAGCTGCCAGCCCCTGAAACCGAATTCGACACGTCAGCCCTAGGGGGTCGACCCACCCTTTAGGAGGTCGACCCTGGTGTCGACACCCCATTTGGGGAGTCGACAACCCCTTAAGTGTCGACTCCCTTTGGCGAGAATTTTTCTGCTTACCCCGAATTTTTGAAATTTGAACTTTCTGGACCCGATTTTGAATTCTTATATATATATATATATCTTACGCATAAATAAACTTCAAACCCTCATAACATTTTCATACTGTGTCCGTTTTATGAAAACCAAATGTCTATCTTGACCAGAGTTTTGAGACGAGCACAATAGCGCAATATGTTTCCCTTAATTCCGAATATTAAATTAATTATTATTTAGTTTATCCTCTTTTAGTGTTGTTAAAAATATGAGGTGTTACATTCTCCCTTAATCAAAGGATTTTGTCCCCGAAATCTTCAAGTTAAGAAGAATGCATATCATGCCATCCATCGTTCATCTATCATCCCTCAATCTCTGGCATCCATTGACCTTAAAGACTTCTAATGCTCATATGAATATATGCAAAGGTGTGTGTATATGTCCCAATACTAGTATGAAGATCAGGCGGTCTACTGATTCAGTTAACCCCCTTAATGCAATGTATGTTAGTGCCATTTATCCATTATATATATGCAAATAATCCTATTATAACATGTGAGTTCTATATGTGGGCACACTCATTCGTCAAAATGCAACATCCATATGCTAATACATCCATTTTCGTCTATAAAAGAAAAGAAAATGTACACACATCCATATGCAGTATGAGAGTGATTGAGCCGATCTAGTGCTTAATGTGTGTGTATATGCATCCAATAGCAGCCACTAGCAAACACTTGCATCCATGGAACATAATATGTCTCAAACACATGTTTACATCCATAGGATTCCTATCTAAAGTTCAAACATTCTATGGAAAGGATATATTCAAATGACAGAAACAAGCGCAGATAAAATTTTGGAAAAGGAGTTAAGAACATACCCTCGAAAAGAAAAGGGTACGAAGACTGAATCTTGTCTTCGGTCTCCCAAGTCGCATCCTCTGGGTTATCTCCCTATTGAAACTTTATCAGCTTGATCTCCTTATTGCGTAGCTTCTTAACTTCTGATCCAAGAATACGGGTAGGAACTCGTCGAACTGTTGCCTCCAGTTCCACTTCTACTTCCTCTAATATACTTAGCTCAACAACTTCCGCGGTGTCATGCAAGCACATCCATATATGAGAAATGTGGAAAACATCATGAATGCTGGATAAATTTTCTGGGAGCTTTACTCTATAGGCCATTTGGCCAATCCTTTCGGTTATGGGAAATGGTCCCACAAATCTGGGTGCCAACTTCCCTAAAGATCCGAAGCGAACCACATTCCTCAGAGGTGACACTGTAATAAAAACTAAGTCTCCCACTTCAAATTCGCTGTCAGACCTTCCCTTGTCTGCGTAGGATTTCTTCCTATCTTGGGCTGTCTTCATCCGCCGTCCAATAAGGTTATTCTTCTCGGATGTTTCTCTAACCATATCTGGTACAAGTAATGACCTTTCTGTAGATTCCCACCAACAAGTTGGTGATCTACAGGGTCGTCCGTACAATACTTAGAAGGGTGCCATGCCGAAGCTGGCTTGATAGCTGTTGTTATAGGCAAACTCCGCTAAAGGAAGGTGCTCTTCCCATGTCCCTCCAAAGTCTAGGATACACATTCTTAAAAGATCCTCAAGAATTCTGTTCACCCTCTCCATCTGTCCATCAGTCTAAGGATGATAAGCGATGCTCAAACACAACTGTGTACCTAAAGCTTCTTTCAAGATCCTCCAAAATTCACCAGTAAAGATGGGGTCACGATCTCTTATGATGATGGAAGCTACTCCATGAAGACGAACTATCTCAGGAACATAAATTGCTGCCAACCATGATGTCGTCCTCTTAATTTTGACTGGAATGAAATGAGCGCTCTTAGTCAATCTATCCACTACCACCCAAATACTGGTGTTGCCTTTCTTTGATCTAGGCAACCCGTCTATGAAGCCCATGGAGATGCTCTTCCATTTCCACTATGGAACCTCTAAAGGATGAAGTAAACCACTGGGCTTCTTTTGCTCAGCTTTATCTTGCAGGAAAACTAAACATTGAGAAACAAATTCCGCCACATCTTTCTTCATCCCAACCTAAAAGAAAACCCTTTTCATGTATCTATACATCCTGTGACCGCATGGATGAATAGTCATTTTAGAATGGTAGGCTTCTTCTAGGACTTCTTTATCAAACTTCCAGTTTGAGGAACACAAAGCCTTCCATCTCATCGCAACCACCCCTTTTCGTCTATGTTATATCGACTGAGGTGACTAGAAGTCTCCCCTTTTTTGAGCTTATCCATGATGTCTGAAATCTATGGGTCACCTTGCTATGAGGCTCCTATCTGACCCATAAGAGTTGGTCGTATATCTGGTGATGCAAAAAAATTAGGCAAAATATCGATGGGGAGTATAAAGTCAAAGGTTGATATGAACTACAAGATCTTCTTATCCACAAATAGTGGACTTAATGCCATCCGCTGCCTACTTAGTGCGTCAGCCACCGCATTACCCTTGCCAGGGGTATATGTGATTTCAAAATCATAAGAAGCTAAGAACTCCATCCACCTTTGTTGCCTTAAATTAAGATCCTTCTGTGAGAACGGATATCTGAGAGATTTATGATCAGTGTATAACTTGAAATTCTCTCCAAGTAAATAATGGTGCCATGTCTTTAGCGCGAATACTATGGCCACTAGTTCTAGATTATGGGTGGGGTAGTTCTTCTCATGAACCCTCAACTGTCTACCCCCATAACACACTACCTTTCCTTCTTGCATCAGAACCGCACCAAGGCTTATACCACAAGCATTAGTGTAAACGGTAAACATTTTACTTCCATCAGGAAAGATGAAGACTGGCGCTGTTATCAGAGCCCACTTCAGTCATTGGAAAGCAACATCACAATCTATATCCCATGAAAATGCCAAATTCTTCTTCGTCAGCTTGGTGAGAGGAGATGATATCTTTGCGAAGTCCTTAATGAACTTCCTGTAAAAACCTGCCAATACAAGAAAGCTCCTCACCTCTATTGCACTTTTTGGAATCTTCCCGTCCTGTACTGCAACTATCTTTGCAGGATCTACCACTATCCATTCTTTGGAGATTGCATGCCCTAAAAATCTCACCTCCTTTCTCCAGAAATGTCATTTGGAGAACTTTGCCTTAAGCTGATGGTCATTGAGAGTTTTCAAAACTTCTCTCAAATGCTGGGCGTGCTCTTCTTCGCTCTTGGAGAAGATCAAAATATCATCAACAAAGACTATGACAAATTTATTTAGGAACTCCCGAAACACCCTACTCATTAGATCGACAAAATAGGCAGGTGCATTCGCCAGCCCAAAAGGCAAAACTAACCATTCAAAGAAACCATCCGGAGTCCTAAAAGCAGTCTTGTTTATACTTTCCTCAGTTACCCTCAACTGATTAAACCACGTGGCCAAGTCTAATTGAGGGAATACCGAGGCCCCGACAAGCTGGTCAAACAAGTCGTCTATCCTCGAAAGTGGGTGCCTATTCTTCTTTATGAGTTTGTTCAATTCTCTATTGTCCGCACACAAATGAAGCGATCCATCTGCCTCAGTTGCGAATACAACTAGAGAACCCCATTCAGATATGCTTCCTCTGATAAATCATTTCTCAAGTGGCTCCCCTACTTGCTTACTCAGCTCCCTCCTTTCCCTTGGAGCCATATGGCGTAGTGGTAATGCAACTAGCTTTGCATTGTCCACCTGGTATATGTGAAAATCGATCTCGCGCCTCGGAGGTAAACCCCGTACCTCACCAAAAACATCAGAATAATCTCGGACTACTGGAACAAATTGTAGATCATCGATAGATGCATCAAGAGACTCTAGGAAACTAAGCATAATCGATCCTTTTGGGTCACAAGAAATCTTGATGGCCCTCCCATGACAAGTCAGGAGCCTAACAACCCTCTTCTCACAATCCGGAATGGCACCATACATGGTAAGTCAATCCATTCCTAGAGTCAACCCATAGCCCATAAACCCGAGCACATATGCGCTGCACTTAAACTCGATGCCTAACAAAGATATTTTCAAACCCCGACAAATCATAGATAAATGAGCCAAACCACCAATGGCGTTTGAGACAACAACGGGATCCACTACCATACTAGTAATTAAGTGCAGAGATTCAACCACAGAACTAGATATAAATGAATGTGAAGCACCAGAATCGAAAAATGTTCTAATAGGATGGTTTGGAAGAGAAATTAAACCTTCAACAGAAATTTTTCTACCTCTATCTGGAGCACTAGGCGCGAGAGCATGCACCTTCCCTCCAGAAGTTCCTGTCCTTTGACCTTGTCCCTGTGATCTCTTTTTCTTCGGGCACTCCCTAGCAAAGTGTCTGACTTCTCCACAATTGAAGCAAGTGTTCTTCCTTCTTTTACAGTCTTTGACCAAGTGACCCTCTTTCCCACAACTGTGACATTTCCTCTTATCCTCGGCCTTGGCATTCTTTCCACCTTTCTTCTGCTATTGTTGTTGCTATTGCCCCTTCTTTGGCCACACCTTCTTACTTTGCGTTGTTTCCTTAGCTTTAACCTCCTTCTTTTCCCCTTTCTCTTCCTCATACATCATGTCCATATCAACAAGTCTTTCAAAGGTGGCTCCCATTGGGATATGGGACATAGCTAACCCATGAAGGGGTTCATTTAACCCTTTAACAAACTGCAAAGCCCTCTTATGCGGCGTGTCTATTAGTTCCATTTCCAGTCCAAATCTTACCAGCTGGTTAAATTTGTTTGCATACTCTTTAACCGTCAAGTTCCCTTGTTTGAGTGCTAAGAACCTCTCCATCTGCATGCTCTTATAAACTTGGGAAAGGAATTTCATCTCAAACCTCTATCTAAAGTCATCCCAAGTTTCCACCGGACGGGCTTCTTGGGTTACCTCCCACAAAAATGAAGCTTCATCCTTCAATAGCCAAGCAGCTAACTAAATCTTTCTTCGATCCTCTACATCAAAGATAACAAACAAGTCCTCGGTCTCCTTGAGCCAGTTCCTTACCTCCACAAACGTCTCGGTTCCATGGAATGGCTTCCCTCCCATAGCACGAAAATCTTTCCAGATCTTTGAGAAATTGTCTGCACATGGAGGAGGAGGAGGAGCAACGGTTGCCACTGGGGGAGGAACGTTTCCTTGGCGTTCGGCACGTGTCGTGGCCTCCAGATACCTACGGAACCATCCTGGTATCGTAACGCCTTCTGGAATGTTGGGTTCCCCAGACATCTTGAAAAAGAAAAGGAAAGAGATCCAGATAGGGGATCGAAAGATATTACTTATTGCTTTTTGGGGAATGTTTTCCAAAACAGACTTTCATTTTGAAAATGCTTTTTTTAAAACATTTTTTTTTGAAAATAGCTTTCAAAAACTTTTATCTAATCTGGTAACCTTCAACTCTGATACCAAGTGAAACACTCCACATCCGTTAATGTCACTCACAAAGGGAATGTGTTACGTTTCATGAAGTGCTATAGTAAATAGAACAGAAATATTACAAGACAAACATATAAAATAACTGTGGAATAAAAACTTTATTTATCATAAGATACCGTGGTCCAAAAACATCACATGTCTGAAGTACAAAGGCCAATTACAACATAAAATCTACTGTCGTGTAGTTCAAAAATATCAGAGTACATAAAAGAAATAAAATTCCCCAAAAACAAAATATTGCCATAGGAACAAGGATAGGAGCTTGGTCCATACATCTCAGCAGCTCCGGCAAAAGTAAGCAGAATCACAGTCAAGCCTGAGTGTTCCTGCCCTAAGAACCCGAAGGGGGGAGGGAATGGAAGAAAGAAGAGGAAAAAAAGGGTCAGACATAAAGTCTGGAGAGTCCAATTACATTTAGCAAGTAAATAAATAAAAGTAGAACGATAAGCATATAAAGTGGATAAGAGAGAGATAGCTACATAAAAGGAAGGTATGACAAGGTAAATAGGATAGGGTGTATGTGCTTCTAAAGATTACTCTGCACTATTACTAGTATATCCAAAATGAGATGATCCCTTCCACTATAAGGTGGTAGACTTAGGCATACGTCCAAGTATACCCTAACTACTACCCTAATCGATCGGCTCCATAATCCGCGTAGATACTATGTGCCGGCCCCACCGTAGGATGCATCATGTCCTAAAGTGGCAACCCTCTACTAATATGCACAGCCCCATATCTACAGGTGTCATGGTCGTATTATCCTCATCTGCCTGGTTCATGCACACACATGGCCCGGTCGGTTTGCGCCGCCCACACCGTCCTCCACATTTGGATCTCTTACAACCTATCCAGTAAGCGTGCCCCTTCTCCGACCTAGTTCGGAGTACCCTGCCTGGCATCTACTCTGGGTTACAGACTCAAATAGGTCCCACACAATATGATACAAGCTCTCCCCCTTGTCTTGTATACCCTACAAGATTTTCCATAGGTTGTACTTACCCTAAAAGGTGTCTTTAATTATATAACCCCCTCAGATTTGCTTAACCCACCCACTGTCCAGCCAATTTTACTTAACCCTAACTTTAGTTCATAATCATACAATCCCTATGGATTAGATTGGGCTAAGTAGTCCAATTTATTACCATGTCCATTTATGGTTTATAATGGGCTGGACCTCCCACATTAGGCCTACAACTTGTGGATGCTGGATATGCCGGTCGGGTCCGGGAAGATTTCTTCCACATATTGGGCTTAACCTCGTGTCTTAGCCCAATTCTATTTGTGCACTTAGACCTCTCACATTAGGTTCAACGTTAGTGGTTGCTGGATATGTCGGTCGGGTCTGGCCAGACTTCCACCACTAATGCAAACTAACCTCGTGTCATAAGTTCAATTACAATTTCTAATTGTAATCTTAGACATTTTGTTATTATCCAAATTCTCACCGATGTCGTTACAGGTTATAGATTCCATGCCCTTTTTCCCCTAATTTTGTACAATGTGAATTATATGTCCATATTTATATCCATTAACCAAGTTATGCCAATTCTAATATTTCCCCCCGTTCCGTCACTAACGCATTCGTATACATTTTGTGGCATCTAGGCTAGAAAGTAGCCTAGCCATAAACAATAAAAGGGAAAGGTGATGGGAAAAATGATAATAGTGATCATTCTAACAAAAGTGACATAAACATATATACTGGCACAGACGTATAACTGGCATAATAATAAGGTGGACATAAAAATAGATCTAGTGAAAAGGGTAATGACAAAACTAGATCTAACATACTTAGGATGAACAGATCCAAATAAGAATTCATATGTCCAATGATGACAGATCTCTATTAATCGCAACACAAATATCTAGATCTAAACAAAGGTTTAATTGTCCAGATAATGATAATCCCGAATTAACCACAAACTTAGAAAAAGGGTAAGATCCACATAGGTGACATGATTAACTAACCACAAAAGAATTAGATCTATAAAATAGATCTAGATGATAAGGTCTAGGCTTATAGATTCACAAATTATGATAGATCCAATCGATCTTGCGTGTATACAAACTTTAAATCCTCATAACTTCTTCGTACGGTGTCCGTTTTATGCAAACCAAATATCTATCTTGACCAGAATTTTGAGACAGTCAGAATGGCATAGTCCATTTCCCATAATTATGAATATTAAATTAATTATTATTTAATTTATCCTCTTTTAGTGTTGTTAAAAATATGGGGTGTTGCAAATGGGCCCCAAGTGGCACCCGAACCGAATGGACTTTCAGCCAGAATTACACCACAACTCTCCATTTTAAAAGATCTTTTAGCCATTTATCTACTCCAACCGTATCACCAACAAATTTCCTCTATCATTTCAGATTGTATTTAGAACTTTGAGTATGATTCTATGAAATTAAGAGAAATTGCTGATTTTACTAGTGAGATTGAGTGGATATCATTGTTGTGCTTGTATTTACTTCATCAATCAGAGAAGTACAAAGTGGACGTAGTCTTGTTAACATCGAACCATTATAAATCTTATGTTCTTGTTGCTTTTTTATTTCATTTTCTTTAGAATTATTGTTCATTTTGTTGTTAGTACCACTTTTTGGTCTAACACTTTGGTGCTTTCACTAAGAAAGTTGAATTCTCAGCATTTCGGATTATCGTTCTACTCTTTGGATTCTCAAGTCCAAAGAAGTTAGTCCGCTTTTTCCACTATTTCTGAAGTTCTTGTTGATTTTGAAAGAATCAAACTTCATGTCTCAAAGAAAAGGAAAGGAATCGCAAGTTTCTCGGCGAAATAAGGCGAGTGACAATCAGCAGGCAATGAGTGTCAGCAGATCACAGAGGCATGGTTCATGACCGAACCAAACCAGAGGATACGCACCGACCCGAATTGTCCATGGTGCACCGAACCTAACCGAAAACCCTACCGAAACCAATGCTTCTACCCTGAACCAACCCGGTGGCACAACTATCATTTCCTCAGAACCGACAACGTTTGAGGATGGTACTTCTGCTCGAGCTAATACAAATGCGCCAATGTCGGCCATGAAAACAAATGATCAACCCTCTAATTCTACACATGTCTCATACATTGGTTTCTCATGCCAACTCGATATGCTGGATTAAAATAATGATACCTTGGAGGTCTAGGGACGTGAAAGCGTTGTTATGCGAGAGAACATAAAAGACATGAGTGGGAAAATAGACGAGCTACACAGGCAGAGAACACCATCCCAAACTCATCGTCTCACTGTAGACCATTCATCTTCTTCGGAGGAAAGGCACATGCCAGAGAAGGCCATATGAGAGACCCGAGAACCTCGAGAAATTAGGATTTGGATCATTAGGATCTCACGAAGATTTGGCTTGCGTATAAGGACCCGATGAACCGAGCCTGAGAGAGCCAATGTTGTTGCCAATGCGGGGATCTCATGTCTGTAAAAACCCGTAACTTCCCCGTAAAGGAAAGCGTCGGATAGTTCGAGAACAAGCCACAACAGAACACATACAGAAGAACATTTCATTGTATATTACAACAATGCATCAAAATACAAGAATATACAGAGTATAAACAAATAAATATTACACAGAAATATCAGAGATTTAAATTACATTTAAATACATAGCAGCAGAAAATAATACAATACACAACTAGAAGAGATATACGGATACAAAGCTTTCCGGATATCGTTCCAGCTGTAAACCAGGATCCTGTGAATATAAATCTGCAAAACCAAAACTACTAGCTGCCCATGTCAAAATAGGGGCACCCAGAGTTTAGGTTAAAACAATAAACTCCAGGTCAGTCATGGGACTGGTGTGAGAACTAAAACAGTTAATCTTTATTTTAAAAGTTAGGTAAATCAAGGGACCACGCCGTATAACACGGAACGGGTTTCCTCCCAAGAATACCAGTGCATAAAACAAACAGCGCAATGCTAAATAAAGAAAAATGAAGCTATTATAAGACCCAGGTCCCATCACACAATGCAACGCAGCCGAGGATAGGGTTTTTACCTTATAATAGCCAAGAATGCTAGATACGTTTAAAACAAATCATTTGATACTGTAATAAGTGCATAGTGTATAAAACAACTTCAAATCATAAGTATCAATCATAGGCGGCATGAGCGTCCCATGCCACTATGTCGCCATATATAGGTTTACAAATAAAACCGCAAATGTCATGTAATTGGAAATTGGATTTCCGTCTATGAACCGAGGCAAAAGATAGTCCTCAACCGATTCGTGACTCTCTAGCCCGAGCCACAGGTCAGAGCTCGAGTGACCTTGGAGCGACAGGGCCGGTCCACCGATGTGGATTAAACTTAAACCCTGAACATGCGTTCCCCCGCCCTATGGGGCGTAAATGAGCCAACCAAATGACTCCATCGGTTCGAGAACGACCGATCAATCCGAGGCGCCTCGCAACAGAAACAACCACATAAGTCAAACTCGTCAGGGCGTGTAAAACCACTGACGCCACTTCTAACTAGAAAGAAACGCATGCCCTCCCTGGGGTCCGTCTCCCGTTTTTGGTTCATACCGGGTGTGAAACTCGCGAAGTAAACGTTACACAAAGCTACGCCACAAAGGCCGTGCTTTGATCATCACCACAAGACTTTGCTTTACAATAGAAGCCTCGATCAATTGCCACTTAGGCATGCCACACATGCAATTCACTCCATGCGTTTGATATCCATCAATATATAACCCTAGAGCTCGTACGTCTCAGAGAAGGGCGTTAAGCAGGAGAATAAATTCTCCGCCGCCAAACAGATATATATTTAATAGAGATCAATCACACGGACTAAAATCCAATGTCAGACACACAGTCCATTTAAAAGTCCGTTCTGGGTCTGAACGAAACCGGAGGCACCTAGTACCCCGCATATCCATCGATCTCCAAGTACGTCTGGACGATCACCAACTGTTTCCATCTTCTTGGGTGTACATCCCAATCAAGATCATCAGTAATCACCCAAACGACGTGAAGACTTCCGGTCTTCGACCATCGTCTTCATCTTCGACTTATCGTCGTATCAGTTATTCAGAATGGGATAAACCCGGTCTTCCCGAATAACTCGCGTATATTTTAAATAAGTGCTACACAAACACAACATACGCCTCATTCCAATTCATCAGTCACTAACCGTAAATTAATCAAGAGAATAATTCCCCAAATATTAAACCCGAAGGCCGAAACCAACATCAGATCAATTTCCAGAAAACCATTCTGCTTAGCTAACCGACAGTTAGTTTCTGATTTCACATTCATAGGGAAAGGTTCCCATTAATTTTATTCAAGATAAATTTCTTGAATTTATTCTTTAATCTATTTTTGAATATCAATTCAAAACTAGTCGGGATTAGCGAACCTTACCGACGTAATCATTTGTTTTAATTTCCCAATCCCAACCTATTCATCCCATGAAGTAAAACTAGTAATACTTCATATCTAACACCACGGTGTTATCGGTAAATTCAATTACCATTTCACGTTCAAATCTAATTAAAGATTTAACTATCGCCTGGAGCAAAACTGGTGGTACTCCATTTTCGATCTTTTCAATCTAATTAAAGATTCATTAAAACTCCACTTAGTTTTAATCTTCGACTGGGTTAAAGAATCAATGTCATTTAAAACACGGTTCACGATAAACCCAAAATCACATTCCATTAATTATCGGGTTAAAGAACGAGTGTTATTTAGAACACTGTTCACGATAAACCCAAAAATCAATATCAATTCAATTTCAATTAAATATTATTTAATTGGTACACTTCATTAAATCTAAATAAAAAGATTTAATCTTTTCTCAACTGGGTTCAAGAACAGTGTTAGTGAAGACACCATTCACGACAAACCCAAATCACATTTGATATTCAATACAAGGCTCTGAATAGAAAATATACCGGCTTATATTCAATATCAAATTCTACGATTAACAAATGTAGTATTGGAAATAACGATATAAATATATATCTTTCAAATTTCCATAACAACATCTGTATAATCACGAATTCCAACATCGAATTATTCCGAAGACAATTTCGATTCAAATCCACTCCAATGCAATCATTGGAAATTCTGGTTATTTTTAAACCCCTTTTCAAATTCAATCTATTTATTTAAAAATAAATAGAATTATAATCCTAGTTCAAAACTAGTTCATTTCGATAAAAATTTATTTTTATCCTTTCAAATATGGAGTTTTTCATCCTAATTTTTCCCAAATCATTTCTTATGATTTTACACAAATTATTATTATTTTTAATAATTTTATCAAGGCCTGTACAGTCGATTTCCATCAACGGCCATCGAACTGCACTTATAGCGACCTTTTCCAAATTTGATTTGGACATAATTCCAAATCCAACCGTTAGATTTCTAATTTCTAATATTCGTTAGAAATCTCTTTTCGATACGAACCCAACGGTTCCGGTTTTAGGAGAATCCGACGGTCGGATCT
The DNA here is from genome assembly GCA_030737875.1 of Allium sativum. Lineage (NCBI taxonomy): Eukaryota > Viridiplantae > Streptophyta > Magnoliopsida > Asparagales > Amaryllidaceae > Allium > Allium sativum. The sequence goes on along the minus strand of CM060913.1, from coordinate 703,395,495 downwards.
CCCGTAATGTCCGTTTGAAATAAATGGTTGAAATTCACGAACTGTCGCGGCGCGGCGCATTCTATTCAGGCCATTATATTATATATATAATATATATTTCGTCGATTTCTATTTAAAACGAATTATATAAATAGTTTTAAATTCGTTTCAAAAGCAATTTCAACTTCCTTTTCAATTCAAATTAAAATTGAATTCTTCTTTATAAATTCGTTTTAAAATTTATTTCTATTCAATTCAAGTTTCAATTCAATTTGAATTCATTTCAATTCAATTTGAATTCATTTCAATTCGCTTTCAATTCATTTCGAAATCGTTTTTCAATTCAATTCATTTCGAAATCATTTTCAATTCAATTCATTTCAAAATCGTTTTCAATTCAATTCATTTCGAAATCGTTTTCAATTCAATTCATTTCGAAATCGTTTTCAATTCATTTCGAAATCGTTTTCAATTCATTTCATTTCGAAATTGTTTTCAATTCATTTCATTTCGAAATATTCGATTTCAATTCATCTCATTTCGAAATATTCGATTTCAAAATTACTTTTCGATATTCATTTCAAAATGAATAAAATCGATATAAATATCGTTCACGTCAAAATGACGTCAATCTAATCAACACGGCTTCATAAATTTCTATTTTCAAATATTCTATTTCAAATATTTCTTTTTCAAAATAGTTGTTATTATCAAAATATTTCGTTCAACACATGACCAATCTCAATGGATGAGTACTGTCAACACATGAACCTTTATTTTATATTGATAAAGATGTAAATTTTATTACTAAAATATTTTGTTCAACACATGACCAATCTCAATGGATGAGTACTGTCAACACATGAACCTTTATTTTATATTGATAAAGATGTAAATTTTATTACTAAAATATTTTGTTCAACACATGACCAATCTCAATGGATGAGTACTGTCAACACATGAACCTTTATTTTATATTGATAAAGATGTAAATTTTATTAATAAAATATTTTGTTCAACACATGACCAATCTCAATGGATGAGTACTGTCAACACATGAACCTTTATTTTATATTGATAAAGATGTAAATTTTATTACTAAAATATTTTGTTCAACACATGACCAATCTCAATGGATAAGTACTGTCAACACATGAACCTTTGTTTTATATTGATAAAGATGTAAATTTTATTACTAAAATATTTTGTTCAACACATGACCAATCTCAATGGATGAGTACTATCAACACATGAACCTTTATTTTATATTATTCTTTATTTTCTAAATTGGAATGAGGCCCAATCAATTACCATATAAAGTTAATCATATGGATTTTCACTCATCACACGCACATAATAGCATTGAAAAATAATCAACCGTCAACCAAAGTGCACTACACTGTATAAGCATCAAATATAGATATCTAACGCTTATAACAGCCTGTCAATCAATCGATCGACATATTTAATCAATCAGGATGAGTGAACTTCAAATTTCATCCCAACACCCGTGTGGGGTTTCAAACAACCAAACACAGATTTTATTTGTGCAGTTGGGCGATGTGTAAAATTTATCGACCCAATCAATGTCCTTCAAATAGGTGTACATAAACAAACCATCTGGTTTGTAAATGAATATTTATTTATTCACATTCACGTTAAAAATTATATTTTTAACGATAAAACATTTTATTCCAACTTATGAATTTCTATTCAGTTCATTCTTTAAATAAAATGATATTCTTATTTATCTAACTTATTTATGAAAATTTCGGCGGCATAACGGCACGATACTAGAAACGGGACGAGGCCTAGCCTTATCCCCGGTCTAGTGAAGGCCCACGCCATTCACACATCAATCAAATCAATTTCATTTCACCAAACAATTCAATCCAATCAAATAATCTAACTGATTTTTGCAATCAAACAAACAAGTCCATGGTCTGTGGACGATTGTGTCGGGTGCTACTAAGCACCTTCTGCATCCTAGTATATATATATATAACTAGAAAAAGAAATTGAAAGGTGAGAAATTCTCAACAATAGCTATCCAACCATCTCGACTCTTCTTTTGCAGAAGTCTTCATCGTTCTCGCCTTTTTGTCTCCTTCGTTGCCCGTATTCACTACATATGTAAAAATCGAATTTTTTTACTACGATGTTCAATATAAAAATCATATTTTTACTTCGATGTTCAATATATAAAAATCATATTTTTACTTCGATGTTCAATATATAAAAATCATATTTTTACTTCGATGTTCAATATATAAAAATCATATTTTTACTTCGATGTTCAATATATAAAAATCATATTTTTACTTGTTCACTTTCAATTTAGAAATCATATTTTTATAATCACTTCATATGTGTAAAAATCGAATTTTTTCCTTTGCTATTCAATCTATAAAAATCGAATTTTTATTTTAAAGATTTCACCTTTTCTAAAATAAATATTTCGCCCTTTCAATTATAAATATTTCGCTACTACTTTATATAGAAAAATTATATTTCTATATTGCTAAAAATCACTTCTTTCTAACATGAAAAATCATATTTTTCCTACATGAAAAATCTCATATTTTCGATTTGAAAAATCTAATCTTTATATGATTACTCATTTACATTTCACATGAATAAGAATATATTCTTTATACGAATAAATATCTAAACTTTATATTCAATTAAAATCGTATTTTCTTTCTAATCTAAATTTATAAAAATCAGTTTTAAAGTAAAATAAAAAAATCGGTTTTACTGTAAAATAAAAAAAACCAGTTTTAAAGTAAAATAATAAAAAAAATCGGTTTTTCTTACAGAGGGGGTTGACGCGAGGTCGGCGTTGCTGGGGGCTCCGATGGTGGACTGCGGCGAGGGGGGGGGCTGCGAGGTCAGGGGGAGGTCGCGTTAGGGGGGGCTGAGGTAAAGGCGGTGGCGGTCTTCGTTGGAGGGGCGGCGCGCGGTGCGAGAGGGGGGGGGGCGTTGACGGAGAGGGCGCGAGCGAGGGGGAGGGGGAAGGTCGGAGCGGTGGTGAGGCGTCGGCCCTGGAGCTGGCGCCCTCGATTTCTTTTTTTTTCCTTTTTAAAAAACTGAATCGAGAATGAGGGGGGGCCAGAACGTATAGGAAGAGGGCAGGAGAGAGAAAGTTCATTTTTTTAAATTTATTATTATTATTTTAAATGCAAAATTTTGACTTTTACATACGACCTCAAAACGAGGCCCACCGCCTGTCGTCCATAGCGTTTTACCCCTATTCCGAACCCAACGGGATATGTATCGCAAGCTGATATAATCGTTTGAATCAGTTTCTGTTCAAATTAAAATATAAATCTATATATACTATTTTAAACGTACATTTCAAATTACCGAGGTCACATACTAACTCTATAAATTGCAGAAAAATATTTTCTAGCTTCGTTTTGACGATACGGTCCTAACAAAACTAGTTTCGTCGAATTCCGAGACCGTTGGAAAAATGGCCATTTTCCAGTCGATTAAAATCAACTAAAACTGGTCAAACGCGTTTTCCTTTGCCACGCTCACATATTGAATCGAAAAATTATGAAATTTGGAATCTAGCAATAACTTAACACTGCGGATCCAACAAAAGTGGTTTCGTCGAAATCCGAGGTCGTTTGCAAAATGTCCATTTTTAAGGGCCTGAATTCCATAGCGACTATTCAGAATTTTCAACTGGACATATCTTTTGATTCCCGCTATGAAATTTCGATTTTTTGGATTCGTTGGAAAGATATTATCAATTAGATCCTATTATTTTTGGTTTCACAAAAATCCGGATTGTTTTGCATCCGATACATTCAATTGAAGTTTGAAATCGAATTATCGAACTACCGCGCCATTTTCAATTCTATTATAATTATATATAAATATATATATTCTAACGACGACGCATATAAATATATACGTTCGAATTATATTCAAAATAAATTTCTCGTCGATATTATTTAAAATGATTCATTTTAAATATTCAAAATTCGCTAAAATTGCCAAAATAAAAATTTTAAACTAGCCCAGATTTTCCGGGTTGTTACAATCTCCCCCACTTAAAACTTTTCGTCCCCGAAAAGGAACAAAGTCGAAAGTGGTTTGATCATTCAACTCTACGCTCGATCTGGCTTCCATTCTCCAACTCTTTAGTTTCTGAGAATTTTCAAAATTTCAAAAATTTGGCTAACACCCTAAATTTTTGAAAAAATTCGCCATAACCTCCCCTGCACCGGGAGCATCGGGGAATTTCAAATAGCTTCCCCGGTCCTTCAGATCTCAAAAAGAAAAAGAAAAAGCCAAGCGGCTAGCCAATAGGCTCATAAAATCATCATCACCCAAAAAAAAACAGTAAATTATGTAGTAAACATGTACCTATTTGTCGGGCAAACAAATTTTATTCTCTGCTCTAGCCTCCTTGCTATGACCTGTTCAATGTAAGTACATGTATATGCAAGCAAATGCGACCAAATTTCAATACAATTCATTATCCGATCAAATTAGGCATAATGGTTCAAAATTATCAACCAAATAAACAAACAACACAAACATCAATCAATTAGTGAATTAGAGTCTCAAATTCATAATTTGATATATATACAAAAAATCATGTTTTTGATGCCAAATCACAACAATGTATTCTAGCTATATTAGTTTTGGTTCTCACACCAGTCTAATGGAAATATATAGAAAATCACACCTTCGAAACTCGAACATAAATGTTGATGATGCTATCGCTATCATCAATATCATCTTCGGGCGACTAGAGTGCGATGCTATATCTATCCAATATATTAAAACTTTGAATATACGTTTGCAAGGCGTATATGCAAATTCTTTATATACTGAATTGTCCAAAATCAATATAAATAAATTATTCAAATACGTGTAAAACGATCTAAATTTCAAAACAGAATTGTTTTCATTTGAAAAAAATATACTCTCCACACTCGTTCTAGGATACTACTGATCCCATCTCTAACGAGTCATTCTCATTGGATATTGCTAATCCAATATCTGATGCATTCTTTCGTACGGTTCTAATGTGTCTTGTTCTCTGCTTTGTAAACCAAAGCTCTGATACCAACTGTAAAATCCCGTAACTTCCCCGTAAAGGAAAGCGTCGGATAGTTCGAAAACAAGCCACAACAGAACACATACAGAAGAACATTTCATTGTATATTACAACAATGCATCAGAATACAAGAATATACAGAGTATAAACAAATAAATATTACAAGAAATATCAGAGATTTAAATTACATTTAAATACATAGCAGCGGAAAATAATACAATACACAACTAGAAGAGATATACGGATACAAAGCTTTCCGGATATCGTTCCAGCTGTAAACCAGGATCCTGTGAATATAAATCTGCAAAACCAAAACTACTAGCTGCCCATGTCAAAATAGGGGCACCCAGAGTTTAGGTTAAAACAATAAACTCCAGGTCAGTCATGGGACTGGTGTGAGAACTAAAACAGTTAATCTTTATTTTAAAAGTTAGGTAAATCAAGAGACCACGCCGTATAACACGGAACGGGTTTCCTCCCAAGAATACCAGTGCATAAAACAAACAGCGCAATGCTAAATAAAGAAAAATGAAGCTATTATAAGACCCAGGTCCCATCACACAATGCAACGCAGCCGAGGGTAGGGTTTTTACCTTATAATAGACAAGAATGCTTGATACGTTTAAAACAAATCATTTGATACTGTAATAAGTGCATAGTGTATAAAACAACTTCAAATCATAAGTATCAATCATAGGCGGCATGAGCGTCCCATGCCACTATGTCGCCATATATAGGTTTACAAATAAAACCGCAAATGTCATGTAATTGGAAATTGGATTTCCGTCTATGAACCGAGGCAAAAGATAGTCCTCAACCGATTCGTGACTCTCTAGCCCGAGCCATAGGTCAGAGCTCGAGTGACCTTGGAGCGACAGGGCCGGTCCACCGATGTGGATTAAACTTAAACCCTGAACATGCGTTCCCCCGCCCTATGGGGCATAAATGAGCCAACCAAATGACTCCATCGGTTCGAGAACGACCGATCAATCCGAGGCGCCTCGCAACAGCAACAACCACATAAGTCAAACTCGTCAGGGCGTGTAAAACCACTGACGCCACTTCTAACTAGAAAGAAACGCATGCCCTCCCTGAGGTCCGTCTCCCGTTTTTGGTTCATACCGGGTGTGAAACTCGCGAAGTAAACGTTACACAAAGCTACGCCACAAAGGCCGTGCTTTGATCATCACCACAAGACTTTGCTTTTCAACAGAAGCCTCGATCAATTACCACTTAGGCATGCCACACAGGCAATTCACTCCATGCGTTTGATATCCATCAATATATAACCCCTGAGCTCGTACGTCTCAGAGAAGGGCGTTAAGCAAGAGAATAAATTCTCCGCCGCCAAACAGATATATATTTAATAGAGATCAATCACATGGACTAAAATCCAATGTCAGACACACAGTCCATTTACAAGTCCGTTCTGGGTCTGAACGAAACCGGAGGCACCTAGTACCCCGCATATCCATCGATCTCCAAGTACGTCTGGACGATCACCAACTGTTTCCATCTTCTTGGGTGTACAGCCCAATCAAGATCATCAGTAATCACCCAAACGACGTGAAGACTTCCGGTCTTTGACCATCGTCTTCATCTTCGACTTATCGTTGTATCAGTTATTCAGAATGGGATAAACCCGGTCTTCCCGAATAACTCGCGTATATTTTAAATAAGTGCTACACAAACACAACATACGCCTCATTCCAATTCATCAGTCACTAACCGTAAATTAATCAAGAGAATAATTCCCCAAATATTAACCCCGAAGGCCGAAACCAACATCAGATCAATATCCAGAAAACCATTCTGCTTAGCTAACCGACAGTTAGTTTCTGATTTCACATTCATAGGGAAATGTTCCCATTAATTTTATCCAAGATAAATTTCTTGAATTTATTCTTTAATCTATTTTTGAATATCAATTCAAAACTAGTCGGGATTAGCGAACCTTACCGACGTAATCATTTGTTTTAATTTCCCAATCCCAACCTATTCATCCCATGAAGTAAAACTGGTAATACTTCATATCTAACACCACGGTGTTATCGGTAAATTCAATTACCATTTCACGTTCAAATCTAATTAAAGATTTAACTATCGCCTGGAGCAAAACTGGTGGTACTCCATTTTCGATCTTTTCAATCTAATTAAAGATTCATTAAAACTCCACTTAGTTTTAATCTTCGACTGGGTTAAAGAATCAGTGTCATTTAAAACACGGTTCACGATATACCCAAAATCACATTCCATTAATTATCGGGCTAAAGAACGAGTGTTATTTAGAACACTGTTCACGATAAACCCAAAAATCAATATCAATTCAATTTCAATTAAATATTATTTAATTGGTACACTTCATTAAATCTAAATAAAAAGATTTAATCTTTTCTCAACTGGGTTCAAGAACAGTGTTAGTGAAGACACCATTCACGACAAACCCAAATCACATTTGATATTCAATACAAGGCTCTGAATAGAAAATATACCGGCTTATATTCAATATCAAATTCTACGATTAACAAATGTAGTATTGGAAATAACGATATAAATATATATCTTTCAAATTTCCATAACAACATCTGTATAATCACGAATTCCAACATCGAAATATTCCGAAGACAATTTCAATTCAAATCCACTCCAATGCAATCATTGGAAATTCTGGTTATTTTTAAACCCCTTTTCAAATTCAATCTATTTATTTAAAAATAAATAGAATTATAATCCTAGTTCAAAACTAGTTCATTTCGATAAAAATTTATTTTTATCCTTTCAAATATGGAGTTTTTCATCCTAATTTTTCCCAAATCATTTCTTATGATTTTACACAAATTATTATTATTTTTAATAATTTTATCAAGGCCTGTACAGTCGATTTCCATCAACAGCCATCGAACTGCACTTATAGCGACCTTTTCCAAATTTGATTTGGACATAATTCCAAATCCAACTGTTAGATTTCTAATTTCTAATATTCATTAGAAAGCTCTTTTCAATACGAACCCAACGGTTCCGGTTTTAGGAGAATCCAACGGTCGGATCTCCCGTAATGTCCGTTTGAAATAAATGGTCGAAATTCACGAACTGCCGCGGCGCGGCGCGTTCTATTCAGGCCATTATATTATATATATAATATATATAATATATATTTCGTCGATTTCTATTTAAAACGAATTATATAAATAGTTTTAAATTCGTTTCAAAAGCAATTTCAACTTCCTTTTCAATTCAAATCAAAATTGAATTCTTCTTTATAAATTCGTTTTAAAATTCATTTCTATTCAATTCAAATTTCAATTCAATTTGAATTCATTTCAATTCAATTTGAATTCATTTCAATTCGCTTTCAATTCATTTCGAAATCATTTTTCAATTCAATTCATTTCGAAATCGTTTTCAATTCAATTCATTTCAAAATCGTTTTCAATTCAATTCATTTCGAAATTGTTTTCAATTCAATTCATTTCGAAATCGTTTTCAATTCAATTCATTTTGAAATCGTTTTCAATTCAATTCATTTCGAAATCGTTTTCAATTCATTTCATTTTGAAATTGTTTTCAATTCATTTCATTTCGAAATATTCGATTTCAATTCATCTCATTTCGAAATATTCGATTTCAAAATTACTTTTCGATATTCATTTCAAAATGAATAAAATCAATATAAATATCGTTCATGTCAAAATGACGTCAATCTAATCAACACGACTTCATAAATTTCTATTTTCAAAAATTCTATTTCAAATATTTCTTTTTCAAAATAGTTGTTATTATCAAAATATTTCGTTCAACACATGACCAATCTCAATGGATGAGTACTGACAACACATGAACCTTTATTTTATATTGATAAAGATGTAAATTTTATTACTAAAATATTTTGTTCAACACATGACCAATCTCAATGGATGAGTACTGTCAACACATGAACCTTTATTTTATATTGATAAAGATGTAAATTTTATTACTAAAATATTTTGTTCAAAACATGACCAATCTCAATGGATGAGTACTGTCAACACATGAACCTTTATTTTATATTGATAAAGATGTAAATTTTATTACTAAAATATTTTGTTCAACACATGACCAATCTCAATGGATGAGTACTGTCAACACATGAACCTTTATTTTATATTGATAAAGATGTAAATTTTATTACTAAAATATTTTGTTCAACACATGACCAATCTCAATGGATGAGTACTGTCAACACATGAACCTTTATTTTATATTGATAAAGATGTAAATTTTATTACTAAAATATTTTGTTCAACACATGACCAATCTCAATGGATGAGTACTGTCAACACATGAACCTTTATTTTATATTGATAAAGATGTAAATTTTATTACTAAAATATTTTGTTCAACACATGACCAATCTCAATGGATGAGTACTGTCAACACATGAACCTTTATTTTATATTGATAAAGATGTAAATTTTATTACTAAAATATTTTGTTCAACACATGACCAATCTCAATGGATGAGTACTGTCAACACATGAACCTTTATTTTATATTGATAAAGATGTAAATTTTATTACTAAAATATTTTGTTCAACACATGACCAATCTCAATGGATGAGTACTGTCAACACATGAACCTTTATTTTATATTATTCTTTATTTTCTAAATTGGAATGAGGCCCAATCAATTACCATATAAAGTTAATCATATGGATTTTCACTCACCACACGCACATAATAGCATTGAAAAATAATCAACCATCAACCAAAGTGCACTACACTGTATAAGCATCAAATATAGATATCTAACGCTTATAACAGCTTGTCAATCAATCGATCGACATATTTAATCAATCAGGATGAGTGAACTTCAAATTTCATCCCAACACCCGTGTGGGGTTTCAAACAACCGAACACAGATTTTATTTGTGTAGTTGGGCGATGTGTAAAATTTATCGACCCAATCAATGTCCTTCAAATAGGTTTACATAAACAAACCATCTGGTTTGTAAATGAATATTTATTTATTCACATTCATGTTAAAAATTATATTTTTAACGATAAAACATTTTATTCCAACATATGAATTTCTATTCAGTTCATTCTTTAAATAAAATGATATTCTTATTTATCTAACTTATTTATGATAATTTCGGCGGCATAACGGCACGATACTAGAAACAGGACGAGGCCTAGCCTTATCCCCGGTCTAGTGAAGGCCCACGCCATTCACACATCAATCAAATCAATTTCATTTCACCAAACAATTCAATCCCATCAAATAATCAAACTAATTTTTGCAATCAAACAAACAAGTCCATGGTCTGTGGACGATTGTGTCGGGTGCTACTAAGCACCGTCTGCATCCTAGTATATATATATAACTAGAAAAAGAAATTGAAAGGTGAGAAATTCTCACCAATAGCTATCCAACCATCTCGACTCTTCTTTTGCAGAAGTCTTCATCGTTCTCGCCTTTTTGTCTCCTTCGTTGCCCGTATTCACTACATATGTAAAAATCGAATTTTTTTACTACGATGTTCAATATAAAAATCATATTTTTACTTCGATGTTCAATATATAAAAATCATATTTTTACTTCGATGTTCAATATATAAAAATCATATTTTTACTTCGATGTTCAATATATAAAAATCATATTTTTACTTCGATGTTCAATATATAAAAATCATATTTTTACTTGTTCACTTTCAATTTAGAAATCATATTTTTATAATCACTTCATATGTGTAAAAATCGAATTTTTTTCTTTGCTATTCAATCTATAAAAATCGAATTTTTATTTTAAAGATTTCACCTTTTCTAAAATAAATATTTCGCCCTTTCAATTATAAATATTTCGCTACTACTTTATATAGAAAAATTATATTTCTATATTGCTAAAAATTACTTCTTTCTAACATGAAAAATCATATTTTTCCTACATGAAAAATCTCATCTTTTCGTTTTGAAAAATCTAATCTTTATATGATTACTCATTTACATTTCACATGAATAAGAATCTATTCTTTATACGAATAAATATCTAAACTTTATATTCAATTAAAATCGTATTTTCTTTCTAATCTAAATTTATAAAAATCAGTTTTAAAGTAAAATAAAAAAACCGGTTTTACTGTAAAATAAAAAAAATCAGTTTTAAAGTAAAATAATAAAAAAAAATCGGTTTTACTTACAGAGGGGGCTGACGCGAGGTCGACGCCGCTGGGGGCTCCATTGGTGGACTGCGGCGAGGGGGGGGCCTGATGCGAGGTCAGGGGGAGGTCGCGATAGGGGGGGGCTGAGGGAAAGGCGGTGGCGGTCTTCGTTGGAGGGGCGGCGCGCGGTGCGAGAGGAGGGGGGGCGTTGACGGAGAGGGCGCGAGCGAGGGGGAGGGGGAAGGTCGGAGCGGTGGTGAGGCGTCGGCTCTGGAGCTGGCGCCCTCGATTTTTTTTTCCTTTTTTTTCCTTTTTAAAAAACTGAATCGAGAATGGGGGTGGGCCAGAACGTATAGGAAGAGGGCAGGAGAGAGAAAGTTCATATTTTTTTTTAATTTATTATTATTTTAAATGCAAAATTTTGACTTTTACATACGACCTCAAAACGAGGCCCACCGCCTGTCGTCCATAGCGTTTTACCCCTATTCCGAACCCAACGGGATATGTATCGCAAGCTGATATGATCGTTTGAATCAGTTTCTGTTCAAATTAAAATGTAAATATATATATATACTATTTTAAACGTACATTTCAAATTACCGGGGTCACATACTAACTCTATAAATTGCAGAAAAATATTTTCTAGCTTCGTATTGACGATACGGTCCTAACAAAACTAGTTTCGTCGAATTCCGAGACCGTTGGAAAAATGGCCATTTTCCAGTCGATTAAAATCAACTAAAACTGGTCAAACGCGTTTTCCTTTGCCATGCTCACATATTGAATCGAAAAATTATGAAATTTGGAATCTAGCAATAACTTGACACTGCGGATCCAACAAAAGTGGTTTCGTCGAAATCCGAGGTCGTTTGCAAAATGTCCATTTTTAAGGGCCTGAATTCCATAGCGACTATTCAGAATTTTCAACTGGACATATCTTTTGATTCCCGCTATGAAATTTCGATTTTTCGGATTCGTTGGAAAAATATTATCAATTAGATCCTATTATTTTTGGTTTCACAAAAATCCGGATTGTTTTGCACCCGGTACATTCAATTGAAGTTTGAAATCGAATTATCGAACTACCGCGCCATTTTCAATTCTATTATAATTATATATAAATATATATATTCTAACGACGACGCGTATAAATATATACGTTCGAATTATATTCAAAATAAATTTCTTGTCGATATTATTTAAAATGATTCATTTTAAATATTCAAAATTCGCTAAAATTGCCAAAATAAAAATTTTAAACTGGCCCAGATTTTCCGAGTTGTTACAATGTCCATCCCAGAGATCCCAACGTCATTAACCCTACTCAAGGACAACTCCTCTAGCCCACTCGTCCTGTGAATGACCGGGATTGTAGAGCGCAAGGAAATTCAGATGCTACCAGAAACCGAAGAGCGTCACCTAATATAGGGACTATACATATTAGGAGAACTAGAAGTGTAGACCCCGAGCCAACAGTGACCAATGCTGAGGTGGAAGCAATGGTGTGTCAGATTATTGATGATAGCATGCACTACACCAATGAAGATTGGGGTGTTGAACGTAGCCATACCCCTTTCATTGATGATATCCTAGATTTCTAAATCCCCTGGCTATTTAATCTACCCCAAATGGATCGATATAGAGGAAGAACCGATCCAAGACAACATTTAATGATGTATTCGTGGTACATGAATGCTGCAGCAGCTTCCGATGCTGTGAAATGCAAGGATTTTTCCATTTATCTTGAGGAAGTCGTGTTGATGTGGTTCACGCAACTCCCCACTCGACCAATTTCTAATTTCAAAGAATTAAGTGATAGCTTCATGAACCAATTTCGACTCCATGCACGGAAGTCCAAAAGTGTCATCGAACTATCCGGTATCAAGCAAGCTCCTAGTGAATCTTTGAAGTCATATTTAGATCGCCTCAACCTGGTAGTTACTGAAGTAAGTGACCTACATTAGTCGACTATCTTGATGGCACTCATAGATGGGGTCGATGTAACACCCCGTAATTTTTAAACATGACATTAGGGATAACTCAAGTATACTTAATTATTAAAAAAAGAATTAGGTGAAAAGAGTTACACATTGTGTTCGTCTCGGAATTCTTCTTGAGATAGAGTCTGAGTTTGAGTAAAATGGATAACGTATGAGGGAGATATGGACGAACGAAATTAGGTGGAAAAACTGGAAACAGACCAGAATGCACTGGCGCACTTGTGAAGTGCGCCAGTACAAAAATGCACTGGCGCACCAGCCAAGTGCGCCCATACCGAGGGTAGTCCAACACAGAATTCTGGAGTGTTCTGTGATGTCGTGTCTCCTTCTGATTGGCAGGATGACCTGTCTTCGAGCTGTGTGGTTCTGATGATCTCCTAGTTAATCTAAAGGCTCTAACTAATCCTGTAACTCCATATAATCACATCTAACTTAAACCCTTATCTAAGCTAATATCATTCATGAGCCTATATGCTACTGCATTCTAGTCTAACCTAGTCTCCACCATAACAAATCAAATTCAAGCTAGAAGATAAAATTCAAAGTCTACATCAAGGGTTAAGCTTAACAAATTCAGAAATCAGATCCCAGAATTCAAGATCTGTTCTTTTTCTGTGAGTCCTAGTCACTTTTAGGTTTAAATAGATAAATGTGAACTGTGGTAGATTATGAATTGGGTATATGCTGTAAATCATGAACTTATGCAAGCATACCATGTCATATTCCCTAGATCAAATATATGGACATTCTACTATGTTTCCTATGTGAATCTTGAATTACAATTATATTGCGGTACATGTGAACTTGTTAATATAGATCTAACTTTCTACATCTGATTATGGTGATTCAATATGATGTTTATATAAACATTGATTTGTAACCATGTTAGGATGATAGTACATCCATTAATTTGACATTACTTGGATTCGGACTTTGGTGTTAATCACCTTTCACTTGTTATATTATGATACCTTGGTACGTGTGGTAAACTTGGCATGTGAATCTAAACTTGTTATTATGCTACCCTGTTTTTGCTAGATTTAGGTAATTGGACACCTAATATTGAATCTAGATCTCATTATGCTTGCCTAAACACAAGTTATTATTAATTAGATGTCCACTTTATTATGATAATTATCACATGTCCATTCACTTAGTTACTATGCCAGTTATGTTAATATTTATGCCAAAACATGTTAAACTGTCACCCTTATCATGTTTCCTTTTATTGTTATGATGAGGCTACATTATAGCCTCTATGCCGCCAAAATACGTGTGAATACGTTAGTTAGGAACGGGGACAAAGGGAGTTTGGACTTGGCATAGTTTATCTAATGTTTATTTGAATTGAGCATATTATTCAAATGGGGAAACATAGAATTAATTACCTATAATGACATAGGTAAATTTGCGTAAGGATGAATTAATTACCTATAATGACATAGGTAAATTTGGATAAAGATAGAATGTTTAGTAATTAAAATTAAGAATTTTAATTGTACGTATGACACGGGGTTAAGTTACATTAATGGCGGAATTCTGCCCGGACTCGACCGGCATACCCAGCAGCCACTAAATGGTTAACCTAATATGAGAGCTCTAAGTAAGTAAATATGAATCGGGCTAAAACACGAGGTTAGGCCCAACTGTGGAATAAGATTGCCCAGACCCAACTGGCATATCCAGCATCCACACATTGTAGGCCAAATGTGGGAGATCAAGTCCATTATAACCATAATTGGGCATGGTAAAGAAATGGACTAGTTAAACTAATTTAATATGAATATGGACTTAAGTTAGGGTTATATAAGATTGGATGGGTAGTGAGAGGGGTTAAGTAAAGTAGAGGGGATGGGTAATATATATATATATATATATATATATATAGGCCCACATACTTAACCCAACAAATGTTATGTAATTAAAGACACCTAAGTGGTATATATAACAGGTAGATGAAGTAATAAAGGTTATGTAATTAAAGACACACTTTTGGGTAAATATAACTAGTATAGGGCTACATAATTAAAGAAATTGAATGATATACATAGTCAGTGGAAAACCTAGTAGGGATACAAGACAAATGGGAGAGCTTATATCATATTGCGTGGGAACCATTTTAATCAGTAACCCGCAGTTGGTATCAAGTAAGAAACTCCGTACTAGGCGGAGAAGGGGCACGCTTACTAATTGATTGTAAGAGATCCATACGAGACGGATGGTGTGGGCAGCACAACCGACCGGGGACATGTGCGTGCATGGGCTGGGCAGAAGTGTCTAAGACGACCGTGACACCAGTAGATATGGTTGTGCATATTATAGGTTGCCACCTTAGGGAAGTGATACCCCATAAGGGGGGCCAGCACATAATATCTACAGAGTAGGGAGCCGATCGATTAGGGTAGTGCTTAGGGTATACTCGGAAGTATTCCCCAGGTCTACCAACTTATAGTGGAAGGGATCATCTCATTTCATGTTATACTAGTAATAGTGCAGAGCAGTAATTTGTGAAGCATGTATATACATTACCCATTTGTATACTGATCGCTCTTATCCACTTTATGTCTGTCAAGTTCACCTTTCTTTATTTACTAGCTAAAAATCACTAGACTCGCCAGACTTTATGTCTGACCCCTTTTTGTTTTTCCTTCTCTCTTCCGTCCCCCCCCCCCCCCAAGGTTCTCAGGGTGGAAACTCCCAGGCTTAGCTAGGATTTGGATATCATCTTGCTAGGAGATACTGTTGAAGTACGACTCAAGTCTTTGTCTCTGCTATGGCTTACTCTTTTATCGCGAAATAATGTTTTCTTTTAATTCCTATGTACTCTGGTTATGCAAGACAGAAGTATTTTGTTGTAATTGTTCTATGAATTGTGATGTTATAAACCAAGGGATTATGATTTATGTCTGAAATAATTTTTTTGAAATTTCCGCTGCTATCTTTATTTATATCTATCTTGTAATTATTCTGTGTCTGTTTACCTACAATGCTTCACAGAACTTAATGCATTTCCTTAGTGAGTTACATTAACGAATGTGGGGGTGTTTCACCTGGTATCAGAGCTGAAGGTTACCAGATTAGATAAAAAGTTTTTGAAAAAAATATATTCCCCAAAAAGCCCTATGTAGTATCCTTCGGTCCCTTATCTAAATTTCCTCCTTTTTCCTTTTTTTCAGCAATTCTGGCAAACAAAACATCCTTAATCTCCCAGAGGGTGTCACTATACCTGGATGATTCCGTAGGTTTTTGGAAGCCACAAAAACAGCCGAAGAACAAAGAGACGTTCCTCCCCCAACTGCACTAGTCATTCCTCCTCCTCCCCCTCCATGAGCAGATAACTTCGCCAAGATCTGCAAAGACTTTCTTGCTATAGGAGGGAAGTCATTCCATGGGAAAGGGACATTCGTAGAAGCCCAGAATTGGCTTAAGGAGTTTGAGGACTTATTCGTCATATTTGAAATGGAGGACCAAAGAAAAATCCAATTAGCTGCTTAGATGTTAAAGGACGAAGCCTAATTTTGGTGGGAAATCACCCAAGCTGGATGTCCAGTGGAAACTTGTGGAGATTTTAGACATAGGTTCAAAATGAAATTCCTTTCCCAAGCTGAGGGAAGCATTCAGATGGAGAGGTTCTTATATCTCAAACAAGGAAATTTGACAATGAAGGAATATGTGAACAAGTTCAACCAGCTGGCAAGGTTCGGTCTAGAGTTGGTGGATACACCGCACAAAAAGGCTTTGTGGTTTGCCAAAGGGCTGAATGAGCCTCTGGATTGGCTGGCAATGTCCCACATCCCAATGGGGGCCACATTCGAAAGGCTTGTTGATATGGCCCTAATGCATGAGGAGGACAAGGGAGAAAAGAAGGAAGTGAAAGCTGAGGGGACATCACAGAATAAGAAGGGGCAGCCACAGCAACAGCAATAACTGCAACAACAGAAGAAAGGGGGAAAAGATGTTAAGGGCAAGATAAGAGAAGATGTCACAATTGTGGAAAGGAAGGCCACCTAATCTAAGATTGCAAGAGAAGGAAGGCCAGTTGCTTTAATTGCGGAGAGGTCGGACACTTCTGTAAGGAGTGCCCGAGGAAACAGGGATCGCAGGGACAAGGGCAAAGAGCTAGGTCTTCTAGAGGGCAGGTGCATGCTCTCGCGATTTGTGCTCCTGAAAGGGGTAAAAAAATTCCATAGAAAGCTTAGTTTCTCTTTCAGACTTTCCAGTTAGAACACTTTTTGATTCTTTTGATTCACACTCATTTATATCTAGTTCTATGGTTGAATCTCTACATTTAATTACTAGTATGGTAGTAGATCCCATAGTTGTTTCAAACCCATTGGTGGTTCATCTCATTTATTGATGATTTGTAGGGATTTGAAATTATCTTTGTTCGGCAGCATATTTGAATGTGACGCTTATGTACCTGGGTTTATGGGCTATGCGTTGACTCTATGAATGGACTGGCCTACTAAGTATAAGGCCGTTCTGGATTGTGAATGGAGGGTTGTTAGGCTCCTGACCTATTATGGGAGGACCCTCGAAGTTTCTTGTGACCCATAAGGGTCGGTTATTCTTAGCTTCCTAGAGTCTCTAGATGCATCCATAGATGATTTGCAATTTGTTCTAGTGGTTCGAGATTTTTTTGATGTCTTTGATGACGTGCAGGGTTTACCTTCTAGGCGCGATATCGACTTCCCCATATATCTAGTAGACAGTGTAAAGCCAGTTGCATTACCAGTGCACCACATGGCTCCAAGATAAAGGAAGGAGCTGAGTAAGCAAGCAGGGGAGATACTTGAAAAAGGGTTTATCATACGTAGCATATCTGATTGGGGTGCTCCAGTAGTATTCGCAATTAAAGCGGATGGTTCGCTTCGTTTATGTGTTGAATATAGAGAGTTAAATAAGCTCACCAAGAAGAATAGGCACCTGCTTCCGAGGATCGATGATTTATTTGATCAGCTCGTTAGTGCCTCTGTACGTTCTTAGTTGGACTTGGCTACAGGGCTCCATCAATTGAGGGTGGCTGAGGATAGCATAAATAAGACTGCTTTCAGAACTCCGGACGGTTTTTTTGAATGGCTAGTGATGCTTTTTAGGCTGACAAATACACCCGCCTATTTTGTTGATTTGATGAGCAGGGTGTTTCGGGGATTCCTAAACAAATTCGTCGTAGTCTTCGTCGATAATATTTTGATCTTCTCCAAGAACGAAGAAGAGCATGCCCAACATCTGAGGGAAGTTTTGAAAACTCTCCGTGACCACCAGCTGAAAGCAAAGTTCTCCAAATGCCATTTCTGGAGAAAGGAGGTAAGATTCTTAGGGCATGTAGTCTCCAAACAAGGGTTAGTTGTAGGACCCGCGAAGGTGGTTGCAATGCAAGATTGGCAGATTCCTAAAAACGCAACCGAGGTAAGAAGCTCTCTTGGGTTGGCAGGTTGGTATAGGAAGTTCAATGACTTTGCTAAGATATTAGCCCCTCTCACTAGGCTAACAAAGAAGAATTTGGTGTTTTCATGGGATATAGATTGTGCTTTTGCTTTCCAACGACTGAAAAGGGATCTGACAACAGCCCTAATCTTGACCTTGCCCGATGGAAGTAAAGTGTTTACTATTTACACTAATGCGTGCGGTACAGGGCTTGGTGCAATGCTGATGCAAGAAGGGAAAGTAATATGTTATGGGGTAGGTAGTTGAGAGTTCATGAAAAGAACTACCCCACCCATGATCTAGAACTAGCTGCCATAGTATTTGCATTAAATACGTGGCGTCATTATTTACTGGGAGAAAGATTCAAGTTGTACACCGATCACAAATCTCTCCAGGACCTATTTTCTCAGAAGGATCTCAACTTAAGGCAACAACGGTGGATGGAATTCTTAGCTTCATACGATTTTGAGACTTCTTATACCCCTGGCAACGGTAATGTGGTTGCAGATGCACTAAGTAGGCAGAGGATAGCTCTGAGTCGTTTGTTTGTGGAAAGAAAGAACTTGGAGTTCATATCAGCTTTTGATTTTAGACCCTCCATCGAAGTTTTGCCTGATTTATTTGCATCCTTGGAGATACGATTGACTGTTGTGGAGCAGATAGGAGCTTCACAACAAGGTGGCCCACAGATTCTAGATATTATGGATAAGCTTAGAAGAGGGGAGACTTCTAGTCACTTCAGTAGATATATCATAGATGTAAAGGGGTGGTTGCGATGAGATGGAAGGCTTTGTGTTCCTCAGACTGCATGCTTGATAAAGGCAATCCTAGAAGAAGCCCACAATTCTAAGATGACTATTCATCCTGTTAGCCCACTTGGTGAACTGGGTAACACAAAGTCAAGACATGAAATATTGAAGAACTTGAAAAACTCTGAAGCGGGTCGGATCGGAGCAGGATAGCGGTTCGGATAGGGTACAGTCTGCTGTTCGGATCGGTGAACTATTACTCTTGGAATTAAAGAAGCACAGCTATTCGGGTCGGAGGGGAATCTACTTCCAATCGGATCGGAAAGCCACCCAATTGCTACAGAGATAGGTCGGAGCGGGCGGAGCAGAGTAAAAAGAAGAGAGAATTGGTCCTCACTTAATTCTGTTCGGATCGGAGGTACCGATCCGAACCCCTGGAGCCTACTCTTCCGATCCGAACCCATTTTCCGCATCACTCCCCAACATGAGCGCCTGGATATCCGGATCGGCTATGACCAGTTCCTGCCCACAACGTCCATTACTCTGATGCGTTGTCAATATAGAAATCCATCCGAACCCGAAGCTGATGGGATGGATGACGCGTGGCTCCGATCCAGATCGGGTTCTGAGCAAATTCACACCTATAAATACCCCGTCTGGAGACAAAGAAAAGGATCTTCTTTTTTCTGGCACTTGGAGAGTTCAACCACCTTCATAGCCCAAATTCCAGCAATCCCGGAAAATCCAAATCTTCTTTCATTATTTGTTTTCAGACAATTGAGTGATTGTGAGTGAGTTGTGAGAGAAATCAAGTGAATATTTCATTGTACTTGCAACTAAATTAGTAAGAATAGTGAAAGACAAGTGGACGTAGGCATTTCTTCGCCGAACCACTATAAATCCTGTGTGTTCATTTTTTATTTTTTATTTCATTTCATTCTGCTTTTAATCAATTTGGGTGTTAGAACCACTTTTTGGTCTAACATTTTGGTGCTTTCACTGAGAAATTCATCTGAATTCTTTGTTTTTCGGGATTATCGTTCTACTTTTTGGACCGTTGAGTTCAAAAAATTTAATCCTCAAGTTTCAATGCCCTTGGATATTTGCTGAAGTAATTGTCGAAGAATCATGGCCAAAGGAAAAGGCAAAGAAGTTCAATCTGGTCGAGGAAATGGAGCTGGCGAAGATCAGGAAAATTCGGTTGTAACAAGGTCTCGTGGGCAGAGTTCAGCAGCAGGACGAACCAATGCAGGAAATCCGAACCGTCTTCAGGGGGAAAGCTCCGATCCGATCCGGGTAGGAGATTCTGAAGCAGTGCATTCCCCCAATCTGAACTGACCCGAGCAGCTTGCCATGTACCGACCCGACCAGACTCCCCAGCTCCGAACCGACCCGACCTCCCATCTCCGATCCGATCCGAATCTTGGTGATGTTGGAACTTCTACTCGAGTCCCTACAAATGCTCCGATTCCAACCGCCAGGGTCAGTGATCAGGTCAATCCAACTGCGCCCATTACTCAAGGAGATTTCTCATGCCTACTTGATATGCTTGAAAGTACTAGAGAGGCTATGAAAGTCCACGAGCGCACCAACCTCATGATGCAAGAAAGTATGAGGCTCATGAGTAGGGAGATCAGCGAGCTCCGTCGACAGAGAACCCCATCACCGGTTCGTCACACTCCAGTGGATCATTCTTCATCTTCCGAGGAAGAGCGGCCCCGTGAATGAAGGACGCTCGAACGACCTCAGAATGTGGAGCAGCTGACATTCGGATCTTTGGGGTCTCGCGAGGATAATGCACGAGCACTAGGAAACAATGATCCCACTCGGGGGCAAAGGCTCCAGTCCCCTCCTCCCGAGATTGACCGTGAGCGCAGGGAACGGAATAGAGCAGAAGCAGCTCGAAGAAGAAGGGCATCTCCTGAACAAGAGTCCAGAAGGAACCCGGATACTAGGGCCAGGGAACCTGAGCGGCCCCTAACTAATGCTGATGTATAGGCAATGGTGCGCCAGATCATGTCCGAGAGCCGGAACTATACAAATGAAGATTATGGCATTGAGCGAAGCCATACTCCTTTCACCGATGATATCCTCGACTTCCAGTTTCCTCGGCGTTTTAACCTGCCACAGATGGACAAGTACAACGGGAGAATTGATCCGGGACAGCATTTGATGTGATACTCGTGGCTCATGAATGCTGCTGCTGCCCCTGATGAAGTGAAGTGTAAAGCATTCCCAATCTTTTTAGAAGATGTGGCACTGTTCTGGTTTACCCGACTTCCCCCTCGTTCGATTTCGAATTACAAGGAGCTGAGCGAACATTTTATGAATCAGTTCCGACTCCATGCCCGAAAGTCCAAAAGTGTTATTGAATTATCAAGAATCAAGCAGGCACCAGGAGAGTCTTTGAGGGCATATCTTGACCGTTTTAACTTAGCTGTGACTGAAGTTAGTGACCCGCATGAGCCCACCATTCTGATGGCATTAAAGGAAGGAGTCGATCCTGAATCTGAGTTCGGGGAATACCTTTCTTGGAAGACACCCTCCACAAGGGAGATATTCTATGAAAAAGCCGATATTTATTTAAGGCGAGAGGAGGCCAGGGCAAACCGAAAGAGAAAGTCTGAGGCGGCTTCAAAAGAAAATGTGCAGAGTAACGTCGCCGTGAAGTAGTCTGGGGAAAGTTCCGGCAAGGTTGAAGTAAATGTGGGAAACAAGGGTGGAAACAACAATGCTGGAATCGGGGGCAACAACAATAACCGTAATGCGAACGGAAACAGAAGAAATAGAAATAGGGGAAGTGATCCTAACAAAAGACCCCGATTCCAGACCTACGAGAATTATACACCGTTGAACGACACCCTGGAAAATATTTACCTGGATACGTACAACGTTTTGCAGTATAAAAGACCGCCACCTCGTGATTCGACCGAGAAAGAGATGGCGACAGGGAAGTTTTGTTTGTTTCATGGAACTCATGGGCATTCAACCAATGAATGTCGGCATTTGAGAGATGTGATTGAGAAACTGCTGCGTGAAGGGAAGTTGGATGAATACAAGGTTGCCCTGAGGGACAGGGGGCAAGGAGAGCAGGCTCCAAAACAGATTCTACCTGCTCCCAAGCCTACAGCGCAGCAGAAAGGTAAAGGAATTGTTATCAACTCCATAGTGGGCGGACCTCACCCGACAATCCGAAGTTTCAGATCAATGGATCAATATGTAAATGCTGCCAGGCATATAGATGTGAATGAAGGTGATGATCTGGAAGATATCACCCCCATAAAACAACAGAAGACCATGTTTGACGACGTGGTGTTCCGCAACAGAGATAATACTGGGATCCAATCACTCACTGATGATCCGTTGGTTATTACTACCACCATTGGGCCGGCCTTGGTTCATAAGGTATTAGTAGACAATGGAAGTTCCATCAATATTTTGTTTAAAAAGTCATTTGATCAGATGAAGCTGGAATCTGAAGATTTGAAGCCATGTGAAGGATGGATCAGAGGCTTTAATGGGGCGTCAACAGCTCCCATGGGATACATAGAATTGCCCGTGACATTGGGGCAAGGAGAACGCAGAAGAGTGCGGATGCTTCAGTTCGTAGTATTGGACGTAGATTCGCCTTATAATGCATTTTTGGGGAGGCCTGCCCTTGCTGAATTCAGAGTTTGTATCACCCCCTGGTGTTTATTGCTTAAGTTCCCAACCGAAGCTGGAACTGGAGTAATGAGAGGGGATCAAGTTTCCGGACGGGCCTGCTATGTGGCCGAACTAAAGATGTTGATGAAAGGACTTAACATCGAGAGTAAAGATGCCTCGCCTCCCCTAAAGGGGGGCTCGGCGTAGAAATTAGAGAAATCGGCCCCGAAGGAGTTGCTTAAAGGAATGCCTGAAGACCTGGATCCCAGAAAAGACGAGGAACCAGAGACTAAAAATGCAACTCCTAATGAAGCGACAGTGGAAGTTCCCATTGATGACGCTGATCCGACAAGAGTCTTGAAGATTGGGTCTCAATTGGATCCACGTCGGGCCAAAGAACTAACGGACTTTTTGAAGGCGAACTTGGACGTGTTTGCCTGGACCCACGCTGACATGTGTGGGATATCGCCATCCATTATAAGTCACAAATTAAATGTAAACCCGAAGCATCCGCCTGTGAAGCAAAAGAGACGTATGTTGGGCCCAGAGAGGTCGGCTGCTCTCAAAGAGGAAGTGGAGAAGCTGAAGCAGAACGGATTCATTCGAGATTCGACATATCCCGACTGGATATCGAATCCCGTCTTGGTAAAGAAGCCGAATGGAAAGTGGCGGACCTGCATTGATTTTTCAGATTTGAACAAAGCTTGCCCAAAAGATAGTTTCCCACTTCCCAGGATTGACCAGCTTGTAGATTCGACAGCAGGTCATGAACTTCTCTCTTTCATGGACGCATATTCTGGGTACAACCAAATTCCTATGCAAGTGCCAGACCAAGAACATACGAGCTTCATTACGAATTTGGGTTTATATTGTTATGTCGTAATGCCATTCGGATTGAAAAACGCCGGAGCCACTTATCAGCGCTTGGTGAACAGAATGTTTTATAATCAAATAGGAAAGACTATGGAAGTTTATGTGGATGATATGCTTGTCAAATCGAAACAGTCCTCCAGCCATACGCAAGACTTGGCGGAAATGTTTGGTATCTTGCGAAAGTATCGGATGAAATTGAATCCTCTGAAATGCTCATTTGGAGTGGCATCGGGAAAGTTCATTGGCTTCATTGTGAGCTGCCGAGGAATTGAAATCAATCCTAGCCAGATAGCAGCGATTAGAAACATTGAAGAGCCGAGGAGAATTAAAGACGTCCAAAGTCTTGCAGGGAAAGTAGCGGCGCAGAGTAGATTCATCTCCAAAGCCACAGACAAATGCGTTCCGTTTTTTGATTTGATTAAAAGAGGAAAGAAGAACTTCGAGTGGACTACGGACTGTGTTGAGGCCTTTCGAAATTTATTGGAACTGCTAGAGAAACCGCCGATTTTGTCAAAGCCAGTGGATCACGAAGAATTGTTTGTTTACTTGGCAGTCTCGGCTTACGCCGTTAGCACAGCCCTAGTTCGAGAAGAAGACAAAGTACAAAGGCCAGTGTATTATGTAAGCAAGAAATTAGCAGCGGTAGAGCGCAACTACCCAAAAATTGAGAAGCTCGCTTACAGCCTCCTAATCGCACCCCGAAAACTTCGTCACTATTTCCAAGCTCATCCAATAACCATATACACCGACCAGCCCTTGAGGCAGGTATTGCAGAGACCTGAAGCATCGGGAAGGTTGATCAAATGGAATATAGAATTAAGCCAATTTGATTTAAATTTTCAACCACGAAAGTCGGTCAGGGGGCAAGCTTTGGCAGACTTTATAGCGGAGTTCACCAACCCAGAGGAGGAAGTAATCGATGACAAAGTGGTTAGGTCCGAGGATGAGTTAAAGATAGATCCGTGGAAACTATACACAGATGGAGCCAAGAACGACCGAAGGTCCGGAGCTGGAATCGTCTTAGTCACCCCCGAAGGACGGTCGATATATTACGCTCTACGATTAGAATTTTCGGCGACTAACAATGACTCTGAATATGAAGCCCTGATTGCCGGGCTGAAGCTTGCTAAAGACCTCGGAATAAAAACATTGGACATATTCTGTGACTCTAAAATCGTTGTTTGCCAAGTGCAAGAGGAATTTGTGGCTCGGGGACCTCGACTTATCGCCTACCTCAGGAAAGTGAGAGAGCTATTGAGTAGCTTGGAGCGGTACGATATAACACACATCCCAAGGGCCGAAAACCAAAAGGCGGATAGGCTGGCAAAGCTAGCTAGTTCCGACAGTCCAGAAGAGACTGAAATAATTCCAATTGAAACGTTGGAATCGCCAAGCTTTGAGTCGATGGAAGTTGAGTTCGCTTTCGAAGTGGAACCGGAGAAGGAGTCGTGGATGACTCCAATTAAGAACTTCCTTAAGAATGGGACACACCCATCAAAGAAGAGTGAGAAAAGGGCTGTAGTTCGCAAGGCTACCAGATATGTCATATAAGACGATACCCTTTATAGGCAAGGATTTTCTATGCCCCTGTTACGATGTATAGCACACGACGACATCAAGCGTGTACTAAGAGAAGTACACGAAGGTGAGTGTGGAGATCATACAGGAGGTCGGACTTTAGCAAAAAAGATATTGCGATACGGATACTTCTGGCCTACAATTAATAAAGATGCAGCTGATTATTCATGACGCTGCGATAAGTGCCAGAGATTCGCCAAAATCCCCAGAGCACCGTTGACCCAACTTAAATCAATGGTGAGTCCTTGGCCATTTGCCACATGGGGAATTGATATCATTGGAGTTCTACCGATTGCTAAAGGAGGAGCGAAATATGCAATAGTGGCCGTGGACTATTTTACGAAGTGGGTGGAAGCTGAGCCCTTGACCAAGATCACGGCAAGAAAGGTGATAAGTTTCGTGGTCAGAAATATTATATGCCGATTCGGGATCCCAAGGACGATTATAAATGACAACGGAACCCAATTTGGTAGTACTGAATTTAGAAATTTATGCCAGAAGTATAAGATTGACAAGCGATATACTGCAGTTGCCTATCCGCAGTTGAACGGGCAAGTAGAGGCAATAAACAAAGTAATAAAATCCATCCTCAAGAAACAGTTAGAGCGTGCAAAGGCAAAATGGGTTGACGAATTGCCCCTAGCTTTGTGGGCATATCGAACAACATTTAAGGCGACCACCGGTCACACCCCTTTCTCTCTCTCCTTTGGCTCAGAAGCAGTAATTCTAGTTGAACTGGAAGTTCCTTCCCACAGGGTGACATATTATGACTCGATGACGAATCGGGCGCTCTTACTTGAGTCTCTTGATGAAGTCGAAGAAAAAAGGGACGAAGCAGATTTGCGTGCGGCAAGACATCGACGTCAGATGGCACGCTATTACGACAAAAAAGTTCGCCTCAGGACTTTTGAACCAGGAGATTTGGTGCTAAAGAGAGTCTTTCCATCCCTTCCTCACCTCGGTCCAAAGTGGGAAGGACCCTTTGTCATCCAACGGAAACTTGAAAAAGGAACCTTCAAGTTAACGACCGTAGATGGCGAAGACGTCCCTAGAGCATGGAATGCCCAACACTTAATGCGATATTTGGATTAGAAATGCTGTACTCTTTGTTATTTTTCTTATGAACTCTGTAATAAGGCACGACTTGCCTTGGGAAAATCTGACGATATGAATAAAGGACTATAAATTGGATGTAGGCTATGACTTAGCCGAACCACTATAAAAATATTGTATGTTATTTACTTTTATGCATTACATATATACATTCATCAATTATTTTGTTGTGATTATGGAATACAGGATGATTCAAAACCTGAAAAGGTTAAAGACAGTTTAAACATAAGAAAAAGCACAGCGACTATTTGTGCGACAAGACATAAAAGAATGAGAAAACGACATTCTTAACTCTAACTCTCCAGAGAGACAGAGAGAGAGTATAAAAGCGTCTCCGACTGAGCACTGAAAAAGAAATTCTTCCCCTAAATCTAACTCTCCAGAGAGAGAGAGAGAGAGTATAAAAGCGTCTCCGACTGAGCGCTAAGAAAGAAATCTTTCCCCACTGAAAGACCGGGGAATGAATAGATTGCTGAACTCGAACTCTAACTCTCAAGAGAAAGAGAGAGAGTATAAAAGAAATGCCAGAAAAAACGACAGGTACTGACGACAAAGGAAGTGCTATCCCGTCAGAAAATCGGGAGCATTCAGATTGCTTGATTAAGCGTTAAATAATTTGTGGGAATTGACTGGGGGCATATATGTATATGCATATTTCCTCCCTCCGTAACTTCATTTCATAACTATAGTAAGACATGCATTCTTACATAAGTGCAGAACTACTGACAAACAGACATTGCAGAAAATGAGTTTTTTTTTATTTACAAATGAATGAATTTGTACAGGAAAATAGCTAAACAAGAAAGCGCAGGAGCCACTCTTGTAGCAGCAATTGTTGGTTCACTAAATGCTAAAACGAAACAAGGCAATCCACTATTTAGGTTTCGAGTGAGCCTTGGACTTCTTGGCGGTTTTCTCCGCATCCTTTGCTTCTTTCTCAGCCTCTGTCAAGATTCGTTTAGATTTCTTCTTTCCTGAAGATGCGGTGCTGGAACCGGTTGACTTCTTCCTAGAGGGCGGAGCGCTGGAATCAAGAGAAGATTTTTTAGCGAGTTCCTCTGTAATAGATCTAGTTGAGAGCTTAACAACTAACCTTGATCCCGCATCCACAACTGCGAGGGGCTTGAGGGCTTCAAGGTCTAGTTCTTCGGCTTTTAATTGCAAGCGTTTGTCTTGATCAGCTTTCATTGCAGCCAAAGTAACATCATCAGCATTTTTTGACTCCCCGACTATTGCAACTTCTGGTTCCTCTTCATGACCTCCGTCACCGCCATCATCCTTTAAAGCTGCTATCATTTTTTCATCATGGGGAGTGTCGGCCTTCGTCGGCTCACTTCTTTCTCCCAAGTCTATAGGAGCAGCCTTGTCCTCCCCTCCTTTTGCCTTTTCTGTAGGCTCTACCCCAGCGGTGGCTCCCTGAGTCACATCTGTCTTTCCGGATGGCTCAATACCTACAGAATGAGAAGCAACAGTTATCAACTCAGGCGAAAACAATGGGTTTTTCATTGATTGCTCAATCACGTGGCGAAAGGTAGAAATAGCCCTGACAAATTGAGGAGAAAAGGTAGGGATACCTTCCGAAGACTTCTCGGCAGGGGTGACTACTACTTCTGATGCTGTTTCAGGAATAGGGGATAACAGAGTTGTTCGGGGAATTCCTGGATTTTCAGGATCATACCCTTCTACTTCAGAAGTCGCAGGGGAAGAAGAAGAGGAACCAGCTTCGAGAACATTCTTCTGTTTAGACTTCCGTCTCTCTTCTTCCATGGCCTCAGCAATGAGGCGGCGCCCTTCAGCTAGGCGCTCCGGCTCATCATCCTTCAAGTATTTCTCCATAAGCTTATCTTCATCGATGGAATCGACCTTAAGTTCCTCTTTTTCCCACTCGACAATCTGATTCCATACTTGAACTAGAGTGGATGGATAATCCTCGATCCAAGAAATGTTTCGGCGACGGAAGATATGTGCGAAGAATTCAATCATTAATTCGCCGAAACCCTGAATATCAGCCTCTGCCTCTGACAGTTGTTTGCGGGCTTCCTCCGCAGATTTGATTGCACACTCCACATTGCCCTCAGCCAGGGCAGCTATGTTCTCTGCCTCCAATAGCTTTGAAGCCAAGTCAGCATTCTTCTTTTCTAGTTCAGCACTCCTCTTTGCTAACTCGGCATTTTTCCGTTCAAGGTCAGCATAAGCAAGGCATGTCTTAGCAGCTTCTGACTTAGCCTCATCAGCTTGCTTTTTTAAGTCAGAACGCTTTTGAGTGTGAGATTCAAGCAAGTCATGATAACGTTTTTGCATGTCCTCAAATTGTTGTTTGAAGTTAGAAGCGTCCCTTTGAGCGACAGCTAGCTGAGCTTGAGTGTCTTCCAAATCTTTTCCTAGAGCTTTTAAAGCCTTGGCATCCTCCTCCGCGGTCTTTTGCATTGAGTCGGTATTTGTGATTAGAGTGCGAATGATTCTGGAAAGGTTGCGTGAATATTTAAACATCTCAGAATACTGTTTTTCCACCGCATCTATCTTTGCTTTGGCCTCATCTGCCCACTTAGAAGAAATAGGTTCAAGGGCAGGTAAAAAAGTCAAAGTCTCGAAGTAGTGTTCGTGAAATTGCTCCTCCAAATATGCCTGCTTTATTGCAGTGTCCGCGTCTAGTGGGGGAGGAGCGGGGATTGTCAATTCGGTGTCCCTGTGTGAGGAGGATTCGGTAGTTTCTTTGTCTATCCTAGGTCGTTTAGTAGCAGGGACCTTGTGCTTACTTCGAGACCCGGTTTCTTTTGGAGGACTTCTCCCTCTTCTGCGCTTTTCATGGGAAGAAGTGGAGTCTTTAGATTGTGGTTTGTCCTCTTCCCTACGGCTTTGATAACCTTTGTACTTCTCTTGATCCGACCGAACAGGAGAGCGAGAATGTGAGGGTCGAGAACGATAGGGATCATAAGGCCTTTTCTCCTCCATACCACGATCATCACGGCGATCATACTCGATATCCTGAGGTGGATTAGACATGCTGCAGCGAAGCTTCCTGATATCATAGTAGGATCGAGACATTGTACCTGCACAATAAGACAAATGAAATTTAGGATCAATGGATTCACGAAGAAAGAGGTGCAATGAATGCTAATGCTGTTGTATAAAGTGTGTCCTAAGTGGTGTGTTTCCCCCCAACCAACCCGAGTCTGAAGCTAGACTAGTACGGGCAGGCTCTTTGGCCTTAGCAGGAGTGGTCTCTTCAGAAGAAGTGAAGACTAAAGGATCCTTCCTAAAATCCTCTGAAGTGTATATAGTTTCAGGTAAGGGGAGATCCCCCAAACCCTGAAATATTTGGTCATCAGTACTAGGGACATCCCCCTTGGAAGCATTAAGTGGCGACTCTTGGGAGGATGTTGACTTTTCCAGAGAAGTAGCCTCCTCGGGGGCAGTATATCCTTCACGATGCTTTTCGGCTAGGTTAGCCAATTCATCATCTTGTGTAGAAGACGGAGAAGGTGAAGTTTGAAGAGGCACTGTAGGAACTCCCGAGCCTTCTCCTATCTCTGGGACTACCTCCACTGGAGGAATATATACGTATGGAGTCGTCCCATGACCAATGCTACGAAAAACGGATAACAGCCCATGAAAGTGAAGATATTCGTCTTTAAGGACTTCATCGATAGTCAAGAATTTCTGATCGCCATTAAGAAGTTGGCGCATCCAGTCAAAGAACACTTGATCTGATATTTGTTTGGGATTGTCGACTACAAACAAAAAGGAAAACAAGTTAAGGTGATTATTCAAGTGTATAAGAGCCCGGATTTAGAAAATCAGTGCTTTACTTGATTTTGTCCACCTCTTGGCACATCCGGGCTGTCGCTTCACATAGAACCATTCCAGTCTGGAATCTCCAGCTTTACTGTTGAATGGTGCCGAGATTATCTTCCTTTTTGGAACTGACTCAAAATAGCAGAAAGATGGAGTCTCTCGAGTCCGATGCTTGAAGTTATAGAAGAAGTGAACGTCATCGAACGTGAGCTCTATGCCTAAGATCTCACGATATGCTATGTACAAAGTGTGCAAGTAGGCATAAGAATTGGGATGCAGCTGCATGGGGGCAATCCGCATTTGTCTTAAAAAGTCAACGATGAAGGGAGAGAATGGAGGGATAGCGCCGACCATACACATCAACCGAGTGACCGCCACATATCCTTCTGGAGGGTTGTGGGGACGGTCAGAGCTTGAAGGCACTAGAGTGTCCCTTTTCATTATCCCGTACTTTAAGCAAATTCGGATAAGTCGATCGTTGTCGATTGTTGATTCAACGGAATCTGGAGGTGATTCCAATATAACGGCCGATTCAAATTCATCGGGGGCTTGATCGTCACCAATCCCTCCTTCCTCCTCAAAACCCAGAGAAACTTCATTCTCTGAAGACACCTCGTTGCTTTCCCGATTTCCAACCCCGTAGTCTGGACCCTCATTGTCCCATTCTGGATCCGACGGAGAAGATATGTCCTCGAGAGTGATTTTGTTAGAAGCTTCCGGGGCTTCTTTCCTCTCAGCTAGTCTGGAAGAACGTCTGGGTCTCATGGTCATGGAACTATTGAAGAAGCAATAGCACAAACTAGAGAAAATTAGCCCGTATCCCCCCGTGCGTGTGTGCAAACTAAAGTGTGAACAGTGTATATGGAAAGTGCAAAGTAAATGTTTAAAAGTGCGACGCAAAAGTTTGGCAAGATATAAAGAGTTGAAGTAATTCTGGATGTCCAGTCATGTTCACAAGGCACTATCCTAACTGTCCATCAAATTGAAGATCATGCCAAAAGTTGATTGGGCCAGTTAGACGAGTTTTGATGCGTTAAGATAGACTGTGCTTCGGTTCGGTTCGGATCCATTCATTGGGATCGGATCGAGGGCGTGGCATTGGGCTTGAATATTACATTGAAACTCAGAAATCAAAGACGGATCGGGTCGGAGGCAAAGTCCCCTAACGGTTCGGATCGGATTACGTAATTATACTTCTCCTTCATCCTTTTATGGTCCGTCCTGATCCGATTAGGTAAGCTCCTTTTTTCCTTTTTCAAATATTTGCTCCGACCCGATCCGATCTCCTGAATTTCTTTTCTTTTCTTTTTTCTTTTTTGCGTGCCCCGACCCGGTCCAATTTCCTGAACTCCCTTCTTCTTCCCTTCATTTTTCCAACTTCCATGTCTCCCCGAACCGAACCGCATCTTCTCCTTCACCCTCTTTCTTCCCTATCCGACCCCAAGGCCAATCTCGTGCTAGTCCCTCAAGTCAAAACCAAGCAATTACATGTTGGTGCATTCAACTACGGATCCTCGTTCCCTCCGTTCCAACCTCAAGACGGCGACGAGTATATTGACAACGATGACGAGGGGGAGGGTCACGGCGGCAAGGTCATCAGAGTTTCATAGTTAGATTATCCTAATCGCTAACGAATCCGACTCGAAAACGATTAAAGAAGGAATCGATCAAAGTTTTATAACCTACTAGTGTGATTACTTCTTGAATTAAGAAGAATTTTGAAGGTTCACGAATTAAATTTTTCTCGTTTTGCAGAGCTCGAGCGGTAAAATAGTAAAAGTGAATGAAGGAAGGAGGCAGTGTTTATATAGAAGAAGAATGTGACTATTCGTCTCCCCATTCGGATCGGCAGCCCAATAGCAGAACCCCCGTTCGGATCGGATAGGCAGTCTAGAAGTAAAGCTTGGCCCAATAATCCAGTGGAAAATAGAAGGGAGAAGGGATCTGTTCGGATCGGAATCCGAAATGAACCGAGTCCTTTAGCTCAGCAACAAGCTGAATTGGAATTTGAAGAAAAAGATAAAAACGCAAGGAAAATCAAAAGGGAAATTACCTCGAAGAGCGCTATGCATTGGTGGTCAAAGCATGCTCCGTCTCCAACAGAAGAATCCTTTGAGGGGGCAAAATGTTAGCCCACTTTGTGAACTGGGCAACACAAAGTCAAGACATGAAATATTGAAGAACTTGAGAAACTCTGAAGCGGGTCGGATCGGAGCAGGATAGCGGTTCGGATAGGGTACAGTCAGCTGTTCGGATCGGTGAACTATTACTCTTGGAATTAAAGAAGCACAGCTATTCGGGTCGGAGGGGAATCTACTTCCAATCGGATCGGAAAGCCACCCAATTGCTACAGAGATAGGTCGGAGCGGAGCGGAGCAGAGTAAAAAGAAGAGAGAATTGGTCCTCACTTAATTCTGTTCGGATCGGAGGTACCGATCCGAACCCCTGGAGCCTACTCTTCCGATCCGAACCCATTTTCCGCATCACTCCCCTGCATGAGCGCCTGGATATCCGGATCGGCTATGACCAGTTCCTGCCCACAACGTCCATTACTCTGATGCGTTGTCAACATAGAAATCCATCCGAACCCGAAGCTGATGGGATGGATGACGCGTGGCTCCGATCCGGATCGGGTTCTGAGCAAATTCACACCTATAAATACCCCGTATGGAGACAAAGAAAAGGATCTTCTTTTTTCTGGCACTTGGAGAGTTCAACCACCTTCATAGCCCAAATTCCAGCAATCCCGGAAAATCCAAATCTTCTTTCATTATTTGTTTTCAGACAATTGAGTGATTGTGAGTGAGTTGTGAGAGAAATCAAGTGAATATTTCATTGTACTTGCAACTAAATCAGTAAGAATAGTGAAAAACAAGTGGACGTAGGCATTTCTTCGCCGAACCACTATAAATCCTATGTGTTCATTTTTTATTTTTGATTTCATTTCATTCTGCTTTTAATCAATTTGGGTGTTAGAACCATTTTTTGGTCTAACACATCCAGGCGGAAACAAGATGTATAGAGACATAAAAAGGGTTTTTTTTTTGGGCTGGGATGAAGAAGGAAGTGGCTGAATTTGTTTCTTAATGTTTAATTTGTCAGCAAGTCAAGGCTGAACAAAAGAAGCCCGGTGGATTGCTTCATCCGTTGGAAGTGCCGCAGTGAAAATGGAAGAGCGTCTCGTTGGATTTTTAGATGGGTTACCTAGGTCGAAGGAAGGCAATACCGGTGTTTAGTTGGTAGTAGATAGACTCACTAAGATCGCTCACTTTATTCCAGTCAAGAACAAAAGGACGGCATCGTGGTTGGCAGCGATTTATGTTTGTGAGATAGTTCGGCTCCATGGGGTACCTTCCAGCATAGTAAGCGATCGTGACCCCATATTTACCAGCGAGTTTTGGAGAAGTTTGCAAAAGGCATTAAGTACACAGTTGCGTTTAAGCACTGCTTATCATCCTCAGACCGATGGGCAGATGGAGAGGGTGAATAGAATTTTAGAAGATCTTCTTAGGCTGTGTATCCTAGATTTCGGAGGGACAAGGGAAGAGAATCTTCCTTTAGTAGAGTTTGCCTATAATAATAGCTATCAAGCCAGCATCGGTATGGCACCTTTCGAAGCTTTGTACGGGTGACCCTGTAGGTCCCCAACTTATTGGTGGGAATCTACAGAAAGATTGTTACTTGGGCTAGACATGATTAGGGAAACATTCCAGAAGATTGACCTTATTCGACGACGAATGAAAATAGCCCAAGATAGACAGAAGTCCTATGCAGACAAGAGAAGAACCGACATCGAGTTTGAAGTAGGAGACTTGGTTTTTATGAAAGTATCTCCTCTGAGGAATGTGGTTCACTTCGGAGCAATAGGGAAGTTGGCACCTAGGTTTGTGGGACCATTTCCCATAACCGAAAGGATTAGCCAAATGGCCTATAGATTAAAGCTTCCTGAAAATCTGTCTAGCGTTCATTATGTTTTCCATGTTTCTCATCTGAAGAAGTGCTTGCATGGCACCGCGGAAGTTGTTGAGCCGATTATGTTGGAAGAGGTAGAGGTGGAACGGGAGGCAACAATCAGACGAGTTCCTTCCTGTATCTTGGGATCAGAGGTAAAGAAGCCATGCAATAAAGAGATCAAGTTGCTAAAGGTTCAATGGGGTGATGACCTAGAGGATGCGACTTGGGAAACCGAAGATAAGATTCGTGCTTTGTACCCTTTCCTCTTCGAGGGTATGTTCTTAACTCCTTTTCCAAAAGCTTTGTCGGTACTTGTTTCTATCATTTGAGTATATCTTATCCATATTATTTTTCGACCTTTAGACAGGAGTCCTATGGATGTAAACATGTGTTTGAGACATGGTATGATTGATGGATGTAAGTAGATGCAAGTGTTTTCTAGTGGTTGCTGGTGGACGCATATACACACAACATTCGACACTAAAATCGGGTCAATCACTCTCATACTGCATATGGATGTGTGTGCATTTTTCTTTTCGTTTATGGATGGAAATGGATGAACTAGCATATGGATGTTGGATTTGGACGAATGAGTGTGCACATATGTAGAGCTTATATGTTATAATAGGTTTATTTGCATACATATTGGATTCATGGCACTAACATACATTACATTAAGGAGGTCAATTGAATCAGTAGATCGCCTGATTTTTGCATTATATAAGGAACATATACACACATTTTGCATATGTTCATATAGCATTAGAAATCTTTTAAGGACAATGGATGCTTGTGGATGATGATTGAGTAGATGGATGATTGGATGGTAGGATACATTCTTCTTAACTTGAAGATTTCGGGGACGAAATCGTTTAAGGAGGGGAGAATGTAACACCCTGTAATTTTAAAACATGACATAAGGGATAACTTAAGTATACTTAATTATTAAAAGAAGAATATGGTGAAAAGTGTTACGCCATTGCATTTGCCTCAGAATTCTTCTTGAGATAGATTCCGAGTTTGCGTAAAACGTATACCATATTAAGGAGATATGGACGAACGAAGTTAGGCGGAAAAACCGAAAACAAGCCAGAATGCACTAGCGCACTTGTGAAGTACGCCAGTACAAAAATGCATTGGCGCACCTGCCAAGTGCGCCCATACCGAGGGCAGTCCAGCACAGAATTCTAGAGTGTCCTGTGATGACATGTCTCCTTCTGGTTGGTTGGATGACCTGTCTTTGAGCTGTGTAGTTCTGATGATCTCCTAGTTAATCTAAAGGCTCTAACTAATCCTATACATCTACATAATCACATCTAACCTAAACCCTAATCTAAGCTAAATCATTCATGAGCCTATTTGTTGTTGCATCCTAATCGAATCTAGCCTCCACCATAACAAATAAAATTCAAGCTAGAAGATAAAAATCAAAGTCTACATCAAGGGTTAAGCTTAACAAATTCAGAAATCAGATCCTAGAATTCAAGATCCATTTTTTTTTCTGTGAGTCCTAGTCACTTTTAGGTTTTAATAGATAAATGTGAATTGTGGTAGACTATGAATTGGGTATATGCTATAAATCATTAACTTATGCAAGCATACTATGTCATTTTACCTAGATCTAATATATGGACATTCTACTATGTTTCCTATGTGAATCTTGAATTACAATTATATTGCGGTACATGTGAACTTATTAATACAGATCTAACTTTTTAGATCTGATTGTGGTGATTCAATATGACGTTTACATGAGCATTGATTTGTAACCATGCTAGGATGATATTACATCCATTGCTTTGACATTACTTGGATTTAGAGTTTGGTGTTAATCACCTTACACTTGTTATATTATGATACCTTGGTATATGTGGTAAAATTGACATGTGAATCTAAACTTGTTATTATGCTACCCATTTTGTGCTAGATTTAGGTAATTGGACACCTAATATTGAATCTAAATCTCATTATGATTGCCTAAACACAAGTTATTAATTGGATGCCCACTTTATATTGACAATTATCACATGTCCATTCACTTAGTTACTATGCCAGTATGTTAATATTTATGCCAAAACATGTTGAACTGCCACCCTTATCATGTTTCCTTTTATTGTTATGACGAGGCTACTTTATAACTTCGATGCCGCCAAAATACATGTGAATACGTTAGTTAGGAATGGCGACAAAGAGAATTTGTAATTGGCATAGTTTATATAATGTTTATATGAATTAAGCATATAATTCAAATGGGGAAACATAGAATTAATTACCTATAATGACATAGGTAAATTTGGGTAAGGATGAATTAATAACCTATAAGACATAGGTAAATTTGGATAAAGATAGAATGTTTTGTAATTAAAATTAAGAATTTTAATCGTACTTATGACACGAGGTTAGGTTACATTAGTGGCGGAATTCTGCCCGGACCCGACCGACATATCCAGCAGCCACTAATGGTAAACCTAATGTGAGAGGTCTAAGAACGTAAATTTGGATCGGGCTAAGACACGAGGTTAGGCCCAAATGTGGAATAAGACTGTCCGGACCCGACCGACATATCCAGCTCCACACGTTGTAGGCATAATGTGGGAGGTCTAATCCATTATAACCATAATTGGACATGGTAAAGAAATGGACTACTTAACCTAAATTAATATGAATATGGACTTAAGTTAGTGTTAAGTAAAATTGGATGGGTAGTTGGAGGGGTTAAGTAAGTTAGAGGGGATGGGTAATATATGTGCGTGTGTGTGTGTGTATGTACACATTTATATATAGGCCCACATACTTAGCCCAATAAATGTTATGTAATTAAAGACACCTAAGTGGTATACATAACGGTTAGATGAAGTAATAAAGGTTATGTAATTTATGACACCCTTTAGGGTAAACATATCTAGTATAGGGCTATGTAATTAAAGGCACCATAGGGTATACATAGCTAGTGGAAAACCTAGTGGGGATACAAGACAAAGGGGAGAGCTTGTATCATTTTGTGTGGGACCCATTTCAATCAGTAACCCAGAGTTGGTATCAAGTAACGAACTTCGTACTAGGCGGAGAAGGGGCACGCTTACTAATTGTTTGTAAGAGATCCAAACGAGACGGATGGTGTGGGCGGCGGAAACCGGCCGGGGACATATGCGTGCATGGGCCGGGCAGAAGGCGCTAAGACGACCGTGACACTAGTAGATATGGTTGTGCACATTATAGGTTGCCACCTTAGGGAAGTGATACCTCCTACTATGGGGCTAGCACAGGATATCTACAAAGTAGGGAACCGATCGATCAGGGTAGCGATCAGGGTTTACTCGGACATATGGCCTAGGTCTACCAACTTATAATGGAAGGGATCATCTCATTTTAAATTATATTAGTAATAGTGCAGAGTAGTCATTAGTGAAGCATGCATATACCTTACCTTATCTACTGTGTCACACCTGCCATTTGTATACTGATCGCTCTTATCCACTTTATGCCTATCAAGTTCACCTTTATTTATTTACTCGCTAAAAGTCACTAGACTCACCAGACTTCATGTCTGACCCCTTTTTATTTTTCCTTCTCTCTTCCGTTCCCCCCTCCCCCTAGGTTCTCAGGGAGGAAACACCCAGGCTTAGCCAGGATTTGGATATCATCTTGCTAGGAGCTACTGTTGAAGTATGGCTCGAGTCTTTGTCTCTGCAATGGCTTACTCTTTTATTGGGGAATAATGTTTTCTTTTAATTCCTATGTACTCTAATTATGCAATACAGAAGTATTTTGTTGTAATGGTTTTATGAATTATGGTGTTATAAACCACAGGATTATGATTTATCCTAAAATAAATTTTTTGAAATTTCCAATGCTATCTTTATTTATATCTGTCTTTTAATTACTCTGTGTCCGTTTACCAACAATGCTTCACAGAACTTATTGCAATCCCTTAGTGAGTGACATTAATGGACGTGGGGTGTTTCAGTTGATAAAGACACCGAGTTCGTAGGATATTTAGCTGGAAAGCCGCCATTGACAAGGGAATTGTTCTATGAAAAAGCAAATATTTGCTTGTGACGAGAGGAAATATATGCCAACCAAAAGAGAAGGTCAGATGGAACCCCCAGAGAGGACATTCAGAGCAATGTTGCCATCAAGAAATCTGGGGACAACGCATGAATGGTCGAAGTAAATGTTGGTAATAAAAATGGAGGAAATGGTAACGAGGGTGGAAACGGTTGCAAAAGAAACAAGAATCGAGGGGACAATTCCAGAAAGAGGCTTCGATTTCAAACTTTTGAGAATTACACGCCGCTGAGTGACACTTTGGAAAATATAGATTTAGATACTTATAACATCATCCAGTATAAGAAACATGCGCCTAGGGGTTCCATTGAGAAGGAACATGAAACCGGGAAATTTTGTTTGTTCCATGAGGCTTATTAGCATTCTACAAATGAGTGCCGCCATCTGAGGGATGTCATTGAAAAACCGCTTCTTGTGGGAAAGCTAGACGAGTACAAGGTCACCCCAAAGGATGGGGGCTAGTAGGACAACTCCAAATCAGAACCAGCCTATTTCCAAACCCACTGCCCAGCAAAAGAGAAAGAATATTGTCATTAACACCATAATTGGGGGACCACATCCAGCTGGGTCTAGAAACAGAACAATGGAGTAGTATGTTAACACAGCCAAGCATCCTAAAATGGGGGAATGTAGTAATCTGGAAGAAACTGCACTGGTGAAGCAGCAAAAAACGGCTACGGATGATGTTGTCTTGCAAGACAGAGGGAGTGTTGGGGTCGAAGCACCCAACATTGAAACACCTCACCTCCGTTAGGGTCACTCTCAAAGGGAATGCCCTAATTTTGGTGGAGGTTTATAAGTATATGTCACAGATACACAAGACAGATATAAATACACATATTTTTGAACAGCGGAAAACAACAGCAATTTTTATTTCAACAAAATACGTGTTACACAAACCATGTCATAATTTGTCTTACAATACTTCCAAAAACATAACATCCTCATAACTGTCTTGGTTACATTTTTTAAAGAAGCATAAAAACATAAGTAAACTGCATAAGTCCCATAGTTGCTGTCCAAAGCCATAGTCCAAAACGAAAAAGATCCAAGCAATACATTCTTTCTCTTCAAGATGGATGTGAAAACTGGTCAAGCTGCAGTATTCCCTCCCTGTGGATAGGGGGGAAACGAAAGAAAAGAAGACGAAAGAAAAGTAGAGTCAGACATAAAGCCTGAGTAAGTCTAGGACTATTCAGTCTATGAATAAAGAATTGGGCATGATAAGTATAAACTGGAAATGGGAAAGCACTATAAACTAGATTAACTTGTCTAGAGTCGAAAGTACTTATCGTACTCCATATTAATCTCTGCATCCATATAAACTAGTTCCCAATAGGCACCCCATAATCAGGGTAAAGTGATTCGTTTCTAATGATTGGCTCCTACTCACATAGTTACATGTGTCTTACGGCCCCCGATGTTGTAGTTACCTATGCTGGTCCCACCATGGGGTGTATCAAGTCCTATGGTGGTGGCCCGACACAATCCTAGAATACACAGGTATGCTACTAGTGCCCAGTGCCTTATTTTTCTACGCCGGAGTGTGTGCACGCCCGCACCCCGTTAGAACCTACACTGCTGCACCACCGCCGTCGATTTGACCTCTTACAGTCAGCCCAGTAATCGTGTCCCACCCTGCCTAGTTCAGGGTATCCTGATACACCTTATAGGGTTACTGCTGAAAAGGTCCCCCGCCACTAGGTTTTCTATTTTTAGCCAATATGCTAAGTTGGTTAAGTGTTTTGTAAACCTAACCCCCAACCAGTCTGTATAGTTTAGCATGCTCCATTTTGATTAAGTGTTAATTCAATTTACTTAATCCTATCAATCCTGACTCAGCCTTAATTGTCTTATTAAAGCCTCGACCTCTCATATTAGACAGGTATTGTTGTGGCTGCCTGTTGCCGGTTGGGTCCGGGCACTCTTACGCCACAACTCAGTCTAACCTCGGGTCCTTATTGGGCTCCGTGTTTAACCACCCACATTGGATAGGTATTGTTGTGACTACTGGACAACCGGGCGGTTCCGGGCAGGTTTACATCACAACTCAATCCAACCTCGGGTTAAACACATCGTATTTTCTAAATTTACATATTTTGTCTCTTTTCTTTTTTATATGTAAATATTTGCGGCCCATTATTCAAATTCATCTTTATTGGGTAAAATTAATTTATACCACTTAATTGTTTTTCAAGG
The DNA here is from genome assembly GCA_030737875.1 of Allium sativum. NCBI lineage: Eukaryota > Viridiplantae > Streptophyta > Magnoliopsida > Asparagales > Amaryllidaceae > Allium > Allium sativum. The sequence continues at coordinate 703,354,898 of CM060913.1, read as the reverse complement.
TTGTTGGCATGCGTCAAACATACCAACACATATGTTTTATGTTTTAACCCAAACGTCATTACCCCCGTTTTATATGTTCGCTAAAATATAACATATATTGGGTTTAATGTTTAAACCCAACTTAGCCACATGAAAAAGGGGAGGCTTAGAACATGGTGTTTATATATTCTAAGTAACATAAAAAAGGGAGTGTGAACGCATGAACTTACAACATAACGATCTAATTAACATGAATTAAGCACGTGTGAACTTGCATTGTAATAGCATATAATCATGGCATAAGCATACTTAAACATGAATCATTCTATTCATATAATCATGGCATAAACATACCTAAACATGAACCATTCTATTCATATAATCATGGCATAAACATACCTAAACATGAATCATGGTTTTTAATTTATTCATGTAAACTTGCAATTGGAAGGTAAATCTAACTTAATTATGTGTCACATATATCAACATATGATTTTGATAACAACATAGGCCTAAAACATGTTTTCAACTAGGCATAACACCAAACATAGTTTAGTCATGTTCATAAAGATGCTTACTTTTGTCTCTAATACAAAAGTATGGTTTTACACTTGAATCACGATGCCAATTCCAACATAAATTATAAACCATAGTACTTAGTTGAATCCAATTACACACTAAAAGTGATCATAAAAGTATGTACATCATATTGGCATAATGGTGAATCATATACTTGCATGAATCTCAAATAAACTACCACAACATATGGTTGTTAACATGAATCATATACTTGCATGAATCTAAATTAAACCACCACAAACATGTAGTTGTTAACTTCCAACATAAATCACATACTTGCAAATATCCAATCGTTATACCACAACATTTCCAAATCGTTTAGAATCAAAGCAACATACAAATATAGTTTATTATCACCACAAATCGAATACAATTCTATTTCTCATATTACAAAAATCAAAACACAATTATTTATTCACATCGGAATAGCACTCTACTTACAACGTATGACGAATCTTCAATTCAGGAATCTGAATTCTGAATTTGGAGATGCTATCCTTTGTTGTAGGCGTTTTTTTGACTTAATTGACGTTGCTTTAAGCTTTCGAATTATCTCTCAATTTTGACGGCTATTCCTAGTCTTTCCTCAGCAGCATGACGGTCTCATCTTCATTTTTGTTTATGTGAATTAGGTGGAGTCTTAGGCCCTTTTTATAGAGTTTGTGAGTTGATTAGGACCGTCGATGGAGCTTGGTTTAATAATAGCCGTTCGTTTGAAGGAGAGACCAATCAGGAGCTGACACCTAGCCCTAGAGACAAGGTAAGGCTCAGAAAATCGACCAAGCACAGACCAGGCCAGCCAGGGGGGGGGCTGGGTTCGACCTGGCTCAGGAGCCAGGTCGATCCCCCAGTCGACCCCTAGGTCGACTACCCAGTAGACCTGGGTAGCCCAGGTCGACTACCCAGTCGACCTGGGTGTCTTGGGCGGGAAAATTCCCGCCCTGGCCAATCTGGCCCGATTTTTGAAATTTAAATCTGATATCTGAGCTGTTTTGGTTTGTTTGAATTTTAAACTGAATTCTGAAACTTCCGTAGGCCATATCTCCCTCATACGGAGTCCGTTTTACGCAAACTCGGACTCTATTTCAAGCAGAATTCCGAGACGAATGCAATGGCGTATCCCGTTTCCATTAATTCTTTGATTTGAAATTAGTTATACTTTATTTTGTGAATTTCACTGTTATAGAATACACGGGGTGTTACATTCTCCCCCACTTAATAGGATTTCGTCCCCGAAATCTTCAAGTTCAGGAAGAATGTACGTCCTAACATCCAAACATCCATCTAGTCATCCATAAAACATGAGCATCCATTGTCCTTAAAAGACTTCTAATGCTTCATGATCATATGCGAAATGTGTTTACATGTACTTATCTAATGCAAAATCAGGCGGTCTACTGATTCAGTTGACCTCCTTAATGCGAATTATGTAAGTGCCATGAATTCATTATGTATGCAAATTCTCCTATTCATGATTCTACATGAGTGCAAAAGCATTCACATAAATGCAACATCCATATGACAACACATTAAACTTCAACCATATACGAATATAAATACATTTATGCATATGCAATATGAAGTGACTGAGCCGATCTAAAACCTAAATTGTGTGTGTATATGCAACCACGAGCAACCACTAGCAATCACTTGCAACCACTTGCAACCATCATCCATAACATGTTTCAATTACATGTTTTCATCCAAAGAGTTTCTACCTAAAAGATAAGGTTGAGGATATATACCTAAAAAGATAGATAAAAGCGCAACTTAAGGAAAAAGAAAGATCAAAGATGTACCCTCGAAAAGAAAAGGGTAGGCTGCGCGTATTCTTGCTTCAGTTTCCCAAGTTGCGTCTCCCTCGGCGTCGCTCCACTGAACTTTGACAAGCTTGACTTCGAGGTTGCATAGCTTCTTCACTTCCGTTCCTAATATGCGGGTTGGAACTTTCCTCACGGTTGCTTCGCGTTCCACTTCAGCTTCTTCTAGGATATTTGGCTCTACCACTTCAGCAGATTCATGTAAACATTTTCGGAGGTGTGAAACATGGAAAACGTTGTGAACTCCGGCCAGCTTTTCGGGTAGCTCTAATCTATAGGCCATTTTCCCAATTTTCTCAATAATAGGAAACGGTCCTATGAACCTTGGTGCTAGCTTTCCTGAGGTTCCAAAACGAACAACGTTCCTTAGCGGAGATATCTTAAGAAAAACTCTATCCCCAACCTCAAATTCAAGGTCGGTTCTCCTCTTATCGACGTAGGATTTTTGTCTGTGTTGGGCTATCTTCATCCTTCTTCGTATCAAGTCTACTTTCTCTGAAGTCTCTCGGATCATATCTGGCCCAAGTATGAGTTAATCAGTAGACTCCCACCAACAAGTGGGCGATCGACACGGTCTTCCATATAAAGCGTCGAAGGGCGCCATTCCGATGGTTGCTTGGTAGCGGTTGTTGTAGGCAAATTCCACCAAAGGAAAATGGTATTCCCATGTCCCTCCGAAGTCAAGGACGCACAGTCTTAAAAGGTCCTCCAAAACTCTATTCACTCTTTCCGTCTGGCCGTCGGTTTGGGGATGATAGGTTGTGCTCAAGCATAACTATGTGCCTACCGCTTCTTGCAGACTCCGCCAAAACTCACTTGTGAAAATAGGGTCTCGGTCACTAACAATGTTGGATGGTATTCCATGGAGTCGAACAATTTCCTTGAGGTAAAGAGATGTTAGGGATGAGACAGTTCTTTTACTTTTGACAGGTAAAAAGTGGGTGCTTTTAGTAAGCCTATCCACTATTACCCAAATGCTAGTGTTGCCTCTTCTAGACCTAGGCAACCCATCAATGAAGTCCATTGAGATGCTATCCTACTTCCACTGCGGGACCTCTAGAGGATGGAGCAGACCGCTAAGCTTTTTCTGTTCTGCCTTAACCTGTTGGCACACCAGACACTTAGAAACGAAATCTGCCACGTCCTTCTTCATGCCATTCCAAAAGAAAGTTCTCTTTATGTCCTTGTACATTTTATCCCCGCCTGGGTGTATCGTTATCTTGGAGTGATGTTCTTCCTCGATAACCTTCTTTACTAAATCCCTTGTCTGTGGGACGCACAGTCTTCCGTCTCGCCTTAGCCAACCCTTATCGTCGATGGAGTATCTGCTGAGGTGACTTGAAGTCTCACCCCTAATGAGCCTATCAATCGTCTCCACGAGATGAGGGTCTTCGCGTTGTGCTGTCCCTATTGCGTCCACTAAAGTCGGGCGTACTTCGAGTGATTCTAGCAAGCCCGGTACAAAATCGGAGGAAGGCCTAAAGTCAAAGCTGGCTATAAACTCTAGGCTTTGTCTTTCAACAAACAGCGGGCTTAGGGTCAGTTTCTTTCGGCTCAACGCGTCTGCCACTATGTTGCCTTTGCCCGGAGTGTAGGAGATCTCGAAATCGTACGAGTCAAGAAACTCCATCCATCTTTGTTGCCTCAAGTTAAGATCTTTCTACGAGAAAAGATATTTCAACAATTTATGGTTAGTGTAAAGTTCAAACTTCTCACCTAGGAGATAATGTCGCCAAGACTTGAGTGCCAAGACGATGGCAGCTAACTCAAGATCGTGGGTCGGGTAGTTCTTTTCATGAACTTTCAATTGCCTCCCACCATAAGCTACTACCCTCCCTTCTTGCATCAAGACGGTGCCTAGCCCTGTCCTACATGCTTCTGTATAAACCGTGAACATCTTGCTTCCATATGGCAACGTCAAAACTGGGGCTGTTGTAAGAGCCCTTTTTAGTCGTTGGAAAGCAAATTCGCAATCCAAGTCCCAATTGAACACTAGATTCTTCTTGGTCAGCTTTGTGAGCGGAACTGATATCTTTGCAAAGTCTCTGATGAATTTCCGATAGAAGCCTGCTAGCCCAAGAAAGCTTCGGACTTCTGTTGCGTTCTTTGGTGTCTTCCAGTCCTGCACTGCTACTACCTTAGCCGAGTTTACAGCTAACCCTTCTTTGGATACTATGTGCCCAAGGAACCTTACTTCTTCTCTCCAAAAGTGGCATTTGGAGAATTTGGCTTTTATCTGATGGACTCGCAGAGTTTCCATGATTGACCTTAGGTGCTGAGCATGCTCTTCTTCATTCTTTGAGAAGATCAAGATATCGTCTACGAAGACCACTACGAACTTATTGAGGAAATCTCTGAACACCCTACTTATTAGGTCCACGAAGTAAGCGGGTGCGTTTGTCAAGCCGAAAGGCATGACAAGCCATTCAAAGAAGCCATCTGGGGTTCTAAATGCTATCTTATCGATACTATCTTCAGCCACCCTTAGCTGATGAAATCCGGTCGCTAAATCGAGTTGGAAGGAAACAGACGCTCCTACAAGCTGATCAAACAGATCGTCAATTCTGGGGAGAGGGTGCCTATTCTTTTTCGTTAGCCTCTTGAGCTCCCTATAGTCGACACACAGACGGAGTGAACCATCCGCCTTGGTAGCGAACACCACTGGAGCGCCCAATTCTGAAATGCTCCTTCTAATGAACCCCTTCTCTAGAAGCTCTTTAATCTGTTTACGGAGATCCTTCCTTTCCCGTGGAGCCATGTGTCTAACGGGCAACGCAACGGGCTTTGCATTATCTACAAGATATATGCGGAAGTCTATCTCTCGCTTCGGAGGCAAGCCCTTCACCTCTTCGAAGACATCCGGATATTCCCGGACCACTCTAACCGATTGCAAACTATCAACAGAGGCATCTAGTGATTCAAGATAACTAAGCATAACCGCATACGAAGGATTACAAGTAATTTCCAGAGTGTTACCGAGTTGGGTCAGAAGCCTAACCACCCTTTTCTCACAATCCAGGATGGCACCATTACTGGATAGCCAATCCATGCCCAAAATCAAACCATATCCCGAAAAGCCAAAAACAAAGGCACTACATTTAAATTCTACGCTTAGAATGGAAATTTTCAATCCCACACAGATCATAGACAAATGAGCTGGGCCCCCAATTGGATTTGAAACAATTAAGGGGTCCTCTACCATACTAGTTTCTAGGTGCAGAGATTCTACTAAAGCAGATGAGATAAAGGAGTGTGATGCGCTAGAATCAAATAAAGTGCGAACTGGGTGATCATAAAGATAAACTACACGTTCTACAGAAGTATTTATACCTCGCTGCTGTAGAGGTGGCGCTTCTAGCGCATGAACTTGTGCCCTTGAGGTGGATCCAGCCCTCTGCCCCTGCCCTCGCTTCTTTGGGCAATCCTTAGCCAGGTGGCCTGTCTCACCGCAAGAAAAGCACCCACCATTCATCTTGGCCTTCTTTTTCCGGTAATCTTTCACCAAGTGCCCCACTTTGCCATAGAAATTACACTTCCTCTTCTCTTTGTTGTCTTTCCCGCCCTTCTTAAAGTCTGTCTTCTTAGGTTGTAAACCCACTTTCTTCCCTTGAGAGCTTTCTGCCTTTGTCTCCTTCTTTCCCTTATCCTCTTCGTTCAGCAATGCCATCTGCACCAACCTTTCATACGTATCTCCCATGGGTATATGGGTCATGGCCAAACTATGTAATGGCTCATTCAACCCCTTGACAAAGCGGAGAGCCTTCTTGTGCGGGGTGTTGACTAGGTCCAGTCCGAACCTAGCCAGCTGATCGAACTGATTAACATACTCTTTGGCTGTCATATTCCCTTGCTTAAGAAATAAGAATTTTTCCAACTGAATACTCCTTTCAGCTTCTGAGAGAAATTTAGCCTCAAACCTTGCCCTAAAGTCCTCCCATGTTTCCACTGGTCTTTCTGCATTAGTGAATTCCCACTAGTAGGAAGCCTCGCCTTTAAGTAGCCATACGGCCAATTGTACCTTCTGCCTATCTTCTACCTCAAAGATGATGAATAAGTCCTCGGTTTCTTTCAGCCAATTCCTGGCTACCACGAAGGAATCGGTTCCACAAAAGTCCTTCCCTCCAATAGCTTTAAAATCTTTACATATCTTAGCAAAAGTATTTCCCGCGGAGGAGGTGGAGGAAGAGGTGCTGCTGCAGCTGGATGATTTCCTGCAGCTGGGGGAGGAGGAACGGTAGGACCTGGCTGAGTGGCCCTTGCTTCTAAGAATCGTCTAAACCAACCAGGTATTGGTACACCCTCTGGCAAGTTAAGTTCTTCGGACATGCTGAAACAAAAAGGATAGATTCAAAACGAAGGATAAAAGATAGTACCTATGGCTTGGGGGGGGGGGCAATGCCATTTTAAAATAAAATAATATTTTATCTTTAAAAATGCTTCTTTAAATTTTCTTTTGAAAATAAATTTTCAAAACTTTTTATCTTATCTGGTAAACCTATGCTCTGATACCAAGTGAAACACCCCACCTCCGTTAGGGTCACTCTCAAAGGTAATGCCCTAATTTTGGTGGAGGTTTATAAGTATAAGTCACAGATACACAAGACAGATATAAATACACATATTTTTGAACAGCGGAAAGCAACAACAATTTTTATTTCAACAAAATACGTGTTACACAAACCATGTCAAAATTTGTCTTACAATACTTCCAAAAACATAACATCCTCATAACTGTCTTGGTTACATTTTTTAAAGAAGCATAAAAACATAAGTAAACTGCATAAGTCCCATAGTTGCTGTCCAAAGCCATAGTCCAAAACGAAAAAGATCCAAGCAATACATTCTTTCTCTTCAAGCTGGATGTGAAAACTGGTCAAGCTGCAGTATTCCCTCCCTGTGGACCGGGGGGGAACGAAAGAAAAGAAGACGAAAGAAAAGTAGAGTCAGACATAAAGCCTGAGTAAGTCTAGGACTATTCAATCTATGAATAAAGAATTGGGCATGATAAGTATAAACTGGAAATGGGAAAGCACTATTAACTAGGTTAAGTTGTCTAGAGTCGAAAGTACTTATCGTACTCCATATTAATCTCTGCGTCCATATAAACTAGTTCCCAACAGGCACCCCATAATCAGGGTAAAGTGATTCGTTTCTAATGATCGGCTCCTACTCACATAGTTACATGTGTCTTACGGCCCCCGATGTTGTAGTTACCCATGCTGGTCCCACCTTGGGGTGTATCAAGTCCCATGGTGGCGGCCCGACACAATCCTAGAATACACAGGTATGCTACTGGTGCCGAGTGCCTTATTTTTCTACGCCGGAGTGTGTGCACGCCCGCACCCCGTTAGAACCTACATTGCTGCACAACCACCGTCGATTTGACCTCTTACAGTCATCCCAGTAATCGTGCCCCACCCTGCCTAGTTCAGGGTATCCTGATACAACTTATAGGGTTACTGCTGAAAAGGGTCCCCCGCCACTAGGTTTTCTATTTCTAGCCAACATGCTAAGTTGGTTAAGTGTTTTGTAAACTTAACCCCCAATCAGTCTGTATAGTTTAGCATGTTCCATTTTGATTAAGTGTTAATTCAATTTACTTAATCCTATCAATCCTGACTTATCCTTAATTGTCTTATTAAAGCCTCGACCTCTCACATTAGACAGGTATTGTTGGGGCTGCCTGTTGCCGGTTGGGTCCGGGCAGTCTTATGCCACAACTCAGTCTAACCTCGGGTCCTTATTGGGCTCCGTGTTTAACCACCCACATTGGATAGGTATTGTTGTGACTACTGGACATCCGGGCGGTTCCGGGCAGATTTACATCACAACTCAATCCAACCTCGGGTTAAACACATCGTATTTTCTAAATTTACATATTTTGTCTCTTTTCTTTTTTATATGTAAATATTTGCGGCCCATTATTCAAATTCATCTTTATTGGGTAAAATTAATTTATACCACTTAATTGTTTTTCAAGGTTGTTGGCATGCGTCAAACATGCCAACGCATATGTTTTACATTTTAACCCAAACGTCATTACCCCCGTTTTATACATTCGCTAAAATATAACATATGTTGGGTTTAAAACGGGGAGTGTGAACGCATGAACGCATGAACTTGGTGTTTATTAGAATATGGTGTTTATATATTCTAAGTAACATAAAAAGGGGAGTGTGAACGCATGAACTTGCAACATAACGATCTAATTAACATGAATTAGGCACGTGTGAACTTGCATTGTAATAGCATATAATCATGGCATAAACATACTTAAACATGAATCATTCTATTCATATAATCATGGCATAAACATACCTAAACATGAACCATTCTATTCATATAATCATGGCATAAACATACCTAAACATGAATCATGGTTTTTAATTTATTCATGTAAACTTGCAATTGGAAGGTAAATCTAACTTAATTATGTGTCACATATATCACCATATGATTTTGATAACAACATAGGCCTAAAACATGTTTTCAACTAGGAATAACACCAAACATAGTTTAGTCATGTTCATAAAGATGCTTACTTTTGTCTCTAATACAAAAGTATGGTTTTACACTTGAATCACGATGCCAATTCCAACATAAATTATAAACCATAGTACTTAGTTGAATCCAATTACACACTAAAAGTGATCATAAAAGTATGTACATCATATTGGCATAATGGTGAATCATATACTTGCATTAATCTCAAATAAACTACCACAACATATGGTCGTTAACATGAATCATATACTTGCATGAATCTAAATTAAACCACCACAAACATGTAGTTGTTAACTTCCAACATAAATCACATACTTGCAAATATCCAATCGTTATACCACAACATTTCCAAATCGTTTAGAATCAAAGCGACATACAAATATAGATTATTATCACCACAAATCGAATACAATTCTATTTCTCATTTTACACAAATCAAAACACAATTATTTATTCACATCGGAATAGCACTCTACTTACAACGTATGACGAATCTTCAATTCAGGAATCTGAATTATGAATTTGGAGATGCTATCCTTTGTTGTAGGCGTTGTTTTGATTTAATTGACGTTGCTTTAAGCTTTCGAATTGTCTCACAATTTTGACGGCTATTCCTAGTCTTTCCTCAGCAGCATGATGGTCTCATCTTCATTTTTGTTTGTGTGAATTAGGTAGGGTCTTAGGTCCTTTTTATAGAGTTTGTGAGTTGATTAGGACCGTCGATGGAGCTTGGTTTAATAATAGCCGTTCGTTTGAAGGAGAGACCAATCAGGAGCTGACACCTAGCCCTAGAGACAAGGCAAGGCTCAGAAAATCGACCAAGCACAGACCAGGCCAGCCAGGGGGGCTGGGTTCGACCTGGCTCAGGGGCCAGGTCGACCCCCCAGTCGACCCCTAGGTCAACTATGTAGTCGACCTAGGTGCCCCAGGTCGACTACCCAGTCGACCTGGGTAGCCCAGGTCGACTACCCAGTCGACTTGGGTGTCTTGGGCAGGAAAATTTCCGCCCTGGCCAATCTGGCCCGATTTTTGAAATTTAAATCTGATTTCTGAGCTGTTTTGGTCTGTTTGAATTTTAAACTGAATTCTGAAACTTCCGGAGGCCATATCTCCCTCATACAGAGTCCGTTTTACGCAAACTCGGACTCTATTTCAAGCAGAATTCCGAGACGAACGCAATGGCGTATCCCGTTTCTCTTAATTCTTTGATTTGAAATTATTTATACTTTATTTTGTGAATTTCACTATTATAGAATACACGGGGTGTTACAAACATCGATCCACTGGTGATAACAACCATTATCGAACCTGCATTAGTTAAGAAAGTCCTTGTGGATAACAGGAGTTTCATCAACTTCCTATTTAAAAAGGCTTTTAATCTGATGATGCTATAAAAGAAGGATTTAAAGCCGCGTGGAGGTTGGATATATGGATTTAGTGGATCATATACCACCCCTATCAGAATAGTAGACTTGCCAGCAGAGCTAGGGGAGGGAGAGCGCCTTAGAGTAGAGATCCTACAATTCTTGATTATGGATATTGATTCGCCTTATAACGCTTTCCTTGCAAAGTTTAGAGCCTGCATTGCACCCTATTGCCTGTTATTAAAATTCCCAACTATAGTTAGAGTGGGAATGATTCGTGGTGACCAAGTTACTAGAAGAGCCTGTCAATATGGAAGAATTAAAGATGATGCGCAATTGGAAAGATGCAGAACCTAAGAATACTTCCCCTTCTACTAAGGAGAACTCAGCATAGCAACTAAAGACAATATCGCCGAGGGAGTCGCACGACGATCTGCCTGAAGATATAGATCCTAGAGAGGATGAATAACCAAGGAGCAGGAAGGCGACACATAATGAAGCAACCATGGATATTCCAATCGATAACGACGACCCGACAAAGGTCTTGAAGATTGGATCTCACTTGGATTCTTTCCGAACAAAAGAATTAACTGACTTTCTAAAAGCGAACTTAGATGTGTTTGCCTGGACCCACGCTGATATGTGTGGGATTTCTCCTTCAATTATGAGCCATTCACTAAGCATAAACCAAAAGCATCCTCCGGTAAAACAAAAAAGGCGTATGCTGGGCCTTGAGAGGTCGGCGGCCTTGAAAGAGGAAGTGGAGATGTTAAGAGATAACGGGTTCTTCAGAGATTCGACATATCCCGACTAGATATCAAACCCCGTCGTGGTTAAGAAATCCAATGGGAAATGGCCAACATGTATTGACTTCTCTGATCCAAACAAAGCATGTCCAAAGGACAACTTTCCACTCACCAGGATTGACCAATTAGTAGATTCAACGGCAAGGCATGAACTTCTCTCTTTTATGGATGCATATTAAAGGTATATCCAGATTCCATGCATGTACCAGATTAGGAGCATACCAGTTTCATTATGGACTTGGGATTGTATTGTTATGTGGTGATGTTGTTCGGATTGAAGAATGTCGGCGCCACCTATCAACGCTTAGTGAATCAGATGTTTTACAACAAAATTGGGGAAACGATAGAATTTTGGGTGGACGATATGCTTGTAAAGTCAAAGCAATCGTCCGACCACACTACAAAGTTAGCAGAAATGTTCAACATCCTCCAATGATACGGAATGAAGCAGAATCCTCTAAAATGTTTATTTGGAGCTGCATCAGGAAAATTTCTGGGCTTCATAGTCAGCTCCTGCGGAATCGAGATTAATCCCGATTAGATTGCGGTAATCAGAAATATTGAAAAACCGCGAAGGATCCAAGATGTCTAGATTTTGGCCGGAAAAGTCATAGCATTAAGCAGGTTTATTTCTAAGGCCATAGATAAATACGTCCCTTCCTTCAATTTGATAAATCGTGGAAAGCGTAATTTTGATTGGACTCCAGATTGCGTAGAAGCTTTTCAGAACCTGTTGGATCTCCTAGAAAAGCCCCCGATGCTATCTAAACCAGCGAACCATGAAAATATATTTGTGTATTTTTTAGTATTGTCTCATGCCATTAGTTTAGCTCTGGTTCGCGAGGAAGACAAAGTGCAGAGGCCAGTATATTATGTGAGCAAGAAATTAGCGGCAATAGAATGCAACTAATCTGAAGATAGAAAAACTTGCTTGTAGTCTGCTGATTTCTTCTAGAATGCTCCGTCATTATTTCTAGGATCACCCAAATATTGTATATACTGATCAGCTGCTTCGGCTGGTCTTGCAACGACCTGAGGCATCTAGATGATTGCTTAAATGGACTATTGAACTAAGCCAGTTCAACTTAATCTTCCAACCCATAAAATCAATAAGGGCAGGCGTTGGCTGATTTCATCGCTGAATTCACAATCCCTGAAGAGGACATCTTAGGTGAATAAGCTGGCCCTTCAGAGAAAAAGATAGTACTTAGCCTTTGGAAGCTATACACAGATGGAGCTTAAAATGATAAACGATTCGGCGTCGGAGTTGTTTTGACAACTCCTGAAGGACGAATAATGTACTATGCTTTGCGGTTAGAATTTCCTACGACTAACAATGATTCTGAATACAAGGCCATGATTGCCGGGTTGAAAATTGTTAAGGAATTAGGTATAACAGTGTTGGACATTTTCTGTGATTCAAAGATTGTCAATTGTCTGGTTTGGAAGGAGTTCCAGGCTAAAGGACCCCGACTCGTCGATTACCTAAAAAGGGTAGAATAATTATTAGACAACTTGGAGCATTATAGCATAATGCACATTCTGAGGATAGAAAATCAAAAAGCGGATAAATTACCTAAGTTGTCAAGTTCGGACCACCCAGAGGAAACCTAAATGGTTCCAATTGAGGTTCTAGGATCTCCAAGTATTGACCAGATGGAGGTTGATCCGGTGCTAGAAACTGCACCTGAAAGGAAATCTTGGATGACATCGATATAGGACTTCCAGCAGAATGAAACACTCCAGGTGAAAAAAAGTGACAGACGGGTTGTGGTTCGCAAAGCGTCTAGATATATCATACAAGACAAAACCTTTATCTTTAGGGATTTTCTTTGCCGATGCCTCGATGCATAGCACACAATGACATCAAATGTGTACTAAAAGAAGTGCATGAGGGTGAGTGTGGAGATCACATAAAAGGTCAAACATTGGCAAAGAAAACACTACAGTATGACTACTTCTGGCCTACCATAAACAAAGATGTAGCTGATTATTCACGACACTGCGATCAGTGTCAGAAATTTGCGAAAATTCCTTGGGTACCTCCAAATCAACTTAAGTCAATGGTGAGTCCATGGTTGTTTGTTGTGTGGGGAATAGACATCATTGGAAGTCTACCGATCGCTAATAGTGGAGCAAAATATGCAATCGTGGCCATAGACTATTTTACTAAATGGAAGAGGCCAAGCCATTAACTACGATCACAACAAAGAGTTAATCAATTTTGTAGTCAAAAACATAATTTGCCGATTTGGAATTCCCAAAGCCATAATAAATGATAATGGAACCCAGTTCGATAGCACCGAGTTTAGAAACTTCTGCCAGAAATAAAAAATTGACAGGAGATACACCGAATATAGATGGATGAATACATATATCAGATCAAGTCATGAAATATGATGAGAAACACACCAAACTCTAAGCCAAATAAATTTTAAAATAAAATTATATATGCTAGAGTTTAAAATTATTTTGGTTCCAGTTTACTTTGTGTGTTTTTATGACAGGTACACAGGTGGCTGGACTAACTGTGAAGACATAGCGAAGACAGGAGTGTGAGTGAATCTGAATGTGAATTTATATGTATATACAGCTAAGTGAAAATGAGAGTTTGTAGTGAGGAGTAGATGTAAAAAATAAAATTGTATATGAGATTGAATTGTAAAATATCAGTGGAATGTACGATAGTGGAGTTGAAAAATATGTACTGCAATACTGAAAGAAAATATCATATTTAAATAAAATGTTGTTTGAATATTTAAACTCTTATGCAGTAGTACCCTATCTTAATATAAATATTTAATTCTGTGTGTGGTATAGTATAATAGTACAATTGCACACAAATTTATAATATATATGTATTTTATCATCAAACAAAAATCATATAATTGTTATATACCAAAAACCTGACTGCCACATTTGTATCTAATCGCGCGCTATTTACCCATTTATGAGCTATTATGCGCTATTTTGACTATATTGTTAGACACAGGTTATTTGGAAACTTATTTCACCTTGATTACTATATATAGGTTCTATTTGATTTATTACTGCTATTATGGATGCTTAAGAGCTAGTTAGGGAATTTGTATGACTATTGGTTGCATGGATTTATTGTTTGCTTAGTTTAGCTTAAAACGTCATTCGTAGTCAATCTAGTATTAGGAAATATTTCACACTTTAGAGTTTGGGATACTTATTCACTAAATGTACATGTCAAAGTATATTGATTGAGTGCAAAAGGAAGAAAGACTCGAACGGATGAGATAAATTCTTGAAGGAGCTTCATAGCACTAGGATGGATTCAACAACAGAGCAGCATTGGAGCTCGATGATGGATTTGACGATGGGGCAACATAAGAGCTCGGTGACGGATTTAAAGACAGAGCCATACTGGAGCATGGTGGTTGTTCCAAAGATGGAGGATGAACTTGGCGACGAGCTAGATTTCACAACAAATTCCGAACGTACTCCTTGAATGCATATTTAACAGATTTTGGTTAAATAGGTGATCCAAGTAGTAGTTATCCATACCTTTGAAGTGATCGATATCGATTACTACTTCTTTTGGTCTTATTGACCAATTTGACATGGAAGATGGTGCGATTTCAAGGGGCAGGACATAATGGTCCACTTAATGGCTCCTCGATTAGTGCTTCGTTATCCGATGATGGTAATTCCAAGATGAAAAGCGAAGCAGCGATGGCTTCAAAAATGGATAGCAATATTCTGGGATGTAGAATAAGGATGATGGATCGAAAGAAAACTTCTAAAGAGGAGTCATGGTAGTAGCTCCAAGGTTAACTCATCTATGGATAACTAATGTGAAGGGATTATCAATACGTAGTTTCGACGGATACTCGAGGAAAAGGAATGGTGAACGTATGGTCAGTTTGGAGTAGTGTGGGTCCTTTTATTCATGTTCGAGGAGATCGTTTACAGGTGCAAGGAAACTAGTGACACACACTTGGACTTAGTGTGAGGTTATCGTTTTGTGTTGTACAAATTAGTGCAACTAATTTCTTGGTCGATTAAATGACATTAATCCGAGTCCAAGGAACGATGGCGTTATCGTATATCCAATGCACTGAACAAGTGAATGTAAGGATGGATGATGGATGCTGTGTTGCTTAATCATATTTTGCCTTAGGGCTGTCATGTAGTTTGGATATCATCGATTCAAATATTCATATATCCCTAGTATTCTAATGGAGGATACACCCGTACCTATTCTCATAAAGCAGTATATACACACTTATTTGTGCTGACTTTGTGGATGTGGGTGAAGAGAAGTAATGATTCTCCATACTCTATGTGTCATATATAATATTATAGCGTTTACAGTACTTTGGGATTTGTCTATCGCTCACACCTAAATTTTTCCTAACCCAAGGTTTTACTTCCCTCTCATTACCTTGGATGCTCATCGATGATGCTAATGAGCAAATTAGGTTGCTGGTACAGGCATTAGTCAGAGTTGCGCAGGCGGATTTGTAAGAGGCTATGTTTATATATTTATACTTGTATCCTTATTTTTTATTCCACTTTGTAGCACTGTAAGGCCTTGAAAGTGTTCTGTTAGAGACATTGTATTAGTTGAGTTTATTTATCTCTTGTATAAATTCAATCATTGTTCTGTATAACTATTTGAATCTGTATACTCTGAGTATATGGTTTATTTAGTTATTATATCTCACCTGTTTTATATATGTGATTGTTATTATTATATGTTACCTCATGCGCAGTGAGATATACAATAGATTCTGTGATTGTTTTTATATTCTGTATTCTTTTCTTTCTCTTCTCTTCAATTTCCTCTTTTTCTTTCTCTTTTCTGATCTTTCCTGCTATTTCTTTCTCTTGATGATCACTTTACATTGATCGAGTGCTTGTACAGCTCAAATTTTTAACTCTAAGAACCCGTGGTGTATGACAAGTTATTACACTTATCTTGGCTTAACTTTGCAAGGATTTTTCATGCCCTAGCTTTGCGAGAGCTTTTTCATTTCTTAACGTGGTAAGGTCCTTTTAGTGTTTTGTCTTTCCTAGGCTCCACTATCTCAGGTCCATAGCCTTGGTTTTAGACCATGTTTTCCAAGGTTGGGAATTTCCTTTTTCATTAGATCTTCCATTTACTCTTCTTTTTAAGGTATATAGTCATGAATTCTAACTATGCCTCTTATGGTAGGGAATTTTTTGGTAACAATGATTCTTAAGGAGTCCAATGACACTTTATTGGGTTATTATGGGATCTTGTATCGCGTCTGACAATCCTACAAGGTATAATTAAAGCTTAGAATATGAACTGTGAGAGTGATTTTAACTAGGTAGCTAATAAATTTGTTGATTTGACTGTTTCGAAGCACATTTACTTCTTGCAAAGTTCATAAAGGTTAATACGACGTACTTTGTAAACATGTAATTTCAAACTTAACTTTAGACTTACAAAAGCATAAAATTAAGTTGGTTTATAAGTAAATTTTATTGATATTTGACAGAAACATTTCTAAATATAATGGCTTTAGTGAACATAGATGACTGATTTTACAGGAAAATAACAAAGATTGAAATTTCTTACATAATAGGATTGTAGTAGGTTGTTATTCCAAACTCAAGAATGGTAATTCTATCTACTGTTGTGAGCTTGAATGTTCTATCCAAAATCTTCTGACTAATTACATAGTGCCCTTTCCAATTTTGCATGAATATTCTAGTGTTTATCATGACTGTCAAAAGAACAAGATATGAAACTTCGATAGTTTGGTGGTGAACTTTTGCATTAAAGAGCCTTGCTACTTTTTCTTATATGACGCATTCATCAGTTATGCTTCCTTTTAGGTTTCATCAACTTTATCGATGGGTTCTAGTAGTATTTGATCATTTTCAACCTAGTTGAAGTGTATTCACTAGTGAGTGGGGATTTATTATTCCATATGGATCAATTCTTCTAAGCCATGCACAAAGGCAAAGGATTTGTGTCTGTTTCGTAGATTTATGCGTTATTTAGTAAGCCCATAGTGCAAGTGGGAGTTCATCAACCCAGCCACCTTTATCCTTTATGATACGCTTTTTAATGGTGGACTTAATGATTTTGTTTACTACTTCCAGTTGCCAATTTACCAACAGCTAGGCCACTTCGAGAAGCTTTCCTCGATGTGAAACTACTAGTAGAAATTCAAAAGTTTCACGTTCTCAAATTGTTTTCCATTATCAGTTATGATCTTCATTGGTACTTCAAACATGCAAATGAAAATTTTATTTACGATGTTAATAACTTTCTTAGTAGAGATCATGGTCGGTAGTTCCGCTTTAGCCCATTTTATGAAGTAATCTATGATAACAATCACATATTTGGCTCTGTTTTGGGTGTTGGGAGTACGCTTATGAGGTCAATCCTCAATATAATGAATGGCCATGGGTTGACCATTTGCATTAAATCCATGGAGGGGGGTTTCGTTATTTTAGAGAATCTCTAGCATCTATTACAAAACTGAGTATAATCAGCAACATCCTCTGTTCAAATCCAGGCGGAAGTATTCTTTATCGCAACACCTTCTTAGCTAAATTTTCTCCCTAAAAGCGGTCACCATATTCTCCTTCGTGCACTTCCATAATAATTTTTTCAGCTTCATCGTGTGTCACATATCGTAGTAGTGGCATAAAGATGCCTCATCTATGACGTCTTCATCTTACACGACGAACCTTGGAGCTTTTGGACATAGCTTTTCCAGTGTCGTTAAGTACTTATGTAAGGTTCCATGAACCAAATATTCCCTTAATTAGGGTCATCTGTAATTAGGTTCCTCGATGGTTTACACGATCCATTCCCGTAACTTACCACTTTCTACTGCTCAAAATTAACCACTACAGCTGCTGCAATCATTTGTAGTATTAACTCTCAGTAATATCAAACAGATATATTAATGAATCATCACATTAAAGGACATAGGAATATGAAACAATTTTAGAGAAAAATTCATTAATAATCATTTTTTATTACCGTTCTTTTTTGCAAGACCTTCGTCCAAATCAAAATATAATTATTATGAAATATGTCTCTAAGAACGACATACTAAGATGCTCCCTTGATTGATCAGAGATAGGCAATAAAATACTTTTCCTTTATGTACATCCAATAGATAAAACACAATGGAAAAACTCTACAATAGCTAACTTCCTCCTCCACAATTTTGAAAGCTTATTCATTAAAGAAGAACCCAAAAACCATAAACTCTAAATCTACTTAAATAACTACGTGAGTTTATTGTAAAAAGGCTTCAGGTCAGTTGACACAATGCTACAAATAGTAAATACCGCCCGAAATTAATGGATATCTAGCGAGGCTATGCCACTTCGTAGAATGGGTTTCCTTTCTCACCAATATCTTGCTAAAAAATAGCCAATTCTGCACCTCTGTACTTTCAGTGAAAAGAACAACAACAATAATATTAATAGTAATCATGTGCAACATGCATTGTATAGCAGATTCTACATTCCTATTTACCAAGCTAACTATCTCAATGATTAATAATTAACTGACGTATGTACAAGTTATCCACTTGGCTACAAGTTATTTGCTTGTGTATAAGCATAAATGACTCTCCGTCATAATCAAATGATTACCCATATTAACATTTAAATAATTACTGATCGTAATTCGGTGGCTACCCATCTTAATATCATATGATCACTCTTTATAAAATCATTAAGATTGTCCACCTCTTATAATTTGGATTACCCATCCATTATAATTTGGATAGCCTACTTCTTTGGTGTTTTAATATTTATAAGGATATGGTTAAACATCACACATCTTATAGTTTAATCGATAGGTTAACTAAGAGCCTTTCATGTATGTGGACTATCCATCACACATGCTATATTTTTATCCGTAGGATGACCATGAACCAATAAATTTATTTTAAATTTTATCCCTTAAGAATATTTAAATCTATTGGTACCCCCATTTCATCCATGACAACTTGATTCCCATTGGCATCCCCAATGTGTGCAGTTATGTGGAAATAATACAAGTAAAAATATTGAATATTAGTAACCCCGTTAACTTCATAAACAACAGTACGGTTATCTTCCATTCTCAAATAACATATGTCAAGATTACCAACAACATAATAAAAGAACAACGGGAGTGACAACCCTTGCCAACCTTGCCCCCCTCTTTAACTGAAGTGTTAAACCTACTAAAATTAAGTAAAATGATAGACAAAGATCTGTCAATTAAGTTCCTAGGTACCTTTATGGGTAAAAAAAAGTCAAAATTGACCTTGTCCACATTGTTGAGTGTAACAATATAATTTTTGTTTGATGATAACAAACTTATATATTATAATATAAATGTGTTTGCAATTGTACTATTCTATATTTCATCTCATACAGGAATAAATAATTATTTTTGAATAAAATACTATTGCACAAAATTTAATATTCAAACAATTTTTTTATTCAAATAGATATTTTATTTCAACATTTGTAATAGTACAAACTTCAGACTTCCCTATTTGTATATCTCACTGTAATATAATACATTCAATTACATTTATTACATTGGTTCCTCACTACAACACTCAGATTTCACCCAGTTGCATACAATCAATCACATACTCACTTGGATAACATGCACAAACTCTTGCTCACATACTGACACACACTTTGCCTTCAATTTGCTTCAGATTCTGTCCAGTCGCCTGTATACCTGCCACAGAAACACACATAGTAAACTGGAACAAAATGTAATTCACTGTAGTCAAATATAAATTTATTTGCCTCATAATTTTGGTGTGATTCTCATCGTATTTCTAGACTTGGTCTGATATGTATATAAATCTATTTGTGTCTGGACTACTTGTGATACTCACAGTGATTCACACCATATACGACAAGGCAGACTATATGCTAGTGCAAATAGATCGGCCTCAACATAGCTACAGTGGTCTGTAGATCAAGACCAGCATCGACTTACATTTGTGGTCTACTGATCTAGACCAGCCACGACACACCGTATAGTGGACTGCTGATGTAAACAGAAAAATATTTTTGCATATATATGTAGTGATTTTCAAGTGAAAAGGTGCAAAAACCAATTCATACACAACCTCAAGCTCAAGAATATTTCAAGTCTGGTTAACAAGCTCCAAAGTATGCACAAACATCAATCTCAACCCAAGGCATAGCAAATAACATTTGCATGGACACACAGCAACATGTTGTGTGCAAGTACATATACTCAGACACATGATTGTATATGTATACATGAAGTGACACCATGGCTACAATGAAACAACACAGATTTGCAAAGTATATGGCATGCAGGCCAAAAAATTCTTTGAATGCCATAGTCTGAACACAAGAGATGTAGGTCAAAATTGACTAGGATCAAATGCTTATATGTACATACATACACACAAGAGAGACATGTGCATAATGCAAATATTTCTGGTTCAAGCAAACATGCTCTAAGTTTATGATCTGTTGAGGAATGAAGAAGGATGCAACAAGAATAAAGAGCATGTATACATAGGTGCAACAATATAAGGAATTGTAACAAAGACTTAAATTAACATGAACTGGAAGTTGCAACATGTGATCACTCCAATACACATGACCAAAAATGGTCCAGTTAAAAACATTGGAGTGTACATGGTAGTAATGTCATTATAGAAGCAACTCAAAAAGCATCAAGGAATAGGCTCAAGCAAGAATAAAATGATAGTACCCAACTATATGATCAAGTACAAGATGCAAACACGTGCAAATCAATGGGATGCAAACTACACAGCAGTACAAAAGTACACATGCACATGTGCATGGCAAGTGAAACTACTTGGAACAGGGAAATGAAACTGGTGCAAAGTACAAGGGCTGTTATAAGTCTATCATCACAAGTCATGAAATCAATCAAATTGTACACATGTACAAGACAAGGAAGGATGCTCAAATATGTGAAGCGGTCACACACGAATGGAACCAAGATAAATGTACAAAATATGGACAACAAAACCAAAGAGCTACATAAATTCATATGAACCTGACAATCAGATCTGGTGAACCAAAACAACACATGCAAGTTGTAACACAACTGGTGTAACATAGCAATGTGAATGGTTCAAAATTTGAAAAAGGCTAAAAAAAATTCTTTGAAAACATCAAAGTAAATCAAGGTGAATTGTTTGGCAAGAATGTATTCACAATTTCAGGCAAAAAAATATATTTGGCAAGAATACATCAAAATTTCCAGAAATTGGGACGAATAATACATGAATGCTGCTGGATGGTATAGTCGACAAGAAGTTCTATTTTCAAAAATGGGCAATGAATTCAAATTAGGAATGCCATGAAAGAATACCCATTTATTCTCAAAATTCTTAATGGACAAAAACTCTGCATAATACACCAAAGTAAATCAAGCAAGAATTTATCTACGTGTTCAAGGGGTTTGTTTTTGGGAAAAGAATAAACTCAGGTTTCAAGACATTCCAGAAATTCACAAGTGCAATTTTAGAGAAAAGAATTTCAATCAAGTCTTTCCAAAAATAAATTGGACAATCACAACTAAATCATGCACGAAATCAGAGACATACAAGGGTTTCCGAACCCCAGAAAGACATCATTCATCATACGCATGTGAGTATCGAAAACCATAAACAAATCAAACGAAAACGAAAAACAAAAATACTTACATACTTTCATGTTTTTGATCAAATAGCAAAGCCAAATCATCGATCAAAGATCAACAAGCATCGAAGCATTAGTCCCATATGATTTTCAAGTGTCGCGACTTGGGAAAAAAATGTAAAACCCTTATTTTTATTTCGGCCATCATAAGACAAGGAGAAACCCCATTGTTTAAAGTAACATTGCATGTGAAAAGGGGCCGACTCATATTTTATGTTTCTTAGTGTTAAAATAGGGTTTTGTTTAGTGTTTTTTTAAAGTTGTTTTTCTTTTGTAAATCAATTTATGGTTTTCTAGTTTCTGTAAACTAGGTTTGTAGATATGGGGTTGTAGTTAGGAGAAAATATGATCTTGGAGATAAAGATCAGTGCAGGGTTTTGATTGTAGGATTAGAAAAGTTGGAAGCGGGTGTCGCAAGTTTACCGATAATTGTAAAAGTAAAGATTGTTTTAATTCTAAAAGAAATCTTGGGGAATGGAGCTATAGGAAGAGGATTGCCAAAGCTCGGTAAAATCCGTGTCAGTTATTTTCTATATTTATTCATACTGCTGTGATTTGAGTTGTGATATTTTCATATTACTCAAAACTGCAGTATACCCTATTCACCTTCCTTTACGGTTAATCTAGATCCTACAAGTGATATCAAAGCATGTATTTTTCATTAACTATAGAGTCATGTTTCTCCCTAGTTGTCAGTCTTGCGGGATTCAGTCCAGTAATATTCCAACTAATTTCCATGGAACAAATTTTTTAATTTGGAAATCAAAAATGGAATTTTATTTGAAATTGGTTTATTCTGGATATTGTAATATTATTGAAAACATAGGAAATATGTTAGATAAGAAAAACATTGTTATCAATGCTCGTGATATGCATATTATATATTCTTATCTTAGTATTAGTCAATTTAACCATATCTTAACAACCGGAATTCCGACCGACCGATTTTTTTTCAAAATTCTAATCTACCAAAACCTGTGTTGGTTTGTCTGGTATCCTGCAGAAAATGAAAAGATAACAAACATATCACTACCACAAATCTAACCTGTGAGTATGTTATAAATAAGGGGTCAGAACACAAGTTCTGGGGACTGGATTTAAACTACACATTTTGGATAACCCCACATATACCCTTCAATTACATTTTCTTATTAGGTTACTTGGGTTAACAACAGTCAAGGCTTACACACACGTCATACCCATCTACTTCCCATTGGATTAACCTAATACAATATATATGTAGCTATCCCCAACATTTTGGTAGACCCTATGGTACTCCACTCACGCGGTCTCCACCGTAATGCCACAGAAGTATAGCAGTCCATCATCCTACACCAGAACGACGTACAAATTTCTGTATAACAATGCTACTTCCACATAAAACCGCCATCTCCATGCTATGTAAGCTTATGGACTGCCACCTTTGATCGAATCAGCTTCCATCATAGAGTAATGCCCTAGAATCTACGATAACTTTCTCACGTATGTTTGGTTAATCGTACTCAATGCCTCGACCTCGATGATACACCATCCGAAAACGGTATGCATGTATATGCACGTATTATCTACTGTGCGCCGACTTCCGTAACAGGGCTATATCAAATACACAGAACTCGATCGGGAGCCGTTTCAGATATCTGTATACACAGATGCCACGATCTACATTTTCACAGTGGTATGGTCCCACTCGACCCCTCCCTAACCAAGTGAAAGATAAATAGAATTGAGAGCCGGTGACTTGGCCTAAAAAAACAACTAGCAACAATTCCTAATTGGCATGTCCCTCACCCAAAGGCTTGATAGTAAAATGTCGATGGTCTGTTGGTTTAGCTCTCTATCTTTCGCCATTAGGCATCACGCCGTTTGTCGATGACCAGTACCCGATGATTACTATCAATCATATGGTTACACCCGCCTCAGGAAAACAGATAAAATGGTCGTAACCCCCTAGTCATAACGTTCCAGATTCATCGAATCACCTAAGAAACCCTACAGCCTTCTGACTGCCCATTATTGTGGCAATCAGGGTATACTCACCGGGTAGTAACACGCAGACCCAACCTCTGCGAGCGCAGCCTCAATGCTGCCAACGAACAGAGGACTACCAGGAGTACCCTTCATGTCGCAGGAAGCCACATGCTTCCCCTTCCAGTCTTTCGAAGCGCACAGAATATTAGTAGAACATCAGGCAGAATATTCAGATGGACGTGCGTTCCCTTCATGTCTCATGACACCATGATGATCTACTCCATTGGGTTCTTCATTTCAAGACGTACAGACTGGTCCAAGCGCATCAGGTTGACATGTTATTTGGCCTCATGTCCAAACGTTTAATTACGCGCTTGCTCTACCTCATTCGACTTCCAGTTAACTTAGTTACTGCATGTCATATTAACTTCTTATTCAGGTTACCAAGTTCCTCTAGCGTACTAATTTCAGTTATATAACTTAACCCATTTAAGTTCATTAATAAGCCTTTAACATGTTATCCTTATTAGCAGATTTTAGATTCTCAGGTTTACAGATTACTTAACTTATAATTAAGTACGACTTATTGCATTTCATAAGTTTTCCCTTCTTTTCTCTACTTATTACAAAAAGCAGGTTTTAGGTTTCCAGATTTAAGTACAACTTATCTTATTACATAAGTTATCTCAATCCCCTTATCATTTACTATAACCTAAGTTATACTTTCCACTTATCCATAAAACAAGCCTACCTATTATCTTTCCTTATCACCTTCAGGTTTACTCATTATAGGTTATTATCATTCCCTCTTTAGTCCGGTTCTTTTTCTGTTGTAACTTTCCTTCATTTCCATTAATTAAAATCAATACCATTTATTTCGGTCCTCCTATATACATATTTTCATATATATATGTTTGTGCACCCGACCGCTTACATTAAGCCGACCACTTGTGGATGCTAGAATTGCCAGGCGGTTACGGGCGGACTTCTACCACAAGTTGGACTTAACCTCATCTGTAAGTGTGGTTACAATTTTCTATTTACTATAAACTTAGGCTTATACATTCTTCCAAATTTTACTGTAATTCTTATTTACAATCTTTTGGCACAATAATATACTTAACATATGTTCATTATAAATTTCATAATTACAGTGTTCACAAAAATTGCCAGTTCAGACAGGTGATTAATGGAAATAGGCTTTTATATATCCCAACAAACTAAACAGGTTAACTGTTACAATTTAACAGGTTCATATAACCCCGAAAAATTAATCAGGTTTACTTAACCCCACAGATTCAATGGGTTTACCTAACCCCACAGATTCAACAAGTTTGCTTAACCCTTCAGATTCAACAGGTTTACTTAACCGCACAGATTCAACATGTTTACTTACAATTTCATTAACATGTTCCACTAAATCTTGAATTAAGCCTACATATTTACATGTTCATACAATCCCAAATTTCAAGTCATATTCCATGGTACTTAATTTCAACAGATTTCAGTAGGTTAATCATTTCAGCAGATTAAACATTTCTATAGGTTTATTATACATATTAACGGGGAATGCAAATGATAAATATACCATTATAAAAAAGGCATAACCTAAATCCACTCATCTAATAGCTTTCAATCCATGAATCTGGTCCAGACCTAGCATTCCATGGCTCCACTAATTGAATCTAGAACCTAAATAACCATGGATCCACAATTCTCAACTAAAAGAAAAAGGGGAGAAAGAGGAGAAATTTGAATTGACCAGATTCAAGAATTTACCTCTCTTCGACCAGAATTCCGAACACCCATTTGCAGATATACATTCTTTTCCTCTAGATATTGAATCAGAGTTTCCTTAGACTAATTATTCTATTTTCTGAAGAGATTTGAGGTGGAAGAAGAATGGCAGAGTCTGGACATCCTCTTAGAAAATATGAGATTTAGGCTAGGCTCTGCTAGCCTATTTATCGGTGTTAAAGATCTTATCGTACACGCAGTGCTAAGTCAGCAACGAATGTGGTTTGAAAAAAAGTCCAGATATGATGAATGAATTTACCCAGATCAGGATTGGGTCGACCCAGCCCCCCTTGGGTCGACCCAAATGTTGACCCAGCCGAGTGTCGGTCGACCCATTTTAGGTCCAGCAAGTTATTTTGTTAACATTCTTAATTTTAAATTTTTATCACTTTCTTGTTTTACTTCGCTTGATTTATTTACATATAAACTCCTTATATGTATAAAAATCTTATAATGCTTATTTTACACGTATATGTATAAACGCAACTTTTGTTTCATTTTTAAAATCCAAACGAAGTTATGTCGTTATTTAGGTCTTACTAGATTTCATTGATTGCAGCCTTGTTTTGAACTTTTCCTTTGTATGTATGTATGTATGTATATATATATTTATGCATATACTTACATATCTATGTATAAATATATTTTTGTTCTTTCTTATATGTATTTGTATATTTTTCGTTATATGTGCATATATACCTATTTTCTTCTTAGAATATGTATTATTTTAGTCGTTCCCCTAAAACAAAAATATGGCGCCAATGCGAGTCGAACTCGCGCCACTCTCTTGAAAGTCACATGCTTTTACCAACTGGACTACATAGGGTTTTGTTAACATGACTAAAAGCAATGGTGGTCACTGTTCTTTCCTTTTACCTTCTTTTCATGCTTGTTACAATATTTCATTTAAAGGCATCTCTTTCATCTTAAATTAGTTTTCTACAATCCATGTGTCTAAATTGACCAAAAAATCGCCATAGACGTAATGACACTAATCCCGTGACCAAATTATGGAAGCTTTTCAAATTTTATTTTACTTAATTAAAATTGCAGGGTGTTATATTCTCCCACCCTTAGAAAATTTTGTCCCCGGAATATAGAAATGGTAAAATCAAGTAATTCCTCGCATAAATCACAACCATCATGTGTGCATCCAATTTTTGCAGCCATTTGTGTACTAGTGCAAAGTGTAATTCAACATAATAATACATGAATTAAATGAATGCCTAAGTGGTACCTCCTATATGAGTGCAAATTTTTCTTCAAGATATCTTTGAAAACATGATGCACACATCCTAAATATACTGTTAATTTCTATATGAATGCAATATTAGAAAACCAAAAATAGTATTTCATCCATATTTTCCCACACTCTTACCGAGCAAGAGCATAGTTCATCCAACTTTTGTATCCAAAACCCGACCAAACAACTTTAGTTTTTGAATTTCATAAAAAAAATAATTTTCTAAATTCGATTTCTTATGTTACAAAAAGGTAAAAAAACAGAAAGCTTCACATACTCCATTTTTCTTTTAGTCACCATTTTCTATTTGTACTTGGATTTTTATGTAACTATTTTATAAAGATTCCCAATTTTCCTATCCAAGCACAACCCACATAAGAAAACTTTCTTTATTACATATTTTCTTTTTCAACTTATCTTGGAATTTTTTTACTCTTATTCACCTTTTCTCAGAATTTTCCATCCTTCTTTAACTATCGTGTTTGATGCTTTACCGGGTTTATTGTTTCCATTTTAGTTATGCCATTAGTTTTTCTTTACTTATTTAACTTAATCTTCCGATCTAAGTTTAGTTTCAAATAGGCCTTCTAGTCCTTCAACTAAAACAGGAAAACAGATGCTCTATACGGCTACTACTAAGGGCCAAGAAACTCAGGACTATGTACCCCTCAAACGAAAAAGTTCAAACCACAGGATCAGTGACTGGTTTAGTTGTTACCCTAACTACCCAACACAAAAAAAAAGAAAAATAACAGAACAATCCCAACCGAAATGTAATAATGGGTTTTACCCCTAATAAGAAAAATTAGAAACATGATCTAAACACTTACTTGCCATTCAATATCTAGTAGTCACCACTAGTCCTTGTCGTGTACTCACAGTAATTTCCAAGCAACACCCTAGGCTTTACAATGCTCACGCATTTTACGGGAAACTTACCATTATTCCAAAATAATTCTTGCTATCTATTCCATAGCCTCAAAAACTTTTCCCGTCTTCCCTAGGCACTAATCCTTATCTACTCCATACTTTTTAAAACACTATTTGGCCTATTCATTTCACTTTTCTTCCAAAATTTAAAAGTATCAAAACTTTATTTTCCTCACTAAAACTTACTTTTTCCAAACCATAAAACATGTCATTATATAAAAAATGTAAATCATTATTATTTTTTAAATCATAAAAACTAAAGTAGATAAGGACAATTATTTCTTAATCAGGTTTACAACTTGTTCTTGCCTATAAGGTCAATTCAATTACTTACTACAAGGTGCAAATATCTATCCTATTTTTAATTTCTACAACTTATTTTTTCCACCTAACAAAATTTTCTTGTTAAAACAATTTATCAAAAATGATTGTCAAAAGAATAGAGATTTCAAAACTTTCCTTACTGAATATTCTAGTTTTCAACAAAATGCCACATCAAAATGCAAAATTTTCTATGTTTTGCTTTTTGATTCTTTCAACCATATAACTTGAAAATTAGCAAGCTATATATGCTCTATAATGTGCACCTTTTCTAAGAGAATTCATTTTAGACAAAATTTGACAAGAAATCACTGTTTCCAAAATATACCCCAGTTTACATCAAAACTCAATATGTACTTTTTAAAATATGTTATTTACATATTTTAATCATCAAAAACACTTTTAAGATCAAAACTTGAAAATACCATAAACCATCTTCCAAAAGCTTTTACTGAAACGACCCAAACTTGCCCTTAGGGAAAGCCCGTATTGAGTTGAGAACACGACAAATCAGAACACATAAAGTAGAACATTAGCAAGCTATATATGCTCTATAATATGCACCTCTTTCTGAGAGAATTCATTTTTGACAAAATTTCACAAGAAATCACTGTGTCCAGAATATGCCCCATTTTACATCAATACCAAATATGTACTTTTTATGATATGTTATTTACATATTTTAATTATCAAAACACTTTTAAGATCAAAACTTGAAAATACCACAAACCATCTTCCAAAAGCTTTTACTGAAACTACCCAAACTCGCCCTTACGAGAAAGCCCAGATTGAGTTGAGAACACAACAAATCAGAACACAAATAGAAGAATATTTCATTACTATTACAACAATTACATCAGAGTACAAGAATAAAACAGAGTATGAATAAATAATATACATCAGAAAAATATCAGAGATTAAAATAATTTACATAGCAACGGAAAAATAATACATAACACAACTGAAAGAAATACACGGATACAAAGCTTTTCGAATATAGCTCCAGCTGTAATCCAGGATCCTGGGAAAAGAAATATCTACGAAAACCAAAACTACAAGCTGCCCGTATAGAAAATAAGGGCACACAGAGTTTAGGTTAAAACAATAAACTCCAGGTCAGTCGTGGGACTGGTGTGAGAATTAAAACAGTTATTTAAAACTTTATTTTAGAAATAGAGTAAATCAAGGGACCACACCGTGTAATACGGAACGAGTTTTCTCCTAAGAATACCAGTGCATAAAACAGTTTATAAATAGTGCAATGCTTTTCAAAAAATGAAGCTATTATAAGACTCAAGTCCCATCACATAATGCAACGCAAGCCGAAGGATAGAGTTTTCCCTTAAAATACCCGAACATGCTTGGTACGTTTAAAACAAATCATTTTGTTATTACTATAAGTGTATAGTTCAAAATCAACATCAAATATAAATGTATCAATCATAGACGGCATGAGCGCCCCATCCCACTATGTCGCCATATAGCTTTACAACTAAAACCGAAAAGTATCGTATTGGAAATTGGATTTCCATCACGATTCAAAGCCGGGGATGCTCCTCACCGATTCGAGACACTCTACAAAATGCCTTAGGATCCCCCGTAGTGAACCCTTGGATGTTTAGGGCCGGTCCACACTTACGTTAGTGGATTAGTATTCCTGAACACAAGTTTCTCGGTCCTATCGGACCTATCCATCGGCCCCGTAGTGACTGATATATCCGAGGCGCCTCGCTATCCATCATCAATATAGGTAAAAATATAAATGTCTAGGATCCATACCATGACACCTCCCATAGCTAGAAAGAAACATCATGCACTCCCTGCAGTCATGATCCCGTTTTTGACTCATACTGAGTTGTGAGGCTCGCGAATTAACGCTTTACACAAAGCTATGCTATTTAAAGTCGTGCTTTGATCATCAACCACAAGACTCTGCTTTTCAACAAAAGCCTTGATCATTTGCATCTCTGCATGTCACACTAGCAACTCACGCCATGCGATTGATGTCTATCGATATTTAACCTCTAAGCTCGTACGTCTCAGAGAAAGGTGTTAATCAAGAGAATAAATTCTCGGCCACCAAAAAATAATATATTTAATAGAGGTCAATCAACACAAAATAAAATCCAATGTGAAACGCACATCCATTTACTAATTCATTCTAGGTCTGAATGAAACCGGAGGCACCTTATTCCTTGTCCCATATTTCCAATACAGGAGAGAGGCCCTCGCATATCCGGTCGATCTCCAAGTATGTTTGGACGATCACCACTTATTACCTTGTCTTGGGTGTACATCACAATCAAAACATCAGTAAACATCCAAACGATGTGAAGAACTCTGGTCTTCAACCACCGTCTTCGTCATCGACTTATTGTCAAATCAATTATTCGGAATGGATATAAACCCGACCTTTCCGAATAATTCACGTATCTTATAGCCAAGTGCTATAAAAACATAACATACGCCTTATTCTAATTCTGAATATTCTTTTATTCAAATATTCATATCCTTTGGGAAAGGTCCCAATTAATTTTATCAAATATAAATTCTTTTAAATTTATACTTTAATCTTCCTTTGGATATCAATTCTAAACCAAATTAAGGTTTATCAACCAGTCGGGATTATCAAGCCTCACCGAAGTAATCATTTATTCATTAATCCTAATCCCAACCTATTCATCCCATGGAGCAAAGCTGGTAATACTCCATATCTAACACCACGGTGTTGTTGGTAAATTTAATTACCATTTCACGTTCAAATCTAATTAAAGATTTAACTATCACTTGGAGTAAAACTGGTGGTACTCCATTCTCGATCATTTCCCAAATTTGATAACTTTATCACATTCACATTTCAATCCAATTAAAGACTCATTAAAATTCCACTTAGTTTCAATCCTCCAACAATCATTACTAATGATAATTTAACTTTGGGAAATCAAACATGCCGCATCGAAAATCAACATCGTACCACTGATTTCTGCCGATATGTAACCTCTAAGCTTGTATGTCTCAAAGAACGGTATTAAGTAAGAGAATAAGTTCTCCACCACCAAATAGATATATATTTAGCAGAGATCAACAATACAGTTCGAAATACAATGTTAGACATGAAATCTTGTCTTTAACTTGGTTAAAGAACCAATGTCATTTAAAACACAGTTCACGATAAAACCAAAAACACATTCCATTAATTATGGAATCTTCACGGAAAAACAGATCAATATGTAATCGATATCAATTTCCGTATCCGACTAATAATATAAATGGAATAACTACAAAGCCTTTTAAATTCCATATATATTAACAGTCTTCCTCCGCAGAAGCTCACTTCGATTATTACCGATCGAATTCCATTCATTCCCAATTTATTTTATTAAACTGGAAAACTTTACTTTGGAAATTTTCCATTAAATCTTAATAAAAAGATTTATAAATTCCAAATCACATTTCACTGTTAATCGAGTTAAAGAATGAATGTCGTTAAAAACGCAGTTCACAATAAACCCAATTCACATTCCATTTTATTCCAATTACTAAATATAATTGGAAACTCTAATAATCTTAATTAAAAGATTTATTCTTTTCACACAGGACTTAAGAATAGTGTTACTGAAGACACCATTCATGACAAACCTAAAAGCCAATTTAATATTAAATATAAGGCTCTGAATAGAAATTATATCGGCTTATATTCAATATCAAATTCTAAAACCAACACATATCGTATGGGGAATAACGACATATATCTATCTTCCAAATTCCACCACAATATTCATATAGTCACGGAATCCAATATCAAAATATCCCGAAGATGATTTCTATTCAAATTCGTTCCAATTTATACATTGGAAAATTCTGGTTATTTTAAAACTCATTTTTCATTTATTTTTTTAAAAATGTTGGATTATCATTCTAGTTAATTACAAGTTCATTTTGATAAAAATATATTTTTATCTTTACAGATATGGAATTTTTTTTATCCAGATTCATTCCAAATCATTTATCATGATTTTACGCAAATTATCAGTATTTTTTATAATTTTATTAAGGCACGTACAGTCGGTTTCCAATAACGGCCACCATACAGCATCCATAGCCACCTTTTCCAAATTTGATTTGGACATAATTCCATATCCAACTGTTAGATTTCTAATCTATTATATTCATTGGAAACCTCTTTTCGATACAAACCCAATGGTTCTTGTTTTAGGAGAATCTGACAGTCGGATCTCCCGTAATGTCAATTCGAAGTCAAGGGTCGAAATTCACGAATGTTCACGGAGCGGCACGTTCTATTCAGGCCATTAATATATATATATATATATTATAATATATATTTCGTTTAAAATGTATTTTATTAATTCGTTTTAAAAATGATTCCCACTTTCATTTCAATTTAAATCAAAATTGAATACTCCTTTCCATTATAATATTTAAATGATAATATTTTCAAAATATCTAATTTTGAAATCATTTCCTTTTCGATATTCATTACAAAAATGAACAAAATCAATATAAATATCATTCACATTAAAATGGAGCAAATCTAATCAACATGGCTTCACATATTCAATATTTTCATGTCCATCCCAAATCGGACATCAAAATCATATTTTAATCCATCACGGAATATTATTTTAAAATAATTGTTATTTTAAAATATTCGTTCTTTCTGAATTGGAATCAGAATCAATCAATTACCATATAATTTATTTATATGGATTTCATAAAACACATGTACAAAACAACAATGATAGACAATAATCCATCATCCGGATTGCATTACACGACTGCATAACCATTAAATATAAATAATTAACGATTATAACAGGCTGTCAACCCTACAATTGACATACAACTAAACAATTAGAATTAGCGTACGTCAAATATCATCCCAATACCCGGGTATTTTTATTAGTTCGTACATTCAATAAAAATGATATTTTTATTGTTTAAACATTTTACTCAACACATGAATATTTTATACAGTTCATATACACATTAAAAATTATATTTTTAATGAACCATATTTATTTTAGAAAATTTCGGCATTATAACAGCGCGATATTAAAACCGGAGTAATGTCTAACATTACCCCTCTCCTGATACTGGTTTGTGCCATATATATTAGTTAATCACACTCAATACACCACAATACAATCAATTATCAACACAACCAAATTTCCATAATATAACCCAAACAAACAATCATGATTTGTACAATAAAAAGTGTCGGGGGCTTCTAAGCCCCGTCTGCATTCTAGTA
The DNA here is from genome assembly GCA_030737875.1 of Allium sativum. Taxonomy (NCBI): domain Eukaryota; kingdom Viridiplantae; phylum Streptophyta; class Magnoliopsida; order Asparagales; family Amaryllidaceae; genus Allium; species Allium sativum. Next base: position 703,321,623 of record CM060913.1, on the reverse strand, counting down.
TATAATTAACTGTCAAATAATTAGAGTGAGAAGAAGTTCTCACTTTGGGATCCACTTTGCCATTGTTTTCTATCACTTTGATTTGATGTTTTGGTTCTATAATTTGCAAACAAACACACGCTGTCTTTTTTTCTAGTTTAAACGCCCCATTTCGGACAACTTTCCCCTTGTGGCCTTCCTTCCGAAAATGCTCCAATTCGTTAGAAATCGAGAAAAGACATAAAAAGGAGTGCAGATTTTGGATGCGTTTTCTGAATTACTCCGCAATCCAATATATGACTTCCATACACTCAAATCGAAGAGAAAATCGTGCTCTTCGATTTAGGTACCATGGAGTTTTGGCCAGAGGGGCTCGGTTTGGGAGATATGGGCTCTAGAAGGTCAAGAACTTAAATACATAACCGGGAATTTATAAAAATTGGATTTTTAATCGAGGGGGCCCATGCTGGTCGTTGGTGGTGGGGTTGGTGGCTAGAAGGTCGGGGAGTTGCCAGAGACTGGCGGCGGGCCAAGATGGTCGGAGGAGGTGCAGTTTTTGGCTGTAAGGGGGGGGGGTAGGGCTTTTAACGGTGGTGGAGGAGGTGTTCATCAGAGGAGGAGGGGATGGCCGTGGGTGGCCGGCGACGTTCTGAGGATGTGGTGACTGACCTATGTCGGCGGCGATCGGCTAGAGGCGCGGTGTATTAACTGGAAAAGGGGGGATGGGATCGGGTTTGGGAATGATGGGGAGGTTCTTTTTTCTAATGAATTCTAGGGTTTTGAAAATCTATATATTATCATTTCCATTCGAACTCCAAATCGAGCTCACCGACTATTGCCCATAGCTAATTACCCCTATTCCGGACACAATGGGATATGTCCCGTAAGCCAATTCGACTATTTTGATCGATTTTTATTTAAATTTAAATATGAAACAATACAAAATGAATTTAAATGTACATTTTAATTTACCGGGACCACATACTAACTTCGAAAATTCCAGAAAAGTAATTCTACCTAGTTTCAACGATACGGTCCTAACAAACTAATTTCATCAAATTTGGAGACCGTTTGAAAAATGGCAATTTTCTAGCCGATTAAATTCAAACTGAAATTGACAAAACACATTTTAATTTACCACGCTCACATATTAATTCCAAAAATTATGAAAATTGGAATCTAGTAATTATTTGACATTCCGGATCCAACAAAAGTGGTTTCGTTGAAAACGAAGGTCGTTTGCAAAATGGCTATTTTAAAGGGCTATATATTATTTAAAATATATATAAATTCCATAGTGGCTATTCAAAAATTTTAAACTGGGCATAACTTTCAAATTATATTTTGAAATCTGGATCTTTCACATTCGTTAGAAAGATTTAATTAAACATATTTAAATGTTTCTGGTTTTACTGAATCCGATTTATATTGAATTTTATGCAATCATTTAAAATTTGAAATCGAATTTTCAAACTATCGCGCCATTTCAGGCTTGTTTTATAATTAAAATAAATTTATACGTTCTAACTTCGATTAAAATAAAATTTTGGTCATTATTATTTAAAATAAACCATTTTAAATATCTAAAATCCATAAAATAAGCTAAAATAAAAGAATTAAATTGGTTCTAAAAAGTTTGGTTGTAACATCAATTTTAAGTTCTTAAAAGTTAATTGTGGGCTTAGACTACAAGTGGGTTTCCAACATACCTAGGATTTCCTAGACACTCCCACAAAGTCATTTCTCTCAACTATACATATTCCTAATCCATTTTTCTCTTTTTCAACCTTTCCTAGTGTATAAGGTTTTATTGCCAAACTTACTGACTCGAAATACTAACACATGGGATTCACCTTTCTTCCATACAAAGTATATTGTACACTTCCCACCCACATCACCCTGGTCTCATACTATATTCATTCCTTTAGTGTACAAAAACAGATATCCTAACATTTACAATGTTGCGCTTTCTCTATATAGCAGGTTCCTCTATGGACCTAGGTATGTATATATAATATATTTATATTTTTAAAAAATACAAGTACGTTCACTCACTATCTATACAATAATCCTAAACCTATGCTCTGATACCAGATGTAACAAGCTAAATTCCGATAGACCAATTTTTTTCAAAATTCTAATCTGTCGAAACCCGTGTTAGTTTGTCTGGTATCCTACATAAAAGACAGAGATAATAAACATATTAGAGCTTAGAAATTATCTCACAGTGGAATGGGATAAAATATAATATAATCAAATATAGCCTTACGCAGATAAAAATACTGCTTAACCAGTATCCGAAGCTATCATATCTCTGCCACAAATCTAACCTACGAGTATGTTATGAGGAGGGGGTTAGAACACAAGTTCTGATGACAGGATTTAAACTACACATTTTGGATAACCTTACATATACAATTCAGTTATATTTCCTTATTTGTTAGGTTACATAGGTTAACAACACTCAAGGCTTACGCACATGTCGTACCCATCTACTTCCAATTGATTAACCAAATACATTATACATGTATCTACCCCAAACATTGAGGTACACCCCATGGTACCCCACTCGCACGCTCTCTACTGTAACGCCGCAGAAGTATATGCAGTCCCTCGTCCTATGCCAGAACGATGTATGGATATATGTATAACAAAGCTGCGTTCCGGATAGAATGGCCATCGCCATGCTATGTAAGCGCACGGACTTCCACCTTCGATCGAATCATATTCCATCACAGAGTAATGCCTTAGAGTCTACAATACACCACCCGGAGCAGACATGCATGTATCTAGACATTATCACGTATGTTTCGTTAATCGTACTCGATGCCTCGACCTGGATGATACACTATCCGAAAATGGTATGCATGTATCTGCACGTATTATCTACTACGCACCGAGTTCCGTAACATGGCTATATCAGATACCCGAAACTCGATCAGGAGCCTTTTCAGATATCTGTATACACAGATGCTATTGTCTACATATTCACATAGGCTATGTTCCCACCTGACCCCTCCCTCAACTAGTGAAAGACAAACATAATTGAGAGCAAGTGACGTGGCCCAGAAAAACAACAAGCAACAAATGCTAATTGGCATGTCCCTCACCCAAAGCCTTGATAGTAAAAGGTCGATGGTCTGTTGGTTTAGCTCTCCGTCTTTTGTCATCGCCATCATGCCGACTATCGCTGACCAGTACCCGACGATTACTATCAATCAGATAGTTAGACCCGCCTATGGAAAACAGATAAAATGGTCGTAACCCGCCTAGTCACAAGGTTCCAGATTCATCGAACCACCTAATCCACCCTATAGCCTTCTAACTGCCAACTATTGTGATAATCAAGGTATACTCACTGGGTAGTAACGCGTAGACCTAACTTCTGCAAGCACAGCCTCAGCGCTGCCACCGCACAGAGGACTACCAGGAGTACCCTCCATGCCGCGGGAAGCTGCACGCTTCCCCTTCCAATCTTTCGGAGCCTGCAGAATATCAGCAGATCATCAAGCAGAATAATTAATAGACGTGCGCTCCCCTCGTGTCTCATGACATCACGATGATCTACCCCGTTGGGTTCTTCATCTCTAGACATACGGACTGGTCCAAGAGCAACTGGTTATCGTGTTATTTGGTCTTATGTCCAAATGTTCAATTACGCGCTTGCTCTACCTCATTAGAGTTCCAGTTAACTTGGTTATTTCGAGTTATATTAACTTCCTATTCAGGTAACCAAGTTCCTCTCGCTTATTAATTTCAGTTATATAACTTACCCATTTAAGTTCATTAATAAGCCTTTAACATGTTATCCTTACTAGCAGATTTCAGATTATTAGGTTTACAGATTACTTAATTCATATTTAAGTACAACTTATAGCATTTCATAAGTTTTCCCTTCTTTTCTCTACTTATTAGAAACAGCAGGTTTCAGGTTTCCCGATTTAAGTACAACTTATCTAATTACATAAGTTATATAATTCCCCCTATCGTTTATTATAACATAAGTTATAATCCCACTTGTCCCTAGGACAAGCCTACCTATTATCTTTCCTTTTCTGCTTCAGGTTTACTCATAATGGGTTATTATCATTCCCCGTTTAGTCCAATTCTTTTACTGTCGTAACTTTCCTTCATTTCCATTAAATACAATCAATGTCATTTATTTCTATCGTCTTATATATATAGGAATAGCTGTCAAGAATAATCCGAAGTTTAACGTGTCTTCTCATAATAATCCAAAGTTTGGATTATTCCTGAATAATCCAAAGTTTGGGGGGTATCTTCCCATAGTACTCCCATTTACTTATGTCTTCCCATAGTAATCTGAAGTTTGGGGATGTCTTCCTACATTGATCCCAAAATAACACGTCAAAAAGTCATCGGGATCATTATGCGAATACACCTCCCAAACTTCAGATTATTCAGAAATAATCCAAATTTGGGATTATTATGGGAAGATACGTTAAACTTGGGATTATTCTTGACAATTAATCCTATATATATGTGTGTGTGTATATATATATATACGTATATATATATATATATATATATATATATATATATGTTTATGCACCAGACCTCTTACATTAAGTTGACCACTTGTGGATGTTGGATTTACCGGGCGGTTCCGGGCAGACTTCTACCACAAGTTCGACTTAAACTCGTGTCTAAATGCACTTACACTTTTCTACTTACTGTAAATTTAGGCTTATACATTCTTCCAAATTTTACTGTAATTCTTATACAGTATTTTCGCATAATAGTATTCTTAAAAAACGCTAATTGCAAATTTCATAATTATAGGGCTCACAGAAATTCCCAATTCAGACAGGTGATTAATGGAAATAGGATTTTATATAACCCCAGACGATTAAACAAGTTAAATATTATAGGTTTATAGGTTCATGTAACCTCGACAGATTAAACATGTTTACTTAACCCCACAAATTCAATAGGTTTACTTGACCCTATAGATTCAATAGGTTTACTTAACCCCACAGATTCAATAGGTTTACTTAAATCCACAGATTCTACAGTTTTACCTACAATTTCATTAACATGTTCCACTTAATCTTGAATTATGCCTGCAGATTTACATGTTCATATAATTCCAAATTTCCAGTCATATTCCATGGTACTTAATTTCAACATATTGTAGCAAGTGAATCATTTCAGCAGATTAAACATTTCAGCTAATTTATTATACATATTAAAAGGGAAAGATAAACGATAAATATACCATTACCAAAAAGGCATAACTTAAATCCACTCACCTAATAACTTTCTAATTCATGAATCTGGTCCAGACCTATCATTCCATAGCTCCCCTAACTAAATCTAGAACCTAAATAACCTTGGATCCACAATTCTCAATTAAAAGAAAAAGGGAAGAAAGAGGAGAAATTTAAATTGACCAGATCCAATAATTTACCTCTCTTCGATCAGAATTCCGAACACCTATTTGTAGATATGCATTCTTTTCCTCCAGATCTTGAATCAGAATTTCCTTAGATTAACTACTATTTTCTAAAGAGATTTGAGAAGGAAGAAGACTGGCAGAGTCTAAACATCCTCTTAAAAAATATGAGAATTTGGCTAGGCTCTGTTAGCCTATTTATAGGTGTTCAAGATCTTATCGTACACGTAACGATGAGTCAACAACAAATGTGGTTTGAAAAATAATCCATATACGTTGAAATAATCTACCTGGATCGAGAGTGGGTCGACCCGCCTACCCTCTTGGTCGACCCTAGGGTTGACCCATCCCCACTAGGTCGACCCATAGTCGACCCAACCAGGAGTGGGTCGACTCATTTTAGGTCCAGCGAGCTGTTTAGTTAACATTCTTAATTTTAGATGTTTTTCACTTTCTTATTTTACTTCTCTTGATTTATTGTATACAAAACTTCTAATGCCCATTTTACACTATATTGTTAGACCAAAAAGTGGTTCTAACACCCAGTTGAACAATAATTCTAAAGAAAATGAAATAAGGTAGCAACAAGAATACAAGATTAATAGTGGTTCAACATCAATGAGCCTATGTCCACTCTATACTTCTCTGGTTGATGAAATAATTACAAGTACAGCGATGATATCCATTTAATCTCACTAGTACAATCAGTAAGTTCTCTCAGTTTCATAGAATTATACTTGAAGAGTCTAAGTACAATCTGAAATGATAGAGGAAATTTGAGATGGAGTAGATAAATGGCCAAAATATCTTTTTAAATGGAGTGTTGTGGTGTATTTATAGGCTGAAAGTCCATTCGGTTCGGGTGCCACGTGGGGCCCATCCCACGAATCTCGAATTTGAATGCTCAATGATGTAGACAACACATAAGCTACGTAGGATAGTGGGTTGTAATTGCTTTGGTTTTGTAGGAATGTGGAGTGTAACCGCTGCAGTTTCGAGTGGCGGTTCAAATCGATGTAGGGAACTTCTATTCGGGTCAGTGTCAATGGACCGATCCGACCCAAGATCAAACATCTAGAGCTGGTCCATAAGCTTGCATGAAAAAGGGGAAGGGATTTGGTTATAAGAATCCAGACTGATCCGAAGGCCTGTTTCCCATATGGTTCATTGTGAGAGTATCCATCAACTGATTCCTTAGTTTTGTGTAGCCTGATCACAAATCATGCTAACATTTTCCCCCTCGAAGTATATTTTCATTGGGGATGAAGAGTGCTTCGAAATTATTAAATTGTCTATTCCTTAGTTAATGCTAACCAGTAGTCATGCCTCTTGGTAGAGTTGTGACGCTTTATGAAGTCGCGTCTTTTGGTATCTCCAAGGCCTATAAATACATCATGAGATCTAGAATTATTTCTGCTGCTTTTAATAATCTCGATACTTCATTTAAGGTCCAAGAAATTATCCAGGTAATCTTTTATGATGCATATTTGTAAATATTGAAACCTTCCTTTAAGCCTATTTGTTCCCTTTTTTATATGTTGTCAAAGTTGCGTCATTAAACCATGAGCTACGCATTACATTGGGTCGGTCCAACCCCTTTTATGTTCAATTCACTGTAATATTCTGGGCCGAAAGGTTTTTAATTATTTGATCCTTGTTCGAAGAGGATCGGTTCGGTTTGTCACATCGAAGAATACTTATAGCCTCTTCAACCCAATATATAAGTCTCCCCAATCTTCTCTCTCTTACTTCTTTTAATTTATCTGCATCAGACTGGTCCTACAAAACCAAAATCCTAATCCCCCTTTTCCTTAATTTCGCTTCAATCCTTGAATTCAAATATAAGTAGGTTATTAAATCACTAATTTCACATGCTTTAAACTTCAAATTCATATGTAAATATATGAATCTGTATGCTAATTCGCGTCAACTCGACCAAATTAACGGTGGAGCCAACGTCGAGATCATTCGCACCATCGCCAACAATGGCGATTTCATTGTTGCTTCCAGGCGATGGATTGGGTAGTCTATGCTTGGTGGCGAGAGGGCAATGCCGAGATTAGTTCCGCAACTTAGTGAAAAAAGGGAGAATGGTGGTCGTTTAATTCTTGGTGTTGTGAGAAGGAAGGAGAAGATGGTGGACTAAGGGAGAAGGATATGGTTCGGATCGGGATAGATGATTTCAAAGTGAATTGTGAAGTATTTAAATAAAGTGATAGATTTGCAGTGAGTTGATTGGTTCGGTTGGAATTTCCATTATTCGCTTTGGTGGGGACTTTGATCCAATCTGGACAAATAAAATTCCTCATATGACCCTGACACGGACCGGATTGATTTCTTTAATGACTCTAAACCGAATCACTGTCTTTTCTTTATGTACTCCGAACCGATCCGATAACATTGATATCCGGTCCTCTAAAACGATCCGCTGCATCACCTACACTCCCAAACCGATCTGGTGTACTGACTTTGGGAACCCTGATCCGAGCCAATACTTTCAACATGGAGTGTAAAAACAACTTAACACTATTAAACTTGGAGGAAATCAAAACTCTGGGGATATGAATCTGCAACATAATCCTGTATATAACTCAACTAAAATCAAGAATGGCTTTTAAACTTGTGGATAATTAGGATAGATCTCTCTAAATTGGATCGTCTGGACTTAACGAACAAATGATTTCTAATTTTCCCTTACGTTGCATTTTATTCTACTTATTTTTACATTTTATGACATCAGCACTACATACACGAGCACAAATTAGCGTATACACACATGAGGGACATGGGCAACTACACTATAATTTATATTATCATTTGGATTGTACAGCGATCACATCTGGAAGACGTTCAACCAGATTGGTAGGAGGAAAAGAAACTGTAGAACCATCTGAAAATACCAATCTTCAAGATGTACCCTCTACTTAAGACTGAGAATTGGATAGTTCCGGCTCGTACTATGAAATAGAAATTCACGAAAGCGGAGAATCATTTGGAAGTGAGGTTTCTGTAGATGAAGAAGAGGAAGGAGGAGTAGGAGACAATCGTGCTCCTTACGAATTCAAGAGTGCTACTATCTTATAATCCCCTTCAGATTTGACTGAGTCGACGATCGATGATCCTAAGATTACACGACTATGTTTAAAACATGAAATTCTTCGAAAAGATACCAAACTGGCTTTTGAAATGGACCGGTCTCATAATCCACTCGACGGATATACGCGATTAGCCGGTTAATGTGCATTATCGGTAAGATTCCTCCTTTTCCGCCATTCGTCATCGATTTTCTAACACTAATTCAAATTGTCCCCATGCAACTCCATCCCAATGCCTATGCTTATCTTTACACATTATATATCTCTTATAGGGAAATTCTAGGGATAAAGCTCACCTTTAAGGATGCATGCTTGTTCTACAATTTTAAATGCCGAACAAAAGATACTTTCTCCTTTGTGTATTTCGATTTGACGCCAAAAAATAAGATTATCGACAAACCATTCAGCAGCAAAATAGGTGATGGCAAGCTTGAATGGTTCTATATCAAGTAGCATCCGGGATGTGCTAGGAAATGGATCAAATCAAGTATGCTTCAGACTCCTATATTCTTTCTTTAATTGATGCTGTAAATGTATTAACTTATCTCATTTTTACTTGCAGTTCCTAATCCGAAAAAGGAAGTGCATCAAGTGTACTTGGATCGCGTGAACCGTTTGCTAATAGTGACCAAAAATTTCTAACCGTCAGAGATTGTCTTGTAGATGATTATCTTCATCGCCATCGTCTACTCACTATGACACATAGCATAGGACACGAGAAAGGTCCTTATGTGTACGTGCCCCCATTTGAAAGACAAGCTGCAACTCTAGTTGAGAGAGGAGAGAGTTCGAAGGGTCAAGAACTCGTTGGGTCCATCTAAGAAGTGTAATTAAGTGATGAGATAATGGCAAGGGGTGAGGATCCAACTACTCTTCGAAAGAGCCCTTCTCCTATGCTAATTCATGACGATGTTCTAGTGAATATACCTGTCGGAGATAGGCATAAATACATTGCTCCTGAGAATGCTGCCACTCCCGAAAGATGAAATTCTCCAAAGAAGCTACCATCAACCAAGTCTCAAGCCGACAATTCTCTTATAGACGAGTCCATATATCAAGGTTTGGGGAACCTTCCCCTACCCGATGCCATTTATACTTTGCAAGACTTTGGAATAGATTCTTTCTTTCCCTCCTCCAAGGAAGACATCACTCTTGTGAAAGCCGGTGAAACTATACAAACAAGCCAAGCTCTTGGCTCTGGCCTGTTGGAGGGATCACTAATCACTCATACATTACACTTGCACTGCACGTCATAGCACTCGTATACCTTATCAATCCAGATTCTAAAATTTTCTTGTGTTGTTTCGCAGGAAAAATAACGCGCTACAGCTACCCTGTTAGAAATGTCCATTCAAGTATGCCCAGATTTGATTTCGATACGGAGCATGATCAGGATGATGGTCGCGGGAGAGATTGCAGGGGTTTTTCATTGGCACTTATTCCTAGCGCCTTTGTACTCTCCTTTCATATGACCAGGTTAGAGTGTAGTCAATGCAGCCTTTAATCTTGGTGCACCATCATGCCTTGGGGACGTTGTCTTCCCATCCTTTGTACTCTCTCTCGAATCATAAGATTTAGAGTTTGGGACATTGTCTTCTCGTCCTTTGTACTCTCTCTCGAATTAGAAGATTAGAGTTTGGGATGTCGTCTTCCCGTCCTATATACTTTATTACACAAACAGTCGTCTCATTCGCTCTAGTTTTCCTTCTACACCTAATTTCTTAAGGCGGAGTCTCACCGGTTCGAGTTTTATACTTGTTTCCAACTTTCAATTAAAGTTTAGTGTTTCATACTCAGAGCAAAACAATCACAGGTTATAAAGAGATAAGTGCAGGAAAAATAAATGACACACAATAGTTTTATAGTAGTTCAGCCGAATCATAGCCTTCCTCCACTTTATAATCTTTTATTTATATTAACTAGACTTTTCTAGGCAAGTCATGCCTTTTTGCATAGTTTATAAAACCAAAGAAACAACAGCAAGGAACAAACAAGTTTGATATGCTTAGGTGAGGCTTGACAACGTTTTCATGCTGCAAGTATCCATGGACACACAAGTGCAACAAATCAAGGCTTAACAATGTAATATGGAGTGACACACTCATATATATAGACATACGTACGTGTATATATACATATATGTATACGTGGATACACAAGCACATATCAAATCACATAAATCAAGCCAGACTAACTTCTCAAGTTCACGGTCGAGTCAACAAAATAGTGGACATAACAAATTAATCAGCAAGCCAAGGAATTGGAAATATACACATGCACAAGCTCGAGTACAAATGAGCAAACTCAGTGACAAAAATGTCAAGGATGACAAGGCAACTATGGGGTATACATAAGCAAGCCAGGTTCACAAAGCCAATAGGAAGACACACACATTTATAAATATACATGTTTGTATGTATATATATGCATAGAAACATGCAGTAGTGAATCATATACAACCAAGTTAAACCTTCACATGTGCAAATGCATGTGGCAAATGCACAGGTCCACAAGACAAACAAAGCTCACTATATGAAACAACCATGAAAAAGTGAAGTAGGCAAGTGCAAGTTCAAATATTGTTAGAGAACTCAAGTGAACAACATGAGCATGCAAATGACATAGGAAACAGTGAATATCATAAGCATTGAAGCAGTAGCTCGAAAGGGGATTTGCACAAACTTGTGCAAATACACAAAAGACACGAATATGACAAAGTACACATGGCAAATCAGCAATACCAATGACTGATGGAGCTTAAGTTAAAATGACAAATACAAACCGTTCAAACAAGTTCAACATTTCCAAAGCGTACAAGACATTGCCATAAAGGATAAAGCATGCATGAACCATATATGAGGTTGCAATTGAGTACCATACGTGCACACACACACACACACACACACACATATATATATATATATATTCATATATATATATATTCAAATATATATATATACATAAACGCAAGTTCGTATATATATAGAGAGAGATATAAACATACACATGGTACAACATCAAACAAAGGGTCAAGATAGCAAGTACAAAAAATTCAACATGCATGGGTTAACATTGGTGTGGTTGTTTTAAAGAGAAGGGCCATAAATCTTTCAACATGAAAAGGGATGGTGTACACAGATTCAACTACACACAACAAACAAATGGATGGGAAAAAAAAGTGATACACACACACACACACATATATATATATATGTATATAAAGGTAAAGTATTGTATTTATTCTCTACTTTTTTCTGAGCGTATTGTATTTATTCTCTACTTTTCAGTTGTAAAGTGATACCCTGTAATTGCAAAAGCGCAAATGCACTTTTTTAACGTGAACACGTGCATTTGCTGCGTGGATCACCATTTGGGCTTAAAGACTAATACAAGTTTGACCCATTTTCAAAATAATAATAATATATATAGGCAAAGTAGAGAAGTTCAGGCACACACTAGGGTGCAACTACATCAATACACATATATAGACACAACTATGTGTGTATATATATGTATATATATACACTCTCTACATATATATTGCCATGACCTGTTTATGATATTTCTAGTGAGGCATTACATGAAAAACCACTTCAAGGTTAAACAGAGCAACATGCATTTAAACATGGATTTGGCATTGACTGATGTAAACAAGGAATGATATCAGTGTGGCATATTCCAGGAACCAATTTTCGAATATGGTAAATTTGGCAGGATTGTATTTCACTTATGCAAAGTGCTTCCAGAATTATCAAGCAATTAATTTTAGGAAAGAAATAGTTTAATTTGTTTCTATAAATCACAATGAACATTTTTGGCAAGACTGTATTTCATGTGTGAAATTTATTTCCAAAAATCACAATATTGTTTTAAGGAAACAGAACAGTTTTTTTTGTTTTTAGAAATTAACAGGGGATTCAAGGAAAGATTCAAAATAATTTCCAGAATGCAATCAATGGTTCATGGCAAGGCAAGAAAACATGCAACAATCAAACCAAGTTGTTTTGATGAAATCAGAGAGTAATCAAAGGTTTTTTAACCCTATATATTTTAACCAATTCATCATTGGTAGTTTATCGGAAAACCAGAGCAACAATTTTAGAGAAAACAAAAAAAACAATTTAGAGATCTCACAGTTTTTCGATTGCAAGTCCCAAGCCGCCCGACAAGGAGAATCAAGAAATTGAAGCTTCAAGAAGAAATTTCAGAGCAAACGAGAGCATTGCAATTTGGGGCAGTAACCCTAATTTACTTCGGCCATTAAAGAGAGAAAAGGGAGCCTGATATATATTTTACAATCCATAGCAAACATAAGGGCCTGCATGCAAAAGGGGGTCTTTGTTTATTTGTTTTTTCAAATTGTTTTTTATATTCTTTTGTAACCAATCAACCAATTTTCTTTTTATGTGTAAAAACTAGGATTTACTAGTTATAGGATTACAACTAGGGTTTACGAGTTACGGGTTTGTAATTCGGGGAAAATTTGATCTTAATGTTCTAGATCAATGCAGAATTTTGAGCGTAGGATTAGAAAGTTGGTAGCGGGTATTGCGAGTTTACAGGGATTTTGTAAGCGTAGATATCGTTTTAATTCTAGTGAAAAACTTTGGGGAATGAAGTATTAGGCAGGGTTTGCCAAAGCTAGGTAAAATCTGTGTTATTTACTTTCTGCATTATTTTCTTCACTACAATTTGTGCTATGATATTTTTAATTTATTGTAAAACTCTAATAAACCCTCTTCACCCCCATCTAGAGTTAATCTAGATCTAACAAGTGGTGTCAGAGCCTAGTATTTTCTTTAACTCTAAAGTCAAGGATTGTTCTAGTTGTTAGGTTAGGGAGAGTCAGTCCAATAATATTCCAATTATTTTCAATGGAACAGATTTTTAATTTAAAAATAAAAAATCGAATTCTATTTAAAAACTGTTAATTCTGAATATTGGAATATTATTGAAAATGCGGGTGATATGCTAGATAAGAGGAATAAAATTAACAATGCTCATGCTATGCGTATTATTTATTCTTATCCTATTAATAATCAACTTAATAATATCTCCCACTAAGAATAGAAAACTGCTCAAAACCCTCATTTGCCGACTCAAGTTCATATGTGTTTTTAACATGAGTCGCAGATGAAGACTCAACTGATGATAATAGCAATGGAAACTCAACAAATAAAATTTCTTATGAAGATCTCGTTTATCTTTGTAATGGTTTAAATAAATCTGTTGAGAGTCTCAAACTGAAAAATAGAAATCTTAAATTTTAGAATCTTGAGTTAAGTTGAATAATTGATGCTTTGGAATTAGAAAATATCAAGAAATTTGAAAAATCCTATTGCACAAATTATTCAAGCTTAGAAAAGGAATTTTCTCATCTTAATGAAAATTTTAAACAGCTTGAAAAGAAAAAAATTTAATTTGAAGAATCATTTATGAGATAATTTATAAAACAATGGTTTGCAAAAGGAGTTGGATAAATTAAGACAAATAATAATTCCAAACATAATTTTTTGAAAAAGGAAATTTGTTGAAAACTAAAACAATTTTGAAAGAGATTAAAATTGAAGCCGAGAGAATCAGAAATCTCAAATGCAATGAATGCACGTCTTTTAAAAATAATTAATTGAAATTAAGTAGAATTTCAAGTTTCTTGAAAAATGAAAACATAATTTTGAAAAACAATAAGATTGAAATGTCTGAGTTAAATCATGATTTGGGAAAAGAAATTAAAAAAATAAAGGAATTTGAACAACTTGTTTTGAAAGGCGTAATCAATTTGAAATTAAGATTTTTGAGTCCAAAGCCAAAATTGAGAAGCTTCTCAACAAGAATAATATTTTGAAATCCAAAATCGATGATCTTGAGTTGAGTTTGACACTTTTTCAACCACAGAAAAATCTTTGAACATGTTTTTGTAAAACCAGTTTTCTGTTGAAAATTAGAATGGTCTTGGTTTTGGAAAAATTGATGTTTCTTAAAAGCTGAATTCGTGTGTTTTTAAAATCCATTAAATTTATTCGAAAAAGATTGTTTTGAAAATTTGAACTTTAAATTTTTCGAAGAATTTTTGAATCATAAATGAAATGTGAATTTGTTTTGTAACAACCCATCTAAATATTTTGGGATCCCAAAAGGAAATAAAAAGAGCTTGATTAAATTTAAACAGATATGTGTTCCTCAAGGCTCAAAGATAGATTTCAATGGATTGTTATATAAATAAGTCTGGGTACCAAAATGTGCGAACAAAACTGTGAGTGGTTTACAAATTCTGTTAGACTACTTGATCCACTAAATGCTTAGGTACCAAGAGATGGCTGGTGAACGACCTTCTAGAAGAATCAAAGAATGTTCCATAATTGAATTGAAGCTATTCGATATATGTTCCTCAGCCGAGACTGATGAGTTAGAGATCCGCAACATCTATTGTAAAGCAGGTATTATTTTTGAACTCATCTTTGTTTTTATTATTCTTTGTCTATTCCCGCTTCTGCCCGTTGTATTTCTTCCTTTTGATCATGGTTATTTGATTTGTAAATGCCATGTTTTTTCTGAGCTTCTTAACTTCAAATTGAAAAATTCTTCATTTTCTGGAAATTTGCTTCATTGTATAAAACTCTCATGTTAAAATGATTTTAGATCTAGAATTCAAAATTGAAATTATCTGCAATTGTTTTGAAATCTATTTTCTTATTCATGAATTCCTAACAGTGCTGAAGCGTTTCTATCATATTTTTAACATTGTTAATTTGAATTATAAACTTTTGAAGATATGAAAAATTAATGAAATTTCACACTCATTTGCTCTTTTGAGTTTCTTCTAATTCATTTTGAAAATACTTGAAAATTTACACTCATTACAACACATTGCAATTTTTCAGTTGTGAGTCTTTCATGTGTTTATGGATTGGCTTGGATATTTTCTAATTGAAAAACATTTGGCTTAAAACATTGTGTTGCATCTTGAAATTCATTTTAATTCATGATCGTTTGGATTGGACATTTGACCTTCTGAAATCATTTGAAATTTTGATATCTTGAATCCCACACATGTCCTGAATTTGAAATTAATAATCTTGTGTGATCAATTCATTGAGTCCTGAAATTTACACATCTCATCAAGTGATTCAAATAAACTGTTTTTAATCTTTTGTCATGAATCATCTCTTAGGTTTGATGCAAATTTTCTGAAGAAAATGTTCTTGTAAATCTTGTTTTTGAAAGAATGTTTTGCTGCTCTGATAAAAAGGTCTGAATTGCACCTTGATTTGTCTTCTTGGACTTGTTGTAATTTTTCTGAAAACACTCTTGTGAAACTTGTTCTGAATTTGAATAACCGATGCTCTCATAAAAAGCTCTGAATTGTTAGTTTTGTCTTCTTAGGATTGGTAATTGAATGTTATTTGTGTGAGTTACATTGGATTGCCACTATGGATGATTAGGAGCTCCGAGTGATATCCGATTAGAAGTGTTGAATTATTTTTTGAAATTGATTTCTCATCTTGTATAGATCTTTCAAATCCCTATTGTAATTGATTTTCAATTTTAAAATCATTTATCAATTATTTATTTAGAAATTGAGATAAAAAACCAAATTGAACTGTATTTAGAATTCATCAAAATTATTATCACATTTTTGAAATTATGATGAGTTGTGACTATAGTATAGTTCACAACAAGAGGAAATTTTATTTAAATTTCATGATGTTTGAACAGTTTTTATAATATCTTTGAATTTGCACTTATTTCACGAATATCTTCTTTTACTATCACCGTTCTGTCATCCATCATGATTTTATATTAATGTAGGGAGTTTAATTTTTTTTAAATCATCTTAAATATACATTTTCAAAATTTATGATGGAAATGTGATTATATTATTTTCAGAAAGAATGATAAATATATAATACACTTAAGTGTTTCTCTAACCGCATTTAAAATCCAAGATTCGTTCATGAATGGTTAAGAGATTACTTATAATTTATGTTACTGCCAAAATTAACTCCGAGACAGGCTGACGGTGAAGGAGTATCGAACCATCATAGAAAAAGAAAAGTAATCCGCAAGCAGAAGCTAAGCACAAGGTGAAACCTGAAGCCTAAGAGAAGTCTCCGAAAGGGAAAGTAACTGACACCCTGAACAAAGAAGCTACCTCAAAATCCAGTTCAAAGAGAAATTACCAATAGGGTTATTCCAGCAGGAAGAATAACCTATAAAAAGTCATCCAAAAACCGGGAGCTAATACGGAGGAAAGCAAAGGACATTGCAACCCGAGACCTAGAAGGACGAAGGGCTATCGATATTAACTCTCTTAATACCGATACATCGAAAAACAAGAACATAAGTGGATCATCCGGGAGCCATCTACCGTAACCTCAATCAAATATTCACTGAGAGGCCACTTTAGTAAGAAACTAATAAAGTACCAAAAGCAACCTTACGAGAAGCAGAGACATACTTCAGGAATCTACCGAAAGGCAAGCCATAACCTCGAGGAGAGACAAGTTATCCACACTAGCCTACATAATGTCGATACCGACATGGGTGGCAGACTCAGTAACCATTTGCATGAATCATAAAGACAAGCTCCACTACTTAGAGTAGAAGACCATAAACCACTTCTAGCGTAATAGTTAAGATCTAAATTGACCCAGATACTGGTATTAAGATAGGAGACTAGAGAACACTTTTGGTATTAGTTAAGATCCGAACTAATCCAGACTCAGGTATTAGGATAGGAGACCAGAGGCCACTTTTGATATTAGTTTTGTTACTCCTTTTCAAGTGTGATTTGTGAAGTAGAGGACATACGTGGTTCTTGATCAACTCTCTTGGCTTTTATCTTCAAAGCAGAGGATGTACGTGCTTTGTTGCCCACTCTCTGGGACTGTGCGTCCGGTGTGCTTGGCTAGCTTATCCACAAGCAAGGCCCAAGGACTTACCCGACCTCCCTCCCGGAGGCGACTTATCCTGACAATTGTAGGCAACGATAAGGTCTTAGATGCTTAAACCGGGTCATCGTAGACGTGGAATTAAGGCTTACTCTTTAGACGCTTTACTCTGGCAATCGTAGGCTGTAATAGAGGCTTACTCTCCATCCCCCTCAAAGGGGTGCCCTACCCTGACCATCGTAGGCGATGATAGGGGTTTGAGCTACCTTTTGCGGGTAACGCGGAACATAAGCGGAGGTATGACGTGCTTAGTTCATAGAAGAGGCATGGAGTACTCTTCTGCAGAGGCAGGGCATGCAAATTAGATGCTTCGTCATGACCATTTCTGGTGTAGGTCGAAGGCTTATGCTTTCGATGCTTTAACCTGGCACTTTCTGGTTTGGGACCGGAGAAAGGCTTACACATCACCCCCCCCTCCTGGGGTGCCTTGCCCTAGCTAAGCCGGCGGTGACAAGGTTTTTATCCACTTGTGCTTTAACCCATCTTGGGTTATTTTGAGCTTCGAGAGGGTTTCCATGCCCTAAGTTAAGTGGTTAATCCTTTTCTTAAGGATTTTATTAGACTTGACTTGTTCCTTTTACAAATTTTTGTAATTGGCCTTGATTGAGGAACTTAATGATCATCCCTTTGAGGATTCTACAGTGGCTAGTTTCATGTCCATTCATCATGTTATAGTGACAGTAAGGCCCTCCCGATTTCCTTTCGTATTTGGGCTTCTTCTTTGTGGATGACCAATAATTGAGTTTGTGTTTGGTTACGAAATAGATATTTTCTATTGAAATGGTAAGATATTATCCTTTGTGTAGTCTTGGTGTAAACCTCCTTTCTTGTTGTTGGGACTTAGTCCTTCTATTACCGATCCTTGTTTTTCACTCGCATCCTTATTTCCTCTTTTTTAAGGCATGCTGAGATTGGAGTGCTATCCTTTAAGTCCATTTGGAAGCAAAGTTGTTGAAATCATCTATTATTTCTCATTCGAATATCATTCCTTTGATTTGCTTGCGGCCAAGGTGTTTCTCTTAATTCATATATACATCAAGTCATTAGTTATTGTACTAATTTCCTATAAGATACAAATAGCTACACTACACTAGAATATAAGCTCAGAGAGAGCTAGAATGGATATCTCAAACCTTCCTAACAAAACCCTGTGGCAAGAGCTACAGTTTTTTAGAAATTTTATAGGGGAGGTTTCCTGGAAATGCCTATAACTAGGGGATTTTCACTAATGTGGAAATTTTCAGTAGACTTATTATCATTCATGCATTTGACATCATGATACTATTGATTTCAATAAAAGCAAGTGGGGAATCATGTGTGCCTTGCGAACTAACACATAACAAACCATTAAATGTATGTAGAAGGGTACATTGAGATCCTAAAAAGAGAACGTTCCTAGTCAAAGAAGAGTATCACATATCAGGTGATACCCACACAATACAAAACATATTTACATAAAACTATGTCATAAGTTTTTGCGTACACGTAACCATTATTTTTAAAGTTCTACATTAAAGGCACCCAAAGAAGGCATCACATTTAGGCACACAGCAGATTCATGGTGGTCAAGTTCGTCAATCCGACTCAGGATTTTGTAAAGAAAATTCTAGGGAGGTATAACCTGCCTTTGTTTTCTTCAATTCAGTCTCTAACTTGTCATTTGGATGATACAGTTTGCCTATCTCCGCATATAAGTTGTTAGAGGGGTCAGCCTTTAGCTGGCATTGTTGCTCGTGAATTATCTCATTTTTCTCTTTAAGTTGATTCTCCAAATAGGAAACCTATGCCTTAAGGTTTTTTATGGTTATATTTTGTTCATAAAACATCCTTTTCCACCCCATGGGGGGAACATCCTCAAAGATATCTCTGTAACCAGTGATGGTCAAAGGTTCTTCTCTGAGTTGCAAAGGAAGGGTCAGGATTTGATCCTCCTTGTCATGGATAAGATAAAATATAATGATGTGTAAAATCTAATTGCCAAACAACGACACAAATAATGTCATACATGTTAAAGGAAAAAAACCGCATAAAGTTCTACAATAGGAATCTTGAATTATTTAAACAGACATACACACCCACAAGATCAAGATAGCACAAATCTGTTAGTAAGGATTGTTAACGATATTTTTTATCAATGCCGAAGATAGGTCTATGGATGTGGACCTAGAGGAAAATAGGTTTTTAGCCTTCACAAGTTTGAGTTAGTTCATCATCCCCCAGATATCAAGGTTTAGGATCCAAAAGAATAGTTACCCTTCCTTCAGTGGGGTGAGTATCACACTTAAGTGATTCAAAAACCAACAGTTATCTTGGGATGAAGGATTCCTAAGCGTAACCCTTAGCAAAATGACTCAACAACTTATAGAGAATGGTTCTGCATTGAGCTTGCGGAAGGTTCTAAACTTGTAGGAAGAGGGGTGTTTCACTTGGCTTATAGAAAGGTTTGGATGTAGACTCATGTACATGCAGGAAGAAAACAGTATGTTGCAACAACACTAACTGAGGAATCATATAACAAATCCACAAAGAAATACTCTAAGTATTGATCCACACTTTGTTAATCTTTGATTTAGAATACATAAATAGGATAGAAGAAATCCCTAAATTGATCTAAGAATTAGGGTTAACTCTAGAGAAAAGTAATAATACAAGAATAAGAATTAGGAAATCGTCTTCAAAATGTTACCCCTTGGGTCATATTTATAGAGAATTCGGGGCCCCTTTTGCTGTTGGGCTATTGGGCTTGCAGAAGCCTCTATCGGTCGATTTTCGCCATGGTCTCGGATGTTTATCTTCCGATCGCCTTTAGGGTGCTGATTATAGCTTCTGGAGGGTCCCGATTAGTTGGGGTTTCTTCGAGATTGATATGAGTTTGTCGATGTGAATTTCTTTCGGAAGGCATTCGTGCTCTCGGTAGTGGCTTCTGGATGTAGGCTTCCGGTTTTCTCATGAATACTGTGAGGAGATTGCCCTCGTGATGTATGTACATAGCTGTCGGTTCAGAACCCCTGTCGGTGTCGGCACTAGGCAGATTAGTATGGATAGCTTGTATCCCTTTTGAGGTTCCGATTTACTTTCTGGTGGAGTCTTCGGGCATAGCCAGGTCTTCCGGAAGGTAGCTCTAGGTGATTTGACTGTTGTTTATCAATGTGGCCTTTCGGCGCTTATGAAATGGATATTTAGGAAGCTGGTTCCGGATAACTCCTACGTGATTTCATCTTGGTATTTTTGATGCCTTTGTCTTCTGATGTATCGGTATTAAGCAGGTTAATATCGAGAGCCTTTTTGTCTTTCTGGGTTCGGTTATTAGAGCTCCTGCCTCCCTCTTTCTCAGCTTCTGACTTAGATGACCTTCCGTTATAGAACCCCTCGCCAGACATTCCCTGTCGGGTATATCTTGCCGGATATATTCCGCCTATATTTTACAGATTTTGAGCTCCATCCTAGTAAGAAGGTCGGTATATGCATCTCTCGGATCATTCTTTTATGCTCTTGGTTCTTCCAAATATTTGGCTCTGGCTGTTGGAGAATTCCTATGTGCTTGTGTTCATCCGATACCCCTTCACCGTTAGCTTACTTCGGAGTTAATTTTGGTAGTAACAAGTACAAATACTATCCACAGTGTACATATTAATAAAATACATTTGATCATAAATATTATGAGAATTAAACCGCAAGTCCCGAAGAAGTTAAGAGTGTTTTATGCAAAATGTCTAAGCCTTTATACTAGATGATTTCCTGCGGGTTTGCAAAACAAGCCCTTTGAAAGTCCTTTGTAGCTAAGAAAAGGGAAATAAAGCATTACTATGGCTTACATCTTCAGAGAAGAAGGGGATTCTGCAGCATGAGAAAACTAATTATCGATACAACATCAAGGGGGAAGAAAACATTTTGAGATTGAGAGCCATATCTTTGTAACATAATTGTTAGGTTGAAGATAAGCTTCTTTTACCTTTGGCTCCGAAGAGCCACCTTCCATGGGAGGAGATGTAATTGGACCTTGAGCAGGTAGGGTGGTCAAGGAATCAATAGTGATCCCCTCGAGGTCAGCTAAGCCTACAATATCAGAAGAAGATCTCCATCGTCCCTACCAGGCGCGTTTTGTTGGCTCCCATCTCCTTCTGTTCCCTCGTCAATAGGCGGGCATTCTTCTTCCTCATTGTCAGAATCCTCAGGAAATTCTTCAATAAATAGAAAAGACTTGAGTTTTATCTTGTCTTTCGTAAGAACTTTACCATCTCGCCCAGCCTGCTTGATTCTACCCAAAACTCTAGTCTTGACAGAGGAATGCACTGAAGTAAAGTGAATCCCTGGGAATTTCTTATAGTTGTCAGAAATAGTGAGGAGGAGAGCATCTTCATAGTATTCCATAACAATGCCATGGAGTGAGGGTCCCGATCAGTTGGGGCTTCTTCGAGATTGATATGATCTTATCGATGTGAAAGGATTTCGGAAGGCATTTGTGCTCTCGGTAGTGCCTTCCAGATGTAGGTTTCTGGATATCTAATGATTACTTTGAGGAGCTTGCCCTCGTAATGCATGTAGATAGCTCTCGGTTTGGAACCCCTGTCGGTGTCGGCACTAGGAAGTGGTGTCAACACTAGGAAGATAAGTATGGGTAGCTTGTATCCCTTCAGGGGTTCCGGTTTGCTTTTTGCTGGAATCGTCGGGTATAGCCTATAGTCTTCCGGAAGGTTTGTCACTTGTTTATCAATGTGGCCTTCCGGCATTTATACAGTGGATATTTCGGAAGTTGGTTCTGGATAACTCCTACATGCTTTCATCTTAGTATTCTTGGTTCCTTTGTCTTCTGATGTATCTATATTAAGTAGATTAATATCGACGTCCCTTTCATCTTTCTAGTTTTCGGTTATCAAAGCTCTTGCCTTACTCTTACTCAGTTTCTGCCTTAGATGACCTTCTGCTATAGAACACCCTGCCGGACATAGCCTGCCAGGTATATCTTGCCGGATATACTCTGTCGGTATTCTATAGATTTTGTGCTACTTTCTCCTAAGAAGGTGTCGGTTTATGCAGCTCTTGGTTCATTATTTTATGCTCTTGGTTCTTCCTAGCATTTGGCTCTAGCTTTTGGAGAATTCCTATATGCTTGTGTTCATCCAGTACCCCTTCACCGTCAGCTTTCTTCCAAGTTAATTTTGGTAGCAACATCACCCCTCCCCCCGTGAAGGGGTATTTTCGACTTTTAAGGTCAAAATTTTCTTATCTAAGAGGCTGTAAGGTTTTGATCACGCAGGGTTCCTGACTTTTCGCCTTTCCAATGTGAATCCTTCTCGTTGATTTGATTTTAGATGTGTGGCGAAGATGAAAAAGGTGAGCTCTTTCCTAAGTGAAATCTTCTTTTCTCCTCTTTCCTGCATAACATTTTGCTCAAACTAGGTTACTTTTCATCGAAATTTACCATGCTACTCTTCAAGCTTTCAGGCTTAACTAATCATAAGTATTCTGCTTTAATCTTAATCACTGGTTTGGATTATGCCTTAAATTAGGGTTCGGCGGCCCTGGTGCAGATTAAACTCCCGATAATGTTTTGGGATGATGGCTAATGGTGATTTTAATGAATTGTGTTTATTTCTCATCATTATCGATATCTGGGAAGCAAGTTTTTGTATAGATAACTAGTTTATTGGTAAAAGGCAATCTAAATTGTTGACATCGATCTTCATAGTCTATAATTATCGTCTAATGGGTTAACAAAACACTGTATCATTTGTTTGCTTATATGTAGTTTGCATGCACTTATCGAATGGAAATGAGATTAAAAACACATGTTTATGTTACGATATCACCTGGAAGGAACATGTTTGAGATTTCACAAATTAACAACTCTGGGCTGAGCAAATCTGCTAGCCTTTTTTCAAGGAGGTACCCATATTCCAACATTCGTCTATCAGTATCCAGGAGGAGGTAGACGCTATTTGCCGTGGTTATGGAATGGTTGGAACTGACAGCACTCCTACATCGCCACAAGACACTGTCCACCATCCACCATATGGGTATTTTGCCTATATCGTGGCTCACATGCAACATGTGGGCTACTTCCCATTCTCGGAATTTATGCTTAAGCTTCTGAGCTATTTGAAAGTTGCTCCCATTTAGCTTTCTCCAAATGTACGTACTCTCATTTTATGCTTGGAAACCCTGGCGTTGGTGACATGCCGAACTTCTCTTAATATCAATGTCCTGCAATCTCTTCTTTGTTTAACGGAGGGGTCGATATCCCTTATCCTTTACCTGTATCCCACAAGAAAATGGGTTAGTGATCTTATTACTGATCCTAGCAACTGGGGGGGTCAATTTTTCTTCCTAAAGTATCCATATGGTGTATCTGGAACTTTTATGGATCCTAGTAGACAATTCTTCTCTCTTCTTTCCTTTTTTCTTCTTTTTAATCGTTATTTCTTTCCAACCTCTGTCCCCAAGGAGGTGAAGCTTGGAGCAAAAGAGCTTCAATTTGTTGATGCCATGGGTGGAGTCCCTGATGAATTGAGGCAGCATTCTGTTCTACTATCGTTGAAATCTCTTTGCAAATATGCCCTTTTAACCCCAGGACAAAATTTTCTAGGACAACCTTCTCTTCTGCATTCTGTTTTTTTGGGGATGATTCACATATTTCTCCAATCGCTTCCACCCATCTTAAGTCTTTGTCTAAATAGAGAATAGTTTCAGCTGCTAGCAGTGGTTCTATCAGGAGATATAAAAAGACAAAATTTATCTCCCGTTTTTTTGGTGATGAAAGCTTTGAGTCGCCTGGTAGTCGATTGTTATCCAGTCCCCTTGCCCCCTTTTCTTGGCAACTCTCCTAACACATGTTCTTCTTTAGTGGAGACCACAGGAAGTGATTTTGTTGTTGGCTATTTATGATCCGATTCTCAGGGAGTTTCATATTTGAGAGAGTGTGAGCCAGTCTCCCCTTTTTATCGACAACATGACCCCGTAAACCCTCCTTTACCAGCTTCAGACTTTGATGGTATTCTTAGATCTGCCTTACATTCTATTGATGTTTATGATATTCCAGGGTTTGCTTTTATGGATTGGTCTGGTTTTTGTCTTCACCTCGTGAAGCGACTACTTTTGGTTCATACTCTTCCTCTCCTGAATTCTTACTTTGTTGACCATGTCTAAGGGTTAATCATTACGTTATCCTTTTTCAGATATCCAAAGGTTGGTATGTTGCTGGAGCAATGGCAGCATCATTATCTTGTGAAACGAAAGAGCTCAAAGAAGATAAGGCCTCATTGGAGTTTAAGATCCGTGACTTAACTTTAGCGAAGAGCAACAACGAAGAAGCATATGGTCAGTGGAGAGTGTCTCATCAGAGGGAAAGAGATGACAACAGTTCCTTAGCTGCTAAAGTTTCAGTCCTTAAGCACGAGCAGTTGGATATGTAGGCAGAGCATGCAAAGAGGTTGAGAACAAAGGAGGCAATGCTTTACAATGCTAACACTGCGCTATAGATGGCCTACTGGAACGAAAATCCAAGGTGTTGCTAGCTACAATGTAACCATAGCTATGCTAATTTTTGTGTATTGCAACGCATGCTTCAAGGTGTTAGCATAAATATCAAATTGTGTTGCAATAGCTATAGTTATAAACTTATAAGTTTAATTTGCCACACCATGAATCTGCACCTATAAAAACATGCATATATATCTGTCAATTTATATTTTAAAAACAACATCTGTAGTTGACACCTCACTAATCCGATAAAAACCCACACCACCAATAAGTAAGTAACCTCCCTAAGCTATTCCATTTCTCTTTCTAAATTCTCAGATCTGTTCGTTCTTAACTTTTCATCTTCCTCAACGTCTCAATCTTCTCGTCTACTGAAATACAAAGGCTTGGATATTTAGGCTAAAATTTGTCTAGTCTATGCCCTCTCGAATCCGATCTGGAAAGAAGTTTAAAGCTACTACTGTTAAATTTACGCTTCTTCTTTTCACTGTTACAACATCGTACTTCCATCTTTTGCGCCCTCCCACGTCCATTATCCTTAGACTAGGTTTAGATGTCTCCCCTAAAACAAGTTTGAACCCTTTTTCCTCACTTCCTTTTAATGGCATTGCTCCTTTGTTTGGATTTTCTAAGTTGTTGTTGTCCTCTTCTGTCTCCACTTTACTTTCTAATGCCATTGCTTGTAATGTTAATCTATGGTCTGGTTCTTAGACGTCAATTGATGGCCTATCAGGTAATTCTTTTGAACTTTTTAGTGGAATTTCTCAGTTTGAGTTACTCTTAGGAAACAAATAAAGTTGTGGATGGTAGACTCATTGCTAGCAATGTAATAATGATGAATTCCGATGTGGTTGATGCAATTGTTGTTTGATTGTCAAAGTTAATCTCGCAAAAGGCTTGCGCACGTTTAATGCTTGTGCTTTTGCCTGTGAGAATTTTACTTCACCAAATCTGAATGATGAATATATGCAGGGCCTACTGATAGGCTCCACTGAGTTCATACAAATAACAAGGCCTACACATAGGGAATGCACATACATGGCAAGCAACGGGCACTTCACCATTCTCCTTTACCTCGATTTTGTCCCTACATAATTTGTAGCGTTTCACAGTGACACTTGCTTTGCTACCGTTTTTGCTGCTTACATCTTCATTTGCATTCGTAACATGCAGCTCATGTTGGTAGTACGAGCCCATGATCAGCCTGAACCACATTGCATAGATGAATGAGGAATGATGGGGAATATGTAGTACATGATATTTCAGTGGTTTTAATGGATTTGTGTTGAGTTGTTTTAGTCTCTTGCACCAGCTTCTGAGTTTGTTGGTATGCTTTGAGTTGAGTTTAAGTTTTGTCACTTTTTTTCGTAGCAGGTGAGGGCTAGTGTTGCTTCAAAATTAAGTTGTTTTCCTTTTACGTTAGGTAAGTGCATAAACTATTCAATGTTATTTTGGATTTTGGATATTTTGGCTATCAAATTCTGACTTATTTTCTTACGTAAACATTTGTTCCTTCTTTAATCTTGAATTTTACTATCACAGTGTTAAGGTTGCTATTAAACAGAGGTCTCACAATAATTCACATAATAATAGTGGTTCAAACTTCAAGCCTTCTTCCAGTGGTTCAAACAATATTTCCCACATCTTGGATCAACCCCTAATCCACAACGATCCATTGGCCCTCGAACTCAAGTCATGTCACAAGGCCCACAACACATGCATGGCCATTGGTAGTTGCATCACCACGTTCTCCAATAGTTGTCGACGCTCTTGAAGCTTCTGGTAAATCTCTTCTGGAACTTCTAATGCAAATAACTGTATAGCTTTCATTGCAGTACGACATGAAGGAATAACACCTTGCTCCTTTCATTGACAGAGGAATAGGTTGTGGTAGAAGCTACAAAAGCAACATGAGTTCAAGCACAGTACGGCGTGCAAGGTCTAGTCTAAGATTAGTCTCCAGATATGAAGCATCAATGGTGGAGATTGATGATTTTAAGGTGGATGAAAATCATGTTTATAAAGGGATTCTCGGTTCAGGGCCTGATAAGCCAGGGGCATGTTGTTTCACATGGGTTGGTCCTGTAGCATTGAGAATATTTCGGTCATAGAGCTTACTAACAAGTATAAATCAGGAATGAATCATTTGATGATAATGAAAGCTTCTATGGAAAGCTTCCAATTTGTGGAGTAAAAAAGCTATGATTCTTCTTTGCCTTCATCGCCTTGGATGTATCATGTGTAGAGTCGAGGCTCATCACCTTTATGCAAAGAAACCAATATTTGACTCCCTTAGTGTTGAATTAATTGTTGTATTGCAAGAAGATTCCAAAATGAGGTATTATCTGACTCTATCTCTAACTAGTTCAACTTTTCTGTAATATCATTATAGGTCCATAAAAGAATGCAAAACTATTCTGGCATTAAAGAGGAATCACCATAGTTGTTGAATAATTTTTAGTTTATTTATTAACTATGTAGAGCTCAGTGGTTATGCTAGTGAGGACGTGCAAGTATTATGGACCAATAGTGCATGGTTAGGACCATCCGAAAAGAATGATGCATCCCTATAATGCTGGTCAGATAGGAGCTTAGCCATCATGAGTTTATGTACAAAATTCTTCTCATTATCCTTCTGTTCCACCACGTCTTGTGCAAATCCCCTGCCAATCTAATGGATATGGTGTTGATGTGCAGGTGGAGAAGGTAAATGGTGTGGAGGTAGAAAATTTAAAACCTCTTTGCAAATTAGTAGAAAATTATGAAGAAGAAAGTTTGAGATTCCATTTTGTATATCAATTATTCGAGGGAAAATATTGACTGTATCTTCAAACTTAATTCATAATTCTTGCATGAATTTTTTTTATAGTCTAGGCTTTAAGTGCTGACAGCCAGCAGAAATTGGCTCATACACGGAGAAATAAAGGTAGTAGTTTATATAACCTTTTTCGTGTATTTTTTCTTGTTTATGGTTGTATGTGTTAGTCTGTATTTGAGTGAATCGAGGGACAATGTAGTGAGGAATGTATGTAAATATGAATGATTGTGTAATATACCAGTGAATGTACAATAGTGGAGTCAAAAAAATTATACCATTTGAAATGTTAAAATAAAATATTTATTTGAATAAAATACTGTGTTTGAATATTGTGCTATAATAATATTATTATAATATTACGAAATTTTTGACTAATAGCAGTTGAGGTATAATTACTTTTAACAGTTGTAATTTTTTTAACAACCTCTAGAAACAGCTGTAAAATTGGTTGACTTTATTACAATTGCAGATATAACTATTAGCTCATTCCAGTTGTAATAGACACATTACAACTGTTTTTGGCAGTTGTCAAGTGGTATTTTTTGTTGTAGTGGTACCCATGGCAATACGCGTACCGATGTTGCCATAGGGTCGCAAAGGTGTTGCCTTTGACTCTACAACAACGCGGCAAAAAGCAACACCAAGAAAGTGTTGCTACAGATCATTTTTTGCTATAGCAACACTTTTTGGCACTTCCTGCAACACTTCTCTGGTGTTGTAGTATACAATCTATAGCATAGTGTAAATGGATAATTTAAGAAACTCAAGACAGGATTTCTTTGTTTTTGAGTGTACACCTTCCAGACATGGTGGCGGAATATTATGAAAAGGCTCTCTCTTTGGCCTATCACAATAATTGCAACAAGTTTCAGGATATGGATTTTCCTTCCAATCATCCATCCCTTCAGAGCAGGATCTTGGGGTAAATTAGGATGGCCAGACAAGAGACTGAATTTTCTAAAGGGAACAAGGCAGGGTTGAGGATCTTTTATTTGTTCAAGGCTGCCCGATTATTCAGTGCCGGGTAACGTCGAAGATCCGATTTTGCGTATTGGCGGTGATGACATAGGTGAACAAAACAATGATTCTAACCTCAAATGTGAGCATGATAAGGCTAGGAGGGAGGAAGGTATGCTTTCTGTGTTTGTAAGTGACTCCTTTGGCCTTGCGAATGCTAATTCATCACATGTTTCAGTTACTTCATGTGGAGATGGTGGGTTTGCTGAGGAAGTAGTTCTCCCAAAACCTGGTGAGAAGGAACATATAATGCAAATGGTTTCCCCTCTCTCTCAGGTATGAATTTTTATTCTTAAGCCTCCTTTTTATCTGTAGGAACGATCCTTAATGACCTATTCCTATAGTGATAAAAAACTTGTTTTCGTTAATTATTCTGTTTCCAAGGGCGACCTACACTCTTTGTCTCTAGGCTGAGGAGGGAATTTCTTACAAAGTCCTCTTATAAATCCGGCAGGGAACGCTTTTCAGAAGAACTTAAGCTTATCTATATGAAGTATCCTCGACTATCTTTTAACTTCCTGGGAGACAATAGGGAGATGATATTAAAGAAACTTAGGGCCGATCATGTGAAACTAATATGTAACATAAACAAAGGAAGCATTGGAGAGAAAAATTAATTTCTTACACCCCTTATAATTGATGTTAATTTGCACGGATATGAACTTCATTTATATTCACTTTCTTTCCTTTTATAGGTAGTCCTGTGGTTTAATTTTGATGTTTATTTTCAGGTAATTGATTCTGCAAGCGGTAGCACATTTGTTTATATAAACAAGAAAATTCACTCGAGGACATTTCCTTTTATGTTGATAAGGGCGTCTGATTTACTCCACGCCCAGGAGTCTTTCCGGGGAACTCTCCCAGCGATACTGTTGACATGCTTGCCTTGTCCGAGAAACTACTTGTGCGACACTAGAAAGAACAAATAGGTATATTGGAGACTCAAATAAAGCAAAAGAATAAAGACGTCCTCGAGCTGAAGTGGGATATAAAGACAAATCCTTCTATTGATTTCGATAAAGAAAAGGATGAACTTCATCATCAAGTCGTTGATTTAGAGGCATAACATAATGAGGTATTAACAAAATGCAAAGAATGGAAATTTATCTTTGGATGTACTCTTGAAACCTCCCCGCCTGGATTTTTGCGAGGCTCAATGGAGTTTGAGTCCCCAGAGCTTGAGATAAGGGATCTTCCCCTTGGACTAGATCACTCTCTCGTTGCTTGGCCGATTAGAAAGACTAAGGCCAATATGAAAGGCTTTTACGATAGGAAATGTGGTGGGGATAATTTTTGTTGTATTGATCTTTACACTTCCAATATTAAGCAATTACAAAAGGAGAAGCTGGCTTTATGCAAAGATGCTTTTGATTTGAAGAAGGAAAACAGAACTCTTCATGAAACGGGCAAGGCTTTCAACCGATCTTTAAAGTTGCAGCCTGACCACTCAGATGAGTCATGTGTGGTTATAAAAAAGATGCGAAAGATTGATGGACTCTTACATACTGTGATTCATCATTCTGTAATTTCCTCCTTGTCTACTAAATAGTGAGCTTTTCATTAAGAGATAGACTACGCTCGTGCGGAAGCTTTAGTATCGGGATGGTTGTTCTCTCTTCTGGAAATGTGTTTATCTTACAATCTTTTTTTGTAAATAATTATGTAAGATGTGAAGTACTTAGCATATTTCTTGTCGCATATAATGTTCTATAGTGATGATACTTATGAAAAGAGGCAAGACCTATAACAGTATTACTTAACGTGCAATCATATATTTTAGCGTAAACGTTTTTCTTTCGTTATGGTTTCACCATGACATGATGCACATCTCCAGCACACTTCATTATAAGTTTGTCTTACAGGCATTTGTAGAGTGTCACTTGCTTACAGTAGGGTTAATAGTACCAAGGTGTGTAAGATATGAAATATATATAGTGCTTACTTGTGTTTTGTGTGTTAGTGCAAATGTTAGTGCAAACATATGATGCACTTGGATAATAAATTGATGAATGTATAAGTTAAATACACTTGCCTAAACAAGTGAGAAGGCCATGAGTTTGCACCTAGCAATGGTGGAAATGTGATTCCAAGCCAGATTCTGGTTGGTGAGAAGTTTGAACAACTCCTACTTATTTAGATTTAAGATTCTGAATTGATCCAGATCCGGATATTCATGATAAGACTACAAATATACACCTTGGTTATGATTGGCACTTGAGTCGATCCATACTTGGGTATCAAGATAGGAGGCCTGAAACCCGCTTCTGGCCTTGGCTGAAAGTCGAATCAACCCAAATTCAGTATTGAGATAGGATCGGGATTCCTCTTCCGGTATTTGTGAAGATCTTAACCAACCCAGATTTGGGTTATTAAAGTAGGAGATACGTAAATACGCTTCTGTTTTTGTTGAGAACCGAATCAACCCATATTCAGGTATTCATATAGAAGACCCGAACCAACCCTTGTTCAGGTAATTAGAGATTAAGCACCTGAAATCTACTTCTGGCATTAATGTTTTGGTACCCCTCTCGGATTTGATTTGTGAAGCAAAGGTTATACGTGCTTCTTGAGCGACTCTCTGGGCTTTTGATGTCAAAGCAGACGATATACGTGCTTTGTTGGCCATTATCTGGGCCTGTGCGTTCGATGCGCTTGGCTAGCTTATCCACAA
Organism: Allium sativum; assembly: GCA_030737875.1. Taxonomy (NCBI): domain Eukaryota; kingdom Viridiplantae; phylum Streptophyta; class Magnoliopsida; order Asparagales; family Amaryllidaceae; genus Allium; species Allium sativum. Next base: position 703,290,197 of record CM060913.1, on the reverse strand, counting down.
GCAGGGCTCAAGGACTTACCCGAACTCCCTCTAGGAGGCTCCTTATCCTGATCATCATAGATGATGATAAGATCTTAGAAACTTAAACTGGGCCATTGTAGACATGGAATTAAGGTTTACTCTTTTGATGCTCTATATTGACCATCGCCAGTACTGACAGAGGCTTACACACCACCCCCCTTCGAGGGGTGCCCTATCCTGACCATCGTAAGCGATGATAGGGTTTGGTATTCCCTTCTGCAGGTAACACAAACATAAGAAGAGGTAGGACGTGCTCTTCTACGAGCATAGGTAGGACGTGCTTAGTTCATAGCAGAGGCAGGGTGTACTCTTCTATGAGTAGAGGTAGGACGTGCAAATTTTAGATGCTCCGCTACGACCATTTCTGGTGTGAAACGGAGGCTTACGCTTTTGATGCTTTAACCTAGACCCCTCTGATTTGGGCATGGAAAAAGACTAACATACCACCCCCTCCTGGGGTTCCTTGCCCTGACCAATTTTGCGATGATAAGAGATCTGATCCATACGTGATTTGACCAATATTGGGTTTCTTTGAGCTTCGAAAGTAGGGTTTTCCGTACCTTGGTTTGTGTTTGGTAATCCTTTCCCTAAAGACTTTTATTGAATTTAATCTGATCTTTTTATAAACTCTTGTGATTGGCCTTGGTTTATGAATTTGATGCCCATTTCCTCAAGGATTCTGCAGTGGTTCGTTTCATGTCCATTCATCACGTGGTAATGACACTAGAGTCCTCCAGACTTCCTTTCGTATTTGGGTTTTTTCTTTGCGAACAACTAATAGTTGAGTTCGCGTCTAGTTAGGAAGTAGATATTTTCCATTGAAGTGGTAAATTAGTATCCCTTGGGTAATCCTGGCGTAAGCCTCTCTCCTTCCCATTAAGTCTTAACCCTTTTGCCACCCAGTTTTCTTGTTTTACCTATATTTTAGTTTGTACTTCCCAAGATATACTGAGATTGAGGTGCTATCCTTTCAGACCATTTGTTGGTGAAGTGGTTAAAATCATCCATCATTTCTTATTCAAACACCATTCCTCTGATTTGCTTGCGGAGAGTTCCCCTTATGTGATAGAAAATGTTAATATCCTTTGATGTAGAGCCGCTTGGAGGAGGTGTTAGGGTTTTTCCTATATGGGAAATGCTATTGTCCCAAGCGTCCGAAGCATATTGTTCTATTTCCCTTTTCCGCTTCATTATCCGCAAGGCTTCCACTCTAAGCCTTTGTTCTTCTGTCACTCTTGGGTCAATGATTTTCGACTTATCCATTCGAGATCCAGAAGAATCTTGTGGGGACCTCTTACCTATAACTTTACTTTTTCAAAGCCTTAGTCCAATCTGGGACGGAACAATGCAGGTAGATATGTGGTAAGGTTAACCAAAGGGTCAGAGGTTCAAGCGCTCCTTCTAGGATCAAAATGTTAACGATATTTTTTGTTAACACCAAAGATAGGTCTATGGATGTGGACCTAAAGGGGAAAATAGGTTTTTAGCCTTCACAAGTTTTATTTAGTTCATCATCTCCTAGATATCAAAGTTTACAATCCAAAATAATAGTTGCCCTTCCCTCAATGGGGTGGGCATCACACTTAAGTGATTCAAAAACCAACAGTAATATTGGGATGAAGGATTCCTAAGCACAACCCTTAGCGATGACTCAACGGCTTGTAGAGAAGGGTTCTGCATTGAGCTTGCAGAAGGGTCTGAATTTGTAGAAAGAGGGGTGCTTCACTTGGCTTACAAAAAGGTTTGGATACAGACTTGTACACATGTAGGAAGCAAACAGTACGTTGCAACAACACTAACCGAGGAAACATATAACAAATCCATAAAGAAATACTCTAAGTATTAATCCACACTTCATTGATCTTTGATTTAGAAATATAAATTGGATAGAAGAAATCACCAAATTCATCTAAGAATTAGGGTGTACTCTAGAGAAAAGAAATAATACAAGAATGAGAATGAGGAAATCGTCTTCAAAATGTGACCCCTAGGGTCTTATTTATAGAGAATTTGGTGCCCCTTCTGCTATTGGGCTTGAAGAAGCCTATGTCGACCGCTTTTCTCATTGGCCTTGGATTAGCTTCCGGTCGCCTTTAGGGTGCTGATTATAGCTTCTGGAGTGAGGGTCCCGATCAATTGGGGCTTCTTCGAGATTGATATGAGCTTGTCGATGTGAATGGCTTTCGGAAGGCATTCGTGCTATTGATAGTGGCTTCCGGATGTAGGCTTCCAGTTTTCTCATGAATACTTTGAGATGCTTTCCCTCATGATGTATGTACATAGTTGTCGGTTCGGAACCACTGTCGGTGGTGGCACTAGGAAGATTAGTATGGATATCTTGTATCCCTTTTGAGATTCCGGTTTACTTTTCGGTGGAGTCTTCGGGTATAGCCAGGTCTTCCGGAAGGTTTCTCTGGGTGATTTGTCTGTTGCTTATCAATGTGGCCTTTCGGGGCTTATGTTGTGGATATTTCGGAAGCTGGTTTCGGATAACTCCTACGTGCTTTTATCCTAGTATTCTTGATGCCTTTGTCTTCTGATGTATCGGTATTAAGCAGGTTAATATCAACACTCCTTTCGTCTTTCTGGGTTTCGGTTATTGGAGCTCTTGCCTCCCTCTTTCTCAGCTTCTGACTTAGATGAACTTCTGCTATAGAACCCCCTATCGAACATACCCTGCCGGGTATACCATGCTGGATATACTCCACCGGTATTCTATTTATTTTGGGCTCCTTTCTAGTAAGAAGGTCAGTTTATGTAGCTCTCGGATCATTCTTTTATGCTCTTGGTTCTTCCAAATATTTGGCTCTGGCTTTCGGAGAATTCCTATGTGCTTGTGTCCATCCGATACCCCTTCACCGTCATCTTTCTTTGGAGTTAATTTTGGTAGTAACAAGTACACACACCATCCACATTGTAAATATTAGTACAATACAATTGATCATAGGTATTATGAGAATTAAACCACAAGTCACGAAGAAGTTAAGAGTGTTTTACGCAAAATGTCTAAGCCTTTCTACTAGATAATTTCCTGCAGGTTTACAATGCAAGCCTTTTGAAAGTCTTTTGTAGCTAAGAAAGAGATATAAAGCATTACTACGGCTTACATCTTCGGAGAAGCAAGGGGCTTCTGCAACATGAGAAAACTAATTATTGATACAAAATCAAGGGGGAAGAAAACTTTTTGAGAGTGAGAGCCATACATGTGTAACAGAATTGTCAGGTTGAACATAAGCTTCTTTACCCTTTGGCTCTATAGAGCCACTTCCTTGGGAGGAGATGTAATTGGACCTCGAGAAGGGGGGTGGTCAAGGAATCAGTAGTGATCCCCTCAAGGTCGGCTAACCCCACAATAGCAGAAGAATAATCTCCATCGTCCCTGCTCGTCAACAGGTGGGCATACTTCTTCCTCATTGTCAGAATCCTCAGGAAATTCTTCAATAAACAGAAACGACTCGAGTTTTATCTTGTCTTTTGGAAGAACTTTACCGTCTCGCCTAGCCTGCTTGATTCTTTCCAAAACTCTAGTATTGATAGAGGGATGCACTGAAAGTAAAGTCAATCCCTAGGAATTTCTTATATTTGTCAGAGAAAATGAGGAGGAGAGCATCTTCGTAGTATTCCATAACAATGTCATGGAGGTGAACATTCAAAAAATCGGATATCCTATCGCTATTTTTGTAAATTATTCGTTTGTTAGTAGAGAGCTTGTTATTAATCCTATCCAGTTCGATGATGTGATCGATTGCCATCTCTGTTTTCTCATTCTTGAAATCCTCAACCTGCTTCGATAACACGTCCTTCACCGCTTTCTCATTCTCCAACAAGGCCTCCAATCTCCTACATTCACTACCACTTTCTGTCTTCTCCTCCAGTAGGGCGTCAACCTTATCCTTCAACGCTTTATTTTCCTCCCTAAGGACAGTAGTCTCAGCAGAAGATGAGGTGGCTATTCCGCTTGATAAGAACCAACTCTTCATCACCTAAAGCCTAATTGATTCCCAAACACGGTACGAGTAAAATTAAGATCAAAACATCTTGGCAACTTAAGTCTGTAAAAAGTTACCGACACCCTCTAGCTAACCCGCACCCCCGGGATAGAAGCTAAATAAATAAAAGTAACGGTAACGGAAAGGACGGAAGCAAAAGTAAAGAGGCAGTGACAGTGATTAAATTAACTCATATCGGGGACAGAACATTTTACTTATTGATTAAGTTAGCCCCTTTCACATAACGAGTTTTGCATACTAAAGCTCTTAAAGGGTGCATTTGGCGAATATGTGACCTACAATTTCGGCCATTAATTATTATTGCAACGGTTACTATTGATTAAACCATCATTAAGCATGAAGAAATCTTGAACGATTTTCTAATCGATCTAAATGCATAATTTAGATTGCAACTTTATAATAGAAATAAAGATACTAACCAAGAATTGAATTCGAAATCCTAGGAGGAAAGGCTTGAGTAGTTATTGAAAGAAGTGATAATCTGGCTCGAGAATCTGGTTTGCAAGTAAAAGGCGGAGATGAAGAAGTATTAAAAATAAATTTCCTTGCAAATCTGAGCCGCATAGGCAGAAACCCATCAATGGACCTAATCAAAGGATGCCAAAAGACAAAGGGCCAACACGCGAAATAAAAGCAAAACGTTTGACCTGGAAAGTCAAAAATACCCCTTCACAAGGGGGGCAAATGTTACTACCAAATTAACTCCGAGACAGGCTGACAATGAAGGGGTATCGGACCATCACAGACAAAGAAAAGTAATCCGCAAGCAGAAGCTAAGCATAAGGTGAAACCGAAAGCCTAAGAGAAATCTCTGGAAGGGCAAGCAACCAGCATCCTCAACAAAGAATTAATCTCAAAATCCAGTACAAAGAGAAGTTACCAGCAGGGTAATTCCGGCAGGAAGAATAACCAACAAGAAGTCATCCCAAACCGGGAACTAATAAGAAGGAAAGCAAAGGACATTGCACCTAGGAGGACGAAGGGGCTATCAATATTAAATCGTTTAATACCGATACATTGGAAAACAAGAACATAAGTGGATCATCAGGGAGAGATAATCTATCCACACTAATCTACTTAGTGTCTATAACGACCGGGGTGGAGGACCGGACAACCATTCGCTTGAATCGTAAAGTCAAGCTCCACAAAGTGTTAGTAGCAAGACCGAAAGCCTATATTCAGAAGATTATATCCTGAAGCTTATATCCGAAAGTCTAAACCCTACCAAAACCTATCCATACCTATAGGCTTGGTATTGATACAAAGAAGATAGGAAAGACTCCAAAGAAAAGCTCCAGTAACCGAGACCATTCTTCTGATACCCGCGACCGGCATCTTAAAAAGCCGTATGCAAAGCCTAAAAACAATCGGGAGCCAGAGAAACCGAGACCAAAAGGAAAAGTTGCAGAGGGGCTTCTGCTGGTCTAATAGCAAAAGGGCCCTGATTTGTCTATAAATAAGACCCTAGGGGTCTCATTTTGGACATCAATTTTCTCATTTCTCGTTCTTGTACTCATTTTCCCTAGAGTAAACCCTAACTTCTAAATTAATTTAGGGATTTCTACTGTAACCACTTATGTACCCCCAAATAAATGATCAATAAAGAGTGGATCAACACTTAGCATGTTTTCTTATGAGTTTCTTATGTTATTTCTTAGCTATCTTCTATACGACACATCATATTCTCTTTACACGGTCACAGGTTCCTACTTAAGATTAGACCCTTCCGCGGAGTTTTTGAAGAACCCCTTCCTATAAGCCGTTTTGCCTCTTTATCGAGTGTTATGTTCAGGGAACCCTTTTCCCATGATAACTGTTGGTTCTTGAGTCGTTTAAGCATGATACTCACCTCGTTGAGGGAAGAATAACTAATCTTTTGGGCTCTAAACCTTGATATCTAGGAAATAGTGAACTAACCCGGACTCGAGAAAACTGAATAATCCTATTTTTCCTTTAGGTCCACTTCCGTAGGGCCTCTCCGATGTTGACGAAAAATATTGTTAACATTTCAGTGCTAGAAGGAGGGCCCGAACCTTCGACATTGTGGTTAACAGTCACATATTCAACTATGTTGTTCCGTCCTGGATTGGACTAAAGCCTCAAAGAAGTAAAACTATGGGTAAAAGGTCCCAACAGGAGTCTTCTAGATCTTAGATGGATATGTCAGGAACCACTGACCCAAGAGTGACGGATTAACAAAGGTTAAGAATGGAAGCCTTGCTAATAATCAAGCGGAAGTAGAGCGATATGATTCTGACTATTGGTGCGGTAGCCCTTCCTACACAGGACAAACCTTAACCTTTCCTCTACATGGCTCTACATCAAAGGCACGCAACACCTTCTCTTATAAGGAAAGATCTCCACAGGAAAATAAAAGGAATGATATTCGAACGAGAAATAACGAATGATTTCAACCACTTTGCTTCCAAATGGACAAAAAGGATAGCACTCCAATCTCAGCATGCCTAAAAGAGGAATTAAGGATGCGAGCGAAACAATAAGGATCAGTAACAGAAGGGCTAAGTCCTAGCAACAGGGAAGGAGGTCTACACTAAGACTACTCAAAGGATACTATCTTACCACTTCAATGGAAATTGAGACTGTGAAATTTGTTAATATTTTATGATACATTATGATTTGGTGATTGATAGCCATTGGGATTTGAGATTATTTAATTTTTGTCATTAAATTTGAATTTTTAATCTAATCCAAATCCATCATTGTTTTGTGCTCAATATTAAAAATTTCTTTGAAAATAATTGGAATTCATTTGTTTTAAAACTCTCTCCATTTTATAAAATTCATCATAAGTCCATCAATCTACAATGTGAAATTTGTCGCTATTTCTTAGAATATAATGATTTTTGTTTGATTGAATGAAATTTATGATGAGCATTCTCTCTCTTGAGCTGATTTTATGTTTCTAGCCAATTTTTTCATCACTATTTTAATTTCTGTATCCTTTTGATGATAACAAACGGGGGAGAATGGTTAAGATTTTAATCGATGAGTGAACACTCCTTGAATATTTTAATATTGAAATTTCAATTCATTTATTCTTTCACTCATGCACATATTTAGGGGGAGTTCTATTTTAGGGGGTGCATGCATATAGGGGGAGTTCTATACGTCATTGTCAAACATGTTTATTGAGTTCGAAATTTTACTATATGTTTGTCATCATCAAAAGAGGGAGATTGTTGTATAAAACAATTATATGATTTTTGTTTCATGATAAAAAACATATATATATATATATATTTGTGTGTGTTTGTGATTTTTATTTGTCTCGACGTTTAGTTCGATTATATGTGGAAGTTAGACTTTAAAACTTGAATTAAACAATGTTAGCTTCTTGTAGAAATTGACAAACATTTAATTTACACATGATCGAACGGTGCATCCGTTTGCTACAAAACTTGATGACGTTTAATAATTCACTACCATGATTTAAAAAATATAAGTCTCGTCCTAATTCAACATTGTGCCCTCGAAACAACTATTTACGAGTATTTGGAAATTGTTATGACCAGTGACTGGACTTAACTCAAAATTTAGCGACCCATATACTAATTTTTCATTTAATAAATAATCCAAATTAATGGAACTGGTCCAAAGTCCCGATTCGATCATTTGTGGAAAACCTCATTTTATAACTGTCAATTGGATCATTAATGATCAATATTTGAATATCTAATCATTAAAAGTTGGGACGTTACATTCTTCCCCTTTAAAGGATTACGTCCCCAAAATCACCAAGGACAAAACAAGATAACCAAATACCTTTTTAACAACCCAAATTTCAACGAATCCGAATTTTCGTAAAATGCTAAAATCCAAGTCCACTAAAACCCTATTTGGTTTGTACGGTATCCTACAGAAAGTCAAAGATAAATATACCAGAGCTCATAATAGAAATTTCACATTGGAAGGGAATAAAATATAACAGTATGTAAACACTTACCAATATAATGACACTATTTGGAAAATGTCTCTAAGTTGTAAAATCTTAACCACCTGTCTAACCAGCGGGTTTCTTATTAGGAGGGGGTTAGAACAAAAGTTCTGGTGAATGGACAAATTATACTTTCTACAAATAATAATACATATACCATTCTATCACTAATTCATATTTATTAAGTTGTTCTGGTTTACCTCACAATATACTTTTGATTATTGCGCATAAATCATACCCATCTGCTCCCTAGTAGATTAACCTAATAAATAATATCTATGCAGCTATACGCCCAATATATAGAGGTACTCCGCATAGTAAACTCCTCGAGTGGTCCTATCATCGTACTACGAAAACATACTGGACCTCATGTCCGTGCTACGAAAGCACATTAGGCTATGTTACGAAAGTGAATAAGCATCTAATGTTGTGCCACAAGGGACCCCTACTCCCTGAGTTCCTCCATGGAACTTAGTTGAGGGCTTTACACATATCTGTAAAGGATGGCCTCATTAGGCGAACATTACAGATATCCGAAGATAGATTTTTTTCTTTCGGTGGCTCTCCAAGACACCACCTAGCTTACTCCCATGCTAATGAAAGACAACTCAAAAGAGCTAAATGACTGCCATAACTCCATTCGAATCAAACATGTGGTCCCTTATCGAATGACCTAATAGTAAAAGCCCATTGGCGTCCTGGCTTAGCTAAGTCTTTCCCTTACACGCTCTGACAAATAACGACAGGTATCTGACAACCTACTATCCTTTGTTGGGACCTGACCACGTAGCCTTACACCCTGAGGCAGCCGCCGAATCGTACTAAGATCGTACCAATTAGTCTTTAGGATGCCCACCATCAAAGATGCAACCAAGGTATACTCACCGTATGGAATCATATAGACCATGACTCTGTAGGTACAACTTCATTAGGCCTACCACAAAGGGTCGACGCAGAGTATCCTCACGTCCCATGGAAGTCCCACACTTCCTCCTAGTCAGTTCGAATTAATAAGCTAGATGTGCTTCCCTTATGTCTCCAAACACCTATGATGGTATGCTCCATTGGGCTCTTTGCCCACATACGTACGGATTGGCCCAAGCGCATCACATTATTACGTTATTAGATCTTATGTATAATCTTTAATTGCACGCTTGTTTAATTTATCCCATTGCTAATGAATTTAAACATTTACTTGTTTACCCTTCATTCAAGTTATATGTTTATTAGCTTTAGTTGACCACTTAATTTCCTTAATCAACCTTCGTTGTCGGAATGAAACACTTCTTGTTATTATATTCATTAGAGTTAATTTCTCATTTATAAGTTTATTTATAATAAGCCAACTCTACTCTCTTTCATTTAATTATAACCTCGTGTTATAACATTACCACAACCGTAATTATTGGTTTTCTTATTAAACTTATTCCCTATAGACTATGTTCATTTATAATAAGTCTCTTACTTTCAATTTCATCTTTTAATTATAACATGTATGTTATAATCATACTCCTCCTTATGACAAGTCATCCTATTATATTACATTCCTATCTTATATGATTTATTATAATAGGTTACATTCCTCGTTCATTACATACTTTACGTGTTTCTTATTCCTTTTTCTCTACATAATACCTTTTACTAATGTTACCGCTTTTTATTTTTGTCTTTACAATTTATTCTTTAGGAAATTAAATTTATTCCTAATTGATTGTTTATTAAAGTTGTACAAAATCTATTTCCAGATCTTAAGGTAGTTATCGCAATGAAAACCTATAATTACAACACATTTCTTTTAAATATTTTTAGGTTATTTAATAATGCACAATACGGAAAATTCCTTATTTTTCACTATTACACATATTTTTTATTTCTAAACTTGCAATTATGTTTTCCACTTCTTTTAAAATTCAAACAATGGAAATATATCCTCTTTTCCTAACCAATCAATCTAGGCTGCTACTAACTTCCTAATTTAATTGATATATATATATATATATATATATATATATATATATATATTAATTCCGGTCTCTAACATATTTTCCCTATTTTTATAACTATGATAAAATTGGACACAATGGGGTTTATATCCCTTTTTATTTCAATCTCTACAATTTCTGAATTATTTCCATTTTAAATCTAAAAAGCGATTTCTTACAAATAGTATGAAAATTCTCAGACTTACCCATTTTGCTACAAATATACTGTACATAAACTTTTTTCTACCATATTAATCTTTTTCACATTAATTTAGTAAACCTTACCAAGTTCGTCTACTTTCAGATTTGCGCTCTAATATTTTGGATTTGATTTGGATCTTCCTTACTTTCTTTTCAATTTGGCTTTATATATCTGTCTGGATAGAGGATCTGGGCATCTATCGCTTAAATCTACAACCTCTATCTCTAAATCTTATGTCAAAAATCCTAAAACTAATATATATTTATTTCAAAATAATTTGGAAGAGAAATGAAATGACAGAGCTATGGCGGCCTCTCAAAAAATATGAGTTGGAGGTTAGGCTTTATTGGTTTATTTATAGGTGATCCGAAGAACCACGTCCATCAAATCGAAATATATAAAATCTGAGCCCTTCAGACAAAATAAATCACACTGCATGGCTTAAAAATGGGTCAACCCATGCTTCAGGTGGGTCAGCCCCTGGGTCGACCCATCTCTGAAGTGTGTTAACCCTAATCGACCCAATTAGGCATGGGTCGACCCATCTTTGAAGTGTGTCGATCCTGGTCGACACACTTCGGGCATGGGTTGACCCATATATACGAGTTCAAATAGTAGATCCAGGTCGTTTTCTGCATGATTGATGCTGCAATTAAAATGTTGCCTTAATGTTACCTTCTTTCCTATTTCCATTTGTTTTACTATTATTATCCTTTGTGCTTAATATACATTCAAATTTCAAATTTAAATCTATGCGCACATGTTTACATACAACTTCATCTATTTTAAAATTCAAACAGCTTTATCTTGAAATTTATTTTTTACTTGTTTTGGATTAACTGCATGTTACTTTTGAATTTCATGGCTATATATATACACTTTTATATGAATTATATACATTTATATATGTGCATGCACGCACACATACATATATATATAGACATACATATACACCTACATATATATATATATAATTTTTCCTTATATGTACGTACACATATACTTTCCTCTTAGAACATGCATCATTTTGATTTGCCCTCTTAAAATGCTAAAATGTGTTGTTTTTCGGAATCGAACTCCTAACCTCTAGTTTAGGAAATGCATGCTCTACCACTCCACCTAACACTGCTTTTTCTCATAGAACATTGGAAAACTATTAGTTTTATCTATGTTTCTTATTTCTTTTCCTTCGTGTTTGTTCTGAAACTTATTTCATGATATCTTCTTCGTTTTAAGTCCGTTTTCAACAATCCATAGGTCCAAATTGATCAAAAAATCACCACAGACCAAATGGCGCTCGTTCCATGATCAAATTCTGAAAACCTTACGAATTTTATTTTATTATTTAATTTAAAATGAAGGGCGTTTCATTCTCCCACCCTTTAGGAAATTTTGTCCTTAAAATTTGGTAAGGGCAAATTTGTGTAATTCCTCGCATGATTTGCAATCATAATGTGTACAATCAAATTTTCAACCATTCGTGCAATTGTGCAAAGTGTAACACAACATAAAAATAAATAAATGCAATGAATGCCCTAGCGGTACCTCCTATCTTATTGCAAATTTTCTTTAAACCCTTTTGAAAACATGATTCACACATCCTAAATATACTGGCAATTTTTATATAAATGCAAAATTTTGAAAATCAAAAATACTTTATCATCCAATTTTTCCCACATTCTTACAAATTAAGACGTAGTTCATCCAAATTTTGCATCCAAACTCTAGCAACCAACCAAAAATTTATGAATTTCAAAAAAATCTAATTTCCCAAATTGGATTTCTCATGTTAGAAAAAGGTAGGAAACGGAAAATCCATACTTTCTATCCACTTTTATGCACCTTTTCCCCCACACTTGAAAATCTTAATTTTGTAATCTTACCAGAAATTTCTATTTTCTATTCCAAGCACAGTTCGCATAAAAACAATTCTCTGTTTTCCAAGCTTACTTGGAAGAATTCATTTTTTTATTGTTCTCAATTTTTGCAGTCGTTGTCCTTTTTGTTTTCCATTAGTTGTTTATCATTTATCTTTATTTTCATTTTTATTTAAAATATTCTAAGTTTTGCTCTTATATATTTATCATTATAAACACTTAGAAAGAAAATGTCAACGAAACTATTCTATTTTCTACAATAAAATAGAGCACTATATAGGAGTGAAAATCTATATTAAAAGACAATCTTCCTATTTCTTTAGGTGGTGTTAAAAAGGATTTCTATTAAATATCAACTATGTCATGTGCAGTTAAAGCCCCAATAAAGCCCTGTAATATCCCCACTATAGCCCGTAGCACTCCTCCATCGCTACGCTATTTCAATTTAGCCCCAGTGAACAGTAGATCCATTTTAAGCCCCACTATTTTCGGTTGCGTCCGCAAAATCAATGATTTTTAACACTCGTTTTAGCAATATCAGTATACATAGGTTGATTTAACAGGTTCTCTTTTAAAACAAATAAGAAAAGCTATTGTAAGGAGCTAGTTTTTAAGGTTTAGTCACCAATATTAAGTAGAAATCTATTATAGAAATCAAATCCAATGCGCATAACCATGATATTCTTTGATTTTTGTAATACAGGGTTGACTAATATTATATTCTTCTACAAAGATCACATGGGAATGATACAAAACTAATTTTAAATATTCATTTTTTACATTTAATGAACCTTTTTGCGTTTCTGCTTTATCCCCGCTATTTCCCCGCTACAACTTTTTACTTCTTCGCCGCTAAGCACTTTAAACTACACAGACTATGTCATAAATTTACTTATAAAAATATCAACTTGCTTTTTTCTACTTATTTCCTCTTTATCGTCTTCCTTTAAATAATTCAAGTTATAAGTTTACTTTTTGCTTATTTCTGTTAAACATTAACCACTTGAAACATTTTTTCAAGCTTTCCTCAAACCTTTACTAACTATCCATGCACACTAATGGGACTCATCTCACTAAACTATTTTTAATCATATAAGATTAAGTTTCTATGAACCTTTTCTAAAAATTATTTACATGTTATGTGTAAAGTAATAAGGAAGCTTCAATTTTTTCATTACTTTGTTGAAATGAGTAGCACAAAATGTGGTGCTTCACCTATATTTTGTACTCCTCTTTCACTACATATTTCGTTGCCACTTTAACAAAACATATTTACTTATAAACTTATTGATTCATAAAAACTTATCTTATAATTTTTCTTATTCCAACAAGTTAAGGTGTGTCACAATCCATCCTTTGTCAAAACTTGTATATTTTATTTCAAGGTCACCTATGCACCACATATGGCTGATTCATTTATATTCATGTTTTCTCTTAATCATCCGTATCGCTTAACCGCACAACTTGCTTATGCGTTCAACACTTTTTGAAAACAAGTTTGCCAAATTTTATCATAAATCATTTAAATGCAACTCTTAACATTACAAACCAGTAAATTTCTAAAATTGTAAACTTTTAAAACTTTAAATTTGAAAACTTTTCTAGAAATCTTTTTATATATTTTAAAACTTTTAACTATGGGATTAAGTACAAAATGGTTTCTAACTTTTGCATTTTTCAAGATCTTTGCGCGAAATTCCATTTCTTTGTCCTAAATTTCTTCTTTACATAAATTCCTTCCAAACTATGTCTAAACTGAAGAATAAGTCTAAATCCACTTTAGCACCAAATGTGTATACATATGAATTCCTAATCCATTTTTTTCCAACCCTACTGCCCAATCCAGTAATCTGAAATACCAAAATTAATACATGGAATTTTTTCTCATTTTTTATCAAAACATATTGTACACTCAACATTCTTGCCGCTTATGAGCCCATAATCTTCAAATTTCCATAACCATTTCCTAAGCGTACAAAATTGACCTCCTAACTTGCTCAATGTGTGTTGTTTCAGTAAATTAGCAGGTTCCTCTAAAGATATAGGTATATATATAATATTCTTATATTCTTAGAATACAAATACATTCACTCAATATCTAAATAGGAAACCTAAACCTAACCACTTATACCAGATGTAACGACCCAAATTTCAGCAAGTTGATTTATTTATTTATTTATTTATTTGCAAAATGATAAAATCCAAGACCATTGAAACATGAGTAGGTTTGTTTGGTATTCTGCAGAAAGTCAAAGATAAATATATCAGAGCTCATAATAGAAATCTCACAATGGAAGGTAATAAAATATAATAGTAGATAAACGATTACTAATATAATGAAACTATCTAACAAGTGTCTCTAAGCCGTAGAATCTCATCCACCTGTCTAACCTGTGGGTTTGTTATAAGGAGAGGGTCAGAAAAGCCCATGAAATGGTCCAAGCCCATCATATTATTACGTCAATATACCCTATGTCTAATCTTTAATTACACACTCGTTTTATTTACCCCATTGCTAATGAATTTAAACATTTACTTATTTACCCTTCATTCCAGATATTTTTTTATTAGCTTTAGTTGACTGCTTAATTTCCCTAATTACCCTTCGCTTCCGGAATAGACCACTTCTTATTATTATATTCATTAGACTTAATTTTTTAATTATAAGCTTATTTATAATAAGCCTACTCTACTCTTTTTAATTTTATTTAACCTCAGGTTATAATATTGCCACAATAATAATCTTGGGTTTGATTATTAAAATTGTTTCCTATAGAATATGTTGATTTATAATAAGTCTCTAACTTTCCATTTCATCTTTTAATCATAACATGCATATTGTAATCATACTTGTCTTTAAGACAATCCTACTTATTATGTTACATTCCCGTCTTATATGATTTATTATAATAAGTTACATTCCCTGTTCATTACATACTTTATAGGTTTCTTATTCTGTTTTCTCTACATAATACCTTTCACTAATGTTACCCATTTTTATTTATGTACTTTTAATTTATTCTTTATTAAATTAGACTTATTTCTAATTGATTTGTTATTAACATTACACAAAATTTATTTCCATACCTTAAGGTAGTTATTGCAGTGGAAACCCATAATTGCTAGATATTTCTTTCAATTATTTTTAGGCTATTGAATAGTGTGCAATACGGAAAAATCCTTATTTTTCACTATTACATATCTTTGTTTATTTTCAAACGTGCAATATGTTTTCCACTTCTTTTAAAAACCAAACTATGGAGGTATATCCGCTTTTCCTAACCAATCAATCTAGGCTACTAATAACTTCCTAATTTAATTGATATACATTAATTCTTGTCGCTAACTTATTTTTCCTTTTTCATAAGTATAGTAAAATTGGACATAGTTGGGTTTATACCCCTTTTTCTTTCAATCACTGCAATTTTTACATTATTTCCATTTTAAATATGAAATGTGATTTCTTACAAATAATATGAAAATTGTCAAATTTACCCTTTTTGCTACAAATTTACTGCACATTACCTTGTTTGTGCCATATCAATCCTTATTACATTAATTATGTAAACCTTAAAAAGTTTGCCTACTTTCAAATTTCCTTTTATTGAAATTTCGGCATAATACGTTCATTTAGCCTCAAATCATCAAGTTTTCCCTTTTTCTTGCAATTATAATTAATTTTTGTAGAACCACAATTAAGTTAATTTGTGCCTTACTAAATTCAATTAATTTGCACATAACCACAATTCAACTAATTTGTGCCTAACCACAATTTAATTATTTTGCAAATAACCACAATGTAATTAATTTGCGCCTAACTACTACTTAATTATTTTTTGCATAACCACAATTCAATTAATCTACAACTAAACACAATTTAATTAATTTGGGCACAATCGTAATTCAATTTAAAACTGTAAAATTCGACGCAGAAAGGGGGAAGTGAAGGCTAAGAGAATATTTTAATAACTTTACAGGAATCAAATGATATCATATACTTTTATATGTAAAATATAATTTAAATCCACTCACTTGATATTTGCACTTTAATATTTTGGATCTGATTTGGATCTACATCACTTTCTTTTCAGTTTGGATTTATTGACTTGTTTGTATAGAGGATCTGGGCATCTACAGCTTAAATCTACAACCTTTATCTCCAAATTTTGAATCGGAAATCCTAAAACTAATAAATATTTATTTTTGAAGAATTAGGAGGAGAAATGAAATGGCAGAGTTCTCGTGCCCTTTCAGAAAGTATGAGTCGGAAGCTAGGCCTTGCTAGTTTATTTATAGATGCTTAGAAGAACCACATCCGTCAGATCAAAACAAATAAAATCTAAGCTATTCAAATGAAATAAATCATGCTGCCTGGCCCAAAAACTGGCCGACCCATGCTTTAGGTGGGTCAACCCATATATACAATTTTAAATTGTCTGGGTCGTTTTTTGTGTTATTGATGCTGCAATTAAAATGCTCCCTTAACGTTAACTTATTTCCTATTTTCGTTCATTCTACTATTATTATCTTCCCTTTTGAATATAAGTTCAAATTTCGAATTTAAATCTACACATATATATTTATGTGTAACTCCATCTATTTTAAAATTCTAACAGGGCTATCCCGAAATTTATTTCTTACTTGTTTTGGAATAATTGCGTGTTACTTTTGAATTCCATGTGTACATATATATATAATATGAGTTAAATATATATAAGCATGCACACACATATATTTATATATATGTATATACATACATATACACCTATATATATATAAATTTTCCTTGTATGTATGTACATATATACTTTTCTCTCAAAACATGCATTTTTTGATTTTCCCTCTTAAAATTTAAAAATGTGACGTTTGTGGGAATCAAACTCCCTACCTTTAATCTTGGAAGTGCATTATCTACCACTCCACTAATACTTCTTTTGTTACAAAATTAAAAATTTGGAACTATTATTTTTATATGTGTTTCTTATTTCTTTTCCATCTTATTTGTTCTAAAACTTCATTTAATGATATCTTCTTTGTTTTAAGCCTGTTTCTGCAAATCATAGGTCTAAATTGATTAGAAAATTGCCATGGACACAATGGCGCTTGTTTCCTGATCAAATTCTAAAAAATTTTAAAAATTTATTTTATTATTTAGTTTAAAATGTGGGTGTTACAACTCTCGAACAAATAACTATGCAAGATAAACCTTCACTTAGCGCTCTCAACAACAATCATTGAAGCGACTATAGCGGTGGAAATAGACTCAGAATTTGGTATGGAACCAACATTCCCATTCCTTTGTATTCGAAATCTGGGATCGATACAGCCAAGCCAAACACCTAAGTTGTACACTAATTTTCTAAACAACTAGATGATGGAAAATAGAAGCGACGACTTACTATTTGGAAGGCAATTCAACTTAGCATCACTTATTAAATTTCTTTCCAAATATGGAAAAATTCACAAAAAAATTCAATAGCATCTCCTTTGTACGGCTTGATCTAAAAAAACAACATATCACCATACAAGGCTCATCCCAACAAAATAAAACAAAAGCACATAGGTGGCTACCCATATATAGGGCAAAAATCACCAAAATGCACCAAATGGAAAAAACCATAACTCCACATCTATGACATGCCTCTTTGCAAGCAAGGTTGGTATCTTGAGGCAAATAAAAGCGAATTAGCATCCAAACAAATCAAATTTTGCTTCTTTATACCTTAGCATATACTCAACAAAGAGGACTGGGCACAATAGTAGAAATAACAACAAGAGAATTAAACATGTTAAAAAAACCGAATTTATTTTTGATAAGCATGTCAAGTCATTTTCAAATTTTACCTCGAACAAATAAATAATACAGCAATAAAATTATCCTGCATGTCTATTAATTTGCTTGTCAAACAATCTTATAAATATAAATAGTCATCCAAACACATTAATCAAACATGCATAAGCAAAACAATAGCAATTATATAAAATAATATTCATACCTATCCTAGCATGCAGGATACTTACCTAACTAATATGTGACATCATATATTAATTTTGGTCCATATATGACTTAACTTCTTGGTTCCCATTTGAAAAAACTACGTAATAGTATTCTAGCATCTCTTGTCAACGAATCAGGTATGACTTAAGCGCACAATAACATTCCTAATTTGTATGGCTACTGATCGATGGAAACTATTGACAACAATTCCCACATCCATTTAGGAATCTCAGATAGTTATAGAAAACTATTTGATCCATCCCATTCGGCTATTGCTAGCTGAAATTGCATCCATTATGAAATGAATGTGCAACTAACCCCTTCTCATTATATCGAAAACAAACGGCACCTCTTCGATATAGAACCAAGTATCTCGATGCATCACTTCACCTCGAATTATGGAATCATTTCCAGTAATAAACACAAGCAATGTTCACTAAAGGAATTACACTTCTAAACCCGTACGCCCCCAACTAGACGCAAATAGATAACTATATTTCCTATATATCCATAGGAAACAAAAAGTCGTTGAAGGCCAAGAATTCCAACCATTGTTGCTAGCAAAGGTTGAGATACCTCTCGGGGAAGAGAAATCCTGGTGACGCAACATCACCAATGACTTTAACCCCTTTACTAATAAATAATGCCTTCAACTCACCAAAACGTACTCTATCACCATTGACTCCAATTGTAGTTGACTATTCCTCATTCGCTTTTGGTTATTGACTAAAACATGAAAACCTTCAATCCGAAAACAAATCGCACTTAAACCGCCCGTACAACCAAGCGAGTACTATTGGCTTCTCGTTCATGCTTGAAACGAGAAATCAACATACTCATAGGTCAACCCTAACTTTCAAACTATCCAAACTCTCTTAGGACTCATAGCGACATCCTACTCAAGATGTCGTGACCCAAGTACTTATACTTTTTCCAAATGAAAAGGGAAATTCCAATAAACTGACCACAAAATAGTTGATTGGCCCGAATGGCCCAACCAATCAATCAAGATCAAAGCAGAGCGTGAAACACTATAATCAGCACATGCTATCCAACTTTTCACAATCAGTAGACTCTAATCGAGATTACAACTGAGAGAACATCCATAACTATGTCGATATGGAACACGACTTAAATATGGTGGCAACCTAGCCACCTTATCGAATATGTATCTAGATAGTCTCAAGCTGTCTGTCTAGGTAACGACTTGCTATTAGAGAACTATCTCAACCCGACGTCATCTAATCATAAGCGACTCGCCTACTGTACATCTAAGTCTTAGCCCACTATCATTAAATATAAGATGAGTTACTACTGAAGAGCTTGTCTTCGCCCACTATGATTACCAACAACCTCTCAATATTATCAATATTTCGTATCTTCACAGTAATTGATCTAGTGGACCCAAATATTAAGTTTGGTTAAGTTAAAAAATCAACATTAAGAAAACAATTTAGAAAACATGCAACCATAAATCGATGAATTTAAGTTTTGACGAACCATTTATACTGCCAAGTATAGACTAACTATGCTATAACACTCACCCATTTCGAGGCTTGATTTTTTTATTTTCGTGTGGAACCTAAGACATCACTCAAGATTAAGCTTGTCAGTCCTAGTAAACCTCACGGGTGGTGCATAACCGGTTCTCAAATTCTCTGCACCTCTAAGATAGTCACCCTCGGAATTGACAACTACCGGCCTCGAACCTGGGACCTTACCCATCACAATTAGATTTTTCACATTACCAACCTTGCTATAGTTCCGGTTTTAATCCATCTCAAATCTAGCACCCCTACGAGGCCCGATATTAATCACCATGGATGCTGCAGTCATCCATAGTATTATGTTCTAGTGACCAAACACGTGATATTACACACATATATAGTCTAACTTTTCCCTTAACATAGTAAGTCACAATCAAGAATGGCATATCAATTCATGAGTCTTAATATCGTTCCACCTATCGAGCTACAAGATCTGATGGAACAACGAAACCTCGGTATTTAACTAAAACGCGCATGGAAATGCCATTAATTGAAACATATATCGAATGGTGATGTCGTTTATTTCTCTTTCATCGAGGGAGCACTCGACGAAATAGAAAGGAGATCAGTGCATGACTTAGTGTAAGCACGAACATTGCAAACTTACTCGATCGACTCCACCAAACCATCATTCCCTCAAAATGAAATAACCAACCTCCGAGTCAATCTCACAACCCAGTTACAAACTCCAAACTTCGAAGTGAAAAAAGGGAGGATTAAGTTTACTTCGATATCACATTGAATTTGGTCACATTCCCCAACATAGACACATCACCAAACTAATAAATCTGTCATCTACTTCTAAGAAGTTGATACGAAACCTCTTCGAAGTGAACTGGTCTTGGAAGAACTGATTTCGAGAACCCGAAAAGGTAAAGACTCGTGACCAAATAAGTCTCAACCTTGGAGTCTATTGGGAGTAAACTCCTAATTCATTCAATATGCAACTTATAGTCGTCAAAGAAATCCCAACCCAAATAGTTCTTGTACCACAACAGCTGATTTCGTTCTAAGGAAAGATATCCCACAAGGACTTGTAGGTATCCACATAACGTGGCACAACCGATTCATAACACTTGAGCGTCACAACAAAATAGAGATTTTAGGGCATCCTAGATAATGGCACGTACCGTTGCTCGAAATATAAACTAGTAGTTCTCGATTCTACCCAATTCTCAACTCCAAACATAGAGTAGTTTGAAATATTTATAATTCTCTTGATCATCTCAGATGGGATGATTAGTCTCTAATAGAAAAAATTATTCTAATGAAACTCATGTGCAAAAAAACCTATACTATATACCGCTTATATATAGATTAAACAAAAATTTAAACAAATATGCACTCTCTCGTATAATTTAACCCTCGAATTCAGTACTTCTTTTGTTAAACAACGTAGCCTAAGCTCTGATACCAAATGTGATGACCCGCCATACACCATTGGTGCTTTGAGCAAAAAATTCGTGTTTTACTAGCACCCGGTCAATATAAAGAGATTGTCAAGTGGAAGAAATGGTAGGAAAGAAGAGAAAAGAGAAAGAAAAGGAAAAAATAGAAGAGAAGAGAAAGAAAAGAACACGGAACATAAAAAAACTGCAGATGTAACACCCCATATTTTCTATGAACGTATAAGTAACAAATTGAAATATACTTAATTTTTTAGGAGAATAATTAAGGGAAACGGGTTGTGCCATTGTGTTCGTCTCGAAATTCTGCTTGGGATAGAGTCTGAGTTTGCGTAAAACGGATAACGTATAAAGAAGATATGGACGAACGAAGTTAGGCAGAAAAACCGGAAACAGGCCAGAATACAATAGCGCACTTGTGAATTGCACCAGTACAAAAATACACCGGCGCACCTACCAAGTGCACCCATACCGATCCAGCACAGAATTCCGGAGTGTTCTGGAATGACGTGTCTTCTTCTGAGTGGTTGGATGACCTGTCTTCGAGCTGGGTGGTTTTGATGACTTCTGGACTGATCTTAAGGCTCTAAATCACCCTATTCTCCTATAAAAACACCCCCAAACCTCACTTTCTCTCCACACAATTTCATTTTGCCTATACTCTGCCTCTATAATAAATAAATAAAATAATGGCATCACTACTGTACTTGGATCAAAACTAGAACTAGTGCATCTTCTTCCAAATCTGAATAAGATTAAAAGAGAACTACTGCAACTCTTCTTCTATAATCCAATCAAGGCAAGTGCAGTTATTTTCCGATATGAATTTAAATCATGATCATGACATAATTATAAAACTGAATCTGAGATTATGCCCTTTTTCTATTTATCAGATATGTTCCTCTATTTTATTATTCTATGTTTTCTGTATTTCTTCCTCCTTTCTTTCTTTTTGTTTGATAGCCAGGTGACCACGAGCCTGAGCCAGATCTCATAAGGGATGAATGCATAAACGCTAAATTAGGGAAGAATATTGAATGAGGCATATTTGGGCATAATTGATTTGTAACTAATTTGAGGATACAACACATGTTGTAATTCTGGACATGAATTTGAGGCATATTGTATAAGACGATCTATGACTTGGAAGGAGAGGATTATTGTGACTTAGAACATAAAGAACATAGATAGAACTTAGAACATAAATCTGAGACATATAATTGGGCATGTTGTATTTAGAACATAAGGTGTATTTAACATATGTCTTGAGTTTTGAGGCATAAAGAATATTGGACATATGACTTGGGATTTGTTGCGTAAAGTTTAACTGTGAACATGTAACTGATTTGGATGCATAGTAAATGTTGTAATTCAAGATCTAGATCTAGACATACTATATATATTATATTCTGAAATTTGGAAAAAGGAGAATTAATTTGCATTTAACTTAGGTGTAAAGATCCATACTAAGATTGGATAATTATTAAGTGTGAATACACCTAAGTAGGGTTTTTTTTGGATATGTGACATGCATGGTAATCAATGGCTATATTTGGCATAATTTATATGTAAGGTTTTTGGAGAATATTCTGAACTATGCAAGTTTAACTAAAAATTGGGACATATGTTATATGGTGGATTATGACCATAATTTGGGCATATAAGTTTAGGCTTACCTTATGAATTAGGCAAGATATGTGAATAGGACTTTAAGGAATGTTTAAATCGGCTAAAACTGTTATCTGCTTATTATGTTAAATTTGCCTAATCTGCTAAACCTGTTACCTATTTAATCTGCTGAATTGCCTAAACTGTTACATATGTTGAATCGCGTAATCTGCTAATTTTGCCTAATCTGCTAAATCTGTTGAGTTGCCTAATCTGCTAAATCTGTTGAACCGCCTGAGCTGCTAAATCTGTTGAAAAGCTGAACGATTGTAATCTGTGTAAAACATGTTAATTTGTTTAATCTGCTGCGACTTGAAAAGAAGTCAAATCTGTTAAATTGACATAATTAGTCTTATATTTGTATAATTTGTAATGGAATAAACTGGTTAAAATAAAAATGCTGAGACATGAGGTTAGACTCATGTTTGCGGTAGAATCCTGCCCGAACCCAACCGGCTTAACCAGCAACCGCAAACTGCTAGTCTAATGTGAGAGGTCGTAGGCATAATTAAATATGCTTAGACATGAGGTTACGTCTGGCTTGTGGCAGAAGTCTGCCCGGAACCGCCCGGCTTATCCAGCGGCCACAAGCTACCGACCTAATGTGAGAGGTCTGCGCATTAATATTTAATTAATGCAAATCTGAGATAAATATGATGTCTAAAACGTGTTGGGTAGATAAGGCTAAACCAACTGCACTGATGAATTAATAAACCTGTTTCGTGAATCTGTAGGCCCAATACAATGTTAGACAATCTATAAGTCTGTTAAAACTATACATCTGATTCGTTAGTCTGAAAACCTATTGACTTGATTTTATGGTCTGTGAACTAGTTGATTCTGAACTCTATAGGCCTAAAACTTGTAAACAAGTTAATCTGAAATCTGTTAGTCTAGGGACACAAGGTTAAGAGGGAAAATACTTGTGTCATCTGTTGTTCGGGACCCATATTAGTCAGTAACCCTTTCTGGTATCAAAACTATGACTCAACAGTAGGTAGGATCCGGGCACGCTTACTAAACTAATTATAAGTGGTTCATTCTGATAATGGCGAGGGGTGTTGATGGTGCGTTCCAACCGGGTCATGTGCGTGCATGGATCCCGGTCTGCCTCAGAGGATGTAAGACGTCGTGACATCTATAAAGAGGTCTGTGTCATTTAACGGTTGCCACTTTAGGGAGTGATACACCCTTCTGTGGGGCTGGCACAGGGTATTTATGTATTAGGGAGCCGATCACTTGGGGTAGATTTAGGGTACACTTAGTTCTGTCTGTTTCCATTGGGGTACCGTCTGTTTCTGTTAGGTGGCAACACCTGTCTGTTTCTGCGTGGTACCGTCTGTTGGGGGTGGTAAATGCCCATTTACTAGTGTACACCTAAATCTAACATTTTGTTTCTGTAGGGATTATTCTGTTTCTGTCTGTGATTCCGTTTATGTACCTTCTGTCTATTGGGGTGGTAAAGGTCGATTACTGGCATTCTATTCCTGTATAGATTATTCTGTTCCGTTTTTGTTTCAGTTTGGACATTAGGGTAACGCCTAATCCTGTTATACTAGTATTAGTGCAGAGAAGTAAAGTATAAGTAAAAAGCATAACTTGGGCTATATCTTTCTGTTACTTCTGTTTAGCTTAAGTACACAAGTTACTCATGTTGTTGTTGTCTCTTATCCAGCTTTATTTTCATGTCATGATATTATTATCTGTTCATATACTGAAAGTCACTGGACTTGCCAGACTTTATATCTGACCTTGCTTGTTTTCGCCCCTTTTCTTTCGTTCCCCCACCCCTCCCTCCCCCCCCCCCCCCCCCCCCGCGATTTTTTAGGGTGGAAGTATAGGAGCTTGATTCGGATTTTCTCTGCTTGAAGTACCACTTGGCCTTGGCTCTATCTTTCCATGGCATTTTATGTTGGGGATTATGATTTTAAAAACTATGCATTATGAAGGCTTATGTACAAGGCTGATATTTTGTACTTCAATTCTGATATTGTGATTTGAAAAGATGTAACCAAACTTACTTCAGATTCTGTTGTAATAAATTTATTAATTTTTCAAGTACTATTTTATCAATCTTGTAAATTTCTGTTCTGTCTACTAAAACGCTCCATCAAAGTTAAGGCATTCCCTTTGTGAGTGACCTTAACAGAGGTGGGGTGTTACACTTGGTATCAGAGCTTAAGGTTACCGGATTCGATAAAAAGTTTTGGAAAACTATTTTCAAACAGGTTTTTAAAAAGGAAGTATTTTCTAAAGTAGAGTTTATTTTGAAAAACATAATCCCCAAAGCCATAGCCTATCTTTCTATTTTTTGTTTTGAATCTTTCCTTTTTCTTTCGTTTCAGCATGTCTGGGGATCTTAACCTTCCAGAGGGCGTACCGATACCTGGCTGGTTCAGGAGGTACCTAGAAGCTAGGGCTAATGATGTGGGCCCAACAAACGTCCCTCCTCCCCCAGCTACAGCGGTTCCTCCTCCTCCTCTGCGCGTGAATACTTTCCCGAAGATATGTAGAGACTTTCGAGCCATGGGTGGGAAGAACTTAAATGGAACATAATCCTTCGTGGAAGCAAGGAACTGGCTTAAAGAAACTGAGGATTTGTTCGTTATCTTCAAGGTGGACGATAGGCAAAAGGTATAGTTGGCGGTATGGTTGCATAAGGATGAAGCTTCTTTTTGGTGGGAGGTCACAAATGGAGAGCGTCCGGTAGAGAGATGGATGGATTTCAGGCATAGGTTCGAGATGAAATTTCTCTCACGAGCGGAAGAGAGTCTATACGTAGAAAGGTTCTTAGCGTTAAAGCAGGTGGATTTATCAGTGAGAGAGTACGTCGACAAGTTTAACCAATTAGCAAGATTCGGCTTAGAATTGGTAAATACACGCATAAGAAGGCACTAAGGTATGCTAAAGGTTTGAATGAGCCGCTACACGGATTGGCGATGTCCCACATTCCTATGGGGGCAACCTTCGAAAAATTGGTGGACATGGCGTTAATGCAAGAAAAGGAAGCCGAAAGTAAAAAGAAAGAGGAAAAGCTTGAAGGACCACAGAACAAGAAGGCAGGGCCCAAAAAGGAAACACAAAAGAAGGATGAGAAGATTGAAGATAAGAAAGAGAAGAAGTGCTTTACTTGTGGAAGCTCGACCCATCTGAGCAAGGATTGCAGAAAAAGGAAGGGCACTTGCTTCAACTGTGGAGAAATGGGGCACTTCACAAGGGACTGCCCAATGAAACGGGGGTAAGGGCAGAGCGCAGAACCCACTTCTGGAGGAAAGGCGAATGCTCAATTGACTGGTAGATAGGGCAGAAATAAGAAAATTTATGTAGAAGGTTTAATTTCCTTATCTGATTGAGGAGTTAAAAACTCTTTCTGATTCTGGCATTTTGATTCTGTAATTGAAACTCTACACTTTAATACTAGTCTTGTTTCTGTTTCCGTTTTAGTCTCAGAACCCATGAGGGTTACGGCTCATCTGTTTGTAATAAGTTGTGGTTTGTGGGCATCTGTGTTGGGCGTGACGCATACATTCTGAGTTTTTATCATGCTTAGTTTCCTAAGAATCATTTGGTAATCTGATCTGCATCAGTAGTCTGTAGGTTTCTGAAAAGGATAGGAGTTTTAACTCAAAATGTGAAATAGGTTTCCAGTTGGGCATTTGTTTAATGGGAGTGATTCTCTGAGAATTAATCTGATGTTGATTTCGGTCTTCGGGGTTGATACTTAGAAGTTATTCTCTTAAACCGATGTCTAATGGGAACCTAGCTTTAGTTTTATACTTGCTTCTATCACTCGACTTTATCCTTCGACCTTTAGGTAGAATCTAATGGGTGTAAACATGTATTTGAGACATGTTATGTTTGATGGTTGCAAGTGGATGCAAGTGGTTGCTAGTGATTGCTTGTGGATGCATATACACACACTAGGAACTAGATCGGCTCAAAAACACTCTCATACTGCATATGGATGTGTGTGCATTATTTTTATGGATGCAAAATGGGTGACTCAGCACATGGATGTTGCATATGAATGAGCGGTTGTGCACTTATATAGAAATGAAGCGTATCAATTGGATTTCTTGCATACATAATTGGACTCATGGCACCAACATGGTTCACATTGAGGAGGTCAACTGAATCAGTTGACCGCCTGATCTTTGCATTAGATAAGAGACATATACACACACTTTTGCATATGTTCATACAACATTAGAAGTTTTCTAAGGACAATGGATGCTTGTGGATGATGGTTGAGTAGATGGATGATTGGATGGTAGGACACATTCTTCTTAACTTGAAGATTTTGGGGACGAAATTCTTTAAGGAGGGGAGAATGTAACACCCCGTATTTTCTGTGAACATATAAATAACAAATTAAAATATACTTAATTTTTTAGGAGAATAATTAAGGGAAACGGGTTGCGCTATTGCGTTCGTCTCGAAATTCTGCTTGAGAGAGAGTTCGAGTTTTGCGTAAAACGGATATCGTATGAAGAAGATATGGACGAACGGAATTAGGCAGAAAAACCGGAAACAGACCAGAATACACTGGCGCACTTGTGAAGTGCTCCAGTACAAAAATACACTGGCGCACCTGCCAAGTGCACCCATACCAATCCAGCACAGAATTCTGGAGTGTTCTGTGATGACTTGTCTTCTTCTGAGTGGCTGGATGACCTGTCTTCGAGCTGGGTGGTTCTGATGACTTCTGAACTGATCTTAAGGCTCTAAATCACGATATTCTCCTATAAAAACACCCCCAAACCTCACTTTCTCTCCACACAATTTCATTCTGCATATACTCTGCCTCTATAATAAATAAATTAAATAATGGCGTCACTACTCTGCTGGGATCAAAACTAGAACTAGTGCATCTTCTTCCAAATTTGAATAAGATTAAAAGAGAACTACTGCAACTCTTCTTCTATAATCCAATCAAGGCAAGTGCAGTTATTTTCTGATATGAATTTTAATCATGATCTTGACATAATTATAAAACTGAATCTGAGATTATGCTCTTTTTCTATTTATCAGATCTGTTCCTCTGTTTTATTATTCTGTGTTTCCTGTATTTCTTCCTCTTTTCTTTCTTTTTGTTTGATAGCCAGGCTACCACGAGCCTGAGCTAGATCTCATAAGAGATGAACGCATAAACGCTAAATTTGGGAAGAATATTGAATGAGGCATATTTGGGCATAATTGATTTGTAACTAATTTGAGGATACAACGCATGTTGTAATTCTAGACATAAATTTAAAGCATATTGTATATGACGATCTATGACTTGGAAGGAGAGGATTATTGTGGCTTAGAACATAAAGAACATAGGTTGAACTTAGAACATAAATCTGAGACATATAATTGGGCATGCTGTATTTAAAACATAAGGTGTTTTTAACATATGTCTTGAGTTTTGAGGCATAAAGAATATTGGACATATAACTTGGGATTTGTGGCGTAAAGTTTAACTGTGAACATGTAAGTGATTTGGATGCATAGTACATGTAACGACCCGTATTCTATGCATCGTAGGATCGTAGGATATTTATTTCTTTCACATACGAAGTCGTATGGTCATGTAACTTTGGGAGACGACTATTAGGGTCATTTCCCATGTTCATGATTTTTCTCGATTTTTAAATGACCATTTTACCCCTAGTTGACACTGTTTTGTCCATAACTTTTGACTGGAAAGGAATTTTGGCCTGAAACCACTTCCATTGGCTCCGGATGATGGTTTCTCTTTCCGTAGAGTGGTCATAATAGCCAAACGGACTTACCGTTTGGGAGATATGGCCGAATTAAGATTTAGAGGGCTAATTTCAGCTAATTGGGCTTAACCGGGTGATTAGCAGCTAGGCCCAGAATGGAATTTCGGGTTTAGGGGTATATAGGGGCTGATTAGGGTTAGAAAACATTTCTTTAGACATTTTCCAGCCACCACTTTCATCCTTAGACACTCTAACAATGGCCTCCTACATCTAAAACACCCCAAATCGCTCCCTAATTGAAGATTAGGCTTAGCAACATCAAATTAAGAAGAAAAAGCACCAAAGCAAGGTTAGAGATGCTGTTGGACATCAGTATTCGCCCCAAATCAGAGGAGTTTCAGTCTTAAGAATTTTGTTTGTGGCCAAGGTGAGTGATTAACATTGTTTTGACACTAATTATAGTTAATCAGGGTGGTTAGTGATAATTAGTAAATTCTTACACTATAAAATTCTGGAAAAATATTCTAAAATTCTGAAATGTTATTTTAGACCTCTGTTAGAAGTTTGTGATAATTTGGTTAAGTTTTGTTAATCGTACCATTAGATTTGCTTAAACATGCTTAAGGGGAAAACATGGGTTTTGGGTACGTTTGATCCATTTTTACATGTTATATTGCTGTTTTGGTGTTCATGGTTGATTTTACATGTTGCTATGACTCTATGGTGTGTTTTATGATTGATTAGAAGTATTAGATTTGTCAAAAACGCCGTCGAATGGCGTAAACTGCTTGCTGGAAGAACTGCAGGAAATCATCCGAACCGGACCGGATCGGTGGAGGTAAGGGCGATCCGATCTGATGGCGCGACCCGATCCGCCGATGCTTGAAGACCACGATCTGATGATGCAATTCGATCTGAGCCCCTCACCATGAACCAATCTGAAGCAACGCACTGGAACTTGAAGCCTGAAGGATGATCCGAACCGAATGGAGTCACACGATTCGACCCGGAGCTCGTAGGGCAACCCGATCCGGTGCACTTGAAGTGATGGCCGATCCGATCCGAGGGGGTTTCTACGACCCGATCCGAGTAAGTCATTCCGATCCGATCCAGTAAGGGATGATGAGAGCCGATCCGAACTGATGCAACGCCACGATCTGATGCCGCGGGACATGCACGACCCGAACCCAGTGGGCGGTCGGGATCCGACCCGAATGATGGAGACCGATCCGGGTGAAGATGATGAACAAACCCAAGATGCAAAGGAAGTCCAAATGAGAAGTTAGAGCTCAAGATTCAGATGGGAATCAACGAGTTCTCTTCATGATTGGGCTTTGCTGCGGGACGAGTGTTAAGGGGTTATCGATGTCTATAGCTTTGGACCACTATGGTAGGAGGTACGAAGGTGGATTCAGGGCCATTATGGCATCGGTAGAGCCAAGGGCTACGACCAATGAAGTGGGTCATTGGAATGTTTGGTCATGACTCCAAGTGTTTGGCTTGGTCACAGCAGGGTTTCTACAAGTCGGGATTCGTCGTTACCTTAATTTGTCTAGTGTTCCAAAGTGGTAGATGTCGTATGATTTACGCACTGAGTGAGGGATGTGAGGATGGTTGCGATGGATGGTTTGTTTGCTGTCATTATGACATACATACCCCACCCCCGTATTCTTTACACTATTCATTATGGCACCTTGGAGTATTGTACGGTACGTGGTACTAACTCTTTGGTTGCAGGTCCAGGTTCAGGTATGGTTTAGTATACCTGTTATTATTCTGTTTAGATGCTTATCGCTCATACCAGGCTTTATGTCTGACCCAGAGTTTTATGTCTCCTCTTATTACTCTGGGTGCTCACACGAGCAGACTAGAGACAGGTTAGCTGGTGATGCACGGGTAGATGATCCGGAGACGAGCAGGTGGCTTCCACGTACTATATACATAGTATTCTCCCTGCGTTGTTGAAGATCACTGCTTGGGCATTGTTGGTGTATCTTCTATTTTAGCTTTCTTTTGTTTAGAGACAGCAAATTTGGAAAATTGTAATAAGCTGTATTTGAATTTCCGCTGCTCTGATGGTTGATGTTGATTTTAGTTATCAGCTTATGCACTGTCTCACCTGTTTTATGTCAAGTATATATTTTATCCCATGCGCTGTGAGACATTCTACAGGTTCCTTGATTAATTCTTTCCCTTCTTTGGCAGCCATTCCTTGCTAACTGGACATGTGTACAACGCACTTTTGGAGTAAATGTCGGTTGGTGCGGGGCGGGATGTCACACTTGGTATCAGAGCTCTAGGTTGCGTAGTTAACCTAGGGAAGTTATCAGTGAGAGATAATATACGTATAGGAGAGAGCGTATTTGTGATTACTTTGGTTTTTAAAAGCTATATATATACTACTACTAGTATAAGGATGAAGTCGTACTGCACTAGCACCACTATGGAGTCGTTAATCGTTTCCTTTCTCAGATTGACGATGAGCCGATATACAAGAGGTACTGGTAGGGGAGACAATAATGGGAATGCTGCTGACATGAGGACGATGTTTACTGACCTCATGAGAGAGATGCTTAGAGATGTGCAGAGGGCAGCTCCCAATAGTGGAAATGGTGGTGGTCCAATAGTGCAGGCGCCAAGAGTCGACTTCGCCAAGCTGAATAAGGATTATACTGGTCTTGGTGGGAAGTCGTTCCACGGAACGGAGTCGGCTACGGATGTTCAGGATTGGTTGGATAGTTGCGAACGTATCTTCGAGGATTTGGGTATCGAGGATGCGATGAAGAGAAAACTAGCGTCCCGTCAGTTGCAAGGGCGGGCAATGAATTGGTGGAATGCTATAAAGGCAGCTACTCCCGAAGATCAGATTACTTGGGAGCAGTTTAAGGCTCGCTTTAGCGAGAAGTTCATTCCAGCTGCTCAGAAGTCAGTGCTGTTTAAGAAGTTCTTGGAGCTCAAGCAGAATGGCAGAGCTGTCTCGGAGTATATTGCTGAATTTGACACTTTGTCAAAATATGGGTTATCTCTTATTGATACTGCCGAGAAAAAGAATGAGAAATTCATAACTGGTTTAGATCAGTACTTGGGGGAAACTTATTAACCACATCGATGAGACGTTTGAATCGATTGTTGGGAAAGCATTAAGATCAGAAAGTCTTTACCCTAAGCCGAAGACTGAGGTTGCATCCGCAGATGAGCCAAAGCCACAAGCAAGTGGTGGAAGCAAGGGTGGTTCCCAGAATAAGAGAAAGCAGAATCAGACTAAGGAAGGCCAGAAGAAAAAGAATAAGCAAGATGTGGAGTGCTTCAGCTGTGGTAAGAAGGGCCATTATGCTAGTAATTGTCGGGCCAAGCCAGCGGATAGGAAGTGCATCAACTGTGGCTAGATGGGACATCACAAGGACAAGTGTCCGCAACCCCCCAAAGAAAAGAAAATGGTGAAAGCATATGCCCTTAATGCTATTCCTTCTTCGTCGAATGCCCCAACTGCGGCGGAGAAGGGAAAGAATGTCGTCATTCGAGGTATGCTTTCTGTTTATGATGTTCCTGTTAGAGTTTTGTTTAATACCGGAGCTTCTAGTTCTTTCATATCTAGTGACCTGGTAGATAGGTTGGGATTGGAGTCCGAGATTGTCGATATACCTTTAGTAGTGACGAACCCGATTGGTGGTTCGACTAGCCTTAGCATGATTTGTCGTAATGTGGTCCTATCGAGTCATGGATGCATGTTTGTTTGTGATTGCTTTGTTTTGGGCTTTACTAGGTTTGGCATTATTTTGGGAGTAGATTGGCTCCAAAGATACGGGGTGGTGGTAGACTGTGAGGGCTTTTTGGTGACAGCTAGAGCGGATGATGGACGGAGGATAGTGTTTGGTGGTCTACCCAGTAAGGGGGTATTGGCTAGTTTTCTAAACTCCCTCGACATTCTGCATAGTGAGTTGTCAGGTTTGCCCGTGGTTGGCCAGTATCCGGATGTTTTTGAAGAAGTGACCGGACTTCCACCACACCGAGAGATTGAGTTCCGTATTTATTTGGTAAAAGATGCCAGGCCTATAGTGATGCCACTTCGTCGTATGGCACCAAGGGAGCAGCGAGAGCTCGAGGTGCAAGTCAGCGATCTTTTGAAGAAGGGATTTATCAGAAGGAGTGTTTCTGAATGGGGAGCACCAGTTGTGTTTGCTACCAAGGCGGATGGTTCCTTCGTTTGTGTGTAGACTACCGCGAGTTGAATAAAATGACGAGGAAGAACAAGTATCCTCTACCGCGGATAGATGATTTGTTTGATCAGTTGAGTGGCGCGAGAGTATTTTCTCAGTTGGATCTCGCGACAGGTTTTCATCAGCTTAGAGTGGAAGCTGAGAGTATAGCTAAAACGGCATTTCGAACGCCGTCTGGATTTTATGAATGGTTGGTCATGACATTTGGGCTGACTAATGCCCCGGCATATTTTGTGGATCTTATGAATAGGGTATTCAGAGATTAGTTGAATAAGTCTGTCCTTGTGTTCATTGATGATATTTTGGTCTATTCGAGGACAGAGGAAGAACACAAGGAACATTTAAGAGTAGCGATGGAGGTGTTGAGAAAACACCAATTGAAAGCAAAGTTTTCTAAGTGTCACTTCTGGAAGAGGGAAGTGAGGTTCTTGGGCCATGTTGTATCAGAAAATGGTATTGTCGTGGACCCGGCGAAGGTGGCTATGGTACAAGATTGGCCTACGCCCAAGAATGCAATAGATGTAAGAAGTTTCTTGGGGTTAGCTGAATATTATCGTAGGTTTATCCAAGGTTTCTCCAAGTTAGCAGCACCATTGACCCAGTTGACCAAGAAGAATCAAGCTTTTGTCTGGGATGAAAGGTGCAAGAATGCATTCAAAAGTCTAAAGGACAAGTTGACAAGCGCACTAGTGTTAGTCATTCCTAAGGGGGATAAAGAGATGACGGTATACACGGATGCCTGTGGTACCGGACTGGGTGATGTATTGATGCAAGGCGGTAGGGTTGTAGCTTATGCAAGTCAGCAATTGAAACCGCACGAGAAAAGATACCCTACCCATGACTTGGAATTGGTAGCGATCGTGTTCGCGTTAAAGATGTGGAGACACTATCTCTTAGGAGAAAGATTTGAGCTGTTAACAGATCATAAGTCGTTGAAATATCTCTTCTCCCAGAAGGATCTAAATCTCCGGCAACAAAGGTGGTTAGAGTTCTTGGCTTCCTATGATTTTGACATCGCATATACACTGGGAAAGGGCAATGCGGTGGCTGATGCATTGAGTAGAAGACATGCCAGCTTAGGGGCTATGTTCCTTGAATGGAAGCAACTGGAGTATATCGCGGGGTTTGATTTCAAACCAAAGTGTGAATTGGATCCAGAAATGTTAGCAAGTTTGATGATCAAACCCACTTTAATTGAGCGGATCGGCTCTAATCATAGGGATGACCCTAACTTATTGGAAATCACCTCCAAGTTAAAGATGGATATCGATGAGGAGATTAACAAGTATGGGCTTGATCGAGATGGATGGCTTAGAAAGAATGGAAAGCTTGTTGTACCCAATGTCAATGGATTGAGAGATGAAGTGCTTAGGGAATGTCATCACTCAAGGCTGACTATACACCCCGGTGGTAACAAGATGTATCGAGATATGAAGCAGACTTACTACTGGGAAGGGATGATAAGAGACGTTGGGAAGTTTATATCCAAGTGCATGAATTGCCAGCTAGTTAAAGCTGAGCAAAAGAAGCCTAGTGGGTTATTACAGCCCTTATAAATTCCCGAATGGAAATGGGAGCAAGTCTCGATGGATTTCATTGATGGGTTACCAAGGACTAGATCGGGACATGATAGCATTTGGGTAGTTGTGGATCGACTGACAAAAATTGCAAGATTTATACCAGTCAAATCGACCAGAACGGCAGCTAAGTTAGCAGAATTGTATATGAAGTGGGTAGTGAGATTTCATGGAGTACCTAAAAGTATTGTGAGTGACCGAGACCCGTTGTTCACTAGTGGGTTTTGGAAGAGCTTACAAGAGCCTCTAGGGTCAGAGTTACATCTCAGTACCGCATATCATCCTCAGACCGACGGTCAGACGGAGAGGGTGAACCGTATTTTGGAAGACCTCTTGAGGGCATGTATATTGGATTTTGGTGGATCATGGGATGACCATTTGCATCTAGTAGAGTTTGCATATAATAATAACTACCAATCCAGTATCGGTATGACTCCGTTTGAAGCTTTGTACGGAAGACCGTGTAACTCACCATCATGTTGGATAGAGACTGGCGAGAAGTTTATGCTTGGACCAGATGTGGTGAGGGAAACTTCAGGTAAGATTAAGATCATTCAACAACGAATGAAGGCTGCCCAAGATAGGCAAAAGAGTTATGCTGATAAGAGAAGAAGAGACCTGAAAATCTCCGTTGGCGACCTGGTGTTTATCAAGATTTCTCCGTTAAAGAGCGTAATACGATTCGGTAGGAGAGACAAGTTGGCACCAAGATTCGTTGGCCCATTCCCTATTCTCGAACTAGTCGGAAATTTGGCTTATAGAGTTGACTTACCAGAGAAAATGGCGGGAGTTCACGGTGTATTTCATGTTTCCCAACTAAGGAAGTTCGTTCACGACTCAGATATGACTATTTCACCTGATCAGTTAGAGGACTTCGAGGTAGAACCCGAGGCGGTTGGGAACCGCAAGTCGGCCCGTATTGTCGAGCACGACATGAAGCAACTTCGAAGGAAGGCGGTGAAGCTAGTCAAGGTTCAGTGGGGCGAGGACGAGAATGATTGTACTTGGGAGACAGAGGAGAACATTAGGAAGACTTATCCAGAACTCTTTGCCTGGTAAGATTTTGACTTCGATTTAGTTTTCCGCATGCTAGGGTAGGCTTGTTGTTTGTTTTGCATGTTTGATTGGTGTATGTGGTTGTTAGGCATGCGGGATCCTTTGTATGTTTTGGGTTAAGGAATTTCGAGGACGAAATTTCTTAAGGGGGGGAGAGTGTAACGACCCGTATTCTACGCATCGTAGGATCGTAGGATATTTATTTCTTTCACATACGAAATCGCATGGTCATGTAACTTTGGGAGACGACTATTAGGGTCATTTCCCATGTTCATGATTTTTCTCGATTTTTAAATGATCATTTTACCCCTAGTTGGCACTGTTTTGGCCATAACTTTTGACTGGAAAGGAATTTTGACATAAAACCACTTCCATTGGCTCCGGATGATGGTTTCTCTTTCCGTAGAGTGGTCATAATAGCCAAACGGACTTACCGTTTGGGAGATATGGCCGAATTAAGATTTAGATGGTTAATTTCAGCTAATTGGGCTTAACCGGGTGATCAGCAGCTAGGCCCAGAGGGGAATTTCGGGTTTAGGGGTATATAGGGGCTGATTAGGGTTAGAAAACATTTCTTTAGACATTTTCCAGCCACCACTTTCATCCTTAGACACTCTAACAATGGCCTCCTACATCTAAAACACCCCAAATCGCTCCCTAATTGAAGATTAGGCTTAGCAACATCAAATTAAGAAGAAAAAGCACCAAAGCAAGGTTAGAGCTGTTGTTGGATATCAGTATTCACCCCAAATCAGAGGAGTTCCAGTTCTTAGAATTTTGTTTGTGGCCAAGGTGAGTGATTAGCATTGTTTTGACACTAATTATAGTTAATCAGGGTGGTTAGTGATAATTAGTAAATTCTTACACTATAAAATTCTGGAAAAATATTCTAAAATTCTGAAATGTTATTTTAGACCTATGTTAGAAGTTTGTGATGATTTGGTTAAGTTTTGCTAATCGTACCATTAGATTTGCTTAAACATGCTTAAGGGGAAAACATGGGTTTTGGGTATGTTTGATCCATTTTTACATGTTATATTGTTGTTTTGGTGTTTATGGTTGATTTTACATGTTGCTATGACTCTATGGTGTGTTTTATGATTGATTAGAAGTGTTAGATTTGTCAAAAACGCCGTCGAATGGCGTAAACTGCTTGTTGGAAGAACTGCAGGAAATCATCCGAACCGGACCGGATCGGTGGAGGTAAGGGCGATCCGATCAGATGGCGCGACCCGATCCGCCGATGCTTGAAGACCACGATTTGATGATGCAATCCGATCGGAGCCCCTCACCACGAACCAATCTGAAGCAACGCACTGGAGCTTGAAGCCTGAAGGACGATCCGAACCGAAGGGAGTCACACGATTCGACCCGGAGCACGTAGGGCGACCCGATCCGGTGCACTTGAAGTGATGGCCAATCCGATCCGAGGGGGTTTCTACGACCCGATCCGAGTAGGTCATTCCGATCCGATCCAGTAAGGGATGATGAGAGCCGATCCGAACTGATGCAGCGCCACGATCTGATGCCGCGGGACATGCACGACCTGAACCCAGTGGGCGGTCGCGATCCGACCCGAATGATGGAGACCGATCCGGATGAAGATGATGACCAAACCAAAGATGCAAAGGAAGTCCAAATGAGAAGTTAGAGCTCAAAATTCAGATGGGAATCAACGAGTTCGCTTCATGATTGGGCTTTGCTGCGGGACGAGTGTTAAGGGGTTATCGATGTCTATAGCTTTGGACCACTATGGTAGGAGGTACGAAGGCGGATTCAGGGCCATTATGGCATCGGTAGAGCCAAGGGCTACGACCAATGAAGTGGGTCATTGGAATGTTTGGTCATGACTCCAAGTATTTGGCTTGGTCACAGTAGGGTTTCTACAAGTCGGGATTCGTCGTTACCTCAATTTGTCTAGTGTTCCAAAGTGGTAGATGTCGTATGCTTTACGCACTGAGTGAGGGATGTGAGGATGGTTGTGATGGATGGTTTGTTTGCTATCATTATGACATACATACCCCACCCCCGTATTCTTTACACTATTCATTATGGCACCTTGGAGTATTGTACGGTACGTGGTACTAACTCTTTGGTTGCAGGTCCAGGTTCAGGTATGGTTTAGTATACCTGTTATTATTCTGTTTATATGTTTATCGCTCATACCAGGCTTTATGTCTGACCCAGAGTTTTATGTCTCCTCTTATTACTCTAGGTGCTCACACGAGCAGACTAGAGATAGGTTAGCTGGTGATGCACGGGTAGATGATCCGGAGACGAGCAGGAGGCTTCCACGTACTATATACATAGTATTCTCCCTGCGTTGTTGAAGATCACTGCTTGGGCATTGGTGGTGTATCTTCTATTTCAGCTTTCTTTTGTTTAGAGACAGTAAATTTGGAAAATTGTAATAAGCTGTATTTGAATTTCCGCTGCTCTGATGGTTGATGTTGATTTTAGTTATCAGCTTATGCACTGTCTCACCTGTTTTATGTCAAGTTTGTTATTATTATATTTTATCCCATGCGCTGTGAGACATTCTACAGGTTCCTTGATTAATTCCTTCCCTTCTTTGGCAACCGTCCGTGCTAACTGGACATGTGTACAGCGCACTATTGGAGTAAATGTCGGTTGGTGCGGGGCGGGACGTCACAGTACAAGTTGTAATTCAGGATCTAGATCAGGACATACTATATATATTATAGCCTGAAATTTGGTAAAAAGAGAATTAATTTGTATTTAACTTAGGTGTAAAGATCCATATTAAGATTGGATAATTATTAAGTGTGAATACACCTAAGTAAGGGGGGTTTCTGGATATGTGACATGCATTGTAATCAATGGTAATATTTGGCATAATTTATATGTATGGTTTTTGGAGAATATTCTGAACTATGCAAGTTTAACTAAAAATTGGGACATATGTTATATGGTGGATTATGACCATAATTTGGGCATATAAGTTTAGGCTTACCTAATGAATTAGGCAAGATATGTGAATAGGACTTTAAGGAATGTTTAAATCGGCTAAAACTATTATCTGCTTATTATGTTAAATTTGCCTAATCTACTAAACCTGTTGCCTATTTAATCTGTTACCTATGTTGAATCGCCTAATCTGCTAATTTTGCCTAATCTGCTAAATCTGTTGAGTTGCCTAATCTGCTAAATCTGTTGAACCGCCTGAGCTGCTAAATCTATTGAAAAGCTAAATGATTGTAATTTGTGTAAAACATGTTAATTTGTCTAATCTGCTACGACTTGAAAAGAAGTCAAATCTGTTAAATTGACATAATTAGTCTTATATTTGTATAATTTGTAATGGAATAAACTGATTAAAATAAAAATGTTGTGACACGAGGTTAGACTCATGTATGCGGTAGAAGCCTGCCCGGACCCAACCGGCTGAACCAGCAACTGCAAAATGCTAGCCTAATGTGAGAGGTCGTAGGCATAATTAAATATGCTTAGACACGAGGTTAGGTCTGGCTTGTGGCAGAAGTCTTCCCGGAACCGCCCGGCTTATCCAGCAGCCACAAGCTACCGACCTAATGTGAGAGGTCTGCGCATTAATATTTAATTAATGCAAATCTGAGATAAATATGATGTCTAAAACATGTTGGGTAGATAAGGCTAAACCAACTGCACTGATGATTTAATAAACCTGTTTCATGAATCCGTAGGCCCAATACAAAGTTAGACAATCGACAAGTTTGTTAAAACTATACATCTGATCCGTTAGTCTGAAAACCTGTTGACCTGATTTTCTGGTCTGTGAACTAGTTGATTCTGAACTCTGTAGGCCAGAAACTTGTAAACAAGTTAATCTGAAATCTGTTAGTCTGGGGACACAAGGTTAAGAGGGAAAATACTTGTGTCATCTGTTTTTTGGGACCCATATTAGTCAGTAACCCTTTCTGGTATCAAAACTATGACCCAACAGTAGGTAGGGTCCTGGCATGCTTATTGAACTAATTATAAGTGATTCATTCTGATAATGGCAAGGGGTGTTGATGGTGCGTTCCAACCGGGTCATGTGCGTGCATGGATCCCGGTCTGCCTCTGAGGAAGTAAGACGCCGTGACATCTGTAAATAGGTCTGTGTCATTTAAAGGTTGCCACTTTGGGGAGTGATACACCCTTCTGTGGGGCTGGCATAGGGTATTTATGTATTAGGGAGCCGATCGCTTGGGGTAGATTAGGGTACACTTAGTTCTGTCTGTTTCCGTTGGGGTACCGTCTGTTTCAGTTGGGTGGTAACACCTGTCTGTTTCTGCGTGGTACCGTCTGTTGGGGTGGTAAAGGCCCATTTACTAGTGTACACCTAATTCTAACATTCTGTTTCTGTAGGGATTATTCTGTTTCCGTCTCTGATTCCGTTTATGTACCTTCTGTCTATTGGGGTGCTAAAGGCCCATTACTGGCATTCTGTTCCTGTGCAGATTATTCTATTCCGTTTCTATTTCAGTTTGGACATTAGGGTAACGCCTAATCCTGTTATACTAGTATTAGTGCAGAGAAGTAAAATATAAGTAAGAAGCATAACTTGGGCTATATCATTTTGTTTCTTCTGTTTAGCTTAAGTATACCAGTTACTCCTGTTGCTGTTGTCTCTTATCCAGCTTTATTTTCATGTCGTGATATTATTATCTATTCATATGCTGAAAGTCACTGGACTTGCCAGACTTTATATCTGACCTTGCTTGTTTTCGCCCCTTTTCTTTCGTTCCCCCCCCCCCCCAAAAGGTTTTTTAGGGTGGAAGTATAGGAGCTTGATTCAGATTTTCTCTGGTTGAAGTATCGCTTGGCCTTGGCTCTATCTTTCCATGGCAGTTTATGTTGGGGATTATGATTTTAAAAACTATTCATTATGAAGGCTTTTGTACAAGGCTGATATTTTGTACTTCAATTCTGATATTGTGATTTGAAAAGATGTAACCAAACTTACTTCAGTTTCTGTTGTAATAAAGTTATTAATTTTTCAAGTACTGTTTTATCTGTCTTGTAAATTTCTATTCTGTCTACTAAAACGCTCCATCAAAGTTAAGGCATTCCCTTTGTGGGTGACCTTAACGGAGGTGGGGTGTTACAGCAGAACCTATCGTTTATCCCTGAGCGCATCAGATAACATATAATAATAA
This sequence comes from Allium sativum, assembly GCA_030737875.1. Taxonomy (NCBI): domain Eukaryota; kingdom Viridiplantae; phylum Streptophyta; class Magnoliopsida; order Asparagales; family Amaryllidaceae; genus Allium; species Allium sativum. Next base: position 703,249,832 of record CM060913.1, on the reverse strand, counting down.
CAATTAAAGATACAAAACAAGCGAGACAATATAAACCATATAATCATAGTATATAAATCATATAGTTATATAGAATAATAATACAGTTTATACAAAAGATAAACAAAATCAACTGATACGCTGTCTCTAACAGAATACTATCAAGGCTCCACAGTGCTACATAGAGGAATACACAATAAACAAGAATAAACTTGTAAACGTAGGCTCCTGGTAATCACCCTGCTTAACTCCGAATAATACTTGTACCTCCTACTTCGTCTGCTCTTCAATATCGTTAATGAGTAACCGAGATAATAAGAGAGAAATAAAACCTTAGGTTAGACAAAAGTCTGGTGTGAGCGATAATAAATCTCAAAGTATTGTAAAAGTCGTAATAGTATTTACGACACAGAGGGTATGAAGAATCATACCTTCCCTACCATTGCATTCATAGACTAGGCACATATAAGGGTATATGTACTACTCTATGATAATAAGTATGGATGTATCCTACATCAGAATACTAGGGATGTCCAGGTATTGTAATCCATTGTATTCATATCACATGACGCACCTAAGGTAATAATTGTCAAGCAAACACATCATTTATTACACATCCTCACATTCACTCGCTTAGTGCGTTGGATATACGATAACACCTCCGTTCCTTGGTACTTGAATCAATGTCACTCAGTCGACCAAAAACAGAGTTTCACCAATTAGTACAACCCAAGACAATGACCTCGCACTAGGTCTTAGTGTATGTCATTAGTTTCTTCACACCTAGAGAAAAGGACATGCACTAGTCCAAATGGACCATACACTTCCCATCCCTTCTTCCCAAGTACCCGTCAAACCTACGTATCGATAATCCCTTTGCATATGCTATCCGTAGTAGTGTCAGTCCTGGAACTACTATTACGACTCCACTTTAGTAATTCTCTTTCGATCAATCATCCTTATTCTACATCCCAAAATAATGCTATCCATCATTGAAGCCATCGCTGCTTCTCTTCCCATCCTGGAATTGACATCATTGGATAACGAACCGCTAATCAAAGAGCCAAAGTGTCGAAAATACCATCGATCAGATCATCATGTCCTACTCCTCGAAATCGCACCAAAATCCATGTCAAATTGATCAAAAAGAACAATATAAATAGTAATCGATATTATCCACTTCATGGTAATCAATAAAGACTACTCGGATCACCTGTTTAACAATGTTCATTAAATAGATATCCAAAGAAAATGTCCGACATTTGTTGCAAAATCCAGCTCATCGTCCTATGCATCCTCCGTTTTCGGAAAGTCCACCAAGCGCAGTCTCGCTCCGTCTTCAAATCCTTCACCAAGCACCAATGCTACTCCAACGTCAAATGCATCATTGAGCTCCAATGCTATTTCGTCATCGAATCGATCCACGGTCTGAAGCTCTTTCGAGAATTTATCTCATTTGTTTGTGTCTACCATCCTTGTTCACTCAATTAGTATACACTGAAATATGCATTTAATCGATAAACATTCCAAAGTCTAATAAACAAAATATTTCTGAATACTTGATTGCTTACAAATGGCGTTTTAAGATAACTTAAGCAAATAATACAACCATGCAACCAAAAGCCAAACAAATTTCCAAACTTGCACACAAGCATACATAATAGCAACAATAAACCAAATAGAATTTATCTATAGAAATCAAGGTTAAATAAGTGACCAAATAACTATGCATAATAATGTAGTCAAAATAGCGCATAACAGCGGGCAATCGAATAAAAAGACAATTAGGTTAAATCTACTAAAATTTCTACTTAATCTTTTTATTTATAACTTACTAGGTTCAAATATCCTAAATATTATGTTTTATATTTTGAAAACAATTTTAAATGTCAAAACTATACTACATGAGAAAACACAGTTTAGTGAGAGACAATATCACTCACCTCAACCAAGTTACCCCAAATCATCTCTAAAACACTGAGCTCGTCCATACGAGTACAACACAAGAAATGGCATCCAAATCCGACTATGTTTGCAAAAGATATCTGATCTATTATTCCATAATTGTTAGACAACCACAAAATTTCTCATATTTCAAACTTGGTTTTCTACCTTTCCATAAGTTGTATAGAGATACTTTCATTTTTCTTGATAGGATTTTTTTTTACATAAATGACATTCCATTAGAAGTGCCTCCCTTGATGAACTTATTTGTTGTTTGGAATTCAACACCATAACATTAGTCATTTCTGCTGATGTTTTATTTTCTTCTTTATCAAAACCGTTTTGTTGTGAAGTATACGATGTGCTTGTTTGATGTATAATTCAGTTTTCTTTAGAATATTCTCAACCTTATCACTATGGAGTAATAAAGTTTTTTTTTCTGAATTTGATTTTCAACTACGATTTTGAAACTTTTTAATATATCAAAAGGATTATCTTCAGTTTTTGTTTGTAGAAATGCGCATATCAAGAACAATCATCTATGAAAGCAATAAAATATTTACTCCCTTATATAGTTTATAAACTATTTAATTAAAAAAATTAAGTGGATTAACTCAAGCTAGCTTGTGTTTTCTTTTGATTTGGGAAATGGAATTTGGCACATTTCAGCTTCAATATATGTTTCATATTTAGACAGAGTTCTAACTTTATACGAGATTAATCTTGCTTTAGAAATAAACTTTAAAGATCTAAAATTTAATTATTCTAATCTAATATGTCATAAATCAAATGAATCAAGGACATGAGCAAATTCAATTATTTTATTAATACTTAATTTTAATATCTCGTTACAAGCATATCTCCTCCTAACAAATTTTCCAAATTTTGATAATATGAAAATGTTACCACCAATGACACATTTTACACCTTTACTATAATGAAGACTAGTAGATACAGGGTTCTTCTAAATTTTCTTGGACATGTAAAACATTTACAAGAACAAGCTTTTTCCAAATTTAAATTCCCATTCTATAGCTCCCTTTCCAGTGATAGTTGACATGTTATCGTCACCCCTTGGGTATTTTCTTATTATCAAGAAATTTTTCTTTGAATATGATTATGAATTTGTTGTTGTTGACGTGGACAATAGCATTAGTATCATATGACCAGTAAGTAAATGATTATGTTTAATTATTTCACCATATCATTGAGTTTCTTTGATATCATTGCAAATATTGCAGATGCTTCCTATTGAATCAAATTTAATTTGTAGGTGTGTCTAGGTTTTTCTTTCCATGGTAGGTGGTCTGTCTATGTTACTTCTGTTGCTTCTTAAAGAATATATAGTCCCACTTTAAATGCCCTGTCTTTCCATAGAAATAATATTCTTTTAATTTCTTATTGGTTTTATTTGGGTTGTTGTCCCTCATTTTCTTTCTAATTTTCTTATATCCATTATGATAACCAATTACTGTATCTATGTTAGAATTAGATCCAAATAATCGTTTTCCATTGATTCTTTTTCTCTTCAATATGAAGTTGTTTTTGAATCTATTCCTTAAAGAAATCCTTTGTAGAGTGCATAAACTTCTTTCTATAATCACTCCGTATTAGGAGTGTTGATTTTGACATTTTTAGTTTTATAAAGAGAACCAATAGCTCATCAACTAGATCCAAAACTACAGTCTTGTCAATCATCTTAAGCTTACAAAATCGTAAATTAAGAACATGTATGAGCCTTACTTTTGTTATACTATTTGGCTCTGAAGTTTTCAAATTTCTTTTGGTGATTTGACAGAAGTGAAGACATCATACAATCGATCAGATAGAGTGTAAAGGATATGACACTTATACATAACTTCATCTTCGTTACATTTTTTTTTCCTTTTTGCTACAAGTTTTTCACTGACTTTTCAAAAGGTTGTGGTATAATTACCATGTTTTCATTGAGTATGTATGATATTGTGTAGTTAATAGAAAAAATAATTGTCTTTCCAATAGTTGTAATTTGTACCATCAGATCAGCAGATCTCGATGAATTCTTGATTCATTATATTATATGCTTATTCTGATGTAGCCATAAAAATTCCTTAAAATTGTTGAAGTTTGATTCAGAAGGTAGACGTAGGAATGAAAATTTTTTAGGCTTGCTGTGATTATGTCTTCCTTAAGAAATTATTTACCCCCACTTTTAAGAACATGACCGGGGGATAGGTGGTGAAATTCTTCTAGGATACAACCTATAGTAGCCCAACTGCTGACCTTTTAAGATATTAATGTTTATTTGTAGGCCCCAAGCCCATAATTACCCCTTACTTAATATAAGTCTTTTCATTTCATATAAGTCTATTAAGAAGACCTGTTATATAGGAATAGTTGAGAATATTTTGACGATGTAGGAAAAATTAATATTTCAATCTTCCCAATAACATAATATAAGAGTTATATGTAATATACAATGTCAATTAAAATGGTTGGAGCAACTAGAATTAAATGGTTTATTTCAAATTTTTTTGCAAGCAAAAAACTCAAAAAGTGTACCAAAAGGCATTATTCAATGTAAACAAATATCACCATAAAACTAAGTCTTGTAGATATAGATAGAAATACTTTGGACAAAACTTCATCAAAGACAACAATTAAATCAATTAGTGCAATAAGACACAAATAAATAAAATGAACTATTAAGAATAGATCATTATCATCATTAGTATTGGTATAACTTATTCTAGGTAACTATATTATAATGCAAAACAAAATATTATAAAGTAGTCATCATCTACATATGCATAGATCTAACAAATTGAAATAAAAGTAGAAGTGTTGTTTAGTAGAAAACTAATTTTATAAAATGCAAGATATAACGACCCACTTTTTCTTACCATTTAAATTGGTAATAAAATCAACTCAAGTCGTTCGAAAAGCAGATTGTTTTAACTATGGGGTTCAATAAATCAAATCAAAGAATCCTAAACACAGAATAGAAGAACATCTCGCAGTGGAATAAATAAATACAATAGTAGTTTAAGAAGCTACAAAATAAAGTTTCAAAACTTATAAAAAATATTAGAGCTACAGAATCGAATACAACAGATATCTAAATACAAGAATTTCTAGTACAAAGAAGAAATAACAAGAACAATATATAGAGATGATGTCTTCAGCAATCTCCAATTCAAAACGTGAAATCCCAATACTGCAATACTCGGTCTGACCCGAGCAATAATGTAAAAACAATACATTCGGATCAGGACTAACATTCTTATATAAGTGAATCAACTCAAGTGAAATATTCAATTAAATATTTCAGTAACTTAAAGGATGTTTGGGATTTTCATCCTCTATGGATTCGTTAAACTATATATCATATAATACAATATGCTATTATAATAGTGTCTATGATAAATATACTATTGAAAATAGCGTAAGAGGGATAACCATTATTACCCTTACACCATTTTTACATTTTCGTAAACATTGCATATAAAACACAAGTATGCCGTCAGTGTATAGAGATGTGCCGCTATATGGAAATGTTAAATCAAAATCATAGGGGGATTGATAATGATATTATGACAAGGCACACAATGAATACCTAGGGCAGGATTCTACCAATTGCACTCCCGGACTGATGGTAACGCATAGCCGCAACTACCAACCGCCTCAAATAATACTCCCATAACCAAGGGTGGATCCTTAATCAAATCATGAAGTAATAGTGTGACGGCCCGCCCCGCACCAACCGGCATTTCCTCCAAAAGTGCGCTGTACACATGCCTAACTAGCACAGAATGGTCGCCAAAGAAAGGAAAGAAGAGAATGAACTAGTCAAAAAACCTGTAGAATGTCCCACAGCGCAGGGAACAAAATATAATAATAATGTACTTAACATAAAACAGGCGAGACAGTGCATAAGATGATAACTAAAACCAACATCAACATCAGAGCAGCGGATATCCAAATAGAGCTTATTACAACATTCCAAATTACTGTCTCTAAACAAAAGAAAGAATGATACACTACCAATGCCCAAAGTAGTGTTTGAAGCAACACAGGGAGAATATCTATATATGTATCATATGTGGAAGCCTCCTGCTCGTCTCCGGTACAGCTACTCGTGCATCACCAGCTAACCTGTCTCTAGTCTGCTCATGAGAACACCCAGAGTAATAAGAAGAGACATAAAACTCTGGGTCAGACAAAAAGTCTGGTATGAGCGATAAGCAGCTAAACAGAACAATAACAGGCATACTAAACCATACCTAAACCTGGTCCTGCAACCAAAGAGTTAGCACTACGTACCGTACAATACTCTAAGGTGCCACTAACATAGGTGTAAAGAAATATGGGGTGGGGGTGTGCATGTCATTGTGATGGAAAACAATCAAGTTTAGCAACCATCCTCACATCTCTCGCTCAGTGCATACAGCATACGATATCCACTACCTTGGTCACCTAATCCTTTGGGCCATGACGAAATCCATTCCCGTACAACTATCACTACAAGCCCACTATCCGTCTCTCAGTGGTGGACCAAAGTTATGAATACCGACAACCCCTTTTGCACACATCCCGCAGCAAAGCCGAACTCATGAAGTGGACTCGTTGGTTCCCTTCTGGATCCTGATTTCTACTTCCTATTTGGACTTCCTTTGCATCTCGGGTTTTGGTCGAATTGGAGTTGGTCTTCAAAAGAGTCGTCACAATGACGTAAAAGTATACATCTGGTTCGGTTCGGTAGTCCCGACCCGGTTCGATTTGGTTATCCTGGCCCATGCCTTGATCAGTGCTCCACTCCTCCTCGGTTCGGTGCTCCAGCTCTGGTTTGGTTCGGTGGTTGCTCCCTCCTAGATGTCCTGATCTGATCCCCCTTCCCTTCATAAGCCCGATCCGGTCCCCCTTTGGTCTCTCCGATCCGATCCCCTCTTGGTCTCCCTGATCCGATCCCCTACCCAACTCCAACACAAAGCAAATGGCCTTCCTTCTCGCCAAAGCTCCTTTAGTGCAAAGTTCCGATCCGGTTTGGCTTCTCTGCCTAGTCCTCCATCCGATCTGATCCTCCTATCCCGATCCGATCCGAAACCCTGCACATTTTCCTGCAACTTTTCCAGCGGCTGTTTTACGACATACGACTGCGCTTTCGACCAATCTAACACTTCTAGGCAATCACAAAGCATACCATACAGTCATAGGAACATGTATAATCATTCACAAACAACAAAACAATAATTTGGTAGGTTAAAACGGATAAAACATAGCCAAAATCCCATATTTTCCCTTAAACATGTTTAAGGAAATCTAATGATATGATTAGCGAAACTTAACCAAATTAACCCAAACTTCTAACAGAGGTCTAAAACATCATTTTAGAATTTATAAGTATTTTTCCAGATTTTTAACATATATAAATTCGCTACTTATCACTAATTACCCCCAATCAGTCGTAATTACTGGGGAACCTTGCAAATCACTCACCTTGGCCACAAATGAACTTTAGATCTGAAATAATTTAATATTATGGCGTTGTTCCCAATGCAACACAGCAACTCTAACCTTGCTTTGGCGATATTCTTCCATAATTTGATGTAGTTTAAGTCAAAACTTGATTAAGAAGTGATTAGAGGTGTTTTTAGATGTTGGAGGCCATTGTTAGGTTGAAGAGAGGGTTTGTGGCGGCTGGAAAATGGGTGAAAAAACGAAATCCTAACCCTAGTAGCCCTTAAATACCTCTAATCCTGAAATCCCCCATTGGGTCTAGCTATTAATCACCCGGTTAAGCCCAATTAAGCTGTTTTTCACCATCTGAAACTTGTTTTAGCCATATCTCCCAAAATGGTGAGTCCGTTTGGCTAATGTAACCATCTACGGAATTGTAAACCATCATCCATAGCCAATGGAAGTGTTTTAAGGTCAAAATTCCTTTCCAGTCAAAAGTTATGGCCAAAACAGTATTGGCTAGGGGCAAAACAGTCATTTAAATATCGTCAAAAATCATGAACATGGGAAATGACCCCAATAGTCGTCTCTCAAAGTTACATGACCATATGACTTCGTATGTGAAAGAAATAAATATCCTATGATCCTGCGATGCGTAGAATGCAGGTCGTTACACTCTCCCCCCTTAAGAAATTTCGTCCCCAAAATTCTTTAACCCAAAACATACAATGGATCCCGCATGCCAACTAGCCACAAATAACAATCAAACATGCAAAACAAACAGAACCAATCTGTCCTAGTATGCGGTTTACTAACAAGGGAAGAATCATCGCCGCTAAAATCTTACCAGGCAAAGAGCTTTGGATATGACTTTCTTATGTCATCCTCTACATCCCAAGTACAGTCCTTCTCTCACCATCAATTCCCATCTCTACCCTAGAGGTGATTTCCAATAGGGTAGGATCGTCCCTCTGACTAGAATCGATCCACTTAATCTAGATCGATCTAATCGTCAAGCTTACTAGCGTTTCTGAATCTAATTCACACTTAGGTCTGAAGTCATATCCCGTGATATACTCTAGTTTCTTCCATTCCAGAAAAATAGCCTCTAAACTGGCATGTCTCCTACCCAATGCATCAGCTACCGCACCCAGTCCTGTACTATGGCATCCGTCTATATTGTCATCTTGTTAGGTAATCCAACCCTATACGCCAAATTTCCAACTACATTCCAAATGTCCTTTCAAGTCCAACTTGAGTCCTTCCTACATTCGTACTGCACGTCCAACGTACATTCACCTCCTAGAGGTAAACTAGACCCATCCAATGAACCTAGGTACTTGCCCTTATACTCGTACTGCACGTCCAACGTACATTCACCTTTTAAAGGTGAACTAGACACATCCAATGAATCTAAGTACTCTACCTTCGAGTCCAAGTCCAACTTGAAGCTCCTATATCCGCTGAATCTCCAAGGTCAACGGACGCTCCACAATGCCCAACATACTTCAAGTCTAACGTAAAGTATCTTTCACCTGTCATATCCCCATGATCAACGAACTTATACTATTTCCATTCAACAGAATCCTACAGGTGGTACTCAAGAGAAGAAAGGTAGGAACAAACACAACAACCATAGCATCCATCAAACAAATCCTATCTATACCTGCTAAAGCCATGAATACATCGATACCTGTATGTCTGGTCCAACCAACATCAATAACTAATGGAAGCCCTGCGTCCAAATGGACTACCATACGTCCAACGTACGTTTATCCTCCAAGGATAACTAGATCACGTCCAAAGGATCCAAGGTAAGTGGGCGTCCCCAGATACCCCTGCTTTTAGTCCGCCTGAAACACTCGAGTCCCACCCAAGTCTATCCATTATCTTGTTGCCCTCTCGAGTCCAAATCGAGCCATTCCAATTCCTTGCAGCCTTCTCGAGTCCAACTCGAGCCAATCTATTACCCATAAACTCAGACCAAGTCTTGAGCATCCATTACCTACAAACCGTAGTCCAACGTGAGTCATCTCCCTATTCGTTGCATTTCCAAGATCAACGAACACATCCTATTTCTTCAAAGTTCTACTATCCAAAGAGAACATCAGTATAGGGTCCTAAACAATCCATTACTTTGTATCTTTCTCAAGTCCCACTCGAGTCATCTCATAACCCTATCGAGTCTAACTCGGGGCAGTCCATACCATCGAATAGTCTTATCCTGTCACAGCTGCCCATCACTCCTCGAGTAAACCAAGATATCATCCAATGAAGAATCGCAACAACTAATTATCTCTCATGCAAACCATCCTAATCGAACTCGACATTCCCCAAGCACAAGCCCCAAAGGCCTAAACCAATATCAGACAAACACCCAAGGAACATCTCCTCCAAATTCGGACAATCCACGTGAAGTGATACTAGCAAAAAAACTAAGCAGTGGAGCACTCATTTGCCTCCCAGAGACAACTAGAACTTATTACAACGATAGCCTCTCAGCTTCCTTAACTCCAGTTATTATCGCCATCTCTAGGTAGGTACCTAGTACCACCCTATTCCTTTAGAGTAGATCGAATCCCCAAAATAATGCTAAACCCAGTAAATCCAAAACAAAGTAATCACAAACAAACATACATCCATGACTCAATAAGACCACGTTACGGAAAATCATACTAAGGCTAGTCGAACCACCAATAGGGTTCGTCACTACTAAAGGTCTATCGACTAACTCAGGTTTGTCAAACAAAACTAGATCAGAAACAACATAAATAGAAAGCATATCTCGAATAACGACACCTTTTCCCTTCTGCGCCGCAGTTGGGGCATTCGACGAAAAAGGAACAGCGTTGATAGCATATGCTTTCACAATCTCCTTCTCCCTAGGAGGTTGTGGACAATCATCCTTGTGGTGTCCCGCCTGGCCGCAGTTAAAGCTCTTCCTTTCACCAGGCTTTTCTCGAAAATCTCTGGCATAATGGCCCTTTTTGCCACAGCTAAAGCACTCGCCATCTTTCTTATTTTTCTTATTCTGACCATCCATGGTTTGGTCTTGTTTCCTCTTATTCTTGCCTCCACCGTCGGCTTCCGGGTTTGGCTCCTCTGCAGATGCAATAGCAACCTCAGTCTTGGGCGTAGGGTAAAGACTCTCTGACCTTAATGCCTTTCCTACAATCGATTCAAATGTCTCATCGATGTGGTTTATAAGCCTTACCCCCGAGTACCCATCTAAACCAGTTATGAACTTCTCGTTCTTCTTCTCGGTGGTATCTATAAGGGATAATCCATATTTCGATAAAGTATCGAACTCAGCAATATACTCTGAGACTGCCCTACTATTCTTCTTAAGCTCCAAGAACTTCCTAAACAATTCTTACTTCTGAATAGCTGGGATAAACTTATCACTGAAACGAGTTCTAAACTGATCCCAAGTGACTTGATCCTCCGGAGTAGCCGCCTTAATAGCATTCCACCAATTCATCGCCCGTCCTTGCAGTTGACGGGATGCTAGCCTTCTCTTCATTGCATCCTCGATACCCAAGTCTTCGAAGATACGTTCACAGCTATCCAACCAATCCTGAACATTCGTAACCGAGTCCGTTCCGTGGAACGGCTTCCCACCAAGACTAGTATAATTGTAATACCCCACGTCCATTAATGTCACTCACAAAGGGATTGCATTAACTTCTATGGAGCGTTTTAAGTAAGTATAGAAAATAAACTTAACAATAAGAAAGATATAAATAGTACTCAAGGATTTAAAACTTTATTTCATTGCAGCGGAAAACACATATGTTTGCTTACATCATCAAAAACCAGAGTCAAAGTACATAATATCCATCTTGACTACCAAAAGTACATAAATTGAAAGACATAATCCCCAATACAAAATAGCCATAAATAAAAGAGAAGCCGAACTTTACTTCAGCGATCCAAGCAATCTTCTAAAAGCAGAGAAACAGCAGTCCAAAATCAAGCTTCACTGGTGCTAGTTCCAACCTGAGCACCTGGGGGGAGGGGGGGGGGGAGGAAGAAAAGAGGAGGAAACAAAGGGGGTCAGACATAAAGTCTAGCGAGTGCGATAATTTTAACAATATAATTAACAAAGTAACTAGGCTAAGGCATAAGTTGGAAAATAAGGAAATGACCATGTACCATTGAATATGGCAGAGTTAACCAGGAAACAAGATGAACGACGATATCGTTAAAGCTCCCCAAAACCACTATAAGATAATTACTAAACTACACCAACACTATGAGATAATTGCTATACTGCACCACCACTAGTCATCCCAAGGTTGATCCTACATACAGACTTAATAATGATATTGGTAGTTTCGTGCACCCCTAGCTGCCTTCATAGGTGCCGTCTGCCCCTATCTTCACTAGGTGTACCCACTACCCCTAAGCTATCGTCTCCCTAACTCGTAGATACCCGTGTTGGCCCCACAATAGGGCGTATCACTCCCCAAAGTGGCAACCCGATACCACCAACAATGCATGGCTTATACCTACACGATGCAACAACGTCTTACCTACCAGCCGGGTCCACACACACATATGAACCCGTTGGACTGGCGTTGCCACCGCTAACCCGGTTTGGCCTCTTACAGTCAAGCCTTGTATGTGTGTCCCGTCCGCGACTTGGGTCAAGCCCACAAAGATACGTATGGGTTACTGGTTGAAATGGGCCCCCATTACTTGACACAAGCCATCCACCTAAGATTGGTCCCCTCTAGTACATCCCACTTAACCCACTTCTTATTCATGTTTCAATTTTGGTTAAGTGTTTCTAATCGTATTTCCAAATGCCACCCAAGGCACCCACTAGATTCCACATGCCACCCAAGGCACCCACTTAACCCACTCATGTCCCACTACATGTTTATCTGGTTAAGTGTTTCTTAATTCCCTAAGGCCGTAACTCATAAAGACCTCTCACATTAGACTGGCATTTGTGGCAGCTGGATTTGCCAGGCGGGTCCGGGAAGTCTTACACCACAAAAGAGCCTAACCTCGTGTCTTTACAATTGTTACGTATTTAGTTTATGCCTAAGACCTCTCACATTAGACTGGCATTTGTGGCAGCTGGATTTACCGGGCGGGTCCGGGCTGTCTTACACCACAAAACAGCCTAACTTCGTGTCTTAGACGATTAATTACTCCTAATTATTCTTTCCCCAATTTGAATTACTTTCTTCATTCAAATTATCAATCAATTCCAAATTTAACGATGTCCATAGTTGACTCAATTATGTCCATCCATTTTGGTAGGTAAAATCATACCAATTTTCATCACAAATTTATTTTATGCCTTTTAAGGCATTTATGCCAAATTAAATCTTTTTAATATTATCCCCTTTATCCCACGTTGTACTTTTGTTCGTTTAACGTAAAATATACGTTAGACTCGAATAGTCTAACTCATGGAATAAAGAGAAAACATGACAATATACACATAATTAAAACATAGATCTAAACATAGAGGTGAACTTGCATGTGTGAATGATGTTCTACATCTAAAACTTGCATAGGCCAAAGTTACAACTTGCATAAACAACATATGTCATGGATCCAAAAGGTGTGAACTTGTTGAGATAATGGTCACAAACTTGCATGAATCTTGTATGTCATGGATCTACATCTAAAGGTTTAAACTTGCATAGGCAATAACCCTAAACTTGCATAACATGATTCATATCCCAAACTCATATATTTATATAAACTTGAATATGTGATTTATGCATCATAACAATGGTTTAAACTTGCATCTAATATGTAAATTATCATGTAGAATTTATCATATAACTCACACATGTCATAGCCTAACTTTAGATCTAAAATTGATGTCACCAAACATGTAAGGTTATACTAACTTGCCTGTGATTCTTGTCTAAATCAATATCTAAACTTGCATACATACTTGTGATCTATCATACGAATCAACATAACCAAGCTAGCATATGAACAACATGATTATTCAACTAGACATAAGCCAATCATAGAATTACAACATGGGTGATAGCATCATAACTTTACATCGTAAATGATAGCATCATAACATAACATCATAGAAATTACAACACAATTCTATAACATAATTACAACATGCGGTCAATTATTCACATCATATCCAAATTATCCGCATCATAACTCAATCCAATTAATTTACTAATTATTTTATTAAAACTATCGAACTCACAACTCAAAGACGGTCTTGAGTTCTGAATTCTGATTTCTGAAGTTGAATTAGCTTTCCTTTGAAGAATATTCATTGTTAGGGCTGAATAGAACTGATTTGATTTGCTGTTCTTCCTCTCTAATTGGAGGCGGCTACTCTAGGGTTCAAGATGACAGCATGACGACCATAGTTTTAGTTTTAATTCTGATTTAGGGTTTGAGTCTATGGGTCTTTTTCTAGAGTTTTGAATTAATTTAAGCTGTCGGATGATCTTAGGGTTAATCAAAACCACTCAGTCGGGATAGGGTGACACCTCAGCCCTAATGACTCAGCAAGGAGTCGGAAAGGACTCAGCAACATGGGTCAGACTGAACAAGAAAGCTATGCAGGCCTGCTGCCTCGGCCTGGGCGCACTTGGCAGGTGCGTCAGTGCAAATTTGTACTGACGCACTTCCCAAGTGCGCCAATGCAATATTTTTTTCTCTTGTTTTGCCACCAACTTTGTTCATCCATAACTCCTTCATACGGTACCCGTTTCCTGCACACTCGGACTCTATCCCAACCAGAATTCCGAGACGAAACGATGGCGCAAACCCATTCCCTTAATTCTCTTGTCTGAGATTAATTATTCTTTAATTTAGTTAATTCGATTATTCAAAAATTCGGGGTGTTACATTCTCCCCTCCTTAAAGGATTTCACCCCCGAAATCTCCAAGTTAAGGAGAATGCATATCCTACCATCCAAACAACCATCAGACACGGGCATCTATTGTCCTTATAAAATTTCTAATGCTGTATGAACATATGCAAGAAGTGTGTGTATATGTTCCTTATCTAATGCAAAATCAGGAGGTCTACTGATTCAGTTGACCTCCTTAATGCAAACCGTGATAGTGCCATGCGTCCATTATGTATGCGAAAGAACCCTATCGATACATATTATTTCTACATGTGTGCACAACCATTCACCAAAATGCAACATCCATATGATGGTACAACCATTATACATCCATTATTTAAATATGTACACACATTTATATGCAATATGAAGTGACTGAGCCGATCTAGTGCCTAAAGTGTGTGTATATGCATCCACGAGCAACCACGAGCAAACACTTGCATCCACATGCAACCATCATACATAACATGTCTCAAACACATATTTCAACCATAGGACTACCCTATCTAAAGGTCAAAGATACTAGCGAGAGGACATATTAAAGATAAGATAAGTACAAGGTAAGCGATAAAGGAGAAATTAAAAGACATACCCTCGAAAAGAAAAGGGTATAATGAACGCATCTTCTCTTCCGTCTCCCAATTAGCATCGCTCTCATCATCTCCCCATTGCACTTTGACTAGCTTGACCTCTCGATTCCTCAACTTCTTAATCTCCGACCCAAGAATACACGTAATAGCTCGTCGAATCGTCGCATCACGCTCTATATCCACCTCTCTAAGCAAGCTCGGCTCTACCACTTCCGCGGTCTCGTGCAAGCACTTCCTCAAATGTGATACATGGAATACATCGGGTACGCCACTAAGTCTCTTGGGCAACTCCACTCTATAAGCCATTTGCCCAATCCTCTACTTAATAGGAAACGGCCCTACGAACCTTGGCGCTAACTTCTCAATGGACCCAAAGCGAATGACGTTCCGTAATGGAGACACCTTGACAAAGACCATGTCCCCAATATAAAACTCAAGATCTGTCCTCCTCTTGTCAGCACAAGATTTTTTCCTATCTTGCGCCGTCTTCATCCTCCTTCGAATCAAATCGATGTTTTCCGAAGTCTCTCTATCATATCGGGTCCAAGCAAGACCTTGTCTGTAGACTCCCACTAACATGTAGGCGAACGACACGGTCATCCATAAAGAGCCTTAAATGGTGCCATGCCAATGCAAGACTGAAAGTTATTATTATATGCGAACTCCACTAACGGAAGATGTTCCTCCCATGTACCTCTGAAATCTAAGACACACAACCTTAATAAGTCCTCTAGAATATGATTCACCCTCTCTGAGGATGATATGCGGTGCTCAAACATAACTGAGTCCCGTGCAAACGAACTATTTCTCGAATGTATACGGAGGCTAACCATGGAGTTGTCCTCTTACTATTTACGGGAATGAAATGGGCGCTGTTAGTAAATCTTCCTACCACGACCCAAATCCCCGTATTACCCTTCCTCGATCTTGGTAATCCGTCAACAAAGTCCATCGAAACACTTTCCCACTTCCATTGTGGGACCTCCAATGGGTGAAACAATCCACCGGGCTTCTTTTTCTCTGCTTTTACTTGTTGGCACACCAAGCATCTAGCAACAAACTCTGCCATGTCCTTCTTCATACCGGCCCAAAAGTAAACTCGTCTCATGTCCATGTACATCTTGTCCTCGCCGGGGTGGATGGTCATCTTCGAACGATGTGCATCATCAAGAATGGTCTTCCTCAAGTTCTCGTCCTGTGGTACACAATGTCTACCGTCCCTACGTAACCAACCCTTATCATCTAGGCTATACCTACGGAGATGGCTCGATGACTCCCCTCTTTTTAGCTTTTCCACTAACTCAACCAACTGTGGGTCGTCTCGCTGTGCCTCGCCAATCCGTCCCAAAAGCGTAGGTCTAACCTCTAAGGATGCTAGCAAACCGGGTGCAAAGTCAATGGAAGGTTTAAAGTCAAACGTAGAGATGAACTCTAAGCTTCGCCGCTCAACAAACAACGGACTCAAGGACAATCTTTTTCTACTTAAGGCGTCTGCCACCACGTTACCCTTGCCAGGGGTATATGCTATCTCGAAGTCGTAGGATAATAAGAATTCCATCCACCTTTGTTGCCTTAAGTTCAAGTCCTTTTGAAAGAATAAGTATTTTAGCGATTTGTGGTCAGTGAATAATTCGAATTTTTCGCCAAGAAGATAATGACGCTAAGACTTAAACGCGAAGGCAATAGCGACCAACTCTAGGTCATGTGTAGGGTAATTTCTCTCATGTACTCTCAATTGCCTTCCATTATAGGCTATTACCCTTCCCTCTTGCATTAAAACTGTGCCTAGTCCTGTCCCACAAGCATCGGTATAAACGGTAAATGGCTTACTCCCATCTGGCAACACTAAGACTGGGGTTGTGGTCAAAGCTCTCATTAAACGTTGGAACGCATCATCACAATCTACGTCCCACATGAAAACTAAGTTCTTCTTCGTCAAGCATGTTAATAGGGCTTATATTTTTGCGAAGTCCTTAATGAACTTCCTATAGTAGCCAGCCAACCCTAAGAAACTCCTCACCTCGGTAGCATTTTTAGGAACCTTCCAATCTTGGATGGCCACTGTCTTCGCAGGATCCACATCTATATCTTCTTTGGAAACCACGTGCCCTAATAATCGCACTTCCTTCCTCCAAAAGTGACATTTAGAAAATTTAGCTTTAAGGCTATGCGCAAAAAGAGTCTCCAACACTTCCCTAAGATGTAGGGCATGCTCTTCCTCGCTTTTAGAAAAGATCAAGATGTCGTCCACAAAGACTACCACGAATCTATTAAGGTACTCCCTAAACACCCTACTCATCAAGTCAACAAAGTATGCGGGGGCGTTTGTCAAACCGAAGGGCATCACAAGCCACTCGAAGAAACCGTCTGGAGTCCTAAAGGCAATCTTGTCTATGTTATCCTCAGCCACTCTCAACTGATGGAAATCAGTGGCTAAGTCCAACTGCGAAAACACTGAGGCGCCGACTAACTGATCGAAGAGATCGTCAATCCTCGGCAGTGGGTGTCCATTCTTCTTAGTAAGCTTATTAAGTTCTCTATAGTCCACACAAAGTCTAAGGGACCCATCTTCCTTCGTGGCAAACACTACTGGAGCACCCCACTCCGATATACTACGTCTGATGAACCCCTTCTCAAGCAATTCCTTCACTTGTTTACTAAGCTCTCTTCTCTCTTTTGGAGCCATGTGGCGCACTGGTACTGCAACTGGCTTTGCATTATCTACTAGATATATTCGAAAGTCTATTTCACGTTTTGGGGGTAAACCCCTCACCTCATCGAAGACATCAACATATTCACGGACTATGGGAACAGAATGTAAATCATCATCGGATGCGTCAAGGGATTCTAGGTAGCTAAGCATTACTAGACCGCTAGGGTCACAAGAAATATCAGGGGTCTTTCCAAAACGAGTCAACAATCTAACTACCCTTCTTTCACAATCTAGGATAGCCCCATATCTTGTTAGCCAATCCATACCTAGAATTAAACCGTAGCCCATGAAGCCAAGAACAAAAGCGTTGCACTCAAACTCAACGCCCAAGATAAACACTCTCAAATCCCGACAAATCATAGAAAGATGAGCCGAACCACCGATAGGATTTGAGACTACTAAGGGATCAATAGCTAGACTAGCATAAAGGTGCAGTGTTTCAACTAATGATGTAGAAATAAACGAATGTGATGTGCCAGAATCGAATAAAGTACGGACAGGATGATCAAACAGAAAAACTAAACTTTCAATGGAAATTGCTCTACCTCGTTCTTGCAGCGGTGGGACCACGAGAGCCTGAACTTGTCCCCTTGCCTGCCCTGGTGCCATAAGAGCATGCACCTGTCCTCCCGAGGTAGACCCTGCCCTCTGCCCTTTCTTTGGGCAGTCCTTAATAAGATGTCCTGCCTCGCCACAGTTGAAACAACCAGTCTTCTTTTTCTTCCTACAATCTTTGCTTAGATGGCCGGGTGTCCCACAATTAAAGCATCTTTTCTTTCCCTTAGCATTGTTGCCTTTGCCAACTTTCTTATTCTGTTGTTGCTGTTGCGACTTCTTTTGATCCCCTTTCTTCTCGGGTGCCTTATTAGCATTGGTGCCCTTCTCCTCTTCATGCATGAGCGCCATGTCAACTAGTCTCTCGAAGGTTGCCCCCATGGGAATGTGGGTCATAGCTAACCCATGAAGCAGCTCGTTTAAACCCTTAACAAATCTTAGAGCCTTCTTGTCTGGAGTATTCGCCAAGACCAAGCCAAATCTCGCCAACTGGTTGAACTTGTTGACGTATTCTTTCACCGATAGATTCCCATGCTTCACCGCCAAAAAGCTTTCCATGTATAGATTCTCTTCAGCCCGCGAGAGAAACTTCGCCTCAAACCTCTGCCTAAAATCTAGCCGTGTATCGACTGGACGTCCCCCATTAGTGACCTCCCACCAAAACGAGGCCTCATCCTTCATTAGCCAGGCAGCCAACTGGACCTTTCTTCCATCATCCACTTCAAAGATTCCAAATAATTCTTCCACTTCCTTTAGCCAGTTTCGAGCTTCAACAAATGTCTCCATCCCGTGAAAAGTTTTTCCACCCATTGCCCAAAAGTCCTTACATATCTTAGCAAAAGTATCAACGCGAGGAGGAGGGGGAGGAGGAGGAGGAGGAGGAGCATTTGCTGGACCTGCGGTGGCGGCCCTAGCCTCGAGATATTGATGAAACCAACCGGGTATATGAACACCCTCTAGTATCTCAGATGCTTCAGACATGGTGAAACGAAAAAGTAAAGATTCAATATAAAAGAACCGAGGAAAAGATATATGGCTCTTGGGGTTATGCTTTCTAAAATAAGGTTTTCTCTAGAAAATACTTTCCTTAAAACATACTTTTGAAGGTACTTCTTTATAATGATGGTTTTGAAAAACAAATTTTTCAAAATTCATATATGTTCTAGTAAACTTCAGCTCTAATACCACGTGTAACACCCCACGTCCATTAATGTCACTCACAAAGGGAATGCATTAACTTCTATGGAGCGTTATAAGTAAGTATAAAACAGAAACTTAACAACAAGACAGATATAAATAGTACTCAAGGATTTAAAACTTTATTTCATTGCAGCGGAAAACACATATGTTTGCTTACACCATCAAAAACCAGAGTCAAAGTACATAATATCCATCTTGACTACCAAAAGTACATAAATTGAATAACATAATCCCCAATACAAAATAGCCATAAATAAAAGAGAAGCTGAACTTTACTTCAACGATCCAAGCAATCTCCTAAAAGCAGAGAAACAGCAGTCCAAAATCAAGCTCCACTGGTGCTAGTTCCAACCTGAGCACCTTGGGGGGGGGGGGGGAGGAAGAAAAGAGGAGGAAACAAAGGGGGTCAGACATAAAGTCTGGTGAATGCGATAATTTTAACAATATAATTAACAAAGTAACTAGGCTAAGGCATAAGTTGGAAAATAAGGAAATGACCATGAACCATTGGATATGGCAGAGTAAACAAGGAAACAAGATGAACGACGATATCGTTAAAGCGCCCCTAAACCACTATAAGATAATTACTAAACTACACCAACACTATGAGATAATTGCTATACTTCACCACCACTAGTCACCCTAAGGTTGATCCCGCCTACAGAGTTAATAATGATATTGGTAGTTTCGTGCACCCTAGCTGCCTTCATAGGTGCCGCCTGCCCCAATCTCCACGAGGTGTACCCACTACCCCCAAGCGATCGGCTCCCTAGTGGGGTGTATCACTCCCCAAAGTGGCAACCCGATACCACCAACAATGCACGACTTATACCTACATGATGCAACAATGTCTTACCTACTAGCCGGGGTCCACACATGCATATGAACCCTTTAGACTTGCGTTGCCACCGCTAACCCGGTTTGGGCTCTTACAGTCAAGCCCAGTATGCGTGTCCCATCCTCGATTTGGGTCGAGCCCACAAAGATACGTATGGTTTACTGGTTGAAATGGGCCCCCATTACTTGACACAAGCTGTCCACCTAAGCTTGGTCCCCTCTAGTACATCCCACTTAACCCACTTCTTACTCATGTTTCAATTTTGGTTAAGTGTTTCTAATCGTATTTCCAAATGCCACCCAAGGCACCAACTAGATTCCACAGCCACCTAAGGCACCCACTTAATCCCCTCATGTCTCGCTACATGTTTATCTGGTTAAGTGTTTCTTAATTCATTAAGACCGTAACTCATAAAGACCTCTCACATTAGACTGGCATTTGTGGCAGATGGATTTGCCGGGCGGGTCCGGCAGTCTTACACCACAATAGAGCCTAACCTCGTGTCTTTACAATTGTTACGTATTTAGTTTATGCTTAAGACCTCTCACATTAGACTGGCATTTGTGGCAGCTGGATTTGCTGGGCGGGTCCGTGCAGTCTTACACCACAAAAGAGCCTAACCTCGTGTCTTAGACAATTAATTACTCCTAATTAATCATTCCCCAATTTGAATTACTTTCCCTATTCAAATTATCAATCAATTCCAAATTTAACGATGTCCATAATTGACTCAATTATATCCATCCATTTATGGTATGTAAAATCATACCAATTTTCATCACAAATTTATTTTATGCCTTTTAAGGCATTTATGCCAAATTAAATCTTTTTAATATTATCCCCTTTACCCCCACGTTGTACGTTTGTTCGTTTAACGTAAAATATACGTTAGACTCGAATAGTCTAACTCATGGAATAAAGAGAAAACATCACGATATACACATAATTAAAACATAGATCTAAACATAGGGGTGAACTTGCATGTGTGAATGATGTTCTACACCTAAAACTTGCATAGGCCAAAGTTACAACATGCATATACAACATATGTCATAGATCCAAAAGGTGTGAACTTGTTGAGATAATGGTCACAAACTTGCATAAATCAGGTATGTCATAGATCTGCATCTAAAGGTGTAAACTTGCATAGGAAATAACCCTAAACTTGCATAACATGATTCATATCCCAAACTCATATATTTATATAAACTTGCATATCTGATTTATGCATCATAACAATGGTGTAAACTTGCATCTAACATGTAAATTATCATGTAGAATTTATCATACAACTCACACATGTCATAGCCTAACTTTATATCTAAAATTGATGTCACCAAACATGTAAGGTTATACTAATTTGCCTATGATTCTTGTCTAAATCAATATCTAAACTTGCATACATACTTGTGATCTATCATATGAATCAACATAACCAAACTAGCATATGAACAACATGATGATTCAACCAGACATAAGCCAATCATAGAATTACAACATGGTTGATAGCATCATAACTTTACATCGTAAATGATAGCATCATAACATAACATCATAGAAATTACAACACAATTCTACAACATAATTACAACATGCAGTCAATAATTCACATCATATCCAAATTATCCGCATCATAACTCAATCCAATTAATTTACTAAATATTTTATTAAAACTATCGAACTCACAACTCAAAGGCGGTCTTGAGTTCTGAATTCTGATTTCTGAAGTTGAATTATCTTTCCTTTGAAGAAATTCACTGTTAGGGTTGAATATAACTGATTTGATTCGTTGTTCTTCCTCTCTAATTGGTGGCGGCTACTCTAATGTTCTTGATGACAGCATGACGACCATAGTTTTAGTTTTAATTCCGATTTAGGGTTTGAGTCTATGGGTCTTTTTATAGAGTTTTGAATTAATTTAAGCCGTCGGATGATCTTAGGGTTAATCAAAACCATTCGTCGGGATAGGGTGACACCTCATCCCTAATGACTCAGCAAGGAGTCAGAAAGGACTCAGCAACATGGGTCTGACTGAACCAGAAAGCTGTGCAGGCCTGCTGCCTCGGCCTGGGCGCACTTGGCAGGTGCGCTAGTGCAACATTTTTTTTTCTTGTTTTGCCACCAATCTTCGTTCATCCATAACTCCTTCATCCGGTACCCGTTTCCCGCAAACTCGGACTCTACCCAACCAGAATTCCGAGACGAACACGATGGTGCAACCCCATTCCCTTAGTTCTCACATCTGAGATTAATTGTACTTTAATTTAGTTAATTTGATTATTCAAAAATCCGGGGTGTTACAATAATCCTTATTCCGCTTAGCGAAATCGGCCCTAAGCGCCTGCACTATTGGACCACTACCATTTCCATTATTGGGAGCTGCCCTCTGCGCGTCCCTCAGCATCTCTCTCATGAGGTCAGTAAACATCGTCCTCATGTCAGCAGCATTCCCATTATTGGCTCCTCTACTGGAACCTCTTGCGTATCAGGTCATCGTTCAATCTGTAAAGAGAAAACGATTAACCATCTCCATAGTGGTGCTAGTGCAGTGCGACTTCATCCTTAGAAATACTAATAGTATATATATAGCTTTTAAAAACCAAAATAATCACAAATACGCGCTCTCATATACGTATACTATCTCTCCCTGATGACTTCCCTAGGTTAACTATGCAACCTAGAGCTCTGATACCAAGTGTGACGGCCCGCCCCGCACCATCCGGGATTTCCTCCGAAAGTGCGCTGTACACATGCCCAACTAGCACAGAACGGTCGCCAAAGAAAGGAAAGAAGAGAATGAACTAATCAAAAAAACCTGTAGAATGTCTCACAGCACAGGGAAAAAATATAATAATAAAGTACTTGACATAAAATAGGCAAGACAGTGCATAAGCTGATAACAAAAACCAACATCAACATCAGAGCAGCGGAAATCCAAATACAGCTTATTACAACTTTCCAAATTACTGTCTCTAAACAAAAGAAAGAAAGATACACTACTAATGCCCAAAGTAGTGACCATAGTAACATAGGGAGAATATCTATATATGTATCATACAAGGAAGCCTCATACTCGTCTCTAGTACAGCTACTCGCGCATCACCAGCTAACCTGTCTCTAGTCTGCTCGTGAGAGCACCCAGAGTAATAAGAAGAGACATAAAACTCTAGGTCAAACAAAAAGTCTGGTATGAGCGATAAGCGGCTAAACATAACAATAACAGGTGTACTAAACCATTCCTGAACCTGGACCTGCAACCAAAGAGTTAGCACTACATACCGTACAATACTCTAAGGTGCCACTAACATAGGTGTAAAGAAATACGGGGTGTGGGTGCGCATGTCATGGTGATGGCAAACAATCAAGTATAGCAACCATCCTCACTTCTCTCGCTCAGTGCATAAAGCATACGATATCCACTACCTTGGTCACCTTATCCTTTGGGCCATGACAGAATCCAATCCCGTATAACTATCACTACAGACCCACTATCCGTCTCTCAATGGTGGACCAAAGTTATGAATACCGACAACTCCTTTTGCACACATCCCGCAGCAAAGCCCAACTCATGAAGTGGACTCGTTGGTTCCCTTTTGTATCCCGAGTTCTACTTCCTATTTGGACTTCCTTTGCATCTCGGGTTTTGGTCGAATTGGAGCTGGTCTTCAAAATAGTCATCACAATGAGGTAAAATTATACGTCTGGTTCGGTTCGGTAGTCCCGACCCGACTCGGTTTGGTTATCCTGGCCCATGCCTTGATCAGTGCTCCACTCCTCCTCGGTTCGGTCCTCCAACTCTGGTTCGGTTCGGTGGTTGCTCCCTCCTAGATGTCCCGATCCGATCCCTCTTCCCTTCATAAGCCCGATCCGGTCCCCCTTCGGTTTCTCTGATCCGATCCCCTCTTGGTCTCCCCGATCCGATCCCCTACCCAACTCCAACTCTAAGAAAATGGCGTTCCTTCTCGCCAAGGCTCCTTTAGTGCAAAGTTCCGATCCGGTTTGGCTTCTCTGCCCAGTCCACCATCCGATCCGATCCTCCTATCCCGATCCGATCCGAAACTTTACACATTTTACTGCAACATTTCCAGCGGCTGTTTTACGCCATATGACGGCGTTTTCGACCAATCTAAAACTTCTAAGCAATCACAAAGCATACCATACAGTCATAGCAACGTGTATAATCATTCGAAAACACCAAAACAATAATTTGGTAGGTTAAAACGGATCAAACATAGCCAAAATCCCATATTTTCCCTTAAACATGTTTAAGCAAATCTAATAATATGATTAGCGAAACTTAACCAAATTAACCCAAACTTCTAAAAGAGGTATAAGACATCATTTTAGAATTTATAAGTATTTTTCCAGATTTTTAACGTATATAAATTCGCTAATTATCACTAATTACCCCCAATCAGCCGTAATTAGTAAGGAACCTTGCAAATCACTCTCCTTGGCCACAAATGAACTTTAGATCTGAAATAATCTACTGTTATGGCGCTGTTTCCAATGCAACACAGCATCTCTAACCTTGCTTTGGCGCTATTCCTCCTTAATATTATGTAGATTAAGTCAAAACTTGATTAAGAAGAGATTAGAGGTGTTTTTAGATGTTGGAGGCCATTTTTAGGTTGAAGAGAGGGTTTGTGGCGGCTGGAAAATGAGTGAAAAACCGAAATCCTAACCCTAGCAGCCCTTAAATACCTCTAATCTCAAAATCCCCCATTGGACCTAGCTGTTAATCACCCGGTTAAGCCGAATTAAGTTGTTTTTCACCATCTGAAACTTGTTTCAGCCATATCTCCCAAACGGTGAGTCCGTTTGGCTTATGTGACCACTCTATGGAATTGTAAACCATCATTCGGAGCCAATTGAAGTGGTTTTAGGTCAAAATTCCTTTCAATCAAAAGTTATGGCCAAAACAGTATTGGCTAGGGGCAAAACGGTCATTTAAAACTCGGCAAAAATCATGAACATGGGAAATGACCCAATAGTCGTCTCCCAAAGTTACATGACCATACGACTTCGTATGTGAAAGAAATAAATATCCTGCGATGCGTAGAATGCGGGTTGTTTCAAATAGATATAGTTCGAAGAAGTGCATATGATAAGAGGTGCAACCTCACTTAATCATGGTATAGCACCTGTTTTAGTCATTTTAATTATGATCTGAAGGTCAAGGCTCTCTATCATCGTTCTCTTCCTTCAATCCAACAATCGTCATCAAACCATCTTACTTCATTATGGGTTCTCCACCACGTATATAGTTGTTAAAGTGGTGTCGGTATTGACAGAGAGTATGTTAATACCGGTTCTGGTCTCTTTAACAACCAAACGCTTATCACACTGTGTTCATTTATATTTGAAATCATATTTTAAAATATCATCAATAAATAAAATCTACATATTGGATTTATAGTTGAACAACTAAGTTCAAATATTCAAACTTCATAAACTGTATTTCAATTGACTCATTATTTGATTCCATTCAAGGTTTCAGATTTCATTTGATTTACAAATAATTCGTTAACAAGATTTACATTTGATTTCAAATTTCTATCACAATTATCATTATTTAAAAATCTTCACACTAAACATTTCGGATCGAATAGTTTAGAACAAAAATAGACAATCATTTTAAATAAATAGCATAATATGAAAATAGATTAGTTTAAAATAAATAAAATTGTATAAAACAATTTGGTTAATATTATTACAATTATATATATAGTAGTTAAATATTTAAACAAAATAATTGAACTATAAAATAAGTATAAGATGTTTAATAGTTAAGTTAGATATAAATAGTTATAAAATAACAATGATCTAAATTAGCTTTATAAAATATAATACTAGTTTAAAACAATCTAGTTTTAAATAATAATCCAATCCTAACCATACATCTATATGTTTAGTGTCAACTTACAATCAATTATCCAAACATCACTTTAAATTTATTCCAACTTAACAATATATCCTAATTCCATTACATTTCAGACATTATCCAAGTTGGATTTAGAATTTATTACTTCAATAAAATTCTTAAAATTCCAAATTTATTTTACATCACATTTTTTACAATTCACGAAAATTTTCATATAAAACTCGTTTCATCGTTTCTTAATCCCATTTTAATCAATCTAGCTCCACTTTGAAATTTTGATTTCAAATAAGTCATTAAAACATTAAGTTACAATTAATTCCAAATCTCTCTTTAAGCCTTTCTTAATTTATAGTATGAAGAAAAATCTATATTTATTTTATAAACTATACTTTTATATTAAATTTTAAAATTTAAGTAACAACACATTATAATAAAATATTAATTAAACTACTTAAAATAATTTAAATTATTTATATTTCAAAAAATTATAATAAAAATATATTTATAATTGCTTTATTAAATAAAATATATTTAAAATTAGTAAAATATTTTCAAAATAAACCAATGGTGTTCATATATAGTTTTCTTCCATGGCCACGTCATACAGATATATATATCATTTCAATTTGTAATTTAAAATTCAAATCCTAGGTATATATCATTTCAACCTGTATCCTAAATCAATTCAATTCATTTTCTAAATTTATATAGTGAATCAGGCATGTATCATTTCAACCCATATGGAAATTGCAATATGTGAACAAATAAATAAACTCAACAAGTTAAACATATACATGAAATAATACATGTCACATGTGCATATTCATATCATATATAAATCAGTCGTGTCATAAATGTGTATCATCTTTGTACAACACATAATAAAATTTTCTAAAATAATTTTATGCATTTCATAGCATTTCAAATGCGTTGAATTTACTTTTATAAAATTGTAAGTCAAGTGTGAGATAAACTCACCTTTCGTGGCACTGAATGGAGACGACAAACGAATGGACATAGAATGGAACGACGACATCCAAGCATAACTCAGAATTGATTCAAGCTCAATAACCACTCATAATAATTTATTTTTAAGAGGGCGGAAACTTCTTAGCAGAATAACATGACAAATGTAATTTATGAAACAACTTTTGCAACTTTTATATATAGAGAGAAACAACTCTCAACACAAATCAACACACACAACAAACTATATATATATATTATACATATAACACACTAAATAAAACACAACACTAACCTAACACAACAATAACATATATTTCTCTTTTAAAAACAACTAAACACAACACATGCACTCAAATCCAAATACTCACCACCTAGATAAAATAAAATCGCTAACAAACTTACACAACACATATAATTTGCACGCACCAAGCAACACACAACAAACCTTTATGCCTTTTTTTATATATTCGAAAGCAAACACATAAAAAAGATAGTAAGAAAACCCCAAGCCTTAAGCCTGATATTGCCTCGAGCAGTATAAGCACAATCAACATGGCAAGGCGGAGCATTGGTGGCTTTCTGGGAATCATAGGGCGGTAGAGCTCGCTGCTCTCTGGTGGCCGTGGGTTTGCGTGTTAGTTGCTAATGGGCCGTGGATTTTTGGGAGGGTATGGGTTCAAATTTAGTTTCGGGGCTGAGCAAGGTTGGAGCGGTTGCGACGGGTTGATAAGTTGACGCCGGAATCAGCGGCGGAGGGCTCGGTGGCAGTCATGGTGAGAATGCGACAGCAGGTTAATGGAAATGGAAGCGAATTCGGGTAGTAATGGAAAGGGCGATGGCTGCTTCATTTTTTTCACGAAGCATACAATAGAAAGAAAAATAAATAAAGTAATAGCTAGGGAAAAACAAGAACTAATGGTTTTGGCAACAAGTTTTAGGGAGAACGAAGAGTTAGGAAAAAAAATAAAAGAACGGGTTTTGAAAAGCAACGAAGGCTTTGAAAGGACGGAGTCAGCAAAGCAAGGAATTGAAAACTTACCAATGAACGATGGATTTGGGAAAGAGAATATCGATGAGTAAGGATCTGTTTGAAATATAAATCTGGATATTTTGGAATTTCAGTTGGTAAAGTTTAAACTTATTTTTAGAGCAAACAAAATAAATAAAAAAATTAGATTTGAAATTTGGAAATAGAACGATCAAAATAGCGATTGGATTTTGTAATTTGAAAATTGGATTAGAACTAAAAGTCAAGATTTAAGATTTAGATCTTTGCCATGATTTTGCTTGCTGAGATATTTCAGAGAGGAAGAAGACAGAGAGATCTGGGATATGAGAAGGAATGAGGAAGTAAGAGGAAGACTACGTGATTTATTCACGTAAGCTCATCCCTTTACGTACTAAACATAAAAAACCAACTTAACCAATAATATTCAACCAAGCCCAATTAGCACAACCGAAATCATATCGACTAATATGCTACATACCTGTAATAACCCGAAAATCTGAGCCAATTTAAAATTTTTATTTTGGCAATTTTAGTAAATTTTGAATATTTAAAATGATTTATTTTAAATAACAACGAAGAGAAATTTATTTTGAATAGAATTCGAACGTATTTATATAGATCGCCATTAGAATATAATTATTTATTTTTAATTATAAAAGGAATTGATAATGGCGCGGTAGTTCGAAAATTCGATTTCAAAGTTCAAATGAATGTACAGGATTCAAAATAAAACGGATTTTAGCGAAACCAAAAATATTAGAATCTAATGGAGAATATCTTCCCAACGAATCTGAAAAATTGAAATTTCATAGCGGGAATCAAAAGTTACGTCCAGTTGAAAATTCAGAATTGTCGCTATGGAATTCTGGCCCTTAAAAATGGAAATTTTGCAGACCACCTTAGTTTTCGACGAAACCACTTTTGTTGGATACATGATGTCAAGTTAATGCTAGGTTTCAAATTTCGTAATTTTCTGATTCAATATATGAGCGTGGCAAAGGAAAACGCGTTTGCCAGTTTCCTTTGATTTTAATCGACTGGAAAATGGCCATTTTTCAAATGGTCTCAGAATTAGATGAAATTTGTTTTGTTAGGATCGTATCGTCAATACGAAGCAAGAAAATATTTTTCTGGAATTTATAGAGTCAGTATGTGGCCCCGGTAAATTGAAATGTACGTTTAAAATTGAGTATATAGATTTAAATTTAATTTAAACGAAAACTGATCGAAACGACCGAATCAGCTTACGATACATACCCCATTGTGTTCGGAATGAGGGTAATTAGCTAGGGGCGACAGTCGGTGGACTTGATTTTGAGAGTAAATGGAAGGTTAACTTTATGGAGAATAAAATAATTAAATAATTAAATTAATATATATAATCCCTCACCCTCTACACACTCTCTCTCTCTCCCGTTTTAGATCAGAAGAAAAAAAAACCGATGTCGCGCCCTCTTCTAGGCGATTGCCGCGCCCACCGCCGCTGAACCCCTCCCCCCTTCGATCTTCCGTTGTTGGCCCCCCACCCCCGATCTTCTGCCGCTGACCTCCTCGTTCCTCCCTCCTCTCCCCATACGACGCGCGCTTCCCCCTACAACCAACAAACAGCCATCGCACCCCCTCCCTCTTGCACCACCGCACCACCACCTGAAGGCCCCACGCCGCCCATAAAACCACCCAACAACGAAGACAGCGTCGCCGGCCAAGGAAGCCACCACCACCGGTCAGCGTGCACCTTTCCCCTCCCCTCCTTCAATTAAAAATGTGAGCTTTTACTTTTACTATGTTATTTACATACTTCGATGTAAAGTCTAGGTCTTTAAATTAGTAAAGTTGTGATGTTTAAAAATTTAAAGGTATAAGAAGAAAAATGTAATTTTTATATGAAGCGATATAAAAATATAGTCTTTGTAATGTATGAAGCGGAATAAAAATATGATTTTTATATTATAGAAAGAATAAAAATATGATTTTTGTATTATAAAAGAATAAAAATATGATTTTTTATATTATAGAAAGAATAAAAATATGATTTTTATATTATAGAAAGAATAAAAATATGATTTTTATATTATAGAACGAATAAAAATATAATCTTTATTGCAAGAAGGGCGATATAAAAATTTAATTTTTATATAGAGAATAGCATGATAAAAATGTGATCTTTATTATATGAACACCGTTATAAAGATAGAATTTTTATCTATATAGTAGCGGTATAAAGATAGAATTTTTATCTATATAGTAGTGGTATAAAGATAGAATTTTTATCTATATAGTAGCGGTATAAAAATAGAATTTTTATCTATATAATAACGGTGTAAAAATGTGATTTTTATCCATATAGAGCGAATTAAAAATGTGATTTTTATATATATAGCAATAATATAAAAATGTGATTTTCATATATGTAGTGTCTATGGGCAACGAAAGTGACAAAAGGCGAGAATGGCGAAGATTTCTACATATGAAGAGTCGTGGCGTTTGGTTTAGCTAGTCGGTGAGAACTCCTCACTTTTATTTATTTTCTAGTTGAAATATATACTAGGATGCAGACGGTGTTTAGTAGCACCCGACACCCATCGTCTACAGACCATGGATGACTTGTTTGTTTGATTGATGTGTTGTGATAGTTGATTGTGTGATATGGAATGGAATAAAATATTTTATAGTGGAAAATATTTTATAGTTAAAAATATGATTTTTAACGTGTATATAAAATAAATATTAATAAACAAATCGGACGATTTGTTTATATACACTGATTTGACTGATATTGATTGGGATGATAAATTTACACATCGCCCAACTACACAAATAAAATCTGTTTTGTTGATTTGAAACCCCATACGGGTATTTGACGTACACTAATCCCGATTGTTTAGTTGTATGTCAATCGATGGGTTGACAGACTGTGTAAGCGTTAATTATTTATATTCAATGCTTATGCAGTTGTGTGGTGCACTCTGGATGATGGTTGATTATTTATCGTTGCTATTATATACATGTGTTGTAGAAAATCCATATAATTAACATAATATGGTAATTGATTGGGCCTCATTCCAATTTAGAAAATAAATTCGTTTGTTGAATAGAAAATAAATTCATGTGTTGAATTGAAAATAAATTCATGTGTTGAATAAAATAAATATTCATGTGTTGAATAAAAGCCATGTTGGTTAGATATGCGCCATTTTGACGTGAACGATATTTATATCGATGTTATTCATTTTTATAATGAATATAGAAAACGATGTGATTTCAAAATATAACGTTTTTGAAAATATTATCATTTGTATATCGATGATATGGAATATTCAATTTTGATTAGAAATTGAATATGAAGTTGAAATTGTTTTGAAAACGAAATTAAAACGATTTATAAAATACGTTTTCAAAGGAAATCGATGAAGTATATATTGTATATATTATATATATATTATATAATGGCCTTAATAGAACACGCCGCGCCGCGGCAGTTCGCGAATTTTGACCATTGACTTCGAATGGATATTGCGGGAGATCTGACCGTCGGATTCTCCTAAAACCGGAACCGTTGGGTTTGTATCGAAAAGGGCTTTCTAATGAATATTAGAGATTTGAAATCTAACAGTTGGATTTGGAATTATGTTCAAATCAAATTCGGAAAAGGTCGCTGTAAGTGCAGCTCGATGGCCGTTGATGGAAATTGACTGTACGGTCCTTGATAAAATTATTAAAAATAGTAATAATTTGTGTAAAATCATAAGAAATGATTTGGGACGAATTGGAACGAAAAACTCCATATTTGTAAAGATAAAAGTAGATTTTTATCGGAATGAACTAGTTTTGAACTAGAATAATAATTTACTTATTTTTAAAATAAATAAATTGGATTTGAAATGTTTTTGAAAATAACCAGAATTTCCAATAATTGAATTGGAATGGATTTGAATCGAAATTGTCTTTGGAATATTTCGATGTTGGATTTCGTGATGATACAGATATTGTTATGGGAATTTGAAAGATATACTGATATTGTTATTTCCAATACGATATTTGTTGGTCGTAGAATTTGATATTGAATATAAGCCGATATATTTTCTATTCACAGCCTTGTATTTAGTATCAAATGTGATTTGGGTTTGTTGTGAATGGTGTCTTCGTTAACATAGTTCTTAAACCCAATTGAGAAAAAGATTAAATCTTTTTATTTAGATTTAATGAAGTATACCAATTAAATGGTATTTAATTGAAATTGAATTGAAATTGATTTTTGGGTTTATCATGAATGATGTTTTAAATAACACTTGTTCTTTAACCCGATAATTAATGGAATGTGATTTTGGGTTTATCGTGAACCTTGTTTTAGATGACATTGGTCCTTTAACCCAGTTAAAGACAGGATATTGATTTTTAGGAAGATTAAAACTAAGTGGAGTTTTAATGAATCTTTAATTAGATTGAAATGATCGAGAATGGAGTATCACCAGTTTTGCTCCAGGCGATAGTTAAATCTTTAATTAGATTTGAACGTGAAATGGTAATTGAATTTACCGATAACAACGTGGTGTTAGATATAAAGTATTACCAGTTTTACTTCATGGGATGAGTAGGTTGGGATTGGGAAATAAAATAAATGATTACTTCGGTGTGGTTCGCTAATCCCGACTAATTTGAATTGATATTCAAAAGAAGATTAAAAAATAAATTTAAAGAATTTATCTCTGATAAAATTAATGGGAACCTTTCCCAATGTGTAAGAATATTTGAATAAAAGAATATTCTGAATTGGAATGAGGCGTATGTTGTGTTTGTGTAACACTTGTTTATTATATACGCGAGTTATTCAGAAAGACCGGGTTTATCCCATTCTGAATAACTGATTCGACGTGGTGTCGAGGATGAAGACGGTGGTTGGAGACCAGAGGTCTTCACATCGTTTGGGTGATTACTGATGATTTTGATTGGGTTTTACACCCAAGAGAAGGGAATTAGTTGGTGATCGTCCAGACGTACTTGGAGATCGATGGATATGCGAGGTACAAGGTGCCTCTGGTTTCGTTCAGACCCAGAACGAACTTGTAAATGGAATGTGTGTCTGACTATGGATTTTATTCTGTGTGATTGATTTCTATTAAATATATATCTGTTTGGTGGCGGGGAATTTATTCTCTTGCTTAACGCCCTTCTTTGAGACGTACGAGCTCAGGGGTTATATATTGATGGATATCAATCGCATGGTGTGAATTGCTTGTGTGGCATGCCTAAGTGGCAATTGATCAAGGCTTCTGTTGAAAAGAAAAGTCTTGTGGTTGATGATCAAAGCACCACCTGTGTGGCATAGCTTTGTGTAATGTGAATTCGCGATGTTGCGAGGCGCGTCAGATATATCGGTGACTGTGTGGAGCCGATGGAGTCAATTGGCTCATTTACGTCCCAAAGGGCGGGGAAACGCAATGTTCAGGCATTTTAATCCACATCGGTGGACTGGCCCTGACGATCAAAGGGTTCACCTGTGTCTGGGTCCTGAGATATGGGCTAGATTGTCTCGAATCGGTGAGGACTATCTTTTGCCTCGGTTCACAGATGGAAATCCAACTTCCAATACGTGACTGTGCGGTTTTAATTGTGGAACTAGTATGGCGACATGATATATGGTACCCATGCCGTCTATGATTGATATTTATGATTGAAATTGTTTTGACACTATACACTTATAATAGTATCAAATGATTTGTTTTTGACGTACCAAGCATGTTTGGCTATTGTAAGGGAAAACCCTATCCTCCGGCTTGTGTTGTATTCTGTGATGGGACCTGGGTCTTATAATAGCTTCATTTTTCCAAAAAGCATTGCGTTGTTTTGTTATATGCACTGGTATTCTTGGGAGGAAACCCGCTTCCTGTTGTACGGCGTGGTCCCTTGATATATCTGATTTAAAATAAAGATTAATAACTGTTTTAGTTCTCACACCAGTCCCACGACTGACCTGGAGTTTATTGTTTTAACCTAAACTCTGGGTGCCCTTATTTTGACATGGGCAACTAGTAGTTTTGGTTTTGCAGATTTATATTCACAGGAACCTGGTTTACAGCTCGAACGATATCCAGAAAGTTCTATATCCGTATATTTCCTTCAGTTGTGTATTGTATCATTTTTCCGCTTCGATGAATTTAAATGTAATTTAAATCTTTGAGATTTTCTGTGTAATATTTATTCATACTCTGTAATATTCTTGTATTCTGATGCAATTGTTGTAATAAACAATGAAAAGTTCTTCTGTCTGCGTTCTTTTGTGTGTTGTTCTCGAAGTATCCGGGCTTTCCTTACCGGGGAAGTTACGGGTTTTCACAATACCGGTCCATAAATCAAAGAAAAAAAGAGTTTGAAATGCACACAAATACGTTGTCAATAATGCATGTAGTATGAGCAAACAAAATCAGATTTCAACGAAACGAAAATTGTTGAACAAATGAAATTCATTATAGATTAACAATAAAAATACGGTATGCTTTCTTTAAAAATAAACAAAAAAGATATGGTGTGTGCGAACAGTATGTCCATCACAAGCGTAATTGTCAAGCTTCGAAGAAGATGTAAAAACATTAGATTCGTATTAAGGTTTATATATATATTTTCAGCGTTTATTCAATTAAATTTGGAAATGTAAGGACCTTGGTATATTATATATTGGAAATGTGATCATTGTTTTCTATTTGTAATTGATTTTTTTTATATTTTATCATCTTTAGTTGATTGTTTCAGGTTATATGTCGTTCTCTTTTTAGTACATAGTTGCAGGGTATCAATTCTGAACCTAATTTGGTATCATTTTTGTTATATTGTTTTGTTGTTGGATATAATAGGGTATCAGTATTGTATGCGCATTGGAATCAGTTTTTTTATGCTGTCGTATTGCTCGTTGTGGCAGTGTTTCATTTTTGTACCCTCGCCGGTATCAGTTTTTTATTGTTGTTGTATTTACATTAAGTATTGTTTTTATACCCATATTGGTATGATTTTTTTTCATGTTTTTGTATTGTCTATAGTAAGTGTGTATCATTTTTATACCCATATATGTATCAGCTTTGAATAAACTTCATGGTATGTTCAGTTACACATATCACTTCTCCTGGTATTAGGTATTAGTTTAATAATTATACATATATAACAAAAGCAATATCGCTTCTGTATGATAATAGGTACCAGTTTACTACTTACTTATGTATAACGACTATAACATGTTTTAAAACAAATAGCTTAATCACAATAGAAGTAAAAGAACAATAAGTAGATAGGTAATTTGTATTCAATATTGTATACTTACATGTACGTAGACATTAAGACATGGTTTTCTTTTAGAACACCACATAAAACTTCAAAATCGCATAAAACTATAATTCAACACCGTTAAAAACTTCAACACCTCATAAAATTGTAATTCAGTACCGCATAATACTTCAATTTCAATATTTATGACAGTTGAAAATTATACTTCAATACCACTAAAAACTCAAATTCATTTCTTTTTATGAAAATCAGACATTAAGTCAATCATGTCCCATCAATATCCCGTGTCGACTAA
The DNA here is from genome assembly GCA_030737875.1 of Allium sativum. Classification (NCBI taxonomy): domain Eukaryota; kingdom Viridiplantae; phylum Streptophyta; class Magnoliopsida; order Asparagales; family Amaryllidaceae; genus Allium; species Allium sativum. The sequence goes on along the minus strand of CM060913.1, from coordinate 703,214,288 downwards.
TATTTCATAGAGAATTTGTGCCTGTGTTTCTATCATGTTTTACGAATGAACCTTTAGTGAATTTTCTTATATTTTTAAGGACGTGATAAAAATCATCACATAAATTCCACATTCTGCCTTGCATATATGAAAAAAAATTGGTTGTAGTATGTGTGTAAGAAGGGATAATATTGTAATGAAAAATTATTAATTTTATGCAGTTGCTATCATTTTTATGTGTAATAATAATCGTGTTAATATCACATATTGTTTTTTGGGTATTAGTTATTTTCTTGTCGGTATCATTTTTTTGTTCATATAAATGGATAACTTGTACTTGTGCTAATTTTTTATGCATTCTTATGCCACCATTATCATCGATTACTTGTTATGCTAGCGGCATATACACCAAATGATAGTTAAAATATATAACTATTGCAAAAAAAATTTAATGGTTGCTATGATAACAATAAATCATAATAGGGCGTAACAAGTTTGTTTGCAGTTAACTTTAAACAATATAAACGTTTAACCATGCAAACTACAAGAAAATAAGCTAAAATATGACAGTGATACCCATTAGACAAAATTATACCCATTGATAAAAATGATACATTAGCATGTTATGGATGTCAGATTTTATTTCTACAGGTACTAGTTTTTATCTCTATGGGTTTCAATTTTAATTTCTATTAGTATTAGGTTTTTGTTGAGTATCAATGTTTGTGCATGCTGTATTTAAAAATAGATAATTACTTCTGATAAATTATAAGATAGAAAAATTGATAAAAAAGTTATGGTTAGTTGCTTGTTGTGCATACGGTAATTGATGTATTTTAGTTGTTTTGAGCTACACATCTTGAATATTATGCTTTTACCACAGCTGCTGTATTATGCCCTCGACTTCAGCTATCTGCAAAAATTATACAATAGTATTGATTTTGGTTTCTAATTTTATAACATAAATTTTAGTTTATGATTCTAGAAATTATTTCATACCGGTATCATAGCTGCTTGTAGACTTGGATTTCTTTTTCTCGTTCAGTTTTCTTAGGCGTAAAGAATCGAAATGTGACCGTTGCATTGTTGTGTATGTAAAAGTAACTAGCATCCAATGGCTTTCACATTGCAATGGGAAGTGTAACGACCCAGATTTTTAGTGGTTGAATAATTAGTTTATTTAATTATTTAAAATGGATTTGGAAATAAAAATGACTTGAATTGTAACAACCCGCCATTTTGACCGCCTCAAGTCGATGATTAAACCGACTCGAAACATTCAAAACAACGGATTGTTATTGGCTTACAGGGTTTAAATGGAATAATCACAGAATCGCAACGCACAATACATTCAGTGGAATAAAATTTTATTTAAATACCAGAGTTTACAATATTTGGTACAGTGGAAAAAAATATAAATTTATACAACATTTCTTTAAACAAATTTAAAGTTTTTGTCGAGCTCTATGCGCACGTGCGTCTTCCCGCGCCTCTCCTCTTTAAGAGATAAACCTTTGCATCTTTAACATTTGGGAATACTGCGATGTCTAGGGTTTAATATCAAAAAAAATAAAAATAAAGCTAATTTAATACGATCAAAATTTTAGAAGAAATGAGCATGGTAAATCCAATATAAAAGTTGACATGAAACAACAGGAGCACACGAGTGCTTGTTATCAAACATATATCACTGACACCGTGATAATACATTAATTGAACAAAAGATGTCATAGAGAAATGATGCCAGTTGGTTATGGAACATTAATTACAAACATTGACAAACATTGGAAACACAGAAATACTCAAATTGCGTTAGGCAATGTGTGAAAGAAACTCATTCATCTTTTTATATACATGAATTAATTGTCAGCAATGAAACTGGAAATATTCAAAAGTGAATGGAATACAACTATACGTTAAGTTTTCATTAAATCTTCTTTACTACTGACAATTTTTAAGCTATGAATACGTTACAAATTTCTAAAACTGAATGCAATACTTTTCTACATTAAGTTATCATTAATGACCTTAAGTTACCCCTTCGAATATACACTAAAGCATATTTAATCAATGCATTAATTTTTAAAAAAATATCAATTCACGAAAGCTACTTTAGTCATACACTCAAGGAAACAAATGCTTTCAAATAGTGTGGACTGGCTTTTAAAAGCATGAGAAAAAGAAACAGCAAAATTATTCATAATGCAATATTACTTGCATAAATTTATATAAAAAAAATAGTAACAGCCTTGAGCCAAGCAAGCCAAAAAAATAAATCAAACATACCATAAATTATATGTTTCCATAATTTGTTGAATAATACACAATCTAGTGTTCTCAGTTTAGTTGTACATTAAGAACATTACTCAATATAATAAGTTACTGAAGGCATGCATATTATAGATCTATATGTTGTATCGCATCTTACCCACAATGTACTGAGCTGAGGGAAGAAAAAACAAGAAAAACATGATATAAAGTGGAGGGGCTCAAACTCAAATAAATTCAACAGTTAAATAGAGAGCATGGTCCTATTGATGTGGGAACAAAGACAAGTATTGGACAAGTCGGAGTGTAACTAATACAATAATGACATGGCTCAAATTATTTATATTGGACTGAAGTAAAATGACAGTAGCTCATAGTAAAATATGCAACAAGAAGCGCAGGTTCAAAACATAGTTAGGAAAACAAGTTTCACATATATTGCAAAAAGTATATTAACAGTAAAAAGGATATCAGCAGTGGAAAAGTTAAAAGGGCAAGAAGCATAACCGTGTACCATATCAAGGATCGAACTCCAGAGAACCGATGTACATAGGGAAGCATGACCAAGATGACCAAAACCATGCGTGCAAAGTGGCAACATGCATAGGCGAGAAAAGACATTACAACAGAGTTAGTTTAGATTTACATGTTCATTAGCATATGCAAAGAAAAGTAGTACAAAATTTTCATAAATAAGCCACACTATTACAACTAACATTTGAAAGTAGTGAACTGGCATAATTTACCATCACAACCAACTAAACCAATATTAAATGTATTCTTAATAGACAGTAATCATTTGTATAGGTTCCATATAGGAACCTAGGTATGATTTTAAATATGGTAACAGTATAATGGAGAAAACTGTGCAGTTATTGATCGGTAATTGTTATTCGTACCACCAGGCAGTTCAAGGAATCTTGTAACATGTAAATGCTTTATCATACTTGATTCTAAAACATGTATAGAGCATGCATGTCAGAAGCTAAATGTATGATTTATTTGCCTGGTTATCTACTCTTTCCTCATTCGCTTACTCTACCTAGAAAATGGTATTCTCTAAAAGGCTTCCCTATCCCGAGCTAAATATTCTATTTATTTCATTGGCATGCATATTACATGATAGTTATTCATCCCAAATACCTGCATGGTGAAACCGTAATCTCAGGTTCAACTATTAAGAAATAGAATTTTCCAGGTTTATAACCAACGCAGTCTGCATGTTGCCATACATCACATGTATCATACTGTACCCAAAACCTTGTATACCTAGAACTCTTGGTAGTAGCTCCCCAAATAAACTGCACCCTTTCTTCTTTATGTCGTCTGATTCTACCTTATCAATTAGGTTTCACCTTCAAAAAGAGTATTATCCTCTAACAACTGAACATGATGAGCAAATGTGCATACTTGTAATTCAACTGTTTTGCCAAGGCCCATCTTATCAGCTAAGATTTTCCCTAGGAACATATGAAATTAAAAGGAAAATCGGCTGTTGAATTCAGTTCTTAATAGAAAAATCAAGGAATAGTTTGTGTCCTTCTCCAAAAAGGAAAAAAATTTAGTGATGTACCGCAAAGTAGTGGAAATGTTGGCAGAGATCCGAAGACATGGGAAGGAAAACAGTATCATTACTGTTTCCAGACAGCAGGGAAGCATAAAATCAACAAAATGGTGGAAACACAGGGGAAAGGACAACCAACTACCAAGACATATCATTATACTCCAGTGCATACAAAGCAGACATGCTTGGAATAAGTTAAATTGGAAGATTACTCACCTTCGGCGAAGAAAGAAAGGAGTGGCCGACGACTGAGGAACGACACATGAGATGATGATGCGATGGGGACAGCGGAGGCAGAGCTTTCATGTCACAGACAGCGACGACTGGGCTTCGAGAAAGGAGCAACAGCAGCTCCCGGCGAGTTCACGTGCTACCTTCGGTTCGAGGTTGTCTCTGCTGGCGGCAACCAAGGCAACGGTCCAAACTCTGGTGATGGGGTGACGGACAATGGAAGACGTAGAGGCTGAAGGCGATTTTGGTTAGTGATTTGGGGAGGAATGAGTGATTTAAATTTATGGGAAAACCTTATCGCTGAAAAAAAAGAGGAAGGGGAAAACTGTTTTCAAACAGAGAGGGGTGCGGTTCTTTTATAATTCGAATAGAAGGGTCGAGACACATTAAGAAAAATCCAGACACACACAGTAAGAGGACAACATGTAGTAGGCCAAAATAAGGTGGCAAGGACAAGTAGCAAGCCCACTTTAAAAAAATATTTTTCAATTGCAAATACCATTATGAATATTTTTAAAACCAAATTCGAGACCAAATAAATTCATTTAAGAATTCAGTTATAATTCTCTAATCGATCGAAATCTAAAATTTCCAATTAAGTACATTTGATTAAAATTCCCAAAATTAATTCAAAATTTTATAATCTCTCAACACTATAAATTAGTTTAAAATATTAATACCGTAAAAATCTAGCAAAACCAATTTAAATTCACACTTACAAAATAATTCGGAATAGAATTGAAAATAAACTAAATTTCAAAATCATATCAAATATCCTCTCCTTCTCTTTATTTTTAATTTAATTATGTAACATGAACAACTCAATGACATTTAAATGTAAGCAAAATATTCATGTTCTAAAAAAAATCATTTAAATCTCTAATTAATTTTTTCTATAATGACAATAATTAGTTGATTGATTCACAAAATTAGCAACCCAAAAAATCGAGTTGTTACATGAATACAACAATTTTGAATATTTAATTAGTATAAATAGGTGAAATAATAAATTTAATTCTCAAATAGTCGAAAATAAGTTGAATTTGCAATATTGTGTGAATTGGATAATTTAATAGATTTAATTGAGTTTAGATTCGAGTCATAATAATAAATTTATTTATTAAACTACGTTTGAACGTATAATATATAATTAAATTTAAAATGAGCTCGTAATATCGCTGTAGTTCGGTTTTTTACATTTTGAACTTCATTTGAGTATATGGATTCCAATATAAGTCGAAATTCTTTGAAACAAGAATCTTTCGGATTCATTGGATTGTAGTTTTTTTTAATGAAAGTGAAAAATCATGATTTCTTCTTATAGATTGTGAGTTACGTCCAAATCAAATTTTTAGGAAGTCGCTACAGAATCGTTTATAAACCATAACGATTTATTAAATAAATAAATAAGGGGATTTTAAATAAACCTGATATCGATTTAACTTGAAAATGGAAATATCGAGTCTAAAATCCAAAATAGGTTATTTTGAAGCTATATATATTCAGCTTAAATATGTATGATAATAATAATTTATTATCTATAGATTTGTTATTTTGGAATGGAATTATACTATATAGATTTAATATGGAACTTAAGAATATTCAATTTTCAAACAACTTCGGATTTCAATGAAACTAATTTTATTAAATCTGTAGTGATTAATTATTGTTAGATTTTTAGTTTCGTATCAATTGGATTTATTTTGTGATCGTGTGTAATTTAAACGTGTATCGATTCACGTTGTGAAATAAAAAGGAAGTTTTACTCGGAATCCGACAAAACCAGTTCCATCGTGTATGGAATATTAAGTTATAATAAGATTATAAGTTTCATCGCGATCAAAGCTCATATTTGGTAGTTTAAACATATTAATTCAGGCTTAGGTTTCGTAAATTAATAAAATAATATATATATATATATACCCTATAAATATACCATCTCCTTACCCTAAACCCATATCCCACATTCTCTGGTCAACAAGCAAACACGCCTCCACCATAAAATAAGAAATCGTGAGTTGATTAATTCATATAAATGCATACAAAAATATATACATTACAAATCATATATATGGATTCCTGGAGTGATGCTCTTCATTGCTATATAGGTTTTGAAGCATTCAAACAACCTTTTTTTCGTTGTCTCATAAACAATGTATGCTAGGGTACAAATTATTATGGGTTTGAAGCAATTGTTCGGATTTTGGGTGTGGAAAGTAGCATCGTTCCAGAAATTTTGGGGGGTTCGGTGATTTTTTAGTTCTTAGGTCATACTATAGCAGTGTGGAGTGGGTTGAAGTCGTGGTGACCTGGAAGCGATTGTGGCAGTTTCTGATGAATGGGATGGCATAGTTGGGTTTGTCGAAGGATTTAACACTTATAGCCGGAGTTTTGGAAGGATTGGTGAGAAAATAATTTGTGCTTTCTATAGACGTGCAGTAGGAAGGATAAAGACAAGTTCTAGGGGAGGAGTGCATGATTATCATGGTTATGATGGAGTGGAAGTGGTTTGAAAGAGAAAGAGAATGGTGAAGTTATCGTGTGATTTCATGGACAAACAAGGTGGGTATGCAAGGTGAATGGAGTCGGCAGTGTAGAGGTATTGTTACAGGAGGGAATTCTAATTAAATGAAGAGGAAGAAAGAATAGAGAGCCTAATACTTGGATTAAGGAAATATAATTATTTAAGATTTTCATGAAGCAAGATCCGATGGGAACTTATGAACGAAGGCTACATAATGAAATTGGTTCGGAGCGTGTTGGAGCTCGTGAGAATTTTTGGCAAGCTGAAACGCCTGATTCTTTTGATCGACGGTTTATCATTCTTCGACGATAAACGACCAAAGTGAGTAAACCCACTAACTCTGTCCGGTTTTTAATTTTATAAATGTATTTTAGAGTTGATAAATGAAGATTGAACGGTGTGTGATGGTTGTTTGGATGAATTTATATATTATTATCAGTTGTTTCTAATATATATATATAAGTTAAATTTAAGGTTTGTTTTTTGATATTCCTGCACATTTTAGCGAATGAGACCCTATGTAATAAACCGGATTTTCAGAACCAATTTGAAAATTTTATTTTAGCTACTTTAATGGATTTTGGATATTTAAAATGAATTATTTTAAATAATAACAACTAAAAATTTATTTAAATCGAAGTTAGAACATATAAATTTATTTATTTATTTACCGAGCCTGAAATAGCGCGGTAGTTTGAAATTCGATTTTAAATTTCAACTGAATCTAAGTGATTCAAAATAAATCGGATTTCAGTAAAACCAGAAATATTTGAATCTGTTTAATTATATCTTTTTAAAGAATGTGAAAAATTCATATTTCATAATATAGATTGAAAGTTATGTCCAGTTTAAAATTCAAAATAGTCGCTATGGAATTTATATATATTTTTAATATAATATATAGCCCTTAAAATAGCCATTTTGCAAATGACCTCCGCTTTCAACGAAATCAATTTTGTTGGATCCGAAATATCAAATTAATGCTAGAATCCAATTTTCATAATTTTTAGTATTAATATGTGAGCATGGTTAATTTAAACGTGTTTTATAATTTTAGTTTGAATTTAATCGACTAGAAAATGAAATTTTTTCAAACGATCTCCAAATTCGATGAAATTAGTTTAGTTAGGATCGTATCGCCAAAACATAGATAGATTTATTTTCCTAGAATTTTCAAAGTCAGTATATGGCCCCGGTGAATTAAAATGTACGTTGGAATCAATTTTGAACGTTAAATTAATTTATATTTCAATTTTGATGAAAACTGATCGAAACAGTCGAATTGATTTACCGGACATATCCCATTGTGTCCGGAATAGGGGTATTTAGCTAGTGGTGATAGTCGTTGGGTTCGATTTGGAGTACGAATGAAAAATTAACTTTTTGCAAATAACTTAAATTAAATACATATATTTATATAATTGGTCAACACTCTCTCTTCCTCACCACTCTCGTTCAAACGAGAGAAAAACCCATGCACGACCGCCGCCCTCAGGCCTGCCGTCGCCGACGCCTGGACCGTTGCCCCTCCCCACAGCCACGCCTCCTCCTCCTGCCACCCCCAAGCTCGTCTTCCTCCAATCCGAACCCCAAGCCCTAAACACTTGTTAAACCGCTCCTCCGACCACCGTGGCCCACACCGCAGCCACCTGAACGGACGCCCACCGCCGGTAGCACCCCACCGCCACCTCCTATGAGCACCACGCCGCACGCGGGCCCCTCCACAACCAAAAATCCAATTTTTACTAATTTCAGTTTTTGCAAATAACACCCTGAGCTTCCACAGCCCATATCTCTCCAATCATGCACTTTTGGCCAAAACTACACAATACCAAAATCGAAGAGCACGATTTTCTCTTAGAATTGAGTATATGGAAGTCATATTTTGGATTGCGGAATTTTTTAGAAAACATGTCCAAAGTCTGCTCTCCAAATACTGTCTTTTCGTGATTTCTAGCGAAATGGACCAATTTCGGAAGAAAGGCTATTAGGCGAAAGTTGTCCGGAATGGCGTGTTTAGGATAGCAAAAAGATGACATGAAGATTGGAGCTCGTTTGCAAATTCTGGAGCAAGAACAGCAAATCAGAGGGTCAGAAAACAACAGAGGAGTGGATCCCAAGGTGAGAACTCCTCACTCTAATTATTTTACAGTTAAATATATACTAGGATGCAGACAGGGCTTAGAAGCCCCTGACACTATTATTGTACAAACCATGATTTTTTGTTTGGATTGTATTTGGAAAATTGACTGTATAGTGGAAATGAATTGTGTTGTGGTTTTGTGATTGATTGGATTGATTGTGCATGGCGCGAGCCAGTACCAGGAGAGGGGTTATGCTAGACATTACTCTGGTTTTAATATCGCATCATTATAATGCCGAAATTTTCTGAAATAAATATTTGTTCATTAAAAATATAATTTTTAATATGTATATGAATTGTAAAAAATATTCATATGTTGAATAAAACGTTTGAACAATAAAAATATTTTTTTATTCAATGTAAGAACTATTAAAAATAGTAAAGTGTTGAAAAAAAATATTTTATCGTTAAAAATATAATTTTCAACGTATATATGAATGGCATAATATTCTCCTGAAATGAAAATAAATATTCATTTACAAATCATATGATTTTTTTGTGCACACTTATTTATCTGATATTGATTGGGACGTTAAATTTTGCACATCGCCCAACTGCACAAATAAAGTTCAGTATTTGTTGGTTGAAACCCCACACAGGTGTTGGGATGATATTTGGCGTACACTAATCCCAATTGTTTAGTTGCATGTCAATTGGTTGGTTGACAAAATGTTGTAAGTATTGATTATTTATATTTAATGCTTATGCGGTTGTGTAATGCACTCTGGATGATGGTTGATTGTTTATCATTATTGTTGTGTACATGTTTTGTATGAAATCCATATAAATAACATTATATGGTAGTTGATTGGGTCTGGTTCCAATTTATAAAGAATGAATATTTTAAAATAACGAATATTTTAAAACAATATCCAGTAAAGGATTAAAATGTGAATTTGATGTCCGATTTTGGATGGACATGAAAATATTGAAATATATGAAGCCATGTTGATTAGATTTGCGCCACTTCAACGCGAACGGTATTTATAATGATTTTATTCATTTTTATAATGAATATCGAAAAGGAAATTATTTCAAAAGATGATATTTTGAAAATATTATCATTTAAATATTATAATGATAAAGGCTACTAAATTTTGGTTTAAAATTGAAGTGAAAGTGGGAATCGTTTTAAAACGAATTTATAAAATATGTTTTGTACGAAATATATATTATATGTTATATATATATATATATTAATGGCTTGAATAGAACGGAACGCGCCGCTTCGTGACAATTCGTGGATTTCGACAATTGACTTCGAATGGATATTACGGGAGATTCAATCATCGGATTCTCCTAAAACCGGAATCATTTGTTCGTATCAGAAAGAGCTTTCCAACGAATATAAGAGATTTGAAATCTAATGGTTACATTTGGAATTATGTCCAAATCAAATTTAGAAAAGTTCGCTATAAATGCAGTTCGGTGGCCGTTATTGGAAACCAACTGTACGGGCCTTGATAAAATTGTTAAAAATATTAATAATTTGTGTAAAAACAAAATAAATGATTTGAAAAGAATTTGGATGAAAAATTCCGTGTTTGTAAAGATAAAAATATATTTTTATCTAAATGAACTAGTTATTAACTAATTTTGAAATCCAATAATTTTTAAATAAATAAATTGGATATATAAATGGTTTTAATTAAACTAGGAATTTCCAATATATAAATTGGAATGGATTTGAATAGAAATCATCTTCGGGAGATTTCGATATTGGATTCCTGACTATACGGATATTGTGGAGGAATTTGGAAGATGGATATATATCGTTATTCCCCATACGATATGTGTTGGTTTCAGAATTTGATATTGAATATAAGCCGATATAATTTCTATTTAGAGCCATATATTTAATATTAAATTGGATTTTGGGCTTGTCATGAATGATGTCTTCAGTAACACTGTTCTTAAACCCCGTGTGAAAAGAATAAAACTTTTAATTACGATTATTAGAGTTTCCAGTTATATTTAGTAATTCAAATAGAATGGAATGTGAATTGGGTTTATTGTGAACTGTATTTTTAGCGACATTCATTCTTTAACCCGATTAACAGTGAGATATGATTTGGAATTTATAAATCTTTTATTTAGATTTAATGTAAATTTTCCAAAGTAAAATTTTCCATTTTAATATATTAAATTGGAATTGAACGGAATTCGATTTGGTAATAATCGAAGCAAGCTTCTGTGGAGGAAGACTGTTAATATATAGGGAATTTTAAAGGCTTTGTCGTTATTCCATTTATATTATTAGTCAGATACAGAAATTGACATCGATTGTATATTGATCTGTTTTCCGTGAAGATTCCATGGTTAATGGAATGTGATTTTTGGTTTATCGTGAACTGTTTTAAACGATATTAGTTCTTCAACCCAGTTAAAGATAGGATTACATGTCTAACATTGTATTCGAACTGTATTGTTGATCTCTATTAAATATATAGCTGTTTGGTGGCGGAGAATTTATTCTCCTACTTAACACCCTTTTTTGAGATGTACGAACTTAGAGGTTATATATCGGCAGAAATCAGTGGTACGGTGTAGATTGTCGATGTGGCATGTTTGATTTCCCAAAGTTAAATAATCATTTAGTAATGGTTTATGAGATTAAAACTATATGGTGTTTTAATGAATCTTCAATTAGACTGAAATGAGAATGTGATAATTTAAAATTATCAAATTTGGGAAAGGATCGAGAATAGAGTACTACTTGTTTTACTCCAGGCGATAGTTAAATCTTTAATTAGATTTGAACGTGAAATGGTTAATAATTTTACCGATAACACTGTGGTGTTAGATATGGAGTGCTACCAGTTTTTCTCCATGGCGTGAGTAGGCTAGGATTGGGAAATAAAACAAATGTTAGTTCGGTAAGGTGCACTAATCCTGACTAGTTTGGATAAACCTTAATTTGGTTTGAAATGATATCCAAAGGATGATTAAAGAATAAATTTAAAAGAATTTATCTTTGATATAATTAATGGGAACCTTTCCCTAATGATTTGAATATTTGAATAAAAGAATAGTCTAAATTGGAATGAGGCGCATGTTGTGTTTTTATAGCACTTGTATATGAGATACACGAGTTATTCGGAAAGGCCGGATTTATACCCATTCTGAATAATCGATTCGACGATAAGTCGACGATGAAGAGGGTGGTTGAAGAATGGAGTTCTTCACATTGTTTGGATGATTACTGATGTCTTGATTGGCCTATACACCCAAGACATGGTAATAAGTGGTGATCGTCCAGACGTACTTGGAGATCGACCAGATATGCGAGGACCTCTCTCATGTATTAGACATATGGGAACTCGATTCTCGAAAAACACAACACCAGGGAAGATTTCACCGCATGGATTTAAAGATCATACTATTCGGAACAATTTTCGTGTATAAACTTCTTGAATCGAAGTGTGGATTTGATATTTTAGAGGGAGCAAGTTTGGAGCTTTTCCACCTTGAATCGCTTTGAGCGATTTAATGCTTCAGAGGAAATGAATTAGGGCGTGTTAAATTCTGATTGGCCCATTTAATATATATTTATATTTTATATTCTTTTTATTTCCAAAAATATCAGTTTATTGGTACGAACTCCAAATCAAACCCAATAACTATTGTTTTTAGCTAAATACCCCCATTCTGGACATAATGGGATATGTTTCGTAAGCCAATTCGATTCTTTTGATCAATTTTTATTAAAATTAAAATATAAAACAATATATATTGAATTTAAACATACATTTTAATTTACCAGGGCCCCATACTAACTCCAAAAATCACAGAAAAATAAATCTAGCTATGTTTTGATGATACGGTCATAACAAAACTAATTTCATCAAATTTGGAGACCATTTGAAAAATGGCCCTTTTCTGGTCGATCTACATAGAATTGAAACTGTCAAAACACATTTAAATTTATCATGCTCACATATTAAATCAAAAAGTTATGAAATTTGAACCCTAGAAATAATTTGATATTCTAGATCCAACAAAAGTGGTTTCGTCGAATACGGAGGTCGTTTGCAAAATGGCTATTTTTAAAGGCTATATATTATATTAATATATATATAAATTCCATAACGACTAATTTAAATTTTAAATTGAACATAACTTTTAACTTATATTATGAAATCTCAGTTTCTTACATTTGTTAGAAAGATATTATTAAACAGATTCAAATGTTTTTGGTTTTACCAAAATAAGATTTATTTTGAATTCTGTACATTCATTTGAAATTTAAAATCGAATTTTCGAACTACCGCACCATTTCTAGTTTGTTTTATAATTAAAATAAATTTATATGTTCTAACTTCATTTAAAATAAATTTTAAATCGTTATTATTTAAATCATTTGAAATATTCAAAATCCATTAAAATAGCTAAAATAAAAATTTTAAATTGGTTAAGAAATTTCGGATTGTTACATTCTTCCCCACTTAGAATCTTTTCGTCCTCGAAAAGGAACGGAGATGAAAGTTGTTTAACTAACTTACTCAACTTTCATTTTGGCTTTCGTTCTTCAAATTTTTAGTTTCTAAGAATTTTCTAATTTCTCAAAAATTTGGCTAACACCCTAAATTTTTGAAAGATTTTGCCATCACCTTGTTTGTATGGGTTGATCGACAAAACCACAACTTGCCTCACAGGGCCCTCATCAACCAAAAAGAAAAAGCCAAGCGGTTAGCTAATCAGCATATAAAGTCATCAAACCCAATGAATATAGTAAACATGTACCTATTTGTCGGGTATACAATTTTTATCCCTTTTCTCAGCTTCCATGCTATGACCTTTTCAATATATATACATGTATATGTATGCGATTTCAGTCAAATTTCAATTCAGTTCAATATTTTGATTCAAGTTGACTTAATTTACCTTTCGTTCTCTTGTTGGTTTTATCATTCCAGTATTATTAATTAGTTAAATTAATAATCATCCATCACAACCAGCAATCAATTTATTGACTAACTTTTCAAATGTATAACTTTTATATATATTCAAAATCATATTCTCAGTGCTAAATCACAAACAATAAACCTTATCTAGTTTTGGTTTTTACACCAGTCAATTGGAAATTATATAGTTATTCACTTTCGAAATTCGAACGCATATTTTGTTGATGTGGCCATATCATCAGAATCATCTCCGGGCAACTAGAGTGTGATTTTATATCGATAGTCCAAATTCAATATAAAATAAATATTCAAATACGAATAATAAGATATAAAATTTTCAAAATCTAATTTGATTTTAAAAATAACACTCTTCAAACTCATCCTAGGATACTACTGATCCTATCTCTAACAAGTTATTCTCATAGGATATTACTAATCCTATCTCCAATAAATTCTTTCGTTTGGTTCTAATGCGTCTTGTTCTCGAGCTATGCAAACCAAAGCTCTGATACCAAACTGAGACGACCCAAACTTGACCTTATAGGAAAGCCCAAATTGAATCGAGAACTGCATCAAAACTTAAACAATAGACCATTTCATTGCTTATTACAACAATTTATATCAGAGTATAAGAATATATCAGAGTATGAATAAATATTACGTAGAAAAATATCAGAGATTTAAAATACATAGCAGCATAAATTTAAATGTATAGATACAATGACTAACACAATTGAATGAAATACACGGATACAAAGCTTTCTGAATATAGCTCCAGCTATAATCCAGGATCTTACAAAAAGAAATATTTGTGAAAACCAAAACTACTAGCTGCCTGTGTGGAAAATATGGGCACCCAGAGTCTAGGTAGAAACAATAAACTCCGAGTCAGTCATGGGACTGGTGTGAGAACTAAAACAGTTATTAAATCTTTATTTTTAAAGTTAGGAAATTCATGGGACCATGCCGTATAATATGGAACTGGTTTATCCCCAAGAATACCAGTGCATATAACAATCATCGCAATGCTAAATAAAGAAAAATGAAGCCATTATAAGACTCAGGTCCCATCACACAATGCAACGCCATTATAAGCCATTATAGAGTTTTACTTTATAATAGCCAAATATGCATGGTACGTTTTACAAACAGAACTTTTATTATTACTATAAGTGAAGAAATCAACTTCTAAAGTAAACAAATCAATCCTAGGTGACATAAGCGCCCCATCCCACTATGTCGCCATATATATAGGTATACAACAAAAACCGCAAAGCTCGTATTGGAAAGTTGGATTTCCATACTGATGGCTCCTGATTCGAAAGATCAAACGCGTAGTGCAATACACAACGGCTTTCATCCCAGCTAAAGAAAACAATGTAATACACATCCGCTTTTTTGGGAAATCAAGTATCTCTATGTCTTACGTCCCAGCTACAGAAAACACCGCTTACTCTATCCCTATGGGAATCGGGGGGTGTACCCTATCCATCTGAGCGTGGGGCGACCAAATTATGCTCATCTCGGTCGACCGAATCCATGACACCTCTAAGGGTGTCTATCCTCATCTCAAAAGTATACTGACCTGGCCATCAGTTGACCACCATACCAGGGTTTGAGGCTCGCGAATTAATGCTACAAAAAGCTAGCTAATTAAAGCTATGCTTTGATCATCATCCACCAAGCTCTGCTTTTCAATAAAAGCTTGGATCACTGCATCTCAGTATGCCATACTATCTGTCCATACCGTACCACTGATTTCCCCAATATATAACCTATAATCTCGTACGTCTCAGAAAAGGGTGTTAAGCAAGAGAATAAATTCTCCACCACCAAATAGATATATATTTAGCAGGGATCAATGAATACAGTATAAAGGAATACAATTTCAGACACATCATTAATTTGCAAGTCCATTCTAAGTCTGAACGAAACTGGAGGCACCTTATTCCTCATCCCGTATGTCCAATATAGGAGAGAGGCCCTCGCATATCCGAATAATCAACAAAAAGGTTCGGATAGCTTCCATTGTAGCCCCTTCAAGGTAGCTACTCCAATCATGGGCATCAATAGCAACCCATCCATTCGATGTGAAGATCGCCGGTCTTGCACCATCTTTAATCTCTTCGATTGTTAGTCGTCGTATCAATTATTCAGAATGGTTTAAACCCGGTCTTTTCAAATAACTCGCGTATCTTATAATCAAGTGTTATAACAACATATCATAAGCCATATTCCAATCCAGAATATTCTTTTATTCATATTTCTTTATTCTATAAAGGTTCTCATTAATCTTATCAAAGATTATCACTTTTAAACACACTATTTAATCTATTCCTTTGGAAATCGTTTCAAAAGATTTTATAGTATATTTTCTTAGTTTTAACCAAATTAACGTTTACCAAACTAGTCTGGATTAACGCCTTACCGAAGTAATCATTCATTTTATTATCCCATCCCAACATATTTATCCCATGGAGCAAAACTGGTAGTACTCCATATCTAACACCATTGTGTTATCAGTAAATTCAATTACCATTTCACGTTCAATTCTAATTAAAAATTTAACTATTGCATGAAGTAAAACCTGATGATACTCCATTTTCGAACACTTCTCAAATTTGGAAAATTTAATTACCTTATTCAAATTTCAATCTAATTAAAGATTTCTTTAAAACTCCACTTAGTTTAATCTCCCAAAACCATTATTTAATGATTGTTTAACTTTGGGAAATTAATCATGCCACATTGACAATCTATATTATACCATTGATTTCTACCAATATATAACCTCTAAGCTCGTATGTCTCAGAGAAGGGTGTTAAGAAAGAGAATAAATTCTCCGCCACCAAACAGATATATATTTAGTAGAGATCAATGAATACAGCTTGAAATACAATGTCAGACATGAAATCCTATCTTTAATAGGGTTAAAAAACGACTGTCCTTTAGAACACAGTCCACGATAAACCCAAAAACATGTTCCATCAAACCGGAACTTTCACGGAAAACAGATCAATATATAATCGATATATATTTTCGTATCAGACTAATAATATAAATGGTGTAACGGCAAAGCCTTTTAAATTCCATATATAATAACGGTCTTCCTTCATAGAAGCTCATTTTGATTATCACCAAATCGAATTCCATTCAATTCCAATTTAATATATTAAATTGAAAAAAAACTTCACTTTGGGAAATTCCATTACATCTTACAATAAAGATTATAAATTCCAAATCTTAACTTCACTGTTAATTGGGTTAAAGAACAAATGTTATTAAAACGAAGTTCACGATAAACCAAAAATCCAATTTTTAATTCAATTCCAATTATATATTAATTAATTGGTAAACTTCACTAAATCTTAATTTAAAGATTTATTCGTTTCTCAACTGGGTTTAAGAACAGTGTTATTTAAGACACCGTTCATAACAAACCCAAAACCCAGTTTGATATCAAATACAAGGCTCTGAATAGAAATTATATCGGCTTATATTCAATATCAATTTCTAAAGCCAACAAATATCATCCCAATACCCGTGTGGGGTTTTCAAACAACAAATACTAAGTATTATTTGTGCAGTTGGGCGATGTGTAAAATATTATCGTCCCAATCAATGTCCGTTAAATAGGTGTTGATAAACAAACTATCCGATTTGTAAATGAATATTTATTTTATTTTCTTTTATAAATAATTTCATATACATTTTATATAAATAATTTTATATACAACCATACGAATCAATTTGAGTGAGAAGAAATTCTCATAGTCGGTTTCCACTTCGTCATTCGTTATTCGACGGTTTGGATTAAATTCATCCCTTAATTCTAACAAGCTCCAAATTGGACCCAGTTAGTCTTGTTGTGAAGCTCTCATCCCCACAATACCAATGGATCCTGTTTCACGCGATTTGGAGTTCGTATGAGAAAGATATGATCTCACTATTTCGGATAAGGGTTTAGATCTTGTGCGAAATCCAAGCCACGGGGTGACGATAAGGGGGTTCCACGCTCTTGGCCGTCGCGAGGGCTCTCTGGTGCTATAGATCTTGTTGAACTTGAATTGGGGATGGTAGCGAAATCTAGTGCGACGCGGGTGGACTTTGGGTGCTCGATTCTCGAAAAACATAGCACCAGGGATGATCTTACCGCATGGATTTAAAGATCACACCTGAATAATTTTCGTTTATAAACTTCTTAAATCGAAGTGTCGGTTTGATGATTTAGAGGGAGAAAGATTGGAGATTTTCTGTCGTGAATCGCTTTGAACGATAGCGGGCTTCAGAGAAAATGAATTAGGGTGTGTTAAATTCCGATTGGCCCATATAATATATATTTATATTTTATATTCTTTTAATTTCCAAAAATACCAGTTTATTGAAACGAACTCCAAATCAAACCCAATGACTATCGTCTCTAAATAAATACCCCTATTCCGGACATAATGGGACATGTTTCGTAAGCTAATTCGATCGTTTTGATCAGTTTTTATTAAACTTAAAATATAGAACAATATATATTGAATTTAAATGTACATTTTAATTTACCAGGTCTCATACTAACTCCAAAAATCACAGAAAAATAAATCTAGATTTCTTGATGACACAGTCTTAAAAAAACTAATTTCGTCGAATTTGGAGACCGTTCGAAAAATGGCCCTGTTCTAGTCGATCCAATTCAAACTAAAACTGTCAAAACACATTTAAATTTATCACGCTCACATATTAAATCCAAAAATTATGAAATTCGAAACCTAGCAATAATTTGACATTCCGGAGCCAACAAAAGTGGTTTCATCGAAAACGGAGGTCGTTTGCGAAATGGCTATTTTTAAGGTCTGTATATTATATTAAAATTTATATGAATTCCATAACGAGTATTTTAAATTTTAAACTGGACTTAACTTTCAACTTATATTATGAAATCTCAATTTCTTATATGTGTTAAAAAGATATTATTAAACAGATTCAAATGTTACTGGTTTTACTGAAATCCGATTTATTATGAATTCTGTGCATTTATTAAAAGATTCAAATGTTTCTTGTTCGTTTTATAATTAAAATAAATTTATAATTTCTAACTTCATTTAAAATAAATTTTAAATCATTATTATTTAAAATAAATCATTTTAAATATTTGAAATCCATTAAAATAGCTAAAATAAAACTGGTTCAGAAATTACGGGTTATTACATTGAATATTGTACCTTCAAATCCAATTATCGATTAAATAAAAGAACATGGATTATAATCCGAATTTGAATAACCCTTCTTTTCTTAATTAAAAGAAGTTTCTCTTTACATTTCCTGTAAATCTTAGTTTAACCTGTATTGAAAAAAATTCCATTAAGAAATCCATTTCTTTATTCGGTAATTATTCTAAATTTAATTATCAAAATTTCTTAATTCGAATGAATTAAGTTCACAATCCCCTCCGTCGGGCCAGTTCAGATAGCAAGGGAGAGCGGGAAACTGATTTTCCAAACACAAGCCTGGACACTACCTTTTGATCTCCCTAAAGTGGTCAAGTTATTTCATCAACCCTAAATCATTTAATTATATTTCAGGACATTCAGGCTTTCCCTTTGATCGTTTCCATTCCTCGATCAATAAATGACTGTTACAAATGGTACCCGATGTACTAGTCATTTCTGCATACTCAGTTAATGATTTAATAAATCCAAATTTGAAATAAGGGATACATATTCTAAATCATTTTATATTAGTAGTTAAAAACATCCACGGTTGATTCAGAAAAGAATCGTTAAGTTTCAAATCTTATTTCATAGACTATAGAATTCGTTTAGAAGTGCTACGGAAAGTGCTAGTATGACTTATTCAAAGTAGACATCTTTTAATAATTTAAAATTAACATTTTATAGTTAAAATGTCTTTTAAATGATTTACAAAATTATTACAAATTTTTCCATACATAAACATATTCATTTGTAAAGGTTTTCCTTTATTGTCACTTAACCGCACAAGCGTGATTTTTATAGAAAATTGATTTGGATGTAACACAAAATTTATAAGATAAAATCTTAATTTTCTTTCTCCATTTAGAAATTATGATTAACAGTTAGGACATTTCTTATTTCGAAGAAATAAGATCTACAATTCATCATGTACATTCATTTAAACTTTTCAGCGACAATGGTGAAACTACCACTACATGACTTGCCTAGTTTTGACTCGATTTTCAATATTTGAAATAAGATTTTCAAATTTATTATAATTACTTAAAATAATTTTTAGATCACTTTAAAAAATAATTTCATTTTTCAAAAAAAAGGTTTTTCATTAATATTATAATGTTAATATTTTTCAGATATTAACTTTTTAAATCCCAATTTCTTTTATAATCAAATAAAAATATACTAAGACTATTAGTGTCTTCAAATCACATTTATACTTTATTTATATAGCTAACTCAAATTCACTTTAGATTTTACTATTTCAAATCGATTTCACTATTTATTTCAAAATTTTATCTTTGGTTAACTATCCATTTAAACTTTGGTTAGAAATCCGCTTTGATATTTGAAATCCATATCACTTTAATTTCAAATCTGCTAACTTTAACATTCAAGTTCAAAAATCAATTTTTTTATCTATTCTCGCTTCGATTTAACTAACTTTTCAAATAGGCGGGTTAAACCAAATCTAAATATATATATATATATATATATATATATATATACCATAAAATAACTTGGGTAATTACTCAAAATTTCATATGATCATGGCAATATCAATATTCACAATATTACTAACAAATCATATATCGTTCATCTCAAAATACACTGCATGTAGGAATATTTAATCGGTGTATAATTTGCTTATTCAAGCAAATGGTCAATATCGGTTCTCACTATATTCACTTATGGTCATTCAAATCACTATTCATCCATATTACCAAACATCAATCTAATTCAACATAACCAAATAGTCAAATATCATCAGTAACATATAAAAAAAATGAGTGACAAAATTATATATGTCATAATGGTGATATAATTTGAATATGGATTATAAAGCAATGAGATTTATTTTCACATTCCTAGATATATCAAAAACTATGAGATATTTTACTCAGCTTCATTTTTCTACTCACTCTAACTTTATGGTTTCGTATGCTCTATCCAAATTGTCGTGGTCTTGCTTTTGTTTCCTTTTCCTTCTTCGTCTTCTCTCTCTCTCTCTCTCTCTCTTCTTTTCTTCTTACTTTTCTTTGCTAACTTTTTTTATATGTGAGAGGGGTTCGGCCTTGGGTGCTAGGCGTGGGGGGTAGGTAGGTGTAGGGGAGGGTATATGTAGGTGTAGGGGAAGGTGTAGGGGTTAGAGGGGGAAGAGGCCGGGTAGAGGATGTAGGCCAAGAGTAGAGTGGTGGATGTGTGAGGGGGTGCTTGGACAAAGAGTTTTAGAGGGAGTTGAGGAGGTGTAGGAGTTCTAGGGAATGGAGCTGGCAGGTGTGTGAGTTTTGGAGGTAGGTGGTTTCGGGTATGCGGAAGTGAGGTGTTGTCGGGGGTTCAGGAGGGTGGGAGTGAGACTGTGAGAAATGGGATGGGGAAAAGAGGTGATTAAACTTAGGAAAATGGTGGAGAAGAAGGTGGATTTGATTTATGAATGAAACGGTGGAAATGTTTTTTGTGGTGGATTTTTTTATAGTTGCAAATTAGAAGGCCTAATTACCTTTCTGCCCTTGTATTAATGTGCACTTAGTAGTGACATTTGTTTTTTTGGAATTGATGGTAATGGAAATTTGGTAATAATGGAATGCAAAATGCTCCTTTCCGTGTAAGGATTTGATGTCTTAAGTACATCATCAACTGTGATAAGAGGTATCAGTAATTATGAAGTATTTTGTTGCTTATTTTCCATGTAAGCATGTCAAGTCATATGGGAAGTTGTGAAAGTAGAAACGATGGATTTTATTAATTTTGTTTAATGTCAAATCTTGTATTAACTTTAGGCAAAGCTTCCCATTAACAAAATTAACTTTTTTCCATTAATTTAAGAGATAATTTAAATGTGTTAATAGTTTAATATGTTATTATTCATGTTGCAAAACGTTTATATAAATTATTTATGTCAAAACATTGATTATTGACAAAATGTTTAATTGGCAAAAATTTTACGTTTCATTTAACGTATACGCTTATGTAAACTAAATTAAAGATGGATTACCTTCTTATTTATATAAATAAAAATATTTTTATTTACATTTAAAAATATATACACAAGAAATATAAAAGTGCAAAATTTACGTTGTTGGTAAAATTAACAAACGGCGACTAAATTTTGATATTTTACAAATTGACTATAACTTTTTTCATAGACCCTGTATTATGTTTAGTTTACCATTATAAAATTATCTCAAATAATATTTTCATGTCATAACTATCATTTAAACCACAACTACATGACTTTATTAAAATGCTGATTTTTTTTTACGATTTACACAATAGCCCGAGAACTATATTTTTGGAAATAGAAAAGTTTTCTTTTCAATCATAGATGTTATCAAAAATAAAATTACTCTACTTTACATATTCTCTCGTTAATTTATTCAAATTCCAAAATGATGAAATTTTGGGTTGCCATATCCTCCCCTACTTAAAAGAATTTTTCCCCGTATTAGGTGCTAACAATATTTAATCAATTCACATCTATAAATCAATAATGCATAATAGAACTGTATACTTAAACTGAAATATCATATCCATACCACTACATCAAAGTACTACACATTTCCTCCAAACCAAAGCGTGACTACATACTTGAGGTAAAAAAAGTCGTATCACACCATACATCCTACCTATCAATATCCTAGCACGAGCTATGCTGCTTAGGACATGATATCAAAAGAAAACCCCTAAAATATGAGTTATCAGCAACTAGCTACTCATCCTATCCTCTAAACGATGGAAGTTCTAAATTAACCACGTCTTGGTCTATCACCTTCTCTTCCTCACTCAAATCAAAATGTCCTCCCGTCTCATTGTAGTTGAGTCCCCTGTCCTCAGACTCTAAAGTTGCAGGAATAATACCCATCTCATATATGATCGGATCATTCTCACTAGAGATATCGTCCATCCAAACGTCGTATATCTCAAGAGTTTTCTCCTCTTGATTACATCACTGGCTTCACTAGTGTTGGCACTATGGGTAGAGATAATATAGGCTTGACCTCATCTATCGGACCTGGTCTAGTCATTGGCCTATGGTGAAAATTTGTAGGAAGATATGGCCCTTCAGCTATCTCCTCGTCTTTTCTCTTTGGATCTATTAACCACAAATCGTAATCACATCCCTCATCATCTGCTTCTTCTACCCCGTCGACAACTAGGCCTATATCCACATCATCATCTACCTCCTCAACATAAATAACAATCGCTCCTCTAGGTATTGTTAGGAGTGTATTCCCATGAAGAATAGGAATCAAAGTGTTGGTATTGACTGTAGCATTTTCTGGTGCAGGAATCATATCGTCCTCTGATATCGAAATCGATTGATCCTTTGAACCTACTCCTACTTCTGAAGTCTCCCATACGTAGGAACTCTCGTCACAATCACTGGGGTCTGGTGTCTGAAATAATTCTAAATCCCCATACTTAGTTAATGCTTCTCTAACGACCCAAATTTTTAGCCGTTCAATTCTTAATATTTAAATTTGTTTTAAATATTTTATTTGAATTATATATAGATTTATAGGAATTTATTTTATAAAATAAATGGATTTTAAAATATATTGAATATTATTTTAACTTAAAAATAGAAAAGTCTAGTTTAAAATTCAAATTAGATACGTAATTTATTTGTTAATTGGAAATTGGTTTGATTTTAATTTTGAAACGATATAGAATTTTAACGGAATTAATTTTATAAAACACAAAATAGATTATTTAGACAAGATTCTTTTGAGGCGTAGTTCTAATTTAATTTTTAGAATTTTACTGTAATTTTTAATTAACTAAATATGCAACTTTTTATTTGGAGTATTTTGCACCCTATATCAATATTTTGGGGTTTCATAATATAAGTTAAACAACCGATATTATTATATTTTGGGATCATTCCACCTCGCTCGACACGGTAGTATTTTTATTTTTGTTTATAAGAGTCCGTAAGTGAATGAAATTCTATGTAATGGGATACGCTAATCTTTAAGTTAAATAAAATAAAATAAACATGATCCTTCCGTTGAAAGTCATCACGTTCCTCCCACTGAAAGCTACTATATTCCTTACGATTGAAGCCATTTAATAAAAAATACATTAAACTTTATCCCATTCAAAAAAGTGCGCTCCAAGCTATTATCCGTGGGCGCCAAGCAAATCAAGTTCCACGAATGCAAAGGCAAGTAACAAACGAACCGTGCATAGCACGCTGTCTCCAATACTATGGGTATCACAATACTCAAACCTTTAAATAACAAACCAAGCCATCTCCTTTTCACTCTTCCCTTTCCTTCAGCAATAAAACAAAAGAAAACCGAGGCACTTCCCAATACAAATCACGCCTTACAAATTCCATTAAAAATTTGAATAAAAGTCCTTAATTTCGAAAATTATCTTCTCTTAATTCTGAAAGGGAAGCTCTCCGACCTAGCCTATATATTATTGGGCGCGACAGGGAGATTTTGGGATCGTGGGTTTCGAGTTCTTGAGCTTTTGGATATGGGGAAGTCGTTCTAGTCACCGCTACTGACTAGGGACGGGCATGGGAAGGTGGCGCAGCCAAGTGAGGCAGATCGGTTAGCTGTGAATGTCGGAGGTGAGTTTTCAAGAGGATGGAGGTGCGAAGGGGTTCGATAGTTCTTGATAAGGGGGGCCTTGCTGGTGCGAAGGCGGCAATGGGTTGGAGGTGACGTCCGGTCATCACTAGTGACGTCAGTGGATGGTTATAAGTGGCGTGCTATTTTTGACGTTGCATGTAGGGAAGGAGATAGGGAGGTGGAGTAGTTTGAAAATCACGATGTTGTTAAAAATCGGA
Organism: Allium sativum; assembly: GCA_030737875.1. Lineage (NCBI taxonomy): Eukaryota > Viridiplantae > Streptophyta > Magnoliopsida > Asparagales > Amaryllidaceae > Allium > Allium sativum. The sequence continues at coordinate 703,189,677 of CM060913.1, read as the reverse complement.
AAGTGAACATCGGCAATAGTTTGAAACCTGTAGAAAAAAAATATAGAAAGGGAAATGGTTATGGGAGGAATGGTCAGTTTGAAGTGTTTTGTTCAGCAAGTGGGAAAAGGAGATGACGGGGTTGAAGTTGAAGTACTGGTGGTTGTTAAGCAACGGTATGGGTTGGAGAATTGTTTGTATTTAGGCCTATGGGAGTCTGTTATGTGTGGTCAGCGAGGAATATTGGAAACAAGGGGCATTAAGTGAAATTTTGGGTAACAATACTTAATTGGTGGATTGTTTGTTTCAACTGGGTTCGGTTTTCTATTGAGAATAAGGGGACGATATGATATTAGCGTGAAGTTTTGGGCAGGATTAGTTGAACAAGGGAAGTTCTAGGTGGTTTTATTTGATGTTCTCTGTACATCTCGTTCACGACTGTTCGATGCAAATGTTTTAGGAGGGAGTTTGAGCTGCAGTCCATGGTGATGGCAAGGGTGGAGACGTCACAAAGTAGGAGATATGGGCTGTTTAGGATTGAAGAACTGTGATAGAAGCACGACCACGGTTTTGAAGGCTGTAGCATGCGTTGCTATTTGGTGAAAGAGAAAAATACAGAAGTGAATAAAGGTACTGGAAGTTCCAAATGAAAAGGATTAGTAGCAGGTTAATTTAACAATAACGATAATTAAGTAAATAGTTGATGTTATTTTTAATTTTTTACGGCGTCAAACAGGAAGAAGATCGGCACTGTTTCACTAGAAAGAGAAAGATTAGGAAGGGAGAGTACATATCCGCAATTTTCAACTGGAATGTTATGAGTCCATTGCTTTAGCTTTGGCCATTACAAATAACAGCAGGTTCAGCAGTACGTTAGGAAGGAAGTATACTCAATAGGTTGATTAGTTGGAGAAAACATGGTATCAGATTTCGCGTAATTCATGATTTACGAAGGGAGGATTAATTCAATGATTATGGTAATCAAGTCCCTAATAATGACTTGCTTAAATTAAACTAATTAATTGGTGTGAAAGGTTATAACGTGATAATTATTTCATATGTTCATAGAATTTAACGAAACAGATCACATTGAGTTCGTAACAAGGAAATCTACATTATGGAACTAACATTGCTGGAAACAGAGCTATAGGGGTTTCATGATGGAATCAAACACTTGTTTGATTTTAAATATAACAACAGCAGAATCATCAATTGCGAAACGAAGTGAGTAAACTCACTAACTCTGACTCGTTATATTTTTATATAAACGAGTTTTAAATTATTTATAATAATTTTTATACTGTGTGATGCTTGATTGAATAGTTGATAAAATTGGTTAATAGGATACATCGTTGATCGATTATTAGTTCTGATATTTCATATTGATGTGAAATAATGTTATTGATGTTATTAACATATGTGGATGTAGGGAAACAGGTTAGAGGGATCCAACTGGATCCCTCAACATTTTATTTACTGTTTTTATTTGATTGTGATATATGTTGTGCTATATAATCTATGGTTGAATATGTGTGTTTGGTTTACCCTGGCCCTAGGAACCTGGTATTTTAGATACCGTAAAATATCATCGAATGTGAAAAAGGAAATTAGAATTTAAAAACGGAGTTTATTTCCAAATTAGAAATAATTTCTTTTTAATTGAGTTGAAAATAGAAATCTGTTCAAATTGGATAAATCAAGAAAATGTTATAAATAAAAATATAAATTAAGTGGATTGTTAATCATTTGATAAACTAAAATATAAGTTTAAATATGAACGTATATTGGAAAGTGAATATCGGTTCTGAAACCAATATTTGGAAATGGATTTGAATTTAGCAAATTATAGAGGAAAGTTTAAAGAAAGATTTTAAATGCTTAGAATAAAAGAATAAGATTAGCATGGAAAAATTCTGAATAGGAGTTATAAGTAGAATGGGGTTAAGATATTACTTTTAAGTAGAAATCAAACTGATTTGATTATATGTATAAAAGGAATATATTTATGGTTAAAAAGAATAATAGTTAAAAGCAAGAAGTTTGCAAATAAAATATATATAAAGGGGATTTATAGAAATCAAATTGAGTTAATTTCAGAGGTTAAAGGAATGTATAGCTTGTAAAGGCATTTAAAAGAGAACTTGAATTGTTTAAAATAAACAGAGTTTATAAATGAACAACTTAGGCGTGTGCATCGCACATGGTACTTTATTTCAAACAGCGATTATAACGTTGTTGTTATAATATTTGTTTTGTAAGTCTAAACAGCGATCATAACGTTGTTGTTATAATATGCTTTATAAATCTAAACAGCGATTATAATGCTGTTGTTATAATATATGCTTTGTAAATCTAAACAACGATTTTAGCGCTGTCGCTATAATAAATGTTTTGTAAATCTATACAGCGATTTTAATGCTGTCGTTAAAACAAATGACTTATAAATCAAATATTTGGAAAATAGTGATTATAACTCTATCGTTATAATCAATGTGTTTCCGTAAAAGAAGTGGATACTTAGATTGAATCTGAGAGATTGCGTAAGCAATGTTTTTGTTAGAATTGGTGAGCTTTGACTATTTCAAAGTTAAGAATGTCATTCAGTTAAGGTCTGAGAGTTAATTATACCCCAACTTGACTGACTGCATGATTGATGGAGAAATATTTAAAGTTCGGTAGTAAGAATTGGTTTGTGATACCATAGTTAACGAATGATTTCTGGTTTGAACTATAATAACGATGTTTTGTGACATCGCGTTAATTTAAAGGATTTTGAAATGTTTCTAACTGGAATAAGATATATTTTCTCGAATAAAGAAATTAGGATATTGGAAATGTTTTCCAATAATCAAAAGAGAAAAACAGAGCTTTGAAAGGATACGTAAGATGAGATAACCGGAATTGGAAATAATAAGAAATTAAATAAAAAGGAGCCCAGTGTGGTTTGATGGTTGATCGGTAGAAATTTCCAATTGGAAATAGGACCATTGATTGTATGGATGTTTCTTTGATAGTTAAATCACCGACTATCAAAGTTTTGATTTATTTTATACCTTCGTTATCAATATGGAGAGACCGGGATCAGAATTAATATCTGAAAACCAGTCTGTATTGGTATAAGCGTTATGAATCAACTTATGCTACAGAAAATTGAAGACAGAGTAAATGCAAAGGTTGTTCTGTTAATCCTAGGTAGAAAATTGCCCAAGATGGATTTATAGAACAGTGCCTTCGGTTTTTTCAAACCCAGGATAACTTGTATGGACGAGTGTCTGACAGAGTATTTCCAAAAGGGATTAAGTACGTTGATTCCTTCAAATGTACGAAGTTGGTGGCAAAGAAGGGAAACTTCTTTAGCCTAACAATCCGAGTATATTGTGGGAAACAATTAGTGATTTCCGATGGATCAGACAATGTGGCATTCAAAGTGAATGGTAGCCAGATGTTCTGGAAGATAATTCAAACCTCAATCCTTACAACCGGGAATTGACAAAAATCGGGTCGGCAGCATGGCTAGGTGGGTCGCTCCCATGAGGATGTATAATCACATATGTAACAACCCTGAATTTTGGGGCCAATTTAAAATTTTTATTTTAGAAATTTTAATGGATTTTAATATTTAAAATAATTTATTTTAATTAATAACGACGAAAATTTATTTTAATCGAAGTTAGAACGAATAAATTTAATTATAAAAGGAGTTTAAAACAGCGCTGAAATTTGAAAATTTGATTTTGAACTTTGACTGACTGCATAGGATGCAAAATAAATCAGAATTGAGTGAAACCAAAAATATTTAAATATGTTTAACCATATCTTTCTAACGAATCTAAAAATTGAAATTTCACTTTAAAAATTGTAAGTTATGCCCAGTTTAAAATTTCGAAAAGTCGCTGTAGAATTTATATATTTTAATATATTATATTGGCGTTAAAAATAGCCAATTTGCAAACAACCTCGGTTTCTGACGAAACCACTTTTATTGGAACCAGAATGTCAAATTATTGTTAAGTTTAATTTTCTAGAATTTTTCGAGTTAATACGTGAGCGTGGCAAAAGAAAACGTGTTTTGATCATTTTAGTCAAATTTAATCGAATGAAAAATAGCCATTTTTCAAACGGTCTCAGAATTCAACGAAATTAGTCTCGTTGGAACCGTATCGTCAATATGAAGCCAGAAATATTTTTTCTGGAATTTTTGGAGTTCGTATGTGGACTCGGTGTATTTAAATGTACGGTAGAAATTAAATTATTAATTTAATATTGCAATTTTAATAAAACACGCAACATACTTCAGAATTGGGCCACGGGGCATAGCCCATCTCGCTCAGAAGGCGTCAAAACCTTAAGTTTGACACTAACTGGGCCTGATTTGGAGACAGTCCGAAAATCCACCTTTAAAACACGTTTTTTGAGAAATTATATTATTAAATAATAATAAAAAACAAAAACCTAATATCTATTCAGCCACCACCATCTAATTCGATGGCCGAAAATCTCTAAATTTCATACCTCAATATTTTCCAATCCGCTCAATGGATTTCAACAAACTTGGTGCCAAATCGAAGAGATTTTCAAGACCTTTCAATCGGTACGGACAAAGATCGAGTTTCACTGAGTTTTTTTCACGAAATCAGCCTTCAAAGGCACGGCGCTCGAGGCTGTCTCCAGGCCGGCCGAGGCCACCGCGCCGCCAGTGGTGGGCGGCGATGGAAGCCGCCGCGGAGGTGCAGCAGGCCCCCCCTCCGATGAACGTCCGATGCCTCCTGGTGTGCGTAGTTCACGGTCAAAGATTTGAGAAAATGGGTTCAGCGTAACGAAGAAGAAGAGGAAGGTTAATATTATTTAATTATTTAATTTATTTATTTAATTAAATTTTCTAATGTTTTAAAATCCTGTAACTTTCACATACGTGACCCGTTTCACAAACCGTAAATTGCGTTGGAATCACAAAGTCGAGATCTACGCGATGGCACCAACCATAGCTGAAACAGAGACAATTGAAAAATCAGCCAAACCAATGTGAGAACTCTAATTTTTATTATTTAATTAACTATTAATTAGTTTTCTCGCTTTAAGATAATTGTATTGTGATATTTGTTCAGATCTGAAATGTTCTGTGTTGTATAAATTGTTGATTGTCGCTAGTCGCGTGTTATGTTGTCCATGGTTGAAATTTCATATATTATTGAATTTTATTTGCGGTTAGAAAATTAGATCTAAAATTCATATTTTATTCAGATCTATGGATAAAAATATAGTCGATGATAATTATCTTATGATTATTGAATTTCAAGTTGCGATTGGATCTAGTTGTTCTAATTTATTTTATATTGTTAAAATAATATTTTTTATCTGAAAATGAACAACAAGAGTTGGTTAACAAATATATTTTTATTTGTTTACGTTACAACAGAATTTGGCTAACAAATAAAATTTTATTTTTATTTGTTTACATTGAGAACAAGATTTGTGAATTGCAGTAAAAAAATTCTTTTTACTGTCACCTTAAACAAAGGATGTTATAAAATTAGAATAACAATAAATTATTAAATTTTATTGTTTTTATTAAAAATCATATTTGTAAAACAAAACTTCATTTACATTGTATTTGTAAATTAAAGGTAATATTAGGAAAAACACATAAGCATTTACATTTTACTTATAAATCAAAATACACATTTAAGAGTGGTAGTTTTAGTTCACATTGTTATATACATATATATGTAAGAACCTATTTTTGTGTTAATTTCTTTTTAAATAAAAGATCATATTTGTAACAACCCGTAAAATCTGGGCCAGTTTAAAATTTTTATTTTGGCAATTTTAGCGAATTTTGATTATTTAAAATGAATTATTTTAAATAATATCGACGAGAAATTTATTTTGAATATAATTCGACGTATATATTATACGCGTCGTCGTTAGAATATAAATATTTATATATAATTATAAATAGAATTGAAAATGGCGCGGTAGTTCGATAATTCGATTTCAAACTTCAATTGAATGTACCGGGTGCAAAACAATCCGGATTTTAGTGAAACCAAAAATAATGGAATCTAATAGTGAATATCTTTCCAACGAATCCGAAAAATCAAGATTTCATATCGGGAATCAAAAGATATGTCCAGTTGAAAATTCTGAATAGTCGCTATGGAATTCAGGCCCTTAAAAATGGACATTTTGCATATGGCCTCGGAATTCGACGAAACCACTTTTGTCGGGTCCGGGATGTCAAACTATTGGTAGGTTTCAAATTTCATAATTTTTCGAATCAATATGTGAGCGTGGCAAAGGAAAACGCATTTGACCAGTTTCTGTTGAATTTAATCGACTGGAAATTGGCCATTTTTCAAACGGTCTCAGAATTCGACGAAACTAGTTTTGTTAGGACCGTATCGTCCATACGAAACTAGAAAATATTTTTCTGGAATTTTTCTAGTTAGTATGTGACCCCGGTAATTTGAAATGTACGTTTAAAATTCAATATAAGGATTTAAATGTAAATTTCAACGGAAACTAATTGTAATGATCAAATCAGCTTACGATACATATCCCATTGTGTTCGGAATGGGGGTAAAACGCTATGGACGACAGGCGGTGGACCTCGTTTCGAGGTCGGATATAAAAGTCAACCCTTGTGCAAATTTAAATAATTAAATAATAAAATAAAATATATATAAAAAAAAACATAACTCCCTCCTTTTCTCTTCTGCTTGCCCCCCCCCCCCCCCCCCCGCAGGTTCATTATTCAGAAAGCAAACGAAAAAAAAAAAAAAAAAGAAGAAACCTAAAACCTAAATCGCGCCGCCCCTGACCTCAACCCGCCGACGAGCTCTTCGCCGAACACCACCTTCGACGCATCGAAGCAGCGCCTCCTCCCTCCAGACATCCGCGACGCAATCGGAGCCTCCACCTCGAACACCACCTCGCGACACCTCCGAACGCCGCCTGAGCCGCCCTCGACTTCCCTCCTCCCCTTCGCATACCACGGTAAGCATTTAATTTATTTTATTTTTATTTTTGTTTTATAAAACTGATTTATAGCTAAATACTGTATTTTTCTTTTAGATTTGAAAACAGAATTTTTAAAGAGAATATAAACTGATTTCTTTTAGTTTTAAAAACAGAATTTTTAAAAGACTTAAAAACAGATTTTTTAGAAAAAGATTTAAAAACAGGATTTTTAAAAGAAAAGAAAAACAGAATTTTTAAAAGATTTGAAAACAGAATTTTTGAAAGAAATAAAAACAGAATTTTTGAAAAGAAATAAAAACTGTTTTGAAAAATAATTTAAAAACTGTTTTGAAAAGAATAAAACTGTTTTTTTTAAAAAGTTTTAAAACTGTTTTTTTAAGGATGTAAAAACAGAAATTTAAAAAGAGAAACTGATTTTTTTTAAAAGAGATTTAAAAACTGTTTTTAAAAGAAATCAAAAACTGATTTGAAATAAAGAAAAACTGCATTTTGAAAAACTGCATTTTTAAAAGAGTTAAAACTGCATTTTGAAAAACTGCATTTTTAAAAGAATAAAAAAGAAAAAAACTGCATTTTTAAAAGAATAAAAAAGAAAAAAACTGCATTTTTATAAAAGAGTTTTAAAAACTGTTTTGAAAAATAATTTAAAAACTGTTTTGAAAAGAAAATAAAAACTGGTTTGAAAAGGAAAAGGAAATGATTTTTATTTTTAACTTTGAAATAAGAAAAAGGGTTGAATCTTTTAAAAGAAAAAGATTTGAACTTGCAAAAATAAAGATCATATTTTTAAAAAGAGAAAAGTCGGAATTTTTGATAAGTAGAAGAAGTAAGATATGATTCTTATATTTTTAAAGCAATAAAAATATAATTTTTACATCATAAGAATATTAAAAATATAATCTTTGTTTTTAAAATATGATCTTTATATATTGAATAACATAGTAAAAATTCGATTTTTACTTATGTAGAGAATACGGGAAACGAAAGCGACGAAAGGCGAGTTGGCGAAGATTTCCTGCATTAGTGTAAAGACCCGTAACTTCCCCGTAAAGGAAAGCGTCGGATAGTTCGAGAACAAGCCACAACAGAACGCATACAGAAGAACATTTCATTGTATATTACAACAATGCATCAGATTTCAAGAATATACAGAGCATAAATGAATATTACACAGAAATATCAGAGATTTAAATTACATTTAAATACATCGCAGCGGAAAATAATACAATACACAACTAGAATGAGATATACGGATACAAAGCTTTCCGGATATCGTTCCAGCTGTAAACCAGGATCCTGTGAATATAAATCTGCAAAACCAAAACTACTAGCTGCCCGTGTCAAAATAGGGGCACCCAGAGTTTAGGTCAAAACAATAAACTCCAGGTCAGTCATGGGACTGGTGTGAGAACTAAAAACAGTTATTAATCTTTATTTTCAAAGTTAGGTAAATCAAGGGACCACGCCGTATAACACGGAACGGGTTTCCTCCCAAGAATACCAGTGCATAAAACAAACAGCGCAATGCTAAATAAAGAAAAATGAAGCTGTTATAAGACCCAGGTCCCATCACACAATGCAACGCAGTCGAGGATAGGGTTTTCCCTTATAACAGCCAAAGAATGCTTGATACGTTTTAAAACAAATCATTTGATACTATTATAAGTGCATAGTGTATAAAACACTTCAAATCATAAGTATCAATCATAGGCGGCATGAACGGCCCATAACACTATGTCGCCATATATAAGTTTACAATCAAAACCGCAAATGTCGTATTGGAAGTTGGGTTATCATTTATGGTATGAACCGAGGCTAGGGGCAAGATCCTCAACCGATTCGAGACAATCTAGCCCATGTCTCCGGAACAGCCGCAACTGCCCCTTGGATCGTCAGGGCCGGTCCACCGATGTGGATTATAATGCCTGAACACTACGTTTCTCCGCCCTTTGGGGCGTAAATCTGGCCCGTCAGCCGACCAGAAGCATCGGCCGAAACCGATATCACGAGGCGCCTCGCTTTTCAGCAAGTAATAATAAGTAACATCCACATGAGTCAAACTCATCAGCCAGTTCAAGCACTGACGCCACTCATAACTAGAAAGAAACGCATGCCCTCCCTGAGGTCCGTCTCCCGTTTTTGATTCATACCGGGTGTGATACTCGCGAATCAACGTTACACAAAGCTACGCCACAAAGGCCGTGCTTCGATCATCAACCACAAGACTTTGCTTTTCAACAGAAGCCTTGATCATTTGCCACTTAGGCATGCCACACAGGCAATTCACTCCATGCGATTGATATCCATCAATATATAACCCCTGAGCTCGTACGTCTCAGAGAAGGGCGTTAAGCAAGAGAATAAATTCTCCGCCGCCAAACAGATATATATTTAATAGAGATCAATCACACGGACTAAAACCCAATGTCAGACACACAGTCCATTTACAAGTCCGTTCTGAGTCTGAACGAAACCGGAGGCACCTAGTACCCCGCATATCCATCGATCTCCAAGTACGTCTGGACGATCACTAACTGTTTCCATCTTCTTGGGTGTACAGCCCAATCAAGATCATCAGTAATTACCCAAACGACGTGAAGACCTCCGGTCTTCGACCATCGTCTTCATCTTCGACTTATCGTCGTATCAGTTATTCAGAATGGGATAAACCCGGTCTTTCCGAATAACTCGCGTATATTTTAAATAAGTGCTACACAAACACAACATACGCCTCATTCCAATTCATTAGTCACTAACCGTAAATTAATCAAGAGAATAATTCCCTAAATATTAACCCCGAAGGCCGAAACCAACATCAGATCAATATTCAGAAAAACCATTCTGCTTGGCCAACCGACAGTTAGTTTCTAAATTTCACATTCATAGGGAAAGGTTCCCATTAATTTTATCCAAGATAAATTCCTTGAATTTATTCTTTAATCTATTTTTGAATATCAATTCAAACTAGTCGGGATTAACGAACCTTACCGAAGTAATCATTTGTTTTAATTTCCCAATCCCAACCTATTCATCCCATGAAGTAAAACTGGTAATACTTCATATCTAACACCACAGTGTTATCGGTAAATTCAATTACCATTTCACGTTCAAATCTAATTAAAGATTTAACTATCGCCTGGAGCAAAACTGGTGATACTCCATTCTCGATTATTTCAATCTAATTAAAGATTCATTAAAACTCCACTTAGTTTTAATCATTAACTGGGTTAAAGAATCAGTGTCATTTAAAACACGGTTCACGATAAACCCAAAATCACAATCCATTAATTATCGAGTTAAAGAACAAGTGTTATTTAAAACACTGTTCACGATAAACCCAAAAATCAATATCAATTCTATTCCAATTAAATATTATTTAATTGGTACGCTTCATTAAATCTAAATAAAAAGATTTAATCTTTTCTCAACTGGGTTCAAGAACAGTGTTAGTGAAAACACCATTCACGACAAACCCAAATCACATTTGATATTCAATACAAGGCTCTGAATAGAAAATATATCGGCTTATATTCAATATCGAATTCTACGACTAACAACTGTCGTATTGGAAATAACGATATAAATATATATCTTTCAAATTTCCATAACAACACCTGTATAATCACGAATTCCAACATCGAAATATTCCGAAGACAATTTCGATTCAAATCCACTCCAATGCAATCATTGGAATTTTGGTTATTTTTAAAACCCTTTTCGAATTCAATTTATTTATTTAAAAATAAATAGAATTATAATTCTAGTTCAAAACTAGTTCATTTCGATAAAAATCTATTTTTATCTTTTCAAATATGGAGTTTTTCATCCCAATCCTTTCTAAATCATTTCTTATGATTTTACACAAATTATTACTATTTTTAATAATTTTATCAAGGCCCGTACAGTCGATTTCCATCAATGGCCATCGAACTGCACTTACAGCGACCTTTTTCAAATTTGATTTGGACGTAACTCCAAATCCAACCGTTAGATTTCAAATTTCTAACATTCATTAGAAAGCTCTTTTCGATACGAACCCAACGGTTCCGGTTTTAGGAGAATCTGACGGTCAGATCTCCCGTAATGTCCGTTTGAAATAAATGGTCGAAATTCACGAACTGCCGCGGCGCGGCGCGTTCTATTCAGGCCATTATATTATATATATAATATATATAATATATATATCGTCGATTTCTATTTAAAACGAATTATATAAATAGTTTTGAATTCGTTTCAAAAACATTTTCAACTTCCATTTCAATTCAAATCGAAATTGAATTCTTCTTTATAAATTCGTTTTAAAATCCATTTCTATTCAATTCAAATTTCAATTTGAATTCATTTCAATTCGCTTTCAATTCAATTTGAATTCGTTTTCAATTCAATTTGAATTCGTTTTCAATTCAATTCATTTCGAAATCGTTTTCAATTCAATTCATTTCGAAATCAATCTAATCAATACGGCTTCATATATTCCTATTCTCAAATATTCTATTTCAAATATTTCTTTTTCAAATATTTCCTTTTCAAAACTGGAATGAGGCCCAATCAATTACCATATAATGTTAATTATATGGATTTTCTACAACACATGTATATAATAGCATTGAAAAATAATCAACCATCAACCAAAGTGCACTACACTGTATAAGCATCAAATATAAATATCTAACGCTTATAACAGCCTGTCAATCAATCGATCGACATATTTAATCAATCAGGATGAGTGAACTTCAAGTTTCATCCCAACACCCGTGTGGGGTTTCAAACAATCAAACACAGATTTTATTCGTGCAGTTGGGCAATGTGTAAAATTTATCGTCCCAATCCATATCAGTCAAATCAGTGTACATAAACAAACCGTCTGGTTTGTAAATGAATATTTTATTTTATTCACATTCACGTTAAAAACTATATTTTTAACGATAAAATATTTATTCCAACACATGAATTTTCTTTTCAGTTCATTTATTCAATAAATGACATTTTTATTTTTCTAACATATTTTAGAAAATTTCGGCGGCATAACGGCACGATACTAGAAACGGGACAAGGCCTAGCCTTATCCCCGGTCTAGTGAAGGCCCACGCCATTCACACATCAATCAAATCAATTTCATCTCACCAAACAATTCAATTCAATCAAATAATTCAACTAATCTATGCAACCAAACAAACAAGTCCATGGTCTGTGGACGATTGTGTCGGGTGCTACTAAGCACCGTCTGCATCCTAGTATATATATATAATTAGAAAAGAAATTGAAAGGTGAGAAATTCTCACTTATAGCTATCCTAGCTCCACGGCTCTTCATCGATAGAAATCTTCATCGCTATCGCATCTTCGTCATCTTCGTTGCCGGGATCCTCTACATATGTAAAAATCGAATTTTGACTTCGTTATTCAATATATAAAAATCGAATTTTTATTTCACTTCTCAATATATAAAAAAAATCGAATTTTTAGTTCGCTATTCAATATATAAAAATCATATTTTTAATTCGAAGTTCAACATATAAAAATCATAATTTTAATTCGAAGTTCAACATATAAAAATCATATTTTTAATTTCTATATATTTGATATTTTCAAAACAACTATATTTGATATTTTCAAAACAACTATATTTGATATTTTCAAAACAACTATATTTGATATTTTCAAAACAACTATATTTGATATTTTCAAAACAATTTTATTTGATATTTTCAAAACAACTATATTTGATATTTTCAAAACAACTATATTTGATATTTTCAAAACCATTTGCTAATTTATTTTTAAACACTTTGCAAATTTATTTTTAAACACTTTGCTAATTTATTTTTAAACACTTTGCTAATTTATTTTTAAACACTTTGCTAATTTATTTTTAAACACTTTGCTAATTTATTTTTAATTTCAGATTTTTTTCTGTCCCGATTAGATTAAAACAAAATAAAATAAAAAAAATAAATTAATAAAAAAAATTTAAGAACCAAACCTTCACAGTTACTTTCCAGGTCTCGACCTCATTCTGACCCGTCTTCATCTGCCAACGAATGCCTGCGCCCAACGCCTGACACCACCGGAAGCCCATCCAAGGTCGGCGACCGGAGCGCCTACACCCCCCTTCCCACGGCCTGAGCCACGTTGAGCTCTGTGCTCCCAATCATCGCAAAAACCAACGTGAAGGCCGCCACTTCGAGGATCGATCTCGGGCTAATTCCTTCATGATACCCAGTCAGACGAGCAGAGATCTGAAGACGAGGGAGATCAATATGGTTTTCGTTTGGGAGGTTGAATTAATCTTTTCTCGATTTGAAGATTTTGGCATTTGTTTTTGGGAGTTTTTTTTTTCTTCTGTCGAAATAGAAGTGGCGGCTGAAGGAGAGACTACGGCTAGGGTTTCATGAGGGGTTTTATATAAATTTATTTTATTATTTTAATTTCAAAATCACCTTTTTTTTTTTACCAATACAAACTCGAAATCAAACCCAACGATTGTCGCCCCTAGTTAATTACCCCTATTCCGAACACAATGGGATATTTATCGTAGGCCAATTCGACTGTTACGATCAGTTTTCGTTGAATTTACATTTAAATCACTATATTGAATTTTAAACGTACATTTCAAATTACCGGGGCTACATACGAACACGAAAAATTCCAGAAAAATATTTTCTAGCTTCGTATTGACGATCCGGTCCTAACAAAACTAGTTTCGTCGAATTCTGAGACCGTTAGAAAAATGGCCAATTTCCAGTCGATTAAAATCAACTGAAACTGGTCAAACGCGTTTTCCTTTGCCACGCTCACATATTGATTCGAAAAATTATGAAATTTGGAATCTAGCAATAACTTTACATCACGGACCCAACAAAACTGGTTTCGTCGAAATCCGAGGTCGTTTGCAAAATGTCCATTTTTAAGGGCCTTATATATATAAAAATATATATATAAATTCCACAGCGACTATTTCTAATTTTAAACTGGACATATCTTATCATTTCTAAGATGAAATCTCAGTTTGTCAACTTCGTTACAAAGATATAGTTATACAGATTCAAATATTTCTTGTTTCGTTCAATTCTGACTTATATTGAATTCTGTATATTCATTTGAAATTAGAAATCGAATTTTCGAACTACCGCGCCATTTTCAATTCCTTTTATAATTATATATAAATATTTATATTCTATCGACGACGCGTATAATATATACGTTCGAATTCCATTCAAAATAAATTTTCTCGTCGATTCTATTTAAAATAATTCATTTTAAATAATCAAAACTCGCTAAAATTGCCAAAATAAAAATTTTAAACTGGCCCAGATTTTCCGGGTTGTTACAATCTCCCCCACTTAAAACTTTTCGTCCCCGAAAAGGAACAAAGTCGAAAGTGGTTTGATTAATCAACACTATGCTCGATCTGGCTTCCATCCTCCAACTCTTCAGTTTCTGAGAATTTCTAAAATTTCAAAAATTTGGCTAACACCCTAAATTTTTGAAAAATTTCGCCATAACCTCCCCTGCACCGGGAGCATCGGGAAATTTCAAATAGCTTCCCCGGTCCTTCAGATCTCAAAAAGAAAAAGAAAAAGCCAAGCGGCTAGCCAATAGGCTCACAAAATCATCATCACCCAAACAAAACAGGAAATTATGTAGTAAACATGTACCTATTTGTCGGGCAAACAAATTTTATTCTCTGCTCTAGCCTCCTTGCTATGACCTGTTCAATGATATACATGTATATGCAAGCGAATGCGACCAATTTCAATACAGCTCAATATTCGATTCAATTAGGCCAAATGGTTCAAAATTATCAAACAATTAAACAAACAACACAAACATCAGTCAATTAGTGAATTAGAGTTTCCAATTCGTAATTTTGATACATATGCAAAAATCATGTTTTTGATGCCAAATCACAACAATAGACCCTATCTAATTTTGGTTCTCACACCAATCAATAGGAAATATATAGATATCACACCTTCGAAACACGAATACCAATTCTGATGATGTTCGAACTATCATCAGAATCATCTTCGGGCGACTAGAGTGTGATTCTATATCTATCCAGTATATTAAAATTTCAAATACACGTGGATCAGACGTATACGCAAAATCTTTATATACTGGACTGTCCAACTCAATATAAATAGATAATCAAATACGAATAATTGATTTAAATTTCAAAACCAATTTGTTTTCATTTGAAAAATATACTCTTCACACTCGTTCTAGGATACTACTGATCCTATCTCTAACGAGTCATTCTAATTGGATATTACTAATCCAATATCTGATGAATTCTTTCGTAAGGTTCTAATGTGTCTTGTTCTCTAGCTTTGTAAACCAAAGCTCTGATACCACCTGTAAAGACCCGTAACTTCCCCGTAAAGGAAAGCGTCGGATAGTTCGAGAACAAGCCACAACAGAACGCATACAGAAGAACATTTCATTGTATATTACAACAATGCATCAGATTTCAAGAATATACAGAGCATAAATGAATATTACACAGAAATATCAGAGATTTAAATTACATTTAAATACATCGCAGCGGAAAATAATACAATACACAACTAGAATGAGATATACGGATACAAAGCTTTCCGGATATCGTTCCAGCTGTAAACCAGGATCCTGTGAATATAAATCTGCAAAACCAAAACTACTAGCTGCCCGTGTCAAAATAGGGGCACCCAGAGTTTAGGTCAAAACAATAAACTCCAGGTCAGTCATGGGACTGGTGTGAGAACTAAAAACAGTTATTAATCTTTATTTTCAAAATTAGGTAAATCAAGGGACCACGCCGTATAACACGGAACGGGTTTCCTCCCAAGAATACCAGTGCATAAAACAAACAGCGCAATGCTAAATAAAGAAAAATGAAGCTGTTATAAGACCCAGGTCCCATCACACAATGCAACGCAGTCGAGGATAGGGTTTTCCCTTATAACAGCCAAAGAATGCTTGATACGTTTTAAAACAAATCATTTGATACTATTATAAGTGCATAGTGTATAAAACACTTCAAATCATAAGTATCAATCATAGGCGGCATGAACGGCCCATAACACTATGTCGCCATATATAAGTTTACAATCAAAACCGCAAATGTCGTATTGGAAGTTGGGTTATCATTTATGGTATGAACCGAGGCTAGGGGCAAGATCCTGAACCGATTCGAGACAATCTAGCCCATGTCTCCGGAACAGCCGCAACTGCCCCTTGGATCGTCAGGGCCGGTCCACCGATGTGGATTATAATGCCTGAACACTACGTTTCTCCGCCCTTTGGGGCGTAAATCTGGCCCGTCAGCCGACCAGAAGCATCGGCCGAAACCGATATCACGAGGCGCCTCGCTTTTCAGCAAGTAATAATAAGTAACATCCACATGAGTCAAACTCATCAGCCAGTTCAAGCACTGACGCCACTCATAACTAGAAAGAAACGCATGCCCTCCCTGAGGTCCGTCTCCCGTTTTTGATTCATACCGGGTGTGATACTCGCGAATCAACGTTACACAAAGCTACGCCACAAAGGCCGTGCTTCGATCATCAACCACAAGACTTTGCTTTTCAACAGAAGCCTTGATCATTTGCCACTTAGGCATGCCACACAGGCAATTCACTCCATGCGATTGATATCCATCAATATATAACCCCTGAGCTCGTACGTCTCAGAGAAGGGCGTTAAGCAAGAGAATAAATTCTCCGCCGCCAAACAGATATATATTTAATAGAGATCAATCACACGGACTAAAACCCAATGTCAGACACACAGTCCATTTACAAGTCCGTTCTGGGTCTGAACGAAACCGGAGGCACCTAGTACCCCGCATATCCATCGATCTCCAAGTACGTCTGGACGATCACTAACTGTTTCCATCTTCTTGGGTGTACAGCCCAATCAAGATCATCAGTAATTACCCAAACGACGTGAAGACCTCCGGTCTTCGACCATCGTCTTCATCTTCGACTTATCGTCGTATCAGTTATTCAGAATGGGATAAACCCGGTCTTTCCGAATAACTCGCGTATATTTTAAATAAGTGTTACACAAACACAACATACGCCTCATTCCAATTCATTAGTCACTAACCGTAAATTAATCAAGAGAATAATTCCCTAAATATTAACCCCGAAGGCCGAAACCAACATCAGATCAATATTCAGAAAAACCATTCTGCTTGGCCAACCGACAGTTAGTTTCTAAATTTCACATTCATAGGGAAAGGTTCCCATTAATTTTATCCAAGATAAATTCCTTGAATTTATTCTTTAATCTATTTTTGAATATCAATTCAAACTAGTCGGGATTAACGAACCTTACCGAAGTAATCATTTGTTTTAATTTCCCAATCCCAACCTATTCATCCCATGAAGTAAAACTGGTAATACTTCATATCTAACACCACAGTGTTATCGGTAAATTCAATTACCATTTCACGTTCAAATCTAATTAAAGATTTAACTATCGCCTGGAGCAAAACTGGTGATACTCCATTCTCGATTATTTCAATCTAATTAAAGATTCATTAAAACTCCACTTAGTTTTAATCATTACCTGGGTTAAAGAATCAGTGTCATTTAAAACACGGTTCACGATAAACCCAAAATCACAATCCATTAATTATCGAGTTAAAGAACAAGTGTTATTTAAAACACTGTTCACGATAAACCCAAAAATCAATATCAATTCTATTCCAATTAAATATTAATTAATTGGTACGCTTCATTAAATCTAAATAAAAAGATTTAATCTTTTCTCAACTGGGTTCAAGAACAGTGTTAGTGAAAACACCATTCACGACAAACCCAAATCACATTTGATATTCAATACAAGGCTCTGAATAGAAAATATATCGGCTTATATTCAATATCGAATTCTACGACTAACAAATGTCGTATTGGAAATAACGATATAAATATATATCTTTCAAATTTCCATAACAACACCTGTATAATCACGAATTCCAACATCGAAATATTCCGAAGACAATTTCGATTCAAATCCACTCCAATGCAATCATTGGAATTTTGGTTATTTTTAAAACCCTTTTCGAATTCAATTTATTTATTTAAAAATAAATAGAATTATAATTCTAGTTCAAAACTAGTTCATTTCGATAAAAATCTATTTTTATCTTTTCAAATATGGAGTTTTTCATCCCAATCCTTTCTAAATCATTTCTTATGATTTTACACAAATTATTACTATTTTTAATAATTTTATCAAGGCCCGTACAGTCAATTTCCATCAATGGCCATCGAACTGCACTTACAGCGACCTTTTTCAAATTTGATTTGGACGTAACTCCAAATCCAACCGTTAGATTTCAAATTTCTAACATTCATTAGAAAGCTCTTTTCGATACGAACCCAAGGTTCCGGTTTTAGGAGAATCCGACGGTCGGATCTCCCGTAATGTCCGTTTGAAATAAATGGTCGAAATTCACGAACTGCCGCGGCGCGGCGCGTTCTATTCAGGCCATTATATTATATATATAATATATATAATATATATATCGTCGATTTCTATTTAAAACGAATTATATAAATAGTTTTGAATTCGTTTCAAAAACATTTTCAACTTCCATTTCAATTCAAATCGAAATTGAATTCTTCTTTATAAATTCGTTTTAAAATCCATTTCTATTCAATTCAAATTTCAATTTGAATTCATTTCAATTCGCTTTCAATTCAATTTGAATTCGTTTTCAATTCAATTTGAATTCGTTTTCAATTCAATTCATTTCGAAATCGTTTTCAATTCAATTCATTTCGAAATCGTTTTCAATTCAATTCATTTCGAAATCGTTTTCAATTCAATTCATTTCGAAATCGTTTTCAATTCAATTCATTTCGAAATCGTTTTCAATTCAATTCATTTCGAAATCGTTTTCAATTCAATTCATTTCAAAATATTTTCAATTCAATTCATTTCAAAATATTCGATTTCGAAATTACTTTTCAATATTCATTTTAAAATGAATAAAATCGATATAAATATCGTTCACGTCAAAATGGCGTCAATCTAATCAATACGGCTTCATATATTCCTATTCGCAAATATTCTATTTCAAATATTTCTTTTTCAAATATTTCCTTTTCAAAACTGGAATGAGGCCCAATCAATTACCATATAATGTTAATTATATGGATTTTCTACAACACATGTATATAATAGCATTCAAAAATAATCAACCATCAACCAAAGTGCACTACACTGTATAAGCATCAAATATAAATATCTAACGCTTATAACAGCCTGTCAATCAATCGATCGACATATTTAATCAATCAGGATGAGTGTACTTCAAGTTTCATCCCAACACCCGTGTGGGGTTTCAAACAATCAAACACAGATTTTATTCGTGCAGTTGGGCAATGTGTAAAATTTATCATCCCAATCCATATCAGTCAAATTAGTGTACATAAACAAACCGTCTGGTTTGTAAATGAATATTTTATTTTATTCACATTCACGTTAAAAACTATATTTTTAACGATAAAATATTTATTCCAACACATGAATTTTCTTTTCAGTTCATTTATTCAATAAATGACATTTTTATTTTTCTAACATATTTTAGAAAATTTCGGCGGCATAACGGCACGATACTAGAAACGGGACAAGGCCTAGCCTTATCCCCGGTCTAGTGAAGGCCCACGCCATTCACACATCAATCAAATCAATTTCATCTCACCAAACAATTCAATTCAATCAAATAATTCAACTAATCTATGCAACCAAACAAACAAGTCCATGGTCTGTGGACGATTGTGTCGGGTGCTACTAAGCACCGTCTGCATCCTAGTATATATATATAATTAGAAAAGAAATTGAAAGGTGAGAAATTCTCACTTATAGCTATCCTAGCTCCACGGCTCTTCATCGATAGAAATCTTCATCGCTATCGCATCTTCGTCATCTTCGTTGCCCGGATCCTCTACATATGTAAAAATCGAATTTTGACTTCGTTATTCAATATATAAAAATCGAATTTTTATTTCACTTCTCAATATATAAAAAAAATCGAATTTTTAGTTCGCTATTCAATATATAAAAATCATATTTTTAATTCGAAGTTCAACATATAAAAATCATAATTTTAATTCGAAGTTCAACATATAAAAATCATATTTTTAATTTCTATATATTTGATATTTTCAAAACAACTATATTTGATATTTTCAAAACAACTATATTTGATATTTTCAAAACAACTATATTTGATATTTTCAAAACAACTATATTTGATATTTTCAAAACCATTTGCTAATTTATTTTTAAACACTTTGCTAATTTATTTTTAAACACTTTGCTAATTTATTTTTAAACACTTTGCTAATTTATTTTTAAACACTTTGCTAATTTATTTTTAATTTCAGATTTTTTTCTGTCCCGATTAGATTAAAACAAAATAAAATAAAAAAAATAAATTAATAAAAAAAATTTAAGAACCAAACCTTCACAGTTACTTTCCAGGTCTCGACCTCATTCTGACCCGTCTTCATCTGCCAACGAATGCCTGCGCCCAACGCCTGACACCACCGGAAGCCCATCCAAGGTCGGCGACCGGAGCGCCTACACCCCCCTTCCCACGGCCTGAGCCACGTTGAGCTCTGTGCTCCCAATCATCGCAAAAACCAACGTGAAGGCCGCCACTTCGAGGATCAATCTCGGGCTAATTCCTTCATGATACCCAGTCAGACGAGCAGAGATCTGAAGACGAGGGAGATCAATATGGTTTTCGTTTGGGAGGTTGAATTAATCTTTTCTCGATTTGAAGATTTTGGCATTTGTTTTTGGGAGTGTTTTTTTTTTCTTCTGTCGAAATAGAAGTGGCGGCTGAAGGAGAGACTACGGCTAGGGTTTCATGAGGGGTTTTATATAAATTTATTTTATTATTTTAATTTCAAAATCACCTTTTTTTTTTTACCAATACAAACTCGAAATCAAACCCAACGATTGTCGCCCCTAGTTAATTACCCCTATTCCGAACACAATGGGATATTTATCGTAGGCCAATTCGACTGTTACGATCAGTTTTCGTTGAATTTACATTTAAATCACTATATTGAATTTTAAACGTACATTTCAAATTACCGGGGCTACATACGAACACGAAAAATTCCAGAAAAATATTTTCTAGCTTCGTATTGACGATCCGGTCCTAACAAAACTAGTTTCGTCGAATTCTGAGACCGTTAGAAAAATGGCCAATTTCCAGTCGATTAAAATCAACTGAAACTGGTCAAACGCGTTTTCCTTTGCCACGCTCACATATTGATTCGAAAAATTATGAAATTTGGAATCTAGCAATAACTTTACATCACGGACCCAACAAAACTGGTTTCGTCGAAATCCGAGGTCGTTTGCAAAATGTCCATTTTTAAGGGCCTTATATATATAAAAATATATATATAAATTCCACAGCGACTATTTCTAATTTTAAACTGGACATATCTTATCATTTCTAAGATGAAATCTCAGTTTGTCAACTTCGTTACAAAGATATAGTTATACAGATTCAAATATTTCTTGTTTCGTTCAATTCTGACTTATATTGAATTCTGTATATTCATTTGAAATTAGAAATCGAATTTTCGAACTACCGCGCCATTTTCAATTCCTTTTATAATTATATATAAATATTTATATTCTATCGACGACGCGTATAATATATACGTTCGAATTCCATTCAAAATAAATTTTCTCGTCGATTCTATTTAAAATAATTCATTTTAAATAATCAAAACTCGCTAAAATTGCCAAAATAAAAATTTTAAACTGGCCCAGATTTTCCGGGTTGTTACAATTAGAAGAGCCGTGGAGCTAGGATAGCTATAGGTGAGAACTCCTCACTCTAAATTTCTTATTCTAGTTATGCATATATATGTATATATATACTAGGATGCAGACGGTGCTTAGTAGCACCCGACACCCGTCATCCACAGACCATGGATGGCTTGTTTGTTGAATGGTTTGGTTGTGTAGTTGATAAGATGATTTGATTTGAAATTAAATTGTTGAGTGAAATAAATTCATTTGATTGATGTGTGAATGGCGTGGGCCTTCACTAGACCGGGGATAAGGCTAGGCCTTGTCCCGTTTCTAGTATCGTGCCGTTATGCCGCCGAAATTTTCTAAAATATGTTAGAAAAATAAAAATATCATTTTATTGTGTAAATGAATTGAATAGAAATTCATAGGTTGAAATAAAATGTTTTATCATTAAAAATATAAATTTTTAACGTGAAGTGAATAAAATAAAATATTCATTTATAAGCCGAACGGTTTGTTTATGTACACCTATTTGAATGACATTGATTGGGTCGATAAATTTTACACATCGCCCAACTGCACAAATAAAATATTTGTTTGATTGTTTGAAACCCCACACGGGTGTTAGGATGAAATATGTAGTTCACTCATCCTAATTGATTAAATATGTCGATCGATTGATTGACAGGCTGTTATAAGCGTTGAATATCTATATTTGATGCTTATACAGTGTAGTGCACTTTGGTTGATGGTTGATTATTTTTCAATGCTATTATATACATGTGTTGTATGGAAATCCATATAATTAACTTTATATGGTAATTGATTGGGCCTCATTCCGATTTGAAAAATAAAGAATATTATAAAATAAAAGTTCATGTGTTGACAGTACTCATTCATTGAGATTGGTCATGTGTTGAACGAAATATTTTGATAATAACAACTATTTTGAAAAAGAAATATTTGAAATAGAATATTTGAAAATAGAAATTTATGAAGCCGTGTTGATTAGATTGACGCCATTTTGACGTGAACGATATTTGAATCGATTTCGAAATGAATTGAATTGAAAACGATTTCGAAATGAATTGAATTGAAAACGATTTCGAAATGAATTGAATTGAAAACGATTTCGAAATGAATTGAATTGAAAACGATTTCGAAATGAATTGAATTGAAAACGATTTCGAAATGAATTGAATTGAAAACGATTTCGAAATGAATTGAAAACGATTTCGAAATGAATTGAATTGAAAACGATTTCGAAATGAATTGAATTGAAAACGATTTCGAAATGAATTGAATTGAAAACGATTTCGAAATGAATTGAAAACGATTTCGAAATGAATTGAATTTAAAACGATTTCGAAATGAATTGAATTGAAAACGAATTCGAATTGAATTGAAAGTGAATTGAAATGAATTCAAATTGAATTGAAATTTGAATTGAATAGAAATGAGTTTTGAAACGAATCTATAAAGAAGAATTCAATTTTTCTTTGAATTGAAATGGAAGTTGAAATGGATTTTTGAAACGAATTCAAAACTATTTATATAATTCGTTTTAAATAGAAATCGACGAAATATATATTATATATATTATATATATAATATAATGGCCTGAATAGAACGCGCCGCGCCGCGGCAGTTCGCGAATTTCGACCATTTATTTCAAACGGACATTACGGGAGATCCGACTGTCGAATTCTCCTAAAACCGGAACCGTTGGGTTCGTATCGAAAAGAGCTTTCTAACGAATATTAGAAATTTGAAATCTAACGGTTGGATTTGGAGATACGTCCAAATCAAATTCGAAAAAGGTCGCTGTAAGTGCAGTTCGATGGCCATTGTTGGAAATCGACTGTACGGGCCTTGATAAAATTATTAAAAATAGTAATAATTTGTGTAAAATCATAAGAAATGATTTAGAAAGAATTGGGATGAAAAACTCCCTATTTGAAAAGATAAAAATAGATTTTTATCGAAATGAACTAGTTTTGAACTAGAATTATAATTCTATTTATTTTTAAATAAATAAATTGAATTTGAAAAGGGTTTTGAAAATAACCAAAATTTCCAATGATTGCATTGGAGTGGATTTGAATCGAAATTGTCTTCGGAATATTTCGATGTTGGAATTTGTGATTATACGGATGTTGTTACGGAAATTTGAAAGATATATATTTATATCGTTATTTCCAATACGACATTTGTTAATCATAGAATTTGATATTGAATATAAGCCGATATATTTTCTATTCAGAGCCTTATATTGAATATCAAATGTGATTTGGGTTTGTCGTGAATGGTGTCTTCACTAACACTGTTCTTGAACCCAGTTGAGAAAAGATTAAATCTTTTTATTTAGATTTAATGAAGTGTACCAATTAAATAATATTTAATTGGAATTGAATGGATATTGATTTTTGGGTTTATTGTGAACAGTGTTTTAAATAACACTTGTTCTTTAACCCGATAATTAATGGA
This sequence comes from Allium sativum, assembly GCA_030737875.1. Taxonomy (NCBI): domain Eukaryota; kingdom Viridiplantae; phylum Streptophyta; class Magnoliopsida; order Asparagales; family Amaryllidaceae; genus Allium; species Allium sativum. Next base: position 703,165,450 of record CM060913.1, on the reverse strand, counting down.
ATGTGATTTTGGGTTTATCGTGAACCGTGTTTTAAATGACACTGATTCTTTAACCCAGTTAACGATTAAAACTAAGTGGAGTTTTAATGAATCTTTAATTAGATTGAAAAGGTCGAAAATGGAGTATCACCAGTTTTGCTCCAGGCGATAGTTAAATCTTTAATTAGATTTGAACGTGAAATGGTAATTGAATTTACCGATAACACTGTGGTGTTAGATATGAAGTATTACCAGTTTTACTTCATGGGATGAATAGGTTGGGATTGGGAAATTAAAACAAATGATTACTTCGGTAAGGTTCGCTAATCCCGACTAGTTTGAATTGATATTCAAAAATGGACTAAAGAATAAATTCAAGGAATTTATCTTTGATAAAATTAATGGGAATCTTTCCCTATGAATGTGAAATTTAGAAACTAACTGTCGGTTAGCCAAGCAGAATGGTTTTCTGGATATTGATCTGATGTTGGTTTCGGCCTTCGGGGTTAATATTTGGGAAATTATTCTCTTGATTAATTTACGGTTAGTGACTAATGAATTGGAATGAGGCGTATGTTGTGTTTGTGTAACACTTACTTAAAATATACGCGAGTTATTCGGAAAGACCGGGTTTATCCCATTCTGGATAACTGATACGACGATAAGTCGAAGATGAAGACGATGGTCGAAGACCGGAGGTCTTCACGTCGTTTGGGTGATAACTGATGATCTTGATTGGGCTGTACACCCAAGAAGATGGAAACAGTTAGTGATCGTCCAGACGTACTTGGAGATCGATGGATATGCGGGGTACTAGGTGCCTCCGGTTTCGTTCAGACCCAGAACGGACTTGTAAATGGACTGTGTGTCTGACATCGGATTTCATTCTGTGTGACCGATATCGGTTGCATAGGATGGTTTGCCTGTGTGGCATGCTAAGATGCAAATGATCAAGGCTTCTGTTGAAAAGCAAAGTCTTGTGGTGATGATCAAAGCACGGCCTTTGTGGCGTAGCTTTGTGTAACGTTTACCTCGCGTGTTTCACACCAGGTATGAACCAAAAACGGGAGACGGACCTCAGGGAGGACTTGCGTTTCTTTCTAGTTAGAAGTGGCGTCAGTGGTTTTACACGCCCTGATGAGTTTGACTTATGTGGTTGTTGCTGTTGCGAGGCGCCTCGGTTATATCGGTTTCGGCCGATGCATTCTGGTCGGCTGACGGACCAGACTTACACCCCATAGGGTGGGGAAACGTAGTGTTCAGGCATTTTAATCCACATCGGTGGACCGGCCCTGACGATCCAAGGGCCCACCTGTGTCTGGGTCCTGAGACACGGACTAGAGCGTCTCGAATCGGTTGAGGACTATCTTTTGCCTCGGTTCATAGACGGAAATCCAATTTCCAAATACGTGACATTTGCGGTTTTAATTGTAATCCTATATATGGCGACATAGTGGGATGGGGCGCTTATGCCGCCTATGATTGATACTTATGATTTGAAGTTGTTTATACACTATGCACTTATAATAGTATCAAATGATTTGTTTTAAACGTATCAAGCATTCTTTGGCTGTTATAAGGGAAAACCCTATCCCCCGGCTTGCGTTGCATTGTGTGATAGGACCTGGGTCTTATAACAGCTTCATTTTTCTTTATTTAGCATTGCGCTGTTTGTTTATGCACTGGTATTCTTGGGAGGAAACCCGTTCCGTGTTAAACGGCGTGGTCCCTTGATTTACCTAAGTTTAAAAATAAAGATTAACTGTTTTAGTTCTCACACCAGTCACATGACTGACCTGGAGTTTATTTTTTTAACCTAAACTCTGGGTGCCCTTATTTTGACACGGGCAGCTAGTAGTTTTGGTTTTGCAGATTTATATTCACAGGATCCTGGTTTACAGCTGGAACGATATCCGGAAAGCTTTGTATCCGTATATCTCCTTCTAGTTGTGTATTGTATTATTTTCCGCTGCTATGTATTTAAATGTAATTTAAATCTCTGATATTTCTGTGTAATATTCATTTATACTCTGTATATTCTTGTAATCTGATGCATTGTTGTAATATACAGTGAAAGGTTCTTCTGTATGCGTTCTGTTTTGTCGTGTTCTCAAACGATAGGGCGTTTCGAACGGCCTGGATCGGTTTAGCGACTGGTTCGGACCGAGCGAAATTCCTTCTCGTCACAGTTGGTATCAGAGCTTTGGTTTACAAAGCAGAGAACAAGACACATTAGAACCATATGAAAGGATTCATCAGATACTGGATTAGTAATATCCAATTAGAATGACTCGTTAGAGATAGGATCAGTAGTATCCTAGAACGGGTGTGAAGAGTATATTTTTTTTTTAATGAAAACAAAGTTTTGTTTTGAAAATTTAAATCAACTATTCGTATTTGATTATTTGTTTATATTGATTTTGGACAATTCAGTATATAAAGAATTTGCATATACGCCTTGCAAACGTATATTCAAAGTTTTAATATACTGGATAGATATAGAGTCACACTCTAGTCGCCCGGAGACGATTCTGATGATAGTCTAGACATCATCAGAATTGGTATTCGAGTTTCGAAGGTGTGATTTTCTATATATTTCCATTAGACTGGTGTGAGAACCAAAACTAATATAGCTAGAATACATTGTTGTGATTTGGCATCAAAAATCTGATTTTTGACTATATATCAAAAGTATGAATTTGAAACGTTAAATTCACTAATTGATTGATGTTTGTGTTGTTTGTTTATTTGTTTGCTAATTTTTAGCCATTTAGCCTAATTGAATATAATATTGAACTGTATTGAAAATTGGTCGCATTTGCTTGCATATATATATATATATATACTTGCATTGAACAGGTCATAGCAAGGAGGCTAGAGCCAGAGAATAAAATTTGTTTGCCCGACAAATAGGTACATGTTTACTACATAATTTCCTGTTTTGTTTGGGTGATGATGATTTTGTGAGCCTATTGGCTAGCCGCTTGGCTTTTTCTTTTTCTTTTTGAGATCTGAAGGACCGGGGAAGCTATTTGAAATTCCCCGATGCTCCCGGTGCAGGGGAGGTTATGGCGAAATTTTTCGAAAATTTAGGGTGTTAGCCAAATTTTTGAAATTTTGAAAATTCTCAGAAACTAAAGAGTTGGAGAATGGAAGCAAGATCGAGCGTAGAGTTGATTAATCAAACCACTTTCGACTTTGTTCCTTTTCGGGGACGAAAAGTTTTAAGTGGGGGAGATTGTAACAACCCGTAAAATCTGGGCCAGTTTAAAATTTTTATTTTGGCAATTTTAGCGAATTTTGATTATTTAAAATGAATTATTTTAAATAATATCGACGAGAAATTTATTTTGAATATAATTCGACGTATATATTATACGCGTCGTCGTTAGAATATAAATATTTATATATAATTATAAATAGAATTAAAAATGGCGCGGTAGTTCGATAATTCGATTTCAAACTTCAATTGAATGTACCGGGTGCAAAACAATCCGGATTTTAGTGAAACCAAAAATAATGGAATCTAATAGTGAATATCTTTCCAACGAATCCGAAAAATCAAGATTTCATATCGGGAATCAAAAGATATGTCCAGTTGAAAATTCTGAATAGTCGCTATGGAATTCAGGCCCTTAAAAATGGACATTTTGCATATGGCCTCGGAATTCGACGAAACCACTTTTGTCGGGTCCGGGATGTCAAACTATTGCTAGGTTTCAAATTTCATAATTTTTCGAATCAATATGTGAGCGTGGCAAAGGAAAACGCATTTGACCAGTTTCTGTTGAATTTAATCGACTGGAAATTGGCCATTTTTCAAACGGTCTCAGAATTCGACGAAACTAGTTTTGTTAGGACCGTATCGTCAATACGAAACTAGAAAATATTTTTCTGGAATTTTTCTAGTTAGTATGTGACCCCGGTAATTTGAAATGTACGTTTAAAATTCAATATAAGGATTTAAATGTAAATTTCAACGGAAACTAATTGTAATGATCAAATCAGCTTACGATACATATCCCATTGTGTTGGGAATGGGGGTAAAACGCTATGGACGACAGGCGGTGGACCTCGTTTCGAGGTCGGATATAAAAGTCAACCCTTGTGCAAATTTAAATAATTAAATAATAAAATAAAATAAAAAAAAAAACATAACTCCCTCCTTTTCTCTTCTGCTTGCCCCCCCCCCCCCCCCCCCCCCCCCGCAGGTTCATTATTCAGAAAGCAAACGAAAAAAAAAAAAAAAGAAGAAACCTAAAACCTAAATCGCGCCGCCCCTGACCTCAACCCGCCGACGAGCTCTTCGCCGAACACCACCTTCGACGCATCGAAGCAGCGCCTCTTCCCTCCAGACATCCGCGACGCAATCGGAGCCTCCACCTCGAACACCACCTCGCGACACCTCCGAACGCCGCCTGAGCCGCCCTCGACTTCCCTCCTCCCCTTCGCATACCACGGTAAGCATTTAATTTATTTTATTTTTATTTTTGTTTTATAAAACTGATTTATAGCTAAATACTGTATTTTTCTTTTAGATTTGAAAACAGAATTTTTAAAGAGAATATAAACTGATTTCTTTTAGTTTTAAAAACAGAATTTTTAAAAGACTTAAAAACAGATTTTTTAGAAAAAGATTTAAAAATAGGATTTTTAAAAGAAAAGAAAAACAGAATTTTTAAAAGATTTGAAAACGGAATTTTTGAAAGAAATAAAAACAGAATTTTTGAAACGAAATAAAAACTGTTTTGAAAAATAATTTAAAAACTGTTTTGAAAAGAATAAAACTGTTTTTTTAAAAGTTTTAAAACTGTTTTTTTAAGGATGTAAAAACAGAAATTTAAAAAGAGAAACTGATTTTTTTTAAAAGAGATTTAAAAAATGTTTTTAAAAGAAATCAAAAACTGATTTGAAATAAAGAAAAACTGCATTTTGAAAAACTGCATTTTTAAAAGAGTTAAAACTGCATTTTGAAAAACTGCATTTTTAAAAGAATAAAAAAGAAAAAAACTGCATTTTTAAAAGAATAAAAAAGAAAAAAACTGCATTTTTATAAAGGAGTTTTAAAAACTGTTTTGAAAAATAATTTAAAAACTGTTTTGAAAAGAAAATAAAAACTGGTTTGAAAAGGAAAAGGAAATGATTTTTATTTTTAACTTTGAAATAAGAAAAAGGGTTGAATCTTTTAAAAGAAAAAGATTTGAACTTGCAAAAATAAAGATCATATTTTTAAAAAGAGAAAAGTCGGAATTTTTGATAAGTAGAAGAAGTAAGATATGATTCTTATATTTTTAAAGCAATAAAAATATAATTTTTACATCATAAGAATATTAAAAATATAATCTTTGTTTTTAAAATATGATCTTTATATATTGAATAACATAGTAAAAATTCGATTTTTACTTATGTAGAGAATACGGGAAACGAAAGCGACGAAAGGCGAGTTGGCGAAGATTTCCTGCATTAGAAGAGCCGTGGAGCTAGGATAGCTATAGGTGAGAACTCCTCACTCTAAATTTCTTATTCTAGTTATGCATATATATGTATATATATACTAGGATGCAGACGGTGCTTAGTAGCACCCGACACCCGTCATCCACAGACCATGGATGGCTTGTTTGTTGAATGGTTTGGTTGTGTAGTTGATAAGATGATTTGATTTGAAATTAAATTGTTGAGTGAAATAAATTGATTTGATTGATGTGTGAATGGCGTGGGCCTTCACTAGACCGGGGATAAGGCTAGGCCTTGTCCCGTTTCTAGTATCGTGCCGTTATGCCGCCGAAATTTTCTAAAATATGTTAGAAAAATAAAAATATCATTTTATTGTGTAAATGAATTGAATAGAAATTCATAGGTTGAAATAAAATGTTTTATCGTTAAAAATATAAATTTTTAACGTGAAGTGAATAAAATAAAATATTCATTTATAAGCCGGACGGTTTGTTTATGTACACCTATTTGAATGACATTGATTGGGTCGATAAATTTTACACATCGCCCAACTGCACAAATAAAATATTTGTTTGATTGTTTGAAACCCCACACGGGTGTTAGGATGAAATATGTAGTTCACTCATCCTAATTGATTAAATATGTCGATCGATTGATTGACAGGCTGTTATAAGCGTTGAATATCTATATTTGATGCTTATACAGTGTAGTGCACTTTGGTTGATGGTTGATTATTTTTCAATGCTATTATATACATGTGTTGTATGGAAATCCATATAATTAACTTTATATGGTAATTGATTAGGCCTCATTCCGATTTGAAAAATAAAGAATATTATAAAATAAAAGTTCATGTGTTGACAGTACTCATTCATTGAGATTGGTCATGTGTTGAACGAAATATTTTGATAATAACAACTATTTTGAAAAAGAAATATTTGAAATAGAATATTTGAAAATAGAAATTTATGAAGCCGTGTTGATTAGATTGACGCCATTTTGACGTGAACGATATTTGAATCGATTTTGAAACGATTTCGAAATGAATTGAATTGAAAACGATTTCGAAATGAATTGAATTGAAAACGATTTCGAAATGAATTGAATTGAAAACGATTTCGAAATGAATTGAATTGAAAACGATTTCGAAATGAATTGAATTGAAAACGATTTCGAAATGAATTGAATTGAAAACGATTTCGAAATGAATTGAATTGAAAACGATTTCGAAATGAATTGAATTGAAAACGATTTCGAAATGAATTGAAAACGATTTCGAAATGAATTGAATTGAAAACGATTTCGAAATGAATTGAAAACGATTTCGAAATGAATTGAATTTAAAACGATTTCGAAATGAATTGAATTGAAAACGAATTCGAATTGAATTGAAAGTGAATTGAAATGAATTCAAATTGAATTGAAATTTGAATTGAATAGAAATGAGTTTTGAAACGAATCTATAAAGAAGAATTCAATTTTTCTTTGAATTGAAATGGAAGTTGAAATGGATTTTTGAAACGAATTCAAAACTATTTATATAATTCGTTTTAAATAGAAATCGACGAAATATATATTATATATATTATATATATAATATAATGGCCTGAATAGAACGCGCCGCGCCGCGGCAGTTCGCGAATTTCGACCATTTATTTCAAACGGACATTACGGGAGATCCGACCGTCGGATTCTCCTAAAACCGGAACCGTTGGGTTCGTATCGAAAAGAGCTTTCTAACGAATATTAGAAATTTGAAATCTAACGGTTGGATTTGGAGATACGTCCAAATCAAATTCGAAAAAGGTCGCTGTAAGTGCAGTTCGATGGCCATTGTTGGAAATCGACTGTACGGGCCTTGATAAAATTATTAAAAATAGTAATAATTTGTGTAAAATCATAAGAAATGATTTAGAAAGAATTGGGATGAAAAACTCCCTATTTGAAAAGATAAAAATAGATTTTTATCGAAATGAACTAGTTTTGAACTAGAATTATAATTCTATTTATTTTTAAATAAATAAATTGAATTTGAAAAGGGTTTTGAAAATAACCAAAATTTCCAATGATTGCATTGGAGTGGATTTGAATCGAAATTGTCTTCGGAATATTTCGATGTTGGAATTTGTGATTATACGGATGTTGTTACGGAAATTTGAAAGATATATATTTATATCGTTATTTCCAATACGACATTTGTTAATCATAGAATTTGATATTGAATATAAGCCGATATATTTTCTATTCAGAGCCTTATATTGAATATCAAATGTGATTTGGGTTTGTCGTGAATGGTGTCTTCACTAACACTGTTCTTGAACCCAGTTGAGAAAAGATTAAATCTTTTTATTTAGATTTAATGAAGTGTACCAATTAAATAATATTTAATTGGAATTGAATGGATATTGATTTTTGGGTTTATCGTGAACAGTGTTTTAAATAACACTTGTTCTTTAACCCGATAATTAATGGAATGTGATTTTGGGTTTATCGTGAACCGTGTTTTAAATGACACTGATTCTTTAACCCAGTTAACGATTAAAACTAAGTGGAGTTTTAATGAATCTTTAATTAGATTGAAAAGGTCGAAAATGGAGTATCACCAGTTTTGCTCCAGGCGATAGTTAAATCTTTAATTAGATTTGAACGTGAAATGGTAATTGAATTTACCGATAACACTGTGGTGTTAGATATGAAGTATTACCAGTTTTACTTCATGGGATGAATAGGTTGGGATTGGGAAATTAAAACAAATGATTACTTCGGTAAGGTTCGCTAATCCCGACTAGTTTGAATTGATATTCAAAAATGGACTAAAGAATAAATTCAAGGAATTTATCTTTGATAAAATTAATGGGAATCTTTCCCTATGAATGTGAAATTTAGAAACTAACTGTCGGTTAGCCAAGCAGAATGGTTTTCTGGATATTGATCTGATGTTGGTTTCGGCCTTCGGGGTTAATATTTGGGAAATTATTCTCTTGATTAATTTACGGTTAGTGACTAATGAATTGGAATGAGGCGTATGTTGTGTTTGTGTAACACTTACTTAAAATATACGCGAGTTATTCGGAAAGACCGGGTTTATCCCATTCTGGATAACTGATACGACGATAAGTCGAAGATGAAGACGATGGTCGAAGACCGGAGGTCTTCACGTCGTTTGGGTGATAACTGATGATCTTGATTGGGCTGTACACCCAAGAAGATGGAAACAGTTAGTGATCGTCCAGACGTACTTGGAGATCGATGGATATGCGGGGTACTAGGTGCCTCCGGTTTCGTTCAGACCCAGAACGGACTTGTAAATGGACTGTGTGTCTGACATCGGATTTCATTCTGTGTGACCGATATCGGTTGCATAGGATGGTTTGCCTGTGTGGCATGCTAAGATGCAAATGATCAAGGCTTCTGTTGAAAAGCAAAGTCTTGTGGTGATGATCAAAGCACGGCCTTTGTGGCGTAGCTTTGTGTAACGTTTACCTCGCGTGTTTCACACCAGGTATGAACCAAAAACGGGAGACGGACCTCAGGGAGGACTTGCGTTTCTTTCTAGTTAGAAGTGGCGTCAGTGGTTTTACACGCCCTGACGAGTTTGACTTATGTGGTTGTTGCTGTTGCGAGGCGCCTCGGTTATATCGGTTTCGGCCGATGCATTCTGGTCGGCTGACGGACCAGACTTACACCCCATAGGGTGGGGAAACGTAGTGTTCAAGCATTTTAATCCACATCGGTGGACCGGCCCTGACGATCCAAGGGCCCACCTGTGTCTGGGTCCTGAGACACGGACTAGAGCGTCTCGAATCGGTTGAGGACTATCTTTTGCCTCGGTTCATAGACGGAAATCCAATTTCCAAATACATGACATTTGCGGTTTTAATTGTAATCCTATATATGGCGACATAGTGGGATGGGGCGCTTATGCCGCCTATGATTGATACTTATGATTTGAAGTTGTTTATACACTATGCACTTATAATAGTATCAAATGATTTGTTTTAAACGTATCAAGCATTCTTTGGCTGTTATAAGGGAAAACCCTATCCCCCGGCTTGCGTTGCATTGTGTGATAGGACCTGGGTCTTATAACAGCTTCATTTTTCTTTATTTAGCATTGCGCTGTTTGTTTATGCACTGGTATTCTTGGGAGGAAACCCGTTCCGTGTTAAACGGCGTGGTCCCTTGATTTACCTAAGTTTAAAAATAAAGATTAACTGTTTTAGTTCTCACACCAGTCACATGACTGACCTGGAGTTTATTGTTTTAACCTAAACTCTGGTTGCCCTTATTTTGACACGGGCAGCTAGTAGTTTTGGTTTTGCAGATTTATATTCACAGGATCCTGGTTTACAGCTGGAACGATATCCGGAAAGCTTTGTATCCGTATATCTCCTTCTAGTTGTGTATTGTATTATTTTCCGCTGCTATGTATTTAAATGTAATTTAAATCTCTGATATTTCTGTGTAATATTCATTTATACTCTGTATATTCTTGTAATCTGATGCATTGTTGTAATATACAGTGAAAGGTTCTTCTGTATGCGTTCTGTTTTGTCGTGTTCTCAAACGATAGGGCGTTTCGAACGGCCTGGATCGGTTTAGCGACTGGTTCGGACCGAGCGAAATTCCTTCTCGTCACAATATTTTTATTGCCAATTTGAACAATAAGGAAAATGATACTAAAGGTTCATACTTTTATTGTCGATTTATTGCAATAAAAGAAATAGACCGTTAAGACTGCACTTTTATTTAGAATTTGTTTATTATAAAAAGATTCAACTTTAAAGGCTATCTTTTATTGACAAATTGTTAAAATAAAGGATTTAACATATTTTTTTTCTTGTAATTTGTTCAATATTAAGATAAGATATGGAAATTACATTTTTATGTAATACTATTTTATGAGAAGATTATGTTTATATTTTATTTTGTTCATTAGAATAATTTGACATTTTAGTGATAAAAATGTCCAGTAGAATAATTTGACATGTTTGTTATAAAAATGTTCCTTAGGATAAATTGACATTTTTATAAGATGTATATTAGAAATGAAAATGACATTGTAGTGTAAGATGTAGCAGTAGGGACATTTTTATTGTCATTTTATATAAAATAAAAATTGGTAAATTGAAAGGGTAATATTTTGTTGTCATTTTATACATAATAAAAAGGAAAGGTTTAAGAATCACATTTTTATTGCTATTATTTACAAAATAAAAGATGTAAAGGTAGTATTTTTTTATTGACATGTTATATACAATAGAAATAAAAGCACTGAAATGATGTATCACTACTTTTTAATCTAGAATCGTTGACAAAATGAAATTTTACTATTTTTAATCATTTTATTGAAATAGAATTGTCAACAAAATGTATATATCACTTTTATACCTTTTGTTTGAGATGGAATCTATATGCAAATATGATAACCAATTTTATTTGCATAACGTATATTGAAAATTTATATGCAAAGGTAATACTCATTTTTATTCGCATAATGAATAATAGGATAAGTTTGCAATAATAATAATAATCATTTTTAATTGCATATCATATGATTGAATTTATAGGCAAATATAAAAACCATTTTATTTGCAAACTTACATTAGAATTGGTATTCTAATTGTAAGACCATATTATTAGTCAAAACATATAGTAGAAATGTATAGAGAAATTATTCGAGCAAATTATATTTTTACTCGACATTAGAAATAAATGACTTGTTTGATTTATCAACATCAACTTGTTAGTAGAAATTGAAATTGGTTAAATCCATTAACCAATTATTTATTTCTATATCTATATGAACTGTTGTTGGCTGAAAACCCCACACCGGTATTGGGACGATATTTGACTGACACAAATCCCAAGGTTTAATTGTATGTCTATAGATAGATCGACAGGCTGCGATGAGCGTTATTATTTCATTTTAATGCTCACACGGTTGGAAATTGCACTCTGGATGTAAATAGATGTGAATGGATGATTTGATGAGTATTTATCACTTATTGTCATATATATGAGATGTGTGAAATCCGTATGATTCAAATTATATGGTACATGATTGAGTCGCATTCCGATTCAGGTTTTCTTTTAAAAGAGAATATTTTACATTTAAAATCGTTTTATATAAAGAATAATTTTTAATGATTATTTTAAAATATGTTTTATAGTAATGAATAAATATTTAAAGAACAAATCTTTTATTTAAGATCATTAACATTTCTAATTATATTTTGTGATTGAGATAAAATGATATTTGGGTTGGATTTACCCTGGATGGTGTTTTTAAACGACATTTGTCCTTTAATCCAATTTACATTGAAGTTATTATTTGGAATTTATAATTCTATTTTGTAGATTTAAAAAGACATTTTCTAAAAGTTAAGTTTTCCCAATTTAATATATTAAATTGGAATTAAGTGGAAATTCGATTGATAATAATCGAGATGGGCTTCTGTAAAAGAAGGCCGATATTATATATGGAGTTTAAGAGGCCTTGCCATTATTCCATTTATATTATTAGTCCGATACAGAAATTTATTTCGATTATGCCTTAATTTGATTTCTGTGGAATTCCATATTTTGGAAATTGATTTGTAGGTCTATCGTGAACTGTGTTTAAAGGACACTAGTTCTTTAACCTGTTTAAGACAAGATTTATTCCTTAAAATTAATAAGGTTCTTTTAATATTAATATCTTATTAAAAGAATATTCTGTGTTGGAATGCGGCGTTGGTGCGATTTTATAGCATTTGATTTTTAATCACAAAATACGCGAGTTGTTCAGAAAGACCGGGTTTAACCCATTCTGAATAATCATCACGATGATCAAGAGTCGAAGATGAAGGCGGTAGTTGAAGACCGAAGGTTTTCACATCGTTGGGATGACGATGACTGGTATCTTGAATTGGGACTGGCCTTCCAAGGCAAGATATTTGGTAATGATCATCCAAACGCATTTGGAGATCGACGGACATGTTGTTTCGCTCAGACCCATAGCATAAGCTTATAAATGGAATGTGTGTCTTACATTGTACTCCTTTATATATTGTACTTATTGATTTTCTGCTGAATGTATGAATGCTTGGTGGCGGAGAATTTATTCACTTGCTTAACACCCTTTTTTATATTTTGGCGAAGATTAATAGTCTGATATTGATTGACAGTGTGGCATACCAAGATGCAATGATCAAGGCTTTTGTTGAAAAGCAGGTCTTGTGGTTGATGATCAAAGCATAGCCTGTTTAGGCAAAGCTTTGTGTATAGCGTGACTTCGCGAGGATCACGACCCGGTTGAGTCTAAAACAGGAGAAGCGAACGCAGGGAGAGCAGCACATTTCTTTCTAGCTAGAAGTGGTGTCGGTGCTTAAACTGGTTGATATTTACTTATGTGGATAATGGAATGAGGCGCCTCGGATGATAGGTCCTATAAGATCGGGAAACGTGTATTCAGGAGTAACTAATCCACGAAGCTGTATGTGTGGACCGGCCCTGCAGCTTTCCAAGTGTTCACTGCGGGGGATCCGGAGGCATTAGCTAGAGTGTCGAATCGGTAAGGAGCTCCTCCCTACCCATGATGGAAACCCAATTTCCAATACGACCTCATGCGGTTTTGATTGTAGAACTAGTATGGGGACATAGTAGGATGGGGTACTATGCCGTCTAGGATTGATACATTATGATTGAAGTGTTTTTTTATTGAAACATATACACACTAATAATAATATCAAAATCCATTTTTTTTACATATCAAGCTTTTTTGACCATTATAAGGAAAAATTCTATTCTCCGGTTTGCGTTGCAATGTGTGATGGGACTTGAGTCTTATAATGGTTTCATTTTTCTAAAAAGCATTGCGTTGTTTTACGATTTACTTTAAGTTATGCACGACAATCCATTGGAATAAAACCCGTTCCGCGTTAGCGGCGTGGTCATTGGATTTGCCCTATTGTTATTAGTTATATTAGTTAAGAATTCTCACACCAGTCCTTGTTTGGCATGCCTGGTAATAGGATGCAACATGATGGGGGGTTCTCGCTTCGCGGTTTGGTGGCGAACGGGAGACTCTTACCCCCACATGTCCCTTTTTTGGCTTGGAAGGCTGCGGCCGAGGGATCCCAAAAGGGTCGCCGTAAAACAAGGTGTCTGGGGTACAACTGTAAGCCACGGTGGGTTTTACCTGCTGCACTGGGAGATGAAGGGATGGTTGCAAAGCCGGTCTTCCGCTGTATTTTATTTTATTCGATGTACTCTGATATTCTGTACTCTGATGTTATATTATTATGATGTAATAAAAGTCTGCTATTATTGTTATGATGTGTTGTATTCCCAAAGTTAACGTATTCGAGTTTTGAACGGTTTTGGTCGATTTTGCGATCGATCGGGTTGGGCGAAACCCAGATCGTTACAGTTGGTATCAGAGCTTTGGTTAGCTCAAATCTTTGGGATATAACTCGTTAGAACTGAACAAAAGACTCATAAGAGATTGGACTAGTAATATCCCATAAGACTACTCATTAGAGATAGGATCGGCAGTATCCTAGAATAAGAAAACTCATTAGAGATGGGGTTAGAAATGCCCTAGAATGAGTTGAGAGTAACAAGCTTATAATATATGTATTTGTAATTATAAGTCTATTTTAGAAAATATGATTTTTGAATATATAAAGGCTATATTTTTGAAAAGTTAATCGACTATAAAATTATTTAAACCAATGAAAGAATAATAAAGGAAAAAAATTGAGTAGGATAATTAAACACTTTTAGCTTCGTTCCTTTTCAAGGATGAATAGTTTTTAAGTGGGGGAGACTGTAACAACCCTGAATTTTGGGGCCAATTTAAAATTTTTATTTTGAAAATTTTAATGGATTTTAATATTTAAAATAATTTATTTTAAATAATAACGACGAAAATTTATTTTAATCGAAGTTAAAACGAATAAATTTAATTATAAAAGGAGTTTAAAACAGCGCTGTAGTTTGAAAATTTGATTTTGAGCTTTGACTGACTATACAGGATGCAAAATAAATCAGAATTGAGTGAAACCAAAAATATTTAAATCTGTTTAACCATATCTTTCTAACGAATCTGAAAAATTAAAATTTCACTTTAAAAATTGTAAGTTATGCCCAGTTTAAAATTTAGAAAAGTCATTGTAGAATTTATATATATTTTAATCTAATATATTGGCCTTAATAATAGCCATTTTGCAAACGACCTCGGTTTTCGACGAAACCAATTTTATTGGAACCGGAATGTCAAATTATTGTTAAGTTTAATTTTCCAAAATTTTCGAGTTAATACGTGAGCGTGGCAAAAGAAAATGTGTTTTGATAATTTATTCAAATTTAATCAACTGAAAAATAACCATTTTTCAAACGGTCTCAGAATTCGACGAAATTAGTCTCGTTGGAACCGTATCATCAATACGAAGCCAGAAATATATTTTCTGGAATTTTCGGAGTCCGTATGTGGCCTCGGTGTATTTAAATGTACGGTGGAAATTAAATTATTAATTTAATATTGCAATTTTAATAAAACACGCAACAGACATTAGAATTGGGCCACGGGGCATCGCCCATCACGCTCAGAAGGCGTCAAAACCTTGGGTTTGACACTAACTGGGCCTGATTTGGAGATAGTCCGAAAATCCACCTTTAAAACACGTTTTTCGAGAAATTATATTATTAAATAATAATAAAAAAACCCTAATATCTAGTTCAGCTGCCATCATCTAATTCGATGGCCGAGAATCTCTGAATTTCAAACCTCAATATTTTCCAATCCGCTCAATGGATTTCAACAAACTTGGTGCCAAATCGAAGAGATTTTCAAGACCTTTCAAACGGTACGGACAAGATCGAGTTTCACTGAGTTTTTTTCGCGAAACCAGCCTTCAAAGGCACGGCGCTCGAGGCTGTCTCCAGGCCGGCCGAGGCCAATGCGCCGCCAGTGGTGGGCGGCGATGGAAGCCGCCGCGGAGGCGCAGCAGGCCCCCCCTCCGATGAACGTCTGATGCCTCCTGGTGTGCGTAGTTCGCGGTCAAAGATTTGAGCAAATGGGTTCAGCGTAACGAAGAAGAAGAGGAAGGTTAATATTATTTAATTATTTAATTTATTTATTTAATTAAATTTTCTTATGTTTTAAAATTCCGTAGCTTTCACATACGAGATCCGTTTCACAAACTGTAAATTGCGTTGGAATCACAAAGTCAAGATATACGCGATGGCACCAACCGCAGCTGAAACAGAGACAATTGAAAAATCATCCAAACCAATGTGAGAACTCTAATTTTTATTATTTAATTAACTATTAATTAGTTTTCTCGCTTTAAGATAATTGTATTGTGATATTAGTTCAGATCTGAAATGTTCTGTGTTGTATAAATTGTTGATTGTCGCTAGTGGCGTGTTCTGTTGTCCATGGTTGAAATTTCATATGTTGTTGAATTTTATTTGCGGTTAGAAAATTAGATCTAAAATTCATATTTTATTCAGATCTATGGATAAAAATATAGTCGATGATAATTATCTTATGATTGCTGAATTTTTATTTACGATTGGATCTAGTTGTTCTAATTTATTTTATATTGTTAAAATATAATTTTTTATCTGAAAATGAACGACAAGAATTGGTTAACAAATATATTTTTATTTGTTTACGCTACAACAGAATTTGGCTAACAAATAAAATTTTACTTTTATTTGTTTACATTGAGAACAAGATTTGTGAATTACAGTAAAAAAAAAAATACTGTCACCTTAAACATAGGATGTTATAAAATTAAAATAACAATAAAATATTAAATTTTATTGTTGTTATTAAAAATCATATTTGTAAAACAAAACTTTATTTACATTGTATTTGTAAATTAAAGGTAATATTGGGAAAAACACATAAGCATTTACATTTTACTTGTAAATAAAAATACACATTTAAGAGTGGTAGTTTTAGTTCACATTGTTATATATATATATATATATATATATGTGTGTGTGTGTGTGTGTGTGTGTGTGTGTGTGTGTGTGTGTGTGTGTGTGTGTGTGTGTAAGAACCTATTTTTGTGTTAATTTCTTTTTAAATAAAGGATCATATTTTTATTGCCAATTTGTACAATAAGGAAAATGATATTAAAGGTTCATACTTTTATTGTCGATTTATTGCAATAAAAGAAATAGACCATTAAGACTGCACTTTTATTTAGAATTTGTTTATTATAAAAAGATTGATCTTTAAAGACTATCTTTTATTGACAAATTGTTAAAATAAACGATTTAACATTTTTTTTCTTGTAATTTGTTCAATATTAAGATAAGATATGGAAATTACATTTTTATGTAATACTATTTTATGAGAAGATTATGTTTATATTTTATTTTGTTCATTAGAATAATTTGACATTTTAGTGATAAAAATGTCCAGTAGAATAATTTGACATGTTTGTTATAAAAATGTTCCTTAGTATAAATTGACATTTTTATAAGATGTATATTAGAAATGAAAATGACATTGTAGTGTAAGATGTAGCAGTAGGGACATTTTTGTTGTCATTTTATATAAAATAAAAATTGGTAAATTGAAAGGGTAATATTTTGTTGTCATTTTATACATAATAAAAAGGAAAGGTTTAAGAATCACATTTTTATTGCTATTATTTACAAAATAAAAGATGTAAAGGTAGTATTTTTTTATTGACATGTTATATACAATAGAAATAAAAGCACTGAAATGATGTATCACTACTTTTTAATCTAGAATCGTTGACAAAATGAAATTTTACTATTTTTAATCATTTTATTGAAATAGAATTGTCAACAAAATGTATATATCACTTTTATACCTTTTGTTTGAGATGGAATCTATATGCAAATATGATAACCAATTTTATTTGCATAACGTATATTGAAAATTTATATGCAAAGGTAATACTCATTTTTATTCGCATAATGAATAATAGGATAAGTTTGCAATAATAATAATAATCATTTTTAATTGCATATCATATGATTGAATTTATAGGCAAATATAAAAACCATTTTATTTGCAAACTTACATTAGAATTGGTATTCTAATTGTAAGACCATATTATTAGTCAAAACATATATTAGAAATGTATAGAGAAATTATTCGAGCAAATTGTATTTTTACTCGACATTAGAAATAAATGACTTGTTTGATTTATCAACATCAACTTGTTATTGAAAATTGAAATTGGTTAAATCCATTAACCAATTATTTATTTGTATATCTATATGAACTGTTGTTGGCTGAAAACCCCACACGGGTATTGGGACGATATTTGACTGACACAAATCCCAAGGTTTAATTGTATGTCTATCGATAGATCGACAGGCTGCGATGAGCGTTATTATTTCATTTTAGTGCTCACACAGTTGGAAATTGCATTCTGGATGTAAATGGATGTGAATGGATGATTTGATGAGTATTTTTCACTTATTGTCATATATATGAGATGTGTGAAATCCGTATAATTCAAATTATATGGTACATGATTGAGTCGCATTCCGATTCAGGTTTTCTTTTAAAAGAGAATATTTTACATTTAAAATCTTTTTATATAATGAATAATTTTTAATGATTATTTTAAAATATGTTTTATAGTAATGAATAAATATTTAAAGAGCAAATCTTTTATTTAAGATCATTAACATTTCTAATAATATTTTATGATTGAGTTAAAATGATTTGTGGGTTGGATTAACCGTGGACGGTGTTTTTAAACGACATTTCTCCTTTAATCCAATTTACATTAAAGTTATTATTTGGAATTTATAAATCTATTTTATAGATTTTAAAAGGCATTTTCTAAAAGTCAAGTTTTCCCAATTTAATATATTAAATTGGAATTAAGTGGAAATTCGATTGATAATAATCGAGATGGGCTTCTGTAAAAGAAGGCCGATATTATATATGGAATTTAAGAGGCCTTGCCATTATTCCATTTATATTATTAGTCCGATACAGAAATTTATTTCGATTATGCCTTAATTTGATTTTTGTGGAATTCCATATTTTGGAAATTGATTTGTAGGACTATCGTGAACTGTGTTTAAAGGACACTAGTTCTTTAACCTGTTTAAGACTAGATTTATTCCTTAAAATTAATAAGGATCTTTTAATATTAATATCTTATTAAAAGAATATTCTGTGTTGGAATGCGGCGTTGGTGTGATTTTATAGCATTTGATTTTTAATCACAAAATGCGCGCGTTGTTCGAAAAGAGCGGGTTTAACTCATTCTGAATAATCATCACGATGATCAAGAGTCGAAGATGATGGCGGTGGTTAAAGACCGAAGGTTCTCACATCGTTGGGATGATGATGACTGGTATCTTGAATTGGGACTGGCCTTCCAAGGCAAGATATTTGGTAATAATCATCCAAACGCATTTGGAGATCGACAGACACGTTGTTTCGCTCAGACCCAGAGCATAAGCTTATAAATGGAATGTGTGTCTATCATTGTACTCCTTTATATATTGTACTTATTGATTTTCTGCTGAATGTATGAATGCTTGTTGGCGGATAATTTATTCTCTTGCTTAACACCCTTTTTTATATTTTGGCAAAGATTAATAATATGATATGGATTGACAGTGTGGCATACCAAGATGCAATGATCAAGGCTTTTGTTGAAAAGCATGCCTTGTGGTTGATGATCAAAGCATAGCCTGTTTAGGCAAAGCTTTGTGTATAGCGTGACTTCACGAGCCTCACAACCCGGTTGAGTCTAAAACGGGAGAAGGGAACGAAGGGAGAGCAGCACGTTTCTTTCTAGCTAGAAGTGGTGTCGGTGCTTAAACTGGTTGATATTTACTTATATGGATGATGGAATGAGGCGCCTCGGATGATAGGTCCTATAGGATCGGGAAACGTGTGTTCAGGAATAACTAATCCACGAAGTTGTACGTTTGGACCGGCCTTGCAGCTTTCCAAGGGTTCACTGCGGGCGATCTTGAGGCATTAGCTAGAGTGTCTCGAATTGGTAAGGAGCTCCTCCCTAGCCTTGACTAATGATGGAAACCCAATTTCCAATACGATCTCATGCAGTTTTAATTGTAGAACTAGTATGGCGACATAGTAGGATAGGGTACTATGCCGTCTAGGATTGATACATTATGATTCAAGTTTTTTTTATTGAAACATATACACACTAATAATAATATCAAAATCCGTTTTTTTTACGTATTAAGCATTTTTGACCATTATAAGGAAAAACTCTATCCTCCGGTTTGCGTTGCATTGTGTGATGGGACTTGAGTCTTATAATGGTTTCATTTTTCTAAAAAGCATTGCGTTGTTTTACGATTTACTTTAAGTTATGCACGGCAATCCATTGGAATAAAACCCGTTCCGCATTAGCGGCGTGGTCCTTGGATTTGTCCTATTGTTATTAGTTATATTAGTTAACAATTCTCACACCAGTCCTTGTTTGGCATGCCTGGTAATAGGATGTAAAATGATGGGGGGTTCTCGCATCGTGGTTTGGTGGCGAACGGGAGACTCTTACCCCCACATGTCCCTTTTTAGGGTTGGTAGGTTGCGGCCGAGGGATCCCGAAAGGGTCGCCGTAAAACAAGGTGTCTTGGGTACAACTGTAAGCCACAGTGGGTTTTGCCTGCTGCACTGGAGGATGAAGGGATGGTTGCAAAGCCAGTCTTCCGCTGTATTTTATTTTATTCGATGTACTCAGATATTTTGTACTCTGATGTTATATTATTATGATGTAATAAAAGTATGATGTTATTGTTCTGATGTGTTGTATTCCCAAAGTTAACGTATTCGAGTTTTGAACGGTCTTGGTTGATTTTGCGATCGATCGGGTCGGGCGAAATCCGTATCGTTACAACCTATCTAGAGAAATTCCAATTGCTTCTTTAATCTATCGATGTTGTCCCTTTCGGGAAATGGTTGATGATCCCAACCGTTGGTGATATACATTCGATACATTCAAGTGAAATGAGTGGTCAGTCATGTATGGGCCGGGCTGCAAGACGTTCTTGTTGAACCCAGTGTATTTGCCTCTAGAGATACACTATCGGCAGGTGGTCCCATACCTTGTCATGTTGGAAATCCAATCACCAATAAGCGCCCTGTGGTTTTTGATTTTATAATATATATGGAGTGTGAGATGTAAGCGTTCCGCTAAATTTTACTTATTTGATTTAGACACTATTATAATATCACCAGATTTTGATATCAAAATGTTTTGGGTTATCGTAAGGTAAAAACCATCCGTGGTTATGTGTGGATCGGTCTTATGATTATCACTTCATTCGAAAAGTTTTTAAAAAAAGTTAAACCAATGGTTGGAGTTTACTCACACCAGTCCCATGACTGATCCAAAGTTTATTTTGTTTGTTTTCCCTAAACTCTTGGGTGCCCAAATTTGTACGGGCAGTCGAGTAGTCGGGATTTTACAGATTCACTTGGAGGAGCTCGAAGCAGATGGCTTTACCAGTTAGATATAGACAATCATATTTTCCGCTGTGTAATTGTTCGTATCTGGAAACAGGAGTTTGTAACTGTTCCAAAGATAACTGTGGTGCTCTGATGATGGTATGTATATAAAGTATCGATTTGTATTTCAAAGTTTATGTTATCTAATATATTTTATTTCGTTCTGCTGTGAGTTTGTGATCTTCGCTTTCTTCTATTCTAATATTTCTTTCTTTCTATTTCTCATCCTCTAATTTCTTTCTAATAATGATTCGTATTTCTATGCAATTTGGGTTGGATGTGTGGTGTTATCAGTCGACTCAAAGGGTACGGATTTGCGGGTCGTTACAACTTCCCAAAATTTCTTGCTTAATGCCTTGTGTTTTGCCTTGGAAATTTTCTATAACAATAAAAGACTCGGAAATAATTTACTGTGGATTTTTATGGTTTACACAAGGATTTTTCTTTACAATTGTTTATATTATTTCTTAATTCATTTGAGAAGAGACCCATCATTATAACTTTTTTCAATCAACATTAATATTCATAAAACATCCATTCATACATCCATTGGTTCAACATACGGCTTACAAAAGATCACCTCAAATAACTTCTAATTAGGAATTAGATAATTTTCCTTAGTTTTTTACACATAACTTATGCTTTTATAATTTCTTTTCCTTTCTTAGTGGCAGTGGATGGCTTAATAAGGGTGGCAAGGGGTCCCGGTTGTTCTCCGGCTTCATCATTGGACAGCTTACGACAATATACCCTTTCGCCTAATAGATGTAACATCTTCTTATAGGAACTTTCTTATAACTCAAAATCTTTGTTCGATAATTCTTCTTTTTATGACCCTCTCTATTGCACCTAAGCCAATGTTATCTAGATTGTCGGTGTTGTTTTCTTTGAGTTGTCATCTCATTAGTAAACTAAGGAACAAAGTCGTCTTTCTTCAAAACGGTGTCTACGACCTCCTAGAATGATTCATTGGTCCATCTTATCATCTCATAATAAAGTTGATTACACTTTATTAGCCAATCTTGAACCTACTTAACTGGGTATGATGTAATGAATCTCCTTTGACTTAAGATCTCAAATTTTTGACATAACATGGCAAAATTTGGTGGGCATAGTCCGTCCTGAAAGGTATTCCTATTACATGCAAATAACTTATAGACAAATTGTGAAACTAAATCCATAAGTCCTTTGTAATTTTTTTATTGCTTATCTTAACTAGGTTCCAAAGTCTAATTTATTGTTTTTGAATCTCATTCTAAGATAACTTTACCAAATGTAAAACCTTCTTTCTTCATTAATTTCGTTAATCACTTACCTATCAAATTTCTTGGTTAAGCTAACCAATTTTTCTAATCTTAACTTAATCAAATACCCTAAAGTCAAATCTTGAACCTTAATTCACTTAGTATTTAAATATTTTCATCAAAAAAAATCAACCAAATTATCATCCATAAAAAATTCCTTAACTTATTGATTATCTTTATGAAACATCTTATAGTGAAACTATAAGGCTCTAATCATAAGATGTTCAAATCTTAGATTTAAACCAATTTTTAAAAAATCCTTAATATCTACCTATATATTATTTTCCAAAAATATATTTTTATATAAAATAAAATTCTAGTTAAAATTATTTTAGTTAACATGTTTTTCAAGAAAAATCCCTTATATTCAGAATTAACAAATATGCACTCGTAAATAATACTCACAAAACTCATTCTAGGTTATTGCTAACCATATCTCTAATGTGCTACTTATCATAGGATATTATTTCAAATATGATGGAGCTAGATTTTTCAACCATCGTCCGACGACAACCCACCATGGCTAACATTGGTACCTTGGAAATGATTTTACACCATCAAACATAAGGCAAGAACCCCCTATCATATTGCACTGCTACACAGGCCAAATCTAAAACGAATCTCATGTTCCTTCAAATCTAATTACCAATTAAATAAAAGGACATGGATTATACTCAGATTTTGAATAACCCTCCTTTTCTTAATTAAAAGAAATTTCTCTTTACATTTCCTATAAATATTAATTTAACCGATATTGATAAATTTTCCATTCAAAAAATCATTTATTTATTCAATAACTATTATAATTTTAATTCTCCTAATTTCTTGATTCAAACGAATCAAATTCATAATTCAATCCGTCGGGCCAGTTCATACAGCCAGCGATAGCAGGAAACTGGTTTTCCAAACCCAAGCCTAGACATTATCTTTCCGTCACCCTAAAGTGGTCGACTTATTTAATCAACTCTAAATAATTTAATTATGTTTAAGAACATTTTTGCTTTCCCGTCGATCAGCTACATTTCTCGGTCAATAAATGACTCTCACAAATGGTACCTGATGTACTAGTCGTTTACTCATACTCAGTTAATGATTTAATAAATCAAACTTTGTAATAAGGGATAAATCTTATAATACTTAGATTAAAAGTTAAAAATATTCACGGTTGCTTCAGGAAAGGATCGTTAAGTTTAAACTCTTATTTCAAAAACTATAGCATTCGCAGCATTTTAAAAGTGTTGTAAAAAGTGCTAATATGACTTATTAAAATTAAATGTATTTTAATAATTGAAAATTCATATTATATAATACAAATCTCTTTTAATTCATTTTAAACGATTTATGTACTTAAATATATTCATTTATAAAGGTTTTCTTTTATGGTCACTTAACTCCACAAGCGCGATTTTTATAGAAAATTGATTTGAACATAACTCAAAAGTTATAAGATCAAATTTTAATTTTGTTCCTCCATGTAAGGTTATAACAGTTCGGACATTTCTTGTTTCGAAGAAATCCAATCTATAATTCCATTTTTACATTCATCTAAACATTGAGACAACGAATGCGGATTTATTGCTACGCGACATGCCTAGTTTTAACTTGATTTTCAATATTTGAAATAAGTTTCTGAATTTATTATAATTACTTATATTAACATTATAAATCACTTTAAAACAATAATTTCACTTTTTTAAAAAAAAATCATTATTTTCGTATTACAATAATATATTATTATTATTTTAATATTTTAAAAAAAAATTAACTTTTTGTATCCTAATTTCTTTTATAGTAAAATAAAAAATAAAGTAAAACTATAGTGCTTCAAAACACATTTTGTACTTTATTTATATAGCTAACTCAAATTTACTTTATATTTTACAATTTCAGATCAATTTCACTATTCATTTCAAATTTTGATCTTTGGTTAACTTTCCAATTAATCTCCGATTTCAAATCCGCTATCACCGTTAAAATCCATATTTCTTTAATTTCAAATCGGTTAACATTCATGTGATGACCCCTAACCCCCGTGCCACGGAAGAAAGGATAATCATTGGAATATAACAGATAAACAATAACAACAGAACAGAATCATAGACTTACACCAGATAAAGTACGTTAAAGTTACACTGGAAATAATATATCAACATCAGAGTTACACAACATAATAAGATCATACTTAGTACATAATATAGTTTTCAGCTTAATATAAAATGTATGCAGCGGAATCAAATATGATACACTAAATGATGTCTGAACAGCATAATAGAAATGATAGAATCCATCTTCAGCTCAATAGCTATCCAGAATGAGTCTGCTAAAACCTGAATACAAGGCGGCCCATGTGGAAAATAGGGGCACCGGCGTCTGCAAAGTGAAACAAACTATGATTCAGTCATGGGACAGGTACGAGGAATCTTACTTAACCTACTTAATAATAAGGCTAATCACAGGGCCACGCCACTAATGCGGAACGGGTTTACTCCATTGGATTGCCAGTGCATAAATAAAGTAAATCATTTAAACAATGCAATGCTTTTTAGAAAAATGAAACCATTATAAGACTCAAGTCCCTTCACACAATGCAACGCAAACCGGAGGATAGATTTTTACCTTATAATGGCCAAATATGCTTGATACGTTCAAATCAAAATCATTTGATATTATTATTAGTGCATATATGTTTCAAAAACAATTTCAATCATAATATATCAATCCTAGACGACATAGCTACCATATACTATGTCGCCATACTAGTGTTTCAATCAAAACCGCATGATTCGTATTGGAAGTTAGATTTCCATCATGAACCAAGGCAAGGGATCGTCCATACCGAATTTGAGACAATCTAGCCTACCATGTCTCAGGCTATAATCGCAACTGCACCTAGGAGACACAGGGTCGGTCCACAACTTACGTTAGTGGATTATATATAATTCCTGAACAATATGTTTCCCTGCCCTATGGGGCGTAAATCAAGAGCCACTAAGGACTCGAATCCGAGGTACCTCGCTTTCCATTATCCACATAAGTAAAAATGTCTAGGCTCCATACCACGACACCACTCCTAGCTAGAAAGAAACGCATGTTATCCCTGGATCCTTCTCTTGTTTCTGGTTCATACCGGGGTGTGAGGCTCACGAAACGCTATACACAAAGCTACACTAATTAAAATTGTTCTTTGATCATCAACCATATGGCTCTGCTTTTCAACAAAATCCTTGATCATTTGCATCTTGGCATGCCATATTGACAATTCACGCCATGCGACTGATGTCTATCAATATAACACCTCTGAGCTCGTATGTCTCAGAGAAGGATGTTAAGCAAGAGAATAAAATCTCCGCCACTAAAAAGATATATATTTAATAGAAATCAATCAACACAGAATAAAATCCATTGTTAGACATACATCCATTTACAAGTCCGTTCTGGGTCTGAACGAAACTGCAGGCACCTTATTCCTCGTTCCATATGCCTAATACGGAAGAGAGGCCCTCACATATTCGAATGATCAACAAGTACGTCCAGACAACTACCACTGTAATCCTTTAAAGGCAGCAACTCCAATCAAAGGCATCAGTAGTCATCCATTCGATGTGAAGATCGCCAGTCTTCAACCACCATCTTCAATATCTTCGACTTCTAACCATCGTATAATTATTTGAAATAAGAATTAACTTGGCCTTTTTAAATAATTTGCGAATATATATAATTCAAATCAATTCTTTTCATTCCATATCGTTTATAATATTTTGTAACGGTTTATCGCTATTTTTATTTATATATAAATAGCCTCCTTTAATTAAACGACGCTTTAGGTCATTATGCGGCCTTGGTGCTATATTTATTAAAATTTGAATTACACATTTCTCAAAATCTAACCGTTGGATCTTAACAAATTTAATATCGTTGGAAAGATCTTTCCAAAGAAAACCCAACAGTTCTAGTTTTGGGAAAATTCGATGGTCGGATCTCTTGATATAATCGGTTAAAGTTACGATTCCAAAACGCGAAATACCGCGCGCGATTCGTTTAACTTTAATATATATATATATATATATATATATATATAATTCATTCGACGATTTCAACGCCATTTAGTCTCTAATATATAGTTAACATTATTTTAATCATAATAATGAATATTTTAAATGCATCATACTTACATTAAAAATGTAATTTTAATGTTTAATCATTTTTATCAGACAATGAATATTTTAAATGAATCACTTATTCATTAAAAATGTAATTTTTAATGTTTAATCATTTTTATCAAACAATGAATATTTTAAATGAATCTTCCTTACAATAAAAATGTAAATTTTAATGTTTAATCATTTTTATCAAACAATGAATATTTTAAATGAATCAACATTACATTAAAAATGTAATTTTTAATGTTTAATCATTTTTATCAAATAATGAATATTTTAGATGAATCATAC
This sequence comes from Allium sativum, assembly GCA_030737875.1. Classification (NCBI taxonomy): domain Eukaryota; kingdom Viridiplantae; phylum Streptophyta; class Magnoliopsida; order Asparagales; family Amaryllidaceae; genus Allium; species Allium sativum. The sequence continues at coordinate 703,138,778 of CM060913.1, read as the reverse complement.
TTACATTAAAAATGTAATTTTTAATGTTTAATCATTTTTATTAAACAATGAATATTTTAAATGAATCGTACTTTCATTAAAAATGTAATTTTTAATGTTTAATCACTTTTATCAAACAAAGAATATTTTTAATGATTCATCTTTACATTAAAAATGTAATTTTAATGTGACAACATTTTATCAAACTATAATCCTTTTTAAAGGATACATTCTTACATTAAAAATGTAATTTTTAATGTGACAACATTTTATCAAACTAGAATCCTTTTTTAATGAATCATCTTTACATTAAAAATATAATTTTTAATGTGACAACATTTTATCAAACTAGAATCTTTTTTCAATGAATCATATTTATGTTAAAATGTAATTTTTAATGTGACAACATTTTATCAAACTAGAATTGAGACGACCCGAACTTCCCCGGTCTCCGAAGAGATGAGAAAGAACGAATTACCGTGAGGACAAGACAAATCAGAACGCAGACGGAAGAACATTTCATTGTTATTACAACAATTCCATCAGATACAAGAATATACAGAGTATAAATGAATATTATACATTCGAATAAATATCAGAGATTACAATAAATTACATAGCAGCGGAAAAATAATACAAAGCACAACTGAAGGTGATATACGGATACAGAGCTTTCCGGATATCATTCTAGCTGTAAACCAGGATCCTGTGAATATAAATCTGCAAAACCAAAACTACTAGCTGCCCGTGTGGAAATAGGGGCACCCAGAGTTTAGGTTAAAACAATAAACTCCAGGTCAGTCATGTGACTGGTGTGAGAACTAAAACAGTTATTTAAAACTTTACTTTAAAGGAGAGTAATTCAAGGGACCACGCCGTATAACACGGAACGGGTTTCCTCCCAAGAATACCAGTGCATAGAATAAACAGCGCAATGCTTTATCGAAAAATTAAGCTATTATAAGACCCAGGTCCCATCACACAATGTAACGCAAGCCGGAGGATAGGGTTTTACCTTATAACAGCCAAACGTGCTTGGTACGTTTAAAAACAAATCATTTGATACTATAATAAGTGAATAGTGTCAAAACCATTTCAATCATAAATATAAATCTTAGACGGCATAGCATCCCATGCTACTATGTCGCCATACTAGGCTCTACAAATAAAGCCGAAATATCTCGTATTGGAAATTGGATTTCCGTCATGAGTCGAGGCAAGGGGCAAGCTCCTCTCCGCTTCGAGACACTCTAGCAAATGCCTCGGGACTACACACTCTGGGTAACCCCTGGATGCTTCAGGGCCGGTCCACACTTACGTTAGACGATTAATATGCCTGAACACACGTTTCCCGGTCCTTACAGACCTAAAATCGAGGCGCCTCATCCAACAACCACATAGGTGAAAAGTATATAAATGTCAGGGCTGGTAAGTCACTGACACCACCAAAGCTAGAAAGAAACGTCGTGCTCTCCCTGCAGTCGTTATCCCGTTTTTAACTCATACCGAGGTGTGAGGCTCGCGAATTCACGTTATACACAAAGCTATGCCACAAAGGCCGTGTTTTGATCATCAACCACAAGACATTGCTTTTCAACAGAAGCCTTGATCCATGCAACTCAGCGTGCCACACTGGCAATTCATGCCATGTGATTGATATCTATCGATATATAACCTCTAAGCTTGTACGTCTCAGAGAAGGGCGTTAAGCAAGAGAATAAATTCTCCGCCGCCAAACAGATATATATTTAACAGAAATCAATCAACACAGAATAAAATCCAATGTCAGACACAAAATCCATTTACAAGTTCGTTTTGGGTCTGAACGAAACCAGAGGCACTTTCCTCGCATATCCATCGATCTCCAAGTACGTCTGGACGACCACCAACTATTTCCATCCTCCTGGGTGTACATCCCAATCAGGATCGTCAGTAATTATCCAAACGATGTGAAGACTTCCGGTCTTCGACCACCGTTTTCATCTTCGACTTATCGTCGAATCGGTTATTCAGAATGGGTATAAACCCGGACTTTCCGAACAACCCGCGTATATTAAAAACATATGTTACACAAACACAACATACGCCTCATTCCAATTCATTAGTCACTAATCGTAAATCAGTAAGAGAGCAATTTCCCAAATATTAACCACGAAGGCCGAAACCAACATCAGATCAATACCCAGGAAACCATTCTTCTTAACTAACCTACAGCTAGTTTCTAAATTCCACATTCTTAGGGAAAGGTTCCCATTAATTTTATCCAAGATAAATTATTTAAATTTTATCCTTTAATCTTCCTTTGAATGTCATTTCAAACCAAATTATGGTTTTCCAAACTAGTCGAGATTAGCGAACCACACCGAAGTAATTATTTATTTTATTTCCCAATCCCAACCTATTCATCCCATGAAGCAAAACTGGTAATACTCCATATCTAACACCACGGTGTTATCGGTAAAATTAATTACCATTTCACGTTCAAATCTAATTAAAGATTTAACTATCGCTTTGGAGTAAAACTGGTGATACTCCATTCTCGCTCATTTGCCAAATTTGATAATTTAGATTATCAATTCACATTTCAATTTAATTGCAGATTCATTAAAACTCCTTTTACTGGGTTACAGAACTAATGTCTATTAAAACACAGTTCACGATAAACCCAAATCACATTCTATTTATTATCGGGTTAAAGAACAAGTGTTATTTAAAACACCCTTCACGATATACCCAAGAATCAATTCTATTTAAACCCATTTCAAATCCAATTTATTTATTTAAAAATAAATGGGTTTTTAATTTCAGTTCAAAACTAGTTCATTTCGATAAAATTCTATTTTTATCTTTTCAAATATGGAGATTCTCATCCCAATTTTTCCCAAATCATTCTTATGATTTTACACAAATTATTACTATTTTTAATAATTTGATCAGGGCCAGTACAGTCGATTTCCATCAACGGCCATCGAACTGCACTTACAACGACCTTTTCCAAATTTGATTTGGATGTATCTCCAAATCCAACCGTTAGATTTTGAATTTCTAATATTCGTTAGAAATCCCTTTTCGATACGAACCCAACGGTTCCGGTTTTAGGAGAATCCGACGGTCGGATCTCCCGTAATGTCCGTTCGAAGTCAATGGTCGAAATTCGCGAACTGCCGCTGCGCGGCGCGTTCTATTCAGGCCATTATATTATATATATAATATTATATATATATATATATTTCATCGATTTCTATTTAAAACGAATTATATAAATAGTTTTAAATTCGTTTCAAAAACAATTTCAACTTCCATTTCAATTCAAATCAAAATTGAATTCTTCCTTATTAATTCGTTTTATAATTCATTTCTGTTCAATTCAAATTTCAATTCAATTTGAATTCATTTCAATTCGTTTTCCATTCAATTCGATTTCGTTTTCAAGTCAATTCAAATTGGCTTTCTATTCGATTCAATTCAAATTGGTTTTCTATTCAGTTCAATTCAAATTCCTTTTCTGTTCGATTCAATTCAAATTGGTTTTCAATTCAGTTCAATTTATAAAAACGAATATAATCGATATAAATATCGTTCGCGTCAAAATAGCGCATCTCTAATCAACACGGCTTTATATATTTTAATAAATTCGTTATTCTATTCAACAAATGAATATTTATTCTATTCAATACGTGAATCTAAATATTTCGTTCAACACATGACTAATCTCAACGGATGAGTACGGTCAATACATGAACCTTTATTTTATAATGATAAAGATGTAAATTTTATTGTTAAAATATTTCGTTCAACACATGACTAATCTCAAAGGATGAGTACGGTCAACACATGAACCTTTATTTTATAATATTCTTTATCTTCTAAATTGGAATGAGGCCCAATCAATTACCATACAAAGTTAATTATACGGATTTTCATACAACACATGTATATAATAGCAACGATAAATAATCAACCATAATCCAAAGTGCACTACACTGTATAAGCATCAAATATAGATGTCTAACGCTTATAACAGCCTGTCAATCAATCGATCGACATACAACTAATTATTGGGATTAGTGTATGCCGTATTTTATCCCAATACCCGTGTGGGGTTTTCAAACAATCAAACACAGATTTTATTTGTGCAGTTGGGCGATGTGTAAAATTTATCGTACCAATCAATGTCCTTCAAATAGGTGTACATAAACAAACCGTCCGGTTTGTAAATGAATATTTATTTATTCACAACCATGTTAAAAATTATATTTTTAACGACCAAACTATTTTATTCAACTTATGAATATTCTATTCGGTTCATTTATCAAATAAAATGATATCTTTATTTTTCTAACTTGTTTTAGAAAATTTCGGTGGCATAACGGCACGATACTAGAAACGGGACGAGGCCCAGCCTTATCCCCGGTCTAGTGAAGGCCCACGCCATTCACACATCAATCAAATCAATTTCATTTCACCAAACAATTCAATTCAACCCAAATAATCTAACCAACTACACAGCCAAACAAACAAGTTCATGGTTTGTGGACGATTGTGTCGGGTGCTACTAAACACCGTCTGCATCCTAGTATATATATATATATAACTAGAAAAAGAAATTGAAGAGCGAGAAGTTCTCACCAATTAGCTAATCCAATACCACGACTCTTCTTATGTAGAAATCTTGTCGTTCTCGCCTTTTGTCACTTTCGTTGCCCGTAGCCACTACATGTATGAAAATCACATTTTTATTTCGCTTTGTATATAAAAATCACATTTTTATTCTACTACTATATAGATAAAAATTCTATTTTTACAAAGGTGTTCATATAATAAAGATTATATTTTTATATCGCCACTTATATAAAAATCACATCTTTGCTCCTTCTACATAATAAAGATCAAATCTTTAATACTTCTATAATGTAAAAAACATATTTTTAATCTTCTACTAATATAAAAATCATATTTTTATTATCTCTATAACATAAAAATCATATTTTTATTAACTTCATATGTCAAAAACCATAGAAGCTTTAAAGCGGAGAAAACTCACTTTTTTTGTTAACGCCCGGATTCGCTGTTCGGGTTCCAGAATTTGCAAACGAGCTTTACTCTTCACACCCTTTTTTTCCTAGCTTGAACGCGCCATTCCGGACAACTTTCGCCTAAGAGACTTTTTGCCAAAAATGCTCCAATTCGCCAGAATACTCAAAAGTACACGATTTTTTAGCTTTTGAACAGCAGACTTCGCACGCGTTTTACGAGCAACTCCGAACTCCAAAACATGACTTCCATATAGCCAAATCGAAGAGAATTTCGTGCTCTACAACTTTGGTCTAGAGGGACTTTGGCCAAAAACGCACCGTTTGGGAGTTATTCGCGAAATGGTGACAGGGTGTTATTTACAAAACGGGATTTTTGGTGAATATGGATTTTTGGGTGTAGCGGGGCCCACGGCTGGAGTTGGGTGGTGCTGAGGGGGAGCGCCGGCCTGACTGACGTGGGGGAGGGGCTGAGGTGCGGAGGTGGGGTCCACGGAGGCGGGTGGTGGTTATTTGGGGCTTAGGGTTTGCAAATGGAGAGACGAGAGAAAGGAGGAGGAGGGGAGGAGGAGGAGGGGGTGCGGCGGCTCGACGGAGGTCGGTGGTGGCGCTGGTGGAGGAGGGCAGCGGCGGTGGGAGGAGGAGACCATTAATGATTTTTTTTGAAGAAAGAGGAAGAGGAAGAAAGTGAAGAAGAAAAGGAAGCAAGTGTTTATATGCTAGTTTCTCGCGTATCGCCTGAACGCTAACGATTTCCAATCGCCGCGGATTTCGGACACGAGATAGTAGACGTGAAGACGAGTCCAAAGAAACAAGTTTCGTCGAATTCCGAGTTCGTTTGACCATTCAAAAAAAATCATGAAAATGCTCAGATAAGCTCTAAAAATGCTATTTTGGCGCACTTTTTCTTCTCGCATGCTCACACGCTAACTCGAAAAATCAAGCCCTCTTGGATTTAACCATTATTAGACGATACGAATCCATAAAAAAACGAAATCGAATTCTGAGGTCGTATCAATAATGTTCCTTTGTAAAATGACTGCTCGCTTTACCCAGAACTGTTTCAGCTCGCACGGCCACATACTAACTCCGTTCGACGCGCCATTTGGAACCCAACAATGATTTGTCATTATGAATCCATAAAAATTTATCTCGTCGAATTCTGAGCTCGTATGCAAAATTTCACTTTTTAAGGGCTATGTTTTGTTAACCGAACAACTCCAGCCCATAGCCACTATTCCGGATATCGGAATATATCGAAGCTTATACTTTTCAGAGTTCTAAACGGCATTTTGAACTCAATGGAAGTGGTTTCGAGTCCAAATTCATTCATATGCAACATTTGACTTTTTGGGCCATGTATAATTTACACAGCGACTATTCTGAATTTTCAACTGGGCATAACTTTTGATTCCCGCTATGAAATTTCGATTTTTCGGATTCGTTGGAAAGATATTATCAATTAGATCCTATTATTTTTGGTTTCGCTAAAATCCGGATTGTTTTGCACCCGGTACATTCAATTGAAGTTTGAAATCGAATTATCGAACTACCGCGCCATTTTCAATTCCTTTTATAATTATATATAATTATTTATATTCTAACGACGACGCGTATAAATATATACGTTCTAAATATATTCAAAATAAATTTTCGTCGATATTATTTAAAATAATCTATTTTAAATATTCAAAATTCGTCGAAGTTGCCAAAACAAAAAAATTAAACTGGCTCAGAATTTCCGGGTTATTACAATCTCCCCCACTTAAAACTTTTCGTCCCCGAAAAGGAACAAAGTCGAAAGTGGTTTGATTAATCAACTCTACCTTCGATCTGGCTTCCATTCTCCAACTTTTCAGTTTCTGAGAATTTTCAAATTTTCAAAAATTTGGCTAACACCCTAAATTTTTGAAAAATTTCGCCATAACCTCCCCTGCACCGGGAGCCACGGGAAAATCCCGAAATCGCCATACAGGCCTTCTGATCTCAGAAAGAAAAAGAAAAAGCCAAGCGGCTAGCCAATAGGCTCACAAAATCATCATCACCCAAACAAAACAGTAAATTATATATCAAACATGTACCTATTTGTCGGGCAAACAAATTTTATTCTCTGCTCTAGCCTCCTTGCTATGACCTGTTCAATGTAAGTACATGTATATACAAGCAAATATGACCAATTTTCAATATAGTTCAATATTTGGTTCAATTAGGCTAAATGGTTAAAAATTATCAAACAAATAAACAAACAACACAAACATCAATCAATTAGTGAATTTAGAGTTTCAAATTCATAACTTTGATATATATGCAAAAAAAATCATGTTTTGATGCCAAATCACAACATTAAATCTATCTATATAAGTTTTGGTTCTCACACCAGTCTAATGGAAATATACAGATATCACACCTTCGAAACACGAAAATAAATACTGATGATGCACGTGCTATCATCAGTACCATCTCCGGGCGATTAGAATGTGATTCTATATCTATCCAGTATATTAAAACTTCGAATATACATTCATGACGCGTATATGCAAAATCTTTATATATTGTATTGTCCAAATTCAAATTAAATAGATATTCAAATACGTATAAAGCGATTTAAATTTCAAAACAAAATTGTTTTCATTTGAAAAATATACCCTTCACACCCGTTCTAGGATACTACTGATCCTATCTCTAACGAGTCATTCCTATTGGATATTACTAATCCAATATCTGATGAATTCTTTCGTATCGTTCTAATGTGTCTTGTTCTCGAGCTCTGTAAACCAAAGCTCTGATACCAAATGAGACGACCCGAACTTCCCCCGTCTCCGAAGAGATGAGAAAGAACGAATTACCGTGAGGACAAGACAAATCAGAACGCAGACGGAAGAACATTTCATTGTTATTACAACAATTCCATCAGATACAAGAATATACAGAGTATAAATGAATATTATACATTCGAATAAATATCAGAGATTACAATAAATTACATAGCAGCGGAAAAATAATACAAAGCACAACTGAAGGTGATATACGGATACAGAGCTTTCCGGATATCATTCCAGCTGTAAACCAGGATCCTATGAATATAAATCTGCAAAACCAAAACTACTAGCTGCCCGTGTGGAAATAGGGGCACCCAGAGTTTAGGTTAAAACAATAAACTCCAGGTCAGTCATGTGACTGGTGTGAGAACTAAAACAGTTATTTAAAACTTTACTTTAAAGGAGAGTAATTCAAGGGACCACGCCGTATAACACGGAACGGGTTTCCTCTCAAGAATACCAGTGCATAGAATAAACAGCGCAATGCTTTATCGAAAAATGAAGCTATTATAAGACCCAGGTCCCATCACACAATGTAACGCAAGCCGGAGGATAGGGTTTTACCTTATAACTGCCAAACATGCTTGGTACGTTTAAAAACAAATCATTTGGTACTATAATAAGTGTATAGTGTCAAAACCATTTCAATCATAAATATCAATCATAGACGGCATAGCATCCCATGCTACTATGTCGCCATACTAGGCTCTACAAATAAAGCCGAAATATCTCGTATTGGAAATTGGATTTCCGTCATGAGTCGAGGCAAGGGACAAGCTCCTCTCCGCTTCGAGACACTCTAGCAAATGCCTCGGGTCTACACACTCTGGGTAACCCTTGGATGCTTCAGGGCCGGTCCTCACTTACGTTAGAGGATTAGTATGCCTGAACACACGTTTCCCGGTCCTTACAGACCTAAAATCGAGGCACCTCATCCAACAACCACATAGGTGAAAAGTATATAAATGTCAGGGCTGGTAAGTCACTAACACCACCAAAGCTAACGTCGTGCTCTCCCTGTAGTCTTTATCCCGTTTTTAACTCATACCGAGGTGTGAGGCTCACGAATTCACATTATGCACAAAGCTAAGCCACAAAGGCCATGCTTTGATCATCAACCACAAGACTTTGCTTTTCAACAGAAGCCTTGATCCATGCAACTCAGCGTGCCACACAGGCAATTCATGCCATGTGATTGATATCTATCGATATATAACCTCTAAGCTCTTACGTCTCAGAGAAGGGCATTAAGCAAGAGAATAAATTCTCCGCCGCCAAACAGATATATATTTAACAGAAATCAATCAACACAGAATAAAATCCAATGTCAGACACACAATCCATTTACAAGTTCGTTCTGGGTCTGAACGAAACCGGAGGCACTTTCCTCGCATATCCATCGATCTCCAAGTATGTCTGGACGACCACCAACTATTTCCATCCTCTTGGGTGTACAGCCCAATCAGGATCGTCAGTAATTATCCAAACGATGTGAAGACTTCCTGTCTTCGACCACCGTCTTCATCTTCGACTTATCGTCGAATCGGTTATTCAGAATGGGTATAAACCCGGACTTTCCGAACAACCCGCGTATATTAAAAACCAATGTTACACAAACACAACATACGCCTCATTCCAATTCATTAGTCACTAACCGTAAATCACTAAGAGTGCAATTTCCCAAATATTAACCCCGAAGGCCGAAACCAACATCAGATCAATATCCAGGAAACCATTCTTCTTAACTAACCTACAACTAGTTTCTAAATTCCACATTCTTAGGAAAAGGTTCCCATTAATTTTATCCAAGATAAATTCTTTAAAATTTATCCTTTAATCTTCCTTTGGATGTCATTTCAAACCAAATTATGGTTTTCCAAACTAGTCGAGATTAGCGAACCACACCGAAGTAATTATTTATTTTATTTCCCAATCCCAACCTATTCATCCCATGAAGCAAAACTGGTAATACTCCATATCTAACACCACGGTGTTATCGGTAAAATTAATTACCATTTCACGTTCAAATCTAATTAAAGATTTAACTATCGCTTTGGAGCAAAACTGGTGATACTCCATTCTCGCTCATTTGCCAAATTTGATAATTTAGATTATCAATTCACATTTCAATTTAATTGCAGATTCATTAAAACTCCTTTTACTGGGTTACAGAACTAATGTCTTTTAAAACACAGTTCACGATAAACCCAAATCACATTCTATTTATTATCAGGTTAAAGAACAAGTGTTATTTAAAACACCCTTCACGATAAACCCATGAATCAATTCTATTTAAACCCATTTCAAATCCAATTTATTTATTTAAAAATAAATGGGTTTTTAATTTCAGTTCAAAACTAGTTCATTTCGATAAAAATCTATTTTTATCTTTTCAAATATGGAGTTTTTCATCCCAATTTTTCCCAAATCATTCTTATGATTTTACACAAATTATTACTATTTTTAATAATTTGATCAGGGCCCGTACAGTCGATTTCCATCAACGACCATCGAACTGCACTTACAGTGACCTTTTCCAAATTTTATTTGGATGTATCTCCAAATCCAACCGTTAGATTTTTAATTTCTAATATTAGTTAGAAACCTCTTTTCGATACGAACCCAACGGTTCCGGTTTTAGGAGAATCCGACGGTCGGATCTCCCGTAATGTCCGTTCGAAGTCAATGGTCGAAATTCGCGAACTGCCGCGGCGCGGCGCGTTCTATTCAGGCCATTATATTATATATATAATATATATTTCGTCGATTTCTATTTAAAACGAATTATATAAATAGTTTTTAAATTCGTTTCAAAAACAATTTCAACTTCCATTTCAATTCAAATCAAAATTGAATTCTTCCTTATTAATTCGTTTTATAATTCATTTCTATTCAATTCAAATTTCAATTCAATTTGAATTCATTTCAATTCGTTTTCCATTCAATTCGAATTCGTTTTCAACTCAATTCAAATTGGTTTTCTATTCGATTCAATTCAAATTGGTTTTCTATTCAGTTCAATTCAAATTCGTTTTCTATTCGATTCAATTCAAATTGGTTTTCTATTCAGTTCAATTTATAAACACGAATATAATCGATATAAATATCGTTCGCGTCAAAATAACGCATCTCTAATCAACACGGCTTTATATATTTCAATAAATTCGTTATTCTATTCAACAAATGAATATTTATTCTATTCAATACGTGAATCTAAATATTTCGTTCAACACATGACTAATCTCAACGGATGAGTACGGTCAATACATGAACCTTTATTTTATAATGATAAAGATGTAAATTTTATTGTTAAAATATTTCATTCAACACATGACTAATCTCAACGGATGAGTACGGTCAACACATGAACCTTTATTTTATAATATTCTTTATCTTCTAAATTGGAGTGAGGCCCAATCAATTACCATATAAAGTTAATTATACGGATTTTCATACAACACTTGTATATAAAAGCAAAGATAAATAATCAACCATCATCCAAAGTGCACTACACTTTATAAGCATCAAATATAAATATCTAACGCTTATAACAGCCTGCCAATCAATCGATCGACATACAACTAATTATTGGGATTAGTGTATGTCGTATTTTATCCCAATACCCGTGTGGGGTTTTCAAACAATCAAACACAGATTTTATTTGTGCAGTTGGGCGATGTGTAAAATTTATCGTCCCAATCAATGTCCTTCAAATAGGTGTACATAAACAAACCGTCCGGTTTGTAAATGAATATTTATTTATTCACAATCATGTTAAAAATTATATTTTTAACGACCAAACTATTTTATTCAACTTATGAATATTCTATTCGGTTCATTTATCAAAAAAATTGATATCTTTATTTTTCTAACTTGTTTTAGAAAATTTCGGCGGCATAACGGCACGATACTAGAAACGGGACGAGGCCTAGCCTTATCCCCGGTCTAGTGAAGGCCCACGCCATTCACACATCAATCAAATCAATTTCATTTCACCAAACAATTCAATTCAACCAAAATAATCTAACCAACTACACAGCCAAATAAACAAGTCCATGGTCTATGGACGATTGTGTCGGGTGCTACTAAACACCGTCTACATCCTAGTGTGTATATATATATATATATATATATATATATATATAACTAGAAAAAGAAATTGAAGAGTGAGAAGTTCTCACCAATTAGCTAATCCAATACCACGACTCTTATTATGTAGAAATCTTGTCGTTCTCGCCTTTTGTCACTTTCGTTGCCCGTAGCCACTACATATATAAAAATCACATTTTTATTTCGCTATGTATATAAAAATCACATTTTTATTCTACTACTATATAGATAAAAATTCTAATTTTACAGCGGTGTTCATATAATAAAGATTATAGTTTTATATCGCCACTTATATAAAAATCACATCTTTGCTCCTTCTACATAATAAAGATCAAATATTTAATACTTCTATAATGTAAAAATCATATTTTTAATCTTTTACTAATATAAAAATCATATTTTTATTATCTCTATAACATAAAAATCATATTTTTATTAACTTCATATGTCAAAAACCATAGAAGCTTTAAAGCGGAGAAAACTCACTTTTTTTTTAACGCCCGGATTCGCTGTTCGGGTTCCAAAATTTGCAAACGAGCTTTAATCTTCACACCATCTTTTTTTCTTGCTTAAACGCGCCATTCCGGACAACTTTCGCCTAAGAGACTTTTTGCCAAAAATGCTCCAATTCGCCAGAATTCGCAAAAGTACACGATTTTTCAGCTTTTGAACAGCAGACTTCGCACGCGTTTTCCGAGCAGCTCTGAACTCCAAAACATGACTTCCATATAGCCAAATCTAAGAGAATTTCGTGCTTTACAACTTTGGTCTAGAGGGACTTTGGCCAAAAAGGCACCGTTTGGGAGTTATTCGCGAAATGGTGACAGGGTGTTATTTGCAAAACGGGATTTTTGGTGAAAATGGATTTTTGCGTGTAGCGGGGCCCACGGCCGGAGTTGGGTGGTGCTGAGGGGGGGCGCCGGCCTGAATGACGTGGGGGAGGTGCTGAGGTGCGGAGGTGGGGTCCACGGTGGCGGGTGGTGGTGATTTGGGGCTAAGGGTTTGCAAATGGAGAGAGGAGAGAGAGGAGGAGGAGGGGAGGAGGAGGATGGGGTGCGGCGGCTTGCCGGAGGCTGGTGGTGGCGCTGGCGGAGGAGGGCAGCGGCGGTGGGAGGAGGAGGCCATTAATGAGTTTTTTTGAAGAAAGAGGAAGAGGAAGAAAGTGAAGGAGAAAAGGAAGTAAAAATGTTTATATGCTAGTTTCTCGCGTATCGCCTGAACGCTAACGATTTCCAATCGCCGCAGATTTCGGACACGAGATAGTAGACGTGAAGACGAGTCCAACGAAACAAGTTTCGTTGAATTCCGAGTTCGTTTGACCGTTCAAAAAAAATCACGAAAATGCTCAGATAAGCTCTAAAAATGCTATTTTGGCGCACCTTTTCTTCTCGCACGCTCACACGCTAACTCGAAAAATCAAGCCCTCTTGGATTTAACCATTATTAGACGGTACGAATCCATAAAAAAAACGAAATCGAATTCTGAGGTCGTATCAATAATGTTCCTTTGTAAAATGACTGCTCGCTTTACCCGGAACTGTTTCAGCTCGCACGGCCACATACTAACTCCGTTCGACGCGCCATTTGGAACCCAACAATGATTTGTCATTACGAATCCATAAAAATTTATCTCGTTGAATTCTGAGCTTGTATGCAAAATTTCACTTTTTAAGGGCTATGTTTTGTTAACCGAACAACTCCAGCCCATAGCCACTATTCCGGATATCGGAATATATCGAAGCTTATACTTTTCAGAATTCTAAACGGCATTTTGAACTCAATGGAAGTGGTTTCGAGTCCAAATTCATTCATATGCAAAATTTGACTTTTTGGGCCATGTATAATTTACACAGCGACTATTCTGAATTTTCAACTGTGCATAACTTTTGATTCCCGATATGAAATTTCGATTTTTCGGATTCGTTGGAAAGATATTATCAATTAGATCCTATTATTTTTGGTTTCGCTAAAATCCGGATTGTTTTGCACCCGGTACATTCAATTGAAGTTTGAAATCGAATTATCGAACTACCGCGCCATTTTCAATTCCTTTTATAATTATATATAATTATTTATATTCTAACGACGACGCGTATAAATATATACGTTCTAAATATATTCAAAATAAATTTTCGTCGATATTATTTAAAATAATCTATTTTAAATATTCAAAATTCGTCGAAGTTGCCAAAACAAAAAAAATTAAACTGGCTCAGAATTTCCGGGTTATTACAAGAATCCTTTTTTAATGAATCATCTTTACATTAAAAATGTAATTTTTAATGTGACAATATTTTATCAAACTAGAATCCTTTTATAAGGGTTCATCTTACATTAAAAATGAAATTTTTAATGTGACAACATTTTGTCAAACTTGAATCTTTTTTTAAGGATACATTCTTACATTAAAAATTTAAATTTTTCTCACAACATTTTATCAAACTAGAATCCTTTTAATGAATCATCTTTACATTAATAATGTAATTTTTAATGTGACAGCATTTTATCAAACTAGAATACTTTTTTAAGCATTCAATCTTACATTAAAAATGTAAATTTTTAATGTTAACATATTTTTCATCATTTTTTTTGCATACAATAAAAATATGAATTTTTATTGTTAAACCTTTCTACTTCAAACAATGTTTATTTTTCATCATTTCTTCTATGAAATAAAAATGCGAATTTTTATTGCTAAACTTTTCTAATTTAAATAATGTTCATTTTCCGTCATTTCTAATTCTTCCTACATATACAATAGAAATGCAGTTTTTATTGTTTAACATATTTTATTTCAAATAATGATCATTTTCATATATTCTATATATACAATAAAAATGTGATTTTTATTGTTAACAAAATTTTCTTTCAAATAATGATCATTTTCATATATTCTATTTATATAATAAAAATATGATTTTTATTGTTAACATATTTTTATTTCAAATAATGATCATTTTCATATATTCTATTTATACAATAAAAATGTGATTTTTTTTTGTTCAAACATTTTCATTTCTATATAAATAATTTATAACACATGAATATTTCAAAAAAAATCGGCATTATAATGGCAGGGAAATTAAAACTGGCACCGTCCCTAGCACGGCTCCTCTACTATCTTAGGCCTCGAGGCGGTACAAGGGTTTAATTTTTATAATTTCCACAATACAATTCATTTTCACAACATTGCGAATTTACCATAAACACAATCAATTTTGTTTCAACCACAATCAATTTCACACCACAATACAATCAAGTCGTCCATGGTATGTGGACGATGGTGTCGGGAGCTACTAAACTCCGTCTACAACCTTATATAATTTTATTCATTTATTTTTGAATTTATAAATCTCACATTGGTTTTTTTTATTCCTTCTAAAATTGTAGAAAGCCCCAAAAATTCTTCGGTCTCTTATAGAATGTCATGTACGATGCCACGAGTCCATTGTCTCCTGTTTCATCGAATTTCGTTATCGTACGAAAAAAATACAATTTTAATTCAATAATCAATTTTTGCAACGTTTTAAAGTGTAATAACCTTTTAAAATTATAAAACCTGCTACCTTTCAGTTTGATTCAGAATTAGGTTTTGAATTTTCTCACAATCCGTTGAACTTGAAGACGATCCGCTACCGCCACGTTGTCGAGCTAGGAAAGAGCTTCCCAGCACCACTAGTGGCGTTCAGATTGATGGCAGCATGAGGGAACGGTGGCGGTTCAACTGCGTCGACTTCGGGGTGTCAAATCTCATTCAACACGCGATGATAAATTCTGAAATTGGATGGAATTAAAACTTGTCAAAATTTCTACAAAAATCTCTGAAGAATCGCTTGATTTCGTTGAGAGAATTAAAAGTTATAGAGGTGAGAAGAATTGAAGAGGATTCATCGTTCGTTTTCAGAAGGATTTTGTAACAACCTGGAATTTTGGGGCCAATTTAAAATTTTTATTTTAGAAATTTTAATGAAAATTGAATATTTAAAATAATTTATTTTAAATAATAACGATGAAAAATTTATTTTAATCGAAGTTAAAACGAATAAATTTAATTAAATGGTAAAAGGAGTTAGAAATAGCGCTGCAGTTTGAAATTTTGATTTTAATCTTTAACTGGATGTACAGAATTCATTTTAAATCCACTACAAGAAAAACTGCATATAGCAGCGGCAGAATCCGCTTCTAATCCGTCGCTATTTTGGCTTTAATGACGGATTTCCGGCAAAACATGGTGGTCGGTAAAAACCATGACGGTAATTGTGTCAGATTTTGCGACGGATTTTAGCATGAGATTTCCGATAGTTTTCCATCATTTTACTAATTATATAATAAAAATAAAATTTTATTTATTAATTTAATTTCAATTTAAATACCGAATGTTTACCGACGGATAATTAATTTATAATAAAATATCCTTTATAAAAGAAGTGGGTAAACGCTCGCTAATTACCAAGGGATTAGCGACGAAAATTAAATTGGGGTAAACTTAGCATCATTTTTTTTGTTGGGAATCCGCCACCATTCCCCTTCTAATTTGCATATATATATATATATATATATATATATATATATATTATACAACAAACATCATTCATCTGTGAACATTCAAATGAATAACATATTAAAAAAATAAACATAAATTAGCCAACAATATTAATTTAGAACTAAAAAGAACATTTATAATCACATACAAAAAAACTACAACATCAATAATTCTTCATCAATTCATACACCAAGCTGAATTATGAACAACAAAACTATTCAGTTGGTGATAACATTATCCTAATACAAACAGAGAACGAATGCAGTTGACGCATGTTGCGGGAAAGAGACAACTTGTGCATCCCCGGGAAGATATAAGTGCGGTCCTACAAACATTTGCTATACACTTCTGGAAGACTCTATGGAATTGCCCACCATTACTGTATGGAAGATATAGGTGCTGTACAAAAGCTTGTAAAAACTGTCAGTATTACTGTTAAGAAACACAGTATCTAATGTAATGAGATAAGTTAAAACACTAAAAATATGAATAGTTTGATACCCATTTACCGAAAACTGACATACAAGTACTAGCAGGAGGTTTTCCACAAATGGTTTAAGGTTTTGAAAACCTTTCACAAAACTGAAAATTCCAAGCTAGTAATTTCCATGTACTATTTTATTCTCACTTATTACTACAAGAACATATAACGCAAACACAACAGTGCATCAATTATCATAGCAACCCTACCTCATTCAGCATATAGCGTATAATAAACAACCAGATTAGCAAAAATAAAAAGTCACCTGGCACTGGATTTGCGCTAGACTTAGGATCAGCTTCTTAATTCTCCTTGCTACAGATCCCTCTACTCCCTCCCTCTAGCTTTATCACATATGCTGAAACAAGAAAACAAACCCATCTTTTAGATAATGAAATTCCTAAGATATTTATTAAAAAAAGAACTACATACTTCAACACTTACATATTTCAATAACATAAGTTGCCGATTCCATCATTGCAATGCAGTAGTTGTTAATAACGTCATGTTGAGATGTTGCCTTTCAGTTCAATGATAACAAATATGTATTATAATCAGTCGTTAACCTCTTAGTTTATATATTATAAGTTTGTTCTTCTTTACCTTTGGAAAGTAACCTGTCAATCATAAGTTGTTACCTGCATTATCATTATTATTTTAATCTCTGTATTATCCGGAACATTCTACAAACATAGCAGATTCTTTACATTCTTGCTCTTGCTCAACAATGTTATAATATCCACCTTATTTAGCATGTCATTTGATCTTTGGGATGGGTATATTTCAAAATCCAAACAACGTTCTCAGAGTTGACAATCTTGAACAATAGATATCCTAATATCCTAATAGTTATAAAATTAGTAACTCAGTGATGAATATAACATTGACTTAGACGTAGACACAGTAGGCATGGGATTCTGGGTTAATGCCGCATCATCAGGCATGCAGTCATCCACAACAACATTTAGTCAAACAATAGATATGCACAAACCTATATTAGCCACATACTGTGCCTAGGCTCAGATAGGCATACTATTGTCAATCATATATGTGCAAATATACAATCGTTGATAACCAAACATCTTAATATGAACTAAGAAAATATCTGTAAGATAGTTTCTGATATATTATATTATCAAGCATGAGGTTAGAGCATCATCGCAGCAGACATACGCTATCAGATACGAAACCAAGAAAAAAAATGTAGACAGATAGAAAGTTTAAAAACACTTCCACCCCTTCCCAAAAACAGGTTTACGGAACACCTTCAGAACTATTTTATAAAAAAAATTGCAGGGTTTTTTTTACAGAAAATATTGCAGCAATTACATCAGAAACTGCAACTACTTGTGTTCTTCAATTTCTATTTTCCAGTTTTTCCTACAAACATAACAAATATGTGCACTATAAACTGCAAATATATGCACTGAAAACTGCAATTTTTCACTGAAAATAATTATGCACTGCTCTATGTGACATGTTTTAGGAAGGAGTGGAATGGAATAAATTTGAAAGCAAGTGCGTTGTCCCTGGTGTCTACTTGATAAATATGTTATAGTTTTCTGCTTTTCTTTGTCAAAAGGTTGGTGCTATATTCTCAATATGCGTAACGGTTAGTTGATACATCATTTAAACTGAACAAGCTCGAACCAAAATCTCAGACATGTAGGACAAGTTTCTGAGAAGCTAATTAGTTAGAAAAAAATATATTAAAGATCCAAAAAAAATAGTATCAGTACCTGATTAAGCCCATTTTCAGATTTAGTGACAACAATGCGATCCAGCTAACTTTCAAAGATCAGTACCTGGTTTTGTTGGTTTTGTTCCAAATCATTCGAATCCTTTGTTTGCTGGAGTAAGGAAGCATCACTTGTACATCAACTATATAATCTCTAAGTTTTGCCTACTTGGAGATTCCTGGCTGAAACATCTCACTGCATGACATAATATCCTCAAAAAATCACCCCAGGAGCCAACTACGAACTGGACCAGCATGCAATAGCCATACTCATACCCAAAGTTAAAATTAGCACTAATAATCGAGATATTCATGTTGTTCGAGTTAAAATTCATACCTAAAGCACACGGCGACAACAAGATGGCTGCGGAGAGCGAGGAGGAAGCGAAGTGGCTTTTTCGAGATGGATAAGAGAACGAGGAAGAGGGATAGGCCCCAGATCGGAGCAGCTACAGTAGATTGGCGTCAATGGTTGGCTTAGCTAGGGTTCTTGATGGACGTCGGCTGCAATAGTAGAACGAAGGTAGATTAGGGTTTTCGATTTCAACTTGGGGATAAAAGACTTTGTTTTTAGAGATTTCAACTTTAGGATAAATGGCTGGAGCCAAAAAAATTTAGTCAAAATTGAGAGATTGGAGCTAAAATTTTGTAGCCAAAACTGAGCGATTGGAGCCAAAGTTTTAGAAAATTTTTTTCGTTTTCAAATGTACTGTTAGTAGTTATTTATGTTACTAGACAACTTTTTATGTGTCATAATTTTGGGTAGGGACATGATTCTATCCGTTACACAGGGAAGTATATGTAGATGTAAGTTTCAGAATTTTAATTCTTTTAAATATTACATATTAAATATAATTATAAAATATAAAATATTAACTGTTGCTTTTTAATTATTAATATTGCCTATTAATTATAAACTAGTTAATGTTATTCTTAACTATTAGTACTTAATTCTTTAATGGTCATTATAGTTAACAATTATTTATAGTTAAGTGCTACATAGAAAATGTCACTTCATAATAGTTTAATTTTATTATCAATTATTAAATATAAAATTTATAAACTATTAATTATTAGTTTTGAATTTTACTTATCATATACTAATTATTTAGCTGTAATTATTAAAATATAGATTTTTATGATTTATTTCAAATTTATTCAAGATGATTTCAAATTTTTAAATTTTTCGATATATAAAATATAATTATCAACTGTAATTAAAAAATATAAGTATCAACTGTAATTCTTTAATACAATTATTTAAAATTAATTATTGAATACCACATATCATTTCATAAGTTTATTAAATTTTATTATTAATTATTAAATAATTATTATAATAAACTGATATTTTCATTATTTAGGGGAATAATTATAAAAGAACAATTTAAAATTTTGGGATTTAGCATAAAATATTCTGGCATACTGACTGTAATTTGTGATGAAAGTAGAGGACTTAATTAAAAATTTAGTAATTAACTATTGAATTTTATTTACTTCTAATAGTTATTATTTATTATTAATTACTAATGTATTATTAACATTAATTATTTAAAATTTAAATTTACTAATTAATTACTAAGTAATAACACAAATTTAAAACATTTAACAAATAAAAAATATAAAAGTTCGTTTCAAATCTCTTGGAAAATTGCAGGAAAATAGCTTCAAAATTATGTCGACGGTAATCCGACTCTATTAGCAACGAAATTTAGCGTCAAATATTATATGACGGTAAAGAGCTGCAATTTCTATTGATTTAGCGACAGAATTAGTATTCGAAGGTAATAATTTATAACAAGATGACATATAAAATCCAAAATATTTTTTCTTACAAGGCACACGGAAATCCGTCGCTAATTAGCGACGGAATTTTCCGTTGCTAAAAACCTCTTGCTAATCTCGGTTTTCTTGTAGTGATCAGAGTTAAACGAAACCAGAAATATTTAAATCTGTTTAATCACATCTTTATAACGAACGTAAGAAACTGAAATTTCACTATATAAATAAAAAGTTATGCCTAGTTTAATTTTCAGAATAGTCGCTGTAGAATTTATATATTTTTTAATTAAATATATGCACTTGAAAATAGTTATTTTGCAAATGATCTCTCTTTTTGACGAAACCACTTTTGTTGGAACTGAAATGTAATTTATTGCTAGGTTTCAATTTCCATAATTTTTCGAATCAATACGTGAGCATAGCAAAAAAATGTGTTTTGTCAGTTTCAGTCAAATCTAATCGACCAAAAAATGACCATTTTTCAAACTGTCTTGGAATTCAACAAAATTAGTTTTGTTAAGACGTATCATTAAAACATAGCCAGATTTAATTTTTCTGTAATTTTTAGAGTCTGTATGTGGCCCCGGTGAATTTAAATGTAAGATCGAATTAATTTAATAAAGGATTTAAATATTAAAATAAAGAATTCAGGCCACAGACCGTCGTTTGGGCTGACGGGACCTAGCCCGTTGGATCTGGAACAGGGGCAAAATGTGTATCGTTATAGATTGGGTTTCTGATTGAACGAGAAAAATGAATGGTGAATTTCTATTGGCCCGTTTAATTTTATTTTAATTTTTAATTCCCCTAATTCCATAAAGGCCCGTTAACCCATACGAACTCCAAATCGAACCCAATGATTGTCGCCCCTAGCTAAATACCCTCATTCCGGACAGAATGGAATATGTTTCGTAAGCCCATTCGACTGTTTCAATCAGTTATTCTTTAAATTAAAATATAAAACATTAAATATTAGATTTGAACGTACATTTTAATTTATTAGGGCCACATTGGATTCCAAAAAAATTGGAAAAATAAATCTAGCTATGTTTTGATGATACGGTCCTAACAAAATTAATTTTGTCAAATTTAGAGATCGTTTGAAAAATGGGCTTTTTAATGGTCGATCCAATTTAATAGAAATTACCAAACGCGTTTTAGTTTACCACGCTCACATATTAATTCCAAAAATTATGGAATTTTAAACCTTGCAATAAATTGATATTTCGAATCCAACCAAAGTGGTTTCATCGAAAACGAAGGTCGTTTGCAAAATGGCTATTTATAAGGGTTATATATCATATTAAATTCCATAGCGATTATTTCTAATTTTAAAATGGACATAACTTTTAAATCCTGTTATGAAATCTGGATTTTTTACATTCGTTAGAAAGATATAATTAAACATATTCAAATATTTCTGGTTTTACTAAAATCCGATTTATTTTGAATCCTGTGCATTCATTTGAAACTTGAAATTGAATTTTCAAACTACTGCACCATTTCAGGCTCGTTATATAATTAAAATAAATTTATACGTTCTAGCTTCGATTTAAATAAACTTTATATCGTTATTATTTAAAATAAATCATTTTAAATATTCAAAACTCATTAAAATAGCTAAAATAAAAAAAAATTAAATTGGTTATGATTTTCCAAGATGTTACAATCTCCCCCACTTAAAACTTTTCGTCCTCGAAAAGGAAACAACAATAAAGTAGGAAACAAAACGGAAATGTAAAAGATTGTAAATGTACCTTGCACAAGAGCTAATCAAAGATGTCCACTCTGCACTTGGGATAAGCCCGCTTAATGCTATCTTCTGTCTCCCATGTACAGTCTTTAGGATATTCGCTCCATTACACTTTGACTAAATGAATTCTCTTGTTTTTCAGAATTCGGGTTTCTTTGCCAATAGTTTTCACTGGCCCTCTTCTCACTGCTAAGCTTGGAGTGATTTCCAAGTCTCGCTGCGCTGCTTCTTCCACAACCAAGTCTGGATCATGCACATACTTTCGAAGTTGAGACACATGAAATACATCATGTACTCCTGGCAACCAGTCAGGTAACTGAACGCTATAAGCAAGAGTCCCAATTTTTCGAGTATAGGAAATGGACCAAAAAATCTAGACACCAGCTTGCCTGTTTTTCCGAAACGAACTAATCCTCTCAGTGGAGAAACTTTCACATATAAATAATCACCAACAGTAAATTCTAAATCCTTTCTTCGTGAATCTGCATAACTATTTTGTCAGCTCTGAGCTATCTGAAGCCGCTTCTTAATGAAATCGACTTTATCCGAAGCTTCTCGAATCATGTCGGGACCAAATACGAGTCGATTGCCTAGTTCTACCCAACATGCGGGGGATCTATATGGCCTGCCATACAATGCTTCGAATGGCGACATTTGTAAGCTTGCTGGGTAACTGTTATTATATGAAAACTCAACCAAATGCATGTGATCTTCCCACGATCCGCCAAAATCAAGAATACATGCCCGCAACAAGTCTTCTAGTATATGATTCACCCTCTCAATTTGGCCATCTGTTTCGAGGGTGATAAGTGGTGCTCAGATTTAACTGTGTCCCTAGCTTCTCTTGGAATGCTTCCTAGAGTTTTTTAGCGAATATCGATTCATGATCACTAACAATACTACTGGGAAATCCATGTAGTCGAACGATTTCTTTGAAATAAATTTTCGCCAGACTTTGAGCTGTTCTAGTAAATCTGACAGGAATAAAATGGGCGATCTTCGTTAAACGATCTACGATCACCCAAATACTATCATTACCTTTCCTGGTTCGGGGCAAACCATCAATGAAATCCATGGAGATTTGATCCCACTTCCAATTTGGAAACTCTAATGGTTGTAACAAGCCGACAAGTTTCTGTTGATCGCTTTTGACTTGTTGGCAAGTTGAACACTTACTAACATATATGGAAATGTCTCTTTTCATATATTTCCACCAGAACGTACGCTTGAGATCCTGAAACATCTTACTCACCCCTAGATGAATACTAAGCTTGGACTTGTGGCATTCATCCATCACTTCTCTTCTGAGCTCAGGAATATTCGGAACACAAATTCGGCCTAATAACCTCAGAACTCTTTTGTTATCAATCTGGAAACTCGAGGGTTCTCCTTCCTGAACTCTTTTACTAATTCTCTAAATAAATTCATCATTTTTAGAAGAGCAGATATTTTGTCAATCAATGAAGTCATAATAATGAGATTAGCAACAATTGCATTCTTCCTTCTAAGCGCATCTGCTACAACATTGGCTTTTCCTGGAGTATACAAAATATCAAAATCGTATGCCACAAGAAATTCTAACCACTGCTGCTGCCTCTAATTCAAGTCCTTCTGGGTGAACAAACGCTTCAATGATTTATGATCTATATATAATTCGAACGTCTCACCCAAAAGATAGTGCCTCCATATTTTCAAAGCAAACACGATGGATAACAACTCAAGATCATGAGTAGGATATCTCTTCTCATGCGGCATCAACTGACGGCTAGCGTAAGCAACTACTTTGCCTCTTTGCATTAATACCGGACCAACACCTTCAAGAGAAGCATCTGTATAGACTACCAAATCTTGATTTCCATCGATAATAGTCAACACTGGAGAAGTAGTCAACCTTAATTTCAGCTATTGGAAAGTTGCATCACATTCAGGCGTCTAATTAAACCTTGTATGCTTCTCGGTAAGCTTCGTTAATGGGCAAGACAACTTCAAAAAATACTTAATGAATTTCTGATAATAACCAGCCAATCCTAGAAAACATCTGACTTTTGTAGGCATGCCAGGCTGCTCCCAATCTCGAATGGCCGTGATTTTACTTGGATCCACTGAAATACCTTCCTTCTATACTACATGACCGAAGAATTTCACCTCTTCTTGCCATAATATGCATTTAGAAAATTTAGCCTTTAAAACATTCTTTCTCATAATTTACACAACTTCTTCCAAATGCTTCTCATGCTTAACAATTGACTTAGAGAAGATTAAAATGTTGTCAATGAAACCAACACAAATTTATTCAAGACATCGCGGAATACTCTGTTTATAACACCCCATGTTCGTTAATGTCACTCACAAAGGGAATGCATTAACTTCCATGAAGCAGTATAAGTAAACAGAGCATAATATTACAAGACAGATACGTAAAGTAGTACTTGAAAAATTTATAACTTTATTACAGCAAAAACAGAAATAAGTTTGGTTACATCCTTCAAAATCACAATATCAAAACCCAAGTACACAAGTATCAGTCTTATACCAATATCCTTCAGAATGCATAATTTTAAAACCATAATCCCCAACATAAACTGCCATAAGAAGGTAGAGTCAAAGCCAAGCAGTACTTCAAGCACTTCAAGCAGAGAGGATATGAATCAAGCTCCTATGTTTCCACCTTGAGCACCGGGGGCGGGGGGACAGAAAGAAAAAAAGGCGAAAACAAATGAGGTCAGATATAAAGTCTGCTGAGTCCAGTAACTTTCAGCATATAAACAGATAGAAGTATCATGACATGTAAATAAAGCAGGATGAGAGATTACGGCAATAAGAGTAGCAGCTATGCTTAAGTTAAACAGAAGAAACAGAATGATATAGACCAAGATACGCTTCTTACCTATATCTTACTTCTCTGCACTAATACTTAGTATAACCGGATTAGGTGTTACCCTAATGTCTAAACTGAAATGAAAACAGAATAATCTCTACAGAAAAAGAATGTTAGTAAATGGGCCTTTACCACCCCAACGAAGACTGAAGGTACAAAAACAAAATGCTAATAATGGGCCTTTACCACCCCAACTAATGGGCCTTTACAACCCCAACAGAGACAGAAGGTACAGAAACAGAATGTTAATAATGGGCCTTCACCCCCCTAACTAATGGGCCTTCACCCCCCCAACAGAGACAGAAGGTACAAAAACAGAATGCTAATAATGGGCCTTTACCACCCCAACTAATGGTCCTTTACCACCCCAACAGGGACAGAAAGTACAGAAACAGAATGCTAATAATGGGCCTTTACCACCCCAACTAGAGACATAAGGTATACCAATAGAAACAGACAGAACTAGGTGTACCCAAAATTCTACCCCAAGTGATCGGCTCCTTAATATATAAATACCATGTGCGGCCCCACAGAAGGATGTATCATTCCCTAAAGTGACAATCTATAGACACAGACCTATTTTAGATGTCATGGTGTCTTACATCCTCAGAGCAGACCGGATCCATTCATGCACATGACCCGGTTGGAATGCGCCATCAACGCCCATCGCCATTATCAGAGTGAACTTCTTACAATTAGTTCAGTAAGCGTGTCCCGGACCCCTCCTAGTGTTGGGTCGTAGTTTTGATACCAGAAAAGGGTTACTGACTAATATGGGTCCCACACAACAGATTACACAAGTAATTACCCCTCTTAACCTTGTGTCCCCAGACTAACAGATTTCAAATTAACTTGCTTATAGATTTCAGATGTACAAAGTTCAGATTAACTAGTTCTTAGATCAAACATACAGGTTAACAAGTTTTCAGACTAATGGATCAGATATATAGATTAAAAGACTTACAGATTGTTTCAGCTAACCTTGTATTGGGCCTACATATTTACGAAACGGGTTTAGGCATCATATTTATCCTAGATTTGCATTAATTAATTACTAATGCACAGACCTCTCACAATCGGTCGGTAGCTTGTGGCCGCGGGATGTGCCGGGCAGTTCCGGGCAGACTTCTGCCACAAGCCAGACATAACCTCGTGTCTAAGCATCTTTTAGTTATGCCTACGACCCCTCACATTAGACTGATAGTTTGCGGTTGCTAGTTAAGCCGGTTGGGTCCGGGCAGGGTACCGCAAACAGAGTCTAGCCTCGTGTCTCAGCTTTCTTATCCTTAGCTAAAGTATTCATTTACAGATTATGCCAATATCAAATTAATTATGCCAATTCAGAAAATCAAACTTCTTTACAACTTACAACAGATTATTCAAAGTTCTGTTAACTTGTTTTGCTTAATTTTAGATCGAGCCTACGGATTTTCATATCCCAAATTTACTGTATTCAGTTTCAACAGATTTAGCAGATTAGGCAATTTAACAGATTTAATCATAAAATTAAGCCAAATTTTACATGCCCAAATTATGGTCATAATTCACAACATAACATATGCCCCTAATTTTAGTTGAATTTACACAGTATAGAATGTCCTCCAAAAACCCCACATCATGATATACAATACAAATTATGCCAAATTATAGCTTTTGATTTCAGCGTATGCCTAATATCCAAAATCCCCATTTAGGCGTATTCACATTTAATAGTTACTATAATATTAATAAGATAGATCTACACAGAAAAACAGATCTGATAAACAAGAATATGCATAATCTCAAATTCAGTTATATAGCCATGTCAAGATCATAATTAAATTTCATATCTAAAAATAACTGTACTCACCTTTGTTCGATTCTAAAAGAAAAAGGGTTGTAGTTGTTCTAGTTCAATCCTATTCAGATTGGAAGAAGAAGAAGCACTAGTTCTAGCTTAGGTTTCAGCAGAGTAGAGACGCCATTGATTTATTTTAATTAGTATTGAGGTAGCATAGCATTACAATGGTTTGGTGTGGAGAGAAAGTGGGGTTTGGGAGTGTTTAAATAGCCTAGGGATCAACGAATCTGGTCAGAACGGGCGTCCAAATGCAGAAAAAACGAACTAGTCTTTGGATCTGGAAATAGGGGGAGGTCGACCCCCTGGTCGACCTATGTGACCCAGGTCGACCCCCAGGTCAACCTAGGTCATAGGCAGGAAATTTCCCGGCCAGCCCGGGTGTGTGATTTGAATTTCAAACTTAAATCTGAGCTGTTTTAATTTATTTAAATTCCTGAAACTTCTGAGGGTCATAACTTCTTCATACGGAATCCCATTTACGCAAACTCGGACTCTATCTCAAGCAAAATTCCGAGATGAACGCAATGGCGTAACCTGTTTCCCTTAATTCTTCTTTTGAAAATTAAATATACTTTGTTTTGTTACTTTTATGTTCACAGAAAATACGGGGTGTTACATTCTCCCCTCCTTAAAGGATTTCGTCCCCGAAATCTTCAAGTTAAGAAGAATGTGTCCTACCATCCAATCACCCATCTACTCAACCATCATCCACAAGCATCCATTGTCCTTAGAAAACTTCTAATGTTGTATGAACATATGCAAAAGTGTGTATATGTCTCTTATCTGATGCAAAGATCAGGCGATCTACTGATTCAGTTGACCTCCTCAATGCAAATTATGTTAGTGCCCTGAGTCCAATTATGTATGCAAGAAATCCTATTTGATACACATCATTTCTATATGTGGCATAACCATTCATCCAAATGCAACATCCATGTGATGAGTCAATCATTTTTCATCCACAAAAATTAAAAAATGCGCACACATACATATGCAGTATGAGAGTGCTTTTTGAGCCGATCTAGTGCCTAGTGTGTGTATATGCATCCACGAGAAACCACTAGCAACCACTTGCAAACATCAAACATAACATGTCTCAAACACATGTTTACACCCATTATTTTCTAAAGGTCGAAGACTCGATCAATAGGATACAGCCGAGTGATAGAAGCAAGTACAATTAAAACAAAAGTTATGTTCCCATTAGACATCGGTTAAGAAAAAAAATCTCTTAGTATCAACCCTGAAGACCGAAATCAACATCATATTGACACTCAGAGAATTACTCCCATTAAACAATGTCAAAACTAGAAATCTACTTCACGCTTCATGTAAAAAACCCTATCCTTTTCAGAAATAGTTAGATACTTACAGACTACTGGTACATATCAGATTATCAAATGATTCTTAGGAAACTAAGCATGATAAACCCCACTATATCCCATAAAACCCAAAATGTATGCGTCATAGCCAACTTAACGCCCAACACAGACACCCTCAAACCCCAACCTACCACAAACAAATGAGTCGTAACCCTTATGGGGTTTGAGACTTTAGCGGGATCAGAAAAAAACCAGTATTAAAGTGCAGAGTCACGATTACACAATCAAAATGCCAGAATCAAAAATAGTTTTAACTCAATAATCAGATAAGGAAATTTAAACCTTCTACAGAAATTTTTCCTATCTCTATCCTACCCACCGACCACGAGTGCATTCACTTGCCCTTCAGAAGTAGGTCATGTCCTCTGCCCTTGCCCTCGTTTCTTCGGGTAGTCCCTATTGAAGTGTCCCATCTCACCATAGTTGAAGCAAGTGCCCTTCCACTTTCTACAGTCCTTGTTCGGATGAGTCAAGCTTCCACAAGTAAAGCACTTTTTCTCCTTCTTATCTTCAGACTTTTCATCCTTCTTTAACCAAGCAGCTGGTTGAACCTTCTCCCATCATCTATCTCAAAGGTACCAACAAGTCCACTACGTTGAGCCAACTTCTAGCCTCGACAAACGTCTCAATCCCATGAAGCGGTTTTCCGCACAGAAGTCCCTATATATCATAGGAAAAGCATCTATACGCAGAGGACGAGATTAAAAAGGAAAGAGGAAGGAACTCGAAACAAAGAACCGAAAGAAAGATATATGGCTTTTGGGATTATGTTTTTCAAAATAAACTTTCCTTTTGAAAATACTTCCTTTAAAAACCTTTTTGAAAATGGTTTTCAAAAACTTTTTATCAAATCTGGTAACCTTCAGCTCTGATACCAAGTGTAACGCCCCATGTCCGTTAATGACACTCACAAAGGGAATGCATTAACTTCCATGAAGCATTATAAGTAAACAGAACAAAATATTACAAGACGGATACGTAAAGTAGCACTTGAAAAATTCATAACTTTATTACAGCAGAAATGGAAATAAATTTGGTTACATCCTTCAAAATCACAATACCAAAACCCAAGTACATAAGTATCAGTCCTATACCAAAATCCTTCAGAATGCATAATTTTAAAACCATAATCCCCAACATAAAATTCCATAAGAAGGTAGAGTCAAAGCCAAGCAATAGTTCAAGCACATCAAGAAGAGAGGATATGAATCAAGATCCTATGTTTCCACCCTAAGCACCTGGGGGGACAGAAAGAAAAAGAGGCGAAAACAAACGAGGTCAGACATAAAGTCTGGCGAGTCCAGTAACTTTCAACACAAAAACAGATAGTAGTATCATAACATGTAAATAAAGCTAGATGAGAGATTACAGCAACAGGAGTAGCAGGTATGCTTAAGTTAAACAGAAGAAACATATCGACCAAGGTATGCTTATTACCTATATCTTACGTCTCTGCACTAATACTTAGTATAACAGGATTAGGTGTTACCCTAATGTCTAAACTGAAACAGAAACGGAAACAAAATAATCTCTAAAGAAACAGAATGTTAGTAAATGGGCCTTTACCACCACAACAGAGACAGAAGGTACAGAAATAGAATACTAATAATGAGCCTTTACCCCCAACGAATGGGCCTTAACCACCCCAACAGAGATAGAAGGTACAGAAACAGAATGCTAATAATGGGCCTTTACCACCCCGAACTAATGGGCCTTTACCACCCCAACAGAGACAGAAGATACAGAAACAGAATGCTAATAATGGGCCTTTGCCACCCCAACAGAGACAGAAGGTACAGAAATAAAATGCTAATAATGGATCTTTACCACCCCCCAACTAATGGGCCTTTACCAGCCCAATAGAGACAGAAGGTATACCAATAGAAACAAACAGAACTAGGTGTACCCTAAATTCTACCCCAAGCGATCGGCTCCCTAATACATAAATACCCTGTGCCGACCCCACAGAAGGGTGTATCATTCCATAAAGTGGGAACCTATAGACACAGACCTATTTACAGATGTCACGGTGTCTTACATCCTTAGAGCAGACCGGATCCATGCACGCACATGACCCGGCTGGAATGCACCATCAACACCCCTCGCCATTATCAGAGTGAACCTCTTACAAGTAGTTCAGTAAGCATGCCCCGGACCCCTCCTAGTGTAGGATCATAGTTTGATACCAGTAAAGGGTTACTGACTAATATGGGTCCAGCACAACAGATGACATAAGTAATTACCCCTCCTAACCTTGTGTCCCCAGACTAACAGATTTCAGATTAACTTGCTTACTGATTTCGGATGTACAAAGTTCAGATTAACTGGTTCTCAGATCAGACATGCAGGTTAACAAATTTTCAGACTAATGGATCAGATACACAGATTAACGGACTTACAGGTTAACAAATTTTCAGACTAATGGATCAGATACACAGATTAACGGACTTACAGGTTGTTTTACCTAACCTTGTATTGGGCCTACAGATTTACGAAACGGGTTTATTAAATTCATCAGCCCAGTTGATTTAGCTTTATCCACCCAAAACGTTTTAGGCATCATATTTATCCTAGACTTGCATTAATTAATTACTAATGCACAGACCTCACACATTAGGTCGGTACCTTGTGGCAGCTGGATGTGCCGGGTGGTTCCGGACAGACTTCTGCCACAAGCCAGACCTAACTTTGTGTCTAAGCATCTTTTAGTTATGCCTATGACCCCTCACATTAGACAGACAGTTTGCAGTTGCTGGTTAAGCTGGTTGGGTCCGGGCAGGCTTTTACCGCAAATAGAGTCTAACCTTTTTTCTCAGCACTTTTATCCTTAGCTAAAGTGTTCATTCACAGATTATGCCAATATCAGACTAATTATGCCAATTCAATAAATTAAACTTCTTTACAAGTTACAGTAGATTATTCAAAGTTCTATTAACTTCTTTTGCTCAATTTTAGATCGAGTCTACCGATTTTCATATCCCAAATTTACCGTATGCAGTTTCAACAGATTTAGCAAATTAGGCAATTTAACAGATTTAATCATAAAATTAAGCCTAATTTTACATTCCCAAATTATGGTCATAATTCAAAACATAACATACGCCCCTAATTTTAGTTAAATTTACACAATACAGAATGTCCTCCAGAAACCCCAAATCATGATATACAATACGAATTATGCCAAATTATAGCTTTTGATTTCAGCGTATGCCTAATATCCAAAATCCCCAGTTAAGAGTATTCACATTTAATAGTTATCCTTTTATAATATAGATCTTTGCGCCTAAGTCATATGCATAATAATTCTCCTTCTTCCAAATCACAGACTATCATATATAATATGCCCAGATCCAGAACTTAAATTACAACATATGTTCTTTTCTCAAATCAGTCACAAATCAATCATGTCTAATTATGCATCATTCACCATTTTTCCCAAATTTAGCGTTCGTGCGTCAATCTCTTATGAGATTTGGCTCAGGCTCGTGGTAGTCTGGCTATACAGCAGAAGGAAGGAAGAGATACAAAATAGGTACTATAATATTAATAAGATAGATCTACACAGAAAAACAGATCTGATAAACAAGAATATGCATAATCTCAAATTCAGATATATAGCCATGTCAAGATCATAATTAAATTTCATTTCTAAAAATATCTGTACTCACCTTGGTTCGATTCTAAAAGAAAAAGGGTTGTAGTTGTTCTCTTTTAATCCTATTCAGATTGGAAGAAGAAGAAGCACTAGTTCTAGCTTAGGTTTCAGCAGAGTAGAGACGCCATTGATTTATTTTAATTAGAATTGACGCAGCATAGCATTACAATGGTTTGGTGTGGAGAGAAAGTGGGGTTTGGGTGTGTTTAAATAACATAGGGATCAATGAATCTGGTCAGAACGGGCGTCCAAATGCAAAAAAAATGAACCAGTCCTCGGATCTGGAAATAGGGGGAGGTCGACACGTTGGTCGACCTATGTGACCTAGGTCGACCCCCAAGTCGACCTCCTGGTCGACCTGGGTCCTAAGTGGGAAATTTCCCGCCCAGCCCGAGTGTGTGGTTTGAATTTCAAACTTAAATCTGAGCTGTTTTAATTTATTTAAATTCCTGAAACTTCTGAGGGCCATAACTTCTTCATACGGAGTCCGATTTACGAAGACTCGGACTCTATCTCAAGCAGAATTCTGAGACGAACGCAATGGCATAAAATGTTTCCCTTAATTCTTCTTTTAAAAATTAAGTATACTTTGTTTTGTTACTTTTATGTTCATAGAAAATACTGGGTGTTACACTGTTCATTAAATCGACAAAGCAGGAGCATTACATAAGCCGAACGGCATTACTAAACGTTCATAAAATATGTCTGGACCTCTGAAAGTTGTCAAAGGAACACATTCTTCGGCAATACGCAATTGATGGAAACCTGCAGCTTGGTCCATTCTCGAAAATACTTGCGCTCCATTCAAGCGATCTAATAAATCATCAATACGTGGTAATGGATATTTATTCTTTAGTGTCTGCTTATTTAAATCTTGGTAATCCACACACAATCTAAGAGTACCATCTGACTTTGGAACAAACACTACTGCTGCACCCCAATTTTAAAAGCTAGGCCAGATCAGACCTCTCCGTAAAAGCTGATTGGTTTGATTACTCAATTCTTCTTTCTCTTTCAATGTCATTCTTCGAATGGCGTGCACAACTGGCCTTGCATTCAGAACTAAATCAATCCTGAAGTCAATTTCTCTCCGCGGCGATAAGCTATCAACTTCTTTGAACATGTCCGCATAATTCTTAATGACAGGAATATTTTCAATAGCAGTGGGGGAAACCTCAAGAGCAGCCCAAAATTCTTTTCTGTCTGAATATGATCCTACATAGGGTATAACAATATTTGCAAGCTTCGTTTTAAATTTAACTGCTCTTTCTGCACATTTAACTTTAGCTTCATATTTGGTTAACAAGTCCATCCCAAGAATGATATCAAATTCAGAAAATTCCATAACGATCAAGTTGCAAGAAAACTGATAATGGGAAAAAGAGACGGGCACTTTACAATACAAACCATGTACAAGAGAACCACCGATTGGATTATGAACTTTAATCGATTCTTCAAGATTCCTCAATTTTAGATTTAGTTTCTTAACTATATTATTCGAAATGAAGCTTTGCGACGCGCCCGTATCAAACAATACTGTAACAGGAATATTATTGACAGTGAGAGTGCCTTCCAAAACATCTGGCCTTTCCTGACTAGCTGAGGGTGCTGAAGCATCAGCCACTTTATTGACTTGAGCCACCTTGGTCCCCTTTAAAAGCTGGCAATCTTGCTTTATATAACCAAACTGATGGCAAATGTTGCATTCTCTGCTCTCTTGAAAATCTTTCTGGATTTAGACATGTCTTTCTTTGAAGATTTACAGTTCCTTATCGAATGCCCTTGCTTATTGCACTTGAGACACATGACTGCCTTTACCTTTTTTGACTGGCTTTAGGCTTCTTACTGGCCTAAGGCTTCGTATTTGCCTCATGCTTCGTACTTGCCTCTGGACTATCAGTTTCAAACTTCCTTTTGTTGCTAGAGCTGCCTTCCTCTTCATCTTCTAAACTACCTTGCTTATCAAGATTCTCATAATGACAATCCATTTCTACCATCTTAGAAAAAGGAAGATTCATATGTGCAGTTACTCTATTTTCGTACCTTATTTGATGTCTGTTAATAAACCTCAGATTCTTCCTCAAGGGATCTTGAACTAGTTCTGGGGTATAGTGGGAAAGTTCGTTAAATTTATTCTGGTACTCCAGAATGGTCATATCTCCTTTTTTTCAGATGGTAGAACTCATCATACAGCTGCTCAACTGCTCCCGGGGGAATATTTTTTTTTTGAAAATTTCTTTAAATCTATCCCAGGTAATATTACCTTCTGGGTTATCCCTAGTAATGGTCTACCACTAGATTAAAGCTTCATCTTTAAGTGCCCAAGATGCCAGTAGTCTTTTCCGATCACCTCTCAGCTTTAAGCCTTGAAAAATTCTCTTACAAGAATGCATCCATGCTTGTGTTTCAATAACAGATTCTTTTCCCAAGAATGGTATTCCACCCAGATTTCGATACCTCTTTACTAGAACTTCTAGATCTGATTCTGGCTGTGGGAGCACAATTGGCTCATTAGATTGTTGAACCATAGAATTACTTCTTCTGTTTCTGCCACTCATTTTCTACTATATTTGCATGTAGCAGACAAAGAGTCAGGCCAACAGAAAAGATATTGTAAATCATAGAGACGTATATTTAGATGTAAATGCATCCATGGGGGTGTATTTTATTCTGCTATAATCATTCTAGGACATTACTAATCCTATCTATGATGAGTTATTCGTCTTAGAATACTGCTAATTCTATTTATTACGAGTTCGTTAACATGTTATATTCTGGAGCTAAGGTTAACCAAAGCTTTGATACTAATTGTGATGACCTCTTACCCCCGTGCCATGAAAGCAAGGATAATCATTGGAATATAATACATAAATAATAACAGTAGAACAGAATCATAGAATTACACTAGATAAAGTACATCAAAGTTGCACTGGAAATAATATATCAACATCAGAGTTACACAGCATAACAGGATCATACTAAGCACAGAATATAGTTTTTAGCTTAATATAAAATGTCTACAACGGAATCAAACATGATATACTAAATGAACTCTGAACAGCATAATAGAAATGATAGAATCCATCTTCAGCTCCATAGCTATCCAGAATGAGTCTACTAAAACTTGAATACAAAGCTGCCCATGTGGGAAATAAAGGCACCTGAGTTTGCAAAGTGAAATAAACTACGAGTCAGTCATGGGACGGGTATGAGAAATCTTACTTAACCAATTTAATAATAAGGCTAATCACAAGGCCACGCTGCTAACGTGAAACGGGTTTACTCCATTGGATTGCCAGTGCACAAATAAAGTAAATCATTTAAATAGCGCAATGCTTTTTAGAAAAATGAAACCATTATAAGACTCAAGTCCCATCACACAATGCATTGCAAACCAGAGAATAGAGTTTTACCTTATAATGGCCAAATATGCTTGATACGTACAAATCAAAATCACTTGATATCATTACTAGTGCATATATGTTTCAAAAATAATTTCAATCATAATATATCAATCCTAGACGGCATAGCTACCATATACGATGTCGCCATACTAGTTTTACAATCAAAACCACACGATGTCATATTGGAAGTTGGATTTCCATCATGAACCAAGGCAAGGGATCGTCCTTACCAAATTCGAGACAATCTAGCCTACCATGTCTCAGGCTACAGTCACAACTGCACCTAGAAGCCATAGGGCGGTCAAAAACTTACGTTAGTGGGTTATATATAATTCCTGAACAATACGTTTCCTCACCCTATAGGGCGTAAATCAAGAGCTTCTAGAGACTCAAATCCGAGGTACCTCTATTTCCATCATCCATATGAGTAAAAATGTCTGGGCTCCATACCACGACACCGGGGTGTGAGGCTCACGAATTAACGCTATACACAAAGCTATGCTAATTAAAGCTGTGCATTGATCATCAACCAAAAGGCTCTACTTTTCAGCAAAATCCTTGATCATTTGCATCTTGGCATGCCACACTTACAATTCACGCCATGCGACCGATGTCTATCAATATATAACCTCTAAGCTCATACGTCCCAAAGAAGGGTGTTAAGCAAGAGAATAAATTCTCCACCACCAAACAGATATATATATATATATATATATATATATTTAACAGAAATCAATCAACACAGAATAAAATCCAATGTCAGACAAACATCCATTTACAAGTCCGTTTTGGGTCTGAACGAAACCGGAGGCACCTTATTGCTCGTCCCATATGTCCAATACGGAAGAGAGGCCCCTCACATATCTAGACAATCAACAAGTATGTCCGGACAACTACCACTGTAACCCTTTCAAGGCAGCAACTCCAATCAAAGGCATCAGTAGTCGTCCATTCGATGTGAAGATCGTCGGTCTTCAACCACCGTCTTCAATATCTTTGACTTCTAAACATCATATAATTATTTGAAATGAGAATTAACTCAGCCTTTTAAAACAATTCACGAATATATATAATTCAAATCAATTCTTTTCATTCCATATTATTTATAATATTTTATAACGACTTATCGCTATTTTTATTTACATAAAAATAGCCTCTTTTAATTAAATGACGCTTCAGCGACCCTGGCGCTGTTTTATTAAAATTTGAATTACACATTTATCAAAATCTATCCGCTGGATCTTAACAAATTTTATATCGTTGGAAAGGTCTTTCCAAAGCGAACCTAACAATTCCAGTTTTGGAAAATCCGACGGTCGGATCTCTCGGTATAATCGTTTAAAGTTATGATTCTAAAACGCGAACTACCGCGCGCGATTCGTTTAATTTTATTATATATATATATATATATAATTCGTTCGACGATTTCAACACTATTTACTCTCTAACATATAGTTAACATTATTTTAATCATAATAATGAATATTTTAGATGCATCATACTTACATCAAAAATGCAATTTTTAATGTTTAATCATTTTAATCAAACAAAGAATATTTTGAATGAATCACTCATATATTAAAAATGTAATTTTTAATGTTTAATCATTTTTATCAAACAATGAATATTTTAAATGAACCACCCTTACATTAAAAATGTAAATTTTAATGTTTAATCATTTTTATCAAACAACGAATATTTTAAATGAATCATCCTTACATTAAAAATGTAATTTCTAATGCTTAATCATTTTTATCAAATAATGAATATTTTAAATGAATCATACTTACATTAAAAATGGAATTTTTAATGTTTAATCATTTTTATCAAATAGTGAATATTTTAAATGAATCATAATTACATTAAAAATGTAATTTTTAATGTTTAATCATTTTTATCAAACAATGAATATTTTTAATGATTCATCTTTACATTAAAAATGTAATTTTTAATGTGACAACATTTTTTCAAACTAGAATCCTTTTTTAATGAATCATCTTTACATTAAAAATTTAATTTATAATGTGAAAACATTTTATCAAACTAGAATCCTTTTGTAATGATCATCTTTACCTAAAAATGTAATTTTTAATGTGACAACATTTTATCAAACTAGAATCCTTTTTCAATGAATCATCTTTGCATTAAAAATGTATTTTTTAATGTCACAATATTTTATCAAACTACAATCCTTTTTAAGGATTCATTCTTACATTAAAAATGTAAATTTTTAATGTGACAACATTTTATTAAACTAGAATCCTTTTAATGAATCATCTTTACATTAAATATGTAATTTTTAATGTGACAACATTTTATCAAACTTGAATCCTTTTTAAAGGATTCATTCTTACATTAAAAATATAAATTTTTAATGTTAGCATATTTTTCATCATTTTTTTTACATACAATAAAAATGTGAATTTTAATTATTAAACCTTTTTGCTTCAAACAATGTTTATTTTTCATCATTTCTTCTATGAAATAAAAATGTTAATTTTTATTGTTAAACTTTTCTAATTTAAACAATGTTCGTTTTTCATCATTTCTAGTTCTTCCTACATATACAGTAAAAATGTGATTTTTATTGTGTAACATATTTTATTTCAAATAATGATCATTTTCATATATTCTATATATATAATAAAAATGTGATTTTTATTGTTAACATATTTTTATTTCAAATAATGATCGTTTTCATATATTGCATATATACAATAAAAATGTGATTTTTATTGTTAACATATTTTTATTTCAAATAATGATCATTTTCATATACTCAATTTATACAATAAAAATGTGATTTTTATTGTTAACATATTTTTATTTCAAATAATGATCATTTTCATATATTCTATTTATACAATAAAAATGTGATTTTTTATTGTTCAAAAATTTTCATTTCATATATGAATAATTTACAACACATGAATATTTCAGAATATTTCAGCATTATAACGGCAGGGTAATTAAAAGTGGCACCGTCCCTAATACGGCTCCTCTACTATCCTAGGCCTCGCGGAGGTACAAGGGTTTAATTTTTATAATTTCCACAATACAATTCATTTTCTCAACACTATGAACTTACCACAAACAAAATCAGTTTTGTTTCAACGACAATCAGTCATCCACAATCACAATCAATTTCACACCACAATACAATCAAGTCGTCCATGGTCTGTGGACGACGGTGTCGGGAGCTACTAAACTCCGTCTGCAACCCAATATAATTTTATTCATTTATTTTTGAATTCAGAAATCTCACATTCGTTTTTTTATTCCTTCTAAAATTGTTGAAAGGTCCAAAAATTCTCCGGTCTCTTCTAGAAGGTCGTGTATGATTCCACGAGTCCAATGTCTCATGTTTCATCGAATTTCGATATCGTATGAAAAAGATACGATTTTTATTCGATAATCAAGTTTTGCAACGCTTTAAAGTGTTATAACCTTTTGAAATTATAAAACCCGCTGCCTTTCAGTTTGATTCAGAATTAGGTTTTGATTTTTCTCACGATCGATTGCACTTGAAGATGATCCGCTAGCACCATGTTGTTGAGTTAGGAAAGATCTTCCCGATGCCACCAGTGGCTTCAGATCGATGGAAGCAGGAGGCCACGGTAACAGTTCAAACCGCATCGACTTCGGACCGTTAGATCTCGTTCAGCACGCGACGATAAATTCTGAATTTGGTATGGAATTAAAGCTTGTGAAAATCCCTATAAAAATCTCTAAAGAATCGTTTGATTTCGTTAAGAGAATTGAAAGTTATGGAGGAGAGAAAAATATAAGAGGAGATGCCATTCGTTTTCAGGAGGATCGGGTTTCTGATCGAACAAGAAAAATAAGTGGTGAATTTCCATTGGCCCATTTAATTATATTTTAATTTTTAACTCCCCTAACTCCATAAAGGCCCTTTAACCCATACGAACTCCAAATCCAACCCAACGACTGTTGCCTCTATATAAATAACCCCATTTCAGACTTAATGGAATATGTTTCATAAGTCTGTTCGACTATTTCAGTCAGTTTTTCTTTAAATTAACATATAAAACATTCAATATTAGATTTGAACGTACATTTTAATTTACCGGGACCACATAAAATCCAAAAATTCCTAAAAAATAAATCTAGCTATGTTTTGATGATATGGTCCTAAGAAAATTAATTTCATCAAATTTGGAGATCGTTTGAAAAATGGGCTTTTTAATGGTCGATCCAATTTAATAGAAATTACCAAACGCGTTTTAATTTACCACACTCACATATTAATTCCAAAAATTATGGAATTATAAACCTAGTAATAAATTGACATTTCGGATCCAACCCAAGTGGTTTATCGAAAATGGAGGTCATTTGCAAAAAGGCTATTTATAAGGGCTATATACTATATTAAATTCCATAGCGATTATTTCTAATTTTAAAATGGACATAACTTTTAATTCCCGTTATGAAATCCAGATTTTTCACATTTGTTAGAAATGTAACGATCCAGATTTTTAACCATTTAATTTTGAACATTTAAATTGGTTTTAAATGTTGTATTGATAATTTAAAAAGGGTTTTATAACGAATTTATTTATAAAACAAATTGAAATAATTCCAAGGGATTTATAATGAACAAGTTGATCTTGTCAAATCCGTTGACCATATCATATGGTAGCATACAGGACACTGGATATTTAAAGAAATCATTGTAAGTTTAATTAGTTGATGTGGAGAAGACATTGTAAGCTATGTCAAAATATCATCCATCCATAATTTATACTGTAATGTCAAGTATAAAAAAATAAATTAACCATTTTTGGGTATCCGTTTTTGCACCACTAATCATAAGGTGAAACTTAGTCAAAATATAATTGCAAAATAAGAAAATAACCGTTATAAGTTAGTGATATCGGTTACTATAAGGTTATGCACTGGAATACTTCGTATGACTAGCTTGTTGGGCAATGTTCACCAATACAGCAACTGTTACAATTTATTATTTCTAATATGAAAAACTTGTTTTTGCAAAATACTGTATGGGTATATATATCTAACCCAAACAAAATTCCTACAACCCCTATGGCCACACTGAATCTTTGTTGGGACATTAAGTATTAATAGTAATTGCGGCCACAAAACAGCGTGAGTGCCAGACTAAATCAAATACCGTAAGCACCAAGCAATCGTGAGTGCCACGAAACCATGAGAGCCAAGCTATTTTAAACCATGTGTGGCAAGACATCGTAAATCCGTGCCAATCAGCTATCTTCCCCTATGAAACAAAGAAAACAAAAACTGTTCCTTCACAGCATCAAAGGATCCCTCATAAATTTCGAAACCTGTATATCTGAAATCCCAAAATTAACTAATTTCTTTCTCATTCGTTTCCATTTCCACATTTTAGAAAAGAAAAGGCATGTACTTCTTTCTGAAATCGGTTCTAACTAGTTAATGAAAAAACCAATCAACAATTTTGATTCCTGGGTCTGCGAATATAAGTCTTCGATGGTGATGGATTTTGTGGCTTGCGATTTGCGATTTGGGGGTTTCGAACCATTAGAGTTCGCTAAAAATTTCCAACGCATGGGAAATTCGTGATTGAGGCTTGGATTTAAATACTTGAGAGGTGAAGATGCGGTTTTGGGATGAAAATTTGACATTTGCGTGAGATTTGTTGTGTTGGGGTTAGTAGGTGATATCAGTTGTGTTTTTAATTCCGATGGAAGTGGGGTTTAAGTGGAGGTGGACTTACATTGTTGCATTCTGTTTTGTGTATGTCCGTGAATGGGAGAAAGGAATCATGTATGTGAAGAGGGAAAATATGTGTGTGAACTATGGTAAATATTGTGGTGTAGATGAATGTTTGCTTGGCAAGGAGTAATGTATTTGGGACGTATAAAAGGATGGTGGCGACCGGATTTGAGGCAGTTGTCAGCGCTGTTGTTTGGAGAAGAAGTAGTAATGGTATGGTTAGTGGTTTGTGATTAATGGAGTTTTGTTTGGAACTGAAAATGGCAGGAGGGTGTTCACGAGAAAGTAGAGAGGAAGGGACTATAAAGGTTTCGAACTGGAGGAAATTTACAGGAGCGAGCTTGTATGTTAATCAAGGTACTAAGATTTAGATGAATAAGGGTTTACTATAATTTAAGTAAATTCCAACTATACCGAACTAAGCCAATCATATGAGAAGTACACGGGTAAGGTCTTGAAATACTGGCCTTTCCATGCAACCAGTTTGGAGCACAAGGACTTGGTAATAACATGGAGATAGTAGAGTTTGCTTGTACTCGATTTAAGGCTGGGTATCCTATCTTTGACAAGGTTGATGTGAATGGAGATAATCTCGGTATGGATTGACCAATTCCAACTATACTGAGCTATAATTTAGGTAACTGAATGATACCGTAAGCCAAGCACTGAAAAACCCAATAGAATGAATAGAGAAGAGGATGCAGACAGTCTGGTTTCAATGGGTTCGAATTGTTCTAGAAGAAGGAGCCTTAATTTGAAAAGAAATTTGCAGCTAAATTGAATAATCAAGGTTAAGTAATATATTGAATTAATTCCTAAAAATGTTTTAATAATGGATAAACTTGTAATGTGTATATTACACTCATACATGAACAGAATTGAACACCGTCAATTGCGTTGGACTCATGGCAGCGATATCTTCGCGTACGAGCTGAATTGGAATGGACTGGAGAAAGTCAGAATTTTGTTTAATTTTAAATGTTGTTTAAAATTAAATAAAACAATGCTGAATCGTCGATCAAACTAAATTAGGTGAGTAAACTCACTAACTCTGCCTCGTTTATATTTTTACATAAACGAGTTTTAAATATATTTTATATTGTGTGATGGTTATTTGAATGAATGGCTGATAAATTGGTTGAAATGACAGATTAGATATATATATATATATATATATAACAGTTGGTTGAATATCATTCTGGTTACCATGATATAATATATTGAAGTGAAATTAATGTTGATTAACATCTGTAAATGCAGGGAAATAGGTTTGAGGAATCCAACTGGATTCCTCATCATTTATATTACTATTTTATTTGATTGTGATATATGATGTGTTATATAATCCATGATTGGATATGTTGTGTTTGATTTATCCTGGCCCTAGAAACTTGGTGTTTTAGATACCGTTAAATAAATTTGATTGTGGAAAAGAAAATTTTAATTTAAAATTTTAATTTATTTCCAAAATAGAAATAAAATAGGGAATAGAGTTGAAAATAGAAACTTGTTTAAGTGTATAAATCAAGAAATTGTTTATAAGTAAGGAAATAAATTAAGTGAATTATTAATCATTGGATAAATCGGAATATAAGACCAAATATGAATTTATATGGGAAAGTGCAATCAGTTTTGAAACCAATATTTCGAAAATAGATTTGAACTTAGCAAATTGGAAAGGAAATGATAAAAGAGGTTTTAAATGATTGGTAAAAAAATGAGATTTGTATGAAAAATCTGAATAGAAGTTATATATAGGATTTGGGTTTAAGATATTATTTATAAGTACGAAATCAAACTGATTTGATTATATATAAAAGAAATATATTCACGATTAAAGTGAACAACGGTTTAAAGGGAATATTTGCAAATGAACTATCT
The DNA here is from genome assembly GCA_030737875.1 of Allium sativum. Taxonomy (NCBI): domain Eukaryota; kingdom Viridiplantae; phylum Streptophyta; class Magnoliopsida; order Asparagales; family Amaryllidaceae; genus Allium; species Allium sativum. The sequence continues at coordinate 703,095,765 of CM060913.1, read as the reverse complement.
CTAAAGGAAATTTAGATGATTTGAAATATGAATCCAAATTGGAACATGAATGTGATAGGGAAATAGATAATTATTTTAAAAGGAAAAAAAATGAGTTTTATTCCAAAAGTTGGAATATGAAATAAACTGGAATAATGTTTTGTAGATTGAAATGGTTATTAAGGAATTTGGTAAGTATTCATAAAGGATAAATTCAAAATTGAATTTGGAATTTCAATGAAACTGAAATGGTAGATAAATTCCGAAGTTCGGAATATAATCGACTATCGATTATTCGAAGAAAGTTATTTATTTGAATTCGATTATATCGAATTTAGGGAAGTAGTTATTTTACTTTCTGTTTGAATCTAATGTAAATATTTATGTATTTACTTATTAATTTATTTATTGAAATTAATAAGTAAGAGTTATATTTTTATAAACCAAATACTTGGAAACAACGATTATAACGTTATCGTTATAATAATTGTTTTAAGCAGTGATTATAATGCTGCTGTTATAGTAAATGTTTTGTAAATCTAAACAGTGATTATAATGCTGTCGTTACAATAAATGTTTTGTAAATCTAAACAGCGATCTTAACGCTATTGTTATAATAAATGTTCCATAATTCTAGACAACGATTGTAACGCTATTGTTAAAAGTAATGTTTTATAAATCAAATATTTGGAAATAGCGATTATAACGCTACCGTTATAATCAATGATTTTCCATAAAAGAAGTGTGTTTTTAGATTGAATCTGAAAGTCGTATAAGTAATGTTTTGTTTGAAATTGTGAGCTTTGACTATTTCAAAGTTGAGAATGTTGTTCAATTAAGGTCTGAGATGTTATTATACCCCAACTTGATTTACTTCATGATTGACGGAGAAATGGTTAAGGTTCGATATTGAAGATTGGTTAGCAATATGGTTAGTTAATAAATGATTAATGGTTTGAGTTATAATAACGATCTTTTTTAACATCGCGTTAATATAAAGGATTTTGAAATGTTTTTCCCCCAATAAAATGAGAGATATTTTCTACGTGTAATGGATTGGTCAACGAGGAATTCAGAAATGGAATATGGAAATATTTTCCAATATAATAAGGTATATTTTGTGAATATAGAAAATAAGGATTTCGTGAACATTTAGAAATGTTTTCCAACTGGAATAAGTGATATTTTCTCGAATGAAGAATTAGAATATTGAAAATGTTTTACAAGAATCGAGAGAGAAAATCGAGCTTTGAAAAGATAAGAAAGATGGAAATTTGGAATTGATAACAAAAATAAGGAATTTATATAAATAGGGGCCAGTATTGCTTGATGGTTGATCAGTAGAATTTCCATTTGGAAATAGGGTCATTGGTTCAATGGATGCTCCTTTGATAGTTAAATCACCAACTATCAAAGTTTTGATTTATTTTATACCTCCGTTTTCAATACGGAGAGACCAGGATAAGATTTAATATCTGAAAATGTAACAACCCGGAAATTCTGAGCCAGTTTAAAATTTTTATTTTGGCAATTTTAATGAATTTTGAATATTTAAAATGAATTATTTTGAATAATAACGACGAGAAATTTATTTTGAATAGAATTAGAACGTGTGTGTTTATATAGATCGTCGTTAGAATATAAATATTTTATTTTAATTACAAAAGGAATTGAAAATGGCGCGGTAGTTCGATAATTCAATTTCAAATTTCAAATGAGTGTACAGGATTCAAAATAAACCGGATTTTAGCGAAACCAAAAATATTAGAATCTATTGGAGAATTTCTTTCCAACGAATCCGAAAAATCAAAATTTCATAGCGGGGATAAAAAGTTATGCCCAGTTGAAAATTCAAAATAATCGCTATGGAAATTATACATGGCCCAAAAAGTCATATTTTGCATACGAGTGAATTTGAACTCGAAACAACTTCCATTGAGTTCAAAATGTCGTTTAGAACTCTGAAAAGTATAAGCTTTGATATATTCCAATATCCGGAATAGTGGCAATTGGCTGGAGCTTTTCGGTTAGCAAAACATAGCACTTAAAAAGTGAAATTCTGCATACGAGCTCAGAATTCGACGAGATAAATTTTTATGGATTCATAATGACCAATCATTGTTGGGTTCCAAAGGGAGCATCGAACGGAGTTAGTATGTGGCCATGCGAGCTAAAGCAGTTCAGGGTAAAACATGTAGTCATTTTACAAAGGAACATTATTGATATGATCTCAGAATTCAATTTCATTTTTTTTTTTGGATTCGTATCGTCTAAAAATGGTTAAATCCAAAAGGGCGGGATTTTTGGAGTTAGCATGTGAGCGTGCAAGAAGAAATGGTGCGCCAAAATCGCATTTTTAGAGCTTATCTGAGCATTTTTGAGAATTTTAAAGGACGGTCAAACGAACTCGGAATTCGACGAAACTTATTTTGTTGGACTCGTCTTCACGTCTACTACGACTTGTCCGAAATCCACGACAATTGGATATCGTCGGCATTCGGACAATAGGAGAGAAACGAGCATATAATCACTTTTCCTCATTTTCTTTCCTCACTTTCTCTCTTCCTCTCTTTTCTTCATTTTTCCATTTAATTGAGAGCTCCTCCCTCCATGGTGCTGCCGCCTCCTCCTCCTCCCCGCTGGCCGTCGCTCCTCTTCCACCTCACCTTCTCCTCCTCCTCTTCCTCCCCTCCTCTCTCTCCTCTTTCCCTCTTCCAACTTTCAAAACCCTACACCTAAATACCACCCAAATCCGCCACTGTGGGCCCCACCACCACCGCCGCCACCCACCAGTGCCCTCCCCACGCCCAATCAGGTCCGGCGCCCCCTTATGGCCACCCAACTCCGGCCGTGGGCACCTCCTCCTCAAAAATCACATTTTTCACTAATTTCCCGTTTTGCACAAAACACCTTGTCACTAACTCCTAAACCGTGCGTTTTTAGCCAAAACTCCTCTAGACCAAAGTTGTAGAGCACGATTTTCTCTTCGATTTGGACATAAGAAAGTCGTGTTTTTGAGTTCGGAGCTGCTCGGAAAACGTGTTCAAAATCTGCTGTCCAAAAGCTGTAGAAATCGTGTGCTTTCGCGAATTCTGGCGAATTGTAGCATTTTTGGCAAAAATTCCCTTAGGCGAAAGTTGTTCAGAATGGCGTTCTTATGCTAGAAAAATAGGTGGATTGTTGATTAGGGCTTTTGTGCGAAGCCTGGAGCTCGAACAACAATTCAGCAAGTCAGAAAACGTGTTAGAGAAAAATCAATGTGAGAACTTCTCACTTTAAATTTCCTTTTCTAGTTAAAAATATATACTAGGATGCAGACGGTTCTTAGCAGCACCCGACACCCGTCGTCCATAGATCATGGACGGCTTGTTTGTTTAGTTGACTGTTTGGTGATTGATTTATTTGTTTGGTTGATTAATTGGATGGAATTTGTTTGGGATGTGAAATGAGATTGATTAAATTGGTATGTGTATGGCATGGGCCATTATTAGACCGGGGATAAGGCTAGGCCTTGTCCCGTTTCTAGTATCGTGCCGTTATGCCGCTGAAATTTTCTAAAATAAGTTAGAAAAATGAAATATCATTTTATTTAATAAATGAGCTGAATAGAAAGTCATGTGTTGAAATAAAATATTTTATCGTTAAAAATATAATCTTTAACGTGTATGTGAATAAATAAATATTCATTTACAAACCGGATGGTTTGTTTATGTACGCCTATTTGAAGGACATTGATTGGGACGATAAATTTTATACGTCGCCCAACTGCACAAATAATATTCAGTGTTTGTGGATTTGAACCCCACATGGGTGTTGGGATGATATTTGGCGTACATTAATCCCAATTATTTAATTGTATGTCGATCGATTGGTCGACAGACTGTGTAAGCGTTAATTATTTATATTTAATGCTTATGTTGTTGTGTGGTGAACTTTTGATGATGGTTGATTATTTATCGTTGCTATTATATACATGTGTTATATGGAATCCATATAATTAACATTATATGGTAATTGATTGGGCCTCATTCCAATTGGGAAAATAAGGAATATTATAAAATAAAGATTCATGTGTTGACAGTACTCATTTGTTGAGATTAGTCACATGTTGAAGGAAATATAGATTCATGTGTTGAATATAATAAATATTCATTTGTTGAATAAAATAACGAAGTTATTGAAAAATATAAAGTCGTGTTGATTAGAGATGCACTATTTTGACGCAAACGATATTTATATCGATTATATTCGTTTTTATAATGAATATAGAAAAGAGATTTAGAAATCGAATATTTAGAAAATGAATTCTAATTGAATTGAATATAAAATGAATTCAAATCGAATTGAAAACGAACTGAAATTGAATTGAAATCGATTTGAATTGAAATCAAATAGAAATGAATGTAAAAAGAATTTATAATGGAAAATTCAATTTTGATTTGAATTTGAAGTGAAGGTTGAAATTGTTTTAGAAACAGACTTGAAATGATTTATAAAATTCGTTTTAAAAGGAAATCGATGAAATAATATATATATATATATATATATATATATATTATATATATAATGGCCTGAGTAGAACGCGCCGCGCCTCGGTAGTTTGTGAATTTCGACCATTGACTTTGAACGGACATTACGGGAGATGCGACTGTCGGATTCTCCTAAAACTAGAACCATTGGGTTCGTATCGAAAAGAGCTTTCTAACGAATACAAGAGATTTGAAATCTGACGGTTGGATTTGGAAATATGTCCAAATCAATTTCAGAAAAGGCCGCTGTAAGTGCAGTTCGATGGCCGTTATTGGAAATCGACTGTACGGGCCTTGATAAAATTATTAAAAGTATTAATAATTAGTGTAAAATCGTAAGAAATGATTTGGAAAGAATTATGCTGAAAAATCCCATATTTGAAAAGATAAAAATAGATTTTTATCGAAATGAACTAGTTTTGAAGTAGAATTAAAATCCAATTATTCTTAAATAAATTAGATTTGAAATGGGTTTTAAATAACCAAAATTTCCAATATATGAATTGGAATGGATTTGAATCGAAATTGTCTTTGGAATATTTCGATATTAGATTCCGCCATTATACAGATATTTTGGAGGAAATTTGGAAGGTATATTTTATATCGTTATTTCCAAAGCGAGATTTGTGGTTTCAGAATTTGATATTGAATATAAGAGGATGTATTTTCTATTCAAAGCCTTGTATTCAATATCAAATGGGATTTGGGTTTATCATGAATGGTGTCTTCACCAACACTGTTCCTAAACCCCGTTTAGAAAAGATTAATTTTTTTATATTTAATGAAGTATACCAATTAATTAATATATTTAATTGGAATTGAATTAGAATTGATTTGTGGGTTTATCGTGAACGGTGTTTTAAATAACACTTGTTCTTTAACCCGAAAATAAATAGAATGTGATTTCGGTTTATCGCGAACTGTGTTTTATATGACATTAGTTCTTTAACCCAGTAAAAGGAGTTTTAATGAATCTGTATTTAGATTGAAATGTGAATTGATAATTTAAATTATCAAATTTGGAAAGTGAGCAAGAATGAAGTATCACCAGTTTTGATCCAAAGCGATAGTTAAATATTTAATTATATTTAAACATGAAATGGTAATTAATTTTACCAATAACACCGCGGTGTTAGATATGGAGTATTACCAGTTTTGCTTAATGGGATGAATAGGTTAGGATTGGGAAATAAAATAAATAATTACTTTGGTGTGGTTCGCTAATCCTGACTAGTTTGAAAAACCCATAATATGATTTGAAATGATGTCCAAATGAAGATTAAAGAATAAATTTAAAAGAATTTATCTTTGATAAAATTAATGGGAACCTTTCCCTAAGAATGTGAAATTTAGAAACTAACTGTAGGTTAGTTAAGAAGAATGGTTTCTTGGATATTGATCTGATGTTGGTTTCGGCCTTCGGGGTTAATATTTGGGGAACTGTTCTCTTACTAATTTACGGTTAGTGACTGCTGAATTGGAATGAGGCGTATGTTGTGTTTGTGTAATATTTGTTTATTATATACGCGGGTTATTTAGAAAGGCCTTGTTTATACCCATTCTGAATAACCGATTCGACGATAAGTCGAAGATGAAGACGGTGGTTGAAGACCAGAAGTCTTCACATCGTTTGGGTGATTACTGATTATCTTGATTGGGCTGTACACCCAAGATGAGGGAATCAGTTGGTGATCGTCCAGACGTACTTGGAGGTCGATGGATATGCGAGGAAAGTGCCTCCAGTTTCATTCAAACCCAGAACGAACTTGTAAATGGACTGTGTGCATGACATTGGATTTTATTCTGTGCAGATTGATCTCTATTAAATATACATCTGTTTGGCGGCGGAGAATTTATTCTCTTGCTTAACGCCCTTCTCTGAGACGTACGAACTCATAGGTTGTATATCGATGGACATCAGTCGCATGGAGTGAATTGTCTGTGTGGCATGCCTAAGTGGCAAATGATCAAGGCTTCTGTTGAAAAGCAAAGTCTTGTGGTTGATGATCAAAGCACGGCCTGTGTGGCCCATCTTTGTGTATAGCGTGGATTCACAAGCCTCACACCTCGGTATGAGTCAAAAATGGGATAAGGACTACAGGGAGAGCACAACGTTTCTTTCTAGCTATGGGTGATGTCAGTGCTTAAACTGGCTAACATTTATATATATCTTTACCTATGTGGTTGTTGGAACGAGGCGCCTCGATTTTAGGTCTGTTAGGACCGGGAAACATGTGTTAAGGAATACTAATCCACTAATGTAATTGTGGACCGGCCCTGAAGCATCCAAGGGTTACCTAGAGTGTGTAGTCCTAAGACATTTGCTAGAGTGTCTCGAAGCGGAGAGGAGCTTGCCCCTTGCCTCGACTCATGACGGAAATCCAATTTCCAATACGTAACTTGTGGTTTTATTTGTAGAGCCTAATGTGGCGACATAGTAGCATGGGATACTATGCCGTCTATGATTGATATTTATGATTGAAGTTGTTTTGACACTTTATACTATAATAGTATCAAAATGATTTGTTTTAAACGTACCAAGCATGTTTGGCTATTATAAGGGAAAACCCTATCCCCCGGCTTGCGATGCATTGTGTGATGGGATCTGGGTCTTATAATTGCTTCATTTTTTGAAAAAGCATTGCGTTGTTTATTCAATGCACTGGTATTCTTGGGAGGAAACTCGTTCTGTGTTATACGGCGTGGTCCCTGGAATTACTCTCTTTTAAAGTAAAGTTTTAACTAACTGTTTTAGTTCTCACACCAGTCACATCACTGACCTGGAGTTTATTGTTTTAACCAAAACTCTGGGTGCCCTTATTTTCGACCCGGGCAGCTATTAGTTTTGGTTTTGTAGATTTATATTCGTAGGATCCTGATTTGCAGCTGGCACGATGCTCAGTAAGCTCTGTATCCGTGTATTACTTTCAGTTGTGTTTTGTATTATTTTTCTGCTGCTATGTAATTTAAATCTCTGATATTTTCTGTGTAATATTTATTCATACTCTGTATATTCTTGTATTCTGATGGAATTGTTGCAATAAACAATGAAATGTTCTTCTGTTTGCATTCTGTTTTGTCGTGTTCTTAAAGCAATCCGTGCTTTCCTTACCGGGGAAGTTACGGGTTACTACAACTAGTATCAGAGCTTTGGTTATAGAGCTCGAGAATAAGACACATTAGAACCATACGAAAGAATTCATCAGAGATTGGATTAGTAATATCCAATTAGAATGACTCATTAGAGATAGGATCAGTAGTATCCTAGAACGAGTGTGAAGAGTATATTTTTCAATTGAAAACAAGTTTGTTTTGATATTTAAGTCGTTTTATACGTATTTGAATATTTTATTTGTATTGGATTTGGACAATGGAGTATATAAAGATTTTGCATATACGCGTCATGAACGTATATTCGAAGTTTTAATATATTGGATAGATATAGAATCACATTCTAGTCGCCCGGGGATGGTTCTGATGATCGCTATAGTACATACATCATCAGGATTAATATTTGAGTTTCGAAGGTGTGATATCTATATATTTCCATTAGACTGGTGTGACAACCAAAACTAGATAGGTTTATTGTTGTGATTTGGCATCAAAAACTTGATTTTCTGTATATATATCAAAATTATGAATTTGAAAACGATAATCAACTAATTGATTGATGTTTGTGATGTTTGATTATTGGTTTGATAATTTTGAACCGTCATGCCAAATTGAACCGAATATTGAACTGTACTGAAAAATGATTACAAATGCATGCATACACATGTACTTACATTGAACAGGTCATAGCAAGGAGGCTAGAGCAGAGAATAAAATTGTTTGCCCGACAAATAGGTACATGTTTACAAATTTATTGGGGTTTGGATGATTTTATGAGCCGATTGGTTGTTTCCTTTTCTTTTGGATTGAAGAAGGCCATTGGAGGCTATATGAAATATCCCGAAGTCCCCGGTGCAGGGGAAGTTATGGCGAAATTTTTCGAAAATTTAGGGTTTTATTCAAATTTTTGAAAAATTTGAAAAGTTCTTATAAACTGAAAAGTTAAAGAACTTAAGCCGTAAAGAAAATAATGGAAGTTGAGTTGATTAGTTGAACAACTTTCAGCTTCGTTCCTTTTCGGGGACGAAAAGTTTTAAGTGAGGGAGATTGTAACAACCCAGAAATTCTGAGCCAGTTTAAAATTTTTATTTTGGCAATTTTAATCAATTTTGAATATTTAAAAGGAATTATTTTAAATAATAACGACGAGAAATTTATTTTGAATAGAATTAGAATGTGTATGTTTATATAGATCGTCGTTAGAATATAAATATTTTATTTTAATTATAAAAGGAATTGAAAATGGCGCGGTAGTTCGATAATTCGATTTCAAATTTCAAATGAGTGTACAGGATTCAAAATAAACCGGATTTTAGCGAAACCAAAAATATTAGAATCTATTGGAGAATATCTTTCCAACGAATCTGAAAAATCAAAATTTCATACCAGGGATAAAAAGTTATGCCCAGTTGAAAATTCATAATAGTAGCTATGGAAATTATACATGGCCCAAAAAGTCATATTTTGCATACGGGTGAATTTGAACTCGAAACCACTTCCATTGAGTTCAAAATGCCGTTTAGAACTCCGAAAAGTTTAAGCTTCGATATATTCCGATATTTGGAATAGTGGCAATTGGCTGGAGCTTTTCGGTTAGCAAAACATAGCCCTTAAAAAGTGAAATTCTGCATACGAGCTCAGAATTCGACGAGATAAATTTTTATGGATTCATAATGACAAATCATTGTTGAGGTCCAAAGGGCACGTCGAACGGAGTTAGTATGTGGCCGTGCGAGCTAAAGCAGTTCAGGGTAAAACATGTAGTCATTTTACAAAGGAACATTATTGATACAATCTCAGAATTCAATTTCATTTTTTTTTGGATTCGTATCGTCTAAAAATGGTTAAATCCAGAAGGGAATGATTTTTGGAGTTAGCATGTGAGCGTGCAAGAAGAAATGGTGCGCCAAAATCGCATTTTTAGAGTTTATCTGAGGATTTTTGAGAATTTTAAAGGACGGTCGAACGAACTCGGAATTCGACGAAACTTATTTTGTTGGACTCGTATTCACGTCTATTATGTTGTGTCCGAAATCCGCGGCAATTGGATATGGTCGGCGTTCGGACAATAGGCGAGAAACGAGCATATAATCACTTTTCTTCCTTTTCTTTCCTCACTTTCTCTCTTCCTCTCTTTTCTTCATTTTTACATTTAATGGAGAGCTCCTCCCTCCATGGTGCTGCCGCCTCCTCCTCCCAGCTGGTCGTCACTCCTCTTCCACCTCCCCTTCTCCTCCTCCTCTTCCTCCTCTCCTCTCTCTCCTCTTTCCCTCTTCCAATTTTTAAAACCCTACACATAAATAACCCCCAAATCCGCCACCACGAGCCCCACCACCGCCGCCGCCACCCACCAGTGCCCTACCCACGCCCAATCAGGTCCAACGCCCCCCTATGGCCACCCAACTCCGGCAGTGGGCCCCTCAAAAATCACATTTTTCACTAGTTTCCCGTTTTGTACAAAACACCCTGTCACTGTTTCGCCCATAACTCCCAAACCGTGCATTTTTAGCCAAAACTCCTCTAGACCAAAGTTGCAGAGAATGATTTTCTCTTCGATTTGGACATATGGAAGTCGTGTTTTTGAGTTCGGAGCTGCTCGGAAAACGTGTTCAAAGTCTGATGTCCAAAAGCTGTAAAAATCGTGTACTTTCGCGAATTCTGGTGAATTGGAGCATTTTTGGCAAAAAATCCCTTAGGCAAAAGTTGTTGAGAATGGCGTGCTTATGCTAGAAAAAAAGGTGGATTGACGATTAGGGCTTGTGTGCGAAGCCTGGAGCTCGAACAACAACTCAGGAAGTCAGAAAACGTGTCAGAGAAAAATCAATGTGAGAACTTCTCACTTTAAATTTCCCTTTTTAGTTAAAAATATATACTAGGATGCAGACGGTGCTTGGCAGCACCCGACACCCGTCGTCCACAGATCATTGACGGCTTGTTTGTTTAGTTGATTGTTTGGTGATTGATTTATTTGTTTGGTTGATTAATTGGATTGAATTTGTTTGGGATGTGAAATGGGATTGATTAAATTGGTATGTGTATGGCGTGGGACACTATTAGACCGGGATAAGGCTAGGCCTTGTCCCGTTTCTAGTATCGTGCCATTATGCCGCCGAAATTTTCTAAAACAAGTTAGAAAAATAAAGATATAATTTTATTTAATAAATGAGCTGAATAGAAAGTCATGTGTTGAAATAAAATATTTTATCGTTAAAAATATAATTTTTAACATGTATGTGAATAAATAAATATTCATTTACAAACCAGACGGTTTGTTTATGTACATCTATTTGAAGGACATTGATTGGGACGATAAATTTTACACTCGCCCAACTGCACAAATAATATTCAGTGTTTGTAGATTTAAACCCCACACGGGTGTTGGGATGATATTTGGCGTACCCTAATCCCAATTATTTAATTGTATGTCGATCGATTGGTCGACAGACTGTGTAAGCATTAATTATTTATATTTAATGCTTATGCAGTTCTGTGGTGCACTTTGGACGATGGTTGATTATTTATCGTTGCTATTATATACATGTGTTGTATGAAATCCATATAATTAACATTATATGGTAATCGATTGGGCCTCATTCCAGTTGGGAAAATAAAGAATATTATAAAATAGAGATTCATGTGTTGACAGTACTCATTCGTTGAGATTTGTCACGTGTTGAAGGAAATATAGATTCATGTGTTGAATAGAATAAATATTCATTTGTTGAATAAAATAACAAAGTTATTGAAAAATATAAAGCCGTGTTGATTAGAGATGTGCTATTTTGACGCGAACGATATTTATATCGATTATATTCGTTTTTATAATGAATATTGAAAAGATATTTAAAAATCGAATATTTAGAAAATGAATTCGAATTGAATTGAATATAAAACGAATTCGAATTGAAAATGAACTGAAATTGATTTGAATTGAAATCAAATAGAAATGAATGTAAAAAGAATTTATAATGGAAAATTCAATTTTGATTTGAATTTGAAATGAAGGTTGAAATTGTTTTTGAAACAGATTTGAAACGATTTATAAAATTCGTTTTAAAAGGAAATCGATGAAACATATATAATATACATATTATATATATAATGGCCTGAATAGAACGCGCCGTGGTAGTTCGTGAATCTCGACCATTGACTTCGAACGGACATTACGGGAGATCCGACCATCGGATTCCCCTAAAACCAGTACCGTTGGGTTCATATCAAAAAGAGCTTTCTAACGAATACAAGGGATTTGAAATCTGACGATTTGATTTGGAGATATGTCCAAATCAATTTCAGAAAAGGTCGTTGTAAGTGCAGTTCGATGGCCGTTATTGGAAATCGACTGTACGGGCCTTGATAAAATTATAAAAAATATTAATAATTAGTGTGAAATTGTAAGAAATGATTCGGAAAGAATTGGGCTGAAAAATCCCATATTTGAAAAGATAAAAATAGATTTTTATCGAAATGAACTATTTTCGAACTAGAATTAAAATCCAATTATTTTTAAATAAATAAATTGGATTTGAAATGGATTTTAAATAACCAGAATTTCCAATATATGAATTGGAATGGATTTGAATTGAAATTGCCTTTGGAATATTTCGATATTAGATTCCGCGATTATACAGATATTTTGGAGTAAATTTGGAAGGTATATTTTATATCGTTATTTCCAAAGCGAGATTTGTGGGTTCCAGAATTTGATATTGAATATAAGCCGATATATTTTCTATTCAGAGCCTTGTATTTAATATCAAATTGGATTTCGGTTTGTCGTGAATGGTGTCTTCATCAACACTGTTCTTAAAACGCGTTGAGAAAAGATTAATTTTTTTTTTTTAGATTTAATGAAGTATACCAATTAATTAATATATTTAATTGTAATTGAATTAGAATTGATTTGCGGGTTTATCGTGAATGGTGTTTTAAATAACACTTGTTCTTTAACTCAAAAATAAATAGAATGTGATTTGGGTTTATCGCGAACTGTGATTTAAATGACATTAGTTCTTTAACCCAGTAAAAGGAGTTTTAATGAATCTGTAATTAGATTGAAATGTGAATTGATAATTTAAATTATAAAATTTGGAAAGTGAGCGAGAATGGAGTATCACCAGTTTTGCTCCAAAGCGATAGTTAAATCTTTAATTATATTTGAACGTGAAATGGTAAATAATTTTACCGATAACACCGTGGTGTTAGATATGGAGTATTACCAGTTTTGCTTCATGGGATGAATAGGTTGGGATTGGGAAATAAAATAAATAATTACTTCAGTGTGGTTCGCTAATCCCGACTAGTTTGAAAAAACCATAGTATGGTTCGAAATGATGTCCAAAGGAAGATTAATGAATAAATTTAAAAGAATTTATCTTTGATAAAATTAAAGGGAACCTTTCCCTAAGAATGTGAAATTTAGAAACTAACTGTAGGTTAGTTAAGAAGAATGGTTTCTTGGATATTGATCTGATGTTGGTTTCGGCCTTCGGGGTTAATATTTGGGGAATTTTTCTCTTACTAATTTATGGTTAGTGACTGCTGAATTGGAATGAGGCGTATGTTGTGTTTGTGTAACATTTGTTTATTATATATGCGGGTTATTCAAAAAGGCCTTGTTTATACCCATTCTGAATAACCGATTCGACTATAAGTCGAAGATGAAGACGGTGGTTGAAGACCGGAAGTGTTCACATCGTTTGGGTGATTACTGATGATCTTGATTGGGCTGTACACCCAAGATGAGGGAATCAGTTGGTGATCGTCCAGACGTACTTGGAGATCGATGGATATGCGAGGAAAGTGCCTCCGATTTCGTTCAGACCCATAACGAACTAGTAGATGGACTGTGTGTCTGACATTGGATTTTATTCTATGCAGATTGATCTCTATTAAATATACTTCTGTTTGGCGATGGAGAATTTATTCTCTTACTTAACGCCCTTCTCTGAGATGTACGAGCTCAGAGGTTGTATATCGATGGACATCAGTCGCGTGGAATGAACTGCCTGTGTGGCATGCCTAAGTGGCAAATGATCAAGGCTTCTGTTGAAAAGCAAAGTCTTGTGGTTGATGATCAAAGCATGGCCTGTGTGGCCCAGCTTTGTGTATAGCGTGGATTCACGAGCCTCACACCTCGGTATGAGTCAAAAATAGGATAAGGACTGTAGGGAGAGCACGACGTTTCTTTCTAGCTATGGGTGGTGTCAGTGCTTAAACTGTCTAAGATTTATATATATTTTTACCTATGTGGTTGTTGGAATGAGGCACCTCGATTTTAGGTCTGTTAGGACCGGGAAACGTGTGTTAAGGAATACTAATCACTAACGTAAGTGTGGACCGGCCCTGAAGCATCCAAGGGTCACCCATAGTGTGTAGTCCTGAGACATTTGCTAGAGTGTCTCGAAGCAGAGAGGTGCTGGCCCCTTGCCTCGACTCATGACGGAAATCCAATTTCCAATACGTAACTTGCGGTTTTATTTGTAGATCCTAGTATGGCGACATAGTAGCATGGGATATTATGCCGTCAATGATTGATATTTATGATTGAATTTGTTTTGACACTTTATACTATAATAGTATCAAAATGAATTGTTTTAAACGTACCAAGCATGTTTGGCTATTATAAGGGAAAACCCTATCCCCCGGCTTGCCTTGCATTGTGTGATGGGACCTGGGTCTTATAATAGCTTCATTTTTCGAAAAAACATTGCGTATTTTATTCAGTGCATTGGTATTCTTGGGAGGAAACCCGTTCCGTGTTATGCGGCGTGGTCCCTAGAATTACTCTCTTTTAAAGTAAAATTTTAACTAACTGTTTTAGTTCTCACACCAGTCACATGACTGACCTGGAGTTTATTGTTTTAACCTAAACTCTGGGTGCCCTTATTTTCGACACGGACAGCTAGTAGTTTTGGTTTTGCAGATTTATATTCGCAGGATGCTGATTTGCAGCTGGCACGATGCTCGGAAAGCTCTGTATCCGTGTATTACTTTCAGTTGTGTTTTGTATTATTTTTCCGCTGCTATGTAATTTAAATCTCTGATATTTTCTATGTAATATTTATTCATACTCTGTATATTCTTGTATTCTGATGGAATTGTTGTAATAAACAATGAAATGTTATTCTGTTTGCTTTCTATTTTGTCGTGTTCTCAAAGCAATCCGTGCTTTCCTTATCGTGGAAGTTATGGGTTACTACAGTAAACCACTCCGTATTGGCATAAGCATTACGAATCAACTTAAGTTGAAGAGATTACGAAGACGGAGTAAAGTGCAAGGGCTGTTCTGTTAAGCCTAGGTAGAAATTGCCTAAGATGGATTAATAGAATGGCGCCTTCGGTTTGTTCAAACCCAGGACAACTTGTAAGGACGAGTGTCTGACAGAGTTTTTCCAAAGGGATTACCTATGTTGATTCCTTCAAAGGTACGAAGTTGGTGGCAAAGAAGGGAAACTTCTTTAGCCTAACAATCTGAGTATTTTTGTGGGAATCAATTAGTGATTTCCGATGGATCTGACGATGTGGCATTCAAAGTGAATGGTGGCCAGATGTCCTAGAGGATAATTCAGATCTCAAGCCTCACAACCGGGAATTGACAAAAAATGGGCAGGCGGCATGGCTAGGTGGGTCGCTCCCGTTAGGATGTATAATCACCTATCTAGAGAAATTTCATTTGCTTCTTTAATCTATCAAGGCTGTCCCGTTCGGGAAACAGTTGCTGATCCCAACCGTTGGTAATATACATTCGATACACTCAAGCGAAATAAGTGGTCGGTCATGTGTAGGCCGGGTTGCAAAATGTTCTTATTGAACCAAGTGTATTCCTCTCTAGAGATACACTATCAGAAGGTGGTTCCATACCTTGTCATGTTGGAAATCCAGTCTCCGATAAGCGCCCTACGGTTTGCGATTTTATATTATATGGAGCGTGAGATGCAAGCGTTCCACTAGATTCTATTTATTTGATTAGACAATATTATAATATCACTGGATTTTCATGCCAAAGTGTTTAGGGTTACCGTAAGATAAAAACCATTCGTGTTTATGTGTGGATTGGTCTTACGATTATCTTTTCTTTCGAAAGGATTTTTAAAAGTTAAAACAATGATTGGAATTTACTCACACCAATCCCGTGATTGAACCAGAGTTTATTGTTTTTTGTTGTCCCTAAACATTTCGGTGCCCAAATTTGTACGAGCAGTCAAGTGGTTGGGATTTTACATATTCACTTGGAGGAGCTTGAAGCAGGAGGCTTCAATTATTAGCTATAGACTATCACATTTTCTGCTGTGTACTATGTTATATCTGGAAACAGGTGTTTATAACTGTTCCAGGAACAATTGTTGTGCTCTGATAATGGTATGTATATACAGGTACTGATTTGTATTTCAAAAGATTATGTTATATATTATATTTTATTCGATCCACTGTGAGATTTGTGTTCTTCATTTTTCTTCTATTCTAATTTCTCTTTCTTTCTATTTCTCATCCTTTAACTTCTTTCTAATAATGATTCGTATTTCTGTGCACTTTGGGTTGAACGCGTGGTGTTATTAGTCGACTCAGAGAGTATGGAAATTTGGGCCGTTACAGTTGGTATTAGAGCTGAAGGTTGAGTGATAACCTTGGTTCTGTGGCGTAACTCAATAGAGATGGGGTTAGTAATAACTTATATTGGGTTTGAATGTATATATGTGAGCGCGCATTTGTAGATTTGATATAAAATTGTTTTATATTGTGTTGACTGGTTTATGAATTCTGGTCGATACAGGATGTACAACTTTATCGATAGGTGTTTCTAAATTCTTGAACAAAGCAATTTGATACAGTATTGTTTTAAAATGGGTAAGTGAAATAATTTAGCCCAAAAAAAATTATTTTGATATAAAAGGAATAATTTCTGAATTATTACATATGAATGTGCTGATTTTTATTGCAATCAAATAAAGTAGATTTGGTGACTTATAATTGAATATGGTTTGTATATGGATAATATATACAAATGAGAGAATTTGAAATTGAATCCAAACCAGAATATGGGATTTGAATCCTGGAAGTTAAAGAATATTTCTGAACTGTTTTGAAATTAATTAAGAAATATTTTGAAAGGATTTGAATAAAAATTCTTTTAAATGGATTTTGAAATTTTTAAAGCACTATAATCACTTCGGTCACTAGAAAATAATTCAGATGAAGATGGTCACATCATTTGTATTCATTTTCGAGTTTCTAAGTGATGAATTGCTACCATAGGAAGATTTTTAACGGAATTGGGTTGAGAAACGAATTACTTTGAGAATTCAAAAGTTTTGAATTATTATGGTTGTATATATGTATAAATATGTATGATTTCAAACTAATTTGAAATAAAATATGGGAATTTGAATTCAAAAATTAAAATTTAACTTATATAAGTTGAATAGATTGAAATGGTAGAAATGTACCAAATGAATTGAAATTTAACTTAAGTTAAACAAAATTGGATTGGATAAGAAATAATTCTGAATGGAATTAAATAAAGCGAAATGTTGAGATTCGAATTATTAGTATGAATTCGACGTATGAATAGGCAAGTTGAATATATAGTGGATGTTGTTAATTGAAATTGAATTGTGATAAATTTGGATTCAAGTATAATAAGTGGATTGACTTAAATAGAAATAAGATTTGAATTGATGGAATGGAAGTGAACTAATTAGAAGTTGATTAGAGAGTTAAAAACTGGAAATTGGGTTGATTTGAAACCAACTGAAAATGGAGATATGTATGCTGAACAGATATTGAATGGAAGCAAATGCAAGAGATATAATTTATGCCCAACAAAAAAGTACATGTTTACAATATTACTTAGGTTTGATGGTTTATAACCTAATTGGGCAAGCTGCTTGGCTTTTCGATTTCCCTTTTGGATTGGAGAAGGCCTAAAAAGGCGAGTTGTAGTTGTACCGATTAAGCCGTGCAAAGGAGATGCTGGCAAAAAATTTCAAAAATTTAACGAGCTAGAAAATTTTCAAGATTTTTTTTTGATAATTTAAAATCGAGTTGTTAATTATAATTGAAATAAGAGAACCAGAATTGGTTAATAAAATTTCAAGTGGAATAATGAAACTGATAAATGGATTTAAAATCAATTGGAATGGGTGTGGATATGCAGAAGAGCATATGGATTGAAGATAAGAATGGAATGATGGATTGTCCAAAAATGTTGGACAAATCATTTGGAATGAATAATGTATTGTTGAGTAAGGATATGAAGATTAAGAGTTCTATATAAAACCGAGTTGTGGAAATATGGAGTATAAAATTTCAACCAAGTAGGTTATGAGGAGTTAGAGTTATAGCATTACTACTTAGCAATTTCGAGGAGGAAATTATTTTAAGGGGGGAGGACTGTAACGACCCGGATTTTTAACCGTTCGATTTTGAACATTTAAAATTGGTTTTAAATGTTGTATTGATAATTAAAAAAGGATTTTATAACGAATTTATTTATAAAACAAATTGAAATAATTCCAAGGGATTTAAAATGAACAAGTTGATTGTAACACCCCACCTCCGCCAGGGTGTCTCTTGCAAGCACTCTGACTTTGGAGGGGCGTATGAATCAGGTAAACATGCATAATGATATATCAAGGCAGAACAAGAACATATGTATATATATAAACAGAGTAAATAAGATAAGTAAAACAACGGAAGATTTCAAACTATTTCAAAACAAGTCTGATTCAGCATAATGTCACTTTCCAAATACACAAGTCTAGATAAAAACAACATCACTGAAAAAAACTGAAATACATAAGTACTATCCCCAAAATAAGTGATAACCATAGCTAGCTTCATGTCAAGACCGTACATGAGCTAAATCCCACAAGCAAGCGATCAGAAATCCAAGCTAAGCTCCAATATTCCCACCCTGAAAACCTGGGGGGGGGGGCAACGGAAGAAAAGAGGCGAAAGAAAACAGGTCAGTCAAAAAGACTGAGTAAGCCCAACTACAATCAATGTAAACTGGTAAAGTTAACTGTCATGATGAAAGCTGAGATGAACATAAGGATAACTACATATTGGCATGATAGATAAAGGTGTCATCGCATAATCAGGTTTAAGGTTTTGCACCACAGGTGTACTAGCAAACTAACATGACTTGAATAAACAAGTATTGATCCCTTGGCCCAAGCTTTGGCCCAATAACATGAAGTGACCCTAATACGCGGTCCAACCAAACGGTCTAGTCGATCGGCACCCTATAAGCCTAACTCGTCACGTGTTGGTGTCAATGCGGCTCAAACATAATTGTAGTCAGACTGTGCAGGGTCTCCCGTCGGGTGTATCAAGCCCTAGGGTGTCAACCCCTGGACACCATAAACATAAGTGCACAGTCTCGATCTACTGGTACCCGTGCATGTTTTCCCTGGCTTCGGACTATGTGCACGACCATAGTCCGCCCGAAACTACACCGGCGTACCACTCTGCCATCGTTTTTGGACTCTTACCTCAAGTCCAGTAATTGTGCCCCCACCCTAGCCTAGTCCCTAGGGTCTTAATGATACGAACTTGGGATTACTGCTGGAGTGGACCCCCATTGCTACGATTTTCTAGTGGGTAAAGTACGGTTTAACCCTTTTACTAATCATGGATTAACTTGGTTAAGTGTAACGATGAGTTCACGACTTAACCCTGATTAATCTACCAAGCCCAAATTGGTTAAGTATTAAGTGGACCATGACTTAACCCAAATCATGAGGCATTAATTAATTTAATGTGCCTTAACCTCTCACATTAGACCTTGTTGTGGTTACTAGTTAAGCTGGGCGGGTCCGGGTAGCTTTACACCACAACTTGGTCTAACCTCGGGTTCAAGGTACAACATGACCAACTTCTCACATTGGGTCCTATTGTTTGTAGCAACTAGTTAAGCCGGTCGGTTCCGGGTAGTTTTACGCTACAAACTCAACCCAACCTAGAGTTGTTCACACTTATATTTTCTAAGTGTCATGTCCATCATGTTTCCAAAACACATTACAAGTTTTCAAGCATTTAGGTAGACCTAACTTAATAGGTAAATTCCCAATGGGTACACCTAACTTAATAGGTAAATTCCCAATCTTATGTTTTTATGTCTTTTATGTTTACCCAATCCCAAACGCAATCCCATCGCTTACATATCGCAATAGCGCATAAAGGATAGAAAGAGGGAACTTGGCATAATCATGACATAAAGGTGTTGAAGCCACAAGTTTAACATGGTTGCATATGAAATGTACATATGTTCATATACTTGCATATTGCATCATTAAGCCTCAAAAACATGCATAAAACCAAACTTAGCATATTGGTGATACATGGTGATAAATGACATGTAGAGGTTGCCATAAGTTCGCATTTAGCCTCACATGCAAGTTATCATAAGGGATATGATAACTTACATGTTGCCAAAATGCAACCTTTAGCATAAAGCTTGAAGCTTTATGTTCATATACTCAAAGTAAGCTTGCATAACATGATAACATGAACAAAATGATCAACCCAAACTTGCATAACATAACTTGCATATCATATGGCAAACTTGCATATCATAACATAACAAACTTGCATAACATAACATGGTAAACTTGCATATCATAACATGGCAAACTTGCATAGCATAACATGGTAAACTTGCATATCATAACATGGCATACTTGCATAACATAACATGATAAACTTGCATATCATAATGATCAACCAAACTTGCATCATTCATTTAACTTTAGAGTTTAAATATGAAAGTAGAAAAGGGCTTACAATGCTTATGAAGACACAAAAATATGACAAAGCCCTTAAGCAATCAAATAAACCCAAAATGCAAGCTCTAATATAAAAACCCTTGAGCCAAAATGATCAAAACTCTTGCTTTATGATGTAAATATGGAAACTTGACTTGAATGCAAGCTAATGATGCTCATACAAGCTTGAAAACACTTGTATGCATTGAAAATCTCTCATAGAAATAACTTAGGAATTTTATGAAGAGAGTGGAGGCCATGAGAGGATTGATTTTGCCATAGTTTAGTTACTTGAATGAATAATGATGATTTAGGGTTAGGTTAGGGCTTATTTATAGAGATTAGGATTAGTTTCAACCTTAGGATTAAACCCTAGTTCCAATCTCAGCCCTCAAAACCGAATCTGGCCCCCAAACTCAACACAACTCCCAAAATGGTGCACCAGGCAAAACTGCCCGGCTGAGCCAAGTCGACAGCCAAGTCGACTTGGGTCCAACCAAGTCGACTCCCAAGTCGACAGGGCTGTCGACTTGGGTGCTCTGGCGGGAATTTTCCCGCCTGGCCCAATCTGACCTAATTTTCAAATTCAAACTTGAATTTGACATCTGTTTTTACTTTGAATTTTTCTGAAAACTTCGTTGGGCCTTAATCGGGTCATACGGACTCCGATTTTCGAAAACTCGGACTCTATTTCGCGTATTTTTCCGAGAAGAACGCAATGGCATAGCCCGTTTCCCTTGATTCAGATTTATAAATTAAATTCTGCCTCGATTTACGTTATAACAGGTTATTGAAAATACGGGTTGTTACATTGGTCTTGTCAAATCCGTTGACCATATCATATGGTAGCATACAGGAAGCTGGATATTTCACGAAATTATAGTAAGGTTAATTTGTTGGTGTGGAGAAGACATTGTAAGCTATGTCAAAATATAATCCACTAATAATTTATACTGTAATGCTAAATATAAAAATATAAATGAACCATTTTTGGGTATCGGTTTTTGCACCACTAATCATAAGGTGAAACTTGGTCAAAATTTAATTGCAAAATAAGAAAATAACCATTATAAGGTAGTGATATCGGTTGACTATAAGGTTATGCACTGGAATACTTCGTACAACTAGCTTGTTGGGCAATGTTCACCAATACAACAACTGTTGCAATTTATTGTTTCTAATATGAAAAACTTGTTTTTGCAAAATACTGTATGGGTGTATATATATATATATATATATATATATATATATATATATATATAACCCAAAAAAAACGCCTACAACCCCTTTGGCCACACTGAATCTTTGTTGAGACATTAAGTATTAATAGTATTTTCGGCCACAAAACAGCGTGAGTGCCAAAGTAAATCAAACACCATGAGCGCCAAGCAACCGTGAGTGCCAAGAAACCGTGAGAGCCAAGCTATTTTAAACCGTGCATGGCAAAACATCGTAAACCCGTGCCAATCAAGCTATCTTCCCCTATAAAACAAAGAAAACAAAAACTGTTCCTTCACAGCATCAAAGGATCCCTCTTAAATTTCGAAATCTTTATATCAGAAATCCCAAAATTAACTAATTTCTTTCTCGTTCGTTTCCATTTCCACATTTTAGAAAAGAAAAGGCGTGTTACTTCTTTCTGAAATCAGTTTGAACCAGTTAATGAAAAAACCAATCAATGATTTTGATTCCTGGGTCTGTGAATTTAAGTCTTCAATGGGGATGGATTTTGTGGCTTGCGATTTGCGATTTGGGGGTTTCGAACCATTAGAGCTCGCTAAAATTTCCAACGCATAGGAAATTCGTAATTGAGGCTTGGATTTAAATACTGGAGCGGTGAAGATGCGGTTTTGGGATGAAAATTGGACATTTGCGTGAGATTTGTTGTGTTGGGGTTAGCAGGTGAAATCAGTTGTGTGTTTAATTCCGATGGAAGTGGGGTTTAAGTGGAGGTGGACTTACATTGTTGCATTCTGATTTGTGTCTGTCCGTGAGTGGGGGAAAGGAATCACGTATGTGAAGAGGGCAAATGTGAGTGTGAACTATGGTAAATATTGTGGTGTAGATGAATGTTTGCTTGGCAAGGAGTAATGTATTTAAGACGTAAGAAAGGATGGTGATGACCGTATTCGAGGTAGTTGTCAGGGCTGTGTTTTGGAGAAGAAGCGGTAATGGTATGGTTAGTGGTTTGTGATTAATGGAGTTTTGTTTGGAACTGAAAATGGCAGGAGGGGGTTCACGAGAAAGTAGAGAGGAAGGGACAGTGAAGGTTTCGAACTGGAGGAAATTTACTGTAACAACCCGCATTATACGCATCAGAGGATCGTGGGATATTTATTTCTTTCTTATATGAAGTCGTATGGTCATGTGGCTTTGGGAAACGACCATATGGGTCATTTCCCATGTTCATGATTTTTGCCGATTTTAAATGACCATTTTGCCCCTAGCTGATAATGTTTTGGCCATAACTTTTGATTGGAAAGGAATTTTGACCTGAAACCACTTCCTTTAGATTCGTATGATGGTTTACCTTTCCGTAGAGTGGTCATAATGGCTAAACGGACTTATTGTTTGGGAGGTATGGCAGAAATAAGGTTTGGAAGGTGAAAAACTGCTTAACCGGGCCAAATAGGGCGATTAGTGAATGAGCCCATAACCCATTTCGGGATTAGTGTTATGGGGAGGCTGAAAAGAGTTAGAGATTCATTCCATTTCAGTTTTCTAGCGTACACTTACCTCTTAGAAACTCTAAAAATGGCCTCCAACTTCTAAATCACCTCCAAATCACTTTCTAATCAAGGATTAAGCTTAGTAACATCAAATCAAGGGAGATCTTCACCAAATCAAGATTAGAGCTGTTGTTTAGCATTGGTATCCGTGCCATATCAGATATTTATTTCAGATCTAAGGTTTATTTGTGGCTAAGGTGAGTGATTTGCATAGTTTCTCACTAATTATGGTTAATTAAGGGTAATTAGTGATGATTAGCGAAATTATACACTAATAAATTGTGGAAAAATATTTATAAATTCTTAAATAATGTTTTAGACCTCTTTTAGAAATTTGGGTTAATTTGATTAAGTTTTACTAATCACATCACTAGTTTTGCTTAAACATGCGGGTTTTGACTATGTTTGATCCATTTTAACCTATCATATTGATATTTTGGTGTTTAAGGTCACCTCTATTTGTTGCTATGACTTTGTGGTATGCTTTGTGATTGATTATAACAGATAGAATTGTCGAAAACGCCGTCGAAGGGCGTAAAACACTTGCAGGAAAATGTTGCAAAAAATGGTGCAGGCTTTCGGATCGGATCGGAGGGATGGGCTCAGATCGGATAGTGAACTAGGCAAGGGATCACCGAACCAAACCGAGGCTTGGCACAAGGGAAAGTATGGAAAAAAGGAAGGCCACAATGGTTCAACTGGGATCGGATCGAACTAAAGAAGGGGGAATCGGATCGACTGAAGGGAAGAGAAGGGGATCGGAACGGAAGAGGAAGGGGAAGTGGATCGGATCGGAGACCAGGAACCCGATCCGAACCGATGGAGCAAGGGTACACCGACCCGACCCACCAGAGAACACCCGAACCGAATCAATGTACTACGAAGGGACTTGATGGCCATGACCCGACCCGGAGCACTAGGAAGGAGGCCAATGTACTACTTGGGCTACCAATGACTTCACTTCATGGTTGGGCTTTGCTGCGGGACGTGTGCTAAGGAGTTGTCGACGTTCATAACTTCGATTCCCCACCGAAAAGGAATGACGGGCTACGTATCAGTGCAGTAGAGTCATCATGACTCGAGGGGCAAAGTGATCGTAGCAAGACTATGAGCCAGTGCAGTGGAGCCGTTGTGACTCCATGGGGTAGAGTGGACATAGTAAAGGATTAGTAAGGCTATGAGCCAGTGCAGTGGGGTGTGTATGACTCCATGGGGCAAAGTGGACATAGCGAAGGATTAGTGGGTATGGATCAGTGCAGTGAAGCCGTTGTGACTTCATGGGGCAGAGTGATCATAGCAAAGTATTGGGTGATCGAAGTGGTGGATATCGTATGCTTTACGCACTGAGTGAGAGATGTGAGGATGGTTGCTATGCTTGATTGTTGCCATCACTATGACATGCACACCCCCACCCCCGTTATCTTTACACCATTTATTCAGTGGCACCTTAGAGTGTTGTACAGTATGTAGTGCTAACTCTTTGGTTGCAGGTCCAGATTCAGGTATGGTTCAGTATACCTGTTATTGTTCTGTTTAGCTGCTTATCGCTCATACAAGACATTTTGACTGACCCAGAGTTTTATGTCTCTTCTTATTACTCTGGGTGCTCTCACGAGCAGACTAGAGACAGGTCAGCTGGTGTTGCGCGAGTGGTGGATTCGGAGGCAAACATGAGGCTTCCACGTATGATTTATATAGATATTCTCCCTGTGTCGTTGCTGGTCACTACTTTGGGCATTAGTAGTGTACCTTTCTTGTTTAGCTTTTTGAGACAATTTTTAAAAGTTGTGATAATGTTGGCTTTGGATCATAAGCTGTACTTTGGATTTTCCGTTGCTATGATAGTTTGTTTTCAGCTTATGCACTGTCTCACCTTTTTTATGTCAAGTATGTTGTTATTATATTTTGTTCCATGCGCTGTGAGACATTCTACATGTTCCTTGTAGTTCCTTTGTCTTCTTCCTTTCCCTCTGACGACCGTCCCGTGCTAACTGGACATGTGTGCAGTGCACTTTTGGAGTAAATGTCGGTTGGTGCGAGGCGGGCCGTCACATTTGGTATCAGAGCTCTAGGTTGCGTAGTTAACCTAGGGAGAGATAGTACGTATATGAGAGTGCGTATTTTTGATTACTTTGGTTTTCAAAGGCTATATATATACTATCAGTAGTATAAGGATGAAGTCACATTGCACTAGCACCACTATGGAGATGGCTAATCATTTTCTCTTTACAGATTGAACGATGAGCCGATACGCAAGAGGTGCTAGTAGAGGAGCCAATAATGGGAATGCTGCTGACATGAGGGCAATGTTTACTGACCTCATGAGAGACATGCTTAGGGATGTGCAAGGGGCAGCTCCCAATGCCAGTAATGGTGGTCCAATAGTGCAGGCGCCTAGGGTCGATTTCGCCAAGATGTGCAAGAATTACACTAGCCTTGGTGGGAAGCCGTTCCATGGAACGGAGTCGGCCACGGATGTTCAGGATTGGTTGGATAGCTGTGATCGTATCTTCGACGACTTGGGTATTGAGGAAGCGATGAAGAGAAGGCTAGCATCTTGTCAGCTGCAAGGGCGAGCGACGAATTGGTGGAATGCTATTAAGACAGCCACTCCATAGGATCAGGTTACTTGGGATCAGTTTAAGGCTCGCTTTAGCGACAAGTTTATCCCAGCTGCTTAGAAGTCGGAATTGTTTAGGAAGTTCTTGGAGCTTAAACAGAATGGTAGGGCAGTCTCGGACTATATTGCTGAGTTCGACACTTTGTTGAAGTATGGACTGTCTCTTATCGATACTCCTGAGAAGAAGAACGAGAAATTCATTACTAGTTTGGATGGATACTTGGGGGAAAGGCTTATCAACTACATCGATGAGACTTTTGAATCGATTGTGTGGAAAGCTTTGAGATCAGAGAGTCCTTACCCTAAGTCAAAGACTGAGGTTGCATCTGGAGAAGGGCTGAAGCCGCAAGCAGGTGGTGGAGGCAAGAATAACACTCAGAACAAGAGGAAGCAGAACCAAAATAAGGATGGTCAGAAAAAGAGCAAGAAAGATGTTGAGTGCTTCAGCTGTGGTAAGAAGGGCCATTATGCTAAAGAGTGTCGGGCCAAGCCAGCGGATAGAAAGTGCAACAACTGTGGCCAAGTGGGACATCATAAGGATAAATGTCCACAGCCTCTTAAAGAGAAGCAGATTATGAAAGCATATGTTATTAATGCTGTTCCTTCTTCGTCGAATGCCCCAACTGCGGCGGAGAAAGGAAAGAATGTCGCCATACAAGGTATGCTTTCTATTCATGATGTATCTGATCTAGTTTTGTTTGATACTGGGGCTTCCCGTTCCTTCATATATAGTGACCTGGTAGATAGGTTGGGACTGGAACCCGAGATAGTCGATAGACCGTTGGTTGTGACGAACCCGATTGGTGGTACGACTAACCTTAGTATGATTTGCCGAAATTTGGTCTTATCGAGTCATGGATGTATGTTTGTTTGTGATTGCTTTGTTTTGGGATTTACTGGGTATGACATTATATTGGGGGTCGATTGGCTCCAAAGGTACGGGGTGGTGGTAGACTGTGAGGGCTTTTTGGTGACAGTTACGGCGGATGATGGGCAGAGGGTAGTGTTTGGTAGTCTACCTAGTGATGGGGTAATGGCTAGTTTTATAAATTCCGTCGACATCCCGCATGATGAGTTTTCAGATGTGCCCGTGGTTGGCCAGTATCCGGACGTCTTCGAGGACGTGACCGGGCTTCCACCACACTGAGAGATTGAGTTCCGTATTGATTTAGTGAAAGATGCCAGACCTATAGTGATGCCACTTCGTCGTACGGAACCAAGGGAGCAGCGAGAGCTCGTGGTGCAAGTAAGCGATCTTTTGAAGAAGGGGTTTATTAGAAGAAGTGTCTCCGAGTGGGGAGCACCATTTGTGTTTTCTAGGCAGATGGTTCCCTTTGTTTGTGTGTGGACTATCGCGAGTTGAATAAGGTGACCAGGAAGAATAAGTATCCTCTACCGCGAATAGATGATTTGTTTGATCAACTGGAAGGAGCAAGAGTGTTCTCCCAGTTGGACCTCGTGACAGGATTACATCAGCTCCGAGTAGCGGCTGAGAGTGTTCCGAAAACGGCATTTAGGACGCCGTCTGCATTCTATGAGTGGTTGGTCATGCCATTTGGGTTGACCAATGCACCAGCGTATTTCGTGGATCTTATGAATCGAGTATTCAGAGATCAGTTGAAAAAGTTCATTCTTGTGTTCGTAGATGACATCTTGTTTACTCGAGGACAGAGGAAGAACACAAGGGGAATTTGAGGATTGTGATGGAGGTGTTAAGAAAACACCAATTGAAAGCGAAATTTTCTAAGTGTCACTTCTGGAGGAGAGAAGTGAGATTCTTGGGCCATGTTGTTTAAGAGAATGGTATTGCCGTGGACCTTGCGAAGGTAGCTATGATACAGGATTGGCCTACGCCCAAGGATGTAACGGACGTGAGGAGCTTCTTGGGGTTAGCTGGATATTATCGTAAGTTTATCTAGGACTTCTCCAAGAAAGCAGCACCGTTGACTCAGTTGACTAAGAAGAATCAAGCCTTCGTTTGGGACGGAGTGTGTGAGAATGCGTTCAAGATTCTAAAAGAAAAGTTGACGCGTGCGCCAGTGTTAGTCATTCCTAAAGGGAATGAAGAGATGACGGTATACACGGATGCTTGTTTTACCGGATTAGGTGCTGTACTGATGCAAGGAGGTAGGGTTGTAGCTTATGCTAGTCGGCAACTAAAGCCGCATGAGAAAAGTATCCTACCCATGATTTGGAACTGGCAGCGATCGTGTTCGCGTTGAATATGTGGAGACATTATCTCTTGGGAGAGAGATTTGAGTTGTTTACCAATCATAAATCGTTAAAGTATCTCTTCTCTCAAAAGGATCTAAATCTCCATCAGCAGAGATGGTTAGAGTTCTTGGCTTCGTATGATTTTGATATCGCGTATACACCTGGGAAAGGAAATTCGGTAGCCGATGCCTTGAGTAGGAGACATGCCAGTTTAGGGGCTATGTTTCTTGAATGGAAGCAACTGGAGTATATCGCAGGATATGATTTCAGACCAAAGTGTGAATTAGATCCAAAGATATTAGCTAGTTTGATGATCAGACCCACTTTGATTGACGGATTGGTTCCAGTCAGAGGGACGATCCTAATATATTGGAAATCATCTCCAAGTTAGAAATGAATATTGACGGAGATGAGATGAATTTGTATGGGCTTGATCGAGAAAGATGGCTTCAAAAGAATGGAAGACTAGTTGTACCCAACGTGAATGGTTTGAGAGATGAAGTGCTTAGGGAATGTCATCACTCAAAACTGACTATACACCCCGGTGGTGATAAGAAGTATCGAGACATGAAGCAGACTTACTACTGGGAAGGAATGAAAAGAGACGTTGGGAAGTTTATATCCAAGTGCATGAATTGCCAGCGAGTTAAAGCCAAGCAAAAGAAGCCTAGTGGTTTGTTGCAACCATTAGAAATTCCCGAATGGAAATGGGAGCAAGTCTCGATGGATTTCATAGATAATTTACCAAGGACTAGATCGGGACATGATAGCATTTGGGTAATTGTGGATTGATTGACTAAGAGTGCAAGATTTATACCAGTCAAATCGACCAGAACGACATCTAAGTTAGCAGAATTGTATATGAAGTGGGTAGTGAGATTTCGTGGAATACCTAAAAGCATTGTGAGTGACCGAGACCCATTGTTTACTAGTGGGTTTTGGAAGAGCTTACAAGAGGCTCTAAGGTCGGAATTATATCTCAGTATCGCGTATCATCCTCAAACCGACGGTCAGACAGAGAGGGTGAATCGTATATTGGAAGATCTCTTGAGAGCTTGTATATTGAATTTCGGTGGATCATGGGATGACCATTTTCATCTAGTAGAGTTTGCATATAATAATAACTACCAATCCAGTATCGGTATGGCTCCATATAAAGCTTTGTACGGAAGACCGTGCAACTCACCATCATGTTGGATAGAGATCGACGAGAAGTTTGTGCTTGGACCAGATGTGGTGAGGGAAACTTCAGATAAGATTAAAATCATTCAACAACGGATGAAGGCTGCCCAGGAGAGGCAGAAGAGTTATGCTGACAAGAGGAGAAGAGACTTGAAATTCTCTATTGGTGACTTAGTGTTTGTCAAGATTTCTCCATTGAAGAGCGTGATACGATATGGCAAGAGAGGCAAGTTGGCACCAAGATTTGTTGGCCCATTCCTAGTTCTCGAACAAGTTGGGAATTTGGCATATAGAATTGAATTACCAGAGAAGATGGCGGGAGTTCACAACGTATTTCATGTTTCCCAGCTAAGGAAGTTCGTGCACGACCCAGATATGACTATTTCACCTGATCAGTTAAAGGACTTCGAAGTGGAACCCGAGGCGGTTGGGAACCGCAAGCCGATTCATATTGTTGAGCACGATACGAAGCGACTTCGAAGGAAGGCGATGAAGCTAGTCAAGGTTCATTGGGGCGAGAACGAGAATGACTATACTTGGGAGACAGAGGAGAGCATTAGGAAGGCGTATCCAGAACTCTTTGCCTGGTAAGACTTACTTTGCAATTTAGTTACTCCGCATGCTAGGATAGACTTGTTTTGCTTGTTTGATTGTTGTTCTATGGTTGATAGGCATGCGGGACCCTTTTGTGTGTTTTAGTTAGGGAATTTCGGGGGCGAAATTTCTTAAGGAGAGGAGAATGTAACAACCCGCATTCTATGCATCAAAGGATTGTAGGATATTTATTTCTTTCTTATACGAAGTCGTATGGTCATGTGGCTTTGGGAAACGACCATTCGGGTCATTTCCCATGTTCATGATTTTTGCCGATTTTTAAATGACCATTTTGCCCCTAGCTGATACTGTTTTGGCCACTTTTGATTGGAAAGGAATTTTGACCTGAAACCACTTCCATTAGATTCGTTTGATGGTTTACCTTTCCGTAGAGTGGTCATAACTGCTAAACGAACTTACCATTTGGGGGGTATTGGCTGAAATAAGGTTTGGAAGTGAAAAACTGCTTAACCGGGCCAAATAGGGTGATTAGTGAATGGGCCCATAACCCATTTCGGGATTAGGGCTATGGGAAGGCTGAAAAGAGTTAGGGATTCATTCCATTTCAGTTTTATAGCCTCCACTTATCTCTTAGAAACCCTAAAAATGGCCTCCAACCTCTAAATCACCTCCAAATCACTTTCTAATCGAGGACTAAGCTTAGCAACATCAAATCAAGGGAGATCTTCACCAAACCAAGATTCAAGCTGCTATTTAACATTGGTATCCGCGCCATATTAGAGATTTATTTTTGATATAAGGTTTATTTGTGGCTAAGGTGAGTGATTTGCATAGTTTCTCACTAATTATGGTTAATTAAGGGTAATTAGTGATGATTAGCGAATTTATACACTAATAAATTCTGGAAAAATATTTATAAATTCTTAAATAATGTTTTAGACCTCTGTTAGAAATTTGGGTTAATTTGATTAAGTTTTACTAATCACATCACTAGTTTTGCTTAAACATGCTTAAGGGAAAATATGGGGTTTTGACTATGTTTGATCCATTTTAACCTATCATATTGATGTTTTGGTGTTTGATGTCACCTCTATTTGTTGCCATGACTTTGTGGTATGCTTAGTGATTGATTAGAATAGATAGAATGGTCGAAAACGCCGTCGAAGGGCGTAAAACACTTGCTGGAAAAAGTTGTAGAAAATGGTGCAGGCTTTCGGATCGGATCGGAGGGATGGGCTCGGATTGGATAGTGAACTGGGCAAGGGATCACCAAACTGAACCGAGGCTTGGCACAAGGGAAAGTATGGCAAAAAGGAAGGCCATAATGGTTGAACTTGGATCAGATCGAGCTAAAGAAGGGGGAATCGGATCAACTGAAGGTAAGAGACCGGGATCGGAACGGAAGAGGAAGGGAAAGTGGATCGGATCAGAGACCAGGAACCTGATCTGAACCGATGGAGCAAGGGTACACCGACCCGACCCGCCAGAGAACACCCGAACCTAATCAATGTACTACGAAGGGACTTGAAGGCCATAACCCGACCCAGAGCACTAGGAAGGAGGCCGATCCGAACCGACAGAGAAGAAGGACTGGGGATCCGAACCGATCCAGTGATGACCAATAACCTGAGATGCAAAGATAGTCCAAATGGAAGTTAGAGATCAAGATCCAGCTAGGAACCAATGAGTTCACTTCATGGTTGGGCTTTGCTGCGGGACATGTGCTAAGGAGTTGTCGACGTTCATAACTTCGATTCCCCACCGAAAAGGAATGACGGACTACGTATCAGTGCAGTAGAGTCATCATGACTCGAGGGGCAAAGTGATCGTAGCAAGACTATGAGCCAGTGCAGTGGAGCCGTTGTGACTCCATGGGGTAGAGTGGACATAGTAAAGGATTAGTAAGGCTATGAGCCAGTGCAGTGGGGGTGTGTACGACTCCATCGGGCAAAGTGGACATAGCGAAGGATTAGTGGTTATGGATCAGTGCAGTGAAGCCGTTGTGACTTCATGGGGCAGAGTGATCATAGCAAAGTATTGGGTGATCGAAGTGGTGGATATCGTATGCTTTACGCACTGAGTGAGAGATGTGAGGATGGTTCTATGCTTGATTGTTGCCATCACTATGACATGCACACCCCCACCCCCGTTATCTTTACACCATTTATTCAGTGGCACCTTAGAGTGTTGTACAGTATGTAGTGCTAACTCTTTGGTTGCAGGTCCAGGTTCAGGTATGGTTCAGTATACCTGTTATTGTTCTGTTTAGCTGCTTATCGCCCATACTAGACTTTTTGTCTGACCCAGAGTTTTATGTCTCTTCTTATTACTCTAGGTGCTCTCACGAGCAGACTAGAGACAGGTTAGCTGGTGATGCACGAGTACCGGATTCGGAGGCGAACAGCAAGCTTCCACGTATGATATATATAGATATTCTCCTTGTTTCGTTGCTGGTCACTACATTGGGCATTAGTAGTGTACCTTTCTTGTTTAGCTTTTTGAGTCAGTTTTTAAAAGTTGTAATAATGTTAGCTTTGGATCATAAGCTGTACTTTGGATTTTCCGCTGCTATGATAGTTTGTTTTCAGCTTATGCACTGTCTCACCTGTTTTATGTCAAGTATGTTGTTATTATATTTTGTTCCATGCGCTGTGAGACATTCTACAGGTTCCTTGTACTTCCTTCTCTTCTTTCTTTCCCTCTGGCGACCGTCCCATGCTAACTGGACATGTGTGCAGCGCACTTTTGGAGTAAATGTCGGTTGGTGCGGGGTGGGCCGTCAGATTTACAGGAGCGAGCTTGTATGTTAATCAAGGTACTAAGATTTAGATGATTAAGGGTTTACTATAATTTAAATAAATTTCAACTATACTGAACTAAGCCAATTATATGAGAAGTACAGGGGTAAGGCCTTGAAATACTGACCTTTCCATGCCACCAGTTTGGAGCACAAGGACTTGGTAATAATGTGGAGATAGTAGAGTTTCCTTGCACTCGATTTAAGGATGGGTATCCTATCTTTGACAAGGTTGATGTGAATGGAGATAATCTCAGTGTGGATTGACCAATTCCAACTATACTGAGCTATAATTTAGGTAATTGAATGATACCGTAAGCCAAGCACTGAAAAACCCAATAGAATGAATGGAGAAGAGGATGCGGACAATCTGGTTTCAGTGGGTTTGAATTGTTCTGGAAGAAGGAGCCTTAATTTGAAAAGAAATTTGCGGCTAAATTGAATAATAAAGGTTAAGTAATATATTGAATTAATTTATAATAATGTTTTAATAATGGATAAACTTGTAATGTGTATATTACACTCATACATGAACAGAATTGAACACCGTCAATTGCGTTGGACTCGTGGCAGCGATATCTTCACGTACGAGCTGAATTGGAATGGACCGGAGCAAGTCAGAATTTTTTTAATTTTAAATGTTGTTTAAAATTAAATAAAACTATGCTGGATCGTCGATCAAACTAAATTAGGTGAGTAAACTCACTAACTCTGCCTCGTTTATATTTTTACATAAACGAGTTTTAAATATATTTTATATTGTGTGATGGTTGTTTAAATGAATGGTTGATAAATTGGTTGAAATGATTGATTAGATATATATATATATATATATATATATATAACAGTTGGTTGAATATCATTCTGTTTACCATGATATCATATATTGAAGTGAAATTAATGTTGATTAACATCTGTAAATGAAGGGAAATAGGTTGGAGGAATCCAACTGGATTCGTCATCATTTATATTACTGTTTTATTTGATTGTGATATATGATGTGTTATATAATCCATGATTGGATATGTTGTGTTTGATTAACACTGGCCCTAGAAACTTGGTGTTTTAGATACCGGAAAATAAATTTGAATGTGGAAAAGAAAATTTGAATTCAAAAATGGAATTTATTTCCAAAATAGAAATAAAATAGGGAATAGAGTTGAAATTAGAAACCTGTATAAGTGGATAAATCAAGAAGTTGTTTATAAATAAGGAAATAAATTAATTGAATTATTAATCATTGGATAAATTGGAGTATAAGATCAAATATGAATTTATATGGGAAAGTGAAATCGGTTTTGAAACCAATATTTCGAAAATAGATTTGAACTTAGTAAATTTTAAAGGAAATGATAAAAGAGGTTTTAAATGATTGGCAAAAAATGAGATTTGTATGAAAATCTGAATAGAAGTTATATATGGGATTTGGGTTTAAGATATTATTTATAAGTACAAAATCAAACTGATTTGATTATATATAAAAGAAATATATTCACTATTAAAGTGAATAACGGTTTAAAGGGAATATTTTGCAAATGAGCTATCTCTAAAGGAAATTTAAATGATTTGAAATATGAATCCAAATTGGAACATGAATGAGAAAGGGAAATAGATATTTAAAACGAAAAAAGATCAGTTTTATTCCAAAAGTTGGAATATAAAATAAACTATTATTTTGTAGATTGAAATGGTTATTAAGGAATTTGGTAAGGATTCGGAAAGGATAAATTCAAAAGTGAATTTGGAATTTGAATCAACCTGAAATGGTAGATAAATTCCGAAGTTCAGAATATAATCAAATATAGATTATTCGAAGAAACCTATTTATTTGAATTCGATTATATCGAATTTAGGGAAGTAGTTATTTTTACTTTCCGTTTGAATCAAATTTAATTATTTATGTATTTACTTATTATTTTATTTATTGAAATTAATGAATACAAATTAAATTTTTATAAACCAAATACTTGGAAACAATGATTATAATGTTATCGTTATAATAAATGTTTTAAGCAGGGATTATAACGCAGCTGTTATAGTAAATGTTTTGTAAATCTAAATAGCGATTATAACGTCGTCGTTATAATAAATGTTTTGTAAATCTAAACAGCGATCTTAACGTTATTGTTATAATAAATGTTCTATAATTCTAGATAGCGATTGTAACGCTATTGTTAAAAGTAATGTTTTATAAATCAAATATTTGGAAATAGCGATTATAATGCTACCGTTATAATCAATGATTTTCAATAAAAGAAGTGTGTTTTTAGATTGAATTTGAAAGTCGTGTAAGTAAAGTTTTGTTTGAAGTTGTGAGATTTGACTATTTCAAAGTTGAGAATGTTGTTCAATTAAGGTCTGAGAGGTAATTATACCCCAACTTGATTGACTTCATGATTGATGGAGAAATGGTTAAGATTCGATAGTGAAGATTGGTTAGCAATATGGTTAGTTAATAAATGATTAATGGTTTGAGTTATAATAACGAAGTTTTATAACTTCGCATTAATTTAAAGGATTTTGAAATGTTTTTCTCCAAATAAAATGAGAGATATTTTCTACGTATAATGGATTGTTCAACAAGGAATTAAGTAAAAGAATATGGAAATATTTTCCGATATTAATAGGGTATATTTTGTGAATATAGAAAATAAGGATTTCGTGAATATTTAGAAATGTTTTCCAACTGGAATAAGGGATATTTTCTCGAATAAGAATTGGAATATTGAAAATGTTTTACAAGAATCGAGAGAGAAAATCGAGCTTTGAAAAGATAAGAAAGATGGAAATTTGGAATTGACAACAAAATAAGGAATTTATACAAATAGGGGTCGGTATTGCTTGATGGTTGATCAGTAGAATTTCCATTTGGAAATAGGGTCATTGGTTGAATGGATGCTCCTTTGATAGTTAAATCACCGACTATCAAAGTTTTGATTTATTTTATACCTCCATTGTCAATACGAAGAGACCGAGATCAGATTTAATATCTGAAAATGACTCTGTATTGGCATAACCGTTACGAATCAACTTATGTTGAAGAGATTATGAAGACGGAGTAAAGTGCAAGGGCTGTTCTGTTAAGCCTACGTAGAAATTGCCTAAAATGGATTAATATAATGGTGCCTTCAGTTTTTCCACACCCAGGACAACTTGTAAGGACGAGTGTCTGACAGAGTATTTCCAATGGGATTACGTACGTTGGTTCCTTCAAACGTACGAAGTTGGTCGCAAAGAAGGGGAACTTCTTTAGCCTAACAATCAGAGTATTTTTTTTGGGAATCAATTAGTGATTTCCGATGGATCTGACGATGTGGCATTCAAAGTAAATGGTGGCAAGATGTTCTGGAGGATAATTCAAACCTCAAGCCTCATAACCGGGAATTGACAAAAATCGGGCTGGCGGCATGGCTAGGTGGGTCGCTCACATTAGGATGTATAATCACCTATCTAGAGAAATTCCATTTGCTTTTTTAATCTATCAATGCTATCCCTTTCGGGAAACGGTTGCTGATCCCAACCGTTGGTAATATACATTTGATACACTCAAGCGAAATGAGAGGTCGGTTATGTGTGGACCGGGTTGCAAGATGTTCTTGTTGAACCCAGTGTATTCCCCTCTAGAGATACACTATCGGAAGGTGGTTCCATACCTTGTCATGTTGGAAATCCAATCTCCAATAAGCTCCCTGCGGTTTTCGATTTTATATTATATGGAGCGTGAGATGCAAGCGTTTCGCTAGATTCTATTTATTTGATTAGACATTATTATAATATCACTGGATTTTCATATCAAAGTGTTTGGGGTTATCGTAAGGTAAAAACCATCCGTTTTTATGTGTGGATTGGTCTTACGATTATCTTTTCTTTCGAAAGGATTTTCAAAAGTTAAACCAATGATTAGAATTTACTCACACCAGTCCCATGACTGACCCAGAGTTTATTTTGTTTTGTTGTCCCTAAACTCTTGGGTGCCCAAATTTGTACGGGCAGTCAAGTAGTCGGGATTTTACAGATTCACTTGGAGGAGCTTGAAGCAGGAGGCTTTAACTGTTTGCTATAGACTATCACATTTTCTGCTATGTACTATGTTGTATCTAGAAACAGGTGTTTATAACTGTTCTAGGAATAATTGTTGTGCTCTGATAATGGTATGTATATACAGGTACTGATTTGTATTTCAAAAGATTATGTTATATATTATATTTTATTCGTTCCGCTGTGAGATTTGTGTTCTTCATTTTTTCTTCTATTCTAATTTCTATTTCTTTCTATTTCTCATCCTCTAATTTCTTTCTAATAATGATTCGTATTTCTGTGCGCTTTGGGTTGAACCATGGTGTTATTAGTCGACTCAGAGAGTACAAAAATTCGGGCCGTTACAAGAATGATATAATTAAACAGATTCAAATATTTCTAGTTTTACTAAAATCCGATTTATTTTGAATCTTGTACATTCATTTGAAATTTGAAATTGAATTTTCAAACTACCACGCCATTTCAGGCTCGTTATATAAATAAAATAAATTTATACGTTCTAACTTCGATTTAAATAAATTTTAAATTATTATTATTTAAAATAAATCTTTTTAAATATTCAAAATTTATTAAAATAGCTAAAATAAAAATTTTAAATTGTTTCTGATTTTCCAGGTTATTATAATTCACATTCAAATTCAAAAATCTAATTTTTTGTCCGTTCCCACTTGTATTTTACTAACTTTTCAAATGGGCTGTTTAAACCAAATCTGAGTATATATTCCATAACATAACTTGGGTAATTACTCAAAATCAAATATGATCATGGTAATATTAATATTCACAGTATTCATAACAAATCTTAGATCGTACATCACAACATACACTACATGTGGGCATATTTAATCGAGGGGTAATTTTCCTATTCACGCAAATGGTCAATATTGGTTTTCACTATATTCACTAAAGGTCATTCAAATCACTATTCATCCATAGTACCAAACCTCAATCCAATTCAACATAACCAAGCATTCAAATATCAACATTAACATATAACAATAAATGAGTGACAAAGTTCTATGTCATAAAGGTGATATATGTTGAATACGGTTTATAAAGCAACAATATTTGTTTTCACATTTCTAGATAGATCAAAAACTATGAGATATTTTACTCACCTTCAGTTTTCCACTTCATCAAATTTTATGGTTTCGTGCGCTCTCCAATTTGTCGCGGTCTTGCTTTTGATTTCTTTTCCTTCTTCTTCTCCTCTCTCTCTATCACTCTCTATCTTTTCTTTTCTTCTTATTTTTCTTTGATAATTTTTTTATATGCGAGGGTGGTTCGTCCTTGGGTGCTAAGTGTGGGGGGTAGGTGGGTGTAGGTGCGGGTGTATAGGAGGGTGCAAGGGCTAGAGGGGGAAAGAGGGAGGTTGAGGGTCTAGGACGAGAGTAGAGTGGTAGGCATGTGAGTGGGTGCTTGATCCGAGTGTTTTGGAGGGTGCAAGGGTGGATGTATCGATTTTAGGGCATGGAACAGGTAGGTGTGTAGATTTTGGAGGGAGGTGGGCTCAG
The DNA here is from genome assembly GCA_030737875.1 of Allium sativum. Classification (NCBI taxonomy): domain Eukaryota; kingdom Viridiplantae; phylum Streptophyta; class Magnoliopsida; order Asparagales; family Amaryllidaceae; genus Allium; species Allium sativum. The sequence continues at coordinate 703,057,730 of CM060913.1, read as the reverse complement.
GTTTATAGAGGAGGGAGGTATTGCCATGGGTTTTGGGGGTAGGGGTGAGGCCGTGAGAAATGGAGTAGGGAAGGAGGTGGTGAAGCTTAGGAAAATAGAGAAGAAGATGATGTTTTTGATTTATGAATAAAGTGGTGGAAATGGTGGGTTTTTATAGTTGCAAATTAGGAGGGCCAATTACCTTTTGTCCTTATACTAATGTACACTTAGTAGTGACATTAGCTTTTTTTGGGAAATGATGGTGATGGAAATTTGGTAATGATGACATGAAAAATTCTCCTTTTCCATGTAAGGATTTGATGGCTTACATAATTAATTGTGATAAGAGAAATTAGTAATAATGATGTATTTTATTGCTTGGTTTCCATGTAAATAAGTCATGTCATATAGGAAGTTGTGAAAGAAGTAATGCTAACTTTTGTTCATTTTGTTTAATGTCAAATCTTGTATTAACTTAAGAAAAAGCTTCCCATTGACAAAATAAACCTTTAACATGTGTTAATGGTTTTATATGTTGCTATTCATGTTACAAAACCTTTATACAACTTATTTATGTTAAAACGTTGATTTTTGAAAAAATGTTTAATCGGCCATATTTTTACGTTTCATTTAATGTACACGTTTATGTAAACTAAATTAAAAAAGAAATGACCCAAATCCACTCGTCTCCTTAACCGACTATAAACTACACATTTCCAATTTGAAATGTAAGCTTCATCGGAAAGTCCTGCGATAAACCAAATTTTTAACCTTCGATAGTTGATACTTAACATCCATGGTATTCGTATACCGCAAAATCAAATGTTGCAAACTCGATTCATCGGAATTTTATTAGGGCAAAGCACAGCGAAACAGAAACAAAATATATTCAATATATATAACTTTACAACGGAAACTTTGACATCATTTTAAGACACATTCTTACATCATCAATCCATATACATCCAGGTATAGACAGTAAAACCATCCGGCGAAGAACTCCAGGTTTTCTAAATCAACTGGAAATTGCCCATCAATCTGTTTAAACCTAAAAAACATTTGGAACTGACCCGAGCAAAACAACACTCGGGTCAGGCTTGGATTAACCAGTTTAAAACTAGATAACAAACCATAACCCGTATCATGCAATTATCAGTCAATATTCAAAACTTAAAAATTCATGATTTTTGAAAAATGAACTTATTATAAGACTCAAGTCCCATCACATAATGCAATACATACCGGACGACAGAGTTTTACCTTATGATAGTCAAACATGCTTGATATTCTTAAAAACAAATCTTTTGATATTATTATTAATGTCTAAGTGTGGAAAACAATTTCGAAAGAAAATTTGTAAATCTTAGCTCGCATAAGGCCTCATCCCATTATGTTGGCCATTAGGTTACAAATGAAAAACACAAGCTCATATTGGAAGTGGGATTCCAATAATGATGAAGGAAAAGGATCTTCCTTATCCATTCGGAACATCCTAGTAAATGCCCTTGGACTAGCACGCATTCGGAGTAGCAGAGACGACCAGCATTAACAAGCTGATTGAAATCTTTCCTAAACATAACGTTCCCCATTCATAACCGACCCTTTATCCGTGGTGCCTTTAATATTCACATTAGTAAACCTGCCTGGGCTCCATACCATGGCATCACATTTGAGCTAGATGGAAACGTTAGTCCATATCTCTACGGCCCATCATCCTGTTTTCGACCATTCCCGATTTGTGAGGTTTCAAGGCCAACACAAAGCAACATATACCGGCCACACTTTGATCATCGTCCACAAAGCTCTTCTTTTCAACAATAACTTTGATCGACTCAGCACTTAGCATGCCACGTTTTCAATTCACAACATATAATCAGTGTCATTAATATATATCCATCATAGTACATAAGTCTCAGAGGAGGGTGTTAAGCTAAGAGATTAAATTCGCCACCGACTGATATAACATCAATAGAAACCAATCGGTTATGCCGTGAACTACAACGTCAGACACACGTCCATTTACGTGTCCATTCTTGATTTTATTTTATGATAATTATCAGAGTTAACTATAATAAACATACCAATATTTGCAGCAGAAATTAATAATAATACTTCTGGCAAGCTCTATCTTCATCTTCATAACGTTATCTTCAATAACTGAAAACTCAGATTGACCCGAGCATAAATGGAAAGACAAAAACACTCGGATCAGAACTAAAATATTCTCATATTAATTAAATCAAATTCATGTGATAATATGAGTGCAATAACTTAAGAGATGTTACGGGAATTTCCATCTCCTAAGGATCCGTTAAACTAGATACTGTATAATATAATACGCTATGAGAATAATGTCTGTGGTTAAATATAAAACATTAAAATAGAGTAAGCGGGATTACATTTTTAACCTTACACCGTTTACAATACCATAGTCTATACATATACCATAAAGTCCATAGTACGTAGTCGCTATCAGAGGGCACTCTATAGGTATGGTACAAATCAAAATCGTAGGGGTCTCGATCAGGATAATATGACAAGGCACACGAGGAATGCCCAGAGTAGGAATATACTAGTTGCATGCCCGGACTGGTGGTAACGCCTAGCCACGACTACCGCCCACCTCGGACAACACACCCAAATCACGAATGCGCATCAAATCAATCAAACCGAGGGACAATAGTAATAAAGGAAGAAGTGTTGTCGATGGAGGTAGCTAACCCCACTTGGTCCGGTATAGCCCTGTTTTAGTCATTTTAATTATGACCCGTAGGTCAAGGACATCCATCATCATTCTCTTTCTTCAAATCCAGTAATCGCCTCCAAATCCATCCTACTTCATTCCGAAACTCCATCGCGTACAAAGTTATTAAAGTGGTTTTCGGTATTGGCATAGAGTATAACAATAGCTGATCACGGTCTCTATAACAACCAATCGTTTACATTTTTCACACCGGTCAGTTCTTTTACATTTCAAAGGGGTTCGTACTTCATATCAAAATATCATATTTTCTTATAATTCATTTCAATATTGAAGATAGAATATATTTGATAGTAAAATCTCCATTTAAACCAATTTAAAAAACGTGAAATGATTCAAATATATATATAACATTTTAAAAATATATTGGAATAGTTTATATATAGGTTGAAAAGTTCGAAATAAATAGCTTGTATGAAAATAAAATTTAGTAAAATCTGTATTCAAATAAAATATACTAAAGTAGTTTATAAAATAAGTAATTGATTATAAAAATATTTTGTTAAAGAAAATTAATATATATAAGAAAAATAATAGTTATAAGGTAAACAGTTTGTAAAGTAAAATAGTTAACTACTAAAATAGTTTCTAAAATGGTTTAAAATAATGTAGTTGGAATTAGAATTGTTTCGACAAAATTTCAACTAGACTTGAAGTCATATTCCAATTTCAAAAAAATCAACTCCATATCAATATTTCAATCAATTAAATTTCCAATTCACATTCATTTCAATTAAATCAATTTTATTCAAATAGTTAATTAAAAATTAGATTCTCATTTTTAATGGTTTTTATTTATAACTAATTATGAGTTCACAATTCAGATATCATTTTAAATCATTGTTGATTTAAAATAAATTTCAAAGGTGGATAAAACAATTCAATTTCAATAAATTCGATTCATATTCAAATTTCATTTTTAGCTTCGGTTACCACATTAAATTATTTCCCTTTTTCTTTTATATTTCAAAACTCAAAGTTTATGTTCAAAGGAAATCAATTGATAAAACAACTTATATTATTTTTAAACAATACTCCAAGGTTCAAAGTTAAAACAAATTGGATTTAACCAACCGATGTCCGTATATAAATTTCTATCCTATGACCAGGTGATACTTAAAATCTAATTTCAGTATTTTGGGGCAAGGATACATATCATTTCAATCCAAATCAGGGTTATAGGTATTTATCATTTCAACCTATGTTCTTAATTTATTTAAATGATTAATCCCGGGTTTATTTGATGCCCGTAACATCCAAGGTGATGGTTGGGATAAATCAACAAAATTAAAACATATATAAACAATGTCGATAATAAAACGAATTTCGTATCAATACATTAAATATATAAATTCATAGCATACATCAAAATCAACACATCTAAACAGTTCAATAATATCAGTTACTAGTCATCAGGTATGGGTTTTTTTTAAATTAGAAATTAATCTATAACAATACAATTTACATAATAATTAAATTAAATTATATAGTCTAAGCAAATTTAGCATAAATATGCAATTTAAATGATCAAACAACAAACAATACAATCACATCAAGACATGAATTTAATTTAACTAATAGTTAAATATTTTAGTTAGATGTGAGTGGGTTTAATCATTCACCTTCGGTTCTGAACGAGGTTAAGATCCAAATTTTAACCCAAAAGTCAGTGGTCTCAGAATCAGTCCACGACAGTTCCATCTTGTCCGGAAATTCGATACGAGTCCATCTGATCCAACCGCGCGTAAAATTAAATTTATATGCAAAAGTTATGTACATTTAAACAGTTTACATTTTAAATTATATAAAATAATAAAATAAACTCCTTACCACTATTCAAATTGCCCCACGTCAGCAAATAAAGAAGCCACTTCTTCTTCCTTCCATGAACTCGCTCAATATCCCTTAACCCAAAAGAAAGCATTCAACCTTTAATAACGGATATTCCAAGACTTCACTGGACCGCATCAAACCCTACCCATAGGCGCGCCTCCTTCCGCTCTACTCATTGACACCAGCACTGCCAGCTAACTCCACCCCGTCGCCAAGATCAGAGGCCAAAACCGCACTCAAAATAATCTAGAATGTGGGTCCCTAGAACCACCATTAAAGCTCATTTCAGATCTTAGCCGTTGGATTTGAAGATCTCGAAGGGCTCTACACTACTTCAATTGGAAGATTTTACAATCGCTGAAACGAATTGTGAGGAATCAAGGCGAGAAGATGGTAAATTTTCGGCCGTAGAAAGGCCATAGAAAGGCTGTCAAAATTAGGGTTAAGGAACCATATTTTAATAATAAAATTCATCATTTTGCGTGTTATAAAGCCTAAAATCGGACTGAGTCCAAATCAGGTCTGCTTACTGCCTAACAACAAGTTTTGATGCCTTCTGAACGTAATGGACTAGGTTTCAAAGCCCAGTTCCAAAATCTTTAGCAGTTTATTCCAAAAATCGATGATTTAATTAAACCGTGCATATAAATTTAAACGTATTTTAATTTATTACGAGCAAGCTGTAACTCCTTTGGCTATGAAATTTTATATTATACAATAATTTACAAATTTGGATCAAATAAAATTACATCGAATTCTGAGACCGTTTATAATAATGTCAAATTTCAGTATTATTAATAATATTCAGTTTTAACTTATTAGCTTTAAAAATTGAATTCAACAGTTTAAAATCGCTAACCAAATAGAATTTAAACAATTTTTTTAAATAAATTTTTACTTTCATATGAATTTTAATATTGATTATCAAATACTCCAGTTTTTTTGTATTTCAATTATAAATTACATAAATCAAAATATTTCAATATACAAATTTCAAATATCATTATAAATCAACATAAACAAATTAAAATTTTACTATTAAAATAATTTTCTTCAAAAAAAATAGTAGCTGTCTAATAACACATTACAAATAAATTTCAAATAGTAGTTTTCTTCAAATATCATTATTAATAACCATCATTAGAGTACAACATAACCCATCACAACGGAAATAAATAGTAGTTGTCTAATACTGAAGCCACCTGCTCCAAGCTTTTCCAAGTATATCTGAAAAATCCCGACTACTTGACTGCTCGTACAAATTTTGACACCCAAGAGTTTAGGGCAAAACAAAACGAAATAAACTCTGGGTCAGCCATAGAACAAGTGTGAGTAAACTCCAACCATTTGGTTTAACTTTTAAAAATCCTTTTTAAAAGAAAAGATTATCGTAAGACCAATCCACACATCAACATGGATGGTTTTTATCTTATGATAACCCAAATATTCTTGTATCAAAACTAATCCGATATTATAATATTGCCTAAATCAAATAAATAGCAATCTAGTGGAACATTTGCAACTCACGCTCCATATTCATAGTATATAATCAAAAATAGCAATGCGCTTATTGGAGAATGGATTTCCAACTATGACGAGGTATGAAACCACCTTATGATAGTGTATCTCTAGAGAGGAATACATTGGGTTCAACAAGAACATCTTGCAACTCGGCCACACATGACAGACCACTCATTCCGCTAGAGTGTACCGAATGCCTTATCACCAGCGGTTGTGATTTGCAATCGTTACCGAAAGCATATAACAACGATAGAATAAGAAGAAATTGAATTTTCTCTGTATCAAGTGATAATACATCCTAATGGGTTCGACCTATATAGCCATGCTACCTGCCCGATTTTTGTTGTTTCCCAGTTGATGAGGCCTGAAGCTACGTCTTACCTTTATAACACTACATAATCATTCACTTTGAACACCACATCATCAAATCCATCAAATAACCATTTGTAACGACTCGTATTTTTAAACAATTTAATAATTAATTTTATTTAATTATTTAAATAATGGTTTGGCAATTTAATGGTTTAAATTAAATAACTTTGAATATTTAATTAATATAATAATTAAATAATATATTTAAAGTCCAGAATAGTCGGAGAATAGTAGAATTCACAATATTGTGAGAATTGGATTATTTATAATATTTAATTCAGTTTAGAATTGAATTATATTAACGAATATATTTATAAATGCCATTTGAACGTATAAATTATATTATAATTATAATCGAGCTCGAAATGGCGTAGCAGTTCGGAATTTGGCAATTCGAACTTTAGACGAATATACAGAATCAGTTCTAAGCCGGATTTCTGTGAAACAGAAATGTTTGAATCTGTTGAACGATATTTTTCTAATGGAAGAGAAAATTCGAGATTTCGTCGTGTAGATTTTGAGTTATGTCCGAATCAAATTTTCAAAAAGTCGCTATTGAATTACAATTTATAACGATTTATTTATATAATTAAAATAAATTGAATATCTTTTAATCTAGGATTTTTAAATGTTGAGTTATTATTCCAAATATGGATATTTTGGAGCTGTATGATATTCTGTATGGATATATACGATAATATTAATTTGTTAATGTTAAATTTAATTATTTTTAAATATATTAATATTTAAATGGGTTATTTAGAGCTATAAAAATAGCCAGTTTTGCAAAAGACCTCCATTTTCGACGAAATTAATTTTGTTGGATCCGGAATACTTAATTATTGTTAGATTTCAATTTTTGTGATTTTTATAGTCAGTATGTGGCCGTACAGGATTTTAATGTAAAAAATAGTTAATAATTTAACTTTAAAAATACGCTGTGTGAGCAAACGAAGTCGGAATTCGACGAAACAAGTTTCTTTGGGTCCGTAATGCCGAAGTGTAAGTGTATGTCAATTTTCAATATTTTTGGTTATCGTATGTGATCATACGAATTTTTAAATGCTAAATGAAAGCAATGGTTCAATAAATTAAATATAATAATCGATTAAAAAAATATATATCCTACCAATAAATACATCTTAACTGTTACCAACCCTAAATCATTTTCCGTTCTTCTGAAAAACCCACCGCCACAAAATTGTTTTATAGTAAAACAAATTGTGAGTTTAGAAAATCAAAACAAATTTGAGGTAATGGTGCAAGGAAGGAAGAGGCGGTGGAGGTGAACACCTGGGTGCTCTTGATTGATTGATCGATAGAGGTAAGGAGGAGCGGTGGCAGTCACTGGAAGTTGCATGAGTATTGATAAGGAAAGAAGGGCACGTGAAGTTAACTGATGGTGGAGGGAAGCAGTAAAATTAAGGAAGACCTTTAGCAGGTTTGAAATCGTGAGGATGAGGAGTTCGAATGGACTCAGAGGGAAGAAGGGTATGCTATTGAGGGAAGGAGATTGATTAAATAATTTTAGTAATGATTGTTTGAATTCAAGTGAAGTTTGCAAAGCCATATATGCGGAGGAAGTGATCCATTATTATTATGTTTCCAGGAAGTTGCGGAATGTTTAAATCGAGAAGAAGGAGGAATTTTGGGGCGCTCAGAATAAAACAAGTAATTATTTTAGTTAATCAAAATTTAATGTGATAACTCGTGACTTCCCCGGTAAGGAAAGCACGAATTGCTTTGAGAACACGACAAATCAGAACGCAAACAGAAGAACATTTCATTGCTTATTACAACAATTCCATCAGAATACAAGAATATACAGAGTATGAATAAATATTACACATTTGACAGATATCAGAGATTTAAATAAACTACATAGTAGCGGAAAAATAATACAATACACAAATGAAAGTAATACACGGATACAGAGCTTTCCAAGTATCGTTCTAGCTGTAAACCAGGATCCTGTGAATACAAATCTGCAAAACCAAAACTACTAGCTGCCCGTGTGGAAAATAAGGGCACCCAGAGTTTAGGTTAAAGCAATAAAATCCAAGTTAGTCATGCGACTGGTGTGAGAACTAAAACAGTTATTAATCTTTATTTTAAAGTTAGGTAAATGAGGGACCACGCCGAATAACACGGAACGGATTTTTACCCCAAGAATACTAGTTCACAAAACAACAACGCAATGCTAAATAAAGAAGAATGAAGCTATTATAAGACCCAGGTCCCATCACACAATGCAACACAAGCCGGAGGATAGAGTTTTTACCTTATAATAGCCAAAAATGCTTGGTACGTGAAATTTCATATTTTATTATTATTATAAGTAAAGAAAGCAACTTCAATCATAATGTATAAATCATAGACGACATAAGTGACCCATACCACTATGTCGCCGTACTAGGCTTTACAAATAAAACTGAAAGTCACGTATTGGAAATTGGATTCCATCATGAGTCGAGGCAAGAGGCAAGCTCCTCTCCGTTCGAGACACTCTAGCAAATGTCTCAGGACCACAAACAGCGATCCTTGGAATCGGTTGGGCCGGTCCTCACCTAACTTTGGAGGATTGGCAATTCCTGAACACAATTTCCCGTTCCTATCGGACCTATATAATGGTCTGTACGTCGGCTCACATAGTGCCAGTTATCGACCATATATTCGAGGCGCCTCGCATTCGAACAACCACATAGGTAAAAAGTATATAAATGCCAGGGCTGGTAGGTCACTGACATCACCCATAGCTAGAAAGAAACGTCGTGTTCTCCAAACGGTCCATAACCTGTTTTTAACTCATACCGAGGTGTGAGGCTCACGAATTCACGCTATACACAAAGCTATGCCACACAGGCTGTGCTTTGATCATCAACCACAAGACTTTGCTTTTCAATAGAAGCCTTGATCATCTGCCACTTAGGCATGCCACACAGGCAATTCACTCCATTCGACTGATGTCCATCAATATACAACCTCTGAGCTCGTACGTCTCAGAGAAGGGCGTTAAGAAAGAGAATAAATTCTCCGCCACCAAACAGGTGTATATTTAATAGAGATCAATACACACCATTTCCTAATTTGATTTGGACATAATTCCAAATCCAACCATTAGATTTCAAATTCCTAATATTCATTGGAAAGCTCTTTTGGATATGAACCCAACGGTTCCGGTTTCAGGAGAATCCGACGGTCGGATCTCCCGCAACGTCAATTCGAAGTTAATGGTCGAAATTCGCAAACTACCGCAGCGCGGCGCGTTCTATTCAGGCCATTAATATATATATATATATATATATATATATATATATATATATATATCATCGATTTCAATTCAAAACATATTTTATAAATCATTTTAAATTCGTTTTCAAAACAATTTCAACTTCATATTCAATTTCAAAGCAAAATTGAATATACCACACCATCGATATACAAATGATAATATTTTCAAAATGTTATATTTTGAAATCACTTCCTTTTGTATAATCATTATAAAACGAATATAATCGATATAAATATCGTTCGCGTCAAAATGGCGCATCTGTAATCAACACGGCTTTTTATATTTCAGTAACTTCATTATTCTATTCAATAAATGAATGTTTACACTATTCAACACATGAATCTATATTTCTTTCAACACATGAATATTCTCAACACATGAGTATCGTCAACACATGACTATTTTTGTTATTTAATATGTTTTATAAAATTATGATAAAGATGTAAATTTTATTGTTTAAAATATTTTACTCGACACATGATAAGTTTCAACACATGAGTATCGTCAACACATGACTATTTATTCCATTCAATACATGAATCTTTATTTTATAATACTATTTATTTTCCCAATTGGAATGAGGCCCAATCAATTACCATATAATGTTAATTATATGGCTTCCATACAACACATGTATATAATAGCAACGATAAATAATCAACCATCATCCAAAGTGCATCACACAACTGCATAAGCATTAAATGTAAATAATTAACGCTTACACAGTTTGTCGACCAATCGATCGACATACAACTAAATAATTGGGATTAGTGTACGTCAAATATCATCCCAACACCCATGTGGGGTTTCAATCCACAAACATTGAATAATATTTGTGCAGTTGGGCGATGTGTAAAATTTATCGTCCCTATCAATATCCTTCAAATAGGTGTACATAAACAAACCGTCCAGTTTGTAAATGAATATTTATTGATTCACATACTCGTTAAAAATTATATTATTAACGATAAAATATTTATTTCAACACGTGAACGTTTTATTATTAATCATTCCACAACACAATCAATTTTCACAACACATCAATCTAACAAACAAGCCGTCCATGGTCTGTGGACGACGGGTGTCAGGTGCTGCTACGTACCGTCTGCATCCTAGTATATATTTTAACTAGAAAACAAGATTTAAAGTGAGAATTTCTCACCGACTAGCTAAACCAAACGCCACAACTCTTCATATGTACCTTTTTGTCAATTTCATTGTCCATAGCTGCTACATATATAAAAATCACATTTTTATATTGTTGCTATGTATATAAAAATCATATTTTTACACTGCTACTATATAGATAAAAATTCTATTTTTACACCGCTGTTATATAGATAAAAATTCTATTTTTATACCGCTATTATATAGATAAAAATTCTATTTTTACACCGCTATTATATAGATAAAAATTCTATTTTTACACCGCTATTATATAGATAAAAATTCTATTTTCCTCTCTTCATAACAGAGATTATATTTTTATCACGCTAACTTCATAATAGAAATTATATTTTTATATCGCCACTTATATAAAAATCGCATTTTTGCTTCAACATATACAAAATAAAAATCTGATTTTTATTTTGCTACATATATAAGGATCAAATTTTTATTAGTTATATAATATAAAAATCATATTTTTAATCTTTCTATACTATAAAAATCAAAATTTTATTATCTCTACTACATAAAAATCTCATTTTTATTATTAAAAATATAAACTTTTCTAGATTAAAGATTTAACCTTTTATAAATTAAAAATCAAAACTTTACTTCCTTAAAAATCTTAACTTTTCAAAAGCAAAAATCAAATCTTTTTATAATCAAACATCTTAACTTTCTTTATATAAAAATTTAGACTTTTGTTATATGAAAATCCGAGCTTTTCAAATATAAAAATCCGAGCTTTTCTCATTAAGATACCAAGCTTTTCACATTAAAATCATAAAAAATATATCTTTATAATCACAGTGGTTCATTCAAAATTTTAATAGCAAAAATAAATAAATAAAAAAGGTAAACAAGAAAACTCACATATCAGTGTAGAAATCGGGTCTTGGATATTGGAGGGGGTTCACTGAGGTCGGTGGGAGTTGGGATGGCGACTAGGGGCGGCGCCGGGCTGTTGGCCATTGGAGGTGGTCTCGGGGAAGGGGCGGTGGCCGTCTTGGTCAGAGGAGCGGCTAGGGTTCTGGGTAGGGGGTGTTTAGGGGTTCGAGGAGAGAGAGAGGGTACTGGAGAGAGGAGGGGGCAGGTGGCCAGCGCCTGAGGCGCGACGGCGCCCTGATCGGAGGAGCGACAACTCCTCCTCCCTCTTCTCTTTTTTTTCTTAATTTAAATCCGATGTCGGGGAGTGAGAAGACTAGGGGGAGAGTATAAGGGAATTATATATATATTTTATTATTTATTTTAATTTCAAAAAGTAACTTTTATTTTCGAACTCGAAATCAAACCCACCGACAGTCATCCATAGCTAATTAACCCCATTCCGAACACAATGGGATATGTATCGTAGGCTGATTGACTGTTTCAACCAGTTTCCGTTAAAATCAAAATATAACTCTATATATTGAATTTGAACACGCATTTCAATTTACCGGGGCCATGTATGAACTCTAAAAATTCTCGAAAAATATTTTCTAGATTCGTATTGATGATATGGCCCTAACAAAACTAGTTTCGTCAAATTCTGAGACCGTTTGAAAAATGGCCATTTTCCAGTCGATTAAAATCAACTAAAACTGGTCAAACGCGTTTTCCTTTGCCACGCTCACATATTGATTCGAAAAATTATGAATTTTGAAACCTAGCAATAACTTGACATCACAGATCCAACAATAGTGGTTTCGTCGAAAACCGAGGTCGTTTGCAAAATTTCCATTTTTAAGGGCCAGAATTCCACAGCGACTATTCTGAATTTTCAATTGGGCATAACTTTTGATTCCCGCTATGAAATTTTGATTTTTCGGATTCGTTGGAATGATATTCTCAATTAGATTCAAATATTTTTGGTTTCACTAAAATCCGGTTTATTTTGGATCATGTACATCCATTTGAAATTCGAAATCGAATTATCGAACTACCACGCCATTTTCAATTCCTTTTATAATTAAAATAAAATATTTATATTTTAACGACGATCTATATGAATATATACATTCTAATTCTATTCAAAATAAATTTCTCGTCATTATTATTTAAAATAATTTGTTTTAAATGTTCTAAATTCACTAAAATTGCCAAAATAAATTTTTTTAATTGGCTCAGAAGTTCCGGGTTATTACACTTAAGGATTTAATTTTTTGTTTAAATCAAGTAGTCATGGAGGAGATATGTTTGTGCAAATATTGGGTAATGTCTGCGTGTGTGAGGAGTTGAACATTTGGGGGAGAAAGGTTTACACGGTCATGGACTTTCAACTGAAAAGTGGGCTAGGATTTACAAGGGGTGAGGCCCGGATATATTAAATTCAAGTTTTAATCTAAATTAAATAGTATAGGAACTTGTCTAAATCATAATTTCTCCATATTATATCAGAATTACGCAAAACAAGATCTGTTAGGATCGTATGGGCGGTGGCTACACACTGGAACAGACTAGGAGTGAATTGGAGCTCGGTATAATTTGTGATTGATTATGATGACACTGGTCATGTTATTTGGTATTTAAAATACCATATGAAATACTGGAATGTAAAAAGGAAGTTTTCAAAGTGAATATTGAAAATGAAATATTTATATATAGAATAAATAGAATTTTATAAAAGGATTTATATAGAATAAATAGAATTTTATTAAAGGATTTGGATTTGAGATATTATTTCAAATACGAAATCAAACTGTTTTGGTTATATAAAGAATTGCTATTCACATTCTATGTGAAAAATCAGATTAAAGTAAATATTTTGCTAATAAAATATTTATAAAGGAAATAGAGTTTGAAATAGGAATTAAAAATGGAGTTAAAGGAATTAGAAACTGACTGGAGATTAGTTAAGTTGAACAGCTGTCTGGGTATTAATCTGATGTTGGTTTCGGCCTTCGGGGTTAATCTGTAGGGGGTTGTTCTCTTACTAGTTTATAGTTAGGGACTGATATATGTGTGAAGATAGTAATGCGTGAATCAGAAATGGAAACTTTTTCCAAAGTTAATAATGTATTTTTTCTAAAATTTGAAATTAAGGAATTGATGAATATATGGAAATGTGAAATGGGGAAACGAATAAATGTTGATTGATGATTGATCGATAGAATTTCCATCTGGATTAATATCGTTGTTTGCACACATGTTTTTCTTTGATAGTTAAATCATCGACTATCGAAGTTTTTGACCATTTTTCCATCGTCAATACGGAGAGACCAGGATAAGATTCATTATCTGAAAACCACTCTGTATGGGTGATAGCGTTGTAGTCAAATATGATGAAAATAATTGAAGACGGAGTTATGCAAGGGCTGTCCTGTTTACAGAATAGTACTTTTGGTCTGTCCAGTCCCAGGACAACCTGTACTTAAGAATGTCTAACAGAGTATATTTAATAGATCTCGTAAGTTCATCTCTTCAAATGTATTTACGTTTGGTGGAAGAGGAATTCGTTTCTCTTAGCTGTAAACGCATGGTATTTTTGGGGAAATCAATTTGTGATTTGGCGAGTATGACGATGTGACATTCAAAGTGAATGAAGATGTGGTTTGTAAAGGATACGTTATGGCCTCTAACCTCACAACCGAAAATGGTATAAAATCGGGTAGGTCGCATTGCTAAGTGGTCAGCTGCCCAGTAGGGTGTATTGCCACTTGATCTAATGTTTCATTTACTTCTATAATCTATTTCGATGTTGTCTCATTCGGGATACTGTTGCTGATCCCAACCGTTGGTGATAAAACATTTGGTACACTCAAGCGAAATGTGTGACCGGTCATGTTTAGCCTAGGTTGCAAGATGTTCTTGTTGAACCTGGTGTATTCCTCTCTAGAGATACACTGTCGGAAGGTGGTACCATACCTTCCCAGTTGGAATCCATTTCCCAATAAGTGCCCACGGTGCTTGATTATATATTATATATGTGTAACGTGAGATGAAAGCGTTCCACTAGATTGCTATTTATTTGATGTAGACATTATTACAATATCAGATGAGTATGGATTTTAACAGAAATGATTTGGATTATCGTAAGGTAAAAACTATCCGTGTTTATGTGTGGATTGGTCTTATGATTATTCTTTCTTTTAAAAGGATTTTAAAAGTTAAAACAAATGTTTGGAGTTTACTCACACCAGTCACATGACTGACCCATAGTTCATTTTGTTTTGTTTTCCCTAAACTCTTGGGTGCCCAATTTTGTACAGGCAGTCAAGTAGTCGGGATTTTACGATATATTTGGAGAGATGGAGCTGGAGGCTTTAGGATTATATAGCTATTGCTATTTCCGTTGTGTTGTAAGTGTTGTACTCTGATAAATGTTACTGTATACATGTACTAGTTTTATTTCAAAGTTATGTATCTTTTATATATTGTTCGTTATGCTGTGAGATTCGTATTACTCTGATGTTGTATGTTCTTCTTCTTCTTCTATTCTAAGTTTCTATCTTATCTATTCTCACCCTCTATTTTCTTTCATTAACTATCCGGTATTTCCAATGCTTGAACAGTCGACATGGTATTGTATTTCGATTACTCAGGATCGCGAAAACCCGGGTCGTTACACCATTTGATGTCCTTAAATTTAAACTGGGTGTTAAACTAATAGAAGTTTTCTTCTCTGCCATAAACTATGGTATGATTGAAGAAATCAATGTACATAACCATCTAGAAATACTCTGTTAGACATCCGTCCATATACGTTGTCCTAGGATTGGAAAAACTGAAGGCACCATCCCATCAATCCATCTCAGGCAATTTCTACCTAGGATTAACATAATAGCCGTTGCATTTTACTCCATCTTCAATTATCTTCAGCATAATTTGATTCGCAACGCTTATGCCGATATGGAGTGGATTTTAGATAATGAAATCTGATCTCGGTCTCTCCGCATTGACAATGGAAATATAAAATAAACCAAAACTTTATAGTCGGTTATTTAACGATCAAAGGAAACATCCATACAACCAATGGTCCTATTTCCAAGTGGAAATTTCACTGATCAATCATTAAGCAACACTGAGACCCTTAAATTAATTTCTTATTAAATTATAATTTCCCAATTCTCTCTTTAATATCTTTACCCATATATAATCGAAACCTCTTTGGCCTCTCATGATCCTTGGAAAACATTTCCATATACCACAAACAATTTATTCTCTATATTCTAGAAAAAATCCATTATCACAGTTGGAAAGCATTCCATGTATTCACAAATTCTTATTTTCTATATTTAGAAAATATACATTATAAATATCGGAAAACATTTCCATGTATTCACATTTCTCTCATCCCATTGATTTCTATAATTAGAAATATCCATTTCAACAGTGGGAAAAACATTTCCATCTCTATTTCTTAACTTCTCATCAACTAAATCATTTCATTTTCTATTCTTAGAAAACATCACTGATTTTTATTTGAAAACATTTCCAAATCTCATTTACTTGGATTAACGTGAATGTTGTATAAAACATCGTTATGACAACTCAACCCATTAATCACTCATTAACTAACCTTATCTCAAACATTCTTCGTCATCGAACTTTAACCATTTCTTAGTCGATGATGAAGCCAATCTAGTTGGGGTTTAATTAACTCTCAGTCCTTAACTTTGAAGTAGACAAAGCTCGCAACTTCAAATACCAACAAAAGATGGTGCAACTCTCGGATTCAATTTAAGAATCCACTTCTTTTCTGGAAATCATTGATTATAATGATAGCAATATAATCCCTTCTTCCTAAATATAAAACTTTAAAATATAAATTTTATTCATAAATTTGAATAAATAAACAAATAATTTACTAATTAAGTAAATGAATAAATCTTGATTAAAACGGAAAGTAAATAATACTTTCCTGAATTCGATATAGATGAATCTCAACGTATAACTCTTTTATGAATAATCACTATTCGATTAACGTTCCGAACATTGGAATAAATTTACCATTTTAGGTCAACTCACTCTCCATTTTCAGTCTAAATTAACCTTTGAATTTATCTCTTCCAACCCCTTACCAATTTCCTTTTATAATCATTTCGATCTGCAAGACATTTGTTTTAAATCGTTATCCACTTTAAAATATGAATATTATTCCATTATAGAAATCTAGACTCATTCTATCAAACCAAATCTGGTTTTGATTATAATATTATTACAGGTTCAAATCCTGTTTACCGAATCACCTTATAAATTCATATCATATTCCCTTACACTCATAATTCTATTTACAAGTCACTTCTTGTTAATTATCTATCAAGTTTATAACTCAATATCGACTTCACATTCGATTATAAATTATTCGTTCAAAACCAAATATAAATTATCTTGTCAAGTTCCGAATTATATAGTATATAATTTCTAAAAATAAATTGTTTTACAAAATTCGACGTAATCCAATTCTAATTATAAATCCTTATGGATTTATTTCAATTTCATTCACGTTCCAACCATAAGAACAAATTTCGTCGTTTCCTTTTTAAATGATTTCCAATTTCCACTTTTAATTCATCCTTCAATTTACATTCCCAAATTATCCAATGATAATTATTTCACTATATTTATGAACATTGTTTATAAATCAAATTACTTGTTTTTATCAATAAGAACAAGTCACCTTTTTATAGCCCATTCAGAATTCAATTTCTATTTCAGAAAAATAATTTTTCCTTCTAAACCTCTTCTTATGATATTTTAAATATCAATATTTTGGGCCAGTGCTATCCAAACATCCAAATAAATAAAAAATGTCACAACACATCATATATCACATTATATGTAAAAACAAACAGTAATGATTTTAAGGAATACAGTTGGATCCCTTCAACCTGTTGAAAACCTAGGTATTGATTTTGATGGTAACAACCATATTAACATTACTACTAACATATCTTTGAGTTGTGTAGTTACATTAGATATATTATGGAGATATTTAAACAAGAGTAAAAAAGAATAATTATAGAAGAAGGATAATAAGAACAGTTGAAGACCCAAGCCTATTAGAGAAGATTGTTGAAGAACAAAGGTGTTTGAAGTGATGAGGAGTTGGTTGAACCTTAGAATATCTTGGTAAAGATCCCATGGCAATTATACTTGAAGATAATCAACCATTGGCCTAAACCGAATCACCAAAATCCACAAATATAAGGTACTTTGAAATGTTGAAAATCTGAAACACATTTTGTAAACCTTTACACTTATATGTTGATATACATTTTTGGACATGTGGACATATAACGGTTTTTCACATTTTCAAATTCAAATTGAGAAGTTATTTCCCTCCACCTTCTCACCAGAGGACACATCCTTTCAAACACTATTTAAAGGCTCCTGGAAACGAATTTTCACGCCATATTTTCACATATTTCTTCTACTCCTTCTTCTCCATATATTCTCTACAAAAATCCATTGAATAGTGTCCTTTATTCTTGTAGATACAATCTCTTTTACTTCTATTCTTCATTAATTTGCAAGCACACAATATCAGAGAGTTTGACGTGAATCATATCATTCTCTCTCTAATTTTATCCTATTTCCTCAAAGAATTCAAAGACATATTGCCATTGAAGGTCTATAGGATCATTGTACCAAATCTGCAAGAATATGTATTGAAGACACGACTACTTTCCATTGTTTGTTGTTGTTGATAAGGAGAAGGTGTATCTTATAGCTCATAAAATCAAGATTGTAAAGGTGTTCTTTTCACCCGTGGAAAGCAAGCGATTATAGTGAAATTCTGCACGGTGAAGTGCAGGACTGGATGTAAGATTGGTTAATCCGAACCAATATAAAAATCCTGGTGTTATTTACTTTAATGCATCTTATTTTATTACTTATTTCTTTCTGTTTGAATTTGAATAGATATAGTAAACACACTTCATCTCTCTAGCGTCTGAATAGCCGTAAGATCCATTAACATTGTTATAGACACCCCAATTCTCTAACAATTGGTATCAGAGCTTGGTTTTCAAAGTTATCATAATCTGATTTTTTGAAATTAATAAATAGCTAATGACACTAGTAACACCTTTATTAATTCTTTTATAGAAGGGCAATCTACCACTAGCCTCCTCTATTTAATGGCAGTAATTATTCTTATTGGGCTTGTAGGATGAAATTTTATTGGCAGTCTAATGGTTTAGATATTTGGAACATTACCTAAGTAGAATACGTAGAGCCTCAAATTGAATATTCAAATGGACACTAGTCCCAAACACACAAGCACTTGATAATTTTAAGGCCATAAACATTTTATTTTGCTCTTTAGATAGAAATGAATTTGATCGAGTTTCTATATGTAATTCTGCATATGAAATTTGGAGAATACTGAAAGTCACACATGAAGGTACCAATAAAGTAAAACAAACAAAGATATTTATGCTCACTCACTAATTTCAACTTTTTCAAATGAAATCAAATGTGTTTATTTCTGATATGTATTCTAGATTTCAATATATTGTACATGCCTTAGTATCATTAGAAAAGAAAATTACTGAAGAAGACCAAGTTAGAAGGGAATGGGATCAGAATACTCTGGCAATTGAAGAAGCCAATGATATTAGTGTTATGTCAGTAAAAGAATTAATTGGTAATCTAATGTCTTATGAAGTAAAGTTGCAGGTTAGAAAAGAGAATCAAGGAAATGAGAAGAAATCACTAGTAATTAATGCTACAATCGACAATGATGAATTAGATTATGATGCTATTGATGATGATCTCATGTTTATTACCAAGAAGATCAAGAAATTCTTGAGGTACTAGATAAAAAAGAAACTTCAAAAAATAACAACATAATTTCAAAAATGGAAATTGTAATAACCCGGAAATCCGAGCCAATTTAAATTTTTTGTTTTGGCAATTTTAGTGAATTTTGAACATTTAAAATGGATTATTTTAAATAATATCGACGAGAAACTTATTTTGAAAAGAATTCAAAGGTATATATTCATATAGATCGTCGTTAGAATATAAATAATTATTTATAAATATAAAAGGAATTGAAAATGGCGCGATAGTTCGATAATTCGATTTCAGAATTCAATTGAATGTACCGGATGTAGAATAAACTGGATTTTGGTGAAACCGAAAGTATTTGAATCTATTTGAGGATATCTTTCCAACGAATCCGAAAAATCGAAATTTCATAGCGGGAATCAAAAGATATGCCCAGTTGAAAATTCTAAATAGTCGCTATGGAATTCAGGCCCTTAAAAATGGAAATTTTGCAAGCGACCTCGGTTTTCGATGAAACCACTTTTGTTGGATCTGTGATGTCAAATTATTGCTAGATTTCAAATTTCATAATTTTTCGAATCAATATGTGAGCGTGGCAAAGGAAAACGTGTTTGACCAGTTTCAGTTGATTTTAATCGACTGGAAAATGACCATTTTTCAAACGGTCTCAGAATTTGATGAAATTAGTTTTGTTAGGACCGTATCATCAATATGAAGCTATAAATAATTTTTCTGGAATTTTTCGAGCTATTATGTGGCCCCGGTAGATTGAAATGTGCGTTCAAATTCAATATATAGAGTTATATTTTGATTTTGACAAAAACCGATCGTAACAACCGAACTGGCTCACGATACATATCCCATTGTGTTCGGAATGAGGGTAATTAGCTAGGGGCGACAGTTGGTGGGTTTGATTTCGAGTTGAAAATAAAAAGTTGCTTTTAGAATTGAAAATAAATTAAAATAATATATATAATTTTATATAACCCCCTCTTTCTCCATTCCCTCCCCCAAATCGTTTTAACAGAAATGAAATAAAAAAAACCCGACCTCTTCTCGTCGCTCCCTCCCCTTGACGCCACCGCCCTCCGCGGCGCGACCGCACTTTCTTCCCCGATCCTCCTTCCTCCTTCTCTCTGCAGCAAATCTCAAACCCCAAGACCTCGCGCCCAACCTCAGAACCAACACCCATCGCCTGAGACCCTCAACCCATGACCACGCTCCAGCGCTGCTTCCCCCCATCTCTGGAACCGCGAGCTCCGACCACCCTATACACCCCGCGTCGTTCTCTCTCCTCTTTCTTCTTGAATCCTCACCCTCAAAACAGTCTGTAAGTTTTCTTTTTATTATTTTGTTTATTTATCCTTATTTGTACAATGTAAAGTTAGGATTTTTTTAGGCTTCCAAGTTAGGATTTTTAACAAAAATATATATACGATCTTTGTTTTAAGAAAGGATCATATAGATTTTATATAAAAGATGATAATTTTTATATGATAAAAAAATTCGATTTTTATTCGTATGGAAAACATAAAAAGATTCGATTTTTATTCGTATGGAAAACATAAAAAGGTTCGATTTTTATTCGTATGGAAAACATAAAAATCTGATTTCTAAAGCTATAACAATACGATTTTTATGAGAAGAATAACGAAATAAAGGCGTGATCTTTAACGTAGGAAATATGTGATTTTTAAATAAAGAAAGGTTGAATCTTTGGTGTGGTAAAAATATAATTTTTATATTATAGAAAGGATAAAAATATAATTTTTATATCATGGGAAGGTTAAAAATATAATTTTTATAATATAGAAAAGTTAAAAATATAATTTTCATACTAGTGGCATATTAAAAATATGATTTTTATATAGGTATGATAGTAAAAATATGATTTTTTATTCATCTAGAGTAATAAAAATATAATCTTTATTAGGAGAAGAGCAATATAAAAATATAATGTTTATAACGAAGTGAAGATAAAAATTTGATTTTTATATATGTGAGGTGTAGATAAAAATATAATTTTTATAAAGTAGAGGGAATAAAAATATAATTTTTTATCTATATAGTAGCGGTGTAAAAATAGAATTTTTATCTATATAGTAGCGGTATAAAAATGAGATTTTTATCCATATAGAGCGATTATAAAAAATGTGATTTTTATA
Organism: Allium sativum; assembly: GCA_030737875.1. NCBI lineage: Eukaryota > Viridiplantae > Streptophyta > Magnoliopsida > Asparagales > Amaryllidaceae > Allium > Allium sativum. The sequence continues at coordinate 703,035,925 of CM060913.1, read as the reverse complement.
TACATAACAACAATATAAAAAGGTGATTTTTATATATGTAGTGAATACGGGCAACGAAAGTGACAAAAGGCGAGAACGGCGAAGATTTTCTACATAGGAAGAGTTGCGGCGTTGGGTTTAGCATATCGGTGAGAACTCCTCGCTTTTAAATTTATTTCTAGTTAAAATATATACTAGGATGCAGACGGTGTTCAGTAGCACCCGACACCCATCGTCCACAGACCATGGACGACTTGTATGCTTGTTTGTTTGATTTTGATGTGCAGTTGATTATGTAATGTGATGTGAAATGAAATAAAATATTTATATAGTTAAAAATATTTTATAGTTAAAAATAGAATTTTTAACGTATATATGAGATGAAATAAATTAATATAAACAAATCGAACGATTTGTTTATATACACACATTTGACTGATATTGACTGGGACGATAAATTTTACACATCGCCCAAATGCACAAATAAAATATGTGTTTGATTGTTTGAAACCCCACACGGGTATTGGGGTGATATATGACATACACTAATTGTAATAACCCGGAAATGCGAGCCAATTTAAAATTTTTATTTTGGCAATTTTAGCGAATTTTGAATATTTAAAATGAATTATTTTAAATAATATCGATGAGAAATTTATTTTGAATAGAATTAGAACATATATATTTTTATACGTCGTCGTTAGAATATAAATAATTATTTATAATTATAAAAGGAATAGAAAATGGCGCGGTAGTTCGATAATTCGATTTCAAAGTTCAAATGAATGTACCGGGTGCAAAATAAACCAGATTTTAACGAAATCGAATTGAATTGAATATATAACGAATTCGAATTGAACTGAATATAAAAAGAATTCGAATTGAAAACGAATTGAAGTAGAATAAAAATCGATTTGAAATGAATTCAAATTGAATCGAAATTTGAATTAAATTGAAATGAATTTAAAACGAATTTATAAGGAAAAATTCAATTTTGATTTGAATTTGAAATTGTTTTTGAAACGAATTTAAAACTATTTATAAAATTCGTTTTAAATAGAAATCGACTAAATATATATTATATATATATAATATAATGGCCTGAATAGAACGCGCCGCGGCAGTTCGTGAATTTCGACCATTTATTTCGAATGGACATTACGGGAGATCCGACCGTCGGATTCTCCTAAAACTGGAACCGTTGGGTTCGTATCGAAAAGAGCTTTCTAACGAATATTAGAAATTTGAAATCTAATGGTTGGATTTGGATATACGTCCAAATCAAATTTGGAAAAGGTCGTTGTAAGTGCAGTTTGATGACCGTTGTTGGAAATCGACTATACGGGCCTCGATAAAATTATTAAAAATAGTAATAATTTGTGTAAAATCATAGGAAATGATTTGTGAAAAAATGGGATGAAAAACTCCATATTTGAAAAGATTAAAATAGATTTTTATCGAAATGAACTAGTTTTGAACTAGAATTAAAATCTAATTATTTTTACATAAATAAATTGAATTAGAATTGATTTGTGGGTTTATCGTGAACGATGTCTTAAATAACACTTGTTCTTTAACCCGATAATAAATAGAATGTGATTTGGATTTATTCTGAACTATGTTTTAAATGACATTAGTTCTTTAACCCAGTAAAAGGAGTTTTAATGAATCTGCAATTAGGTTGAAATGTGAATTGATAATGAAAATTATCAAATTTAGAAAGTAAGCGAAAATGGAGTATCACCAGTTTTGCTCCAAAGCGATAGTTAAATCTTTAATTAGATTTGAACGTGAAATGGTAATTAATTTTACCGATAACACCGTGGTATTAGATATGGAGTATTACCAGTTTTGCTTCATGGGATGAATACGTTGGGATTGGGAAATAAAATAAATAATTACTTCGGTGTGGTTCGCTAATCTCGACTAGTTTGAAATGACATCTAAAGGAAGATTAAAGAATAAATTTCAAGGAATTTATCTTTGATAAAATTAATGGGAACCTTTCCCTAAGGATGTGAAATTTAGGAACTAACTGTAGGCTAGCCAAGAAGGATGGTTTTCTGGGTATTGATCTGATGTTGGTTTCAGCCTTCGGGGTTAATATTTGGGAAATTGTTCCCTTGCTAATTTATGGCTAGTGACTGCTAAATTGGAATGAGGCGTATGTTGTGTTTGTGTAACATTTGTTTATAATATACGCGGGTTGTTCGGAAAGGCCGGGTTTATAACCATTCTGAATAACCGATTCGATGATATGTCGAAGATGAGAACGGTGGTTGAAGACCGGAAGTCTTCACATCGTCTTGGTGATTACTGATGATCTTGATTGGGCTATACACCCAAGATGAGGGAATCAGTTGGTGATCGTCCAGACGTACTTGGAGATCGATGGATATGTGAGGAAAGTGCCTCCGGTTTCGTTCAGCCCCAGAACGAACTTGTAAATGGACTGCGTGTCTGACATTGGATTTTATTCTATGTCGATTAATCTCTATTAAATATACATATGTTTGGCGGCGGAGAATTTATTCTCTTGCTTAACGCCCTTCTCTGAGATGTACAAGCTCAGAGGTTGTATATCGATGGACATCAGTCGCATGGCAAGAATTTCCAGTGTGGCATGCCTGAGTGGAAAATGATCAATGCTTCTGTTGAAAAGCAAAGTCTTATGGTTGATGATCAAAGCACGGCCTACATGGCATAGCTTAGTATATAGCATGGATTCGCGAGCCTCACACCTCGGTATGAGTCAAAAAGGGGATACGGACCGTTGGGAGAACACGACGTTTCTTTCTAGCTTTGGTGGTGTCAGTGACTTACCAGCCCTGACATTTATATACTTTTCACCTTTGTGGTTGTTGGAATGAGGCTCCTCGATATTAGGTCTGATAGGACCGGGAAACGTGTGTTCAGGAATTGCCAATCCTCAAACGTAAGAGAGGACCGGCCCAACCAATCCAAGTGGCTACCCAGAGTGTGTAGTCCTGAGAGATTTGCTAGAGTGTCTCGAATCGGAGAGGAGCTTGACCCTTGCCTCGACTCATTACGAAAACCCAATTTCCAATACGTGTATTTCGGTTTTAATTATAGAGCCTAGTATGGCGACATGATAGATGGTACCCATGCCGCCTAGGATTGATATTTATGATTGAAAATTGTTTTGACACTATACACCTATAATAGTATCAAATGATTTGTTTTAAACGTATCAAGCATGTTTGGCTATTATAAGGGAAAACCCTATCCTCCGGCTTGCATTGCATTGTGTGATGGAACCTGGGTCTTATAATAGCTTCATTTTTCGAAAAAGCATTGCGCTGTTTATTGATATGCACTGGTATTCTTGGGAGGAAACCCATTTCGTGTTATACGGCGTGGTCCCTTGAATTACTCTCTTTTAGATTAAAGTTTTATAACCATTTTAGTTCTCACACCAGTCACATGACTGACCTGGAGTTTATTTTTTTAACCTAAACTCTGGGTGCCCTCATTTACCGCACGGGCAGCAAGTAGTTTTGGTTTTGCAGATTTATATTCACAGGATCCTGATTTACAGCTGGAACGATACTCGGAAAGCTCTGTATCCGTGTATTTCTTCTAGTTGTGTTTTGTATTATTTCTCCGTTGTAGTACTATTTTTAAATCTCTGATATTCTTTGTTGTATAATATTTATTCATACTCTATATATTTTTGTATCTGATGGAAATTGTTGTAATATATAATGAAATGTTCTTCTGTCTGCGTTCGTTTGTGTGTGGTTCTCAAGGTAATCCATGCTTTCCTTCACGGGTAAGTTACGGGTCATCACAGTTGGTCCCAATAATTAGTTGTATGTCGATCAATTGATTGAAAGACTGTTATAAGCGTTGAATATTTATATTTGATGCTTATACAGTGTAGAATGCCCTTTGGATGATGGTTGATTATTTGTCATTGTGGATATACACATCCGTTGTATTGGAAGAAATAAAATCTATGGTAATTGATTGGGCCTCATTCCAGTTTTGAATAGAAATATTTGAAAAAGAAATATTTGAAATAGAATATTTGAAAATAGAAATATTTGAAAATAAATATTTGAAATAGTATATTTGAAAATAGAAATATATGAAGCCGTGTTGATTAGATTGACGCCATTTTGACGCAAACGATATTTATATCGATTATATTCGTTTTTTTATAATGAATATTGAAAAGTGATTTCAAAATCAAATATTTTGAAAATGAATTCGAATCGAATTGAAATTGAATGGAAATCAATTTGAAATGAATTCGAGTTGAAATTGAATAGAATTGGATTCGAATTGAAAATGAATTCGAATTGAAATTGAATAGAAATGAATTCGAATTGAAATTGAATTGAATTGAAAACGAACTGAAATTGAATTAAAAATCGATTTGAATTGAAATCAAATTTGAGATGAATTTAAAGCTAATTTATATTGAAAAATTCAATCTTGATTTGAATTTGAAAATGAAGTTGAAATCGTTTCGAAATCGAATTTAAAACGATTTGTAAAATACATTTTAAAAGGAAATCGACGAAGTATATATTATATATATTATATATATATAGTGGCCTGAATAGAACGCGTCGCGCCGCGGCAGTTCGTGAATTTCGACCATTGACTTCGAATGGATATTGCGGGAGATCCGACCATCGGATTCTCCTAAAACCGGAACCGTTGGGTTCGTATCGAAAAGAGCTTTCTAATGAATATTGGAAATTAGAAATATAACGGCTGGATTTGGAATTATGTCCAAATCAAATTTGGAAAAGGTCGCTGTAAGTGCAGTTCGATGGCCGTTGATGGAAATCGACTGTACGGGCCTTGATAAAATTATTAAAAATAGTAATAATTTGTGTAAAATCATAAGAAATGATTTGTGAAGAATTGGGATGAAAAACTCCATATTTGAAAAGATAAAAGTAGATTTTTATCAAAATGAACTAGTTTTGAACTAGAATAATAATTTATTTATTTTTAAAATAAATAAAGTGGATTTGAAATGGTTTTGAAAATAACCAGAATTTCCAATAATTGGATTGGAATGGATTTGAATCGAAATTGTCTTTGGAATATTTCGATGTTGGATTTCGTGATTATACAGATATTGTTCTGGAAATTTGAAAGATATATTTATATCGTTATTTCCAATAAGATATTTGTTGGTCATAGAATTTGATATTGAATATAAGCCGATATATTTTCTATTCAGAGCCTTGTATTTATTATCAAATGTGATTTGGGTTTGTCATGAATGGCGTCTTCGTTAACACTCTTCTTAAGCCCAGTTGAGAAAAAGATTAAATCTTTTTATTTAGATTTAATGAAGTGTACCAATTAAATGATATTTAATTGGAATTGAATTGGTATTGATTTTTGGGTTTATCATGAACCGTGTTTTAAATGACACTGATTCTTTAACCCAGTTAAAGATTAAAACTAAGTGGAGTTTTAATGAATTTTTAATTAGATTGAAAAGATTGAGAATGGAGTATCACCAGTTTTCCTCCAGGCGATAGTTGAATCTTCAATTAGATTTGAACGTGAAATGGTAATTGAATTTACCGATAAAACCGTGGTGTTAGATATGAAGTATGACCATTTTTACTTCATGGGATAAATAGGTTGGGATTGGGAAATAAAATAAATGATTACTTCGGTGTGGCTCGCTAATCCCGACTAGTTTGAATTGATATTCAAAGAAGATTAAAGAATAAATTTAAAGAATTTATCTTTGATAAAATTAATGGGAACCTTTCCCAAAGTATAAGAGTATTTGAATAAAAGAATATTTTGGATTGGAATGAGGCGTATGTTGTGTTCGTGTAACACTTGTTTATTATATATGCGAGTTATTCAGAAAGACCGGGTTTATCCCATTTTGAATAACTGATTCGACGTGGTGTCGAGGATGAAGGCGGTGGTTGAAGACCGGAGGTCTTCAACCTCGTTTGGATAATTACTGATGATCTTGATTGGGCCGTACACCCCAGAGGAGGGAACCAGTTAGTGATCGTCCAGATGTACTTGGAGATCGATGGAAAAGCGAGGTACAAGGTGCCTCCGGTTTCGTTCAGACCCAGAACGGACTTGTAAATGGACTGTGTGTCTGACATTGGATTTTAGTCTGTGTGATTGATTTCTATTAAATATATATCTGTTTGGCGGCGGAGGATTTATTCTGTTGCTTAACGCCCTTCTCTGAGACGTACGAGCTCAGAGGTTATATATTGGTGGATATCAAACGCATGGAGTGAATTGCTTGTGTGGCATGCCTAAGTGGCAATTGATCGAGGCTTCTGTTGAAAAGCAAAGTCTTGTGGTTGATGATCAAAGCACCGCCTGTGTGATATAGCTTTGTGTAACATGAATTCGCGAGCCTCACACCCCGGTTGTGAACCAGAAACGGGAGAGGACCTCAGGGAGGGCATGTGTTTCCTTCTAGTTAGAAGTGGCGTTAGTTGTTTTACACGCCCTGACGAGTTTGACTTATGTGGTTGTTGCTGTTGCGAGGCGCCTCGGTTTAATCGGACGATCCAGGTCCGATGGAGTCATTTGTTGGCTCATTGACGCCCCAAAGGGCGGGGAAACGTAGTGTTTAGGCATAATAATCCACATCGGTGGACCGGCCCTGACGATCCAAGGTGCAGTTGCGGCTGTTCCTGAGACACGGGCTAGAGCGTCTCGAATCGGTAGAGGACTATCTTTTTCCTCGGTTCACAGACGGAAATCCAATTTCCAAATACGTGACTTTGCGGTTTTATTTATAGAGCCTAGTATTGGCAACATGATATATGGTACCCATGCCGTCTATGATTGATACTTATGATTTGAAATTGTTTTGACACTATACACTTATAATAATAATAAAAGATGAAGTTTAACGTATCAAGCATTCTTTGGCTATTATAGGGTAAAATCCTATCCTCCGGCTTGCGTTGCATTGTGTTATGGGACCGGGGTCTTATAATAGCTACATTGTTCTTTATTTAGCATTGCGCTATTTTGTTTCACGCACTGGTATTCTTGGGAGGAAACCCATTCCGTGTTATACGGCGTGGTCCCTTGATTTACCTAACTTTAAAATAAAGATTAATAACTGTTTTAGTTCTCACACCAGTCACATGACTGACCTGGAGTTTATTGTTTTAACCTAAACTCTGGGTGCCCCTATTTTCCGCACGGGCAGCTAGTAGTTTTGGTTTTGCAGATTTATAATCATAAGATCCTGGTTTACAACTGGAGTGATATCCAGAGAGCTTTGTATCCGTATATCTCCTTCAGTTGTGTATTGTATTATTTTCTGCTGCTATGTAATTTATTGTAATCTCTGATATTTGGTAAATGTGTAATATTGATTTATACTCTGTATATTCTTGTATTCTGATGGAATTGTTGTAATTAACAATGAAATGTTCTTCTGTCTGTGTTCTATTTTATCGTGTTCTCAAGATCATCCAGGCCTTCCTTGCCAGGGAAGTTCGGGTCATCTCAGAAATGTTGTTAAATGTTTCGAATGTAATAAACCTGGTCATTTCGAAAAGAGATTGTTCCAACTTGAGAAGACCAAAGTACTTTTCAAATGCTTTCAATAAGGACAGGAAACAAGAATTCAATGCAACATGGGATGATTTAGATACATCATTAAGTGATAGTGATTCAGAAACGGAAGAGGCCAATGTATGCTTCATGGCAATGGATGACCAGGTGTAGCAACCTGGAATTTTGGAACCAATTTAAAATTTTTATTTTAGCAAATTTGATGGATTTTGAATATTTAAAATAATTTATTTTAAATAATAATGATTAAAAATTTATTTAAATCGAAGTTAGAACGAATATATTTATTTTAATAATAAAACGAGCCTGAAATGGCGCGGCAGTTTGAAAATTCGATTTCAAATTTCAAATGAACGTACAGGATTCAAAATAAATTGGATTTCAGTAAAACCAAAAATATTTAAATCTATTTAAAAATATCTTTCTAATTGATCTAAAAATTTGAAACCATTACAAGACTCAAGTCCTATCACACAATGCAACGCAAACCGGAGGATAGAGTTTTACCTTATAATGATAAAAAATGCATGATACGATAAAACGGATTTGATATTATTATTTATATTTATATGTTTCAAAAAACATTTCATTCATAATGTATCAACCATAGATGGCATAGCTAACATATACTATGTTGCCATACTAGTTATAAACTCAAAACCATATGGTGTCGTATTGGAAGTTGGATTTCCATCATGAACCAAGGCAAGGGATCGTCCTTACCGAATTCAAGACTCTCTAGCCCGAGCCTCAGGATACAGCCACAACTGCACCTAGAAGCGCCAGGGTCAGTCCACAAATATGTTAGTGGATTAGTTATGCCTTAACAATACGTTTCCCTTCCCTATGGGGAGTAAAATAGGGCCACTAGGGACTCAAATCCGAGGTACCTCGCTTTCCATCACCCACATAAATAAAAATATCCGGGCTTGTAAAACCCAGACACCACTTCTAGCTAGAAAGAAACGCATGCTCTCCCTAGGGTCCTTCTCCCGTTTCTGGTTCATACCGGGGTGTGAGGCTCACGAAGTATCGCTACACAAAGCTATGCTAAATAAAGCCGTGGTTTGATCATCAACCACAAGGCTCTTGTTTTCAACAATAAGCCTTGATCATTTGCATCTTAGCATGCCACATTGTCAATCCATACCATACCATTGATTTCTGCCAATATATAACCTCTAAGCTCGTACGTCTCAGAGAAGGGTGTTAAGAAAGAGAATAAATTCTCCGCCACCAAACAGATATATATTTAGCAGAGATCAATGAATACAGCATAAAGGAATACAACGTCGGACATACCATCTATTTACAAGTTCGTTCTGGGTCTGAACAAAACCGGAGGCACCTTATTCCTCGTTCCATATGTCCAACACAGGAGAGAGGTCCTTGCATATCCGGTCGATCTCCAAGTACACCTGGACGATCACCACTTATAAACTTGTCTTGGGATGCCTCCCAATCAAGACATCAATAATCATCCAAAAGATGTGAAGACCTCCAGTCTTCAACCACCGTCTTCATCTTCGACTCTTAATCGCCGTAGTAATTATTCAGAATGGGTGAAGCCCGGTCTTTCCGAATAACTCGCGTATTTTATAATCAATAATAAAGTGCTATAAAAACACATCAAACGCCTCATTCCAATTCAGAATATTCTTTTAATGAAATATTCATATTATTAGGGAAAGGTTCCCATTAACTTTATCAAAGATAATGAGACGACCCCAAACCCCGTACTGACGATGGCAAGGGTAATCCGTGGAATATAACACATAAACAGAAAATAGCAGAACAAAAATAAATAAATACACCAGATAATGAACAATAGAATATACCGGATAGGAGTAATCATCAGAGTTACACAGTATACAGGATCATACTTAGTACAAATACAGTTCAGATTTACATAAATGTCTACAGCGGAAAACAAACATAATGTATAACAGGAGCTGAACAGCATAAAAAGAGATAAATGATAGAATCCATCTTCAGCTCCAGCTATCCAGAATGAACTAGCTAAACCTGAATACAAGGCTGCCCGTGTAGAAAAAGGGGCACCCGAGTTTGAAAGTGAAACAAACTACGAGTCAGTCATGGGACTGGTATGAGAAATCTACTCAACACATTTATAATATGGCCAATCACAGGACCACGCCACTTTCGTGGAACGGGTTTACTCCATTGGATTTCCAGTGCTTTAAAAACAAATCTTTCTTTTAAACATCGCAATTCTTTTTATAAAAATGAAGCCATTATAAGACTCAGTTCCCATCACACAATGCAACGCAAACCGGAGGATAGAGTTTTTACCTTATAACGGCCAAAATATGCTTGATACGAATAAAAAAAAGGCATTTGATATTATTGCTAGTGTTTATATGTTTTGAAAACCATTTCAAATCATAACTATCAATCATAGACGGCATTAATGCCCTATACCACTATGTCGCCATATATAGGTATACAATCAAAACCGCACAGTCACGTATTTGGAAATTGGATTTCCGTCATGAACCAAGGCAAAAGATAGTCCTTACCGAATTCGAGACAATCTAGCCTTGGAGCGACAGGGCCAGTCCACCGATGTGGATTAAAATGCCTGAGTAATACGTCTCCCCGCCCTATGGGGCGCAAATGAGCCAACGAATGACTCCATCGGACCCGGATCGTCCGATCTAACCGAGGCGCCTCGCAACAGTAACAACCACATAAGTAAAATGTCAGGCCGTGTAAAAACACTTACACCACTCCTAGCTAGAAAGAAATGCATGCCCTCCCCGAGGTCCTTCTCAAGTTTCTGGTTCATACCGGGGTGTGAGGCTCGCGAATTCACGTTATACACAAAGCTACGCCACACAGGCGGTGCTTTGATCATCACCACAAGGCTTTGCTTTTCAACAGAAGCCCTGATCATTTGCCACTTAGGCATGCCACACTAGCAATTCATGCCATGTGACTGATGTCCATCGATATACAACCTCTGAGCTCGTGCGTTTCAGAGAAGGGCGTTAAGCAAAAGAATAAATTCTCCGCCGCCAAACAGATGTATATTTAACAGAGATCAATCAACAAAGAATAAAATCCAATGTCATACACACGGTCCATTTACAAGTCCGTTCTGGGTCTGAACGAAACCGGAGGCACTATATACCTCGCAAACCCATCGACCACCACGCACGTCTGGACGATCACCACTCATTATCCATATTTCGGGATGCCTCCCAATCAGGACCTCGGTTACCATCCAAACGAGGTGAAGATCTCCGGTCTTGTACCACCGTCTTCATCTTCGACTTTCAATCATCGGTCAATTATTTGAAATGGGAATTAACTCGGCCTTTTCAAATAATCCACGTATATTTAGAATTTCTAATTAATTTATTTCAATGGTTAAATCATTCGACAATACCAATTTTGTTCTTTAATGTAATTTTCACACCAAACACATTCAACCATCAAATACCACATAAATCGAGCCAATTCAATTTATTTCCATTCCATATCGTTTATGATATTTTATAACGATTTATCGCTATTTTTATTTATTTTAAAATAGCCAATTGATTCAAAACGACGCTTCGGGCCATAACGCGGCCGTGGCGCTGTTTTTCTTCAGATTTGATTTACACATATCTGAAAATCTAACCATTGGATCTTCACAAAATTTACATCATTAGAAAGATCTTTTCAAAACGAATCCAACTGTTCCAGTTTCGGGAAAATCCGACGGTCAGATCTCCCGGTATAATCGTTTGAAGTTTCGATTTCAAAATACGAACTGCAGCGTCGTTATTCAATTAATTATAATTATATATATATATATATATATATATATATAATCGATTCCAGCGCTGTTTTTCTTCTGATTTGAATTAAACATTCCAGACAATCCAACCGTTGGATTTTTACAAAGTTGGTGCCGTTGGAAAGATATTTCCAAAGCGAACCCAACGGTTGCGTTTTCAGGAAAATCCGATGGTCGGATCTCCCGGTATAATCGTTTGAAATCACGGTTTCAAAATACGAACTGCAGCATCGTTATTCGATATATTTCAATTATATATATATATATATATATATATATATATATCGATTCTTTGATTTCAAAGCTATATTCTTTTAATACATTTGATAAAAATGATATTTTTATCCAACTGTCTTCTATTTCAACACTTCACTATATTTAACAATTCATGTATATAATAAAAATGTGATTTTTATTGTAAAACAATTCATTTCAAAACACTATTATTTTATATAATTCATATAGGTAATAAAAATAGGATTTTTATTATAAAACAATTTATTTCAAAACAAGGTTATTTTATACATTTCCTATTGATGTTAAAAATGGGATTTTTATATTTAAAACGCTAATACCATTCAACACATGAATTTCTATCCAACGAATGAATATCGACTCAACACATGAAGGTTTTCTATTCAACAAATAAATATAGTTTCAACAAATGAAAATAATTCAAACACATGAATATTATTCAAAATTTCGGCAGCATAACGGCAGGGTAGTTAAAACCGGGACCGTCCCTAGTACGGCTCCTCGCTCTACCTTAAAACCTCGCGGTTTTTGACAATGGGGATCATGCATCTAGTTCGCACGCATGCGGCATGTATATATTTATTTCATTTCCACAAACTAATCCTATGTGGTTTCAACCAAATATTTCTCAACCACAAATGGGTATTTTTCAACCACAATCAATCAATATCAACCACAAACAATTCCAATCAACCATTCGCTATCAATCAATTTTCACACCAATCACAACCAATAAATATCGTCCATGGTTTGTGGATGAGGGGCGTATATATATATACATATTTATATATAGCAATTCACTTCTATTTCAACATATATCTAGTTTTTACAACGCATATATAACTTATACATCGAACGTACAACTTATACAATGCATATACAAGAGGTGTACAACGCTTATATAACTCATACATCGACTATATAATTTATACATCATCGTTTCCGTATCGTTTATAAATTAGAAATCTCACATTGGGTTCCACTCCACCAAAAATAGCAGAAGGCTCAGAAAAATATGCGGTCTCTTCTAGAAGGTAGAAGACGTCCACACGAGTCCACTGTCTCTTGTTTCACTGAATTTCGTCTAGAAACGAAAAAGATATGATTTTTACAAGGTTTGCAACGGTTTAAAGGTGTTAAAACAGTTGAAAATAATAAAGCCGTATACCACGTTTTGATGTTCAAAACTAGGTCTTCAATTCTTGACCAAACTGTGAAGTATTACCACGATCGGACCACGCAGCGTTGACCAGCCTCGAGAGGCGCGCCAGAGGTGCTGACGGCGTCGAACTTGGCGGCTCCTGGGCGGCGCGATCTGCCTTCGAACGACGGAGCTTCACGAGGTCGGTTCTGGCGATATACACAACGAAAAAAATCAAACTATATATGGATTTGAAGCTCATCTGACGATCTACAAAAACCTCAACTAGGGCATGGGTTTTTATTGAGTGTGGAAGGAGAAAACGAAGGGGAAAGCTTTGAAGAGGGGCCGCCGTTCGTATCGGGGAGAGAGAAAGGATTTTCTATTTTTTTATAAAAATTATGATTGGCCGGTGGGTTTTAAAGGGGTTTTTTTTGATACGACCACCAATCTAAACCCAATGACTGTCGTCCTTAGCGTTCTACCACCATTCCGAACACAATGGGATATGTTTCGTAGGCCCATTCAACTGTTTCAGCCAGTTTTCCTTCAAATTAAAATATAAAACATTCAATATTTGATTTGAACGTGAATTTCAATTTGCCAGGGCCACAAACTGATTCGAAAAATTCCAGAAAAATAAATCTGGCTATGTTTTGACGATACGGTCCCAACAAAACTACTTTCGTCGAATTCTGAGACCGTTTGCAAAAAGGCCCATTTCTGGTCGATCCAATTTAACTGTAATTGACCAAAACACGTTTTCCTTTGCCCCGCTCACATACTAGCTTCAAAAATTATGAAATTTGAAACCTAGCAATAACTTAACTTCCCGGATCCAACCAAAGTCGTTTCGTTGAATTCCGAGGTCGTATGCAAAATGGCCAATTTCACGGGCTATATAAATTCCACAACGACCTTTCTGAAAATTCATTTGGCCATAACTTTTGCTTTCCGCTATAAAACTTCGATTTTTCAGATTCGTTAGAAAGGTATTCACTAACAGATTTAAATATTTCTGAATTCACTCAAATCCGTTTTGTTTTGCACCCGGTACAGTCCGACAAAGTTTGAATTCAATTTTTGAAACTACAGCGCCATTTCAGGCCTTGTTTATAATTATAATTAATTATATTCGTTTTCAAACATCGATTCAAACTCACTTTTCATTGCTATAATTAAAATATTTATTTTAAATATTTAAAATCCACTATTTTAGCCAATTTAAAAATTTTAAATTGATTCAGATTTTCTGGGTCGTTATAGATAAATTCTTTTAAATTTATTCTTTAATCTTCTTTTTAAAGATTCACTTAAACTCCAATGTGGTTTTAATATCAAAAATCATTACTTTATGATTATTCAACTTTAAGAAATTAATCTTGTCTTTAACTGGGTTAAAGAATAAGTGTTACTTAAATTCACGATAAACCCAAAATCATCTTCCATTAAATATGGAATTTTCACAGAAATCAAATTAATATATAATCGATATAAATTTCCGTATCAGACTAATAATATAAATGGAATAACGGCAGAGCCTTTTAAATTCCATATATAATAACGGACTTCTTTTATAGAAGCTCATCTCGATTATTATTTAAATTGAATTCCACTCAATTCCAATTTAATATATTAAATTGGAAAACTTTACTTTGGAAAATTTCCATTTAAATCTTAATAAAAAGATTTATAAATTCCAAATTATATTTTCACTGTTAATTGGGTTGGAGAACGAATGTCGTTAAAACACTGTTCACAATAAACCCAATTCACATTTCATTTTATTCCAATTACTAAATATAATTGGAAACTCTAATATTCTTAATTAAAAGATCGATTCTTTTCATACAGGTTTTAGGAACAGTGTTAATTATTTAAGACACCATTCACGACAAACCTAAAAATCCAATTTATTCTATTTAATTCCATTTAAAATATCAGTCAATTGGAAAACTTCATTAAATCTTAATTTAAAGATTTATTCTAGTTAATGACTAGTTCATTTCGATAAAAATATATTTTTATCTTTTCAAATATGGAATTTTTCATCCAAAATCTTTCCAAATCATTAATTTTGATTTTACAATATTTTATATAATTTTATTAAGGCCTGTACAGTCGGTTTCCAATAACAGCCACCGAACAGCACTTACAGCGACCTTTTCTGAAATTGATTTGGACATAATTCTTCCAAATCTACCAGTTAGTTTCAGATCTCTTATATTCATTGGAAAGCTCTTTTCAATACGAACCCAAGGTTCCGGTTTTAGGAGAACACCATGGTCGGATCTCCCGTTACATCAATTTGAAGTTAATGGTCGAAATACGCGAATGGTCGCTACGCGAAGCATTTTATTCAGGCCATTATATATATGTATATATATATATATATCGTCGATTTCCTTTTAAAACGTATTTCATAAAACATTTATAAATTCATTTTAAAACGGTTTTAACTTCATTTCAATTTTTAAATCATAATTGAATATTCTGTATCTGAATCATATTAAAATATTAATATTTTCAAAATATTAAATTTTAAAATCACTACATTTGATATTCATTAGAAATGAGTAAAATCGATCGTTAAACCCGTTCGGGTTAAAAATGGCGTTTGCTACTTAACACGGCTTCATATTTTTTTATTTTTGTGTCCACCCAAAGATGGACATAAAAATCATAATTTTATTCTTCACTTAATATGATTTTAAAATATTCGTTATTTTAAAATATTCTTTATTTTGAAAGATTCTTTATTTAAAATATTCTTTATATCAAAGATATTCTGAATCGGAATGTGACTCAATCAAGTACCATATAATTTCAGTTATATGGATTTCATACATTGCATATATTCAACGATAATGATAAACAATCATCACACAATACATTCACATCCAAAGTGAAGTTTATAACTACATGATCATTAAAATAAATAAATGAAGCTCATCATAGAATATCAATCCACCGATTGACAATTAATTAAATATGGGACTAGTGTATGTCAAATATCATCCAAATACCCATTTGGGGCTTTCAAACAACAACAGTTTATATAAATAAATCATTGGTTAATAGATTTAACCAATTATAATTCAGTTTAAATTATTTTCTATTTAACCAATTTTCACTATTAAATTATAAATAAATATTTATAATTTAATTTCAATAGAACATATACTCTAACAAGCAATTATTTTCATTCTTGTCTACATGATAAAGGTAACATTTTTGTTTCACAAACATTATTCTATATAAATGACATTTTTTTATTAAACATGACATTATTCTAAATAGATGACTTTTTTATATTAACATAACATTTCTAAATAAAGGACATTTATGACATGATATTTCTGAATGAATGACATTTTTATATTAACATAACATTTCTAAATGAATGACATTTATAACATGACATTTCTAAATGAATGGAATTTTAATATTAACATAACATTTCTAAATAAATGACATTTATAACATGACATTTCTAAATGAATGGCATTTTTATATTAACATAACATTTCTAAATGAATGACACTTTTATATTCTAAAATAAAAGACATATTTATTCTCTAACATAAATGACATTTTATTATCTAACATAAATGACATTATCTAATAAAATGACATTTCAAACTAAAATGACAATTTTATTCTAACATCTGAATGATAATGTTTTAACTAACGAAACATATTTATTCAAACGAACATTTTTTATGTTACTAGCACATAAATGATAATGATTTTAATAAACAAATCCTATGTTAACAAATGTTATTTTTAAATCCTTTCTTGTATAGGATAAAAATGTAAATTTTTATTGTTAAACACTTTCATTTCAAATAAATAAACATTTTTAATCTAACTTAACATATTAAAATGTCATTTAAATGGAAAACAAGTGGTAACATGTTATTCTTTTAACCTTAATCTATCATAAGAAAATGTTTTTTTATTTTTTATAAAAAACTTATATTAACATGTTTTTATTTATTTTAACTAAAATGTTAAAAATAATGTTATTTTTAATAACATCACATATTTTACATAATTTTCCTTTTTATAATATTCTAACATGTGACAAATAAAAAGGGATTTTTTTTTATAGTCTAACAATTACTATTATCAACATGTACAATATAAAAATATTTTTATTGTACAAACAATTTCTAACGTTACATGTAAATAATAAAAGAATATGTTTAATGTTTAACAATTCTAACAATTCATATGTTATAATAAAAATAATATTTTGATGTTTAACAATTCTATCATTACATGTAAACTATAAAAGAGTATTTTTACTGTTAACAAATCTAACAATTTATATGTGAACAATAAAAGGATATTTCTATCTAACATGACATTATCTAAATAAATGATATTTTTATCTATCATAAAATGATTTAACAAAATGGATATTTTGTTTTGACGCTAATATGATTCAACGAAATGAATGTTCTATTTTGACACTAATATGACTCAACAAAAATGAATATTTTGTTTTGACACTATTATGATCCAACAAAAATGAATATTTTGTTTTGACACTAATATGATTTAACAAAAATGAATATTTTTTTGACACTAATATGATTCAACAAAAATGAACATTTTGTTTCGACACTAATATGACTCAACAAAAATGAATATTTTGTTTTCATGACATGATTCTAAGCGAAATGATATTTCTATATTAACATGAACTGTTTAATGTATCATGAACATATCTAAATATATAACAATTTAATTCTAATGTAACATTTTATAAGAAAATTGTTATTTTTATTCTAATGCAACATTTTATAACAAAGATGTTATTTTTATTTCTAATGTAACATTTCAAACTAAAAATGATGATTTTATTTTAATGTCACTTCTAACTAAAAATGATGATTTTATTTTATCATAACATTTCAAATAAAATGAAATTTTTTATTTGAACAAGAACATATAATTCAACAAATAATCCTCACCCCAATCAATCAGTCAATGCAACTTTTATACACTGCATATATTTAAATATACAATCACAATCAGTATAATATATATATTTCTATATATAAATAATTTTTATTTTAAATTTTAATCGGGAAATCTCACCATGATTTTATCTGAATTTCCAACATGCTCTATTTAACCTCTAATCATTTCCATCACGTAGATCTGGTCAAGACGAATCCAACGCTTCTGAAATTATTCGATTCTGATAAGAACTGAATAAGTTATGACAATTTAAACATTTAATTATATAATAATAAACCATAATTAATTTAAATAATTATTCTATTATCACAAAGCCAAAAGGCCGCTCCTCCTTCTCTGACGTTCTTCATGTATTTGTAACCGCCTAAACCCCATTTCGTCAATCCCTACTTTCACCTGCACACTACGCCTCGGCCCACTGGAATGCCATCAGAGACCGCCACTTCGATCGGCTACGAGAGAGACACCAGCTTCCGAAGCGGCGGCTAACTCGCACCCATCTCGAGGTCTAAAATCTTCTTCGAACGCTGTACATTTGAGCTCCAAAATCCCACTGCCTACACTAGAAAACTTCATCATCACCGTATAATCTTAAAGAGGGGATAAACCTCTTCGATTTTCTTTTTGATTTCATCTTTTTTTTTTAAATTTAGAGAAATTAGGGATTTAATTTTCATAAAACCATGGCCATAGAAAAGAGACCGGCAGAGGCTATGTATTAGAGTGGATTAGGGTTAGGGTTAGCACGAAAATCGAGGGTATTTAAAGAGTATAATTTATATTATTTAATTAATTCAGAAATATCTGGTTAAGCCGTCCGAACTCCAAACGAAACCCAACAACTATAGTCGCTAGCAAAATATCCCCGCTCCGGACATAATGGAATATGTTTCGTAACCCAGTTCGGCTGTTACGATATGTTTTCCTTTAAATTAAAATATAAAACATTTAATTATTTAATTCGATCGTACATTTTAATTTATCGTGGCCACATACAGACTCTAAAAATTACAGAAAAATTATTTCTAGTTATGTTTTGATGATACAGTCCTAAAAAAATTAATTTCATCGAATTTGGAGACCGTTTGAAAAATGGTCATTTTCTGGTCGATCCATTTCAACAGAAATTGACCAAATACGTTTTGTTTTGCCACGCTCATGTATTAATTCCAAAAATTATGAAAATTGGAATCTTGCAATAATTTGACATTCCGGATCAAACCATAGTGGTTTCGTCGAAAATGGATGTCGTTTGCAAAATGGCTATTTATACGGGCTAAATATTATATTAAATTCTATAGCGACTATTCTGAATTTTAAACTGGGCATATCTTTTGATTCCCGCTATGAAATTTCAATTTTTCAGATTCGTTAGAAAGATATAGTTAAACAGAATTAAATGTTTTTCATATCACTAAAATCCAATTTATTTTGCCTCTTATATAGTCATTCAAAGTTCGAATTCAAATTTTCGAACTGCCGCGCTATTTCTAACTCCGTTTATAAATACAATAAATATATTCGTTCTGACTTCGATTTAAATAAATTTTTAATCATTGTTATCTAAAATAAATTATTTTTACTATTTAAAATCCATTAAAATTTCTAAAATAAAAATTTTAAATTGGTTCCAAAATTCCAGGTTGTTACATTCATAGGGGGAATAAAAAGTTATGGCCAGTTAAATATTCAGAATAGTCGCTATGGAATTTAATATAATATATATAGTCCTTATAAATAGCCATTTTGCAAATGACCTCCGTTTTCGACGAAACCACTTTGTTTGGATCTGGAATGACAAATTATTGCAAAAGAAAACGTGTTTTGTCAATTTTAATCAATTTGGATCGACTAGAAGATGACCAATTTTCAAACAGTCTCCAAATTCGACGAAATTAATTTTTTTAGGACCGTATCATCAAAACATAGCTAGATTTATTTTTCGGAAATTTTTGAAGTCTGTATGTGGCATCAGTAAATTAAAATGTACAATCAAATTAAATAATTAAATGTTTTATAATTTAATTTAAAGAAAAATTGGCTGAAAAGGTCAAATGGGCTGATGAGACTTAGACCATTGTGTCCAGAATGGGGGTATTTAGCTAGGGCGACAGTTATTGGGTTTGATTTGATAGATTATAAATTTTGAATTAAATAATGTGTATATATATATATTAATAGATTATAAATACCCCTACATTAGAAAACCCTAGCCCTAACAAAAGCAACTTCCACTTTTGAAATCGAAGGCGAAAAACGCTCAACCCTTTATCCCCTTTTTTCTCCTTATCCAATCAGAAAAATTCGAAGATCATAAAGCGAAAAATGAAGAGCTTCATGAGCTCTTTAATAAGGATGATGGAGTTCGGAAATGGTTGCGCAGATTGCTCGAACTAGGGGCTCAAATACTGTTCGTTCAAACTCAATTTTGGAGCTAGAAAGAGGTGCGAGTTGCACCATTCTGGGCATGCCAGTGGATGAAGTCAAGGCTGTTGGAGGGGGAGGTCTCGATGGTATTCTGATCATGTGTGGAGGCGGCGACAATTATTGGTTGGTGACGAGGTTTAGGGTTCAGTTCAAACGACGGGGTCTGGAGTTTAATAGATAAGCAAAGGTGATTAAGAGCTTTAAATATAATGAATTATTAAATTAGTGATGATTAAAATTGTTCAAATGTTTAAATTCATGAACCTTTTCCAAATAGAAACGAAAATGAACAATTTCAGAACCATTAGGACCGTCTCAACAAGATCTATACAATAGAACCGAATTGGACAGATTTGTATATACATGAATGATATGATCGAATAAAAATTTGTTATACAATAAAATAATTCTTTTTATTGTATATTTTGATAATAAAATTAACAAAAATTTGTTATACAATAAAATAATTCTTTTTATTTTATATGTTGATAATATAATTGGTCAAATTTATTATACAAATAAAACACTCTTTTATTTGTACGTATTAAACATAGTTATAACATAGAAATTGTTATGCAAATAAAATTCTTCTTTTTTATTTGTCATGTTGAAAATAGAAATTGTTGTAAAATAAAAATATTCTTTTTTATTTTATTTGTCATGTTGAACATAGGAATTGGTTATAAATAAAAATATTCTTTTTTTATTTGTCATGTTGAACATAGAAATTGTTATGGAAATAAAATTCTCTTTTTATTTGCCATTAGAAACATCGAAATTGTTATCCAAATTAAATTCTCTTTTTATTTGTCATATGAAATGTAGAAAACATGTAGACAATAAAATTCTCTTTTTATTTGTCACATGTTAACATAGAACATGTAGTAGAAAAATATATCATTTGTCATTTTATGTTTGGTTTCTTCAAAACATTATTAGTTACATGTAGTAGAAAAATATATCATTTGTCATTTTATGTTTTGTTTATTCAAAACATTATTAGTTACATGTAGTAGAAAAGAATCATTTGTAATTATATGTTTTGTCTACTGAAAAACATTATCACTTGCATGTCAGTGATATTAGAAAATTGATCATATGTTAAAAATATGACTTTTGCTAGATAAAAACATTATCATTATTATGTTAGTGATATTAGAAAATTGATCATATGTTAAAACATGTTTTGTGAAATAAAAATGTCATTTACTTAGTATAATGTTTTGTGAAATAAAAATGCCATTTATTTAGAATAAAGTTTTGTAAAATAAAATGTCATTTTGTTAAATAAAAGGATTACATGTTAAAATATATGTTTTATTAAACAGAATGTCACCTTCATCATGTTAGACAAGAGTAAAAAATATTTACTTGTTAAAATATATGTCTTATTGAAATTAAATTATAAATATTTATTTATAATTTAAACAGTGAAAATTTGTTAAATAGAAAATAATTCAAACTGAATTATAATTGGTTAAATTTATTAACCAATGATGTATTTAAATAAACTGTTGTTGTCTGGAAGCCCCACACAGGTATCGGGATGATATTTGACATACACTAGTCCCAATATTTAGTTACATGTCAATCGATGGATTGACAGTCTGTGATGAGCATTATTTATTTATTTTAATGCTGAAACAGTTGTAAAACTTCACTCTGGATGTAAATGGACCGTTGAATGATTATTTATCATTATTGTTAAATATATGCGATGTATGAAAATCAATATAACTGAAATTATATGGTAATCGATTGAGTCACATTCCGATTCATAATGTTTTAAATAAAGAATATTTAAAAATAAAGAATCTTTTAAAATAAAGAATATTTTAAAATTAAGAGTATTTTAAAATAAATTTAGTGAAGAAAAAACTATGATTTTTATGTCCATCTTTGGACGGACACAAGAATATAAAAATACGAAGTCGGGCTAAGTATAGAAACGCCATTTTTAACCCGAACGGATTTACCAATCGATTGTATTCACCTTGTAATGAATATTGAAAAGTAGTGATTTCAAAATTTAATATTTTGGAAATATTATCATTTTAATATGATAAAGATATAGAATATTCAATTTTAATTTAAAATTGAAAATGGAGTTGAAATCGTTTTAAAATGAATTTATAAATATTTTATAAATTACAATTTAAATGGAAATAGACGAAATATATATATATATATAATATTATACATATATCTAATGGCCTGAATAGAACGCGCCGCGCAGCGACCGTTCGCGAATTTCGACAATTAACTTCAAATTGACGTAGCGGGGGATCCGACCGTCGGATTCTCCTATAACCAGAACTGTTGGGTTCGTATCGAAAAGAGCTTTCCAATGAATATAAGAGATTAAAAATCTAATAGTTGGATTTGAATTATATCCAAATCAAATTTGATAAAGGTCGCTATGGATGCAGTTTGGTGGCCGTTATTGAAAACCGACTGTACGGGCCTTAATAAAACTATTAAAAATATGGAAAAATTATGTAAAATCATAGTTAATGAATTGGAAAGATTTTAGATGAAAAATTCTAAGTGTGAAAAGATAAAAATATTTTTTTTATCGAAATGAACTAGTTATTAACTAGAATATATCTTTAAATTAAGATTTAATGAAGAGATCTACACTATGGAACATATTAAATTTATTAAAAATATGCAAACTCGGACTTGTTGGAACTGCGTCGAAGAGATCTACACTATGGAATAGACCAGAACAAATTCAGAAGTAGTCAGAATTTTTGATTGAATTAAATGCAGAGTTTAATTCAATTTAAAAAAATGATTATTTAACGATTCCAAAACAAATCAAGGTGAGAACTCTCTCGCTAAATTCATTTGTACAGTTATTTGTTTTTATAATTGAATTTGTGTTGATTGTCTATTAGCTCACCTGCCTCATCCACAGACCATGGATCGTCTAAATTGATTGTATTGAGTTGTGATTACGATATGCACCTGTAACGACATGGATTTCGCTCGGACCTAATCGATCACTAAGTCGACCAAGGCCATTCGAATCCCGCATACACTAACTTTGGGCATACAACACATCATAACAAATAACAGAAGACTTTTATAAACATTATAATAATGTTACATCAGAGTACAGAATATCAGAGTACATCAAATATAATACAGCGGAAGATAATTTACCATAAATGTAATACAATGCATAGCGGAACAATTAAACTATCACAGCGGAAGGTTATCAATGCTCTGGACACCGCTTTAAGCTTCGATCCAGAATCTTGCTCAATAAATACATATCTACAAAACAAGCCACTCAACTGCCCATGTGGAAAATATGGGCACCCGAGTTTGCAAGTGAAACAAACTATGAGTCGGTCATGGGACTGGTATAAGAAATCTTATTTAACTTATTTAATAATAAGGCTAATCACAGGACCACGCCGCTAATGCGAAATGGGTTTACTCCATTGGATTGCTCATGCATAATTAAAGTAAATCAATAAATAACACAATGCTTTTTAGAAAAATGAAGCCATTATAAGAGTCAAGTCCCATCACACAATACAACGCAAACTGGAGGATAGAGTTTTACCTTATAATGGCCAAATATGCCTGACACGTATAAATCAAATTTGATATTATTATTAGTGTTTATATGTTTCAAAAACATTTTTCAACCATAATGTATCAATCATAGATGGCATAACTGCCATATACTATGTCGCCATACTAGTTTTACAATCAAAACCGCACGGTGTCGTATTGGAAGTTTGATTTCAATCATGAACCAAGGCAAGGGATCGTCCTTACCGAATTTGAGACAATCTAGCCTATGTCTCAGGACAAGTACTCAATCAAGCCTTTAGGAGCGCCAGGGCCGGTAAATACGTATGTTAGTGGATTAGTTATTCCCGAGCAATACGTTTCCCCACCCTATGGGGCGTAAATCAAGAGCCACTGGGGACTCAAATCCGAGGTACCACGCTTTTCATATGTACAAAAATAAAAAGAATATTTTATTTTCTATACATCCTATGTTTAATATGCTAAATAAAAAGAATTTTTTATTTTACATAACAATTTCTATGTTTCTAATGACAAATAAGAAGAATATTTTATTTGCATAACAATTTCAATGTTTTCTAATGACAAATAAAAAGGAGATTTTATTTGTATACAAATTTCCCTGGGGTCCTGATTCCGTTTCTGGTTTATACGGGGTGTGAGGCTCGCGAAGTAACACTATACGCAAAACTATGCTAGTTAAAGTTGTGCTTTGATCATCAACCACAAGGCTCTGCTTTTCAATAAAGCCTTGATCATTTGCATCTTGGCATGCCACACTGACAATTCATCCCATGCGACTGATGTCTATAGATATATAACCTCTGAGCTCGGACGTCTCAGGGAAGGGTGTTAAGCAAGAGAATAAATTCTCCGCCAGCAAACAGTTATATATTTAGTAGAAATCAATCTACACAGAACGAAATCCAATATCAGACACACATCCATTTACAAGTTCGTTCTTGGTTTAAACGAAATCGAAGACACTTTATTCCTCGTCTCGTATGTCCAATACGGAAGAGAGGTTCTCACATATCTGGACAATCAACAAGTACGTCTGGACAACTACCACTTTAACCCTTCACTGGGAGCTACCCAATGTCGGGCATCAGTAGTCGTCCATTTGATGTGAAGATCGCCGGTCTTCAATCACCATCTTCAATGTCTTTGTCTTTAAATTATCGTATAATTGTTTGAAATGAGATTGAACTCAATCTTTTCAAATAATTCTCGTATATATAATTCAAATCATTTCATATCGTTAATATTATTTTATAATGATTTATTGCTATTTTTATTTATATAAAAATAGTCCAATTTAATTTGACGACACTTCAGGTCAATACGCGAATCTAACGCTGCTTTTTGCTAAATGTCAATTACACATTTCTCGAAATCTAACCATTGGATTTTAACAAACTTAACATCGTTGGAAAGAATTTCCCAAAGCGAACCTAACGGTTCCAGTTTTTGGGAAAATCCGACGGTCGGATCTTTCGGTACAATCGTTTAAATTTACGATTCCAAATCGTGAACTACCGTGCGCGATTCGTTTTATTTTAGTTTATCCTCTTGCTTAACACCCTTCTCTGAGACATGCGAGCTCAGAGGTTATATATCGATAGACATCAGTCGCATGGCATGAATTGTCAGTGTGACATGCCAAGATGCAAATGATCAAGACTTTTGTTGAAAAGCAGAGCCTTGTGGTTGATGATCAAAGCACAGCTCTAATTAGCATAGCTTTGTGTATAGCATTACTTCGCGAGCCTCACACCCAAGTATGAATTAGTAACGGGAGGAGGACCCTAGGGAAATTTGTATGGAAATAAAATCTCCTTTTTATTTATCATTAGAAAACACTGAAATTGTTATGCAAATAAAATATTCTTCTTATTTGTCAATAGAAACATAGAAATTGTTATGTAAAATAAATTAATCTTTTTATTTGGCATATTAAACATAGGATGTGTAGAAAATAAAATATTCATTTTATTTTTGTACATATGAAAAGCGAGGTACCTTGGATTTGAGTCCCTGGTGACTCTTGATTTACGCCCCATTGTGTGGATAAACGTATTGTTCAGGAATTACTAATCCACTAACATATGTGTGGACCGGTCCTGGCGCTCCTAAGGGCTTGACTGAGTACTTGTCTTGAGACATGGGCTACATTGTCTCAATTCGTTAATGACGATCCCTTGGCTTGGTTCTTGATGGAAATCCAACTTCCAATACAACACCGTGCGGTTTTAATTGTAAACTAGTATGGCGACATAGTATATAGTAGCTATGCCGTCTATGATTGATACATTATGATTGAAAAGTGTTTTTGGAACATATAGACACTAATAATAATATCAAATTTGATTTATACGTATCAAGCATATTTGACCATTATAATGTAAAACTCTATCCTCCGGTTTGTTCCGCGTTGGCGGCATGGTCCTGTGATTAGCCTTATTATTAAATAGGTTAAATAAGATTTCTCATATCAGTCCCATGATTGACTCGTAGTTTGTTTCACTTGCAAACTCGGGTGCCTATATTTTCCACACGAGCAGTCGAGTGGCTTGTTTTGCAGATATGCATTTATTGAGCAGGATTCTGGATTGAAGCTTAAAGCGGTGTCCAGAGCACTGATAGCCTTCCGTTGTGTTAGTTTAATTGTTCCGCTGTGCATTGTATTACATTTATTGTAAATTATCTTCAACTGTATTATATTCGATGTACTCTGATATTCTGTACTCTGGTGTAACATTATTATAATGTTTATAAAAGTCTTCTGTTATTTGTTCTGTTGTATGCCCACAGTTAGCGTATGCGGAATTCGAACGCCCTTGGTCGATTTAGCGATCGTTAGCTCCGGGCGAAATCCATGTCGTTACAGGTGCATTCTTTTATAAGTTTCAATAATTTTAATATGTTAAAAATATAAAAATACATCTTTTATTTGACATCTGTGATTATATTGATTTCTGAAAAAGATCAAGGTGATAACCCACTCACTAAAATATTTTTACAGTTATTTATTTTATAACTGCACTTATATCGATTGGCAATGTTGTTTTTTATCTGTTTTAATTATCATGAAATGTTGAAATTATAATAAATATCCATTTATACTTTACACTGTGAGATTTCTTTTTAAATAATTAAAATTAATTAATTATTACTGTGTTTAGAAATTCTTGCATATATGCTGTAAATTCAGTTTGTTGTTGTACGCAATTTGATTTGGATTGATTGATGCTGTTGATTTTCTTATTATAATGGAAAAATTAGAATTGTAAACAAATAAAAATATCTTTTTTACTTGTTATGTTAAAAATTAGAATTGTAAACAAATAAAAATATCATTTTTATTTATTATGTTAAAAACTAGAAATTATATACAAATAAGAATATCTCCTTTTGTTTGTTATGTTAAAAATAGATTTGTATGCAAATAGAAAATATCATTTTTATTTGTTATATTAAGAATAGATTTGTACACAAACAAAATTATCACTTTTATTTGTTATGTTGATTTGGAATTGTATGCAAATTAAAATAGACAATTTTATTTGTCATGTTATATTGAAATTAGAAGTTGTATACAAATTAAAATAGACAATCTTATTTGTCATGTTATGTTGAAATTAGAAATTGTATACAAATTAAAATCGACAATTTTATTTGTCATGTAATGTCGAAATTAGAAATTGTTTACAAATTAAAATAGACATTTTTATTTGTCATGTTATACATAGAAATTGTATACAAATTAAAGTAGACATTTTTATTTGTCATGTTATACATAGAAATTGTATACAAATTAAAGTAGACATTTTTATTTGTCATGTTAAATAGTGAAATTGTGTACAAATTAAAATAGTCATTTTTATTTATCGTATTCAACATTGAAATTGAACACAAATTAAAATAGTCATTTTTATTTGTCGTGTTCAACATTGAAATTGTATACAAATTAAAATAGTCATTTTTAATTGTCATGTTCAACATTTAAATTGTATACAAATTAAAATAGTCATTTTTATTTGTCGTGTTCAACATTGAAATTGTATACAAATTAAAGTAGACATTTTTATTTGTCATGTTAAATAGTGAAATTGTATACAAATTAAAATAGTCATTTTTATTTGTCGTGTTCAGCGTTGAAATCGTATACAAAATAATATAGTCATTTTTATTTGTCGTGTTCAACATTGAGATTGTTTACAAATTAAAATTGTCATTTTTATTTGTCATGTTCAACACTAAAATTGTTGATTAACATGTAAAAGTGTTAATTTTTATGCTCTATCTTATATTTATTGTAAATAAATAAATTTTACATTGGGTATTTTTTGTATATTTTCATAGGTCGTTCATCAATCCTCTTGCACCCCGAAAAGCAAGATATTACACAAGAAAAAAAGATCAACTTTGAAGATTTTATCTCATGTGCTTTTGGAGTCTAATAAGAGTCCATGTTTGGAAGAATTAGTTACATACAATCTGATTACCAATCAATTAGCCATATGGAAGATTTGAAGATTTTATCTTATTCACTTTTGGAGCCTAAGAAGAGTCCATGTTTGGAAGAATTAATCACATGCAAATCTATTGTCAATCAATTAGCCACATGGAAGATATGGAAGATATTCACCATGATATGCTCAGATATTCTTAAAGATTATTCCCAAAAAAGCTTGGTCAAGAAAGGCATGAGATATGATAATAATTCTTAGGAAAAGTGCCCATTTATTCCTAGATCTGATTAGGGTTTGGCCTATCCCACCTATAAATATACGTTGTACTCATTGTAAAGGGGCATGCCATTATTCTGCATTCTCGTTTATGAATAATAAAGTTTTTCTTCATTTTAGTTGATTGTCTTTTCTTTTATAACAATTTGTGTGTCTACTCAATTAGTTTTGGTAGAACACATATTGTTATTTTCTTTTATTACTGCATGTTAGCGATTGACTGTTGATTAGATTCAACGACAATCCTGCTTTTAATTTTCTATTATTGTTCTAGTTGTTATTTTCTTTTTCTAGTAATTGGTTTCGTTCTTTTCAGTTGTTGAATTTGATACTGATCTAATTAGATTCGAATCAATAGTAAATTCAATATATTAATTCAAAAACATCTCCGGATTTTGCCTAACTCGTCTTAGAATAGATAAATAATAGGATTTAAAATACCCCCCTGTGATTCGACCTGCATATTACGCGATATGTACGCTTGTAGAATTTATTTTAAAATTTTTGCGCTTTTCTAGCTAGTAGGAAAGCGTCGATCAAGTTTTTGGTGCCGCTGCTGGGGAGGCAATAATTATGTTTTATTATTTATTTAATTTCCGATTCGTATTAGTTTTTTTTCTTATTTTTGTTTTTCCTTTATATATAGAAAAAAATCTCTTATTAGTTGATTTGGTATTACTTGTTGATACCACAATCTCTATACAAGAGGAAAAAATGAACCAACCTTTTTCTTTTCAATCTCTTTCTTTTCTTTTTTGCTTTCAATACACTCTATTCTTTTTCTTCTTTTATAAGTCTTCTTTTTCACAAAAAAAAGAGCAAAATTTCTTTTTGTTTTATTATCCCACTTGCTTGTATTCTGCTTTCCAAAACAAACCGACTCCTTCACCATTCATACAATCAATCTTCCACCTACCTTACTGCCTTTCCAAACATCAACTTCTGCTTTGCCCCATCAACCTTCATCACAGCAAACCCGTTCACACAACACAGACAAACCCATCATCCTGCAATCGCGCAGACTCCCTAAACATCACCAAACCATCTTGCAACAGCGTCTATAACATCTCACAGCTCCAAAAATCCAATAAGCATCTCCCCAGATCAACCACCCCCAGTTTTGTCGTGAAACCACCTTTCTCCGACCAACAACAACCTCCTCATTCCCCTCATCTCAGTTCATCAACCCGATCACCTCAACAACCCCACAGCAACTCGACAATTCTTTACACAGTCAACAAATCACTGCACCCCAATTTACAATCAACCCCTTTCCACCCAACATCAAAAGCCGATTATCATCAACCAAACTGCAAATCGATTAGACCAACCTCCTTCTGATCATCCACAAATTTCACTCCATCTCTTTCAACAAAGACTCTCCCAAAAAAAAGTTCGCACCAAAGTCTAAATTGCTCTGATCCACAAACTCCGTTAACCCCCATAACACATCCGAGACCATCACATCTGATTGATGGTGAACCATCACCAACCACACCCCCTCTATTTTCTTCGATCAACAAGCTCCTCTTCGCAAAACTCCACGCAAACCCCTGACCCAAACAACTTCTTCCTTTTGTCCAAACAAACAAATCGCGCACCGAGAGATCGCATAACCCAAATCACCCAAACTCGAGATTGATTTGATCTCCAGAAAAAAGAATAAAAAAGGGGTGCGAATATTTGTTTTCTCCATTTGATTTGGGGAAAGTAATTTTGAGTTGTGTCTCTCTCTTTTCTACGTTGAGAAGGGGTTATTTATCCTTATCTGGTTGGGGCATACATGTCTGAGCTTTATCATTGATTGTGAACTGAGTGCGGCGGTGGTTGCGTAAATTTAGGGTTGAACCAGTCTTTCTTTCTCTTTTTTATTGGTCCTTGTGTTTAGTTTATTTTTTTCAGAGTTGAGTCTAGTTGTTCATTTTAGCCTTAGTTCCCTAGTTTAATTTTTTTTCTTTTACTTTTAATTGGTTATTATTTTTTCTATAAAAAAACAAGGATAGGCCAAGGTGAAGGATCATATTCAAGCAAATAAACGAGGATTTCAGAACTCAAGCAAATTGCAAACATTAATTTGAATTGTTGGAGTGGTTGCACACCAAATGGGATGTGAACGCGCTAGCGCTACTCAGTTGCACTGGACGGATGTAACACCCCGTGAATTCTATAACGTTAAGCTTCACAAATTAAAGTGTAATTAATTCTAAATGAAAGAATTAAGGGAAATGGGTTACGCCATTGTGTTCCTCTCGAAATTCTGCTTGAGACAGAGTCCGAGTTTGCGTGAATCGGACTCCGTATGAAGAAGTTATGGCCTTCGGAAGTTTCAGAATAAAATTTAAATTCAAACATCTCAGGTTAAATTTCAAAATTCGAATTTCAGGTTCAAATTGGGTTGGGCGGGAAATTTCCCGCCCAGAGACCAGGTCAACCATAGGGCCGACCATGGTGTCGACCTGGTCCCCCCAGGTCGACCATAGTGTCGACCTGGGTGTCGACCTGCCTGGTCGACCTGGCTGGCTAGGTCTGGCTCCGGCTCGAATTTCTATGGCCCTGTGTGTCACTAGGTCTGACGTGTCACCTCTTTATTGGCTCTTTGAACTTTGTATGGCCTAGATTCCTCCTGTCTTCATCTGACGGCTCAAAACAAATTAAAAATCTATAAATACACCCCAAGTCTCAACTGAAAATTCACACAAAAAAATAAGAAAGGAGTCGTCATGCTGCTAGGGAGGAATTGAACCTAGCCATCAAGAGAGAAAGGCCTAGAGACGAATCAAATTAGGAAGAAGATTAAAGTTTAATCAAGTTAATCAATCCAACGTTATTCTACCCAAAGGAGCGCATCTCAATTTCAGAATCTAGAATTCAAGATTCTGCATTCGTTGTAAGTATAGTGACCTTTCAGAATATGAATAAAAATTGTGATGTGATTCGATGTAAATGAAAACCCGAAAGACTGTACGTGGGAGACCGAGAAGCAGATAAAGAAATTATACCCAGATTTTCCTACGAGTTAGGTATGATTTACTTTGGTATAGTTAAGTGTAATGAAATTTCGATTTCTACATTTCTGGGAGCATTTGCATGTGTGTTTTATGGATTCAGTTATTAGGACTTATGAACTCTCTTGTATGTTTACATCACTGATGATTTCTATATTCTTGCTTACGTGTTAGATGGCTCCAGTATGGAAGACCATGGCAAGAAAGAGGGTGACACCACTCCAGTTTCTTATGCTACAAGCAAAGAGACAAAGAGTAGGAGATTCCGACAACAACCGAGAGAGATCACCCATCGATGACGAAGGTACACACATATCATCAGAAGGATCAGTGCTTGGCAGGAACGAACCAATAGAACAAGAGGGAGGACACCAAGATTTTACTGATGAGGATGAAGTGATAGGAGATGAAGGAAGTGTTGACGGTTATGGTGAAGGAGATGAGGGCGACGAAGAAGAGGAAGAATACGAAGAAGAATATGAGGAAGAATATGAAGAAGAATATGAGGAAGAAGAAGACCAAGTTGTTGCGGGAACCCCAGTCATTGCTACGGGAAACCAGCAAGAAGAGCAAGTAGCCCAAAGGACAGCGATATGGAATAGATTGGAACAAGTTCTCGTCGAGTTTCACATAGCAGGAGGAGGAGTACAAGTATTCGGTGAGTATGGATACCCCGTGGTGAGGCTATATTTAATACCACCAGTGGGTCTGATTTATATAAAGGATGACGAGGAAGAGACAGATTCAGAAGACGTAGTTGAAGTCATTAATATATCTGATGACAAGGAGGTCGTAGAGATAATAGATATCTCTGACGACGAGTAGTAGGACAGAGACTAGAGGAGGATAGTTACGTATGTATATTTTGGGGGCAGTTTAGAACTTGAGTAGTCAAGTCTAGTATTATTGTATGTATCGAGACTAGTGTTAGTATAGAACTAGTCGTATGTGTATGTGTACTAAAACAACCAGTTTATGAAATATTTTCTTTTGGAAACTTTCTATCTTTCTTATGTAATTTCGGGGCGAAATTCTTTTAAGTGGGGTAGTCTGTAATGGCTGGATTTTTCAAGCATCTGATATCTATTTTAATGAGGAAATTAAAATATATTTGAGTTGCTCAACCAATTAAAATGAATATAATCACCTATATGTATGTATATACATATATGATTTGCACTAAATACATAAGCAACAATTTTAGACATTAAATCCTAACAAAGATAAATGTTGGAAATATTAGCAACATATATAAGTGTAACTTAATCTCTTTGCAAATTAAAGCTTAAAACCAACATCAAATGATAATGACAATGCCTACATGTAAAAGGATAGTGATCATTTAAAGGTCTGGAAAATAAATCATGAAGTAGACACATGAAAACAATTCGGCCATACACATATACACATGAAAGGGTACACAAAACAATTGACAAATTGATTTAAACATCAATAACAACGAAGTTCGTCAAGGACCTTAATTCAACATCATTTTAGTGTAGCTAAGAATTTAGAACCATCACCTAAATCGTCTCAAATATAATACATACGCATGGATAAAGACTTACAGCAAAATATCCAAGGAAGGAAATCATTCTTTATCTTGACAAGAAGGGTTAAGCTTTGCATTTAATGAAAACAAGATGGGCATTTAATGAAAGTGTGAGGCGTGTGTACTTATAGGAGAGAAAAAGGGGTTGGTAAAATTTTCTTTTATGCAATGTACTTTGGTGTATGCTGTAACATTTGTGAGTCATTCGAAGAGAGAGAGAGAGAGAAGGGGTAGGTAGAAAAGCTTTTTGCTGTAGAAAACTATAGTGTGATGTTGCCTATAAATACATACCCATTTCCAAGCATTTCCTTTTACACAAACTCAAGAGCTTTTGCTGAGATTTATAACCTTTCACAAGCAAGAAATTTGAAGAGTTTACAAGTGAGTAAACCTCACTTAGCTAATGTTTGATGTTGTTTACTGTAAACAGTTTTACTCATTTCATGTATATATGTTACTGCAAGTTATATCATGATGTTAACACTCTTTTAAATGATAGAACACCTCGTTTATATTCATCAGTAAACTCTGTATATAAGGGATAGTAGGTTGGGAAATGGGTTTATAGTTTAAACTGTGAACAAGGAAAATACTGCTATGTTTCCTCTGTTAAAACCAAATACTCTCTGATTTTAAACTACACCTTGATTTGTTTTAAAACACAAGACATGTGTGTATACGTAGGAGTTAATTATGTATACTCAAACATTTACAAACATTTAGAGAGATCAGAGCGTGAACATTTTGTTTTGAAAACCCAAACAGACAAGAACAGTTTGTTCTCTGTCTTAAACTCAACACTTAAATTTTCAAACATCACAGAATCGAAATACAAGTTTATGAATGTAATCGACATGTCAAACGATGATTTTTAAAAGTGTTTTCAAGATTTTAAACGTTGGGACTGGGTAGATAAGTCGAGATGGACGAAAATGGCATTTTCGCCAAAATCCGATGATCAACGTCGTTGAACGCCAAGGCGTGGAGCGTGGAGGAGGCTGAGACTTCGGGGATCATGGGAAAAATATTAGATAATTTTTCCAGCAAGTGGATTGAGCTAACGAGCTCGATTTATGTTCTGAGACGCAAAATGGGTTCGAGCATCTCCATAGGTCGTCTGGGGTCCTCGCTGGATCGACTGGGCCAGGACGAGGCGTGGAGCGGCGTAGGGAGTTGGGGAAGCTAACAGCGGCGGTGCAAGGTCTCCAGGTGGTCGGAGATGGTCGAACGAGGTCAATGTCGGTGGGGGTATCGAAGAAGCAGTTTCGGTTTGAAAATGTTGATGGGGGTTTTGGAGAAGGAGGTGACTGGTGACGATGGTGACTGGTCATAGATGATCGGGGAAGGCAAGGCGACTTGTCGGAGGGGGATCGGAGGTCTGCAGTTGGCCAGTGGCGGTGTGCATGTGCACAGCTGTGCACGGTGTAGCTGGATCAAGGCAGAAGGTCTTGGCAAGGGAAATGGAGCTGATCAGGAGGCTTGGCAAGGCAGGAAGTTTGGCAAGCTGAAGATGGTAATCCAGTCGAGTTTGGCAAGGGAAAATCGGTGATCAACCCATGTTGATCATCAGTTTTGAAATGCCGAGTTCGACTTGGCAATAAAAGAAAGAAAACAGTTTTCAAATCCAAGAATTTAATTAAAAACCGTTTTAATTAAATTAGTAAATAAAATATAATTAACTAATAATTAAATAAATAAATAAAAATAGAATGTTTATTTAATTTGTCTTAAGCAAGTGTAACAATGAAAGTGACAGTGAGGTCAAAGAATCGAAGTTGTCCGAAGGAGATCGACGAGTTGGAAACTTAAGATATTATGATAATTAAATTTAAATAAATTATTAAACAATTTATTTAAGTTAAAATAAACGTAATAAATATTTTACAAAGCAAACTGGAGTATAGAACATCGTCTAAACATCGATGATAAGCAAAGAAAGATACCGTGTGCGAAGCACGGGCTCTTTCTATGCACATCCAAATAATGATAAAAACTGTATAACATTTTGTGTGCGACGCACACACTTTATCTATACAATTGTAAAAGATATTTAAGATATCCAGATATGAACCAGAGAAATATATACTGTATATAAACTCTAAATAACAGAACGTGCAACTGAAATAAAGACAGTTAAGCTGATAATCAATTATCGACTATAAAAGATATTTCGTACACCGTTTCGAAGAGTCCGGAATCTACATTCCACTTCGACTCGAATTTATACGACGTATAGCGGGAATCGATAAAAATGAAGGATGCAAGGACTATTCCAAAATAGTATCCTCGGTCTGTTCAATGCCAGAACAGATCCGAACAGTCGGATGTCTGACAACGTATATCGATCAGATTTTACACATCGACTTTACATAACTGTGTTATGTTGGTGGCGGAGAGATTCGTTTCTTTAGCCTTATACCCAAAATATATTTGTGGAAACAAATGAGTGATCTGTCAGATAGGACGGTGTGACATTCAAAGTCGTTGAAGAATAATCCGTGAAACGGTAAACGTGACTTCAAACCTCACAACCCGGAAAGACAATAGTTGGGCTAGGCAGCATGGCTAGTTGGGTCATACCCAAGCAGGGTATATTATAACCATCTAGAGTAATTCCTTTTGTTTCTAAATCTATAATCACTTCTGTTACCTTCGATAATCGGTGGGTCATTCCCGACCGTGGAGGTGGTAATATATTCGTTACACTCAAGCTAAATGAGTGGACGGTCATGTGTGGCCGGGTTGCAGGATGTTCTTGTTGAACCCCAGTGTATCCTCTCTAGAGTACACTGATCGGTGGGTGCTCCCATACCCTGTCAGTTAGAAACCAAATTCCAATAAGCGCTCGACGGTTTTAGATTTTATGTACGTGAACGTGAGATCAAGCGATTCACTAGATGATTATTTATTTGATAAATACTATCGTAAATATCAAACGTTTTGATATCAAAATACAAGGGTCATTTTCCATATGTTAGTTATGGAATTGGGTTTAAGATTTCTAAAGTAATTGAATCTATTAATAACGGAACACCTTATTCCTTATTTCCCTGTTTACATCTTTTTAACTGTGTTTACTCACACCAGTCCCCTGACTGACCCGGATTTTATTTTCTGTGTTTTCCCTAAACTCTTGGGTACTCATAATATTTATTATGAGTAGGCAAGTAATTCAGGTTGGCAAATGGAACCTTACGAAGTTCAAGTTGCAGGACAAGTCTAGTAGTTTTAACTACACCTATGTATCCAGTTAGATTTGTATTTCCCTATCATGATGTATTATTATGTGAATGTACTATGATGATGTAAGTTGTTGATGTATTATGATGTATCAGACCCTATGATGTAATGTATTTGTATTTTTAAATTCCGCTGTGAGATTTCTGATAACTTCTTATTCTTCTATTCTATTAGTTCTATCTTTTCTATCTCATCTTCTAATTTCTTTCAATAATGACACGGTTTTCGAAGGGTCGAAAATCGCGCCGTTACAGTTGGTATCAGAGCCTATGTTCTTCGGAAACATTTAGGCTTGGAAATAGTAAGAGAGCGTATTTTTACTAAAAACTATATTTTTAATATAGGTAGATCGTAGTTACTTAGGTAATCCCTCGACATATTTTTCCAATTTAGTTAATAAAATTTCAATCCGTGTACTCAAGGAGTTGAAAATGAGTTCTCATGGAGGAAGAGGCCGAGGAGCAAGCAGAGCAACAACGACAAACGGACACACTGTTAACTAGACCCAAGTGGATACTACTGAAGTAATCCGAGCACCAACTCAGCCTAACTTTGCTATGGTCTGTAAGAATTACACAACTCTGGGAGGAAAGATTTTCAGAGGTACTGAATCACTGGTCGGAGTCCAAGCATGGATTAGGTCATGTGAGAAGATTTTTAAAGGACCGAGGTTGGATGACGAGCATAAGCGTCTTTTAGCTTCATGGAATCTGGAAGGAGCCGCAGCAATATGGTGGGATGCCCAGACTACTAACACTCCTGAGGAAAACTTTACTTGGCCCATGTTCAAAGAAGCTTTTGAAGGTCAGTATTTACCTGCTACTGGAAGGACAAGGATGTACCGAGACTTCATTGACTTAAAGCAGGAAAGCATGTCTGTCGCTGAGTACGAAAACCAGTTCAATGCACTTTCAATCTTTGGACCGGAGCTGATAAATACTCTTTTGAAAAAGAACGAGATGTTTGTTGCTGGTCTTAGAGATAATCTGCAAGGAAGGATGATGGGACATTTGAAGGATCCATTTGTGGAACTAGTAGACCTAGCACTCAGATATGAAGCACTAGATACAAAGAAACCAGGAGCGAGGATCCAGACTGGGGAGACGAATGGGGTGAATATCATGAAAAGAAAGGTCAACCCAGATTGGAATGATAATCAGGGCCAAGCTAAGACGGGGCAACAGACTGTGGAAGGTAAATTTAAGAATGTGGTGTGTCACAACTACAAGCAAAAGGGACACATTGCACGATTCTGTAAACAAAAGGGGAACCAGAAACCCCAGCAATACCCACAACAGCAACAGAAACCCCAGCAATACCCACAACAGCAACAGAAACCCCAGCAATACCCGAGACAGCAACAGAAACCTCAGCAACAGAAATCATAACCCTTATAACTAGCTTAGAGCGAAAAGCTAGAATAACTTGTGGAAACCCGGGAATTCACACCTGTAGTTTTCTATACGCTTTAGAAGCACCTCAAGAAAGTCTCGACACTTTGGAAGTAGTAAGAGAATTCAAGGACGTATTCGAGGAAGTCGGAAGTTTACCTCCGCATCGAGAGATCGAATTCCAAATTGATTTAGTCCCAGGAGCTAGACAAATGATTCAACCAAAGAGACGGATGACTCCCAAGGAAGTTCAGGAATTAGAGAAACAAACTCGGGATTTGCTGAGTAAAGGCTTAAATCCGACCTAGTTTTTCTAGTTGGGGCTCTGCGGTAGTTTTTGTAGTAAAGTCTGATGGGTCCTTACGACTGTGTGTGGACTACCGAGAATTAAATAAAGTAACCATCCGAAATAGATATCCATTACCTAGAATTGATGACCTTTTCGATCAATTACACGGAGCAATGGTATTCTCCCAGATGGATTTAGCAACAGGATTTCACCAATTGGGAATCTCTGAAGATTGTATTCCTTTAACAGCATTCAGAGGCCCAGATTTCTTTTATGAATGGTTGGTTATGCCGTTCGGACTAACCAACGCACCAACTTTCTTCGTAGATCTAATGAACAGAGTCTTTAGGAAAATTCTTAATAAATTCGTTCTCGTTTTCATTGACGATATCTTAATCTTTTCAAAAACCGAAGAAGAGCACCGTGGTCATCTTAGAGTAGTGCTAGAAACTCTAAGGAAACACGTGTTGAAGGCAAAGTTTTCAAAATGTCACTTTTGGAAATCGGAAGTGAGATTTTTGGGGCACAAAGTAAACGGAGATGGGATATCAGTAGACCCAGTTAAAGTAGATGTAGTACAACTATGGAAACAACCTCAAACACCAACAGATATTCGTTGTTTCCTAGGACTGGCAAGATACTATCGAAGATTTATCCGAGACTACTCCAAAATATCATCACATCTGACCAGGTTAACAAAGAAGGGCCAAAAGTTTATTTGGGACCCAAAGTGTGAAGAATCGTTTCAAGAACTAAAGAAAAGATTAACGGAAGCACCAGTATTAGCTGTTACCGATGGAACGAGCGGATTTGCAGTTTACACCGATGCTTGTGGAAAGGGAGTAGGAGCGATGTTAATGCAGAAGGGACAAGTGATTTCATATGCAATTAGGCAGTTAAGGATTCACGAGAAGAATTACGCAACTCACGACCTAGAGTTATTGGCAGTGGTTTTCGCATTAAAGATGTGGAGACATTATCTTCTGGGTGAGAGATTCGAACTTTTCACCGATCATAAACCATTGAAGTATCTGTTCACTCAAAAAGATTTAAATCTAAGACAACAGCGGTGGTTAGAATTTCTTGCATCATATGACTTGGATATCATTTATACACCGGGAAAAGCGAACGTAGTGGCAGATGCCTTGAGTAGAAATGCGATATTATCACTTTTGGAAGTCACACCGACTCTCCAAGAAAGGATAATGAGTAATCAGGAAAGAGATGCCAAACTGGAAAAGATTATGCAAGGAGTCACAAACGGAAAAGAGACTGACTTCGAGTTTGACAATCAAGGAGTATTGAGAATAAATGGCAGATTGTGCGTACCTAACGTGGATGGGATAAGGCAGGAGGTTTTAAAAGAATGCCATGCATCAAAGTTGAGCATCCATCCAGGAATTCATAAAATGAATCACGATATAAGACGAGTATTCTGGTGGTCAGGAATGAATAAAGATATCATTACTTTCGTAAATGAATGTCTATGTTGTCAGCAAGTCAAGGGAGACCATCAAAAGACTGCTGGACTATTACGGCCATTAGAGATTCCCAACTGGAAGTGGGAAATGATATCGATGGGCTTCATCGATGGTTTGCCAAGAACAAGGAGAGGCTACGAAGGGATTTGGGTAATCGTAGATCGGTTAACTAAGAGTGCGCACTTTATTCCAGTAAAACCAACGCGCACTGCCAAAACATTAGCCGAAGTATTCATGAAAGAGATAGTACGACTGCACGGTATTCCAACGAGCATTGTAAGCGACAGAGATACCATTTTCCCAAGTAGATTTTGGGAAGCTTTGCAGAGAACGTTGGGAACAAGATTAAATTTCAGTACAGCTTACCATCCTCAAACGGACGGTCAGACGGAAAGAGTTAATCGTATATTGGAAGATCTTCTAAGAGCGTGTATTTTAGATTTTGGAGGATCGTGGGAAGATCATTTACACCTAGTAGAATTTTCATATAATAACAGTTACCAGGCGAGTATACAAATGGCACCATATGAAGCATTATATGGAAGACCTTGTAAAGCGCCTGCATGTTGGGTGGAGTCCGGAAACAAATTGGTACTTGGACCGGATATGATACGAGAGGCGACAACAAAAGTGGAATTAGTGAAGCTGAGAATGAAAGAAGCCTAGGATCGCCAGAAAAGCTATGCCGATAAAAGGCGAAGAGATTTAGTATTCGAAATAGAAGATCTAGTTTTTGTGAAGATCTCACCAATGAAGGGAGTAGTAAGATTTGGAAAGTATGGAAAGTTAGCACCAAGATATGTTGGACCTTTCCGCGTCTTAGAAAGAATCGGTTTTCAAGCATATAAAGTTGAATTACCAGAATATATGGTAGGAGTTCATAACGTATTTCACGTATCGCACTTGAGAAAATGCATGCACAATCCATCATTAATTCTGGAACCCTCTGTTCAGCAAGAGATAGAAATTGAGCCAGACTTGACAGTGATTAGACATCCATTCAGTATTATTGACCGAGAGGGAAAGCAACTTCGCAACAAAGTGGTGAGGCTACAAAAGATCCAGTGGAGTGAAAACCCGAAAGACTGTACGTGGGAGACCGAGAAGCAGATAAAGAAATTATACACAGATTTTCCTACGAGTTAGGTATGATTTACTTTGGTATAGTTAAATGTAATGAAATTTCGATTTCTACATTTCTGGGAGCATTTGCATGTGTTTTATGGATTCAGTTATTAGGACTTATGAACTCTCTTGTATGTTTACATCACTGATGAGTTCTATATTCTTGCTTACGTGTTAGATGGCTCCAGTATGGAAGACCATGGCAAGAAAGAGGGTGACACCACTCCAGTTTCTTATGCTACAAGCAAAGAGACAAAGAGTAGGAGATTCCGACAACAACCGAGAGAGATCACCCATCGACGACGAAGGTACACACATATCATCAGAAGGATCAGTGCTTGGCAGGAACGAACCAATAGAACAAGAGGGAGGACACCAAGACTTTACTGATGAGGATGAAGTGACAGGAGATAAAGGAAGTGTTGACGGTTATGGTGAAGGAGATGATGGCGACGAAGAAGAGGAAGAATATGAAGAAGAATATGAGGAAGAATATGAATAAGAATATGAGGAAGAATATGAAGAAGAGGAAGAAGAAGACCAAGTTGTTCCGGGAACCCCAGTCATTGCTACGTGAAACCAGCAAGAAGAGCAAGTAGCCCAAAGGACAGCGATATGGAATAGATTGGAACAAGTTCTCGTCGAGTTTCACATAGCAGGAGGAGGAGTACAAGTATTCGGTGAGTATGGATACCCTGTGGTGAGGCTATATTTAATACCACCAGTGGGTCTGATTTATATAAAGGATGACGAGGAAGAGACAGACTCAGAAGACGTAGTTGAAGTCATTAATATATCTGATGACAAGGAGGTCGTAGAGATAATAGATATCTCTGACGACGAGTAGTAGGACAGAGACTGGAGGAGGATTGTTACGTATGTATATTTTGGGGTAGTTTAGAACTTGAGTAGTCAAGTCTAGTATTATTGTATGTATCGAGACTAGTGTTAGTATAGAACTAGTCGTATGTGTATGTGTACTAAAACAACCAGTTTATGAAATATTTTCTTTTGGAAACTTTCTATCTTTCTTACGTAATTTCGGGGCGAAATTCTTTTAAGTGGGGTAGTCTGTAATGGCTAGATTTTTCAAGCATCTGATATCTATTTTAATGAGGAAATTAAAATATATTTGAGTTGCTCAACCAATTAAAATGAATATAATCACCTATATGTATGTATATACATACATGATTTGCACTAAATACATAAGCAACAATTTTAGTCATTAAATCCTAACAAAGATAAATGTTGGAAATATTAGCAACATATATAAGTGTAACTTAATCTGTTTGCAAATTAAAGCTTAAAACCAACATCAAATGATAATGACAAAGCCTACATGTAAAAGGATAGTGA
Source organism: Allium sativum (assembly GCA_030737875.1). Classification (NCBI taxonomy): domain Eukaryota; kingdom Viridiplantae; phylum Streptophyta; class Magnoliopsida; order Asparagales; family Amaryllidaceae; genus Allium; species Allium sativum. The sequence continues at coordinate 702,994,009 of CM060913.1, read as the reverse complement.
TCACTTAAAGGACTGGAAAATAGATCATGAAGTAGACACATGAAAACAGTTCGGCCATACACATATACACATGAAAGGGTACACAAAACAATTGACAAATTGATTTAAACAGCAATAACAACGAAGTTTGTCAAGGACCTTAATTCAACATCATTTTAGTGTAGCTAAGAATTTAGAACCATCACCTAAATCGCCTCAAACATAATACATACGCATGGATAAAGACTTCTAGCAAAATATCCAAGGAAGGAAATCATTCTTTATCTTGACAAGAAGGGTTAAGCTTTGCATTTAATGAAAACAAGATGGGCATTTAATGAAAGTGTGAGGCGTGTGTACTTATAGGAGAGAAAAAGGGGTTGGTAAAATTTTATTTTATGCAATGTACTTTGGTGTATGCTGTAACATTTGTGAGCCATTCGAAGAGATAGAGAGAGAAGGGGTAGGTAGAAAAGCTTTTTACTGTAGAAAACTATAGTGTGATGTTGCCTATAAATACATACCCATTTCCAAGCATTTCCTTTTACACAAACTCAAGAGCTTTTGCTGAGATTTATAACCTTTCACAAGCAAGAAATTTGAAGAGTTTACAAGTGAGTAAACCTCACTTAGCTAATGTTTGATGTTGTTTACTGTAAACAGTTTTACTCATTTCATGTATATATGTTACTGCAAGTTATATCATGATGTTAACACTCTTTTAGATGATAGAACACCTCGTTTATATTCATCAGTAAACTCTGTATATAAGGGATAGTAGGTTGGGAAATGGGTTTATATTTTAAACTGTGAACAAGGAAAATACTGCTATGTTTCCTCTGTTAAAACCAAATACTCTCTGATTTTAAACTACACCTTGATTTGTTTTAAAACACAAGACATGTTTGTATACGTAGGAGTTAATTATGTATACTCAAACATTTACAAACATTTAGAGAGATCAGAGCGTGAACATTTTGTTTTGAAAACCCAAACAGACAAGAACAGTTTGTTCTCTGTCTCAAACTCAACACTTAAATTTTCAAACATCACAGAATCGAAATACAAGTTTATGAATGTAATCGACATGCCAAACGATGATTTTTAAAAGTGTTTTCAAGATTTTAAACGTTGGGACTGGGTAGATAAGTCGAGATGGACGAAAATGGCATTTTCGCCAAAATCCGATGATCAACGTCGTTGAACGCCAAGGCGTGGAGCATGGAGGAGGCTGAGACTTCGGGGATCATGGGAAAAATATCAGATAATTTTTCCAGCAAGTGGATTGAGCTAACGAGCTCGATTTAAGTTCTGAGAAGCAAAATGGGTTCGAGCATCTCCATAGGTCGTGTGGGGTCCACGCTGGATCGACTGGGCCAGGACGAGGCGTGGAGCGGCGTTGGGAGTTGGGGAAGCTAACGGCGGCGGTGCAAGGTCTCAAGGTGGTCGGAGATAGCCGGACGATGTCGATGTCGGTGGGGGTATCGAAGAAGCAGTTTCGGTTTGAAAATGTTGAAGGGGGTTTTGGAGAAGGAGGTGACTGGTCATAGATGATCGGAGAAGGCAAGGCGACTTGTCGGAGGGGAATCGGAGGTCTGCAGTTGGCCAGTGGCGGTGTGCACGTGCACAGCTGTGCACGGTGTAGCTGGATCAAGACAGAAGGTCTTGGCAAGGGAAATGGAGCTGATCGGGAGGCTTGGCAAGGCAGGAAGTTTGGCAAGCTGAAGATGGTGATCCAGTCGAGTTTGGCAAGGGAAAATCGGTGATCAACCCATGTTGATCATCAGTTTTGAAATGCCGAGTTCGACTTGGCAATGAAAGAAAGAAAACGGTTTTCAAATCCAAGAATTTAATTAAAAACCGTTTTAATTAAATTAGTAAATAAAATATAATTAACTAATAATTAATTAAATGAATAAAAATAGAATGTTTATTTAATTTGTCTTAGGCAAGTGGAACAATGAAAGTGACAGTGAGGTCAAAGAATCGAAGTTGTCCGAAGGAGATCGACGAGTTGGAAACTTAAGATATTAAGATAATTAAATTTAAATAAATTATTAAACAATTTATTTAAGTTAAAATAAACGTAATAAATATTTTACAAAGCAAACTGGAGTATAGAACATCGTCTAAACATCGATGATAAGCAAAGAAAGATACCGTGTGCGAAGCACGGGCTCTTTCTATGCACATCCAAATAATGATAAAAACTGTATAACATTTTGTGTGCGACGCACACACTTTAACTATACAATTGTAAAATATATTTAAGATATCCAGATATGAACCAGAGAAATATATACTGTATATAAACTCTAAATAACAGAACGTGCAACTGAAATAAAGACAGTTAAGCTGATAATCAATTATCGACTATAAAAGATATTTCGTACACCGTTTCGAAGAGTCCGGAATCTACATTCCACTTCGACTCGAATTTATACGATGTATAATGGGAATCGATAAAAATGAAGGATGCAAGGAATATTCCAAAATAGTATCCTCGGTCTGTTCAATCCCAGAACAGATCCGAAAAGTCGGATGTCTGACAACGTATATCGATCAGATTTTACACATCGACTTTACATAAGTGTGTTATGTTGGTGGCGGAGAGATTCGTTTCTTTAGCCTTATACCCAAAACATATTTGTGGAAACAAATGAGTGATCTATCAGATAGGACGGTGTGACATTCAAAGTCGTTGAAGAATAATCCGTGAAACGGTAAACGTGACTTCAAACCTCACAACCCGGAAAGACAATAGTTGTGTAACAACCCGGAATTTTTGGGGCCAATTTAAATTTTTTATTTTGGGAATTTAAAAGAAAATTGGATATTTAAAATAATTTATTTTAAATAATAATGGCTAAAAATTTAATTTTTAATCAAAAATAAAACAAATAAATTTATTTAATTATATAGGGAGTTTAAAATAGCACTACAGTTTGAAATTTTAAAGGTGTGGAATGATGAATGTTATATTTAATGATGATTGTTTTATTCAAAGCCAATATCTCATGTTAATTTAAATTTGATAAATCGTCATGTTAGTATACATTATACGTTAGAAATCAATTTTGTCCTATATGTTAAGAAATCAATTCTGGTCATTACTATTAGCAATCAATTCTGTCATCTATGATAAATAAATATGTCATTGATTAGTATAAATGTTGTAATAAATGAATATGTCATTGATTAGCATAACAAAAATTAACATTTTGTTAAGAGAATTTGTGTAATAACAAACGTCACATTTTTGTTAAGAGAATTTGTGTTAAAACAAAATGACGTTTTTGATTGGAAATTTAGAAAGAATAATCAACTATAAATATACATGAGAATAAAAGATGAATGGAAATGTTAGGTAAATTAAATAGATTGTTATAAATGGATACAAGGCAAAATAAATAAAGAGTATTCTATGGAAAGCACTAATGGCTTAAAAGAATAAAAATCATGTATACTTATAACCATTCTCTCTCCCTTTCATTGTTATATACTTTTGAAATTCAAATAAAGAAAAAAAAATTTGTGTAATTGTAGCATGTAATAAAAGAGAATGTAAGGAAATAAATGTGTCATAATAGTTGAAGTAAAATAAACATTTTTGATAAGGAATGTTTACATATAAAATGTCATTTTATATTTTATAGGATATTTGAATTCACAAAAAATGTTTTACCTATAAAACATTATTTTATATGATATTTGAATTCACAAGAATGTTTACATATAAAATGTTATTTTATATGATATTAGAATTCACACAAATCGGCTAAGACAAAAATAAGCAATTTATATAAGAATGAAGTTATTAATATAAATCATAATGGGCAGGTTATAAATATAAATTGTAATGGACCCACGTGTATATTTTTATTCTTTTTATTCCTGTCTATCCAATTGAATACCTTCTTTTTTCCCCTTTTCTTATTCTATTTTGAAATTTGAATAGGAGAAGCGGGACCTAAAGGCTCAATTAATAATATAAGATTATTATAAATATTAGAATAACAAAAACCTAATCCCCTAAAAAAGTATACAGCAACCACCTTCTATTTCAATGGCCGCCGATGCTCAAACCTTCTTCCTCCTTGTTCTTCTAATTTATTCAATAAATTCCAACACCTCAAAAGGGAAATTTAAAGAGAGGATCGAGCTCGATCAATTGAACGGTGGTGATCAACTTTCGAGAAGGTGGTGATCGATCATTGGTCGTCGGCCTGTATGGATGGGTGACAGCGAGGTTTCAAGTGGAGGAGTGGGTTCACGAGATACAGAAAATCGCAAAACTGTGAGAATCTCTGATTTTTACAATTTAAATAATTTATTAAATTATTTATTCAGTTAATTATCTATTTGTATGTTATTTTATTTATGCTATGATGTGATAGAATTTTGGTGTTGATTCTGTTTGTATTGGATGGTATTGTATAGATCTGGTATGATAAATTGTTTGATTTTGTTTGTATTGGATGGTATTGTATAGAATCTGGTATGACAAATTTAGACCTGTATATGGGGTTAAAATAAAAAGGTTGAGATTAAAAATACATTTTTGTTAATATTATATTTGTCAACAAAATGTTAAGATTTTAAACAAAATTTTTGTAATATTCTAATTGGTTAATAAAAAGGATAAGATTATAAATATATTTCTATTAACATTTTATTTGTTAATAAAAAGGTCAATAGTATAAATACATTTTTGTCAACATGACGCGTACAAATAAAAAGATAAATGTTTATGTAATTTTGTTTACATAAGATTAAAAAAAAAAAATTTTATACAAATTTTGTTTACAAAATAAATGACAAAGTTTTTACTCTAATTTTCGTTTTTACTTTCATTTTATTTTCTTAAATAAAATTAAAACATTTAATCGTGTTGGTTTATTTTGTTTACATAATAAAAACAATTTTAACATGTAATTTTGTTTGTAAAATAAAAAGACAAATTTTTGTGTACATAATAAAAGACCAAATTTTTGTTTGCATAATAGAAAAACAAATTTTTGCTTACATAATGAAAAGGACAAAGTTTTAACATTAAATTTTGTCAACAAAGTTTTAACACAATTTTGTTAGTAAAATAAAAGAACAAAGTTTTAACATTAATTTTGTTAGTAAAATAAAAAGGATAAAGTTTTAACATGAGTTGGGTTAACAAGTTTTTAACATTAACTTTGTTAATAAAAGGACAAGTTTTGACATTAATTTTGTTTACAAATAAAAAGGACAATCCTTATGTCATTTTGTTTGTTAAAATAAAAAGACAATTCTTATGTCATTTTGTTTGTTTGTTAAAATAAACAGACAATTCTTATGTGATTTTGTTTATATAAAATAAAAAGACAAAATGTTTATACTATTTTGTCAGCAAAACTAAAGGACAATTTTTATGTTATTTTGTCAACATAAATAAAAGGACAACTTTTATTTTTGTCTTGTCTACGAATCAAGATACCAATTTTTATCCTTTATTTTTGTTAACACAAATGAATGCAAGTTTTATCTTTATTTTTGTTTACATAAATAAATGCAAGTTTTTATCCTTAATTTTGTTAACCTAATAAAATGCAAGTTTAAATCCTTATTTTCATTTACAAAATAAAATAAGGATGAGACCCTTTATTGAGATTCCTTAAAATTATATACTCCTATGTTGTGTGGTATGGTTGACATGGAAATTACATCGTTGGGTGAATGGAATGGTTAGACAAAAAACCATTATTTTGGTTACCTTACTTGACACCAAATTGACATGACAAAATTGATGATGAACCTTATGCGTAGCATTGTGTTAATATATTTAGAGAATAAAGTCTTTCTTTTTATTTGTGTTTCAACACAAATATATATTTAAAATAAAATAAAGTATGCAAATATACATAGAAATTAAGTTCATCTTTTTTTTTGTATTTCTCGATACAAATATGACATAGAAGTAAATTGTGTTCCCAACACAAATATTAACATAGAAATTGAATTACTTTTTTTATTTGTGATTTCAACACAAATATAAACATGAAAAAAATAACATTTCTTGATCAATGAAAAAGAATAACATTTCTTGATTCATGAAAAAGAATAACATTTCTTGATCAATGAAAAAGAATAACATTTCTTGATCAATGAAAAAGAATAACATTTCTTGATAAATGTAAAAGAATACACTTTTATCATGTTTGGTTTAAATGAAACAAGATAACATATTTTTATCTGAATATGATTAGTGAATGTTAAAACATATTTTTATCAAAATATGATTGGTAGAACAAAATATACATTTTTTTGTATATTAAAAGTGAATTAGACAAAATACACATTTTTGTATATTAAAAGTGTGTTAAAACAAAATAAGCATTTTGTTAAGATAAAAGATGGTTAAAACAAAATAGACATTTTGTTAAGATAAAAATTTAAAAAAAAAATATTTATTTACAAATAGGTAAATAAATAAGAAATTATAATGCGTAACCCGAGGTTGGATTGAGTTGTGATGTAAACCTGCCCGGACCCGCCCGGCTGTCCAGTAATCACAACAATACCTATCCAATGTGAGAGGTTAGAGCATATGTAAAATATTTAGTGTAAATAAATAAAACATAGACAAAGGAAGACATATATATTTACATCAAACAAAATAAGAGGATAAATAAATCACATTTTTATACGTAACTGAAAGAATATATTTTACTTTGTAAAGAAGATCACATTTAATGTAATTAAGATTATAAGAATTTATTTACATTTTCCTATGTAAATAAAAAGAATAAAAATAATAGTGATGTAAATAAAAAGAATTAAAAGAATAATTTTATGAATAGAATTTATTTACATTTTCTTATGTAAATAAAAGGGATTAAAAGAATAATTATGTGAATAATATTTATTTACATTTTCTTATGTAAATAAATAAGATAAAGGAAGAGGTACATTTATTTACAATTATTGTAAATAAATATAGCAAAAGTAAAAGTAAAATATTTATTTACATATAGGCAAATAAATAAGAAAAAGATAAGAATGTATTTATTTACTTTTAGGTAAATAAATAAGGATAAGAAAAAGAATATAATTTATTTACATTTGGTGTAAATAAATTAAAACATAGAAAGAATATAATTTATTTACATTTAGGTAAATAAAACAAAATATAGAAAAAGTATAATTTATTTACATTTAGTGTAAATAAAACAGAGATATTAAAAGTGATATTTTTATCGTCATTTCAGAAGCGATAAAAAGAATAGACTTTTATAGTTGAAATCGCCAAACGATTTATATTTATATTTATATAAATATAAATTATAAATTTAACGAATCGCGTGCGGTAGTTCGCGTATTGACATTCTTAACTTCAAACGGTTATACTGAAAGATCAGACCGTCGGATTTTCCCAAAACTGGAACCGTTAGGACCGTTTTGGTAAGATCCTTCCAATGACATAAATTTCGCCAAAATCCAATGGTTAGATTTCAAGATATGTGTAAATCAAATTTGGTTGAAAACAACGCCAAGGTCGCCCATTTACCCGAAGCGTTGTTAAATTAATTTAGGCTATTTTTATATAAATAAAAACAGCGATATGTTGTTATCAAATATTAATAACAATATGAAATGTTTTCAAATTATATATATATATATATATATATATATATATGCGAGAATCATTTGAGAAGACCGAGTTCAATCTCATTTCAAATGATTATACGACGTTTTAAATCTATGAGTTGAAGACGGCGATTGAAGACCGACGATCTTCACATCGAACGGGTAACTAGCGTTGAGGTCCTTGATTGATTTGCTCCCAAGACGGGGCTAAGATGGTAGTTATCCGGACGTAGTGTTGATTTGTAGGGATTTGACTTTCGCTCAGACCCAGAGCATAAGTTTATAAATGGAATGTATGTCTGACGTTGTAGGCCTTTATACTACATTCGTTGATCTCTGTTAATACATATCTGCTTGGTGGTTAACACCCTTCTCTGAGACATATGAGCTTAGAGGTTATATATTGGCAGAAATCAATGGTATAGTATGGACTGACAATGTGGCGTACTAAGATGCAATGATCAAGGCTTTTGTTGAAAAGCAGGGCCTTGTGGTTGATGATCAAAGCATAGCCTATTACGGCATAGCTTTGTGTATATCGTGACTTCGCGAGCCTCACACCCCGGTATGAGTCAAAAACGGGATACGGACCGTAGGGAGTGCACACGTTTCTTTCTAGCTAGAGTGGTGTCAGCGACCTGCCAGCCCTGACATTTTACTTATGTGGATGATGGATTTTGAGGCGCCTCGTTATTTTTATAGGCCGTTGGTGGTCATACTATAGGTCCAAAGGGACCGGGGAACGTGTGTTCAGGCATAACTAATCCACTGCCCATTGGCGGGGACCGGCCCTACCGCTTCCAAGGGTTCACTGCGGGGAATCCTGAGGCATTTGCTAGAGTGTCTCGAATCGGAGAGGATCTTTCCCCTAGCCTCGACTCATGATGGAATCCAAATTTCCAATACGCCCTTGCGGTTTTGATTGTAGAACTAGTATTGGCGACATGCTATATGGTAACCATGCCGTCTAGGATTGATACTTATGATTGAAATGTTTTTATTTAAAACATATACACACTAATAATAATATCGTTTTTACGTATCAAGCATCTTTTGACCATTATAAGGTAAAACCCTATCCTCTGGTGTGCGTTGCATTGTGTGATGGGACTTGGGTCTTATAATGGTTTCATTTTTCCAAAAAGACATTGCGTTATTTCTCGATTTACTTTGGTTTATGCACTGGCAATCCATAGGAGTAAACCCGTTCCGCGAAAGTGGCGTGGTCCTTGGATTTGTCTTATTAGTTATATTAGTTTAGAATTCTCACACCAGTCCCATGACTGACTCGTAGTTTGTTTCACTTTGCAAACTCGGGTGCCCTCTTTTCCACACGGGCAGTCAAGTAGCTTTTTGCAGATATCTATTCTTTTAGCAGGATCCTGCATCGAAGCCTAAAGCTATGTCCAGAGCTTAGTAGTCTTCCGCTGTTTACTGTATTTTATTTAATGTATTAAATCTTTTGTAGTTTATCTTCCGCTGTAATTTTATTTCAATATACTCTGATATATTCTGTACTCTGATGTAACATTATTATAATGTAATAAAAGTCTGCTGTTATTGTTCTAATGTATTGTATTCCCAAAGTTAAAGTATTCGAAGATTTCCATCCTTTGAGTCAGACCTGTGTGGTTTATGGTCGATTCAAAGAGCGGGAATTTCCGGGTCTTTACAAGTTGGGCTAGGCAGCATGGCTAGTTGGGTCATACCCAAGCAGGGTATATTATCACCATCTAGAGTAATTCCTTTTGTTTCTAAATCTATATTCACTTCTGTTACCTTCGGTAATCGGTGGGTCATTCCCAACCGTGGAGGTGGTAATATATTCGTTACACTCAAGCTAAATGAGTGGACGGTCATGTGTGGCCGGGTTGTAGGATATTCTTGTTGAACCCCAGTGTATCCTCTCTAGAGTACACTGATCGGTGGGTGCTCCCATACCCTGTCAGTTAGAAACCAAATTCCAATAAGCGCTCGACGGTTTTAGATTTTATGTACGTGAACGTGAGATGCAAGCGATTCACTAGATGATTATTTATTTGATAAATACTATCGTAAATATCAAACGTTTTGATATCAAAATACAAGGGTCATTTTCCATATGTTAGTTATGGAATTGGGTTTAAGATTTCTAAATTAATTGAATCTATTAATAACGGAACACCTTATTCCTTATTTCCCTGTTTACATCTTTTTAACTGTGTTTACTCACACCAGTCCCCTGACTGACCCGGAGTTTATTTTCTATGTTTTCCCTAAACTCTTGGGTACTCATAATATTTATTATGAGTAGGCAAGTAATTCAGGTTGGCAAATGGAACCTTACGAAGTTCAAGTTGCAGGACAAGTCTAGTAGTTTTAATTACACCTATGTATCCAGTTAGATTTGTATTTCCCTATCATGATGTATTATTATGTGAATGTACTATGATGATGTAAGTTGTTGATGTATTATGATGTATCAGACCCTATGATGTAATGTATTTGTATTTTTAAATTCCGCTGTGAGATTTCTGATAACTTCTTATTCTTCTATTCTATTAGTTCTATCTTTTCTATCTCATCTTCTAATTTCTTTCAATAATGACACGGTTTTCGGAGGGTCGAAAATCGCGCCGTTACATTATGCCTATGACATGGACCTTATACATTCACTAAGTCTAAATTAAGGCTTATGTAAACATGATTTAGACTTGAAACCTTTTATCCCTACATGACCCAAAACCTATGATATCACTTCCATGTTTATTTGCAAGTATAATTGGATCTATGTTAAGTATCGTTTGTGTTTCATAAACTATGCAAGTTCATGTTTATTTGCAAGTGTAATTGGATCTATGTTAAGTATCGTTTGGGTTTCATAAACTATGCAAGTTCATGTTGAAATAGGTTATGTGATTAGATGTTATAATTCGACATTTTGGTGAATATACAACATGCTAGTTTTGTGGTTGACATTATGCCATGTTCAACATGTTTAAACACAAGTTTGTATTAGCCTAAACTATGCCATTTCATATGTCACCTACTTAGTTATACTTTGATTTAAATGCAAGTTCACATGACCCATATTATATGATAGTTGAATCGCTAAATTGCAAGTTCATGCGCCACACACCTTTATGAATTACATGTTCTTGATTTCCCCTTTTTCTCACGTATACAAAGTTGGGCTGAATTGTGACAAGCCCAACACATGTTATAATGTAGTGAACAAACAGGGGTAATAACTTTGGGTGTAAAATATGAAAATATATGTTGGCATGTTTGCCACATGCCAATGACAATGACATTTAAGCGGTATAAATTGATATACCCATGAATAAAAGATATGACATTTACATATAATTGAGAAGTAATAAAATATGTAAATTTAGAAAACACGATATGCTTAACCCGAGGTTGGATTGAGTTGTGATGTAAACCTGCCCGGACCCGCCCGGCTGTCCAGTAGTCACAACAATACCTATCCAATGTGGGTGGTTAAGCATTGAGCCCAATAAGGACCCGAGGTTAGACTGAGTACGGTGTAAACCTGCCCGGAACCGACCGGCATATCCAGTAACCGTAGCAATACCTATCTAATGTGAGTGGTTTGGTGCTCCTAAGAGGCTAAGGACAGATGGTAGGGTTAAGTCAACTATAACACTTAACCAAATTCAACATGTTAACAAGAATTGATGGGTGGGGTTAGGTAAATACAGACACTTAACCACTTAACATGTTTGACTAGAAAATCCTAGTAACGAGGGATCCGTTTCAGCAGTAATCCAAGTTAGGTATCAACGGTACCCTGAAACTAGGCAGAGTGGGGCACGATTACTGGGCTGATTGTAAGCAGACAAACGACGGCGGTGGGTGCACAGTATAGGTATAACGGGGTGCGGGCGTGCACACACTTCAGAGCAGACAACCTGGCCACTGGGGACACCAGTAGTATAACCTATGCCTTCTAGATTTGTGTCGGGGCCGCCACCATGGGTCTTGATATACCCTATGGTGGGACCAGCATAGGTATCTACAATTCTTGGGGGCCGTATGACACATGTTAACGCGAGTAGGAGCTGATCTTTTAATAAGAATGGGGATCACTTCGCCCTCACCATGGGGTGCCAGTTGGAATAAAATTCAAGTAGGTGCAGAGATATAGTGTGGGTGCGATAGTATATTCGGTTCTAAGCGACACTTTCCTATTTTCAGTATATATCTATCATGCCCTTTTCTTATTCCCATACTGAAGAGTTACTAGATTTACTCAGGCTTTATGTCTGACTCTATTTTCTTTTTGTCTTCTTTTCTTTCGTCCCCCCCCCCAGGTCCACAGGGAGGAAACAGCTCAGCTCAGTCAGGTTCTTTACAACTCCAAGAATGTAGATGTATGATTTGGGTCTTTTTTGCTCGGACTATGGCTTTGGATATCACTATGGGGATTTTTGTCACTTTATTTATGTTTTGTGCTTCTTTAGTAATCAAGACAGTTATGAGGTTGTAATGATGGAAGTATTTTGAGACAATTATGGAATGTTATGTTTTGAACAAGTATTGATGAAATAAAAGTCTGTTGGTTTCCGCTGTTTAAATCATGTGAATTTATATATGTCTTGAATTTATCTATGGCTTTTACTTATAAACCTCAACCAAAATTAAGGCATTCCCTTTGTGAGTGACCTTAACGGAGGTGGGGTGTTTCATTTCGTATCAGAGCATAGGTTTACCAGATAAGATAAAAAAATTTGAAATTGTTTTCAAAAAGAAAGTTTAAAGAAGCATTTTCAAGAAAAAGTGTTATATTTATAAAAAGACAAAATCCCCCAAAGCCATGTTCCCTATCTATCTTTCTCTATCCGTCGTTTTGAATTTTTACTTTCTGTTTCAGCATGTATGGAGACCTTAACCTCCCGGAAGAAGTGCCGATTCCCGGCTGGTTTAGGAGGTACTTAGAAGCAAGGGCCAATGGCGCGGGCCCAGCAGAAATCCCTCCTCCAGTGGCCGCGGTTCCTCCTCCTCCTCCTCCACCTCCTCGCGGAAATGCCTTCGCAAAAACATGTAGAGACTTTAAGGCTATGGGTGGAAATGACTTTTATGGGACAGAATCTTTTGTAGGAGCAAGAAACTGGCTAAAGGAGACTGAGGATCTGTTTGTCATCTTCGGAGTTGATGACATGCAAAAGATACAACTAGCGGTATGGTTGTTTAAGGATGAAGCTTCCTATTGGTGGGAAGTTACCAATGCTCAGAGGGCGGTGGAAACATGGGAAGACTTTAGGACAAGGTTTGAGATGAAATTCCTCTCCCAAGCTGAAAGAAACCTGCAAATGGAGAAGTTTCTAACCTTGAAACGGGGAAGTATGACAATCAGGGAGTATGTTAATCAGTTTAATCAGCTGGCCAGATTTGGGTTAGACTTAGTAAACACCCAACACAAGAAGGCGCTTCGCTTCGTCAAGGGTTTGAATGAGCCTCTACACAGCCTTGCTATGACCCATGTATCCACGGGAGCGACTTATGAAAGTTTGGTGGACATGGCGTTGCTACACGAGGAAGACCACGGCAAGAAAGAAACTAAGGTGGAAGAGAAGAAAGAGGGTCTACAAGCAAAGAAAACAGACTTCAAGAAAGGAGGGAAGAACAATAAGCCCCGTGAGAAGAGAAGGTGCAATTTCTGTGGCAATGTGGGCCATATATCAAAAGACTACCGGAAAAGAAAGGCGAAGATGGGTGGTTGCTTCCATTGTGGAGAGACTGGGCACCAAGCTAAGGACTGCCCAAAGAAGAAAGGGCAGGGACAGAAATCCGGATCCACTTCAGGGGGTCATGTTCATGCACTAGTGGCACCTTAGCAGAACAAGGTAGTAATATTTCTGTAGAAAGTGTAATCTATCTTTATGATCATCCAGTTCGTACACTTTTTGACTCTGGCGCATCACACTCTTTTATTTCATCTGCCTTAGTAGAATCTCTGCATCCAGACACTAGTATGGTAGAAGATCCCTTTGTAGTTTCAAATCCAATTGGGGGCTCCGCTTACTTGTCAATGGTTTGTTTGGGTTTGAAAATCTCTATTCTCAGCGTTGAGTTTAGCTGTAATGCCTTTGTCTTAGGCTTCTTAGGATATGGTTTGATCTTAGGCATGGACTGGTTATCCAGTAATAGTGCCATTCTTGATTGTGAGAAAAGAGTAGTAAGACTCTTAACTCGGCTTGGTAATACTCTAGAAATTTCTTGTAATCCCTTGAATGCTGTTATGCTTATTATCTAGAGTCGCTTGATGCTTCCGATGAGAATTTGCAATCAGTAAGAGTAGTCCGGGAATATCCGGATGTCTTTGAGGAGGTGAAAGGCATACCTCCGAGGCAGGAAATAGACTTCCACATATATCTTGTGGATAACACAAAGCCTGTAGCTTTACCTGTCAGACACATGGCCCCAAGGGAGAGAAAGGAGCTCGGTAAGCAGGTTAAAGAACTTCTCGAAAAAGGGTTCATTAGACGGAGCATTTTGGAATGGGGTGCTCCAGTGGTGTTCGCAACTAAAGCAGACGGTTCGCTTCGCCTTTGCGTCGACTATAGGGAGTTAAACAAATTGACCAAGAAAAATAGGCACCCTCTTCCCCGAATCGACAATTTGTTTGATCATCTTGTAGATGCGACGGTCTTCTCCCAACTTGATCTGGCAACTGAGTTCCATCAGCTAAGAGTAGCTGAAGATAGCATTGATAAAACGATGTTCAGAACCCCATACGGTTTCTTCGTGTAGCTTGTCATGCCTTTCGGCTTGACAAACGCCCCCGCTTATTTCGTAGACCTAATGAGCAGGGTGTTCAGAGAATTCCTCAACAGATTTGTGGTTTTCTTCGTAGATGATATCTTAATCTTCTCAAAGAATGAGGAAGAGCATGCTCAGCATCTGAAAGAAATCATGGAAACTCTTCGAGCTCATCAACTAAAAGCCAAATTATCCAAGTGTCACTTCTGGAGAAAAGAAGTAAGATTTTTGGGGCATATAGTGTCCGAAGAGGGGTTGGTCATGGACCCCGCGAAAGTGGTGGTAGTGCAAGATTGGAAGACACCAAGAAATGCAACCGAAGTTCGAAGCTTTCTTGGGCTAGCCGGTTTTTACCGAAAGTTTATTAGGGATTTTGCAAAAATCTCAGCCCCACGCACAAGGCTAAAAATGAAGAATCTAGCGTTCACTTGGGATTTGGATTGCGAGTTTGCTTTCCAACGATTAAAAAGGGCTCTCACAACAGCCCCGGTTATGACTTTGCCAGATGGAAGCAAAATGTTCACGGTATACATGGATACATGTGGAACGGAACTAGGCATTGTTCTAATGCAAGAAGGAAGGGTAGTAGCTTATGGTGGAAGACAATTGAAAGTTCATGAAAAGAACTACCCAACCCACGATCTTGAGTTAGCCGCCATCGTCTTTGCGCTTAAGTCTTGGCGACATTATCTCCTAGGTGGGAAGTTTGAATTATACACTGACCATTAATCGTTGAAATATCTCTTCTCGTAGAAGGATCTTAACTTGAGGCAGCAAAGATGGATGGAGTTTCTTGCCTCGTATTACTTTGAAATTTCCTATACTCCCAGCAGAGACAACGTAGTAGCAGACGCGTTAAGCCGAAAGAAACTAACCTTAAGCCCACTCTTCGTAGAGAGGCAAAGCTTGGAGTATATAGCCAGTTTTAACTTTAGACCCTCCTCAGATTTTGTACCGGGTTTGTTAGCATCTCTCGAAGTACGCCCTACTCTCTTAGACTCAATAGGGGCTGCACAACGTGAAGACCCTCGGCTTGTGGATGTGATTGATAAATTTATTAGGGGTGAGACTTCTAGTCACCTCAGTAGATGCGCCATCGATGATAAGGGTTGGCTGAGGCGAGATGGAAGATTATGCGTCCCACAAGCAAGGGAGTTGACAAAGAAGGTTCTCGAGGAAGCGCATCATTCCAAGATGACTATACACCCTGGCGGTGATAAGATGTACAAGGATATAAAAGGGACTTTTTTTGGAGTGGCATGAAGCAAGACGTGGCAGATTTTGTTTCTAAGTGCATGACCTGCCAACGGGTCAAGGCGGAACATAAGAAACCTGGAGGACTACTTCACCCTTTAGAGGTCCCACAGTGGAAGTGGGATAGCATTTCAATGGACTTCATTGATGGGCGAGAAGAGGCAACACTAGCATTTGGGTAATAGTGGATAGGCTTCACTTTATACTTATCAAGAGTAGAAGGACTGCCGCATCTCTAGCTTCTCTTTATCTCAAGGAAATAGTCCGACTCCATGGGATACCCTCCAGCATTGTTAGTGACCGAGACCCTATCTTCACAAGTGAGTTTTGGCGGAGTCTGCAAGAAGCTGTAGGCACACAGTTATGTTTGAACACGACCTATCACCCATAAACCGATGGCCAGATGGAAAGGGTGAATAGAGTTTTAGAGGATCTTTTGAGACTTTGCGTTCTTGACTTTGGAGGGACTTGGGAGGATCACCTTCATTTAGTGGAATTTGCCTATAACAACAGTTACCAAGCTACCATCGGTATGGCACCCTTTGAAGCCTTGTATGGAAGACCGTGCAAATCACCAACTTGTTAGTGGGAGTCTACAGATAAGCTTATACTTGGGCCAGATATGATTCGAGAGACTTCAGAGAAAGTGGACTTGATACGTAGAAGGATGAAGATAGCGCAAGACAGACAAAAATCCTACGCCGACAAAAGAAAGACCGACCTTGAGTTTGAGGTTGGGGACAGGGTTTTCCTTAAGGTATCACCTTTAAGGAACGTCGTTCGCTTTGGATCCGCAGGAAAGCTAGAAACAAGATTTATAGGACCGTATCCTATCATCGAGAAGGTTGGGAAGATGGCCAATAGATTAGAGCTACCCGAGAGACTGGCCGGAGTTCACAACGTCTTTCATGTTTCTCACCTCCGGAAGTGTTTGCATGAGTCTGCGGAAGTGGTGGAACCAAGCATTCTAGAAGAAGCCGACGTGGAACGTGAAGCAACTGTGAGGAGAGTTCCAAACCGCATCTTAGGAACTGAAGTGAAAAAGCTATGCAACCGCGAAGTCAAACTCGTTAAAGTTCAGTGGAGCGACGCCGAGGAAGACGCGACTTGGGAAACTGAGGATAGAATACGCACCGCCTACCCTCTGCTTTTTGAGGGTACATCTTTGATCTCTCTTTTTCCTTAAGTTATGCTTTATCTATCTTTTTAGGTATATCTCCTTGGTCCTTTTCCTAACTCCTTAGGTAGAAAACAAATGGATGCAAACATGTATTTGAAAACATGTTATGGATGATGGCTGCAAATGGTTGCTAGTGATTGCTAGTGGTTGCTCGTGGATGCATATACACACACACCCTAGGTTATAGATCGGCTCAGTAACTTCATATTGCATATGCATATATATATTCTCATTTGTATATAGTTGAAACTTGATATGTTGTCATATGGTTATCGCATTTGTATGAATAGTTGTGCACTCATGTAGAATTATGAGTAGGAAAATTTGCATACATAATGGATTCATAATACTTACATGATTCGCATTAAGGAGGTCAACTGAATCAGTAGACCGCCTGATTTCTGCATTAGATGAGGACATGTACACACACTATGCATATGATCATGAAGCATTAGAAGTATTTTAAGTACAATGGACGCCTGTGTTTGTTGGTTGAGTAGATGGAGTGTTGGATGGTAGGATATATATTCTTCCTGACTTGAAGATTTCGGGGACGAAATCCTTTTTAAGGGGGGGAGAATGTAACACCCTGTGAATTCTATAACGTTAAGCTTCACAAATTAAAGTGTAATTAATTCTAAATGAAAGAATTAAGGGAAATGGTTTACGCCATTGCGTTCTTCTGGAAATTCTGCTTGAGATAGAGTCCGAGTTTGCGCGAATCGGACACCGTACGAAGGAGTTATGGCCTTCGAAAGTTTCAGAATAAAATTTAAATTCAAACAGCTCGGGTTAAATTTCAAAATTCGAATTTCAGGTTCAAACTGGGCTGGGCGGGAAAATTCCCGCCCAGAGACCAGGTCGTCCATAGGGTCGACCATGGTGTCGACCTGGTCACCCCAGGTCGACCATAGTGTCGACCTGGGTGTCGATCTGCCTGGTCGACCTGGCTGGCTAGGTCTGGCTCTTGCTCGAATTTCTGTGGCCCTGTGTGTCACTAGGGCTGACGTGTCACCTCTTGATTGGCTCTTTGAACTTTGTATGGCCTAGATTCCTCCTGTCTTCATCTGACGGCTCAAAACAAATTAAAAATCTATAAATACACCCTAAGTCTCAACTGAAAATTCACACAAAAAATAAGAAAGGAGTCGTCATGCTGCTAGGGAGGAATTGAGCATAGCCGTCAAGAGAGAAAGGCCTAGAGACGAATCAAATTAAGAAGAAGATTAAAGTTTAATCAAATTAATCAACGCAACGTTAGTCTACCCAAAGGAGCGCATCTCAATTTCATAATTCAGAATTCAAATCCAAAATTCAAGATTCTGCATTCGTTGTAAGTATAGTGACCTTTCAGAATATGAATAAAAATTGTGATATGATTCGATGTAAATGAAAATAGGATTGTGTTGTTGTATTGTATAAATTCTATGTATTGTGATGGTTCTATCATGACTTGTGTATTGATGTTCGTAGCATAAATTGATTGATGCAAGCCTATTGAATAATTGTATATGAAAACAATGGCACTTGTAAGTTTGTGGCAAAAACATCAATACATGTTTCATAAACTATGCAAGTTCATGTTCATTTGCAAGTGTAATTGGATCTATGTTAAGTATCGTTTGGGTTTCATAAACTATGCAAGTTCATGTTGAAATAGGTTATATGATTAGATGTTATAATTCGACATTTTGGTGAATATACAACATGCTAGTTTTGTGGTTGACATTATGCCAAGTTCAACATGTTTAAACACAAGTTTATATTAGCCTAAACTATGCCATTTCATATGTCACCTACTTAGTTATACTTTGATTTGAATGCAAGTTCACATGGCTCATATTATATGTTAGTTGAATCGCTAAATTGCAAGTTCATGCGCCACACACCTTTATGAATTACATGTTCTTGATTTCCCCTTTTTCTCACGTTTAAAAAGTGGGCTGAATTGTGACAACCCCAACACATGATATAATGTTGCGAACAAACGGGGGTAATAACGTTGGGTGTAAAACATGAAAATATATGTTGGCATGTTTGCCACATGCCAATGACAATGACATTTAAGCGGTATGAATTGATATACCCAAGAATAAAAGATATGACATTTACATATAATTGAGAAGTAATAAAATATGTAAATTTAGAAAACACGATATGCTTAACCCGAGGTTGGATTGAGTTGTGATGTAAACCTGCCCGGACCCGTCCGACTGTCCAGTAGTCACAACAATACCTATCCAATGTGGGTGGTTAAGCATTCAGCCCAATAAGGACCCGAGGTTAGACTGAGCTACGGTGTAAACCTTCCCGGAACCGACCGGCATATCCAGTAACCGTAGCAATACCTGTCTAATGTGAGTGGTCTGGTGCTCCTAAGAGGCTAAGGACAGATGGTAGGGTTAAGTCAACTATAACACTTAACCAAATTCAACATGTTAACAAGAATTGATGGGTGGGGTTAGGTAAATATAGACACTTAACTATTTAACATGTTTGACTAGAAAATCCTGGTAACGAGGACCTGTTTGAGCAGTAACCCAAGTTAGGTATCAATGGTACCCTGAAACTAGGCAAGGTGGGGCACGATTACTTGGCTGATTGTAAGCGGTCAAATGACGGCGGTGGGTGCACAGTGTAGGTCTAACGGGGTGCGGGCGTGCACACACTCCAGAGCAGACAACCAGGGCACTGGGGACACCAGTAGTATAACCTATGCCTTCTAGATTTGTGTCGGGGCCGCCACCATGGCTCTTGATACACCCCATGGTTGGACTAGCATAGGTAACTACAATTCTTGGGGGCCGTATGACACATGTTAACGCGAGTAGGGGCCGATATTTTAATAAGAATGGGGATCACTTTACCCTCACCATGGGGTGTCAATTGGAATAAAACTCAAGTAGGTGCAGAGATATAGTGTGGGTGCGATAGTATATTCGGTTCTAAGCGACACTTCCTTAGCTTGTGACACTTTCCTATTTTCAGTATATATCTATCATTCCCTTTTCTTATTCACATACTGAAGAGTTACTAGATTTACTCAGGCTTTATGTCTGACTCTATTTTCTTTTTGTCTTCTTTTCTTTCGTCCTCCCCCCCCCCCCAAGCACCACAGGGAGGAAACAACTCAGCTCAGTCAGGTTCTTTACAAGCTTCAAGAACGTAGATGTATGATTTGGATCTCTTATTCTCGGACTATGGCTTTGGATATCACTATGCGGATTTTTGTCACTATATTTATGTTTTGTGCTTCTTTAATAATCAAGACTGTTATGAGGTTGTAATGATGGAAGTATTTTGAGACAATTATGGAATGTTATGTTTTGAACACATATTGATGAAATAAAAGTCTGTTGGTTTCCTCTGTTTAAAACATGTGAATTTATATCTGTCTTGAGTTTATCTGTGGCTTTTACTTATAAACCTCCACCAAAATTGAGGCATTCCCTTTGTGAATGACCTTAACGGAGGTGGGGTGTTTCAACGGACTACCGATCTAAGTGAGAATTCTCTTAACTCTATAGGTGCTCTGCTGCAAAGAAAAAAATAGAAATTGCTTGTAAAAAATTTCTGCAAGGGCAGCGGCTTGCTTGTACAATTCTTTTATTTCTGCAATTATTTGTGTTTGATTGTTGTTTTGGCTGCATTCTGAAATAAATTTAGTTACGAGCAAAGCCCTAACAAACATAAGGTGAGGAAGTCATTACCTTTCCTTGGCTCCAAAACAATTAAATTCGGTCATTTGCATACTCCCTGGACTTAAATAAAACTTGATTAGACGTTGGACTTAGGAGCAAAACTCAAGCTCAATAGGACAAACAAATTGGGTTAAATATATTAGATTTAAAAATTTATTTTGCTGTGTGGAAATCGTTCTATCCCTTTTGTAAAGGACGGTGATACGTATTACATCAGGAAGTTTTCGACATTCTAGCAAATTAACTTTTTCAATCTATTTATTTAATTTAATTTGCAAAATATTTAACTACAAGAGTGTATGTTGTGAAATTAATCTTCTCAAGGATTTGATCGCGGATATATATTAGTTCAATTTATTGAACTTCTAGCAAAAGAGGTTGCATACTAACCATAAAACATTAGTTGTATCCCTTAGTATTTATACTATACGTGAGCGGCCATAAGACCCTCTTCCCCCTTCAAATCGGGATTATCAACTAATAAGACACACTTGTGTTTATTATTTATTTTGATTAGGAGCTTCTTGTGTCAACCTTAAGTCTAGGATTTTTCCATGTGTGCATTTAACAACAATGAGTGAAAAAAGTGTTAGCCAACAAAATTCTCTTAGGGGTTCTCGAATAAACCGAAATTTTCCAAATGAGTTGGATCAAAATCGAGAAAATCAAAACTTCCCAAACTTTGGGGATCAAAATCGAGTAAATAAAAATTTTCAAAATCTCAATATCGAAATGGATAGACCATTATCTCTTCATGATCGATGTTATCCAACTAGGACCGTTCAACCCTCTATCATCGTGTTCCTACCAGCTGAAGGAAACAATTTTGAGCTTAAATATTCTTTTATTCAAGGGGTACCAAAATTTACTGGGTCTGAAAATGCTTATGAATTTATAAGTGAATTTGAATTGTATGCGTCCACAACAAAAATGCAACAATTGTCTAACGAATCGATCAAGCTAAGGCTAATTCCTTTTGCAATACTTGAAAGCACTAAAAGATGGCTAAATTCTCTTCCAAAACATTCCATAAGAAGTTGGGATGAATTTATCACTACGTTTTTGAAAAAGTTTTTCCCTTTCTATAAAACTCTCAAAATTCGAACCGAGATAAATCAATTTTGTCAAAATGAGGGGGAAACTTTTTCAAAATACTTTGAAAGATTCCACCAACTATTATATAGTTGTCCTCGTCATGGAATTCTAAAAGACCACTTATTTCAAATTGCATATGAAGGGCTAAACTATCAGACTAGAACTCAACTAGAATCAATGTGTGGAAGAGACTTTATGTCTAAGATGGCCGATAAAGCTTGGAAATTCTTAGAAGATTATTCTGAAAAGGACATGCAATGGGAATCAATTCGTGTTCCCATTCGTACTTCTACTAAAGGAGTGCATGTTATGGAACCAAGTCAAATTTCCTTAGAAAATCAAACTCCTCAAGTCGGAGAAGGGCTACCTTACTATTACTTTCAGGACCAAGCTAATGCTATAGCCCAAAATAATCCTTACTCATCCACATACAATCCTGGTTGGAGGAACCACCCAAATTTTTCTTGGTCAAACCCCAATAATTTGGCTAACCCATCTCACGTGCAACCCTTTATTCCAAATCTAAATTATCAAGCTCCACCTGCCAATTCTCAAGCATCTCAAGCTGCACCTCAATCCAAACAACCTTATAGGTACCCCAACTTTCAATCATCAAACCAATCCTCTCAACCTTCTCAACCGCCACAAGATATTGTGCGTTTAGAGAAATAAGTAAAGTCTCAAGAAGCTAAAATGAACTCACACGATGCTAAACTCGACTAAATGATTAATATGATGAAGGAACTAACGAAAAATAATGAGAAAGGAAAGTTGCCTAGTCAACCCGAGGTGGCTCCAAAATATAACTCTCGTGCGTAAATTCTTATAAGGACGAAAACCATAATCCAGTCAATGCTATTACAACCCTTCGACCTAGAAAGAGGATTGATAATAATGTGGGCAACCCTGGCGAACTTTCGAACTCAACCCCAAAGCCAAATCTTGATGATCACCCATTGGCTACGAATTCCAATTCTTATAAACCTCCATTTTCCTCAAATGTTGGCAATCCCAACAGTTCTTCTCCTAGTGTCGGCAGACCCGACTCACATTCGAAAATCAATGTTGGCAACACCGACATTTCATATTCTACACCCTTACAACCTTCTTCCTCGCATGATGAAACTGATCATAGAGTCGAAAAACCAATAGCTCCATTTCCCCACAAACTCAATAACAAGAAGAAGGCGGAAAATTTCGAAAAAAATTGGAAATTTTCAAACAAGCCTGTGTGAACATTCCTCTTTTAGACATCATTGAACAAATTCCTTAATATGCTAAATGTCTTAAGGAATTGTGCACACAAAAACATGCGACTAATGTCCCAAAAACCGCCTTTCTAACTGCGAATATTAGCTCTATTCTTTAGAGTCTTGTCCTTGTCAAGTACAAAGACCTTGGCTGTCCTACGATTGATTGTAAAATAGGAAACACTCACAACTCTCGTGCCCTACTTAATCTTGGTGCCAGTGTCAATCTTCTTCCTTACACTGTTTACCATCAACTTGGACTAGGGGAGATTAAACCAACAAACATCACTCTTCAGCTAGCGGATCGATCTATCAAAAAGCCATTGGGAATAATCGAAGATGTCTTAGTACAGATCGAACAGTTTTACTTCCCTGTCGATTTCATAGTTTTAGAAACAGAGCCTGTCTCAAATCCCAAAGTTCAAATACCATTGATTTTAGGATGCCCTTTCTTAGCAACCTCAAATGTTGTCATTAATTGTAGGAACGGTCAACTCCGACTTTCCTTCGGGCATCTAACCTTTGAGCTGAACATCTTTAATCTCAACAAACAACCAAGGGATTTCGAGATCGATGAAATCGACATGATTCAAACCACAATTGATGAAACCTCTAATGACGCTTCTAAAGCTTTGAAATGTGTCTTGACCATTTCGACTCTGATTTCGATGAACTCGAGTACATTTCTGAACAGAATGAATTTCTTGACTCCAATCCTTCGTCATCTGAATCTAACCAAGGAATGTTGACCAATGTTAACACTCAAGAACATCCTAAGTTAGACCTCAAACCCTTGCCACAAGACCTTAAGTACGCATACTTAGACTCCTCGGAAACTTTTCCCATGATCTTGGCCTATGATCTTACTGAGGACCAAGAAGAAAAACTCTTAGAAATTTTGCAGGAAAATAAAGAAGCTTTGGGATAGGAACTGAGCGATATAAAAGGAATTGGCCCATGGATTGTGGAACATTGCATACATTTAGTTGATGAGGCTAAACCCACCCATGAGGCTCAAAGCCGATTAAACCCAAACATGAGAGAAGTGGTCAAGGAGGAGATAATCAAATGTCTGGACAATAACATCATTTATCCCATCTCTGATAGTACTTGGGTGAGTCCAGTACAAGTTGTACCAGGGAGTCACCATGATCAAAAATGAAAGTAATGAGCTCATCCCAACAAAAATCAAAACAAAATGGCATGTGTGTATTGACTATTGAAAGCTCAACTCAGCCGCACGAAAAGACCATTTTCCCTTGCCTTTTATTGACCAAATGCTCGAACGCATAGCGAGACATGAGTATTATTGTTTTCTCGATGGATACTCTGGCTATAACCAAATTCCTGTTGCTTCAGAAGACCAACTTTACTTGTCCCTTTGGAACTTTTTCTTATCGTCGCATGTCTTTTGGTCTTTGTAACGGCCCCGTGACTTTCCAAAGGTGTATGATGAGTATTTTCTCTGATACGGTGGAAGAATTCCTAGAAATATTTATGGATAATCTTTCAATCTACGGATCATCTTTTTCCCAAAGTCTCACTCATTTAGAACTTGTCCTAAAACGTTGTAAGGAGAAATCACTTGTGCTTAATTAGGAAAAATATCATTTCACGGTAAAAAGGGGGATAGTTCTAGGTCATGTCGTCTCAAAAGATGGCATTGAAGTTGATAAATCCAAAATCGATTTGATAGCTAATCTACCTCCTCCTAAGTCTGTTAAGGAAGTTCGTTCATTTCTTGGCCATGCGGGATTGTATAAAAGATTCATTAAGGATTTCTCGAAAATTTCAAAACTTCTCTCGAACTTACTTGCCAAAGACATCAAATTTGAATATTCCAATGATTACAAAACATCTTTCGAAACTCTTAAGTCAATCTTGGCCACAACTCCCATCATTCAACCCCCTGATTGGACTCAACCCTTCGAATTTATTTGTGACGCTTCTGATTTTGCAATTGGGGCCATCTTGGGTCAGTGAATCGATAAACTCCCTCGAGTTATTTATTATGCTAGCAAAACTTAAGCGAGGCCCAACTGAATTACTCAACTACTGAAAAGGAATTTTTGGTAGTTGTCTTCGCTCTTGAGAAATTCAGACCATATCTCATAGGATCCAAAATCATAGTTTACACTGACCATGTTGCCTTACGATATTTGCTTTCTAAAAAGGATGCCAAGGCCCGCTTGATTCGTTGGATCCTTCTTCTTCAAGAATTAGACATAGAAATACAAGATAAAAAGGGTTCTAAGAATGTTGTAGCTGATCATCTCTCTCGAATTATGCACGAAAATGTTGATGACACCAAAATCGATGAATATTTTCCCGATGAAAAAATCCTTTCCATCTCTAACACCCCTTGGTACGCTGACATTGTGAATTATCTTGTCACGCAACAAACACCCGCTGAATGGTCAAAACAAGATAGGAAAAAATTTCTCTCTAAAGTTTGAAACTACTATTGGGACGACCCATATCTTTTCAAATACTGTCCAGAGCAAATCATTCGAAGGTGTGTACCCAATCATGAACACCAAAGTATTCTCTCTTTCTCACATAATGATGCTTGTGGAGGTCATTTTGGAGCAAGAAAAATTGCTGCAAAAGTATTGAAAAGCGGTTTTTATTGGCCCACACTCTTTCGTGACGCTTTTGAATTTTGCTCTAAATGCGATCGATGTCAAAGAACGGGTCGAATCACTAAGTGAAACATGATGCCTCTCAACCCTATTTTAGTGATTGAGTTATTTGATGTTCGGGGGCATCGATTTCATGGGACCATTCCCTAACTCATTTGGGAATATTTACATCTTGCTTGCGGTAGACTATGTCTCAAAATGGGTTGAAGCCATCCCGACCAAAAACAAAGATAACAAGGTTGTTATCAAATTCCTCAAAGAAAACATCTTTTCACGCTTCGGCACACCTCGAGCTATCATTAGCGATAATGGCACTCACTTCTGTAATCGTGCTTTTGAGTCCTTGCTCAAGAAATACTCAATCACACACAAGCTGTCGACCCCTTACCATCCACAAACTAGTGGGCAAGTAGAAGTTTCCAATAGACAAATCAAACAAATCCTTGAGAAAACCGTGAATTCCAATAGAAAAGATTGGTCCTTAAAACTGATTGATGCACTTTGGGCATTTCGCACTGCTTACAAAACCAATCTAGGGATGTCACCATATTGGTTAGTCTTTGGAAAGGCCTGTCGCTTACCTCTTAAATTAGAACATCGTGCTCTTTGGGTAGTTAAACTTTTGAATTTTGACTTAGAGAAGACCGGCTCACATAGGAAGTTACAGATTTCAGAACTAGAGGAATTAAGAAATGAAGCATATGAAAATGTGAAAATCCTTAAAGAAGGAACCAAAGCCCAACACGACAAGAACATACATTGTAACGACCCAGCGGTTTCGGCCTTGAAAATCGACATAAATACATATACTGTATCTCATGTCGATCCTCCAAGCACCGAAACACTGGATAGTTATTAGAAAGAAATTAGAGGGTGAGATAAGAAAGAAAGAAATAGTAGAATAGAAGAAGAAGAACCAACATAACACATAGTCTCACATCGCAGCGGAACAAAATATAATACAGAAATAAATCTTTATTGGAAGCTTTAAAAATACTTACAGTATCAGAGTACATCACACAATGGGACAGTTATAATGATCTGTTCCCAAATACAACACACAGCGGAATAGTAGCTATATAATATCATACGTCTGAACATCTCCAGCTCGTCTCTGGACTTCACAGCATTCGATAACCTGAACCTGTACACTCCGGGCTAACCCGAGCATTTACAAAACACCGGGTCAGTCTGGTGGACCAGAGTGAGATAAACTCGCACAGTAATAAGGGGAAATCATCAAATCATGATTTTAAAGTTCAAAAATCTTTCCAAAAGAAAAGGATAATCATAAGACCAATCCACACATAAACACGAACGGTTTTTACCTTACGATAACCCAAAACAGTTTTGAAACCAATATCTTTTCTGATATTATAATAATGTCTAAGTACAAGTAAATAACAATCTAGTGGAACGCTTGCATCTCGCGCTCTACATATATAGTATACAATCAAAACTGCGGGCGCTTATTGGAGATTGGATTCCGACCTTGACAAGATATGGGACCACCTGCCGATAGTGTATCTCCAGAGATGAATACACTGGGTTCAACAAGAACGTCTTGCAACCCGGCCCTCACATGACCGACCACTTATTTCTCTTGAGTGTATCGAATGTATATCACCGACGGTTGGGATCAGCAACCGTCTCCCGAAAAGGGACAGCATCGAAATATAGATTTAAGAACAAATAGGAATTTCTCTAGATAGGTGATTATACACCCTAATGGGAGCAACCCACATAGCCATGCTGCCTGCCCGATTTTTGTCATTTCCCGGTTGATGAGGCTTGAGGCCAGAATTAACTTCTGATCATCTGGTCACCATTCACTTTGAATGCCACATCGTCAGATCCGTCAGATATCACTAATTGACGTCCACAAAAATACTCTAGCTGGAAGCTAAGAGAACGGCAACTCCAAGCCAACAACTATCGTACGTTTGAAGAAATCAATGTACGTGATCCTTTGGAAATACTCTGTCAGACACTCGTCCATACAAGTCATCCAGGAATTGGACGAACCGAAGGCACTCTCCTACCGCATCCATATAGGAATCACCCCATGGATCAGTATCGAGAAGTCCTTGCAACCCGTAGATTCCAACCACGACAGAATCACAGCTCATCTCTGCTTGCCAGGCAGAGAATATTAGTGGTTCTTCCGTTTATGAAAATCCACGGTCTTCAATGCTCCATCTCGACCATCTTCCGATATCTTCACGTATTATTGGTCGGAATGGTTTTCGAATATAAATTCGATCCCGGTCTTTCCATACCAACAATCTTATTGGATAGGTTTGATAGTCGGTGTTTTAACTATCAAAATATACAGTGTTTCAATCATGACACTCCAATGAGTTCACTGGTTAAGTATTCAGCATCACCTGGCCTTTTAACACTTGATTTACTTTGTTAAATCAAAACTTCTAACTCTGTTAATATTTAAAAATACGATATTTGAATAACTCTAATTCGATTTAGCTCTAATCGATTAACTCTAATTAATTAACTTTAACCGGTTAATTCTAATTGACCAATTCGACTTAATTAACTCCTATCGATTAACTAATATTCGACTTAACACCATTCGCTTGACTCTAGATTACAGCGATCACAATGGTTATGCCTGATTCCCTCAGGAAACATCCGACCGCCGTAGGCTATCTGCAGCCCTGCGAATTACGCTAGCAGTCGTACGCAATGGCAACTTACCTTGAATACTATGTTTGCTTAACTCTAGCTCGAGTAACTACATTCTTATATAGTAATGTCCTCAGAACTATTACTTTATAATACTTAGTAAAATAACTTATAACTATATATAATTTCCACTAAATTCCCTTTTCAACATACTTGTCACACCATCCTTTATTGTTTAAATCGGGAAATCCATTAGTTTTAATAAGGGAATTTATAGCACATATGTTATAATGCTGTTTAGATTTTATAGCACGCATGTCATAACCATAGCGTTATAATTACTATTTAGATTTTCAAAACAACAGCGCTATAATCGTTGTTTAGGTTTACAAAACATTTACTATAACAACAACGCTATAGTCGCTATTAGATTTAAAACACATATATTATAACAACAGCGCTTAAATTACTATTTAGATTTTCAAAACATATTTGCCAACGTCTCTTACGATTACCAACTAATACTATCTTCAGATAATCCCGATGTTGTTCAAGTTGGGGTATTTTAATTACCTCTCAGACCTTGATCAAACAACGTTCTTATTCTCAGATAAATATCAGCTGTAATCAAACTATTATTTCAAATCTCACAACAATTTCCATCATAGCTTGGATTTTGTTATACACGCTTTAACCCACCTCTTTACCCCTTTTTCACTTTTACCAAACTCCTTTCAATTTTGTTCGACCCTTTCCACTTTGGAAACCTTATTTCACTTCCTCATTTTCACTTGATCCCATTTACTAGTAACGTTAATTTAGTATTAACGCTTTTACACTTTAAATCCCGTTTATATAATCCTGATTTATTATAACCCCTTTTATCTTATTTCCTTTGGCCTGACCCAAATACTTAAGTAACCCTTATTTAAATTTAAACAATCTTATTTAACTATTTTAATCAAAACACATTAATTTGATAATAAAATCCAATTCAAAACGGTCGGTTAAATTAACTCAAAACTCGGTTATTCCCCTAACTGATTCCAATTGATTTTCACTTTAAATTAATTAAAAATATAATTAATTCAAATAATTCCATTAATTGTTTTTCTTAATAAAAACAATTATCGAAGTTTAACTATGCGATTTATTTCTTACCCTGTATTTGTAAAGCTGATTTACATCAGAATTTACTTTATAAAACCAATTAATAATAAATCAAAGTCTTAATTAAATAAAATATTTAATTAATTCTCTTAAATAACTTTTATTCAAAATAGTATAATTCAAAATCTAACTTTGGCTATAACATAAATTTTTATAACCTCAACTCTATCGATTCACTTGACGGTGAATCACTATTTATAACCCAATTGGTTTTAAAGGCCATGCTCTGCCAAATACTTAACCAACACCGCCCACTGGTTTAAAACAACCATCAAACCAATCACATTTAACTGATAATAAATAACAACCATTTAACATCAACCACATAACCTAACACTGCAAACAATTAAACACGTTTATAAATAAACGTGACCAACAGGGTGAGTTACCTCCGTTGGATCCAATCGTTAACATAACGATTTGGTATTTCATTGAAATTCAACACGGTTTAATTTCATCGGTTAAATCAACAGATCAATGTATAACTAGCAAAATAGTCAACCATTGGCAAGCAGAGCACACAGAATAAAAACACCCAATTTATATAAAATATAAAAAGGGTAACTGAGTGAGTTTAACTCACCTTGTTTTGATTCGCTGTTTAATCGGCTCGTTTCTATTAAATTAAACCAGTGTTTAATTTAACTCAAAAATCCAGTTGATTCCAATTCTGTCTCAGTCTGTTCCATGGAGTAGAGTTCGTCAATATGATCCCGTTGCTTCTTGTCTGATCCAATTCTGATAATATATAAGTAAGTTATAATTATTCAAAGGTCATCCGCTTAATTATATGATTTAATTCCTAATCCCTTTTAATTAAATAATCTAATTATCTCTAATCTCTTTAATTAAATAACTAATTATTTCCTATTCAAACCATCCTGCCTGCATACCATTTCAAGTTTCAAGTATACGATGAATTTCAATCATTAACCCTTAACTAGGTTTAAGAATTAAACTAGTTACATTTTAGAAGTAATTAGCAATCTGACTTCTTTCTATTACCCCTTCTACTCTTGTTTGTTTTGACCGAACTTCCAAGTACCATGATTCCTACACCTCAACAGTTATAATTATGATTAGAAACATGTATTGCCTAATTAGTTTTAAGGTTCAATTTAATTACGTTTAATATTCATGTCTGTTTCCCAGAAGTTCCTTCCTCACGTTCTTCAACTTCTTCTTGTTCGCATTGTTCATCCAACAAAGCCCAAGTATCATCTCCTGTCCAAAATGAACAACACCTAATTTCCTTTAATTAAATTTAGACCAAAATAATAACTTGATTAAGCTTTTAATTAAATTAACTAATTACATGCCTTAAGTATTAACAGCCGATTAGGATCTCTTTTCCTCCGCACTATGCTCCTCATACTATTTCAGTCTCGCGCCTGCATCAATCCATGTTTTTAATTATCGTAATTTAATTTAACTAGGATTAAATCCTTAACCAATGTTTAAATTAAACTAATTAGTTCAAACCAATTTCGTTCAGCATCTCAGCGCTGTAAAACCCATCCCTTCCGTGTTTGTTTCCCCTCAAAAGCCAAGCTCCTTGTTCTGACCATCGCGCCCAGTCTCGGTCGTCGGAGGTTGATCAGTCCTCATCATCAGGTACGGCCGACACTCCCTGTCCTCCACCAGAAACGCCGCGCCCCCAGGTCAGCCCGTTCATCAGTAAACTCGCCGAAACCGCCGCGCCCTTCGAGCCAATTTCCAGCCACAACAAGGTTCGAAAACTTGTCTCCATCGTTGGATATGACGGCCTCATCTGGCCGAGTATTTAGCTGTTGGGAATTTGGAAATAGTTTAATTGTGATTGAAAGTCTGAGAAGGTCCAGTTGATTGAAGGGGAGGTCCTTGTTTCGTTGGTTTGTGGTTTGCAAAAGTAAAGAGAAAATCAGGTTAATATATATACAGCTAGCTGTATGTCTGGGAATCCACGACCCTTGGTCGGCAAGGCTTCACAAATTTGGGACAGGAGTTTGTACGTCAGAACAGCTATGATTTTGATGTATCACTTAGCTTGCATGGGTAGGAAATATTATATAAGTATTATAATGAAACTTAGACGTAAAGTAACACACAAATTCTACTTCATATGATTTCTGTTTACTGATAAAAAGGCTAATCCTGGTGTAAAAAAGTATTCTGAACCCAATGGAACAAGTTTCATCGAAATCCGAGGTCGTTTGGAAAAATTTCCTTTATAAAACCAGAAATAAACACGCGTTTAATTTTTCCACGATCACCAGATAAGTCAAATCAACTTGAAACCTTGATATCTTGCAATACCTTTTCGATACGAACCCAACGGCACTAGTTTCGTCGCATTCTGAGACTGTTTCCCTGATAGGCTATTTTTACCCCGAACCGCCCTACCCTTTTTAACGTCAAATTTCTCGATCTCTAAAAATAACAAATTATATACCTATCCTGACTCTAATCGATGATACGAACTCAACGGAACTGGTTCCGCGGCCTAATTCGATCGTCTGCTCAAGTTACGCCCAAATACTCTTTATTTATTTAATTACGCGCTATAGAAAATGAACAGGCGTTTATGGCTACCGTGGTCACATACGACATCGGTTTGCCATGCCATTTAACACCATGCAATAATTTAACGCTACGGTCCCAATGAAACTGATTTCGTCGAAATCTGAGATCGTTTGTAAAATGGCTATTTTAAAGGCCGATATTTTAAATAACGATTTCCATAGCGTTTTTTCCAAATTTTGATTTAGCCCTAACTTACAATTTACAACACGAAATCTGGATTTTTCTCTTTCATATGAAAATTATCGTCAATACGCTCCCAACGTTTCTTGTTTCACAGAAATCCGACTTATATCGGACTCTGTATATCCAGTTGAAGTTCAAACTCGAATTTTCAAACTGCAGCGCTATATTTCAAGCTCTGTTTATAATTATATAAATATATAACGTCGAACTTTGTTTAAATAGCGAATTAGATATTAATTCCATCGATATTCCAAATATAATATTTAAATTAAATAAATTAAATTACATATTCGAGTGCCAAAAACACGGGTCGTTACATTCTTCCCCCCTTAAAATAATTTCGTCCTCGAAATTGCTAAGGTAAGAAAGAACGTTATAAACTCATTCATTTCAAATCTAATTTATTTTAAATCAAAAATCAATTCAAAATCATAAATCAATATTTTCAAAAATATTGAAAATTTTCTAACACCTTAAATTTCCGAGAAATTTCGCCAGCACCTCCTCTTTATGGCTCAATCGGTACAACTACTACTCGCCTTTCTAGGCCTTCTCCAATCCAAAAGAAAATAAAACAGCCAAGTGGCTTGCCAAATAGGCTCATAAATCACCAAACCCATGTAAAAATAAACGTGTACCTTTTTGTCGGGCATATCATTATATCCTGTCCGTCTGCTACCTTGTCACCATATACAAATGCATTCCCGAACAAAATTCCAATTTTATCCTCAAAACCAAATCCTTCACGCGTCCAGCCCAAATCTCATTCTTAACTCAATTTCCATCCATCATCAATTTCAACCCTTAACTTACCAGTCCAATACATTTCAGATTCATGTCTCACAATTCAAATCTGATTCTACTCGATATATTATATCCCGATTCAATTTCTAATTAATTTGTTTCAATTCAATTCATATTTTCTTTCACAATTTCCATTTACAATTTTTGCCTTTGTTCAAACAATTTCCCTGGAAATTTTTAAACAGTTCAGCTCTTTTAAAAATCAAATATTCCTTTTAAGGATTCAAAACAACTTGTTTTTTTTCTTTTTTCATTTTTCATCCAAGCAATTCAAAACAAGATCTTTTGTAGCAATCCGTCACTTAGAACTCGGAAATGAACACTGATGATGTGGCCAGCATCCTCAGAGTTATTTCCCAGCTATCAAAGTGAGTTCAATACTATATCTTTTCAAAACTTCAATTTTAAACACTTTCATTTTGAAATCTATTTCAAAATAAAATTCATGATGCTTGTAAACAATTTAAAATCTCCCAGGATTTTAAAATTCTCATATATTCAATTCAAATCCCTTTATAAACACTTTTCCCAGTTTTCAGCATTTTAATTCTAGTTCTGATTTAATTCAGATTCAATTAATCTGCTTTTATATTATACAAATTCCAATTGGTTATTTATATAACCATTTCAATTATAATCAACCAACACATCCAATATACCATAATATTTCCAATACATATATTTCCTTTATATCAAAATATAATTTGGGTAAATTATTTCATTTACCCTCTTTCAAAACATACTGTGTCGGTTTATCGTGCTTGAGTGTTTAGAAACCCCTATCGATACAGTGGATCAAACTGATCGACCAAAACTCATAAACAACTCAATCAATAAATCTCCACAATATAAAACAATTTCTATAAAATCTACAAATACGTTCACTCGTATATATACACTCAACTCAATCTAGGGTATTGCTAACCTCATCTCTACTGAGTCACGCCACAGAGCCAAGGTAATCATTTAACCTTCAGCTCTGATACCACTGTAACGACCCAGCGGTTTCGGCCTTGAAAATCGACATAAATACATATACTGTATCTCATGTCGATCCTCCAAGCACCGAAACACTGGATAGTTATTAGAAAGAAATTAGAGGGTGAGATAAGAAAGAAAGAAATAGTAGAATAGAAGAAGAAGAAGAACCAACACAACACATAGTCTCACATCGCAGCGGAACAAAATATAATACAGAAATAAATCTTTATTGGAAGCTTTAAAAATACTTACAGTATCAGAGTACATCACACAATGGGACAGTTATAATGATCTGTTCCCATATACAACACACAGCGGAATAGTAGCTATATAATATCATACGTTTGAACATCTCCAGCTCGTCTGTGGACTTCACAGCATTCAATAACCTGAACCTGTACACTCCGGGCTAACCCGAGCATTCACAAAACACCGGGTCAGTCTGGTGGACCAGAGTGAGATAAACTCGCACAGTAATAAGGGGAAATCATCAAATCATGATTTTAAAGTTCAAAAATCTTTCCAAAAGAAAAGGATAATCGTAAGACCAATCCACACATAAACACGGACGGTTTTTACCTTACGATAACCCAAAACAATTTTGAAACCAATATCTTTTCTGATATTATAATAATGTCTAAGTACAAGTAAATAACAATCTAGTGGAACGCTTGCATCTCGCGCTCCACATATATACTATACAATCAAAACCGCGGGCGCTTATTGGAGATTGGATTCCGACCTTGACAAGGTATGGGACCACCTGCCAATAGTGTATCTCCAGAGACGAATACACTGGGTTCAACAAGAACGTCTTGCAACCTGGCCCTCACATGACCGACCACTCATTTCTCTTGAGTGTATCGAATGTATATCACCGACGGTTGGGATCAGCAACCGTCTCCCGAAAAGGGACAGCATCGAAATATAGATTTAAGAACAAATAGGAATTTCTCTAGATAGGTGATTATACACCCTAATGGGAGCGACCCACATAGCCATGCTGCCTGCCCGATTTTTGTCATTTCCCGGTTGATTAGGCTTGAGGCCAGAATTAACTTCTGATCATCTGGTCACCATTCACATTGAATGCCACATCGTCAGATCCGTCAGATATCACTAATTGACGTCCACAAAAATACTCTAGCTGGAAGCTAAGGGAACGGCAACTCCCCGCCAACAACTATCGTACGTTTGAAGAAATCAACGTACGTGATCCTTTGGAAATACTCTGTCAGACACTCGTCCATACAAGTCATCCAGGAACAGGATGAACCGAAGGCACTCTCCTACCGCATCCATATAGGAATCACCCCATGGATCAGTATCGAGAAGTCCTTGCAACCCGTAGATTCCAACCACGACAGAATCACAGCTCATCTCTGCTTGCCAGGCAGAGAATATTAGTGGTTCTTCCGTTTATGAAAATCCACGGTCTTCAATGCTCCATCTCGACCATCTTCTGATATCTTCACGTATTTGTTGGTCGGAATGGTTTTCGAATATAAATTCGATCCCGGTCTTTCCATACCAACAATCTTATTGGATAGGTTTGATAGTCGGTGTTTTAACTATCAAAATATACAGTGTTTCAATCATGACACTCCAATGAGTTCACTGGTTAAGTATTCAGCATCACCTGGCCTTTTAACACTTGATTTACTTTGTTAAATCAAAACTTCTAACTCTGTTAATATTTAAAAATACGATATTTGAATAACTCTAATTCGATTTAACTCTAATCGATTAACTCTAATTAATTAACTTTAACCGGTTAATTCTAATTGACCAATTCGACTTAATTAACTCCTATCGATTAACTAATATTCGACTTAACACCATTCGCTTGACTCTAGATTACAGCGATCACAATGGTTACGCCTGATTCCCTCAGGAAACATCCGACCGCCGTAGGCTATCTGCAGCCCGGCGAATTACGCTAGCAGTCGTACACAATGGCAACTTACCTTGAATACTATGTTTGCTTAACTCTAGCTCGAGTAACTACATTCTTATATAGTAATGTCCTCAGAACTATTACTTTATAATACTTGGTAAAATAACTTATAACTATATATAATTTCCACTAAATTCCCTTTTCAACATACTTGTCACACCATCCTTTATTGTTTAAATCGGGAAATCCATTAGTTTTAATAAGGGAATTTATATCACATATGTTATAATGCTGTTTAGATTTTATAGCATGCATGTCATAACCATAGCGTTATAATTACTATTTAGATTTTCAAAACAACAGCGCTATAATCGTTGTTTAGGTTTACAAAACATTTACTATAACAACAACGCTATAGTCGCTATTAGATTTAAAACACATATATTATAACAACAGCGCTTAAATTACTATTTAGATTTTCAAAACATATTTGCCAACGTTTCTTACGATTACCAACTAATACTATCTTCAGATAATCCCGATGTTGTTCAAGTTGGGGTATTTTAATTACCTCTCAGACCTTGATCAAACAACGTTCTTATTCTCAGATAAATATCAGCTGTAATCAAACTATTATTTCAAATCTCACAACAATTTCCATCATAGCTTGGATTTTGTTATACACGCTTTAACCCACCTCTTTACCCCTTTTTCACTTTTACCAAACTCCTTTCAATTTTGTTCGACCCTTTCCACTTTGGAAACCTTATTTCACTTCCTCATTTTCACTTGATCCCATTTACTAGTAACGTTAATTTAGTATTAATGCTTTTACACTTTAAATCCCGTTTATATAATCCTGATTTATTATAACCCCTTTTATCTTATTTCCTTTGGCCTGACCCAAATACTTAAGTAACCCTTATTTAAATTTAAACAATCTTATTTAACTATTTTAATCAAAACACATTAATTTGATAATAAAATCCAATTCAAAACGGTCGGTTAAATTAACTCAAAACTCGGTTATTCCCCTAACTGATTCCAATTGATTTTCACTTTAAATTAATTAAAAATATAATTAATTCAAATAATTCCATTAATTGTTTTTCTTAATAAAAACAATTATCCAAGTTTAACTATGCGATTTATTTCTTACCCTGTATTTGTAAAGCTGATTTACATCAGAATTTACTTTATAAAACCAATTAATAATAAATCAAAGTCTTAATTAAATAAAATATTTAATTAATTCTCTTAAATAACTTTTATTCGAAATAGTATAATTCAAAATCTAACTTTGGCTATAACATAAATTTTTATAACCTCAACTCTAACGATTCACTTGACGGTGAATCACTATTTATAACCCAATTGGTTTTAAAGGCCATGCTCTGCCAAATACTTAACCAACACCTCCCACTGGTTTAAAACAACCATCAAACCAATCACATTTAACTGATAATAAATAACAACCATTTAACATCAACCACATAACCTAACACTGCAAACAATTAAACACGTTTACAAATAAACGTGACCAACAGGGTGAGTTACCTCCGTTGGATCCAATCGTTAACATAACGATTTGGTATTTCATTGAAATTCAACACGGTTTAATTTCATCGGTTAAATCAACAGATCAATGTATAACTAGCAAAATAGTCAACCATTGGCAAGCAGAGCACACAGAATAAAAACACCTAATTTATATAAAATATAAAAAGGGTAACTGAGTGAGTTTAACTCACCTTGTTTTGATTCGCTGTTTAATCGGCTCGTTTCTATTAAATTAAATCAGTGTTTAATTTAACTCAAAAATCCAGTTGATTCCAATTCTGTCTCAGTCTGTTCCATGGAGTAGAGTTCGTCAATATGATCCCGTTGCTTCTTGTCTGATCCAATCCTGATAATATATAAGTAAGTTATAATTATTCAAAGGTCATCCACTTAATTATATGATTTAATTCCTAATCCCTTTTAATTAAATAATCTAATTATCTCTAATCTCTTTAATTAAATAACTAATTATTTCCTATTCAAACCATTCTGCCTGCATACCATTTCAAGTTTCAAGTATACGATGAATTTCAATCATTAACCCTTAACTAGGTTTAAGAATTAAACTAGTTACATTTTAGAAGTAATTAGCAGTCTGACTTCTTTCTATTACCCCTTCTACTCTTGTTTGTTTTGACCGAACTTCCAAGTACCATGATTCCTACACCTCAACAGTTATAATTATGATTAGAAACATGTATTGCCTAATTAGTTTTAAGGTTCAATTTAATTACGTTTAATATTCATGTCTGTTTCCTAGAAGTTCCTTCCTCACATTCTTCAACTTCTTCTTGTTCGCATTGTTCATCCAACAAAGCCCAAGTATCATCTCCAGTCCAAAATGAATAGCACCTAATTTCCTTTAATTAAATTTAGACCAAAATAATAACTTGATTAAGCTTTTAATTAAATTAACTAATTACATGCCTTAAGTATTAACAACCGATTAGGATCTCTTTTCCTCCGCACTATGCTCCTCATACTATTTCAGTCTCGCTCCTGCATCAATCCATGTTTTTAATTATCGTAATTTAATTTAACTAGGATTAAATCCTTAACCAATGTTTAAATTAAACTAATTAGTTCAAACCAATTTCGTTCAGCATCTCAGCGCTGTAAAACCCATCCCTTCCGTGTTTGTTTCCCCTCAAAAGCCAAGCTCCTTGTTCTGACCATCGCGCCCAGTCTCGGTCGTCGAAGGTTGATCAGTCCTCATCATCAGGTACGGCCGACACTCCCTGTCCTCCACCAGAAACGCCGCGCCCCCAGGTCAGCCCGTTCATCAGTAAACTCCCCGAAACCGCCGCGCCCTTCGAGCCAATTTCCAGCCACAACAAGGTTCGAAAACTTGTCTCCATCGTTGGATATGACGGCCTCATCTGGCCGAGTATTTAGCTGTTGGGAATTTGGAAATAGTTTAATTGTGATTGAAAGTCTGAGAAGGTCCAGTTGATTGAAGGGGAGGTCCTTGTTTCGTTGGTTTGTGGTTTGCAAAAGTAAAGAGAAAATCAGGTTAATATATATACAGCTAGCTGTATGTCTGGGAATCCACGACCCTTGGTCGGCAAGGCTTCACAAATTTGGGACAGGAGTTTGTACGTCAGAACAGCTATGATTTTGATGTATCACTTAGCTTGCATGGGTAGGAAATATTATATAAGTATTATAATGAAACTTAGACGTAAAGTAACACACAAATTCTACTTCATATGATTTCTGTTTACTGATAAAAAGGCTAATCCTGGTGTAAAAAAGTATTCTGAACCCAATGGGACAAGTTTCATCGAAATCCGAGGTCGTTTGGAAAAATTTCCTTTATAAAACCAGAAATAAACACGCGTTTAATTTTTCCATGATCACCAGATAAGTCAAATCAACTTGAAACCTGGATATCTTGCAATACCTTTTCGATACGAACCCAACGGCACTAGTTTCGTCGCATTCTGAGACTGTTTCCCTGATAGGCTATTTTTACCCCGAACCGCCCTACCCTTTTTAACGCCAAATTTCTCGATCTCTAAAAATAACAAATTATATACCTATCCTGACTCTAATCGACGATACGAACTCAACGGAACTGGTTCCGCGGCCTAATTCGATCGTCTGCTCAAGTTACGCCCAAATACTCCTTATTTATTTAATTACGCGCTATAGAAAATGAACAGGCGTTTATGGCTACCGTGGTCACATACGACATCGGTTTGCCATGCCATTTAACACCATGCAATAATTTAACGCTACGGTCCCAATGAAACTGATTTCGTCGAAATCTGAGATCGTTTGTAAAATGGCTATTTTAAAGGCCGATATTTTAAATAACGATTTCCATAGCGTTTTTTCCAAATTTTGATTTAGCCCTAACTTACAATTTACAACACGAAATCTGGATTTTTCTCTTTCATATGAAAATTATCGTCAATACGCTCCCAACGTTTCTTGTTTCACAGAAATCCGACTTATATCGGACTCTGTATATCCAGTTGAAGTTCAAACTCGAATTTTCAAACTGCAGCGCTATATTTCAAGCTCTGTTTATAATTATATAAATATATAACGTCGAACTTTGTTTAAATAGCGAATTAGATATTAATTCCATCGATATTCCAAATATAATATTTAAATTAAATAAATTAAATTACATATTCGAGTGCCAAAAACACGGGTCGTTACATACTTCGTAAGGAATTCAATGCAGGACAGAAAGTTCTTTTGTACGACTCTAGACTTCACTTGTTTCTAGGAAAACTCATATCTCGATGGACTGGACCTTATGTTGTGAAAACAGTATATCCTCATAGAGCAGTTGAAATTGAAAATCCTAAGGATGGAAAAGTCTTCAAAGTAAACGGTCAACGACTAGAACCATTTTTGGAATTCGAGCAATACGAAGACAATGACCTTGTCGATCTTCATGAGCCTGATCATCCACCATGAAATCAGGAGGTACACGTTTTTTTCTTTTATTTTTTCCCCCTTCCATTTTGGTCTGCATACCTTAGACAGTTGGGACACCGTCTCAATCTAGTGTGGGGGAGTCAAGTCTGCATCATATCATCTCAACAAAACACACACACACACACACACACATGGAAACATGACTTATTTTAGAGTGATACCATGAAATAAGTTAACAATTTTAAGTTAGTTGATAGTATGTTTTCTCTCAACTTAGATCGAATAAGAAATATAATGAAAAAGTTTAATTTTGAGGGATAATAGTGTAACCGGTACATAGGGAGATTCTTAGGTGATGGCCATGAAGTTTATTCTAAATTGTAGTCTTTGTTTAATGAGTGGGGGACTTAAAATACTTAATTAGCTTTTCGAATCTTTAAAACTAAGTTGTGTTAAGCTAAATTCGTGTAACTCTCTCTTATTCTTATATTTTCAATAATAATAATAATAATCCAAAGGTACTCAACAATGCTTGTAAATCTAGCGTTGGTGTGCAAACCTGCCAAGCTCTATTCGACATGTTGTTGAGAAAGTCAGCGTCGGTATATCTTGGTCTCATTTTATGAGTTGGACACCTAAGGATTACCGACATTTTGTAGGCAAAGTCAGTGTCGGTCTGCAAAATCTACCAAGCTCTTTCCCAACTCTCTATTAGTCCACGAGGCAGTGCATGGGTGGTATACCTTGGTCTTTAAGTTATGTAACGACCCAGGCATTTTCAGCCCCAAAAATCTACATAAATACCTTTACCATAACCTATGCCGACCTTCCAAACACCGAAAACACTGGAACGTTTATAGAAAGAAATTAGAGGGTGGGATAAGAAAGAAAGTTAGAATAAAAGAAGAAGAAGAAGAACCAACATAGAGTCTCACATCGCAGCGGAACAAAATATAATACAGAAATAAATCTTTATTGAGAGCTTTTAAGAATACTTACAATATCAGAGTACAACATACATCTGGACAGTTTTAATAGCCTGTCCCATACACAACACAGAGCGAAATAGTAATCATATCATACATCTGAACACCTTTAGCTTGTCACTGGACTTCCCAGTACCTGATAACCTGAACCTATACACCCCAGGGCTAACCCGAGCATTTACAAAACACCGGGTCAGTCTGGTGAACCAGAGTGAGAAAAACTCGCACAGTATTAAGGGTATCACACAACTTGATTTTAAA
The DNA here is from genome assembly GCA_030737875.1 of Allium sativum. Classification (NCBI taxonomy): domain Eukaryota; kingdom Viridiplantae; phylum Streptophyta; class Magnoliopsida; order Asparagales; family Amaryllidaceae; genus Allium; species Allium sativum. Next base: position 702,952,581 of record CM060913.1, on the reverse strand, counting down.
GTAAAAATCTTTTCGAAATCTATTCTATATTGTAGTCTTTGTTTAAACAAGTGGAGGACTTAAAATACTTATATTGGCTTTTCGAATCTTTAACACTAAGTTGTGTTAAGTTGAATTCGCGTAGCTCTCTTTTGTGCTTATATTTTCAATAATAATAATAATAGTAATCTAAGGGTATCCAACATTGCTTGTTATCAAGCGTTGGTGTGCAAACCCACCAAGCTCTATCCGACATATTGTTGACAAAGTCAGCGTTGGAATATCTTGGTCTCATTTTATGAGTTGGACACCTAAGGATTACCGACATGTTGTTGACAAAGTCAACGTCGGTCTGCACAATCCGCCAAGCTCTGTCCTAACTCTCTGTCAGTTCGCAAGGTAGTGTATGGGTGGTATACCTTGGTCTTTTAAGTTAGGTGTATGTAATTAATCATAAATTTTAAAATTTTATAGAATAGAGAATAAGCGATGATGCCCAAACACTTCTTGATCTTATTAATTTGACTAGCCATACATGAGAAAATAATAATACCACTTTGCAAACTGTGCCAAGCAAACTAAGAATCTATTTCATGGATGCACTATGTTATCAACCGAACCAACTGGCCAAGCTGGAATTTAACATTTGAAAACTTGAATTATACTGAAAATTTGTGACAAGTTGAGGTATCTAAAATAAAATCAACTGACTAGAAATTGTTGACTTAATTTGTTGTACCATTTTCTAAAACAAGTCGTGTTGTCATTTATGTTTTGTTTTTGTATATATCCATTGCATTCATGTAGTTGCATTAGATCCACACATACTTCATTTGGATTTTGTGGGTAGTATCCGCTGAAAACCCTCACGAGACACCACTCATCATACTAAAGACACCTAGAGGTTTAACAGCTTGTTGCATACGCTCAATGCAGTCGTGTTTCCTATGAAAGTGTGATCTATCTAGTTTAGCTTTTCATATTTTTTATTTATATTTCTTTCTTTTCACTCGAGGACGAGTAAAAGATAAGTATGGGGGTATTTGATTAACATGTAAAAGTGTTAATTTTTATGCTCTATCTTATCTTTATTGTAAATAAATAAATTTTACATTGGGTATTTTTCGTATATTTTCACGGGTCGTTCATCAATCCTCATGCACCCCGAAAAGCAAGATATTACACAAGAAAAAAAAGATCAACTTCGAAGATTTTATCTCATGTACTTTTGGAGTATAATAAGAGTACACATTTGGAAGAATAAGTCACATACAATCTGTTTACCAATCAATTAGCCACATGGAAGATATGGAAGATTTAAAGATTTTATCTTATTCACTTTTGGAGCCTAAGAGTCCCATTTATTCCTAGATCTGATTAGGGTTTGGCCTATCCCACCTATAAATATACGTTGTACTCATTGTAAAGGGGAATGCTATTATTCTGCATTCTTGTTTATGAATAATAAAGTGTTTCTTCATTTTAGTTGATTGTCTTTTCTTTCATAACAATTTGTGTGTCTACTCAGTTAGTTTTGGTAGAACAGATATTGTTATTTTCTTTTATTACTGCATGTTAGCGATTGACCGTTGATTAGATTCAACGGCAAACCTACTTTAATTTTGTGTTATTTTTCAAGTTGTTATTTTCTTTTTCTAGTAATTGGTTTCTTTCTTTTCAGTTGTTGAATTTGATATTGATCTGATTAGATTCAGATCAATAGTAAATTCAATACATTAATTCAAAAACATCTCAGGATTTTGCCTAATTCGCCTTAGAATAGATAAATAATAGGATTTAAAACACCCCCTTATGATTCGACCAGCATAATACGCGACCTGTACGCTTGTAGAATTTATTTTAAAAATTTCGCGCTTTTCTAGCTCATAGGAAAGCGTCGATCAATTGTATACAAATTAAAATAGTCATTTTTATTTATCGTGTTCAACATTGAAATTGTATACGAGTTAAAATAGTCATTTTTATTTATCGTGTTAAACATGGAAATTGTATACAAATAAAAAAAACATTTATTTTTATTTGTCACGTTAAATATTGAAATTGTATACAAATAAAAATATTCATTTTTTATTTGTCATGTTAAATATTGAAATTGTATACAAATAAAAATATTCATTTTTATTTGGCATGTTAAATATTGAAATTGTATACAAATAAAAATTCATATTTATTTGTCATATATAGAAGTTGTTATACAAATAGGTAGATTCTTTTTATTTATACATATGTAATATAGAATTTTGTAAGAAATAAAATATTCTTTTTTTTGTTTTTCATTAGAGACATTGTAATTGTTAGACAAATAAAACATTCTTTTTATTTGTTGTTAGAGACATTGTAACTGTAATACAAATAAAACATTCTTTTTATTTGTCATTAAAAACATTGAAATTGTTATACAAATATAATTTTCTTTTTACTTGTCATTAGAAAAGTAGAAATCATGTATGCAAATAAAATACTTCTTTTTATTTGTCATTAGAAAAGTAGAAAACATGTATGTAAATGAATTACCTTTTTATTTGTCATTAGAAAGATAGAATTGTGCATACAAATAAAATCTTCTTTTTATTTATCATTAGCAACATAGAAAATGCTACGAAAATAAAAGTCTTCTTTTTATTTGTCATATAAAATATAGATTGGTTGTATAAATAAAATTCTTCTTTTTATTTATACATATAAAATGTAGAAAATGTGTAGACAATAAAATACATTCTTTTTATTGTAATATGAAATGTTGAAAATGTGTAGACAATAAAATACATTCTTTTTATTGTAACATGAAATGTAGAAAATGTGTAGACAATAAAATACTCTTTTATTGTAACATGAAATGTGATTGAACCAAATACACTTGGTTGTTGATATTGATTGTGATGGATTGACTGTTTGGATTGTGCTCGACCAGTTTATGAGCAAAATATGCTTTCACATTTAGCATTGGGTTGGGTAAAAATGTCTATGTGCTAACACCTTGTGAAACACTTCACGATTTGATTATAAGGTGTTTAGCGATGTTGTTTATTTCAAAATTTAATAAATGATTTTGAAATGAGATTTCTTAAGTAAAAATAATAGTATTCCTGATTTTGGATAGGGAACGTTTTATTAAATGTTTTATAAAATAGAAAGGATTTCGAGGGCTAAACCCGATGATTTCGAAATTTGTAATAACCTGGTAAATCAGAACCAATTTAAAATTTTTATTTTGGCTATTTTAGTGAATTTTGAATAGTTAAAATAAATTATTTTAAATAATAATGATTAAAAATTTATTTTAATCAAAGTTAGAGAGAACATATTTATTTTAATTTCATAAGGAATTAGAAAGAGCACGGTAGTTTGAAAGTCAAAGCTGAAATTTGACTGAATGTACAGGATTCAAATTTGAATGGATTTTAGTGAAACCAAAAATATCTAAATCTGTTTGAAAATATCTTTCCAACGAATCCAAAAAATCGAAATTTCATAGCGGAAATCAAAAGTTATGGCCAGTTGAATAATCAGAAATGTCGCTATGGAATATAGTATAATTTATAGCCCATGTAAAAAGGCCATTTTACAAATGATCCGTTTTCGACGAAACCACTTTTGTTGGATCCGGATTGTCAAATTGTTGCTGAATTTAATTTTCTAGAATTTTTGGAATTAACTTGGGAGCGTAGTAAATTAAATTTTGATTTGTTAATTTCTGTTGAATTTGATCGACCGTTAAAAAGGCCATTTTTCAAATGGTCTCCAAATTCGACGAAATTAATTTTGTTAGGACCGTATTATCAAAACATAGCTAGATTTATTTTTCGGGAATTTTAGGAGTCTATTTGTGGCCCTGGTGAATTTAAATATACGATCGAATTAATTAAATAAAGGATTTAAATTTTAAATTATAGAAATCAGGCCAAAAACAGTCATTTGGGCTGACGGGACCTAGCCCATTGGTTCCGAAATAGGGGAAATTTGGTGGAAACAACTCCTGTTGGACTGAAATTGGAGTTGTTAAGAATTTATGGACTTATTTGTAAAAATTAGGATTAAAATATTATAAAAATACACTTTGTCTCTACCAACCCCTAATCCCATCATAATATAGCCGCCACTCCCTTTATCCATGGCCGACATCACTATTGCTTCTCCCTCTAAAATTCATCAATCCTCTCACCGAAATCCCTCCCTCCAGTTCAAGCTTTCGAAGAGATTTTCATCCCCTTCAGTTCTGTACGGTTTGATCATCCCCAGGTGGCACGAGCTCTGAGAACTGAGCCCCTGAACCACCACCGTACAAGCCACCATCCTCCCTCCTTGGTGCATGCGAGTTGGCCAAGGGTGGGGCCCCCTTGCGCGCCATTCTTCCCCCGTCGAGGTGCCACCTTCCGATCTTCGAATCACTGCACCATTTGATTGCAAAAGCCAACTCTAGAATCGAACATAGTTTGAAATACTGTCGACCTGTGTTTCCGAATAAGGAAGAAGGTTAATTTTAAATTATATTATTTAATTTATTTATTTTAAATGTTATTAATATAAAAAAAATCATAACTCATCCATACTGACGTAGAACTGAATGATTTCCAAAGCGTTGCGATCGTAAACATGAGATTTGGCGCTTCTGGACTGACTGGATCCAATTCTGAGATGGTCGAATTTTGGCTAAAATTGCAAATCTTAATCGCTCAAATTCAAACGACAGTGATAAATTCAATTTAATTTAATTTAATTTTGTTTCTAAATAATTGGAACAAATCATGATTGTATTATCACTGATCCACTGTAAATTTTCTATATGCCATGCTACGTGATTTGATCTGTATGTGATGTGTTAACATAGATCTGTTAGTTTGGGTGATATTGTGGAATAATCGAATTTGTAATAAAAATGAATGAAACAATTTTGGTGTTATTTTTTTGAATAAAAATATTCAACAGAAATGGAATATCACTTTTGTTGTTATTGATTGAATTAAAATTTTCAATCAAAATTAAAATATCACTTTTGTTGTTATTGATTGAATTAGAATTTTCAATCAAATTAAAATATAACTTTTGTTGATATTGATTGAATTAGAATTTTCAATCAAATTAAAATATCAATTTTGTTGTTATTGATTGAATTGGAATATTCAATCAAATTAAAATATCACTTTTATTGTTATTGATTGAATTAGAATTTTCAATCAAAATTAAAATATCACTTTTGTTGTTGTTACTGATTGAATTAGAATTTTCAATCAAATAAAATATCACTTTTGTTATTGTTCGATTGAACTGAAATTTTCAATCAAATAAGACATCACTTTTGTTATTTGATTGAAATAGAATTTCCAACCAAAATGAAATATACACTTTTTAATGTAATGTTGAAAGTAGTGAAAAATGTACATGTTTTAATCAAAACATGATTTCATTAAAAGTATGAATTTTTAATGAAATGTTAAAAATAAGAAATGATTCATGTTTTAAAATCAAAACATGATTTCATTAAAAATATACATTTTAAATTTAATGTTGAAGATAAGAAAAGTGTTCATGTTTTAAATTGCAAAACTTGTTATACATTAAAATTTCACTTTTAATGTAATAATAGAAACTAGACAATACTCATGTTTTAAAATGCAAAACATATCATACATTAAAATTTCACTTTTAATGTAATATTAGAAACTAGACAATACTCAAGTTTTAAAATGCAAAACATGTCATACATTAAAATTTCACTTTTAATGTGATATTAGAAAACTAGACAATATCCATGTTTTTAAAATGCAAAACATGTTATACATTAAAATATCACTTTTAATGTAATATTAGAAAATTAGACAATGCCCATGTTTTAAAATAAAACACGTTTTACATTAAAAAAAATCATTTTTAATGTAACAATAGAAATGTATAAAAAAACATGTTTTAAAAACATGTTTTACATTAAATTTTTTACTTTTTAATGTTATAACAGAAGTTAGACAAACATGCATGTTTTTAAGATAAAACATGTTTACATTAAAAACTTTGTTTTTAATGCAATGGATAAAAGTACATTTATATTACATCGCATATATTAGAATTTATATGTGCTATTATAATTCCATTCATAATTACGTCGCATATATTAGAATTTATATGTGTTGTTATAATTACATTTATAATTACATCGCATATATTAGAATTTATATGCGTTGTTATAATTGCATTTATAATTACATCGCATATATAAGAATTTATATGCGTTGTTAAAAGCACATTTAAAATTACGTCGCATATACTAGAATTTATATGCGTTGTTAAAAGTACATTTATAATTACATCGCATATATTAGAATTTATATGCGTTGTTATAATTACATTTATAATTACATCGCATATATTAGAATTTATATGCGTTGTTATAATTGCATTTATGATTACATCGCATATATTAGAATTTATATGCGTTGTTAAAAGCACATTTAAAATTACATCGCATATATTAGAATTTATATGCGTTGTTAAAAGTACATTTAGAATTACATTGCATATATTAGAATTTATATGCATTGTTTAAATCACATTTATAATTACATTGCATTTATTAGAATTTATATGCATTGTTTAAAAGCACATTTATAATTACATTGCATATATTAGAATTTGTATGCATTGTTTAAATTACATTTATAATTACATTACATATATTAGCATTTATATGCACTGTCAAAATTACATTTTCATATATTAGAATTTATACGAAAAGTTGACTCGTCATTGGAAAAAAATTCATGTAAATGATATATATTATGTTTGACGGTAGATAGATATAATATGCCAATAAAAACATTCTTTTATTTGGCATATTAAAAACGTTAGTGAATTCGTCGAAGGTTTATATTTATATAAAACTATATATATAAATATAAATTAAAATTAAACGAATCGCGCGCGGTAATTTGCATTTCGAAATCTTAACTTCAAACAATTATACCGAAAGATCCAACTGTCGGATTTTCCCAAAACTAGAACCATTAGGACCGCTTTGGGAAGATCTTTCCATCGATATAAATTTTGTCAAAATCCAACGGTTACATTCCGAGATAAGTGTAAATCAAATTTCGATAAAAACAGCGCCAGGGCCGCATATTTACCCGAAGTGTCGTTAAATTGATTTACCTATTTTTATATAAATAAAAATAGTGATAAATCGTCATTAAATACTATTAATGACATGAAATCTTTTAAAACTATATATATGCGAGAATCATTTGAAAAGGCCGAGTTAAATCTCATTTCAAATGATTATACGACAATCTAAATTGAGGATCTTAAAGACGGTGATTGAAGACTGGCGATCTTTACATCGAAAGGATAACTACTGATGCCCGACATTAGTTAGATATCAGTAAAGGGTTAAAGTGGTAGTTGTCCAGACGTACTTGTTGATTGTCCGGATATGCGAGCATCTCTCTTCCGTGTTAGACATATGGGACGAGGAATAAGATGTCTCCGGTTTCGTTCAGACCTAGAATCAACTTGTAAATGGATGTGTGTCCGACATTGAATTTCATTCCATGTAAATTAAATTGATTTCTATTTAATATATATCTGTGGTGGCGGAGAATTTATTCTCTTGCTTAATACCCTTCTTTGAGACGCATGAGATCGAAGGTTATATATTGGTAGTTATCGATCGCATGGCGTGAATTGTCAATGTGACATGCCAAGATGCAATTGATCGAGGCTTTTGTTGAAAAGCAGAGCCTCGTGGATGATGATCAAAGCATAGCCTATTTCGGCATAGCTTTGTGTATAACGTTACCTCGCGAGCCTCACACCCCGATTGAGTCAGAAAGGGGACAAGGGAACGTAGGGAGTGCACACGTTTCTTTCTAGCTAGAAGTGGTGTTGGGGTTTTTACAAGGCCCGACATTTTTACTTATGTGGTTAATGGAATGAGGCGCCTCAGATTTATTGGTCGATTGTGACTATTTTATAGGTTCAATAGGACTGGGAAGCATATGTTCAGTAATTGCCAATCCACTAAAGTATTTGTGGACCGGCCCTGTAGGATCCAAGGGTTCGCCAGCGTCCGAATCCTGAGACATTGCTAGAGTGTCTCAAAATCGGTTAGTAGATCGTCCCAAGCCTTGACTCGTGATGGAAATCCACCCTCCAATACGACATTATGGTTTTGATTTTAAACCTATATATGGCAACATAGTAGGATGGGGTACTATGACGTCCAGGATTGATACATTTACTTTGAAGTATTTTTGAAACATATTAGACACTAATAATAATATTATAAATATTATTTTCTACGTATCATGCATTTCTGATTATTATAAGGTAAAACTTTATCCTCCGGTTTACATTGCATTGTATGATGGGACTTGAGCCTTATAATGTTTCAATTTCTAAAAAGCATTGCGTTGTTGTTTAAAATTTATTAAACTTATGCACTGGCAATCCAATGGATGAAACCCGTTCTGCGTTAGCGGCGTGGTCCTGTGATTTTCCATATTGTTAGTTAGGAAAGATTTCTCGTACCTGTCCCATGACTAACTCGTAGTTGTTCCCTTTGCAAACTCGGGTGCCCTCTTTCCGCACGGGCAGCCAAATGACAGGTTTAGGTACGGACACATTCTGGACTGGAGCTTGCTAAGGAATAAGATAAAGAACTGTTTCCTTCTTATCTTTTTATTGTTTCTTGAGACATTTAGACAATATTGATCTTTGATGTATTTGGTGTAGATTGAGACTTTATTTCTTTCCTTGTTTAGACTTCTATTTTGCTAAGTGTATCCTGTACTGCATACTCTGATGTCTGTGATGTTATGTTGTGATGACATTTCCATTTCCGCTGCAATGATTTATGTCTTATGCTATTATCTGGGATCGATTATTGTTGTAATTATGTTATGCTCCTATGATTATCCTCACTTCGTACCATGGCAGTTTGGGGTCGTCACGGGTTTTAAAGTGTATTATGGTTTTACATTGTGGTTCATTGCATATCCGATTATTTGCTATTGATAACATATCTATTTGTGGCGGAGAATTTATTCTCTTGTTTAACACCCTTCTTTGAGACGTACGAGCTCAGAGGTTATGTGATTAATAGTGACCGATCATACGTGTGAATTGCTGATGTGAAGCACTATAGTTTTAAAGTACTTGTGATTATTATTTTGTGAAATGATTTTCCCTACTTCGGGATATAAAATGATTATTTATATGGCTAAAGATGCGGGTGAGCCGAGAGTGACTAAAAGTGGAGGACAGTGTATGTTTTCCTCCATAGGTGGGATGGTGCATCGTTAGTGTAGCCATTAGGTGCACACATATATATTGGTTAAGGCGCGTACAGCCTTGTCTAAGGGAACAAGACCGATATTTGGTTGCATTCTGAATAACTACAACGACGATTAAAAGTCGAAGATGAAGAAGGGGGTTTAAGACCGGAGATCTTTACATCGTTTGGATGATTACTGATGTCTTGATTGGGAGGCATCCCAAGACAAGGTAATAAGTGGTGATCATCTAGACGTACTTGGAGATCGATTGATATGCGAGGACCTCTCTCCTGTATTGGACATATGGGACGAGGAATAAGGTGCCTACGGTTTCGCTTAGACCTAGAACGGACTTTTAAATGGATGTATGTCTAACATTGGATTTCATTCTGTGCTGATTGATTTCTGTTAAATATATATATATGCTTAATGGCATAGAATCTATTCTTTTGCTTAACACCCTTCTTTGAGACGTACAAGCTCAGAAGTTATATATCGATAGACATCGGTCACATGGTGTGAACTGTCAGTGTGGCATGCCAAAATGCAAATGATCAAGGCTTTTGTTGAAAAGCAGAGTCTTGTGGATGATGATCAAAGCACAGCTTTAGTTAGCATAGCTTTGTCTATAGCGATACTTCGCAAGCCTCACACTCCGGTATGAACCAGAAACGGGAGAGGACCGCAAGGGAGAACATGTGTCTCTTTCTAGCTAAGAATGGTGTCATGGTATGGAACCAGACATTTTACTAATGTGGATGATGGAATGAGGCGCCTCGGATATTGAGTCCCTAGTGGATCAGATTTTATGCCTCATAGGGCAAAGAAACATATTGTTCAGGCATCACTAATCCACTAAAGTATTTATGGGACGACCTTGAAGATCCAAGGTGCAGCTGCGGCTGATCCTGAGGCTCGGGCTAGACAGTTCTGAATCTGGTAAGGACGATCCCTTGCCTTGGTTCATATGAAAATCCAACTTCCAATACGACACCATGCAGTTTTGATTATAGAACTAGTATAGCGACATAGTATATGGTAGCTATGCCGTCTATGATTGATACATTATGATTGAAGTTGTTTTTGAAATATATAGACACTAATAATAATATCAAATCTATTTTATACATATCAAGCATATTTTGGCCATTATAAGGTAAAACTCTATCCTCCGGTTTGCGTTACATTATGTGATGGGACTTGAGTCATATAGTGATTTTATTTTTCTAAAAAGAATTGCGTGGTTTAAATTATTTAATTTATTTTATGCACTGGCAATCCAATGGAGTAAACCATTCCGCGTTAGCGCCATGGTCCCGTGATTAGCCTTATTATTAGATAAGTTAAGTAAGATTTCTTATACCAGTCCCATGACTGAGTCGTAGTTTGTTTCACTTGCAAAATCGGGTGCCCATATTTTCCACACGAGCAGTCGAGTAGCTTATTTTGTAGATATATTAAGAAGGATTCTGGATCGAAGCTTAAAGCTGTGTCCAGAGCATGATAGTCTTCCGCTATGTTAGTTTATTGGTTCCGTTGCATTGTATTAAATTTATTGTAAATTAATCTTCCGCTGTAGTATTATATTTCGATGTACTCTAATATTCTATACTCTGATGTAACATTATTATAATGTTTATAAAAATCTTTTGTTATTTGTTCTGATGTGTTGTATGCCCAAAGTTAGCGTATGTGAGATTTGAACGGTCTTGGTCGATTTAGCGATCGATTAGGTCCGGGAGAAATCCGTTATCGTTACACCAGGTATGAAATTTTGATAAAGAAATTACTAAAGTTTTAAATGATATGCATCAAAGATATGAAATACTTTGGAAAGAGTACGATAATAGTTTGGCAGAAATAGATAAATTAAAAACATCTAACGAAAAGTTGAGTAAAGAAAAACAATGTCTAGAAGATGAAATCGAAAGATTTAATGCTCATAAAAATAGGAAGGATTTAATATTTGGAAATTTTGAAAAATTGAATAGTGAAAATGAGTCCTTAAAATTAGAAAATCTTTTAATGAAGTCACAGATCACTATTCTGAATGAAAAAATAACATCTCAAGACAATGTTATTCTTAAACGTAGTAAGGATTTTGATGAAATGAAAACTGATATTGATAAATTTAACAAAGGGAAGGATAATCTAGAAGAATCATTATCTGCATCTAAACATAATAGGAATAAGAATGGACTTGGATGCACCCTTAAGGCCAAATAAAAAAAAAGTACTCAATGTACTAAGTTTGTCAAAGCCACTGAGTTCAAACCAAAACCTAGGAAATTAAAGTTAAATCCTTCAAATAGGTTCATTAACGTATGGGCTCCAAAATGGTTGGATAATACTGGAAAAGGAAAATATATTGATAATTTTATTAATAAGGTTCATTTATCTAATGATTATATTTTGAAAGGGCATTCAAACTCTTCATGGGTTTGGCATCCCAAAACTTAACCCCATGGACCCTAAAATAAAAAGGGTACCAGTGTGCATATTTTATAATTTTTCAGGTACCAAATAGTCGATGCTCAAAACATATGACAACAAATCTATTGAACCTTGGATAAATATGAAAAGGATTTGTTATTGCCATCAGCAAAGTCGGTAACTCTAAAACTCATCTGATTATTTAGTTTATTTCATGTTTTGATTTCCCCACTTATGTTTTATTTATATGCATATACAAACTCTACATATTGTCTAGCAGTAAACCACATAATTATTTTTACCCTTTTTGTTGATAAAAAAACGGGAGAAGAAGTATAAATATAGTAGACAAAATGAGAGGGGAGTGCACGGAGTTAGGGGGAGTCAAATATAAAAAGTATTATATTTTATCTCTCAAATATTTATATGGTTGCCATCATCAAAAAGGGGGAGATTGTTGATACGCTAAGTACCCTAGGTAATGATTTTGATGACAACAACTATATAAACATTACTAATAACATATCTTTGAGTTGTGCACTTACATTAGACATATTATGGAGATATTTAAACAAGAGTAAAAATAGAATAATTATAGTAAAAGGATAATAAGAACAATTGAAGACCAAAGAAGACCAAATCCTATTAGAGAAGAATGCTGAAGAACAAAGGTGTTTGAAGTAATGAGGAGTTGGTTGAACCTTAGAATATCTTGTTAAAGATCCCATAGAAAGTATACTTAAAGATAATCAACCATTGACTTCACTTGAATAACTAAAATCCAAAAATATAAGGTAATTTGAAATGTTGAAAATCTGAAACACATTTTATAACACTTTACACTTATATGTTGACATACATTTTTGGACATGTCAACATATAACGATTTTCCAGATTTTCGAATTTAAATTGAGAAATTATTTCCCTCCACCTCTTCACCAAAAACACATCCTTTCAAACACTATTTAAAGGCTCCTGGAAACGAATTTTCACACCATATTTTCACATTTTCTTCTACTCCTTCTTCTCCATATATTCTCTACAAAAATCCATTGAATACTATCCTATTATTCTTGCAAATCCACTCTCTTTCACTCCTATTCTTCATTGGTTTGCAAGCCATACAATGTAAGAGAGTTGTACTTGAATTCACATCATTCTCTCCCCGATTTTATCCTATTTTCTCAAAGAATTCAAAGATATATTGCTATTGGAGGTCTATAGGATCATTGTACCAAACCTGCAAGAATTTGTATTGAAGATATGACTACTTTTGCAACAATACGGAATTTTTAACCAATTTAAAATAGGAATTTTTATTACTTAATTTGAATTTAAATTTGAATTTTACATAAATATATATGGTTAAGAATTTTGATAAGTAGATGATAGATTTTATTTGAATTATAAATGAGAATGATTATTAATGAGTTTGGATTTATTTATTGGATTTATTTATACTATTTGTCATTCTATCGGATTTATCAAACCATAACATGAATTAGTAGCATTAGAATTAAGTGTTGCCTTTAGTTTTCATAGCATGTAAGGGAAAATGCTACCAAAAGTTCACCCTCTCTTCTTAAGAAAAGTGTATGGACACTTGTAATTTTGCATGTAAACTTTCATGCATGGTTTCGACTTGTCCCCTTATGTTTCTTTACCTCCTTACTCCTCCTTTCCTATATAAGGAGCTCTTTACTTCATTTTTTATCATCCATTTTCATTTTACCTACCTTCTTCTTCTTCTTCTTAAGCTTATTGCCATGGTTTCCATGGCACAAGTCTTCCTCTTTTCTACCACTAGCTTGCCAAAGTTCGTCATCCTCCTCCTCCTCCTCTTATAATATAAAGAGAGGGAGACTAGTGTATATTATATATATATATATATATATATATATATATATATATATATATATATATATCAATGAAGAAGACGTTGTGCCAAAATACTGTCCGACGGTTCGCTCAGCTAGGCTCGCCTACTGTAAAGATTTCAAAAGCTGTTAGGTGAGAACTCTTTAACCATGGTTTATATATTTAATTAGTAGTTAGACTAATTTAAATATAGTAATGAATTACTAGTAGTTAACGATGATTGATGTTGTTGTGATGGATAATGGATGCGTAGTTTAGAACACACACACTATTAAGCGTTAGTGTTATAACGCTTGTCCACAGTTATGATTTATTTAATTATGTTGATGATGGTTGCTATAGATGTTTGTAATGGTTGTTGACATTGTTTTGCACACACTATGAAACAACTAGTATGGTATCACATTGGTGATCGACAAATCTCCTTCGAAATTAGATGCAATATAATTATTGAAATTTAAGGTTAATAATTGGGAAAGACCATATGTATGAATTCATATATATTGATAAAGTTCTTTAAATAAATAAATATCAGAATGTTCTAGGATGACAGAGAGAATAGTGTGTAGGCTTGGGTTTGGAAAATATAGTATCCTGCTCTCCCTGGCTATCCCTAACTGATACAACGAATGGGATGGTTAATTTGAAATTATTTGAATTTAGAAATGAATTGGAATTTGATTATTAGGTAAAAAAAGTTGAATTTTGAACCCAAAATAATTTTGGAAAGTCAATGTAAATTACTTTAAATGATTTTAAATTATTTGCATGAGTATATAATGGTTTTCTAAGGTATTTTGAAGTACTGAAGAATAATTTTTATTTTTGTAAAAATAGAGCCTTTCACACAATGGTAATTTGCGTATTTTAGTTACAAACTTTAAATGCTTATAACTTTTGCAATCTAAATCTGATTTCCAAGAAATGAAAAACAGTTGATTTATATTAACAAGAGCTTTTGAATGAGTAAAAGAGTATTTTAATTTCGGGTTATAATTTTCAAGTTATGCTTAAAATCATTTTGGAAAAGGCCGTTGTAAGAGCAGTTGCCGACTATAACTATAAACAGCTATTTTAAATGTTTTAAAAATATGGAAAAAATGGTGAAATCATTATAAATTATGTAAAAGTTCTTTGAATCATAAAGTTTAAGTTTTGGCTAAGATAAATGATATTTTGATCAAAGTAGTTAAGATAGCTATTTTGTAACGCTTTTGAAACTCTATGGTAACTTTTTCTTTGAAAATAATCTATTTAAAGCGGTAAACCGCGAGTTGTTTCCCGAACTATAAGTATTCATTTGTAAATGTTTGGTGGAATGTTTTCAAAGATTTAAAAGTATTGAAAATGTTTTATATGGAAATTAAATTGGTTTACTTGATATTAAAACGGGGTCTTCAATTTTAAATAATCTGATATGGTTGGAGATAAATCTTTGGATGTTTGATATTAATCCGGTAGATGATGACCCTTACTATTTGAGGAATTCAAAAGGAAGTTCACCATTATTCCGCTTATAGTGTGAGTTGGATATGGAGATTAATATTGATAAGTGGATGATATTTCTATCCAGATCTAATGTCAAAGAGTTGGACAAAATCTTTAAATTAAGATATGATTTTCCCAATTTGATTGGGATAAGATGGATACAAATAATCTTCGGATATTTAATATGAAATTCTTTGGTGTAAACATATACTATTTGTGGAATTTAGAAGATATTATTATATCGTTATTCCACTTATAGTATTCGTTGATTATGAGAATTGATATCGAATATAAGTCGATACAATTTCTATGTAACTTATGTTTGAAAATGCGTGTACATGGATCGTGTAATATGGTGTATAACACACAAGTATGAAATAATAGCTAATCACAGATATAAAAACGGAAAATGCAGTAAAATAGAAAAATCACAACAGGGATTTTAATACTGGTTCAGAGCACCGTCCTACGTCCAGTCCCAGACTTCCTTCTGGATTTTCAATAACAACCGCCTCACTTCACCCAGAGGAACAGGTATACAACACCCAAGCAGACGAACGGGATTTCACGCATCTAACAACACGAGGACTTCAACACTTTCCTCTTACAACACTGAGGACTTCAACACTTGCCTGATCACACATAGGACTTCAACTAATACAATGGTTTTGACTTCTGCTTTGTGTTCTTGATTCAAAACGGATAGTCAATACTTTGAGTGAAATCTTCCTATAATCTGATCCTCGAGTATATACTTTGAATGCGTAGATTTTAAGGAAGTAGAATGCTTATTGAATCAAATGATATTAAATTGATTCAAGGATTCAACAAATATTTAAGTTTGGAGAGCTTTTGTTTTGCAAAGAGTATGAAAATGCAATTCAGAAATTAGAGAGAATATAGAATGATTCATTGATTGTAAAACAAGTTTGAAGTTGTTTATATAATAGTAGAAAGGTAGTAATTCTTCATGTAGAGTTTCTATAAAAAGTTATGTCCATTTCCTTTGGTTATTGAATAGAGATCTCTTCACAAATAGAAGCAACCTTTCAGAAAAAGCTTGTTGTTTCAAAACGGTCGACCGGTTGAAAATCACCGGTTGACTGGTTGAATTTAAATAAAATTAAAACTTCCAGAAAAATAGTTGTTATGTGCAAAAACACACTGACCGGTCGACCTCCCATTTTGGACCAGTCAACTGGTTTATGGCTGTGGACCAGAGGACCTCGGTCCACAGTCTAGATCGATCTACGCTCTTTCCCGGTCGGAGCCTGGACCACTTAGGCTTTTTCTGTGAGTTTTCAATTTCTCGGTTATATAGATTTCAGCAACGAAGATATGATACAACTTTATAAATTGTTTTGTGCATTCGAGTTATACTTTGAGGATAGATTATAACATATTTCTAACACGACTCAGTATATATAAATTTAAAACCTTATCTCAATAAAATGATCTTCATTGCAACTTTATATGTTGGCATCGATCAAAATCACGTTCTCAACATTCTCCCCCTTTTTGATTGATGACAACACCTTGGGTTTTCTCCCTCTGAGTATAAAGCTCCTCCTGAATTTCTACAACATTTGTTAGCTCATAATATAAATAATCTTACCTTTTGATTCCTGCGTTAACAAATGTTAGTACACATATACTATTACCATGTTAAGCACATAATTTTAAATGATAGTATATGTAACATGAATCATGAGAGAAAATATTTCTCCCCCTTTGTCATCAATTAAAAAGAATAAATACCATAATAAACATAGTGATCGAGAGTAGTCGATAATACAATTAATTATAGCACCTTTAGGAGATATTGAATCATGTGATTTTTTTGATGAGCTGAATTTTCAAAGATATTTAGAGATACCGAGTAACCCCCTCTTTGTTGTGGTGTACCTGCAAAAAATATGACATATATAGCTTTGGTACCCACTTGCTTTGTTTGGGTCCATGGGTTGGATGGAAGGTAACCATACCCAAGAAGGTTTAATGGAACCTTTAAAGATAAAATTTTCATTATTAACTACTGAATCAAAATAATTATCGATATATTTTTCTCTGTTTTTCCAACGTACAGGAACCCAAATACTTAAGTAATTTCTAGTGATATTCCTTTTTGTACTTCTATATCTATTATAAATACCGCTAGTCATAGAAGTATTCGAATTTCTATAATAATTGGATCTTGGATGTACATTAGTATTGGTAGCGATATTCTTATTGTACATAAAAGCATATCTAGTACTATTTCTATGATTGGTTTCTTGTTTCTTATCTCCCAAACCTTGTTTATTTGAACCAGGTTGTGAACTTTTAATGATTTTTGTCAAATTTTCTCGACCTTTGTTGAAGTTAGAAACATTTTGAGTAATATCATCTAACTTAGTTTGTAAACTAGCTTTTTTTAGGTCATGAATTTTGACTTTTTCCTTAAGCTCATGATTTTCAGTAGTAAGAGCATCATTTTTCACTTTTTGATTTTCAATTTCTTGACTCAAAAGAGATAATTGAGAATCAATATTAGATGATGATTCTTGAAGTTTTTCAAGTTCTTCTTCTAATATTTTCTTCTCATCTTTTAACATATCTCGTTCAAACTCTGCTCTACTCAAATCAGCTTTGGCTTCTTTGTATTGTTGTTTCATGTCTTTAAATTTAACTATCAATTCAGCATTAATATCAAGTAATTCATCAAATATAGGAATTTGTACCTCATCTTTTGTTGCCATGAAACAAACGTTTGTATGTTCATTTTCTGTATCACTTTCAATTTTTGATGAAGACGATTCTGAATCATCCCATGTTACTGGGAATGCTCGTTCCTTTGATTTGTCCTTCTTATCATTTTCTGACTTTTTCTTTTGTTCTGGACAATCCTTGTGCATATGTCCCTTTTTGTGGTAGTTGAAACATTCTACAGCGGATGATGACGGTCTATTTGATCCACTTTTCTTTTTTTTTTTGTAACAACTTGCTTTTCATTGTTTCAAGAATTTTTTGAAACCTTTTGCAATGAATGTCAAATATTCAATCCTCGGACTCTGATTCATCTTCTTCTTTTTCAGCATGGATTGCTACATTTTTCTTTTCTTCTTTTTGTTCCTTTCTAGCCTCAAATTTGCTTCATAGGACATTAGATTCCCTATCAATTCATCTGGCTTCATGGCAGAAAGGTCATTAGCTTCTTCAATTGCTAATACTTTTCCTTCCCATTCACTAGTCAGAGATTGTGGAGCTGTTGAAACAACATCAAAATTGGAATATTTTTGTCCTAAACCAATAAATGCATGATGGATAGTTTGAAGCCGTGAATACATATCATTGATTGTCTCATTCGGCTTCATTTTGAAATTTTGAAACTGACTTTGAGCATGGCTATTTTGGCTTGTTTAACCTTGTTAGTACCTTCATGAGTAGTTTTCAGTGTTTGCTAAATTTGATATGCAATGGTGCAGATACTAACACGGTTATATTCATTTTGGTCTAATGCACAAAACAACATGTTTATTGCTTTTGCATTTACAGCTACTGTTGTTTTCTCAGCAGGTGTCCATTCTGAATAATCAGTTGTTGGATTCACTGTTTCCTTTTACGTAGCATTCCAGGCATCATAGTTATTTGATTGCATAAAGAATACCATACGTGTTTCCCAATAGCTATAGTTGAGACCATTGAAAAATGGAGGTCTTTGTGTCGATTGACCTTACATGTAAGTGGTAGTGCTGGTGCTTGTGTTCCATATTACTAGAATATATCAAATAACTGTGTTACGGTTATATGATGATCGTGCTCTGATACCAAATGAAAATGCGTGTACGTGGAACGTGTAATATGGTGTATAACACACAAGTATGAAATAATAGCTAATCACAGATATAAAAACGGAAAATGTAGTAAAATAGAAAAATCACACCAGGGATTTTTATACTGGTTCGGAGCACCTTCCTATATTCAGTCCCAGACTTCCTTCTAGATTTTCACTAACAACCACCTCACTTCACCCGAAAGAACACGTATACAACACCCGAGCAGCCGAACGGGATTTCATGCCTCTAACAACAAGAGGACTTCAACACTTGCCTCTTACAACACCGAGGACTTCAACACTTGCCTGATCACACAGAAGAATTCAACTAATACAATGGTTTTGACTTCTGCTTTGTGTTTTTGATTCAACGCGGATAGTCAATAGTTTGAGTACAATCTTCCTATAATATGATCCTCGAGTATATACTTTGAATGCGTAGATTTTAAGGAAATAGAATGCTTGTTGAATCAAATTATATTAAATTGATTCAACGATTCAACAAGTATTTAAATTTGGAGAGCTTTTGTTTTGCAAATAGTATGAAAATGCAATTCAGAAATTAGAGAGAATAAATAATGATTTGGTGATTGTAAAACAAGTTTGAAGTTGTTTATATAATAGTAGAAAGGTAGTAATTCTTCATGAAGAGTTTCTATAAAAAGTTATGTCCATTTCCTTTGGTTATTGAATAGAAATCTCTTCACAAATAAAAGCAACCTTTCAGAAAAAGCTTGCTGTTTCAAAACGGTCGACTAGTTGAAAATCACCGGTTGACTGGTTGAATTTAACTAAAATTAAAACATCCAGAAAAATAGCCGTTATGTGCAAAAACACACTGATCGGTCGACCGCCCATTTTGGACTAGTCGACCGGTTTATGGCTGTGGACCGGAGGATCACGGTCCACAGTCTAGATCACTCTGCGCTCTTTCCCAGTCGGAGCCTGGACCATTTGGGCTTTCACTATGACTTTTCAATTTCTCAAATATACAGATTTCAGCAATGAAGATATGATCTAACATTATAAATTGTTTTGTGCATTCGTGTTATACTTTGAGGATAGATTTTAACATATTTTTAACATGACTCGGTATATATAAAAATAAAAATTTATCTCTATGAAATGATCTTCATTGCAACTTTATATGTTGGCATCGATCAAAATCTTGTTCTCAATAATGTTCAATATCGATTGATTGGGTTTTTTCATGAATCCTATCTTTAATAATATCGTTCTTGAAACCCAATGAGATTGAGTTATGGAAATTCATATCGTAATTTGGGGATTTAACCAAATCTCTGGTTTGAGGAAATCAAAAATAAGGAATTGGGAAGGAAGAATAATCTTTTAGTTAAGATTACAGAATTAAATGTTTGGAAACCAATTTGATTGGAAACTAGGGTTGAAATGTGGGGTAAAGGTTTTCAAAGGAAACTAGGTTTTTGGTAGCGAGTTATTAACTGGAAAATTAATTAAGGTTTTGAGGCTAAATTATCTTTGATTTAAGGGATTTGTTTTAAAAGAGAAAGGTTAAATATGGATTTTGTTATAATTTGAGAATGGATTTAAAGAAGTTAATTTAACAAAATCAAAGATGGAAGGAGATTTGGTTGAAAGTCTGTGTGTTCTATAATTGTATTTTTTTAAATTGCGCTTATTATTTGGAAAGACCGGGATCGAATATATGTTCGAAAACCATTCCAAGTAATAATACAAAGTTATGGAACAATTCAAGACTTGGAAAACGATGAATAAAGACCAGGATTCTTTGAATTGTTTTGATTGATTGTTGATGTCTTGGTTGGGCTGATCCCCCGATACAAGGTTATAAGTGGCATGAGGTCTGAATATATTTGGAGATTTTTGGATTGGTGTTTCGTTCAGACCCAGAACGGACATATATGGATTGTGTGTCTGACACTGTAATTAACTGCGTAGCACTGATTTCTGTTAAATATATATCTGCTTGGTGGCAGGGAACTTATTCTCTTGCTTAACACCCTTCTCTAAGACGTATGAGCTTAGAGGTTATATATAGATAGAAATCAGTGATGCGTAGTGAATGGACAATGTGGCATACTAAGTTATGTGATGAGCTATGGATGATCAAAGCATGGCTTGTTTAAGTGTAGTTTTGTATATATCGTGACCTCGGCAAGCCTCACCTCTCGGTAAATGGCCAAACCAGGAAGAAATGTTGTCTCCTTCTAGATAAAAGGTGTATTATGGTATGGAGCCCAGGTATTAACCTATGTGGATAACTTCTACTTTGTGGATGTTGATGTAGTGTAACACCCCTTTTTTCTGTTAACGTTATTGTAACGAATCAAAGAATAATTAATTTCAAATGTGAGAATTAAGGGATACGGGTTACGTCGTTGCGTTCGT
The DNA here is from genome assembly GCA_030737875.1 of Allium sativum. Taxonomy (NCBI): domain Eukaryota; kingdom Viridiplantae; phylum Streptophyta; class Magnoliopsida; order Asparagales; family Amaryllidaceae; genus Allium; species Allium sativum. Next base: position 702,931,314 of record CM060913.1, on the reverse strand, counting down.
CTCGGAATTCTGCTTGAGATAGAGTCCGAGTTTGCATAAAATTGACATCGTATGAAGGAGATATAGACGAACGAAGTTAAGAAGAAAACCAGAAGAAAGAGAGAAAAAAGAATGCACTAGCGCACTTGGGAAGTGCGCCAGTACAAAAATTGCACTAGCGCACCTGCCAAGTGCGCCTAGGCCGGGCTGAGAGCATGCATAACTTTCTGGTGTGTTCTGATCCATACTGTGAGTCATTGCTGAGTCCTTTCTGACTCCTAGCTGAGTCATTAGGGCTGAGGTGTCACCCTATCCTGACTGAATGGTTGTGGTTAACTCTAGGATCATCTGACGGTAGTAATTAAATTGAAATTCTATATAAACAACCCAATGCTCAACCTAAAATCACACAAAAAAATAATCCTGGAACTATCATGCCGTCAATAGAGAACTTGGAGTAGCCATCACCGCTTTCAATTCAAAGACAAGATAAAAACGTGAATCAAAATCAAATTAAAGTAATCTAATTCAACGATCTACATCAAAGGCGAGCACACCAACTTCAGAATTCAGATTTCAGAAATCAAGAATTCCTTTTTGTTTGTAAGTTGGTTATTACGTAGATTTAAACGCTCTTTTAATTGAATCATGACATGTAGTAATTTGAATATAGAATGATGCTTATGTATAAGATAAATAAAATTGATTCTCATTTATCTTAAATTACCGTTGCGATTGATCATATCTACATGCTTGTGGTGATGAACATACCATATTTTATATATTGGGATCTATTATGATTGGGAAATGAACGTATTATGCCAACTGAATGGTGAAACATGTCATGTTATAATTTGGTGGTTACTTGCAAGTTTATGATCTAAAGCACATGCTTACATGTTAGACCAACATTCATGTATATTTAGAACCATGTTAAATTGAATCTATTTATGTTGCAAGATTGGATTTGTATCTCTCTTATGTTTTAACACATAATTAATTATGCTAAGTTGTGATTTAAATATGTTTATAGTAGCTTTCTTATGTTTTGACATACATAAGTTAATATGCTAAGTTGTTGTTTAAAATTGTGTTTATATGTTAAACCTCCATGCTAGACCTATATCAAGTTTACATGATAATTAGATCCAACTTAGTCACAAGTTCCCCTTTACATGGCAAGTTTAATTTGTGTAAGTTCTATGTAAATTCATGTGCTATGATTCATGTTAATCGGATCTAAATTTCGCAAGTTCATTATCCTATGCCAAATCTATATGTCACATATTTTTATGCTGTTGGAATATTTCATGTTCTTCGCTTTTCTCTTTTGTGGTTATAAGTTAGGCTAAAATATCGAGCCTAACATTCCTTGTAATTTAGCGAACGTACAAACGGGGGATATCGTTGGGGTAAACATGAAATTATATGTAATTGGCATGTTTGGCACATGCCAATGATTAGTGACATTTAAATGGCATAATTTTTATATACCAAAGATTATGAACATGATTTAAGGGGAAAGTGGGCCATGACAATAATTGATTTATAATTTACATATAATTATGAAGTATAAACATGAAAATTACATGGTATATATTGGTTCATGAAATTGTGTATTTAGTATACCATTAATTGTGAGCATAATTAAAAGGATAATTATGGCATAATTAAATTGGGAATAATTTACATATGGAATTTGTTATAAATAAGAAATATGTAAATTGTAGAAAAGATGATTATGCCTAACCCGAGGTCAGATTGAGTTGTGGTGTAAAACTACCCGGAACCGCCCGGCTGTCCGGTGACCACAACAATACCTATCTAATGTGAGAGGTTAGGGCATTGAGCCCAATAAGAACCCGAGTTTAGACTGAGTTGTGGTGTAAAACTGCCCAGAACCAACCGGCACATCCAGTGATCGCTACAATACCTATCTAATGTGAGTGGTTGTTGCTTTAATGAATAAATTAATGCTAAGGCAAGAGTGGAATGGTAGGGTTAAGAAAAATTTAGAACACTTAACCGTAATAACATGTTAACTAAGCAAGTGGGTGAGGTTAAGTAAATTTAGAACACTTAACCGTAATAACATGTTTACTAGGCAAGTGGGTGAGGTTAAGTAAATTTAGAATACTTAACCATGATAACATGTTAACTAGGCAAGAGGGTGAGGTTAAGTAAATTTAGAACACTTAACCGTAATAACATGTTAACTAGGCAAGTGGGTGAGGTTAAGTAAATTTAGAACACTTAACCGAAATAACATGTTAACTAGGCAAGTGGGTGAGGTTAAGTAAATTTAGAACACTTAACCGTAATAACATGTTAACTAGGCAAGCGGGTGAGGTTAAGTGAAAATTAGAACACTAAACCGTTACAACATGTTAATTAGACAAGTGGGTGAGGTTACGTAAATTTAGAACACTTAACCGTTGTAACATGTTAATTAAGCAGATGATAGGGTTAAGTTAACTAAGGTAACACTTAACCAAAATATGTAATGACATGTGGTGGGGTTAAGTAATACAAGAGGAAAACACTTAACTAATTATATAACATGATGTGTGGGAAAGGTTAAGTTAACACGAGAGGGCAACACTTAACCAATATAACATGATTTGAGGTAGGGTCAAGTCAACACCAGAAGGAAACACTTAACCAATATGAGGTGAGGGGTGGATGGGTTAAGTTAAATTGAATTGATTAATGACACTTGACCAATATAACTTGATGAGCGAATGGGGTTAAGCTAAATGGGAAATACTTAACCAATATAACCTAATGAATGAACAGGGTTAAGTTAATAAGTCACACTTAACCAATCCAACATGATAAGTGAGAAAGGTTAGGTTAATAAGAACCACTTAACCAACATGACGTGATGAGTAGGAGGGTTAAGTACATATCGGGTTGGTGGGTAATATTAGTAAATATAGGCCCACAAAAATTAACCATTATATAAACATACTTGAATCCGTGGGAAGGTTAAGTACTATTGGGTTGGTGGGTAATATTAGTAAATATAGGCCCACAAAACTTAACCATTATATAAACATGCTTGAATCCGTGGGAAGGTTAAGTACATGTCGGGTTGGTGGGTAATATTAGTAAATATAGGCCCACAAAACTTAACCATTATATAAACATGCTTGAATCGGTGGGAAGGCTAAGTACATATCGGGTTGGTGGGTAATATTAGTAAATATAGGCCCATAAACTTAACCAGTAGGAAACCCTAGCAACGGGGACCCATTTCAGCAGTAACCTACATAGATGTATCACGGTACCCTGAGCTAGGCTGGGTGGGGCATGATTACTGGGCTGATTATAAGCGATCGATATAGCGGCTGGGGGTACATCAGTGTTGGTTCCGACGGATTACGGGTTTGCACGTACTCTAGAGTGGAAAAAGCAGGCACTGGGTACCAGTAGTTTTACACTGTGCATTCTTGAATCGTGTCGGGTTCGCTATCATAATGATTGATACGACTTATGGTAGGACCAGCACAGGGTAGCTACACGCAAGAGAGGGCCGATTGACACAGACATATAGCAAGTTAACACTGGTAGGGAGTCGATCGATAGGGTAGTAAGGGTACATCTAACATATTCATGGCAATTGGGCTGATTGAGGAGGAATCCTCAAATATAGATGTACACCTGAAGGCTACCACCACTGCGGGGATTGGGATCGTAATTATACAGATTACTAGTTGAGACTCTAGTTAGGTGGTGCAGAGATTATAGTAATGGGTGTGATCACATGTTCAACCTATCTTGTCTTATATTAGGGTATTGTCCTATGTTCTATTACTCCTGTCATGATCCCTTTTCCTTGTTTAAATGCTAGTAATCACTGAACTTACCAGACTTATTGTCTGACCCGTTTTCTCTCATCTTCTTTTCTTCTGTTCCCCTCTATGTAGTTAGGGAGGGAATAGCTCAGTTTTGTTTGGACCGTTAATCTTTCCGAGCTTGAAGACACTTTGACGTGTTGCCTTGGACTCTCTCTTCTACTGCTATGGATGGCTCATGCTTTGTTTAGGGAAATCATTTTATGCTTCTTTATTTTTGTTAAACAAGACATGATACTTTGGTATTGTAAAACATTCTTTGTACAAGTTGTTTATCAATGAAATAAATTTTTATTTATTTGCCGCTACTTTATTTGTCTATCTTGTAATTTTTCTGCATCCTGTACTAAAAATGCTCCACCGAATTTAAGACATTCCCTTTGTGAGTGACCTTAACAGAGATGGGGTGTTTCACTTGGTATCAGAGCTGAAGGTTACCGGATCAGATAAAAGATTTGAAAAATTATTTTCAAACGATTTTAAAAGAAGCATTTTCAAAAGAAAAGTTTTGTTTTAAAGGAATATTCCCCAAAGCCATATGCACTATCTTTTGACCCTCTACTTGAATCCTTGTTTCCTTCTTTCTTGAGTCTCCGGGGCTCCTGGCTTTCTGGGAGGTAACCTTATCGCGGCATGGTTTCGTAGGCTTGATGAGACTACGAAACTTGTCGAAGGGAAAATAAGTGCCTAACTTCCATCTGTAGCCATAATTTTCTTTCGAGCTTAGTAGGATTCTTCGTACGATAGAGATAGCTTTAGAGAGACATGTCAACAAGTTACACAAGGATGGCAAAGTTGAGAATGAGGGGGTTTGGCTAAGGAGCACAACACAAGGATGAAGAACCCATGGATATGGACTTGGTTCACAAAGGAGGGGAGGAAAGAATAGTAGAACCTAAAACAAGAGGAAGTATCTTTATTTTGGTATAACGGGTCGTATAATTAAGGGCAAGGGCAAGAACAAGGGACAGGATTTTCTGGAAGGCAAGTGCATGCTCTCACCGCCAGCATACCTGAGAGAGAGGCAGTAAGATTTCTGTTGAAAGAGTTTTTCCTTTTCGATTATCCTGTTAGTACTCCTTCTGATTTTAGCGCTTCACATTCATATATATCTACTTCCATAGTTGAGTCTCTGCACCCTAGATATTGTATAGTAGAGGATCCCATTATAGTCTCAAATCCAATTGTTGGTTCGGCCCATTTATCTTTGACTTGTGAGGATTTGAGAATAGCTACATTTATGCTTATGTTTTTGGGCTATGGGTTGATTCTAGGCATTGATTGGTTAGCTAGAAATTGTGAAACAAGGGTAGTTTGACTTTCGACTTGCCTCGGGAATACCCTTGAGATTTCGTATGATCCTAAGGGATCAGTTTGTCTTAGCTACCTAGAATCACTTTATTTATCTATCGACGATTTTCGATCCGTTGGAGTAGTCCATGAGTACGCAAGATGTTTTGATTAGGGTAGGGGTTTTCCCCCTAAAATTAGAGACAAACTTCCGCGTGTATCTAGATGACACTGCAAAGCCAGTTATGCGATCAACGATAATTCTGGAGCAAGATTGGCGAGGATAGCCAGAGTCAGTAAAGTGCTCAATTTTTTGGTTTTTTTGTTAGTATCATCTCACATAGATCGTCCAAATTCGGAGGAGGTATCCCTTGGGTGCTTGTATGATATTGGTTTAGGCCTTTGGGGTTTGTACTTGAGGGATGTCGAGTTCGACTAGGATGGTTTGCGTAAGAATAAATGGTTGGGGCTGGCACCCTAAGTTAGAGCACATAGTAACCATTAGCTTTAGACCCTTAGATTTGCAGCATGATGGATATGCTAAGTAGAGGAGAGACCTCTAATCATCTTAGGATATAAACTTGATATGATGGTTAATATCTGTTTATCTTGGAAAGATAGTTCGATTACATTGGATACCATCTAGCATAGAAAGTGATTGAAGGCCTATCTTTACTAGTGGGTTTTGGAAATGGAGGTCAAGAAGCTTCGCAACAATGAAGTTAAGTTGTAAGGTACAGTGGAGTGAAGCTCAAGAAGATGCGACTTAGAAGACTGAAGACTAGATACGCGCATCTTACCCTTTTTGAGGGTATATCCTTGATTCCTCTTTTTCTGTAAAACATATTTGCATGCTATCTTTAGCTTTTAAGTATATCCTCTCGGTCCTATCCTTAATCCTTAGGTAGAAGCCAATGGATGTAAACATGTGTTTGAGACATGTTATGTTTGGTGGATGCAAGTGGTTGCAAGTGTTTGCTAGTGGTTGCTCGTGGATGCATATACACACATTAGGCACTAGATCGGCTCAGTCACTTTCATATTGCATATGCATATATGTATTTGTATATGGATTGAAACTTGATGTGTTATCATATGGACGTTGCATTTGTATGAATGGTTGTGCACTCATATAGGAAATTTTGAGTAGGAAAAAAAATTGCATTCATAATGGACTCATGGCACTGACATAATTTGCAATAAGGAGGTCAACAAAATCAGTAGACCGCCTGATTTTGCATTAGATAAGGACATGTACACACACTATGCATATGATCATGAAGCATTAGAAATTTTTTAAGGACAATGGACGTCTATTTTTGATAGTTGAGTAGATGGGTGATTGGATGGTAGGATATAAGTCCTTCTCGACTTGAAGATTTCTGGGACGAAATCCTAAAAGGAGGGGAGAGTGTAACACCCTGTATTTTCTGTTAACGTTATAGTAACGAATCAAAGAATAATTAATTTCAAATATGATAATTAAGGGATACGAGTTATGCCATTGCGTTCGTCTCGGAATTCTGCTTGAGATAGAGTCAGAGTTTGCATAGAACGGACATTGTATGAAGGAGATATAGACGAACGAAGTTAAGAAGAAAACCAGAAGAAAGAGAGAAAAAAAGAATGCACTGGCGCACTTGGGAAGTGCGCCAGTACAAAAGTTGCACTGGAGCACCTGCCAAGTGCGCCCAGGTAGGGCTGAGAGCCTGCACAGCTTTCTGGTGTGTTCTGATCCGTACTGTGAGTCTTTGCTGAGTCCTTTCTGACTCCTTACTGAGTCATTAGGGCTGAGATGTCACCCTATCCTGACTGAATGGTTGTGGTTAACTCTAGGATCATCCGACGGCTCTAATTAATTTGAAATTCTATATAAACAACCCAATGCTCAACCTAAAATCACACAAAAAATAATCCTGGAACTATCATGCCGTCAATAGAGAAATTGGAGTAGCCGTCACCACTTTCAATTCAAATATAAGATAAAATCCTAAATCAAAATCAAATTAAAGTAATCTAATTCAACGATCTACATCAAAGGCGAGCACACCAACTTCAGAATTCAGAATTCAAAAATCAAGAATTCCTTTTTGTTTGTAAGTTGGTTATTACATAGATTTAAACGCTCTTTTAATTGAATCATGACATGTTGTAATTCGAATTTAGAATGATGCTTATGTATAAGATAAATAAAGTTTGAATCTCATTTATCTTAAATTACCATTGTGATTGATCATGTCTATATGCTTGTGGTGATGAACATACCATATTTTATATATTGGGATCTATTATGATTGGGAAATGAACGTATTATGCTAAATGAATGGTGAAACATGTCATGTTATAATTTGGTGGTTACTTGCAAGTTTATGATCTAAAGCACATGCTTACATGTTAGATCAACATTCATGTATATTTAGAACCATGTTAAGTTGAATCTATTTATGTTGCAAGATTGGATTTGTAGCTCTCTTATGTTTTAACACATAAGTTATTACGCTAAGTTGTGATTTAAATATGTTTATAGTAGCTTTCTTATGTTTTGACATACATTAGTTAATATGCTAAATTGTGTTTATATGTTAAACCTCCATGCTAGACCTATATCAAGTTTACATGATAATTAGATCCAACTTAGTCACAAGTTCCCCGTTACATGACAAGTTTAATTTGTGTAAGTTCTATGTAAATTCATATGCTATGATTCATGTTAATCAGATCTAAATTTTGCAAGTTCATTATCCTATGCCAAATCTATATGTCACATATTTTTATGCTGTTATAATATTTCATGTTCTTCGCTTTTCCCTTTTGTGGTTATAAGTTAGGCTAAAATATCGAGCCTAACATTCCTTGTAATTTTGCGAACGTACAAACGGGAGATATCATTGGGGTAAACACGAAATTATATGTAATTGGCCTATTTGGCACATGCCAATGATTAGTGGCATTTTAATGGCATAATTTTTATATACCGAAGATTATGAACATGATTTAGGGGGAAAGTAAGACATGACAATAATTGATTTATAATTTACATATAAATATGAAGTATAAACGCGAAAATTACATGGTATAGATTGGTTCATGAAATGGTATATTTAGTATGCCATTAATTGTGAGCATAATTAAAAGGATAATTATGGCATAATTAAATTGGAAATAATTTACATATGGAATTTTTTATAAATAAGAAATATGTAAATTATAGAAAAGATGATAATGCCTAACCCGAGGTTAGATTGAGTTGTGGTGTAAAACTGACCGGAACCGCCCGGCTGTCCAGTGACCACAACAATACCTATCTAATGTGAGAGGTTAGGGCATTGAGCCCAATAAGAACCCGAGGTTAGACTGAGTTGCGGTGTAAAACTGCTCGGAACCGACCGACACATCCAGTGACCGCAACAATACCTGTCTAACGTGAGTGGTTGATGCTTTAATTAATAAATTAATGCTAAGACAAGAGTGGAATGGTAGGGTTAAGTAAATTTAGAACACTTAACCGTAATAACATGTTAACTAGGCAAGTGGGTGAGGTTAAGTAAATTTAGATAACCGTAATAACATGTTAACTAGGCAAGTGGGTGAGGTTAAGTAAATTTAGAATACTTAACCGTAATAACATGTTAACTAGGCAAGAGGATGAGGTTAAGTAAATTTAGAACACTTAACTGTAATAACATGTTAACTAGGCAAGTGGGTGAGGTTAAGTAAATTTAGAACACTTAACCGTAATAACATGTTAACTAGGCAAGTGGGTGAGGTTAAGTAAATTTAGAACACTTAACCGTAATAACATGTTAACTAGGCAAGTGGGAGAGGTTTAGTAAAAATTAGAACACTTAACCGTTACAACGTGTTAATTAGACAAGTGGGTGAGGTTAAGTAAATTTAGAACACTTAACCGTTGTAACATGTTAATTAAGCAGATGATAGGGTTAAGTTAACTAAGGTAACACTTAACCAAAATATATAATGACATGTGGTGGGGTTAAGTAATACAAGAGGAAAACACTTAACCAATTATATAACATGATGTATGGGAAGGGTTAAGTTAACACGAGAGGGAAACACTTAACCAATATAACACGATTTGAGGTATGGTCAAGTCAACACCAGAAGGAAACACTTAACCAACATGACGTGACATGTAGATGGGTTAAGTTAACTGGAATTGATTAATGAAACTTGACCAATATAACTTGATGAGCGAATGGGGTTAAGTTAAATGGGAAATACTTAACCAATATAACCTGATGAATGAACAGGGTTAAGTTAATAAGTCACACTTAACCAATCCAACACGATAAGTAGGAAAGGTTAAGTTAATAAGAACCACTTAACCAACTTAACATGACAAGTAGGAGGGTTAAGTACATATCGGGTTGGTGGGTAATATTTGTAAATATAGTCCCACAAAACTTAACCATTATATAAACATGCTTGAATCCGTGGAAAGGTTAAGTACATGTCGGTTTGGTGGGTAATACTAGTGAATATAGGCCCACAAAAATTAATCATTATATAAACATGCTTGAATCCGTGGGAAGGTTAAGTACATGTCGGGTTGGTGGGTAATATTAGTAAATATAGGCCCATAAAACTTAACCATTATATAAACATGCTTGAATCGGTTGGAAGGTTAAGTACATATCAAATTGGTGGGTAATATTAGTAAACATAGGCCCATAAACTTAACTAGCAGGAAACTCTAGCAACGGGGACCCATTTCAGCAGTAACCCACGTAGATATATCACGGTACCCTGAGCTAGGCAGGGTGGGGCACGATTACTGGGATGATTATAAGCGGTCGATATAGCGGTTGGGGGTACGTCAGTGTAGGTTTCGGCGGATTACGAGCATGCATGTACTCCGGAGTGGAAAAAGCAGGCACTGGGTACTAGTGGTTTTACACTGTGCATTATTGAATCGTGTCGGGGTCGCTATCATAAGGATTGATACACCTTATGGTGGGACCAGCACAGTGTAGCTACACGCAAGAGAGGGTCGATTGACACAGACACATGGCAAGTTAACACAGGTAGGGAGCCGATCGATAGGGTAGTAAGGGTACATCTAACATATTCATGGCAATTGGGCTGATTGAGGTGGAATCCTCAAATATAGATGTACACCTGAAGGCTACCACCACTGCGGGGATTGGGATCGTAATTATACAGATTACTAGTTGAGACACTAGTTAGGTGGTGCAGAGATTATAGTAATGGGTGTGATCACATGTTCAACCTATCTTGTCTTATATTAGGGTATTGTCCTATGTTCTGTTACTCCTGTCATGATCCCTTTTCCTTGTTTAAATGCTAGTAATCACTGAACTTACCAGACTTATTGTCTGACCCATTTTCTCTTTTCTTCCATTCCCCCCTCCCGCCCAGGTAGTCAGGGAGGGAATAGCTCAGGTTTGTTTGGACCGTTACTCTTTCCAAGCTTGAAGACTCCTTGACGTGTTGCCTTGGACTCTCTCTTCTACTACTATGGCTGGCTCATGCTTTGTTTGGGGAAATCATTTTATGCTTCTTTATTTTTGTTAAACAAGACAGGATACTTTGGTATTGTAAAACATTCTTTTTACAAGTTGTTTATCAATGAAATAAATTTTTATTTATTTGCCGCTGTTTTATTTGTCTGTCTTGTAATTTTTCTGCATCTTGTACTAAAAATGCTCCACCGAAGTTAAGGCATTCCCTTTGTGAGTGACCTTAACAGAGTGGGGTGTTTCATGTGGCGAGCGCTCGGAAAGGTTGATAATGACCGGGAGATGACGTACTTAGGTGTACTCTAAGTTAACTAGTTAAGCGGTAACCCGGCCTTGTGTTGGCATGAGGAGCATCACTGTTGATCCCCGGACATCCCTCTAGAGGTGTTCAAAATTCGGTTCGGAAGGGAGTTCTTTTGCCTGGTTATTGTTGGAAACCCAATCTCCGCTACAAGCCCGTACGATTTTAGTTGTATACCATACGTCAGTATAGTATATGGTACCTATGCTGGCTAAGATTGATACATTTATTTTCGAAAGACTTTTCGCGCTATATTATAGTATTGAAAGAAGATTTTTGCGTATCAAGCATTTTTTACTATCATAAGGTGAAACCTTGCCCATATGTACGTTTGCATTGTGTGTGTGTCGCGAGACCTTATGGTAGTTTCATTTTTCAAAAAGTCACTACTACAAAAGTAGGCATATTCGACACTAATTTGTGTGTGTTGCAGGAAAAGTGTGGAAAAAACTATGTTTTTTTATCTTCTGCAACATTATTCAAATGTTATTGCATTAGACGTAAATGCACTGTTGCGGTAGGAATTTTAGTGATGTGACATGCAACATCCTTTAAAAGCGTTACGTTATACCAATTAAAAGTACACTTCATCAATCCATACCCTCATAAATGAAAGATCACAGCCATCCATCCACGCCCTCAATCCACGTGACCCCCTTTTATTTCCCGCTATGATTTTCGTTCCCGCGATACTTCATTTCATTTCTCCACCATCCAGATCCCTAAAACACGTCACAAGTAATCAACCTTTGCTCCACCAAAATAACTTTTAATTTCCCCATATTTAACGTTGATGACAACTTCAGATCTGGTTCTCTCCTTCAATCTTGGAAAGGGAATTTTAAAGGCGCCAATACCTCATTGAAATAGAAAGATTCATATTTAGCAAATAAACATTTCGATTTCAGCTTCTGCTGCCTTCTTCTGCATTCTTAAATGTAAGCTTTTGATTTCACCGTATTCGATTTCATAATTTGGTGAATTCGAATGAACTCTGAATTGGATTAGTTGTATTTCTAGTGCAATTAAAGTAAAATTATATTGTGGTCTTCTTGCTAAATTACTTGAAGCTAAAATTGGAATCGTTTTGAAATTGAGCTAAAATTGAATTAGTTGTTTTGCTAGTGCAAGTAAAGAAACTGCAGGAGGAAATTCGTTTGTTGCAAATGCATTTGGATAAAAAGATATAAATGAAAACATAGAAACCTAAACATTTGAGCATTAAATGTTGAATTATACTTCAGAAATTCAGCTACAATAGATATATTTAACCCTAGATGTGTTTCTTAACTGTGTCATTATAGCTTAACTATATCTCTAGATGTATCATGAGGTATAATGTTTCTCTTAAATTATCCTTTGAAACGTTGTACTATACGTAGTAGTCCCAAATTATGGTCGATAGCAAAGGGAAAGGGAGAAACTACACAGTAGAAAAAACATGTGTGCACAGACATGTTAATTATTTTGATGTATTTATTAATACCCGCTTGTGCACTTTCGTGTATTTGAGTGTGAGTAGGAATAAAAGGAAGTAATGTTGCTTTTGAATATGCAATAGATTGAATGCTAGGTAAACTTGTTTAAAAATACAAGTACTTACATTTTTGGTTGGCATGTAAAGTACTATAGACATCTATTTTGGCCTTGTCATATGCTAATGGTATTAAGTTAGTTTAGTCAAAATATATGTGTATGGATTATCAAGTGTGGACCTATTTTACATTGAATTGCATGCACCATTTCTACCAAAAATACTGTAAAAATTAGACATGTAGAAATCAAGTAAATGAAGAAGGGAAGGATTGGGTTAGCTATATCCCTTGCTGCATGTTTTTTTCTTTCCATTATATTTCAAAATGATGTTTAGTTCATTATGAAATTAATGTAATGTGTTTTGCGTTTAATTAAGACTTATAAGTGGAGGACGATTTTTCTGTTAAGTTATACGTTATTAAACGTGATTTTTTATGTTAAGTTATATGTTATTAAACGTGCTACAATTCGTAGCAGAAGTATCAAATTGCGTAATTAGTGTTTCTTGATGAATAGATCAATTCAATAGGAGTGATTGCAATACCCCGTATTTCCTGTGAACATAGAAGTAACAAAACAAAACATACTTAATTTTTAAAAGAATAATTAAGGGAAACGGGTTACGCCATTGTGTTCGTCTTGAAATTCTGCTTGGAATAGAGTCCAAGTTTTCGTAAATCGAACTTCGTATGAGGAAGTTATGGCCCTCAGAAGTTTCAGGAATTTAAATAGATTAAAAAAGCTTAGATTTGAGTTTGGAATTTGAATCACACACCCGGGCTGGGCGGGAAATTTCACGCCTAGGACCCAGGTCGACCAGGGGGTCGACCTGGGTCACATAGGTCAACCAGGAGGCCGACCTGGGGGTAGACCTCCCCCTTATTTCCAGATCCGAGGACTAGTTCGTTTCCCTGCATTTGGACGCCCGTTCTGACCAGATTCATTGATCCCTATGCTAATTAAATACCCACAAACCCCACTTTCTCTCCATACCAAACCATTGTAACGCTATGCTGCCTCAATTCTATTTAAAATAAATCAATGGCGTCTCTACTCTACTGAAACCTAAGCAAGAACTAGTGATTCTTCTTCTTCCATTCTGAATAGGATTAAAAGAGAACAACTACAACCCTTTTTCATTTAGAATCCAACCAAGGTGAGTACAGTTATTTTCAGATATGAAATTTAATTATGATCTTGACATGGCTATAAATCTGAATTTGAGATTATGCGTATTCTGGTTTATCAGATCTATTTTACTGTGTAGATCTATCTTATTAATATTACAGTAACTATTCTCTTATCTCTTCCTTCTGTTATATAGCCAGGCTACCATGAGCCTGAGCTAAATCTCATAAGAGATTGACGCATGAATGTTAAATTTGGGAAAAATAGTGAATGATGCGTAATTAGACATGACTGATTTGTGGCTGATTTGAGGAAAGAACATATGTTGTAATTTAAGATCTGGAATTGGGCATACTATTATGATAGTCTATGATTTGGAAGAAGGAGAATTATTGTAACACCCCACCTCCGCTAGGGTCACTCACAAAGGGAATGCACTAGTTTTGGTGGAGTATTATCTAGATAAACATGCACAGAGATATCACAAGGCGGAACATAAATAAAGCAGCAGTAGAAATTAAAAACCAACTACTTATTATTTTCCAGAAAAGAGTCAAAAGCTCATATATCCAAGATACAGATTATTCCATTACATCAAGTTCACAATAAAGAAGCATAAACTTAAAACAAAAGTAAATTATTCCCCATAAATAGCAGAAGCAGCCATAGCATAGCCCAAGACCAAACCGTACATGAGCTATCAGAAAGCAAGCAAAATCCAAGCTAAGAGCTAGTGTTTCCTCCCTGAGAACCTGGGGGGGAAACGAAAGAAAAAGGGGCGAAAGAAAAAGGGTCAGTCATAAAGACTGGTAAGCCTAAGTGACTTTCGGTATGAAAACTAGTAAAGGTAACATGATATGTGAAAACTGGAATTAAACATAAGGATGATAACAAAACTGGTAGGATAATCAAGATAACAAGATAAGTCAAGTCTAGCATCGCATATTCAAGGTTCGCTGCACCAACAGTACTAGTATTCTAACCCATGTCATGTATTAACCATGAAATGATCCCTTAGCCCAGTGTCATGAAGTGACCCATTACGGAGTCCTACGGTACGATCTATTAATCGATCGGCTCCCTATAGGTCCTAGCTCGTCATGTGTCTGTGTCATACGGCCCTATCCTGAAATGTAGTTACCTGTGCTAGGTCCACCATAAGGTGTATCAAGTCCTATGGTGCCAACCACCGACACGAATCAAGCACGCACAATGTAAAACTACGAGGGCCCAATGCCTGCTTTTTTAACTCCGGACTACGTGCACGACCATAGCCCGCCTGAACCTACAATGGCGCACCTACTCAGCCGTCGTTCTGGTCGCTTACAATCAGCCCAGTAATCGTGCCCCACCCTACCTAGTCCCAGGGTATCGTGATACATCTAAGTGGGTTACTGCTGAAAAGGACCGCGTAACTAGGGGTTCTAATGGGTTAAGTATTGTCATTCAAATTCGTGACTTAACCCTATCCAGATCATGTATCAAGTTGGTTAAGTGTGTTCAAGCAGTTCATGACTTAACCCTATCAAGTCATCGGGTCAAGTTGGTTAAGTATATTCAAGTGGTTCATGACTTAACCCTATCATGTGGCATTAATTCATTAGTGCACGCCAACCTCTCACATTAGGCTAACTGTTGTGGTTACTGGATTTGCCGGGCGGTTCCGGGCAGATTTACACCACAACATAGCCTAACCTCGGGTTTTTACGTGCAATATGACCAACTACCCACATTGGATCCTATTGTTTGCAGCCACTAGATTTGCAGGGCGATTCCGGGCAGATTTACACTGCAAACTCAACCCAACCTCGAGTTGTCCATTTTCAAGTTATCTAATTGTCATGCCCATGTTCAAGTTTTCATGTCTAGATTCATGTCAAGTTTTCAAGTCATGTTTCATGTCAAATCGTGTCAAGTTCATGTCCATATTCAGGTTCAAGTCATAATAACGTTCATGTTCAAGTTTAAAGCTAATTTATATTTTACCTAGTCTACCCAAATCGTATTCCCATCGCACGTAAGTTCGATTCGATAAAAATAAATCTAATAGGGAATAACATAAAAAGGAACGTGTATAATGTGGCAAAAGTGATTACTAGCATAGCATGATATGACTAGAAATAAAAGATTAAAACATTACTGGCATATGAAATATTGGCCTCGAACATAAAGATTCCAAATCTAGCAAGATAAGGTACTAGTCAAGATAACAGTTGTCACAAGGTGATGGTATAGTCATGGTAACGACTGTCATAAGGTGATAGTATAGTCATGATACGATTGACGTAAGGTGATAGTATAGTCATGATACAATTGACATAAGGTGATAGTATAGTCATGGTAACGACTGTCATAAGGTGATAGTCATAAACATGTGACTAATAACAGATTCAACATGACAATAAGAGGAGTTTCTTTTGATTTACAACATGAATAGGCCCCAAATCAATATCATAGTAATATTCAAGAGTCAAGATCCAAGATGAATGAGAATGAATGTAAACAGTCATCATACATAGGTCCAATTTCAATTTACATCATATTCATAATACATTTACTGTTTAAATCTGAAAATAACTGGGGCTTACAGATCGTGGTTCGAGAATTAGAAAAAGAGAGTCGATGTTGAATATGCTTAGTCAAGTCCTAATAGAAGTCCCCAAATCAGCAATTCCCTTAACGCAGTCTCAACGTAGAAGAAGCAGTCCTTCTCTCAAACTTTTCAATCAGAATCAGAGCAGTATAAGGTCAGAAAAAATTTTGTGCAAAGAGTCTAGTGTTAGGGGCTGTATTTATAGGGTCAGGTCAACGAATGTGGACAGAAACGAGGCCAAATACATCAGAGTGAATCCAGCTTCAGAAATGGGCTCGGGCACAAGGTCGACCCCCAGGTCGACACTATGGTCGACCTGGCCCCGGGTAGGTCGACTACATAGTCGACCCCCAGGTTGACCTGGTCCTGGGCGGGAAATTTCCCGCCCAGTCCATTTGGAGGTTTGAAATTCGAATTTTTGAATTCGAATTGAGTCTGTTTTGAACTTGAAAATTTCTGAAAACTTCGAATGGTCATAACTTGGTCATACGGACTCCGATTTTCGAAAACTCGGACTCGTTTCCAAGCAGAATTTCGAGACGAACGCAATGGCGCAACCCATTTCCCCTGATTCTTATTTTAAAAATTAATTCTGCCTTGATTTATGGTTATTACACGTTATAAAAACACAGGTTGTTACATTCTCCCCTCCTTAAAGGATTTCGTCCCCGAAATCTCTAAGTTAGGGAGGATGTGTCCTACCATCCATCATCCATCTACTCAAAGCATCATCCATGGGCAACTATTGTCCTTAAAAGATTTCTAGTGCTCTATGAACATATGTAGAAAGTGTGTGTATATGTACTTATCTAATGCAAAAGATCAAGCGGTTACTGATTCAGTAAACCTCCTTAATGCAAAATATGTTAGTGTCATGAATCCAACATGTATGCAAATTCCTAACATAGTTTATAATCTCTACATGAGTGCACATACATTCATCCATATGCAACATCCAAGTGATAGCATAACAAGTTCCATCCATGTACAAGTACTAGCACTCATGCATATGCAACATGAAAATGTGACTGAGCCGATCTAGTGCCTAATGTGTGTCACGCATCCAATAGCAACCACTTGCAACCATCTGCAAACATCAACCATAACATGTTTCAATCACATGTTTACATCCATATGGTTCTACCAAAGGTTCTCAAGATAAGATCGAGAAGATGACAAGACAAACATAGATAGTAGAAGCATGATAACAAAAGGTTTTCAAGGAAAAAGAGATCGAGAATGTACCCTCAAAAAGAAATGGGTAAAGCGCGCGTATCTTCTCTTCGGTTTCCCAAGTTGCGTCTTCTTGGGTTTCACTCCACTACACTTTAACTAGCTTGACTTCTCGATTCCTTAGCTTCTTAATCTATGTTCCTAATATACGAATTGGAACTCGCCTCAATGTCGCTTCTTTTTCCACTTCTACATCCTCAAGGATGCTTGGCTCAACCACTTCGGCTGACTTATGCAAACACTTCTGGAGATGCGAGACGTGAAAGACGTTGTGCACCCCAGCCAGCTTCTCGGGTAATTCTACCTTATAGGCCATCCGTCCAATCCTCTCAGTGATGGGGAACGGTCCTACAAACCTTGGTGCTAGCTTTCCAACTGCTCCAAAACGAACTACATTGCGTAACGGAGAAACTTTTATAAAAACCATATCTCCGACTTCGAACTCTATGTCTGTCCTTCTCTGGTCCGCATAAGATTTCTGTCTATCTTGGGCCGTTTTCATCCGTCTTCGTATCAACTCAATATTCTCAGAAGTGTCTCTTATCATATCAGGCCCAAGTATAAGCATGTCTGTCATCTCCCACCAACAAGTTGGCGACTTGCACGATCTTCCATACAGGGCTTCGAACGGTGCCATTCCTATGCTAGCTTGGTAACTGTTATTATACGCAAACTCCACGAGGGGAAGGTGGTCTTCCCAAGTACCACCAAAGTCAAGAATACATAGCCTCAGGAGATCTTCTAGTACCTTATTTACCCTTTCGGTTTGTCCATCTGTCTGTGGGTGATAGGTCGTGCTCAAGTTCAGTCGTGTTCCCATTGCTTCTTGCAGACTATTCCAAAACCGGCTAGTGAAAATCGGGTCACGATCACTAACTATACTAGAAGGAACTCCATGCAATCGTACTATCTCTCGAAGGTAAATAGACGCTAGCCCTGATGCGGTCCTCTTGCTCTTCACCGGAATGAAGTGAGCACTTTTCGTGAGTCTATCAACTATGAACCATATGCTAGTATTTCCCTTCCTTGACCTAGGCAATCCATCGAGATACTTTCCCATTTCCATTGCGGAATTTCCAAAGGGTGTAATAGTCCACCGGGCTTCTTCGACTCGGCCTTTACTTGTTGGCACACCATGCACTTCGAAACGAACTCTGCCACGTCCTTTTTCATTCCAGTCCAAAAGAAAATGCGTTTCATATCCCTATACATCTTATTCCCCTCCGGGATGTATAGTCATCTTCGAGTGGTGCGCTTCTTTGAGAACTTTCCTTACCAGCTCTCCCACTTGTGGGACACATAGCCTTCCATCGCGCCTTTGCCATCCCTTGTCATCTATGGATACCTACTGAGATGACTTGACGTCTCACCACTAATCAGCTTGTCCATGATTTCAACTATCTGTGGGTCTTCTTTCTGTGATATCCCTACTTGATCTAGAAGTGTATATCTTAGCTCAAGAGTTGTTAACGTAGCAGTCAATGACTCAACAGAAGGTGTAAAATCAAAGGTTGCTATAAACTCAAGGCTTTTCATCTCAACAAACAAGGGGCTCAAAGTCAACCTTTTTCTACTTAGCGCGTCCGCCATCACATTACCCTTGCCAGGGGTATAAGCTATATCGAAGTCATATGATTCCAAGAACTCCATCCACCGCTGTTGTCTCAGATTCAAGTCTTTCTGTGAGAAGAGGTACTTAAGTGATTTGTAGTCGGTATACAGCTCGAACCTCTCCCCTAGAAGATAATGGCGCCAAGCTTTAAGTGCAAAAACAATCGCGGCCAACTCCAAGTCATGCGTGTGATAGTTTTTCTCATGAACTTTAAGTTGTCTGCCCCCGTAGCATATTACTTTTCCTTCCTGCATTAGGACAGCGCCTAATCCCATGCCGCACGCATCTGTGTACATGGTAAACATCTTATCTCCATCGGGTAATGCTAAAACTGGAGCTGTGGTGAGGGCTCTCTTAAGTCTCTGAAAAGCAGTGTCACATTGTATGTCACATGCAAAAGGTAGGTTCTTCTTTGTTAATTTAGTAAGAGGGGCTGAAATCTTAGCGAAGTCCTTAGTGAACTTCCTGTAGTAGCCCGCCAAACCGAGAAAGCTCCTCACCTCCGTTGCATTCTTAGGAATTTTCCAGTCCTGTACCGCAACTACCTTTGCGGGGTCCACGGCTATGCCTTGCTTAGAAACTACATGCCCAAGGAACCAAACTTCCTTCCTCCAAAAATGGCATTTGGAGAACTTAGCCTTTAACTGGTGTGCTCTAAGCGTCTCCATGAATTCCTGGAGATGCCTAGCATGCTCTTCTTCATCTTTTGAGAAGATCAAAATATCATCCACGAAAACTACCACAAACTTGTTAAGGAACTCCCGAAACATCCTGCTCATCAAATCTACAAAGTACGCGGGTGCATTCGTTAACCCAAATGGCATGACGAGCCATTCGAAGAACCCATCTGGAGTCCTAAACGCAGTTTTGTCAATGCTATCCTCAGCCACTCTGAGTTGATGGAATCCTGTGGCTAGATCGAGTTGAGAGAAAACAGATGCTCCCACAAGCTGGTCAAACAAATTGTCTATTCTTGGTAGTGGGTGCCTATTCTTCTTTGTCAGCTTGTTTAACTCACGATAATCTACGCACAGACGAAGCGATCTATCCGCCTTAGTAGCGAATACCACCGGAGCACCCCATTCAGAAATGCTTCGTCTTATGAAATTTTTCTCAAGCAACTCGTTGATTTGTTTACTGAGCTCTCTTCTTTCTCGCGGGGCCATGTGCCTAACGGGCAATGAAACTGGCTTGGCATTATCAACAAGATAAATTCGGAACTCTATCTCGTGTTTAGGAGGTAATCCCCTCACTTCATCAAAGACATCTGGATATTCTCGGACCACTCATACAGATTGCAAATTATCGTTGGACGAGTCAAGGGATTCAAGATAACATAACATGACCGGACCCTTAGGGTTACAAGAAATTTCAAGGGTATTACCAAGGCGAGTCATGAGCCTCATTACCCTTCGTTCACAATCAAGAATGGCTCCATAATCGGATAGCCAATCCATACCTAGGATTAAACCGTATCCCATGAATCCGAGAACATAAGCATTACACATGAATTCTACGCTTAAGATAGAGATCCTCAAATCCACACACATCATAGATAAATGGGCGGAGCCCCCAATTGGATTTGAAACTATAACGGGATCCTCAACCAGACTAGTACTTAGGTGCAGATTTTCAACAATATTAGAAGAAATAAAAGTATACGATGCGCCAGAGTCGAATAAGGTTCAAACAGGAAAGTCAGAAATGTAAACAAGGCTTTCTACGGAAATATTACTACCTAGGTCAAGAGCTGGAGTGGTGTTGAGAGCATGCAACTGCCCTCCAGAAGGTCCTGCTCGCTGGGTCTGCCCTTGCCCCTGCCCTTGCTTCTTAGGGCAATCCTTGCTGATGTGTCCAGTATCTCCACAATCAAAGCATTCACCCAACTTCCTCTTCTTCCTTCTACAGTCTTTAGCTAGATGTCCACTAATACCACAGAAGTTGCACTTCCTCGTCTCACGTGATTTGTTCTTGCTCTTGTTATTCTTATTATTCTTGTTATTCCCCTTCTTGAAGTCAGCTTTCTTATTCTGAGTTTCAGTAGGCTTAACCTCCTTCTTGCTATTCTTGTATTCCTCATAAAGTAGAGCCATATCCACCAAGCTTTCAAAGGTCGCCCCCATGGGTATATGAGTTAGGGCCAAGCTGTGTAGTGGCTCATTCAATCCTCGAGCAAAGCGTACAGCCTTTTTTTGGGCTGTGTTGACCAAATCCAAACCGAACCAAGCAAGCTGATTAAAATTATTCACGTACTCCGTCACAGACATATCCCCTTGCTTGAGTGCTAGGAACCTCTCCATCTGAAGGTTTTCCTCTACTGACGATAAGAATTTAAGCCCAAACCTCTCTCTAAAGTCTGCCCAAGTCTCAACTGGCCTGGTAGCGTTGGTGATTTCCCACCAAAATGCAGCTTCCTCTTTCAACAACCATGCTGCCAACTGAACTCTCCTATGGTCCTCAATATCAAAGATAATGAACAAGTCTTCTGTCTCCTTTAGCCAGTTTCGTGCCTCAACAAAGGTTTCAGTTCCAATGAAGTTCTTGCCGCCCATTGTTTTAAAGTCTTTGCATATTTTGGCAAAGGCGGTACTAGGAGGAGGAGGAACCGCAGCCACTGGGGGAGGAGGGGGAGGGATGTCTGTCGTGCTCGCGTCGTTGGCCCTGGCTTCTAAGTACCTTCGGAACCATCCACGCACGGGTATTCCCTCAGGAAGGTTAAGATCGGCCATGCTGAAAAACGAAAAGAAAAGATTCAAACGAGGAAACAAAGGGAAGTGCTAATGGCTTCTTGGGGAATAACCTTTTAAACATAAAAATTTTCTTGAAAAATGCTTCTTTATAAATAGTTTTGAAAACAGTTTCGGAAGGTTTTTAAAACTTTTGCCCAGCCTGGTAACCTTCTGCTTTGATACCAAATTATAACACCCCACCTCCGCTTGGGTCACTCACAAAGGTAATGCACTAGTTTTGGTGGAGTATTATCTAGGCAAACATGCATAGAGATATCACAAGGCAGAACATAAATAAAGCAGTGGTAGAAATTAAAAACCAACTACTTATTATTTTCCAGAAAAGTGTCAAAAGCTCATATATCCAAGATACAGATTATTCCATTACATCAAGTTCACAATAAAGAAGCATAAACTTAAAACAAAAGTAAATTATTCCCCATAAATAGCAGAAGCAGCCATAGCATAACCCAAGACAAAACCGTACATGAGCTGTCAGAAAGAAGGCTAAATCCAAGCTAAGAGCTAGTGTTTCCTCCCTGAGAACCTGGGGGGAAACGAAAGAAAAAGGGTCAGTCATGAAGACTGGTAAGCCCTAGTGACTTTCAGTATGAAAACTAGTAAAGGTAACATGATATGTGAAAACTAGAATTAAACATAAGGATGATAACAGAACTGGTAGGATAATCAAGATAACAAGATAAGTCAGGTCTAGCATCGCATATTCAAGGTTCGCTGCACCAACAGTACTAGTATTCTAACCTATGTCAAGTATTAACAATGAAATGATCCCTTAGCCCAGTGTCATAAAGTGACCCATTACGGGGTCCTACGGTACGATCTATTAATCGATCGGCTCCCTACAGGTCCTAGCTCGTCATGTGTCTGTGTCATACGGCCCTATCCTGAAATGTAGTTACCTGTGCTAGGTCCACCATAGGGTGTATCAAGTCCTATGGTGCCAACCACCGACACGAATCAAGCACGCACAGTGTAAATCTACGAGTGCCCAATGCCTGCTATTTTAACTCCGACTACGTGCACGACCATAGCCCGCCTACAATGGCTCACCTACTCAGCCGTCGTTCTGGTCGCTTACAATCAGCCTAGTAATCGTTCCCCACCCTGCCTCGTCCCAGGGTATCGTGATACATCTAAGTGGGTTACTGCTGAAAAGGACCGCGTAACTAGGGTTTCTAATGGGTTAAGTATTGTCATTCAAATTCGTGACTTAACCCTATCCAGATGGTGTATCAAGTTGGTTAAGTGTGTTCAAGCAGTTCATGACTTAACCCTATCAAGTCATCGGGTCAAGTTGGTTAAGTATATTCAGGTGGTTCATGACTTAACCCTATCATGTGGCATTAATTCATTAGTACATGCCAACCTCTCACATTAGACTAACTGTTGTGGTTACTGGATTTGCCGGGCGGTTCTGGGCAGATTTACACCACAACATAGTCTAACCTCGGGTTTCTACGTGCAATATGACCAACTACCCACATTGGATCCTATTGTTTGCAGCCACTGGATTTGCCGGGCGGTTCCGGGCAGATTTACACTGCAAACTCAACCCAACCTCGAGTTGGCCATTTTCAAGTTATCTAATTGTCATGCCCATGTTCAAGTTTTCATGTCTAGAATCATGTCAAGTTTTCAAGTCATGTTTCATGTCAAATCGTGTCAAGTTCATGTCCATATTCAGGTTCAAGTCATAATAACGTTCATGTTCAAGTTTAAAGCTAATTTATGTTTTACCTAGTCTACCCAAATCGTATTCCCATCGCACGTAAGTTCGAATCGATACAAATAAATCTAATAGGGAATAACATAAAAAGGAACGGGTATAATGTGGTAAAAGTGATTACTAGCATAGCATGATATGACCTGAAATAAAAGATTAAAATATTACTGGCATATGAAATATTGGCCTCGAAGATAAAGATTCCAAAACTAGCAAGATAAGGTACTAGTCAAAATAACAGTTGTCACAAGGTGATGGTATAGTCATGGTAACGACTGTCATAAGGCGATAGTATAGTCATGATACGATTGACGTATGGTGATAGTATAGTCATGATACAATTGACATAAGGTGATAGTATAGTCATGGTAACGACTGTCATAAGGTGATAGTCATAAACATGTGACTAATAACAGATTCAACATGACAATAAGAGGAGTTTCTTTTGATTTACAACATGAATAGGCCCCAAATCAATGTCATAGTAAAATTCAAGAGTCAAGATCCAAGATGAACGAGAATGAATGTAAACAGTCATCATACATAGGTCCAATTTCAATTTACATCATATTCATAATACATTTACAGTTTAAATCTGAAAATAACCGGGGCTTACAGATCTTGGTTCGAGAATTAGAAAAAGAGAGTCGATGTTGAATATGCTTAGTCAAGTCCTAATAGAAGTCCCCAAATCAGCAATTCCCATAAATTAGTCTCAACGTAGAAGAAGCAGCCCTTCTCTCAAACTTTTCAATCGGAATCAGAGCAACATAAGGTCAGAAAGAATTTTGTGTAGAGAGACTAGTGTTAGGGGCTGTATTTATAGGGTCAGGTCAACGAATGTGGACAGAAACGAGGCCAAATACATCAGAGTGAATCCAGCTTCAGAAATCGGCTCGGGCACTAGATCGACCCCCAGGTCGACACTATGGTCGAGCTGGCCCTGGGTAGGTCGACTACATAGTCGACCCCCAGGTCGGCCTGGTCCTGGGCGGGAAATTTCCTGCCCAGTCCATTTGGAGGTTTGAAATTCGAATTTTTGAATTCGAATTGAGTCTGTTTTGAACTTGAAAATTTCTGAAAACTTTGAATGGTCATAACTTGGTCATACGGACTCCGATTTTCGAAAACTCGGACTCATTTGCAAGCAAAATTTCGAGACGAACGCAATGGTGCAACCCGTTTCCCCTGATTCTTAATTTAAAAATTAATTCTGCCTTAATTTATGGTTATTACATGTTATAAAAACATGGGTTTTTACAATTATTGTGTATATGACATAGGCGCAAAGATCTATATTATAATAGGATAACTATTAAATGTGAATACGCCTAAATGGGGATTTTGGATATTTGGCATACGCTGAAATCAAAGGCTGTAATATGGCATAATTCGTATTGTATATCATGATTTGGGGTTTCTAGAGAATATTCTGTACTGTGTAAATTTAACTAAAATTGGGGCATATGTTATATTGTGACTTATGACGATAATTTGGGCATGTAAAATTAGGCTTAATTTTATGATTAGGCGAGGTATGTCAATGGAATTTTAAGAGATGATTAATCTGTTAAATTGCCTAATCTATTAAATCTGTTGAAAACTGAATACGGTAATTTGGGGTATGAAAATCTGTAGGCTCGATCTAAAATTAAGCAAAACAAGTTAATAGAACTTTGAATAATCTGCTATAACTTGTAAAGAAGTTTAATTTGTTGAATTGGCATAATTAGTTTGCTATAGGCATAATCTGTGAATGAATACTTTAGCTAAAAATAAGAATGCTGAGACACGAGGTTAGACTCTGTTTGCGGTAGAAGCCTACCCGGACCCAACCGGCTTAACCAGCAACCGCAAACTGTCAGTCTAATGTGAGAGGTCATAGGCATAGCTAAAAGATGCTTAGACACGAGGTTAGGTCTGGCCTATGGTAGAAGCCTGACCAGAACCGCCCGGCACATCCAGCGGCCATAAGCCAACGACCTAATGTGACAGGTCTATGCATTAGTAATTAATTAATGCAAATCTGGGATAAATATAATGCCTAAAACGTGTTGGGTGGATAAGGGTGAATCAACTGGGCGAATGAATCTAATAAACCCATTTCGTAAATCTGTAGGCCCAATACAAGGTTAGGTGAAACAATCTATAAGTCTGTTAATCTGTATATCTGATCCATTAGTCAGAAAACTTGTTAACCTGTATGTCTGATCTGAGAACTAGTTAATCTGAAATCTGTAAGCAAGTTAATCTGAAATCTTTTAGTCTGGGGACACAAGGTTAGGAGGGGTAATTACTTGTGTCATATGTTGTGCTGGACCCATATTAGTCAGTAACCCTTTACTGGTATCAAACTATGATCCTACACTAGGAGGGGTCCGGGGCATGCTTACTAAACTACTTGTAAGAGGTTCACTCTGATAATGGCGAGGGGTGTTGATGGCGCATTCCAGCCGGGTCATGTGCGTGCATGGATCCGGTCTTCTCTAAGGATGTAAGACACCATGACATCTATAAATAGGTCTGTGTCTATAGGTTGCCACTTTAGGGAATGATACACCCTTCTGTGGGGCTGGCACAGGGTATTTATGTATTAGGGAGTCGATCGCTTGGGGTAGAATTTAAGGTACACCTAGTTCTGATTTCTGTTGGTATACCTTCTGTCTCTGTTGGGGTGGTAAATTCCCATCATTAGCATTCTATTTATGTACCTTCTTTCTCTGTTGGGGTGGTAGAGGCCCATTAGTTGGGGTGGTAAACGCCCCTTATTAGTATTATGTTTCTGTATCTTCTGTCTCTGTTGGGGTGGTAAAGGCCCATTACTAGCATTCTGTTTCTATAGAGATTATTCTGTTTCTGTTTCAGTTTAGACAGTAGGGTAATACCTAATCCTATTATACTAAGTATTAGTGCAGAGAAGTGCGATATAGGTAAGAAGCATATCTTGGTCTATATCATTCTGTTTCTTTTGTTTAACTTAAGCATATGTGCTACTCCTGTTGCAGTAATCTCCCATCTAGCTTTATTTACATGTCATGATACTACTATCTGTTTATATGCTGAAAGTTACGGGACTTGCCAGACTTTATGTCTGACCTCGTTTGTTTTTGCCTCTTTTTCTTTCCGTTCCCCCCCCCCCCCCAGTTGCTCAGGGAGGAAGCATAGGAGCTTGATTCATATTCTCTCTGCTTGAAGTGCTTGAAGTATTGCTTGGCTTTGACTCTACCTTCTTATGGCAGTTTATGTTGGGGATTACGGTTTTAAAATTATGCATTCTGAAGGATTTTGGTATAAGACTGATACTTGTGTACTTGGGTTTTGGTATTGTGATTTTGAAGGATGTTACCAAACTTATTTCTGTTTCTGTTGTAATAAAGTTATAAAATTTTCAAGTACTACTTTACGTATCTATCTTGTAATATTCTGTTCCGTTTACTTATAATGCTTTATGGAAGTTAATGCATTCCCTTTGTGAATGACATTAACGGACATGGGGTGTTTCACCTGGTATCAGAGCCGAAGGTTACCAGATTTGATAAAAAGTTTTTGAAAACTATTTTCAAAAAGGTTTTAAAAAGGAAGTATTTTCAAAAGTAAAGTTTATTTTGAAAAAAAAAAACATAATCCCCAAAAGCCATATATCTGTCTTTCGATTCTCCGTTTTGAATCTCTTCTTTTTTCTTTTCAGCATGTCTGGGGTACCCGAGAGCATACATATACCAACCTGGTTCAGAAGGAATCTGGAGGCTAGGGCCACCACCGCAAGCCCAGTAGACGTTCCTCCTACCTCAGCTGCAGCCGCTTCTCCTTCTCCCCCTCCCCGCGTTGATACTTTTTTCGAAGATATGCAAAGACTTTCGGGAAATGGGCAGGAAACCTTTTCACGGGTCAGAAACATTTGTTGAAGCTCGAAATTGGCTTAAGGAGGTGGAAGATTTGTTTTTGTATCTTCGAGATAGAACGTGGAAGGAAGGTCCAATTAGCTGCTTGGTTAACGAAGGACGAAGCCTCGTTTTGGTGGGAGGTCATGAATGGAGAGCGTCCAGTGGAAACATGGATGGATTTCAGGCATAGGTTCGAGATGAAATTTCTCTCATGAGCAAAAGAGAATTTATACATGGAGAGGTTCTTGGCATTGAAGCAGGGGAATTTATCAAAATAAAGGAGTGCGTTAACAAGTACAATTAGTTGGCAAGATTTGGCTTAGACTTGGTGAACACACCTGAAAAGAAAGCCCTGAGATTCGTTAAAGGTTTGAATGAGAAGCTACACGGGTTGGCTATGACCCACATTCCTATGGGGGCTACCTTCGAGAAATTGGTTGACATGGCATTGATGCATGAAGAGAAAGCCAAAAGTAAGAAAAAAGAGGAAAAGCTCGAAGGACCACAGAACAAGAAAGCGTGGCCCAAAAAGGAAACACAAAAGAAGGATGAAAAGTCTGAAGATAAGAAGGAGAAAAAGTGATTTACTTGTGGAAGCTTCACTTATCTGAACAAGGATTGCAGAAAGAGGAAGGGCACTTGCTTCAACTGTGGTGAGATGGGACACTTCACTAGGGACTGCCCGAAGAAACGACGTCAAGTGCAGAGGACAGGACCTACTTTTGAAGGGCAGGTGAATGCTCACGTGGATGGTGGATAGGATAGAGATAGGAAAATTTCTGTAGAAGGTTTAAATTTCCTTATCTGGTTATTGACCTAAAACTCATTTTGATTCTGGCATTTTGATAATGTAATTGAGACTCTGCGCTTTAATACTAGTTTTGTTTCTGATCCCGCTATAGTCTCAAACCCCACAAGGGTTACGACTCATCTGTTTGTGATAGGTTAGGGTTTGAGGGTATCTATGTTGGGCGTTAAGTTGAATATGATGGATACATTCTGGGTTTTGTGGGATATGGTGTGGTTTTATCATGCTTAGTTTCCTAAGAATCATTTGATAATCTGATATGTACCAGTAGTCTGTAAGCATCTGAATAATTCTGAAAAGGACAGGGGTTTTTACTCGAAGCGTGAAGTAGATTTCTAGTTTTGACATTGTTTAATGGGAGTAATTCTCTGAGCGTCAATCTGATGTTGATTTCAATCTTCGGGGTTGATACTTAAGGATTTATTCTCTTAACCAATGTCTAATGGGAACAGAACTTTTGTTTCAATTGTACTTGCTTCTATCACTCGGTTGTATCCTACCGATCGAGTCTTCGACCTTTAAGTAGAAACTAATGGGTGTAAACATGTGTTTAAGACATGTTATGTTTGATGGTTGCAAGTGGTTGCTTGTGGTTGCTCGTGGATGCATATACACACACTAGACACTAGATCGGCTCAAAAGCACTCTCATACTGCATATGGATGTGTGCGCATTTTTTCAATTTTTGTGGATGCAAAATGATTGACTCATCACATGGATGTTGCATTTGGATGAATGGTTATGCACTCATATAGAAATGATGCGTATCAAATAGGATTTCTTGCATACATAATTGGACTCATGGCACTAACATAATTCGCGTTGAGGAGGTCAACAAAATAAGTAGACCGCCTAATCTTTGCATTAGATAAGAGACATATACACACACTTTTGCATATGTACATACAACATTAGAAGTTTTCTAAGGACAATGGATGCTTGTGGATGATGGTTGAGTAGATGGGTGATTGGATGGTAGGACACATTCTTCTTAACTTGAAGATTTCGGGGACGAAATCCTTTAAGGAAGGGAGAATGTATCACTTTGTATTTCCTATGAATATAGAAGTAACAAAACAAGGTATACTTAATTTTTAAAGGAAGAATTAAGGGAAATGGGTTACGCCATTGCATTCGTCTCAAAATTTTGCTTGGAATAGAGTCCAAGTTTTCGTAAATCGGACTTCGTATGAGGAAGGTATGGCCCTCAGAAGTTTCAGGAATTTAAATAGATTAAAACAACTCAGATTTAAGTTTGGAATTCAAATCACACACTTGGGTTGGGCGGGAAATTTCCTGCTTAGGACCCAGGTCTACTAGGGGGTTGACCTGGGTCACATAGGTCGACTAGGGGGTCGACCTCCCCCTATTTCCAGATCCGAGGACTGGCTCATTTTTTCTGCATTTGGACACCCGTTCTGACCAGATTCGTTGATCCCTATGCTATTTAAACACCCCCAAACCCCACATTCTCTCCACACCAAACCATTGTAACGCTATGATGCCTCAATTCTAATTAAAATAAATCAATGGCGTCTCTACTCTACTGAAACCAAAGCTAGAACTAGTGCTTCTTCTTCTTCCAATCTGAATAGGATTAAAAGAGAACAACTACAACCCTTTTTCTTTTAGAATCCAACCAAGGTGAGTACAGTTATTTTCAGATATGAAATTTAATTATGATCTTGACATGGCTATAAATCTGAATTTGAGATTATGCATATTCTTGTTTATCAGATCTATTTTTCTATGTAGATCTATCTTATTAATATTGTAGTAACTATTCTGTATCTCTTCCTTCCTTCTGTTCTATAGCCAGGCTACCACGAGCCTGAGCCAAATCTCATAAAAGATTGATGCACGAACGTAAAATTTGGGAAAAATAGTGAATGATGCATAATTAGACATGACTGATTTGAGGAAAGAACAAATGTTGTAATTTAAGATCTGGATTTAGGCATACTATATGTGATAGTCTGTGATTTGGAAGAAGGAGAATTATTGTGTATATAACTTAGGCGCAAGGATCTATATTATAATAGGATAACTATTAAATGTGAATACGCCTAAATGGGGATTTTGGATATTTGGCATACGCTGAAATCAAAGGCTATAATTTGGCATAATTCGTATTGTATATCATGATTTGGGGTTTCTAGAGAATATTCTGTACTGTGTAAATTTAACTAAAATTTGGGGCATATGTTATATTGTGAATTATGATCATAATTTGGGCATGTAAAATTAGGCTTAATTTTATGATTAGGCGAGGTATGTCAATGGAATTTTAAGGGATGATTAATTTGTTAAATTGCCTAATCTGCTAAATCTGTTGAAAACTGAATACGGTAATTTTGGGTATGAAAATTTGTAGGCTCGATCTAAAATTGATCAAAACAAGTTAATAGAACTTTGAATAATCTGCTATAACTTGTAAAGAAGTTTAATTTGTTGAATTGGCATAATTAGTCTGATATTTGCATAATCTGTGAATGAATACTTTAGCTAAAAATAAAAATGATGAGACACGAGGTTAGACTTTGTTAGCGGTAGAAGCATACCTGGATCCAACCGGCTTAACCAGCAACCGCAAATTGTCAGTCTAATATGAGAGATCTTAGGCATAGCTAGAAGATGAGGTTAGGTCTAGCTTGTGGCAGAAGCCTTCCCAGAACCGCCCGGCACATCCAGCTTCCATAAGCTACCGACCTAATGTGAGAGGTCTGTGCATTAGTAATTAATTAATGCAAATTTGGGATAAATATGATGCCTAAAACGTGTTAGGTGGATAAGGGTGAATCAACTGGGCGGATGAATCTAATAAACCCGTTTCGTAAATCTGTAGGCCCAAAACAAGGTTAGGTGAAACAATCAGTAAGTCTGTTAATCTGTATATCTTATATGTTATTATGAAAATTTGTTAACCTGTATGTCTGATCTGAGAACTAGTAAATCAAAACTTTGTACATCTGAAATTTGTAAGCAAGTTAATCTGAAATTTGATAGTCTGGGGACACAAGGTTTGGAGGGGTAATTACTTGTGTCATCTGTTGTGTGGGACCCATATTTGTCAGTAACCCTTTTCTGGTATCAAAACTATGACCCAACACTAGGAGGGGTCCGGGCACGCAACTGAACTAATTGTAAGAGGTTCACTCTGATAATGGCGAGGGGTGTTGATGGCGCATTCCAATCGAGTCATTTGCGTGCGTGGATCCGGTCTGCTCTGAGGATGTAAGACACCGTGACATCTGTAAATAGGTCTGTGTCTATAGGTTGCCACTTTAGGGAATGATACACCCTTCTGTGGGGCCGGCACAGGGTATTTTGTATTAGGGAGCCGATCGCCTTGGGTAAAATTTAAGGTACACCTAGTTCTGTCTGTTTCTATTGGTATACCTTCTATCTCTATTGGGGTGGTAAAGGCCCATTAGTTGGGGGTGGTAAAGGCCCATCATTAGCATTCTGTTTCTGTACCTTCTGTCTCTGTTGGGGTGGTAAAGCCCCATTAGTTATGGTGGTAAAGGCCCATTATTAGTATTCTGTTTCTGTACCTTCTGTCTCAGTTGGGGTGGTAAAGGCCCATTACTAGCATTCTATTTCTGTAGAGATTATTATGTTTCTGTTTCAGTTTAGACAGTAGGGTAATACCTAATCCTCTTATACTAAGTATTAATGCAGAGAAGTAAGATATAGGTAAGAAGCATATCTTGGTCTATATCATTTGTTTCTTCTGTTTAACTTAAGCATACCTACTGCTCCTGTTGTTGTAATCTCTCATCTAGCTTTATTTACATGTCGTGATACTACTATCTGTTTATATGCTGAAAGCTACTGGACTCGCCAGACTTTATGTCTGACCTCGTTTGTTTTCGCCTCTTTTTCTTTCCGTTCCCCCTCCCCCAGGTGCTCAGGGCGGAAACATAGGAGCTTGATTCATATTCTCTCTGCTTGAAGTGCTTGAAGTATTGCTTGGCTTTGACTCTACCTTCTTATGGCAGTTTCTGTTGGGGATTATGGTTTTAAAATTATGCATTCTGAAGGATTTTGGTATAAGACTGATACTTTTGTACTTGGGTTTTGGTATTGTGATTTGAGAGGATGTAACCAAACTTATTTCTGTTTCTGCTGTAATAAAGTTATAAATTTTTCAAGTACTACTTTACATATCTATCTTGTAATATTCTGTTCTGTTTACTTATAATGCTTCATGGAAGTTAATGCATTCCCTTTGTGAATGACATTAACGGACATGGGGTGTTTCAGTTATGATGAATGCTTTGTTTATTGCTTTATTAGTAATGCTTTGGATCATCAGAGCTCCGATCAAGGAGAGATGGAATTGCCCAGCTAATGTATGCAAATCTACCTTTGAAAAAAATCAAAAAGGATCAGGTAACAAAACATTTTATAGCAACGATTCGGAGAAGGAGAATTCTGTCCTTAATATTAGGGAATTGCCGAAAGGTTCCTATCAAGTAATAAGCTTAACTGTTTGCAATTTTCACTTTCTTGTAAATTACTGGTACTTATTTACTATTTTTTTATTAATATTGTTGTTTGATGATTAACAGACAACAAAATCATTAGCTCCAAGTTCATGGTAATTTAGAAGAGATTTGGCGGTAAACTATTTGCATGGAAAAGATTTGGCAGTAAAGTATTTGCAAGTAAAAAGAATAGGTAAATTTTATATACATCCGTACCATAATAGTTTGTTAATCCACGGATTTTGTAACGACCTGCATTCTACGCATCGGAGGATCGTAGAATATTTATTTCTTTTTCGTATGAGGTCGTATAGTTGTGTAACCTTGGGGAACAACTATTGGGGTCATTTCCCATGTTCACGATTTTTGCCGATTTTTAAATGACCGTTTTCCCCCTAGTTGATCTTGTTTTGGCCATTACTTTTGATTGGTAAGGATTTTTGACCTGAAACCACTTCCATTGGATTTGAATGATGGTTTACAATTCCGTAGAATGGTCACATTGGCCAAACGGACTCACCGTTTGGGAGATATGGCTGAAACAAGGTTTAGAAGGTGAAAAACAGCTTAACCGGGCCTAATTAGGGTGATTAGCAGCTAGGCACATAACCCATTTCGGGATTAGGGTTAATAGGAGGCTGAAATCAGTTAGGAAACGATCTATTTTCATTTTTCAGCTGCCTAAAACATTTCTCTAACCCTAGCCATGGCCTCCACCTTCTAATTTTATCCCTAATCGCTCTCTAATCAAGGATTAAGCTAATCTACATCAAATCAAGGAGAAATAGCGCTAAATCAGAGTTGGATCTACTGTGTTGCATAGAGATTTGATCCAAATCAGAGATAGTTTCAGATATAAGTTTTATTTGTGGCCAAGGTAAGTGATTTGCATTGTTTTTCACTAATTAGGGGTAATTAGTGATAATTAGCGAAATTATAACTCAGAAAAATCTAAAAAAAAAAAATTGTAAAATATTATTTTAGGCCTCTGTTAGAAGTTTGGGTCAATTTGGATAAGTTTTGCTAATTGTATGCTTAAACATGATTAATTGGGATTAAGGGAAAAACAAGGGTTTTTGGGTATGTTTGATCTTTATATGCATGTTAAATTATGGTTTTGGTGTTTGTGGATGATTATACATGTTTCTATTACTGTTTGGAATATTGTGTGATTGCATAGAAAAGTTAGAATGGTCGAAAAATTCGTCGTATGGCGTAAATAGCTTGCTGGAAAAGTTGCAGAAATTGGTTAGACAATCTCGTTCGTAAAACACAAGTCACGAGTCGACCCCGATCGTGAAGACCCACCGTGAACCAGGCCACTCGCCACGAGCGCACCCAAGCATCACGAATCGGACTACCCTTCTCCACGAGCCGCTTCGAGCCACAGCACCTTTTCCCTCCCACGATCCGATGTAGCATCAGAGCTGCCAGGGGAGTGTTGCCACGACCCGAGCCCACCGTCATGACCCGGAACCATGAGTGGAGCTCACGAGACAATCCAGAAAGGGAGGCCACGAACCGGAACAGGACCCATGAGTCGGAGATGGAGACCACGAGCCGAGCATGCTTCCGAACCGAGAGCTACTACATATCGCGAACTGAATGGAAACTAAAGTGCGAGCGGAATAATGACCAAAACCCGATATGCAAAGGTAGTCCAAATGGGAAGTTTATACTCGGGATCCAGTTGGGAACCAACGAGTTAACTTCATGAGTTGGGCTTTGCTGCGGGACGTGTGCTAAGGGGCTATCGACATCCATAACTTTGATCCACCACCAAGACGGATGTTTGGCTACGGATCAGTGCAGTGGTGTAGATATTACTACAGGCGCAGAGTGATCGTAGCATGGCTATGAGTCAGTGCAGTGGAGTCGTTATGACTTCATGGGGCAGAGTGGACATGGCAAGGACTAGTGGCTATGGATCAGTGCAGTGGTGTCATCATGACTCCATGGGGCAGAGTGATCATAGCAAGGAATGGGCGGTCAAAGCGGTGGATATCGTATGCTTGATTGTTTGCCATCACTATGACATGCACACCCCCTTCCCCATATCTTTACACAGTATGTTAGTGTCACCTTAGAGTATTGTACATCCTATTGTGTTAACTCTTTGGTTACAGGTTCAGGTTAAGGTATGGTTTAGTATACCTGTTATTGTTTTGTTTTGCTGCTTATTGCTCATACCAGACTTTTGTCTGACCCAGAGTTTTATGTCTCTTCTTATTACTCTAGTTGCTACTAAACGAGAAGACTAGAGATAGGTTAGCTAGTTATGCACGAGTAGCTGATCCGGAGACGAGCAAGAGGCTCCTACGTATTATCTACATATGTTCTCCCTATGATGTTGATGGTCATTGCTTTGGGAATTAGTAGTGTACCTCTCCTTTCTTTTGCTTTAGAGATGGTATTTTGCAATTGTAATAATGGTTATGGATCATAAGCTGTATTTTGGATTTCCGCTGCTATGATGATTATGGTTTAGTTTTCGGCTTATGCACTATCTCGCTTGTTTATGTCAAGTATGTTATTATTATATTTTTATTCCATGCGCTGTGAGATATTCTACAGGTTCCTTGTTAGTTCAAATTCCATTCTTTGACGACCGTCCCATGCTGGTTGGACATCGGCACAGCGCACTTTCATTGGAAATGTTGGCTGGTGTGGGGCGGGCCGTCACACTTGGTACCAGAGCTTTAGGTTGTGTAGTTAACCTAGGGAAAGACACCAGGGAGGGATAGTACGTATATGAGAGCGCATATTTGTGATATTTTGGTTTTCAAAATATATATATATGTTATTAGTATATGTAAGGATGGAGTCGCACTGCACTGGCACCGCTGAAGAGATGGTTAATCGTTTTCTCCTTACAGATTGAACGATGAGCCAACATACGGGGGATACTGGTAGAGGAGCCAATAATGGGAATGCTCCTAATATGAGGACGATGTTCACTGACTTCATGAGAGAGATGCTTAAAAATGTGCAAGGAGCAGTTCCTAATGCGGCAAATGGTGGTGGTGTAGCGGTGCAGGCACCTAGGGTCGATTTTGCCAAGCTTTGTAAAGACTACACTAGTCTTGGTGGGAAGCCGTTCCATGGAACGGAATCGGCTACAGAAGTTCATGATTGGTTGGATAGCTGTGAGCGTATCTTTGAAGACTTGGGTATTGAGGATGCGATGAAGAGAAGGCTAGCATCTCGTCAGCTGCAAGGACAGGCTATGAATTGGTGGAATGCTATTAAGGTAGCTACCCCTGAGAATCAAGTTACTTGGGATCAGTTTAAGGCCTGATTCAGTGATAAGTTTATTCCACTTGCTCAGAAATCAGAGTTGTCTAGGAATTTCTTGGAGCTTAAACAGAATAGTAGGGCAGTCTCGGAATATATTGCATAGTTCGATACTTTATCGAAGTATGGATTGTCCCTCATTGACACTCCCGAGAAGAAGAATGAGAAGTTCATAACATGCTTAGATCAGTACTAAGGGGAAAAGCTTATAAACCATATCGATGAGACTTTTGAATCGATTGTTGGGAAAGCATTGAGGTCAGAGAGCCTTTATCCTAAGCCCAAGACTAAAGTCATTATTGCATCTGCAGAAGGGCCAAAGCCGCAAGCAAGCGGTGGAGGCAAGAATAATTCTCAGAATAAGAGGAAGCAGAACCAAACTAAGGATGGTCAGAAAAAGAGTAAGAAATAAGTTGGGTGCTTTAGCTGTGGTAAGAAGGGCTATTATGCTAAATAATGTCGAGTAAAGCATGCGGACAAGAAGTGCTTTAACTGCGCCCAAGTGGGACATCACAAGGATAAATGTCTGCAACCCCCTAAAGAGAAGCAGATTGTGAAAACATATGCTATCAATGTTGTTTCTTCCTCTTCGAATGCCCCAACTGCGGCAGAGAAAGGAAATAATGTCGTCATTCAAGGTATGCTTTCTGTTTATGATGTTCATATTAGAGCACAGTTTGATACTAGGGCTTCCCGTTCCTTCATATCTAGTGACCTGGTAGATAGGTTGGGATTGGAACCCGAGATAGTTGATAGACCTTTAGCGGTGACGAACCCGATTGGCGGTTCGACTAGCCTTAGTATGATTTGTCATAATGTGTTCTTATCGAGTCATGGATGGATGTTTGTTTGTGATTGCTTTGTTTTGGGCTTTACTGGGTTTAGCATTATTTGTGAGTCAATTGGCTCCAAAGGTATGGGGTGGTGGTAGACTGTGAGGGCTTTTTAGTGCCAGTTAGAGTGGATGATGGGTGGGGGGTAGTGTTTGGTGGTCAACCTAGTGACGGGGTAATGGCTAGTTTTCTAAATTCCCTCGACATCCTGCATGATGAGTTGTCAGATGTGCCCGTGGCTGGCCAGTACCCGGACGTCTTCGAGGAAGTGACCGGACTTCCACCACACCGAGAGATTGAGTTTCGTATTGATTTAGTAAAAGATGCTAGACCTATAAGGATTCCACTTCTTCGTATGGCACCAAGGGAGCAACGAGAGCTCGGGGTGCAAGTAAGCGATCTTTTGAAGAAGGGATTTATCAGAAGAAGTGTTTCTGAGTGGGGAGCACCAGTTGTGATTGCTACCAAGACAGATGGTTTTCTTCGATTGTGTGTGGACTACCGCAATCTGAATAAGGTGACGAGGAAGAATAAGTATCCTCTACCGCAGATAGATGATTTGTCTGATCAGTTGAGTGGCGCGAGAGTGTTCTCCTAGTTGGATCTCACGATAGGTTTTCATTAACTTAGGGTGGAAGCTGAGAGTATAGCTAAAACGGCCTTTCGGACGCCGTCTGGATTCTATGAGTGGTTGGTCATGCCATTCGGGTTGACTAATGCACCAGCATATTTTGTGGATCTTACGAATAGGGCATTCAGAGATCAATTAAATAAGTTTGTTCTTATGTTCGTAGACGATGTCTTGGTTTATTCGAGGACAGAGGAAGAACACAAGGAACATCTGAGGATAGTGATGGAGGTGTTGAGAAAACACCATTTGAAAGCAAAGTTTTCTAAGTGTCACTTCTGGAGGAGGAAAGTGAGGTTCGTGAGCCATGTTGTTTCAGAGAATGGTATTGATGTGGATCCTGCGAAGGTGGCAAAGGAACAAGATTAGTCTACACCCAAGAATGCGAAAGACGTAAGGAGTTTCTTGGGATTAGTTGGATATTATCTTAAGTTTATCCAAGTCTTCTCCAAGATAGCAAAACCATTGACTCAGTTGACCAAGAGAATCAAGCTTTCGTCTGGGACGAAAGGTGCGAAAATGCATTCAAGAGTCTAAAGGAAAAGTTGACATGTGCGCCAGTGTTAGTCATTCCTAAAGGGAATGAAGAGATAACAGTATATACAGATGCATGTGGTACCAGAATGGGTGCTGTATTGAAGCAAGGAGGTAGGGTTGTAACTTATGCAAGTCGACAACTGAAACCGCATGAGAAAAGATACCCTACCCACAATTTGGAATTAGTAGCGATCGTATTTGCGTTGAAGATGTGCAGACATTATCTCTTGGGAGAAAGATTCGAGTTGTTTACCAATCATAAATCGTTAAAGTATCTTTTCTCTTAGAAGGATCTAAATCTCCGACAGCAAAGACGGTTAGAATTTTTAGCTTCCTATGATTTCGATATCGCTATACACCAGAAAAAGGCAATGCGGTAGCTGATGCATTGAGTAGAAGACATGCCAGTTTAGGGGCTATGTTTCTTGAATGGAAGCAATTAGAGTATATTGCAGGGTATGATTTCAGACCAAAGTGCGAATTGGATCCAGAAACGTTAGCAAGTTTGACGATCAGACCCACTTTGATTGAGAGGATTGGTTCCAGTCAGAGGGATGACCCTAATCTATTGGAAAATCATCTCCAAGTTAGAGATGGGAATCGATGAAAAGATGAACAAGTATGGGCTTGATCAAGAAGGATGGCTTCGAAAGAATGGGAGACTAGTTGTACCCAATGTCAATGGATTGAGAGATGAAGTGCTTAGAGAATGTCATTACTCAAAATTAACTATACATCCCGGTGCTAACAAAATGTATCGAGACATGAAGCAGACATACTACTGGGAAGGGATGAAAAGAGACGTTGGGGAGTTTATATCCAAGTGCATGAATTGCCAATTAGTTGAAGCTGAGCAAAAGAAACCTAGTGGTTTGTTGCAACCATTAGAAATCCCCAAATGGAAATGGGAACAAGTCTCAATGGATTTCATTGATGGATTACCAAGGACTAGACAGGGCCATGATAGCATTTGGGTGATCGTGGACCGATTGATTAAGAGTGCAAGGTTTATACCTATGAAGTCGAATAGAACAACAGCTAAGTTAGCAGAACTGTATATAAAGTGGGTAGTGAGATTTCATGGAGTACCCAAAGGCATTGTGAGTGACCAAGATCCGTTGTTTACTAGTGGATTTTGGAAGAGCTTACAAGAGGCGTTAGGATCATAATTACATCTCAGTATCGTGTACCATCCTCAAACCGATAGTTAGACAGAGAGGGTGAATCGAGTATTAGAAGACCTCTTAAGAGCTTGCATATTAGATTTTGGTGGATCATGGAATGGCCATTTGCATCTAGTGGAGTTTGCATATAATAATAGTTATCAGCCCAGTACTGGTATGGCTCCATTTGAAGCTTTGTACGGAAGACCGTGCAACTCACCATCGTGTTGATTAAAAACCGGTGAGAAATTTGTGTTTGGGCTAGATGTGATAAGAGAAACCTCAGATAAGATCAAGGTTATCCAACAGCGAATAAAGGCTGTCCAAGACAGGAAGAAGAGTTATGCTGATAAGAGGAGAAGAGATTTAAAATTATCCATTGGTGAATTGGTGTTTGTCTAGATTTCTCCGTTAAAGAGCGCGATTCGATTTGGTAGGAGAGGCAAGTTAACACCAAGATTTGTTGGTCCATTCCCATTTCTCGAACAAGTAGGGAATTTGTCATATAAAGTTGAGTTTCCGTACAAGATGGTGGGAGTTTATAAAGTATTTCATGTTTCCCAGTTAAGGAAATTCGTGCACGACCCGATGTGGCTATTTCACCTGATCAGTTAGACGATGTCGAAGTAGAACCCGAGGCGGTTGGGAACTGCAAGCCGATTCGTATTGTCGAGCATGGTACTAAGAAACTTCGAAGGAAAGCGGTGAATCTAGTCAAGGTTGAGTGGGGCGAGGATGAGAATGAATGTACTTGTGAGATAAAGGAGAGCATTAGGAAGATGTATCTAGAACTCTTTACCTGGTAAGATTTCGATTTCGTCTTTCCGCATGCTAGGATAGGCTTGTTTTGTTTGTTTTGTGTGTTTGATTGTTTGTGAATGACTGATAGGCATGCGGAACACTTTTGTATGTTTTTGGTTAAGGAATTTCGAGGGCGAAATTTCTTAAAGGGGAAAGAGTGTAACGATCCGCATTCTACACATCGGAGGATCGTAGAATATTTATTTCTTTTTTGTATGAGGTTGTATAGTCGTGTAACTTTGGGGAACAACTATTGGGCTCATTTATCATGTTCACGATTTTTGCCGATTTTTAAATGACCGTTTTGCCCCTAGCTGATCTTGTTTTGGCCATAACTTTTGATTGGAAAGGTCTTTTGACCTAAAACCACTTCTGTTGGATTTGGATGATGGTTTACAATTCCGTAGAGTGGTCACATTAGCCAAACGGACTCACCATTTGGGAGATATGGCTAAAACAAGGTTTAGAAGGTGAAAAACCACTTAACCGGGCCTAATTAGGGTGATTACCAGCTAGGCCCGTAACACCCCACATCCGTTAGTGTCACTCACAAAGGGAATGCACTAAGTTCTGTGGAGCATTTAGGGTAAAAGATGCAGATAAATTACAAGACAGACATAAATTAAACAGCGGAAAATAAAACTTTGCTTTATTGATAAAATAGTTTGTACAAAGATTTTCTTTACAATATCAGAGTGTCATCTGTCTTACAAAATAAAGAAGCATAAAACAACATTTATATTCCCCAATTTTAGCAAGAGCCAGCCATAGCATCTGATAAGAGAATCCAAGCAAACTTCGACAAATCTTCAAGCTGGGAAAGAGTGACAGTCCAACTTAACCTGAGCTATACTACTCCCTCCTCTACTACCTGGGGGGGGGTACGAAAGAAAAGAAGACGAAAGAAAAACAGAATCAGACATAAAGCCTGAGTAAGTTCAGTAACTTCTAGCATGTGAACATGGAAAAACAAAACGACATGAATTAACTGAATACAAGATTACACCATGACGATAGGGTCAACAAGATTAGACAAGGTAGTCACAAGATATGCTAAGATAAACTGGATACGCTCTAATACATTCGCCGCTTCGCTATTTCCTTGTTATACTGGTTTCTATTTCTCTGCACCACCTAACTAGTGTCCATTCTCCCCTCTATATCATATTTATGCCCTTTTGGTATGTA
Source organism: Allium sativum (assembly GCA_030737875.1). Taxonomy (NCBI): domain Eukaryota; kingdom Viridiplantae; phylum Streptophyta; class Magnoliopsida; order Asparagales; family Amaryllidaceae; genus Allium; species Allium sativum. Next base: position 702,890,185 of record CM060913.1, on the reverse strand, counting down.
AACTATACCAAATTAAGTGTCACTAACTATGATTTTGCTAAACCTGACAAGTTACTCCCAATTATGGCCAATTTCACATTTATGCCAATATACTTACCGTGCCAAATTAGCTAATCCAATTCCGATTCAACATTCTAATTCACGTCAAACTAAACTTATTACTCTAGCTCACTATTCATGTAAATGCTAGATTTACACGTCAATACTAGATTTACACGTCAATACTAGATTCAAATTACACATCTTATAATTCATGTCGAATTTATCCAATTTGCATTTCTATGAATATGCCATAATACATGTTCCCAATTTATGCCAATTTCCAAGTTAAACTACGTTTTAGTAAATTTCATATTTTGCCCCAAATCGCATTCCCACCGTTCGTACAATCGTGTTTCAATCTAGATTATAGATAAATCTAGATTCGTAACAAAGAGGGAATGAACCAAAGATTGCTATGAAAAGGATAGATATAACAACTGGCATAAAATGGTTTTGAATAACGACGTAGGTTCAAGAACATGGGTAGACCTAACTTAATTGGTAAATTCCCAAGGTCTAAAACCAAGAATAGACCGAGTAGGTTCAAGAACATGGGTAGACCTAACTTAATAGGTAAATTCCCAAGGTCTAAAACCAAAGAAAACCAAGGACAGGCAGAATAAATAATCGGGTTTAGACCCAATCTCATAATCACAAAACTTAAGCAACACTTTCCTAGTCATGAATCATAGGTGTTTAATCCCAGACGTCCTTGTTATGTCATAGGTAATAGTTTATGTTTTCTAATCAAAGGCATAGGTTTAGTCAAGGAAATAATCCTCATAGTCACAGTCACAGTCATAGGCAATGTTCGTAGTCATAGGCAATGTCCATAGTCATAGGCAATGTTCGTAGTCATAGGCAATGTCCATAGTCATAGGCAATGTTCATAGTCATAGGCAATGTTCATAGTTCCAAGGCATATGGTTCCAAAGTCGATAGTTTCACAGTCACAGTCTTATTCGTCATCGAATCACAACAGTTCTTAATTAGGTCCAAAGGTACATGCACTGATTCAAGTAGGAAGATTAGGCATAGTCTTTTATCCCTTTAATTTCATGTCACGAATAAAAACAAAATGTTCAAATCTAAAAATAACTGACTTACAGAGATTTAGATTAGAAAAGAAAGATGGCGTTGCTATGATTCGTGCGACGTTGCTTGAAACCGTTGAATCAGCTTTTGATTCCCTTCTTGAAGCTTTAATCTTGATTTGAATCTCCAATTAGAAGAAGAACTATAACTTGTTTTAGTGGAGGATTAGATTTATTTTAATGGTGGAGGCTAGAGTAGAGAGAAGCAGTATGTAGATGCCTTAGAGAGTTTGTGTGGAGGAACCCTTAGGTCTAGGCATTCTTTTATAGGTGTAGGGAGTGTTTTAGGGCCCTTAGATCATCATCGAAGCCATCAGAATCGCACAGGTCGAATACACATCATCCAACCAATCAATAGGAGATATGTCAGCACAGAACACTCTAGAATTCGGTGCTGGATTAGTATGGGCGCACTTGGCAGGTGCACCAGTGCATTTTTGTACTGGCGCACTTCACAATTGCGCCAGTGCATTCTGGTATGTTTCTGGCTTCTCTGCCTAACTTCGTTCGTCCATATCTCCTTCATACGGAGTCCGATTTATGCAAACTCGGACTCTATCTCAAGCAGAATTTCGAGACGAACGCAATGGCGCAACCTGTTTCCCTTAATTCTTCTTTTAAAAATTAATTATACCCTGATTTGTGAATCTTAGTGTTACAGAATTACGGGGTGTTACATTCTCCCCCACTTAAAAGGATTTCGTCCCCGAAATCTTCAAGCTAGGAAGAATGTGTCCTACCATCCAATCACCCATCTACTCAACCATTCAATCACAGGCATCCATTGTCCTTAAAAATTTTCTAATGCTTTCATGTTCATATGCATAGTGTGTGTATATGTCTTTATCTAGTGCAAAATCAGGCGGTCTACTGATTCAGTTGACCTCCTTAATGCAAATCATGTCAGTGCCATGCGTCCAATCATGTATGCAAGCATCCCTAGTTATGTAAATACTACATGTGTGCATAGCCATTCATCCATATGCAACATCCATATGATAACATATCAGGCTCAACTTACAAACAAATACATTCCTGTAAATGCAATATGAAAGCGTCTGAACTGATCTAGAGCCTAATACGTATGCATATGCATTCATGAGCAACCACTTGCAACCACCAACCATAACATGTTTTAAACACATGTTTACATCCATTGGCTTTTACCTAAAGATCGAAGATACGACCTAGGTGATATACTTCGGAAAGAGAGAAACAATTATGCGTAAAGCTCCTACACAAAGAAATCAAGGATGCACCCTTAAAAAAAAGGGTATGACGCTAGTATCTAGCCTTCTTGAGCTTTACTCCACTGTATCTTAACTAATTTAACTTCACAATTGTAAAGTTCCGGATCTCCATTTCCAAAATAAACAGATATTAACTATGATACCAAGTGTACAATACCAAGATGGTTTGAGGTCTCTCCTCTTAGCTTATCCATCATGCCATAACTATGAGGGTCGAAAGGTCACTACGTGCTCTTTGGAGTGCCTGCCACAACTATTCATCTCTCACGCAAACCATACAAACCAAACTCGACATTCCTCAAGTACAAGCCCCAAAGGCCAAAACCAATATCAGACAAGCACTCAAGGAATACCTCCTTCGAATTTAGACGATCTACGTGAGATGATATAAGCAAACTCAATAGCTATTCTCAAATCCCCTACTAACCAAAAATAAACTGGTCAGACCACCAATTGGATTTGAGACTCTAGTGGGATCCTTTTACTATACAAGTGCTATGGTGCAGAGACTCAGCTATGGAAGTGGGTATGAACAATTGCGAAGCGCTAAAACCGAAAGAGTACGGACAGAAAACTAAACTCTTCCAACAGAACTTTACTTCCTTTCTCCTAGGTACGCTTGGTGGCGAAAGCATGTACTTGTCCTTTTGAAAATCTCGTCCTCGTTCTTGCCCTTTTCCTTAAGTATATGCCCTATCATACCCTAGTAAAGATACTTCCTCTTGTCTTAGGTTTTATAATTCCTTCCTCCTTTGTGAGCTAAATCTGCATCCATGAATTCCTCATCCTAGGGTTGTGCTCCTTAGCCAAACTCCTCATCCCCTTCCGTGTGTAGTTATGTTGACAAATCCCTTGAAAACTGCATCCATCGTCCGGAAAACCCTATAAGCTTCGAACGAAAACTGCTCGTAGATGAAACAACTACGGCTATGGATGGAAGTCGGGCACTACTTTGCCCTTCGATGAGGTTACCTCCCAAAAATCCAGGAGCCCCAGAGACTCAAGAAAGAAGGAGACAAGAATTTAAACAGAGGAAGAGAAGATAGTGTGTATGGCTTTGGGGAATATGCCTTTAAAACAAAACTTTTCTTTTGAAAATGCTTCTTTAAAAACCGTTTTGAAAAATAATTTTTCAAATCTTTTATCTGATCCGGTAACCTTCAGCTCTGATACCACGTGTAACACCCCACATTCGTTAGTGTCACTCACAAAGGGAATGCACTAAGTTCTGTGAAGCATTTAGGGTAAAAGATTCAGATAAATTACAAGACAGACAAAAATTAAACAACGGAAAATAAAACTTTGCTTTATTGATAAAATAGTTTGTACAAAGATTTTCTTTACAATATCAGAGTGTCATCTGTCTTACAAAATAAAGAAGCATAAAACAACATTTATATTCCCCAATTTTAGCAAGAGCCAGCCATAGCATCTGATAAGAGAATCCAAGCAAACTTCGACAAATCTTCAAGCTGGGAAAGAGTGACAGTCCAACTTAACCTGAGCTATACAACTCCCTCCTCTACTACCTGGGGGGAAACGGAAGAAAAGAAGACGAAAGAAAAACAGAGTCAGACATAAAGCCTGAGTAAGTTCAGTAACTTCTAGCATGTGAACATGGAAAAACAAAACGACATGAATTAACTGAATACAAGATTACACCATGACGATAGGGTCAACAAGATTAGACAAGGTAGTCACAAGATATGCTAAGATAAACTGGATATGCTCTAATACTTTCTCCGCTTCGCTATTTCCTTGTTATACTGGTTTTTATATCTCTGCACCACCTAACTAGTGTCCATTCTCCCCTCTATATCATATTTATGCCCTTTTGGTATGTAAACTATACCAAATTAAGTGTCACTATCTATGATTTTGCTAAACCTGACAGTTATTCCCAATTATGGCCAATTTCACATTTATGCCAATATACTTACCGTGCCAAATTAGCTAATCCAATTCCGATTCAACATTCTAATTCACGTCAAACTAAATTTATTACTCTAGCTCACTATTCATGTAAATGCTAGATTTACACGTCAATACTAGATTTACACGTCAATACTAGATTCAAATTACACATCTTATAATTCATGTCAAATTTTTCCAATTTGCATTTCTATGAATATGCCATAATACATGTTCCCAATTTATGCCAATTTCCAAGTTAAACTACGTTTTAGTAAATTTCATATTTTGCCCCAAATCGCATTCCCACCGTTCGTACAATCGTGTTTCAATCTAGATTATAGATAAATCTAGATTCGTAACAAAGAGGGAATGATCCAAAGATTGCTATGAAAAGGATAGATATAACAACTGGCATAAAATGGTTTTGAATAACGACGTAGGTTCAAGAACATGGGTAGACCTAACTTAATAGGTAAATTCCCAAGGTCTAAAACCAAGAATAGACCGAGTAGGTTCAAGAACATGGGTAGACCTAACTTAATAGGTAAATTCCCAAGGTCTAAAACCAAAGAAAACCAAGGACAGGCAGAATAAATAATCGGGTTTAGACCCAATCTCATAATCACAAAACTTAAGCAACACTTTCCTAGTCATGAATCATAGGTGTTTAATCCCAGACGTCCTTGTTATGTCATAGATAATAGTTTATGTTTTCTAATCAAAGGCATAGGTTTAGTCAAGGAAATAATCCTCATAGTCACAGTCACAGTCATAGGTAATGTTCGTAGTCATAGGCAATGTCCATAGTCATAGGCAATGTTCGTAGTCATAGGTAATGTCCATAGTCATAGGCAATGTTCATAGTCATAGGCAATGTTCATAGTTCCAAGGCATATGGTTCCAAATTCCATAGTTTCACAGTCACAGTCTTATTCGTCATCGAATCACAATAGTTCTTAATTTGGTCCAAAGGTACAAGCACTGATTCAAGTAGAAAGATTAGGCATAGTCTTTTATCCCTTTAATTTCATGTCACGAATAAAAACAAAACGTTTAAATCTAAAAATTACCGACTTACAGAGATTTAGATTAGAAAAGAAAGATGGCGTTGCTATGATTCGTGCGACGTTGCTTGAAACCGTTGAATCAGCTTTTGATTCCCTTCTTGAAGCTTTAATCTTGATTTGAATCTCCAATTAGAAGAAGAACTATAACTTGTTTTTGTGGAGGATTAGATTTATTTTAATGGTGGAGGCTAGAGTAGAGAGAAGCAGTATGTAGATGCCTTAGAGAGTTTGTATGGAGGAACCCTTAGGTCTAGGCATTCTTTTATAGGTGTAGAGAGTGTTTTAAGGCTCTTAGATCATCATAGAAGCCATCAGAATCGTACAGGTCGAATACACATCATCCAACCACTCAAAAGGAGACACGTCAGCACAGAACACTCCAGAATTCGGTGCTGGATTAGTATGGGCGCACTTGGCAGGTGCGCCAGTGCATTTTTGTACTGGCGCACTTCACAAGTGCGCCAGTGCATTCTGGTCTGTTTCCGGTTTCTCTGCCTAACTTCGTTCGTCCATGTCTCCTTCATACGGAGTCCGATTTATGCAAACTCGGACTCTATCTCAAGCAGAATTTCGAGACGAACGCAATGGCGCAACCCGTTTCCCTTAATTCTTCTTTTAAAAATTAATTATACCCTGATTTGTGAATCTTAGTGTTACAGAATTACGGGGTGTTACAAGGCCCATAAGCCATTTCGGGATTAGGGTTCTAGAAAGGCTGAAATCAGTTAGGAAACGATCTATTTTAATTTTTCAGCCGCCTAAAACATTTCTCTAACCCTAGCCACGGCCTCCACCTTCTAATTTCATCTCAAATCGCTCTCTAATCAAGGATTAAGCTAATCTACGTCAAATCAAGGAGAAATAGCGCCAAATCAGAGTTGGAGCCGCTGTGTTGCATAGAGATTCGACCCAAATCAGAGATAGTTTCAGATCTAAGTTTTATTTGTGTAACAACCCGGATTTTTGGGTGATTAATTTTAAATATTTAATATAGTTTAAAATATATAGTTGATAATATCAATTAATTTTTATATTGAATTATCGATTTAATAATCAAATATAATTTAATTTAGAATATATCGAATTATCGTAAATTCGAAAAACAAAAATAATTCAATTCGTAGTTAAAAACTGAATCAAAGCATTAATGATTTATAAAAATATTATTTGAATATAAATGATAATAAAAATAATTTATTATCGAAGAATCTGATTATTTCTGAATTCAAATTATATTATATTAATTTATTATGGTTATTTTATATATACGTTCAAATTAGAATATAGAATATATTCTGTTGAGCTCAGAATATCGTTATTACATTTAAATGTCGGTCTATACGCTAAAATAGCGGTTCGTGATTTAAATTAATGGACCCTGAAATATCTGATTATGGATGGGTTCGAAATCAAATCAGTATCTTTTTAAAAAGAATAAAAATCTTCTTAAATCAAATCACATTCAAATCAAATTAAATTCGTTGTACTTTATTGTAACGTAATTCCTTGATAGCCAAGTAAGTCTTCTGCTATAAATCGCGACCTTGTCCCTTTCATTCCTTCTATTTTCATTCAGCATCAAAAATACCAAAGCTTCAATTATATAATGCCGCCTCTCCTTCATTTTTGGTTGCAAAACCTGAGTGAACTTTAGAATAAAATCCTTCCCCTTCTTCAAATAAACGGTGGACTCCTCCTTCTCAAAAATCTGTAACTAATTCAAACAAAATCACGAATCACGAAGACCCCCTTTCTCTTTTTCTGTCCATTCGTTCTGAGAAAGAACGGCTCCTCTATAGATTCAATAATCAAAGCGGCTCCATTCCTGTTTCTTATCCCTTAAATTAAAAACTGCGACCATTTCTTGCTTCAATAGACAATCAAAATTTGCGTAATCATTTGAGGATCAAAGACCTCGTTTTCTATTATCATTCGAGAATCAAAAATCGTATAATGCAAAAAAAGAGGGGTTCAAAATCCAATCGCGACTTGTACTGCATATCGGGAGAAAGGTTGAAGGACGCGATGGGATCTAATGCGTTGTTCGAAGTAGAATTGATGGGAGGAAGGATGCTGCGGTTTCTGAAGGGCAACGTTGTGAAGTCGATAATGGTTTGGGATAAAGAAATTGGAGTGGTTCGATGTCTGGTTAAACGAGGTAACTGGGTTGCATGTGTAGGAGATGGAAGCTGCGATCTTAGAAGGCCGATACTGGTCATACTTTTCAAAGGTGCGGTGGAAGTAATGCAGACGTGTTAAGGATGAACTAGTGGATTTTTCTTTTCCTAATGATGAATGGATTGCAATAGTAGGAGTGCTGATTCGAGTAGCTTACTGGAAGGTGTAGACTGCTAAGAAATAATGATGGTGAGACTATCTTTTAATTATAACTTTATTTAAATTTTAGCTTAAAATTAAAAGTGATAAACTTATAAACCATAAATGAATTCATGCGAGGTCCGGATTTTACGAACAAAACGAAATTAGGTGGTAGCGTTGAAGTTTACAATCTACAATGATCGGAATCAATGCAAAGGGATACCACTTTGGAATCAAAATGGAATGTCAAATAAAATCACGGTGAGTAATTCTCACTCAAGAATTTTATTTAAATTATTTTTATAGTTAAAAATATTTTTTTGGTTGTTTGGTTACATTAAAATATTACTGTGGCTATTATACATATATATTAGTTATATAGGATTGATGTTTGTGGTTATTATATATATATATGTATATATATATATATATATATATATATATTGGTGATTGGATAGTTCCCGCAGTACCATTAGCGGATGCTCACAGTATCATTAGCGGGTGACCCTATACGCCCCACGCTATGATAGTGGATTACCTTCTATACCGCGATATCCTGCCTCAAAGAAGGATAGGTATTATTTTTGTGACAACGTGTGTGGATGCAGGAAAACAGGTTGGAGGGATCCAACTGGATTCCTCAAAAATATTATCATTTGTTGGTTTCATATATGTTATCTTATATGATGTGTTAGAAAAACCCATGATTGATAATTTGGTATTTCGGATGTTTGAAATATCACTGGGTCTAAATGTTGATTACAAAAATATCGTAAAAAGGAGTTTTGAGACTTAAAATGAAAAATCTATTTTTCTAAAATAAAATTCGAATTTCGAATGGGCTATAAAGATATTTACTTGTTTTAAATAAATAAAACAAGTATTAAAGTTATAAACGATGTTTATAAATTGAATAATGTGGGGAATTGAAATAAATTATAAACGGGGTTTATAAATAAAGTGGAGAAATTATCATTTGATAATTTGAATATTTAAATTCAAATTTTAATTTAAAAATAGAAATGGGGAAATCGTTTTAAAGAAATAAACAATGGAATTTATTCTGATGTTCAGAATATAAATTGAACTAAAATAAATTCCTAAGGACTAATGATTTGAATTCGACTAATTCAAATTTATTTAAATAGAATTTAAACTGAATTTGAAAATAAATTGTGTGTTATAAGTTATTATAAATAGAAATTTCCAAAAGGAGACTTTGGTTTTAAATAGATTTCGAAGTAGATATGTTTGAATATAAAACAAGGAAATTTATAAAATGGCGTTTACAAATATAATGAATTAATTATCAAGAGATAATTTGAATATTAAAATTCAAATATGAATTTAAAAATGGAATTTGAATATAGAGAATTCAAATAGAATTTGTATATAGAAAATTCAAATAGAGAATTCAAATAGAATTTGAATATAGAAATTCAAATAGAATTGAAAATAGAATTTGAAAATAGAAAGTTGAAATCATTTCAAAATGGGAACGACGAAATATATTTCAGAATGCGGATTTTTAAATAAATCCAAAGGATTTATAATTTGTCAAAGGAAATGGAATTAAATATACAAGGTTGAGTATAATTAAATTTATTACCGAGTAAGGGAAAATCATTCATTATAAATAATCAGAAGTATCAAATTGAATTTGGAAAATTTGTTTAATATATATTAAATATATATTAGAATGGAGTTGAAAATATTATAAACGAAGTTTAAATGTTTATATATATAAATATAATTAAAACGAACTCGTCGCAGCACTGTAGTTCGTAAATTGGCGTTTCGAACATCAATTGAGTATACATAACTCAATTTAAGACGGAATTCTGTGAAACAAGAATCATCAGGACCGACTGAATAATAGTTTTCTAATGGAAGAGAAAAATCTGGATTTCGTCGAATGAATTTCGAGTTATATCAAAAATCAAATTTTCAGAAAAACAATGCCATAACCATTATAAAACTATAACGGTTAATTTAAATAAATTACAGGATTTTAAGCGAATAAAATCTGAATTTCATTTTATAAAATTTCAGATATGAGTTGTAAAATATATGTGAACTCAAGTGGAATAAACAGATTTGTTTTTGAAACAAAAATCAGATATTTATTATTTAATAGAATTAACTAATTTCAATAATAATTAGATAATGAGATTTTGAATTGAAATTAGGCTTTGAATAAGTGAATTCGATTTAGAAATTTATATTCGAATTCGAATATGAAACCTGAGTTGAAAAATGGAATTTGATTGGTTTATAAGAAAAAAAAGATATATATATTTATGAACGAGATATATTCAAATAAAAGTGAAATAGGCTAAAGAGCTAATTAATGGATAAATTAGCGAAGTAAGTTAAAAATGATTGGAATTGTGTTAGAATAAATTGGGAATAGACTTATGTGTGATAAACAAGTATGGAATGAAGAGGATAAAGATTTTTATTTAAGTGCCCAAAAAAAGGTACATGTTTAAATTCCATATGAGGTTTTATGCATCGAATCTGCAAGCCGCTTGGCTTTTTCTTTTTGATTGGAGAGGGCCTGTGTGGCGGTTTGGGGATTTTCCCGATGCTCCCGCTACAAAGGAGGTTATGGCGAAATTTTCCGGAAATTTAAGGAGTTAGAATACTTTTAATAAAATTTGATAGTTAGAAATCAATATATCGATATATATAGAATTCGATAAGTAAATGAATTTAAAAATAGAATATTATAAACAAAAGAAATAGATATTCTGGTAATAGAAAGAGAAACATATATACATTTAAAAATGAATAATTTGTTTGTATGGTGTTGATTTTTTCGGGAATAGTGGTTTTGTCTGTTTTGAAGTTAAAGATGTTTTCAGTCAAGGTCTGAGAGGTAATTTTACCCCAACTCGATTGTTTTCATTACTAACTGATAAATAGCAAGATTCAATCCCGATAATCAATATTTGAATAAGATTTAGTTGAATATAGTATTTCGGGTTGTAACGATGTTTTACACCACATTCGTTTTTACCCAAATAACTGGAATTTTGGAAATATGACAATAAATATTTCCTAAGTATATAAATGAATAGTCGGGAAAGAAATAAGTAATTGGAATGTTCTCCAATTATAAATAGAAAATATTTTGTAAGTGTAGGAAATAAAAGAAGGCGAGATATGGAAATGTTTTTCAAATGGGTAAGAGGCCAAGATGATAATTGAAAATATTTAGTTAATGAATATTGATAAAGGAAGTGGAGAAGTGATTTAATTAATGAAATATTAATAAAATGGCCCAGTGATTTGTTTGATGTTTTGAGTGGATGTTTGTTTTTCTTCCATAGTTAAATAACCGACTATCGAAGTGTTTGCCAATATCGTTGTCAATTTGGAGAGACCAGTTGGATTATTATCCGAGAACCACTCTGTATTGGCAATAACGTTGCGAATCAGATTATATGAAGATAATCGAAGACGGAGTAAAGTGCAAGGACCTTTTCTATTAATAGGAATTGTGCCTTCGGTTTCGTTCAATCCCAGAACGAATGTATATGGACGAATGTACGACAAAGTATTTCCAATGATCAAATATGTTGGTCTATATGAATATATATGGTGGTAACGGATTTATTCCCTTAGCATAATATCCAGAATATATTTGTACAAATCAATTTAGTGATTAACGGATCTGACAATGTGGCATTCAAAGTGATTGTGCTATCAATGAATGGCAAGAAATCGTAGCCTCAGGCCTCAACAATCGGGAAATGACAAAAAATCGGGCAGGCAACATGGCTATGTGGTTCGCTCCCATTAGGGTGCACAATCACTTATCTAGAGAAACTCCTTTTACTTCTTTAATCTATCGATGTTGTTCCATCCGGGAAACGGTTGCTGATCCCAACCGTTGGTGATATACATTCGATACACTCAAGCGAAATGAGTGGTCGGTCATGTGTGGGTTAGGTTGCAAGATGTTCTTATTGAACCCAGTGTATTCCTCTCTAGAGATACACTATCGGAAGGTGGTTCCATACCTTGTCATGTTGGAAACCAATCTCTAATAAGCACATTTCGGTTTTTGATTTTATATTATATATGGAGCATGAGATGCAAACGTTCCGCTAGATTGTTATTTATTTGATTTAGATACCATTATAATATCCCTGGATTTTTGTATCAAAGTGTTTGGGTTATAGTAAGGTAAAAACCGTCCATGTTTATGTGTAGGCCGGTCTTACTATTATCATTTCTTTCGAAAAGATTTTGAAAGTTAAACAAGTGATTGGAGTTTACTCACACCAGTCCCATGACTGACCCAGAGTTTATTTTGTTTTTGTTTTCCATAAACTCTTGGGTGCCCAAATTTGTACGGGAAATCAAGTAGTCGGGATTTTTCAGATTCACTTGGAAGAGCTGGAAGCATAAGGCTTCACAAGTAGCTATAGACTATCGTATTTCCGCTGTATACTATGTTGTATCTGGAAACAGGTGTTTATAACTGTTCTAGAAATAGCTGTTGTGCTTTGATGATGGTATGTATATAAAGTTACCAAATTGTATTTCAAAGTTATGTTATATAATATATTTTATTCGTTCTGCTGTGAGATTTGTGTTCTTCGTTTTCTTCTATTCTAACTTTTCTTTCTATTTCTCATCCTCTAACTTCTTTCTAATAATGATTCATACTTCTGTGCAATTTGAGTTGGACGTGTGGTGTTATTAGTCGACTCAGATAGTACAGATTTGCGGGCCGTTACAATTTGTGGCCAATATGAGTGATTTGCATTGTTTTTCACTAATTAGGGGTGATTAGTGATAATTAGCGAAATTATAACTCAGAAAAATCTGAAAAAAATTATAAAATTCTAAAATATTATTTTAGGCCTCTGTTAGAAATTTGGGTCAATTTGGATAAGTTTTGCGAATTGTATGCTTAAACATGATTAAGGGGGATTAAGGGAAAAACAAGGGTTTTGGGTATGTTTGTTCTTTATATACATGTTAAATTATGATTTTGGTGTTTGTGGATGATTATATATGTTTCTATTACTATTTGGAATGTTGTGTGATTGCATAGAAAAGTTAGAATGGTTGAAAACGTCGTCGTATGGCGTAAATAGCTTGCTGGAAAAGTTGCAGAAATTGGTCAGACAATCCCGTTTGTGAAATACATGTCATGAGTCGACCCCGACCGTGAAGACCCACCGCGAACCAGGCCACTCGCCACGAGCTCACCCAAGCATCACGAACCGAACTACCCTTCTCCACGAGCCGCTTCGAGCCAGTGCACCCTTTCCCTCCCACGATCCGATGTAGCATCACGAGCTGCCAGGGGAGTGTTGCCACGACCCGAGCCCACCATCATGACCAAGAACCACAAGTGGAGCTTGAGAGCCAATCCAGGAAGGAAGGTCACGAACCGAAATAGAACCCACGAGTCGGAGATGGAGACCACGAGCCGAGCATGCTTCCGAACCGGGAGCTACTGCATATCATGAACTGAATGGAAACTGAAGTGCGAACGGGATAATGACCAAGACCCGAGATGCAAAGGTAATCCAAATGGGAAGTTTATACTCAGGATCCAGTTGGGAGCCAACGAGTTAACTTCATGAGTTGGGCTTTGCTATGGGACGTGTGCTAAGGGGTTATCGACGTCCATAACTTAGATCCACCACCAAGGCGGATGTTTGGCTACAGATCAGTGCAGTGGGGTAGATATTACTCTATGGCGCAGAGTGATCGTAGCATGGCTATGAGCTAGTGCAGTGGAGTCGTTATGACTTCATGGGACTGAGTGGACATAGCAAGGACTAGTGGCTATGGATCAGTGCAGTGGTGTCATCATGGCTCCATGGGGCACAGTGGTCATAGCAAGGAATGGGTGGTCAAAGTGGTGGATATCGTATGATTTATGCACTGAGTGAGAGATGTGAGGATGGTTGTTGTGCTTGATTGTTTGCCATCACTATGACATGCACCCCCCCTCCCCCGTATCTTTACACAATATGTTAGTGTCACCTTAGAGTATTGTACATCCTGTTGTGCTAACTCTTTGGTTGTAGGTCCAGGTTAAGGTATGGTTTAGTATACCTGTTATTGTTTTGTTTTGCTGCTTATCGCTCATACCAGACTTTTGTCTGACCCAGAGTTTTATGTCTCTTCTTATTACTCTGGGTGCTCCTAAACGAGAAGACTACAGACATATTAGTTGGTTATGCACGAGTAGCTAATCCAGAGACGAGCAGGAGGCTCCTACGTATTGTCTACATATATTTTCCATGTGTTGATGATGGTCACTGCTTTGGGCATTAGTAGTGTACCTCTCCTTTCTTTTGCTTTAGAGACATTATTTTGCAGTTGTAATAATGGTTATGGATCATAACCTGTATTTTGGATTTCCGCTGCTACGATGAGTATGGTTTAGTTTTCAGCTTATGAACTATCTTGCCTATTTATGTCAAGTATGTTATTATTATATTTTTATTGCATGCATTGCGAGACATTCCGCAGGTTCCTTGTTAGTTCAAATTCCATTCTTTTCCTATCTTTGACGACCGTCCCGTGCTGGTTGGACATCGGCACAATGCACTTTCATTGGAAATGTCGGTTGGTGCAGGTCGGACCGTCACTGATTTGATTTTTATATGTTAATCCACCAACTTTCTTTATGTTAATCCGCGGTGGATTGACTTACAAATATGTTATAGCGTATTATAATAATGATACCCATGTAATCCCTACGACTATTTTATTCAATATTTAAGCTTTGATTATTCATTAATCCATTTCCATCACTTACATACTAAGACTAATACATCACCGATTCTTTTTCCAATATCTCTAAGAGTTTTTGCCACTGCACACACCTTATTTTCCCCAGCAACAGCCCCCGCCAGCTACCACAGTCGTCACATTCTTCCCACAAGGCAAACGAACTTCCTCATTCCGGACAGAGCACTGACTTCGCATATAGCTGCTTTATCCAAAATAAAGCACATTTTCTAGCATCAGGTAGCTTCATTGAATTATATGTTTACATATATTATCAGCTCTTCTCTGTCGTTTGCAGTACCTTTGCACATTAACTGCTCTCGATTTTATCAAAGCAGCTTGCTCCATTTGCACATCATTGCATATTATACTATTTCCTTGTTGCGCATCATCGAGCATCGTTCTTCTTGCTTCACCTCCACTGACAATGACTTTGATCTCTTGGCTTAACGTGCACATCATCCAACACCTTGCTCGTTGCAAATTTTCAATTGCAACACCTCGTAACATCTTCCAGATCAATGAACCTTGCACGTTCACATTCTTTGAAATTTTGTTACTCACTCCATCTCCACAGGCATCAACAGTAGGTTCAAGCTCAAAGTGAAGCAGCAACATCATACTTTTTTGTTTCACCTTGCTGCTAGCATAGCGATCATAAGAAAACTGTATAGTCCAATGTTTGCATTGGGCTGCTATCCTTCTGTTACCACTCTCATTTTATTTGAAGTGTAGCAACAACAAGCGCACACTGTAATCCCAATACAAGTGCAACAGGTTCACGCTATGCATTCCTTTATTGCTGCACATTCAACTTAAACTGGGAAATCTCTTTCACTAGCTGATTTTGGCATTAGTACTTATATAAGATGAGGATAAACAAACATCACAAACATATAGATAAATAATAAATTAATAGAGGATGATAATCAGAATAATGCAACGAGTGATAATCAGAATCTAGTCAATAAAAATGATTACTGTAATTTTGTTTAGTTTCATTAAACTGCGTTATTATTTTGAAATTCTATTAACATTAAACTGTATACAAATAGGTCATGCTAGTAGCTGGAGATCATAGATTCGGAATATTTGCGAAAGACACATTGAAGCAAGCGAGGATTCGAAGTTATAGAGGATGCAAAGTTTCAAGCAGAAGCTGCATGTCTAGGGGTTATGTCTTGTTTTGGATTTGAATGTGATGATTAATGGTTTGAATGTGATGACTAATGTTTTGGATTTCTTCTATGTACAAAACTGGTATTGCAAAAAAATTAATTAAAGCGTTGTATTTGTTTTCTTCTATTGTAGTATTTGCCTTCTTCTACTGTTGCGTTTGCCTTTTTTCCGATGTTGCATTTCAAGATAATGGTGTTGCGTTACATAATACAATGGTGTTGCATTAAATAAAATATTATTAATTCCACATGAAACGTGGGCCCCACAGTTGACATGGCGTGTGACCCGTATGCAGCTGACATGGAGAGCTGACGTGTCGTGTGACACGTAGGCAGCTCACGTGGAAAGCTAACGTGGCTCCACTATCATGACCTGGCAGTCAGACTCAAAATAATGCTTAAGGCAACACTGTATATTGTTGCATTACTTGCAAGCACAGTTGCATTAGGGTTATAATGCAACAATTTCTTTCTGTGGCAGTAGATAGGCAAAAGCGTTGCCTTAGAGGGCTAATGCAACGACCGCGGATGCCACGCCCCTCTGGTGTTGCATATTTGAAAAATGGCCTACGACAACACTTTTTTGATCTACGGCTATAGAAAATTAGTGTCGAATATGCCCACTTTTTAGTAGTGAGTCATAGCGAATTTCTGTGCATGGGAATTCATATGAAGTAAACCCGTTCCGCGTTAGCGGCGTGGTCCATTGAATTTCTCAACTTTAAAATGAATCCTAAGTAACAACTGTTTTTGAGTTCTCACACCAGTCCTACGACTGACCTGGAGTTTATTGTTCCCACACCTCACTACTACAAAAGTGAGCATATTCGACGCTAATGTGTGTGTTGCATGAAAAGCGTTACAAAAGCTTTGCTTTTTTTGATCTTCTGCAACAATACTCAAACGTTGTTGCATTAGACGTGAATGCACTGTTGCAGTGAGAATTCTAGTGTAGTGACGTGCAACACCAGTTAAAAGCGTCGCGTTACATATACACAATCCAGCTCATCAATCCGAGTTATCAGCAGAAACAAAGCCACAACCGTAGATGCCCGATTAATCCAACGGTTCAAACTAGTTCATGCGTTCTATCTAAACATTATCCCATCATCCAATTAATGGCAGCCACCACATTGGGTTCTCATCTATGTGAAATTTTGGCGTGATGATTTCCCCCTTCACGAAATACTAATCGAGTCATGCTAATCGTTCATCTTCCGAAACATTTATTTTCTCTACTTTCCCTTTTTTTTTTACTATTTTGACCAAAATTTAAACCTAAATTCATGTCAGCTTCGATTCACGTCAGCTAAGTCCCAACAGCCTTCTAAATTTTGTTGCTCCAATCGATCCTGCATCCCCCTAACTCGTCGTTGTCGCTCTTCACCAAAACCGCAGATCGAAAATTGAAAATCCTGAAAGGAACTACAGGTGCTCATCATATTGATGAGCCTACAGTGCGAAGTCTTAATGATGTAAGGTGGCTGATCAAATTCGTCATCTAGTGCCTAATGTTGAGGTCGTATGCTTAAAACTTGCGTTAAATTCCATATGCTGGCCATCCCCAGTATTGCGGTTAGGGTTCTTCCGATTCCAGGTATTTTTGTCTATTCGCTATTTCAATTTCACAATTTTCTCAAATTTCATTAGCTGAAATTTCTGTTTGATGTGTTTCTGTTCTTCTGTTTAAGGGTAGTAATTTATGTTCTTCTGTTTACGCGTAGTAATTTCAAATGGAATACGATTAGTTGAACGATGCTTGACATAATTTCATATACATCACAATGAGTTGAAAGTAACTCACTAATTGGCTAGGGACCTAGATTGTTGTTTTGGATAGTCAATTCTGCTTAGCCCTTTCTGGTTCTGCCTATTGCCATCTAGTTCTGTGTAGATCTGCTTAGATCTATTTAATTTACCTACATTTGCCAAATCTTACCAAGCTGTCTAGATTCATCTTTTATTTGGGTACTTCACTAGATAGATAATTTGTGTTCTTCACTTCTTTGAGGTTTTCAGCTGCATTTAACGTTATTAGCATGAATAAACCAATTTGCACTATTGTTTATGTATTACATGGAAGCATAACTCAAATCATTCTTAAACCTATAGCATTGAAAATATTAAAACAAAAATAAGTCACGATACTACGGTAAAATTTAGCACATGTATGGAGTTTGTCTGTTATTGTTGATTTGGTTTAATGGTGTTCTGATTTTGTTTGAGTGACAAATCTTTGGAGTTTGTCTGTTATTGTTGATTTGGTTTGTATGGAGCAGAAATTAATTAGGAGGAGTGACTGTATTTTCTGCTCTAATTGGGTATTCTGCTCTGATCTGGTTTGTCGGTCTGATTTATATGGTATTTGCTATTCAATTCGATATGGTATTCAGTTTGATATGGTATTTTGTTGATCAGGAGGATTTGCTTTGTTGCTCTGATTTGGTATTCAGTTCGATGCTATCTGATATGGCAATGCAATAGCTAAGAAGGATATGTAATTGGTTTTATGGTTGTCTTGGTGATGTCGTGAAGATAATATGTTGATACTCAGCAGTAGTTTGAAGTTAGTTATACTTGCAAACACATACATGTTATATAATGGCATTACTGGTTTGTTATATGTAGTGTTTTAGAGTCTCATATATATTGTTGATGTTTATATTGTAATTTCCTATTAGTAATTCATGTGTCAGTATTTTTAAATAAAAGTAGGTATTAAAATGTGCTAGTGCTAAATTGTTTGGATATATAAGTTAACAAATTAGACATCTCTTCTGGTCCGAATTATAATTTTGCCATAAAAGGATAAAAATCTCTAGTCAGTTGAAGTATCAATGGAAACATTATTCTAAATGATATTAGTCGGCGTCTCGCACTTCAGTAAATTGATTCATGCTCTCAATTTGCTTGATTTGGTTGAACCCCATGCTGCTCTCGCAATCTGATTTATTTGGGAATACAGTTTCTCAATCTCGCACTTCAGTAAAGGGATTTGTAATGAAATTCATTTGTATTTTAGGTGGTATTAGAATACAGTTTCTCCCTTTATTTGGGAATACAAGCTTCTTGTTATCTGACTTGCTAATATTTATACCAGCTAAGATTTTTCAAATTTCAAATTTTGTTTTGTACAGCTTACTCTGGCAGCAATTGTATGTTCGGTGATCTGTTGAAAGCATCCATTAGTGTGATCTGTTGAAAGCATCCATCTGGTAATAATATTTTATCAATTCGTAGCAAAGATTTTTCAAATTTCAACTTTTGTTTTGTACAGCTTACTCTGGCAGGAATTGTATATTTGGTGATCTTTTGAAAGCATTCATTAGCGTGATCTGTTGAAATCATCCATCTACTAATAATATTTTATTAGTTCATAACAATGATTTTTCAAATTTCAACTTTTGTTTTGTACAGCTTACTCTGGCAGCAATTGTATATTTGGTGATCTGTTGAAAGCATCCATTAGCGTGAACTGTATCGTACTATTCAAAGAGATGGGATTGTATGAGTATGAGACAACTTGATCTTTTTATATCCAACTGTGTTGATTCATCAACTTGGTCTTTTTATATAGAATTGGTTTATTATCATATTTTTTTGATGCATTACATTTCAACAGTCATATTTATGTAAAATTGCATTTCGAAATGATATAAAAGAACTAAAAAAGTCAAGACACTATAGAAATTAATGTTGAATTTTTTTGAAGGTTACAAAACGTTCTCTGCAATATACAAATTATTGTTTAATGTTCATTTTGCATTGTTCCTCAATTTTGCAGGTAACTGGGTTTCTTGGAGGTGTTAACTGGGCGCTGCTTGCTGTGCTTTTGCTACTGAAGTTGATGCATGTGTCGGTACTCTTGCTACTGAAGAATGAGCGAATACTTTGGATCTGATATTTCATCATTCATGACACTGGTACTCCTGCAATCAAAGAATGAATATTTTGGATGGTATGTATTGGCTGCAACCGAAGAATGATATGTAGAATATTTTAGATGGTTTGAATGTGATGATGAATGTTTCGGATGAGTTTATTTTATGTACAAAACTAGTATTGCAGAATATTTAATTAAACTTTTGTATTTGCTTTTTTCTAATGTAGCATTTATCTTCTGCTGTTGCATTTACTTTTTCCTGATGTTGCATTTCAAGAAAATGGTGTTGCATTACATAATACAATGGTGTTGCATTAAATAAAATATTACTAACTCCACATGGCACGTGGACCCACTGCTAATGTGGCATGTGACACGTTGGCAGCTGACGTGGATAGGTGACGTGGCATGTGACACATGTGTAGCCGACGTGAAGGTGTGTGACACGTTGGCAGCTGACATGGAAAGTCCATGTGGACCCCACTACCATGACCTGGAAGCCAGACTCTGGCTTCTACTTAAGGCAACACTGTATGTTGTTGCATTACATGCATATACTGTTGCAATAGGGTTATAATGCAACACTTTCTTTCCGTGGCCATAGATGGGCAAAAGCGTTGCATTAGATGGCTAATGCAACAACTGCGGATGCCACGCTCCCTTGGTGTTGCCTATTTAAAAAAATGGCCTACGGCAACGCTTTTTTGATCTACAACCACAGAAAAATAGTGTCGAATATGCCCACTTTTGTAGTAGTGCCTAAACTCTGGGTGCCCATAATTTTGCATGGGAAGCCTAGTAGTTAGCTTTGCAGATTTAGCCATAGAGTTGATTGGAGCAGGATTCTGGTTTTAGCTAGAGCTATTATGTTTTGGAGCATTCACATTCTTCCGTTGAGTTAGTATTTCTTCCGCTATAAAATCAATATACTCTGTTGTATTCCTTGTAACTCTGATGTTATATTATGGTAATGAAATGAAAATTTCTGTTATTTTTATGCAAATATGTAAGTATCCATAACTATCCGTCTTTATGAACGTTTTAAGTTGGTTTAATTCCCGGTGAGAACCGGTCACAAAGCCGGAGCGTTACAACTTGCCATTGTTTGTTGCTGTTAATAAGGAGAAGGTGTATCTTGCAGCCCATAAAATCAAGCTTTTAAAGGTGTTCTTGCCACTCGTGGAAAGCAAGCAATTATAGTGAAATTCTGCGGTGAAAAGTAGGACTGGATGCAGGATAGGTTAATCCGAACGAGTACAAAAATCTTGGTGTTATTTACTTTACTGCGCACTTTATTTTATTACATATTTCTTTCTGTTTGAATTTGAATAGATATTGTTGGCTCGCTTTTTGACCAAGCCATCCAGGATCATTCATGAAAGGAAATCAGGAAACCAAGTCCCCCAGGAAAGTGAAAGAATGGATCGCACGCCATCGTCTTGCCCAGGAATGGATCGCACGTCATCGTCTCGCCCAGGGATGGATCGCACGCCATCGTCTCGCCCAGGAATGGATCGCGCTCTATCGACTCGCCCAGATACGGGTCGCTCTCATCTCGTCGACGAACTCCACCTCCAGGCGATCCGATCCCTTGTAACGAACCGAACCCCCTGACCCGTTCAACCACGAGCTGGTCTTCAGCGATCCGAATCGCATGGATCTGACGACACCTGTTCACAACCGCTAGTTTGACTGTTTCTTCAATGGTGGCGATGCGATCCGAAAATCTCGGGATTCGTGCCACGTGTCTGCGATCCGCCTGACAAAATCAGCTATAAATAGCCCAGAGCTTGGCATTTTTCGGGATCTTTTTGGCAATAGGCAATACTGAGTCCGCCATTGTTGTCAAACCACTGAAATATTGAGAGAAATCACTGTTGTACTAGCTTGTAAAGCATAATCAATAAGATATAAAGTGGACGTAGGCTCGTTAACGCCGAACCACTATAAATTCTGAGTGTTATTTTCTTTTTCCTTGTCCCTCATTTAGAATTCTCTACAGTTCATAACAATTTGGGTGTTAGGTCCAAATTTTGATCTAACATTTTTGGTGCTTTCACTGAGAAACTCAGCCTTAAAGTTTCGTCATTCGTTTTCTTGAAGATTCCAGCGATTCGGATTCCATGGCTGGAAAAAGATCTAAAGTTTCGCAGACCAACGAAACGATCGAGGAGAGTGTGCACGAACTGGGCAACGAAGAGATTCTGGATCGCGGAGCGCAGGGGGCGATCCGATCCGATGAAAACACCTCGTTCCGAGTCGATGAGAACGAGACGATCCGTGCTACTGAGGGGGTCGTTACTCGATCCCGGGGCAATACCTCGCAGCCTCCGCGCACCACGACCACGAGTCGATCTCAGGGGGGCGCAGCGAACCGCCCTCCACGAACCGCAACTACCCGAACTGATGGTCAGAACACAACTCGACCTGGAAAAGAACACATGACCCACTCCTATCGTCCTGGAACCTCTGCTCGACCCGGTCCGAGCACTATGCCCATAAGAGAGGGTGATGATGACCATTATGATCCCGCTGCTCCTGTTACTGAGGGGGATCTTTCCCGTTTTGTCGAAATGTGGGATAGGTTATTTGATGAGTTAGCCGCCCAAAGGCAGGAGAGTTCTATCCTCCGGCAAAACCTGACGGCTATGGATAGAAGACTTGATGAGTTAACAAGGCAAAGAACATCGCCAGCTCATCCACTCACCCCAGCATATTCCTCTTCGTCTGAAGAATCGCCGAGACCTCTGCGGCGACCGTATGAAAGAGCCGAAAACATAGAACAGCTCCGGTTCGGGACCCTGCCCTCACAAGAAGAAGAACTAGGGGCAGGACCCACAAACCGTAATATGGATGGTCAAGCAACGACCCTCAGGACTCGAGGCATGAACAGTCCTGTGCATGACAGACCACCTCAGCCTCGTCGCCGTACACATACTCATGATAACAGGGGGCAGCGAGGCCCCGTCCAAGCCCCAGACTTTGTAGCTACTCACCGAAGAGAGATCAGAGAACCTCGTCGGGCCAGAGGCACTGACCCCGAACCTCCTTTGACTAGTGCAAACGTTGCAGCCATGGTTCGCCAGATTTTGGCTGACAGCCGTGGACAGCGGAACGAAGATTGGGGGATTGACCGCAGTCATACTCCTTTTACTAACGATATTTTAGATGCAACTTTTCCAAGGCGTTTCAACATGCCACAAATGAACCGATATGCAGGGAGGTCTGATCCTGTTCAGCACCTAATGAGATACTCTTGGTCGATGACTGATGCCGCCGCTTCTGACGCGGTTAAGTGTAAAGCGTTTCCCATATTCCTGGAAGACGTGGCTTTGCTATGGTTTACTCGCCGGCCGGCCAGATCGATTTCTAGCTTCAGGGAACTAAGCGAGAAGTTCGTAGAGCAATTCCGTATCTACGCACAGAAGACGAAAAGCGTGATCGATCTATTTCTTGTCAAACAGCGACCAGGCGAAAGTCTAAAGATGTACCTGGATCGTTTCAATTTGGCCGCCACTGAGGTCAAAGATCCTCATGAGCCGACCATTGTCGCAGCGCTAATTGATGGGGTGGATAAGGACACTGAATTCGGGAGGTACTTGGCAGGCAAACCACCCCACACCAGAGAATTATTCTATGAGAAAGCCAACGTACATCTACGCCGGGAAGAAGTATACGCGAACCGAAAGCTTAAAACAACTGATAAGGAAGAAGTTCAGAGTAATGTCGCCATCAAATAGACTGGAGACAGCCCGGGGAAAGTTGAGGCTAACGTCGGAAATCAGAACCAGGGTGGTCGCCGACCGGGTAACAACAATAACAATGCTAACGGCAACAGCCGGAAGAGGGGACGAGGGAACGACTCCCAGAGAAGAACTCGTCCCAGGGCCTTTGAAAGTTATACACCCATAAATGATACTCTGGAGAATATCTTCATGGATGCGTATGAAGTCCTCCAGAATAAGAGGCCACCTCTTAGAGAGTCGACAGAAAAAGAGCGTGAGACAGGAAAGCTTTGCCTCTTTCATCAAATTCATGGCCATTCGACGAATGAATGCCGTCACCTAAGGGACGTAGTCGAAAGGTTGCTTCGAGAAGGGAAGCTAGACGAATACAGAGTAGCGCCTAGGGACAGGGGGCAAGCAGTGCAGGCCCCGAATCAGAATCAAAATCAACTTGCTGCTAGGCCAACTGCTCAGCAAAAGGGAAAGAATATTGTAATCAACACCGTGATCGGTGGACTTTACCTTGCTGGGCACAGTTCCAAAGCTTTAGATCAATATGTCAACGCAGCCAAACAACACCTCGAAGTGGGGGAATGTAGCAACCCCGAGGACAGTGTTCCGGTGAAGCAGCAAAAGACGATGACTGATGATGTTGTTTTCCGAGAGCGAGAAAGCATTGGGGTCCATGCTCCAACTGAAGATCCACTTGTAATCACAATACCCATTGGGCCAGCCACTGTTCATAAGGTACTGGTGGACAACGGGAGTTCCGTTAATATCCTTTTCAAAAAAGCCTTTGACCAGATGAATCTTGAGATAAAAGACTTGAAGCCCTGCCAAGGATGGATTCGTGGATTCAACGGAGCATCCACCGCACCTATGGGTTACGTAGAATTGCCAGTTACACTTGGGGAAGGAGAACGCCAGAGAGTGAGAATCCTTCCCTTTGTGGTTTTGGATGTCGAATCGCCATACAATGCCTTCTTGGGCCGGCCGACCCTCGCAAAATTCAGAGCCTGTATAGCCCCCTGGTGCCTGCTATTGAAGTTCCCCACAGAAGCCGGCATTGATATCGTCAGAGGGGATCAAGTTGCTGCGCGAGCATGTTATGTTGCCAAGTTAAAGTTGCTTCGCAACGGCGGCGATATCGAAACTAAAGGCACTCCTCCCCCTTTGGGGCGGAAACCTTATAGCAATCAAAGAGGATAATTGTTGGAGAGTTGCCTAGAGTGATGCCCGAGGATATAGATCCCAGAGAGGATCAAGAACCCGGGGGCAGAACGGCAACTCCCAACGAAGCAACTGTGGATGTGCCAATCGATGACAGTGATCCGGAGAAGGTCCTTAAGATTGGATCCCAGTTAAGTCCGACTCTTGCCGAAGAATTGACAACTTTCTTAAAGAACAACTTGGATGTATTCGCTTGGACCCATGCGGACATGTGCGGGATATCCCCATCAATCATGAGCCATTCTTTGAGCATTAACCCCAAATATCCTCCAGTGAAGCAAAAAAGGCGAATGCTGGGCCCAGAGAGGTCCGCTGCCTTGAAAGAAGAGGTTGGAAAGCTAAAGAGTAATGGGTTTATCAGAGATTCCACTTACCCAGACTGGATTTCGAATCCAGTCCTGGTAAAGAAGGCCAACGGAAGGTGGCGAACGTGTATCGACTTCTCAGATCTAAACAAAGCTTGCCCAAAGGATAGTTTCCCATTACCTCGAATTGACCAGTTGGTAGACTCGACGGCGGGTCATGAGCTTCTCTCATTCATGGACGCTTATTCAGGATACAACCAAATTCCGATGCACGTTCCGGACCAAGAGCATACTAGCTTTATCACTGATCTGGGATTATATTGTTACGTAGTAATGCCCTTTGGTTTGAAGAATGCAGGCGCTACGTACCAACGTCTGGTCAACAGAATGTTTTATAACCAAATCGGGAAAACGATGGAAGTATACGTCGACGATATGTTGGTTAAATCCAAGCAATCCTTTCAACACACTACTGACTTGGCAGAGATGTTTGGCATTCTTCGGAAGTATGGGATGAAACTCAATCCCACCAAATGTTCATTCGGTGTTGCTTCTGGAAAATTCTTAGGATTCATTGTCAGTTCGCGCGGTATCGAGATTAATCCGGACCAGATCACGGCAATCAGGAACATTCAGGAACCTAGGCAAATTAAGGACGTGCAAAGCCTTGCTGGAAAAGTGGCCGCACTAAGCAGATTTATCTCCAGGGCTACGGATAAGTGCATCCCATTCTTCGAATTAATAAAGCGGGGAAAACGCCACTTTAAATGGACACCTGACTGCGTGGAAGCGTTTCAGAACTTGCTTAGACACTTGGAGAAACCTCCAATTCTATCCAAACCAATAGACCACGAGGATTTATTCGTGTATTTGGAAGTATCATCTCATGCAGTCAGCTCAGCACTGGTAAGGGAAGAGGAGAAGGTCCAAAGACCTGTGTATTACGTGAGTAAAAAATTAACAGCGGCAGAGCGTAATTATCCACGGATAGAAAAACTGGCGTATAGTTTACTGATTGCCTCCAGAAAACTTCGGCACTACTTTCAAGCACATCCTATTATCATATATACCGATCACCCACTCAAGCAAGTTCTACAGAGACCAGAGGCGTCTGGAAGATTGCTCAAATGGAATATTGAGTTAAGTCAATTCGACTTGAACTTTCAGCCCAGACGATCAATTCGGGGGCAAGTGATAGCTGACCTCATAGCAGAATTCACTGTTCCTGAAGAAGACATAGCAAACGAAGAAGTGGAACCCTCAAAGTTACTTTTCGACCCTAATGTCTGGAGACTATATACTGACGGTGCTAGAAATCACGAAAGATCCGGCGCTGGAATAGTGCTTGAAACCCCTGAGAAACGATTGATAACTTATGCCATCCGAATGGAGTTTCAGGCCACTAACAACGATTCTGAATATGAAGCTCTGATAGCCGGATTAAAGATTGCAAAGGAGCTAGAAGTTACAAAACTAAACATCTTCTGCGATTCCAAGTTAGTTGTGAACCAAGTTACTGGGAGATTCCAAGCTAAAAGTGCAAGATTGGTTCTATACTTAAAGAAAGTGAAAGAACTGCTAAATGAGTTTGATCACTACAGCATATCTCATATTCCGCGGTCAGAAAACCAGCAGGCAGACAAGTTGGCAAAGATAGCTAGTTCTAACGATCCTGAAGTGATAGGGCTAGCCCCCGTTGAAGTACTTCGGTCTCCCAGCATTGATCAGATGGAAATCGACCTAGTACTAGAGACGGAACCAGAAAAGGAGTCGTGGATGACCCCTATAAAGAATTTCCTAATGGATGGAGCGCTTCCGACCAGGAAAAGCGAGAGGCGTAAAGTGATTCGTAAAGCCGCCCGATACGTACTGCAAGGCGGAGTCCTTTATAGACAAGGGTATTCAATGCCCCTCCTTCGGTGTATAGCCCACGATGACGTCAAACGTGTGCTGCAAGAAGTCCACGAAGGCGAATGTGGCGACCACACCGGGGGGCAAACTTTGGCAAAAAAGATATTACGGCATGGTTACTTCTGGCCTACCATAAACAAGGATGCAGTAAGATATGCACGACGATGTGACGCATGCCAGAGATTTTCAAAGATACCCAGAGCGCCTCCAAGCCAGTTAAAAACAATGATGAGCCCGTGGCCATTTGCTATGTGGGGAATTGATATCATTGGAAGTCTCCCCATAGCAAGAGGTGGAGCAAAGTTCGCCATTGTGGCTGTAGATTATTTCACTAAGTGGGTCGAGGCAGAACCACTAACTACAATCACAACTAAACGGGTGATCAACTTCATCGTGAGAAACATCATCTGTCGATTCGGGATTCCAAAAATTGTGATAACAGACAAATGAACTCAATTTGATAGTGCTGAATTCAGAAGCTTCTGCCAAAAATTCCACATCGAGAATCGATACACATCTGTGGCACACCCACAATCGAACGGGCAAGTCGAAGCGGTGAATAAAGTAATTAAGTCTATTTTGAAAAGAAGAATGAAGCGGGCTAGAGCCATGTGGGCTGACGAATTGCCCTTGGCACTATGGGCCTACAGGACGACATATAAATCAGCAACAGGACATACCCCGTTCTCCCTTGCTTTTGGAACGAAAGCAGTCATCCCGATTGAGATAAAGGTACCTTCTCATCGGGTGACCTATTATGATCCAATGTACAATAATGAATTGCTTCTTGAGTCCCTGGATATGATCGAAGAAAAGAGGGATGAAGCCGACCAGCGTGCTCTGAGATGCAAACAACAGGTCGCCCGATACTACAACAAAAAGGTCCGAGCCCGAACCTTGGAACCCGGAGACTTGGTTCTGAAACGTGTCTTTCCACCCCCAACTCATATGGGAGCGAAGTGGGAAGGACCGTATTCTATTCTCAGCAAGCTTGATAACGGAACCTTCAAGCTGGCAACCGTAGATGGAAAGGAGATCCCCAGAGTGTGGAATGCCCAACATCTACGGCCATATCTAACATGAGAAGTTTCAAATCTATTCTTTTGTTTTGTTAAAAAAAACTATGTACAGGGCATGACTTGCCTAGAACAGTCTGATTTCTTAAAGCAAGAGATTATAAAGTGGACGTAGGTCATGATTCGACCGAACCACTATAAAAATACTGTGTGTCATTTACTTTTACTGCGTCTTTATTTATTTGCCTATGAAAATCAGTGTGAATATTGCAGGTACCCGAAGTCCGGTGCCGACAGTTCCTATCGTAAACTAACCAGAGGAACCCAAAGCCTTGGTAAATGCTCTAGTTCCTTGTCCGACTGGTTTTAATCCTCGGAGCTTGGATTAAAATGTAAGCCTGAGACGAGTTTGAGGAGCATGCATGATCGCAGACGGCCGAGCTCGAAATCTAACTCTCCAGAGAGAGAGAGAGAGTATAAAAGCGTCTCCGATTGAGCGCTGAGAAAGAGATCCTTTCCCGTTGAAGGGTCGAGGAGCGAATGAATCGCTGAGCTCGAACTCTAACTCTCCAGAGAGAGAGAGAGTATAAAAGCGTCTCCGATTGAGCGCTGAGAAAGAGCTCCTTTCCCGCTGAAGGATCGGGGAGCGAATGAATCGCTGAGCTCGAACTCTAACTCTCCAGAGAGAGAGAGAGAGAGTATAAAAGCGTCTCCGATTGAGCGCTGAGAAAGAGCTCCTTTCCCGCTGAAGGATCGGGGAGCGAATGAATCGCTGAGCTCGAACTCTAACTCTCCAGAGAGAGAGAGAGTATAAAAGCGTCTCCGATTGAGCGCCGAGAAAGAGCTCCTTTCCCGCTGAAGGATCGGGGAGCGAATGAATCGCTGAGCTCGAACTCTAACTCTCCAGAGAGAGAGAGAGTATAAAAGCGTCTCCGATTGAGCGCTGAGAAAGAGCTCCTTTCCCGCTGAAGGATCGGGGAGCGAATGAATCGCTGAGCTCGAACTCTAACTCTCCAGAGAGAGAGAGTATAAAAGCGTCTCCGATTGAGCGCTGAGAAAGAGCTCCTTTCCCGCTGAAGGATCGGGGAGCGAATGAATCGCTGAGCTCAAACTCTAACTCTCCAGAGAGAGAGAGAGTATAAAGGCGTCTCCGATTGAGCGCTGAGAAATAGCTCCTTCCCCGCTGAAGGATCGGGGAACGAACGAATCGCCAAGCATAAAACTCTAACAATTGATTAGGGGGCATCATGCACTCCTGTGCGGACACTAAACTTTGATATAGCAAGTGTAACATAGCATGAACATTCTTCTTCCTGTTGATTGACTGACTTATAATTATTAATAGTTGGCTAGCGACTAAACGTGGAAAGTTTCTATGAATACAGGTACACAATGATGTAAGAAGAAACAAATCCTTGTTTATGTACTGCAAATCAGCAAAGTGAAAACAAGTTAGAAACAAAAGTGAGGACCAGTCTCACAATTACACTTCCTGGCCAGTGGGAAACTTAAAAGACAAAATATCAATAAACATCCTATTTATGCTTTGATATCTTCTCTCGCTTCTGCCTCTCCAGCCTCTCCTTGTCGGTTTCAGATGGATCCCCCTTCTTCCTTTTTCGTTTGTCCACGAGGGGAGCATCTGACTCCTCTGAGGTCTCCTCTCCCCCATCTTTTCCCTTGCTTCTGCCGGAGAGGGAAGCCGGGAAGTCATCAGGGTTTGCAAAGTGAAGTTGCCGGCTGATGGACTTGGACTGAATTTTCATGATCATCCCAGTTTTGGGATCGAACTCTGCAAGAGGGACCACGTCCAAAGCCTCATCCCCCTCCTTCTTCAAAGCCAACTCTTTCTCTTGTCTGGCTTTTCGGCTGGCCAGGGGTTCCTCATCATCATCATCATCGTCGGCCTTCTTGGTGCCGGTGGTATCTTCTTCGTCATCCACATGCCGACCATCCAAGTCTTTTAAAGCCTCGATAGTCTCAGCATCTTTGGGTAGGTCGGCGCTAGGCACCGAGATGCTTCCTTCAGCTGTTGCGGCCTCGACTCGCTCTGAAATATCGATTTCAGCACCCGGCAGGACGATCCCCTCCTCCTCTTCTCTCTCCTTTCCAACACCCTTGTCGGCGGGCTCGCCACCTGCATTATGAGAGACACACATTACTAATTCAATGGGTTGTCCGGTTAGACGACGACAATTCACAATCGCTTTAGCAAAATTGTTGGGAAAAGAGAAAGGTACCTTCAGCAGATACTCCTTCTTGAGTAGATCCGGATGCTCCAACAACCACGGGAGTTAAGCCTAAGGGAATTAGCGGATCGTCAGGGTGATACTCCTCAACTCCGGAGGTTTTAGACTTCGGGGTGGAGCTGGAACCTTCGTCAATTTTGCTTTTGCCTTTAGCCATGGTTCTCTCCTTCTCCATTTCCGCCAGGATTAGGCGACGGCCCTCTGCCAGATCCTCAGGCTCGTTGTCCCTTAGGATGCTTTTCATCAATTCATCTTCATCGATCTCTTCGACCCCAAGTCTATGTTTTTCGCCTCCCACGATGGCATCCCATAAGTTGGCCAAAGTAACGTGATAATCCGGGATCCATGAGATATTGCGAGTTTTGAGAACCTGGCCGAGGAAATCAAAGATCATCTCTTCAAACCCCTCGATTTCTTTCTCTCTTTCAAGGAGTTTGTTGTTGGAGGCAGTGGCCATTTCAATGGCGCTATCAACGTTCTTTTCGGCAAGAGCTGCCCGCCTCTCCGCGTCGGCCACCTGATCATTCAAAATCACTTTCTCCGCCTCTGCCAGAGCCAACCTTTCTTTTAAGCTTGCTCTTTCCGTCTCCCAAGCAGCCTTCTCCGTCAAAAAATGGCCTTGTGCCGTTACCAGTTCGATGTTGGCCATTCTGAGGTCTTCAACTTCCTTTTTTAAGGCCATTTTTTCCTGGCTATTGGAATCCAGTTCTAAATGAAAGCGCTGCTTGGCATTTTCCAATTCAGTTTTATAGTTTGCGGCGTCTCTCTGTGCCAGAGCGAGCTGGGCTTGAGCGTCTTCCAGATCCTTCTCTAATTTTGTCCTAGCCCTTTCATTACTTTCGAGTTTTGCTTTAGACCTGTGAGCTTCTATTTCGAGTGTCCGGATGACCTCTGAAAGATTAAGTGCGTGCTTTTTCATCGCCTCGTACTGCTTGGCCACGTGACGGATATGCCCGATAACTTCTTTATCCCAGTTTTTAGGAACTGGTTCCAAGGCAGGAACAAAGACCATCCTATCGAAGAACATTCCTGGAAATTGTTCCCGTAGCTTTTCCAGCCTACCTTGGATTTCAGGACCGTGAACGTAGTCCCGTGAACCGGAGGCAGCTAATTCTGGTTGGCTGGTGGGGACAATGTTGCTTCTCTCTTGCTCAGTGTCTTTGGATGAATCCCTGTCCCCATCTTTGGATTCGTGACGCCTTTTGGACGACCGACTGTGGGAAGGCGCACTCTTTGGAGGAGTCAACTCTTTTGGAAGTGTCTTCCCCCCGGTCGGAATTATTGGATGACTCGAAGGCCTGGTAGAGGTTGATTTGGGTGGAGATCGAGGTTGCGAAGAGCTCGGCTTGTGAGAAGGACCGCGAGGGCGCTCGGTACCCGAACGAAGGCTGGGGGTGCCTTCGCGAAGAAAACGGTACGAATAAGATTTCCTGCGTGACATCGCTCCTGCAAAAAAGAAAAGAAGAGCATATTATCACATTGAATATCCACGACATAATAGTGCACGATCAGGCAGTGTGTGTGAGGTGTGCATCCCGTATAATTCCCCCTAACAGACCCGGGCCTGGAGACAGGCTCATCTGGCCCGTTTCACGTCCCCTTGTCGAATTAGTTGCCTCTTCGGGAGCAGAAAGAAAGGCTCCTCGCCGAAGTCTTTTTCCGTGTATTCAATGTCGGGCAGAGGGATTTTATTCAGCTCGTCGAATAACTGTTCTTCTGTCAATTCGTCATCACCGACGGTTTCCATTCGAGCAGAGGTAGGGATTTCCTTCAACACATCACCGCGGGACTCATCCCCCCTGTATACATTCAAGTCTTCGTCGTCTTGGATGACTATCGGAGAAGGACTTTTGTGAAATTTGGTTGTTTCCACCGCCTCTGAAGTTCCCTCTCCTTCCATCGGGGGCACATATTTATAAGGTTTGCCGCCAGTTCCAAGTCCAAATTTCCTATCCAAGAGGCGATGCTTATGAAGGTTGTCGTCCGTAATGCATTTTTTAATCCTTAAAAAGTCGGATCTGCTTTGCAAAAGAATGGATAACCGGTTGTTGTATAATGCACCCTCTGTTTTTGGGAAGACATGATCTGTTTAAAACAAAGGAAAAAGCGGAAGAGTGTTATTACTTAGACTCTCCAAGCAAGATATTCAACTAGGCGATCAAAATTTACTTGATTTGAGCCATCTCCGTGAGCATCCAGCTTGTCTTCTTATGTAAAACCAGTCAGACTTAGGATCCCCGATGTTGCTGTATCCGTCATACAGAACTTTCCTGTTCGCCACTGATTCAAAAAAGGAAAAGTTGGGAGTTGCAGAAGAACGGTGCTTGAAGAGAAAGAAGAACACCAGGTCTCTGAATTTGAGTTCGGCGTGCAAGATTTCCGCATAAGCAACGTATAAAGAGTATAGAGATGCGTAGGCGTTTGGATGAAGCTGCATCGGGGCAATGCCCAATCGTCTCAGAGTTTCAATGACAATTGGAGGGAACGGAGGAATAGCTCCTACTAGGCACATTGTCCGACTGATCGACATATACCCTTCCGGTGCTAGATGGGGTCTGTCTTCGCTTCCAGGTGTTAAGACATCGTCCCAAGGAATGCCGTGTCTTAAGCAGATTCTCTTGAGTTTTATCTCGTCGAGCTTGGACGCTAAAGAGTCAGAGAATTTATCTATCCCGACTGCGCCTGGAATTTCATCCGGAGCTCGCTCGTCAGACTCGGAGTTGTTGCTGGATGACGTGCTTTCTGTCGGATCTGATTCTGTGGCTTCATATTCAGACCCAGAATCTTCACCTTCTGGATTGATTGGAGGAATTTGAGGATTATGCTGTTCAGGAATCTCGAATTCCGTTTCGGCTACAGATCTTGAGGAAGAGTGGTCGTTCGACATTGCTGCTAGGACGAGAAAATATGAACGATAAGATCAACACTACCTGTCCCCCGTGTGTGCAAGTGCTGCTGTGTGTGCTTGTGTGTGCGCATTATTAAAAACGATAATAAAACATGAAAGCAGTCGAGGTTATTAAAGGTCGTTAGTCGTCATATGCAGTCAAATCATGAAGTCATTTAGTCCAGAGAGATCAACGTCAAGGCTCTATCCTAACTGTCCAGAGTTTTGTAGCGACAAGGCGCTGATTAAAGACTGAATTTTCTTCGTATCACCAGCCGTGAGACGGATCGCATAGCAGAGGGATCGCCCCCTTCGACTCGCATAGCAGAGGGATCGCCCCCTCCGACTCGCGTGGCAGAGGGATCGCCCCTTTCCAAATCGTAGAGCAGAGAGTTCGCCCCTCATCGAATCGCCGGACGAAGGGAAGGTTCCCTCACGAACCGTTGCAACTGCCGTGATACGACCCTTGGTTGCCATCTCGATCTTTCATCTCGCCATTTGCTTCCGTCCTCGACCGTTGACCACGATCCGAGTCGGCCTTCCTTCTCCTTCTGCATCCTTCTTCTTCCTCATCTCCTTCCCATCCTCAAGCTCTGAGCTCCACGCTCAATGGCCATGGCGACTTGGAGATTTATTCGGAAAGTAGCGGATTTGGTTTTGTTTCTCTCTGGAATCAGCTGTGGAAATTCAGGAGAGAAGTATGAGAGTGCTTTCTATAAAATTACCTTTCTAAAAGCTGAGAGAGTTCTTGGATTTTCGAAAGTTTTAAAAGGTTGGATTCGTTTTTCGATAGCTCGCGCGAGACGATTCAGCAGAGAAGAGAAAGAAGGAGAATGAAGAGGGGAGCGTCAGCTTATATAGGCAAAGAAGGTGACCGTTTGTCTCCCCTCCTTTGTCTTATTCGGTCCACGAAGCGCCCCACAGGCGACGATCCAGAGATGGAATCGCAAAGAAGCCCACGGATCGCTTTGAAATGATGGCCCACAAAACTTAGAGCCCGATACGACTCGAAGGAAGATGCGCCCCGTATCGCACAAGATCCTAGGAACTCAGCACGCGACGAGCAGATGACCAAATCGGACCGTGTCGTCCTATGGCGATCTGATCCATCCATGTGTCAATTTGAACCAATGCGACTGTAAGCTTGCATCCTTTCAGGAGAGAGTCAATAAGTATCTTCGAAGCATGTTTCATCATCAATAAAACATACTTCGAGGGGGCAAAATGTTGGCTCGCTTTTTGACCAAGCCATCCAGGATCATTCATGAAAGGAAATCAGGAAACCAAGTCCCCCAGGAAAGTGAAAGAATGGATCGCACGCCATCGTCTCGCCCAGGAATGGATCGCACGTCATCGTCTCACCCAGGGATGGATCGCACGCCATCGTCTCGCCCAGGAATGGATCGCGCTCTATCGACTCGCCCAGATACGGGTCGCTCTCATCTCGTCGACGAACGCCACCTCCAGGCGATCCGATCCCTTGTAACGAACCGAACCCCCTGACCCGTTCAACCACGAGCTGGTCTTCAGCGATCCGAATCGCATGGATCTGACGACACCTGTTCACAACCGCTAGTTTGACTGTTTCTTCAATGGTGGCGATGCGATCCGAAAATCTCGGGATTCGTGCCACGTGTCTGCGATCCGCCTGACAAAATCAGCTATAAATAGCCCAGAGCTTGGCATTTTTCGGGATCTTTTTGGCAATAGGGAATACTGAGTCCGCCATTGTTGTCAAACCACTGAAATATTGAGAGAAATCACTGTTGTACTAGCTTGTAAAGCATAATCAATAAGATATAAAGTGGACGTAGGCTCGTTAACGCCGAACCACTATAAATTCTGAGTGTTATTTTCTTTTTCCTTGTCCCTCATTTAGAATTCTCTACAGTTCATAACAATTTGGGTGTTAGGTCCAAATTTCGATCTAACAGATATAGTAAATACACTTCATCTCTCTAGTGTCTGAATAGCCTTAAAATCCATTAACACTGTGTTATAGACACCCCACTTCCCAAACACAACCTGTTTTTCCTTCATCCACATATATTTGTCAACATAAAAAATATCAATCCTATTTCAAGGCAGGATATCATGGTATAGAAAGCCATCCGCTATTATGCGGGGCGCATAGGGTCTCATCTACTAAAATGTGCGGGAACATTCAACTACCAACCTATAATATAAATAATATACATAATAGCAACCATTGATAATAATATTTCAGTTCATCCAAACATTTATCACACAACATTCAATCATCGAAATATGTTTATAATATTATAAAACTGGATAGAGTTTGTGAGTTTACTCATTTTGGTTATTAATCATTGAATACCGATTAATTGTCGATAGTTCCGATCAGGCGTTTATTTTACTATAAATATAACGAGCTCCAAATCGCTTCAAATCAGTTTCATTACATAGCCTGCGTCCATATGATTCCAACTTAACAGGCGGTTCGTCAATTTGACATCGTATGAGCGAGATATTATAATAACAAGTTAATATATACACCAAATTAAATTAAACTAAAATTTACTTTGAATTGGGCCTCACCACTTGAACCCAACTCCTATAACTCGCATACAATAGTACTACTTCTCCATCTCATTGTTTTCGAACGCAGCTTGCCATTATCGAATTCAAACTTCCCTTTCCTCCCTCCATACAACATCATACCACGAATTAAGAATACCATTATTTTTCTCTCCTAAATCCCCATCATCTCCTCCCAAAATGGTCACACTCGAACCCTCAACTCGATCTCCGTTCTCGACTTCGTCATTACGCATGGCATAAACAGTGCATCATTTTTTCACCAAAACCACCCAAATTTCGCTATCTTGCACGCTTGCTGCTGAACGCTCCACACAAACCTCCATTTTCTCTAACTTCCTCAATTCTAACCTCCTCCCACAACCCTAGTTCGCTTCAGAAATTTCGAGCTGTTCAAAATAGCTTCGCATCTTTGCTTCAGAAATTTCGAGCTGTTCAAAATAGCTTCGCACTAAGTAATGAACATATAGAAACGAAGATCCGATCCATACAAGCTGAAAGAAAACCGTTTTGCATTTTTTTTGATTTTTCTATGAATTTTTTGAGAATTATAAAGCCTGCGTTTTTTTTCTTTTTGCTGAGAAATGAAGATGAAGCCATGTATTTATTAAATGGAGCAGCTTGGTGGCCATGCATGTAGGGGGCTATAGGATATATGATAGGTTGACTGGAAGGATGGTTTGACAAAATTTAATTCATTTGATTTGATTTTTATATGATTTAATCTACATGAAACATATGCACAAAGTAACAAGCTTAAATGACCAAATACGATTGTCGCTCGTGATGAAAATTGTAATCCTACAATATTTAATATTCCGGACACAATGGAAATGGTTTCGTCAAATTTCAAGTCCGTTTGTAAAACTTCCTTTTTAATTTCAAATGGTTAAATAATACGCTTTTAAATTGTGCACGGTCATAAATTAATTCCAATTGACACGAAGCTTAAAATCATACAATAATTAACCACTATGAATTTAATAAAATTAGTTTCATTGAAATCGGAGGTCATTTGAAAATTTATTATTCTTAAATTCAATATTAAATCGATATAATATAAATCGATTCCAAAATAAACAAATCTATTAATAGTAAAATATTATTATCTTATATATATATATATATATATATATATATATATATTCAAACAGAATCCAATATGACTTCAAAAATAAACTAACTTGAATTTTAAACTCGATAATTTTCATATTTTGTTTATCTAAAATGCATTTATTTTATTAAATAAATCGTTATGGTTTATAAATGATTCCATAGCGACTTTCTGAAAATTTGATTTGGACATAACTCGCAATCTACAATATGAAATCCCCATTTTTCCATTCCATTAAAAAAAATAGTTCAATAGATTCGATTGTTTCTTGTTTCAAAAAATCCGACTTATAACGAATCCTATCTAGACGTAAAACTACAAACTATCGCGACGTTACAAGCTCATTTTTAATTAATACAAAAGTATACGTTCAAACTTCGTTTAACTAATAAACTCTATATAAAATCCATTTATATTACCAATTCAACGTTTGAAACTAATTTAAATATTCAAAATTTAATGCATAAAAATCCAGGTCGTTACATACGTATTACTAATTTTTAGTAAAGACATTGTGAAATATTATATATTATCATTTCACTGTGAGAATCTTATATTTTTGTTCCTCACTTTCTTATTATTTTTCTTTTTACCTAACGGTTTGTTTTTTTCAAAACAAGATTAATTAGCATATGAACACCATATATGTATTAGTATCGAAGTTCAATAGTAAAAAATATAGATGTTTTAAGATAGTAGAAAAATAATTGTATTTTTGCTGATAAGAACGAGTCAAAAGAATTATGAAGAATAAGTTCAAGTGACTACGACTACAAATAAGTTTGTAATTAATATATGGACTTAAAACTAAACATACAAAAAAAATTCAAACATGCCTACTAGCTACTGGAAACAAAAGAAAAATATTGCTTATACATTTATATTTGTTTTCCTTTGTCTATGCCATGGGAAATTATATTCTACATATTCTTATTCAAACCGTTTTTTCTTTTTATTTTTTTAGACAAATCCCATCCAAACATCGAAATCACCTAATATCCACCACTATTTTGTTAAGAAAATTATTGCTAAAATACCCTCCTTCTTAATTGCATTTTTGGTATTTTTCCAATGATTCATAAAATAAAATACATAAAATTTATGATGACTAATCAAACCTATATATTTTGACGAAGAAGTGAATGATTTTTTTATAATGAAATCTAAAATTTCAATTGAGACAACTTCCACCGCTAATTAAGGTATTTTTTCTACTAGAAACTAATCAAAAATGTTGCTCATACATTTATATTTGTTTTCCTTTGTCTATGTTGTGGGAAATTATATTTTACATATTATTATTCAAACTGTTTTTTTTTTCTTATTATATTTTGGACAAATTCTATCCGAACACCGAAAAAGACCTAATATCCACCACTATTTTGTTAAGAAATTTATTACTAAAATACCTTCCATCTTGATTGCATTTTTGGCCTTTTTCCAATGATCCATAAAATAAAAACATAAAATTTATGGTAACTAATCAAGCCTAAATATTATGATAGAGAACCGAATGATTTTTTCTACAGTGAAATCTAAAATTTCAGTTGAGACAACTTCCACCGCTAATTAAGGTATTCTTTACAACATTTGAAACAGCTAAAATTTGAATTTATTTTGTTAAAATTAAGAAATTAGAAAAACATAAAGAAATAAAAATATAATGCCAAATGTTATAGTTTATTTTGTTGGATTAATAATTAATTTCGTATTGGGATTTTTTTGGTTTGGTTAAAAGAGTTTCAAATTTCTAGTAGGGAAGATGATAAAGATGTAAATGAGTGTAAACTTATAAAATAGATGCTATATGCAAAGTAAATTTTGGTGTATAACAGTTTAATATATTTTCCAATGTATGTTAGAAGATTATTGGTGTATTAGTAAAATTAGCTAATATTTTATTCAAGTTGAAAATAAAATAAATGAGATACCGAAAGATAGTTCAAAACTTTATTTCGAGCTCGACAATCCAATAAGCCAAAGATTTTGGTAGCTATTAGATAATATTTCTATAAAAATTACTAACCAAAAATCAAACATACAGAAAAAACAACCACTATAAACCATGAATTAAATAAAAAGACAGTTTAAGGACAAAGACAGAAGTTAGAACTGCTAATAAATTCAATCAAATTATAACATGTTTAATATATTATGATATTAATTATAAATTATATGGAAAGAGTTTCCAATTTGGTTTTATATTGACAAGTGAAATTCTTTTATCTTTTTTTCTTTTTTGTATGAAACTGGATAAGGGAGAAAAAAACAAAGTTGTGAGAGTTGAATCATATACATACATACATACATACATACATACATACACATATATATATATATATATATATATATACATATATATATATATATATGTATGTATGTATGTATATGTATGTATGTGTGTGTGTAACATAATTGTGAGAAGAAGCAAGTGAAGATATTTACGACCTAAGAAACAGTAATTTATTTTCTGCAATGAAAGTTGGTAGAAGAAGATGATGATATTGGATTAGTTAAGAATGAATGTAGAAAGTTGTGTAGATGAAAAAAAAAAATTGTACAGAGGAAGTCATATGTAATAAAAAGTTGAAGTGGTCACACATAAATTATGATTTTATTTTTAAAATTAAAAGAAAATATTCAAATGGATTGAACATTCTATATAGTAAAATAAATTAGGAAAATTCAAATAAATAAACGGAACGTTGAAGTAATAACAACACAAGTAATTGAGAAATGCATATTTTTGAAAAAAGGGTAGTACTATTCACACACCGATTTACACTTCTGGCCACCTTCCTAATTTAATAGAAATGATTATTTTTATATTCTTCTGACCACCATATATTATTTTTTCCTCAGTTATTCACACTGTACTTCTATTAAGAAAGGCACGTATTTCTCTACGATTTCAAACTCTAAACCTTAACAAAAACATATATTCTTTTGTGCCTAATAGAGATGGAAGATAAAGATAAAAAAGATGTTAGAACTATTTAGTTTTTATTGTTTTCTATTATGTTATAGAATATGTTAGGGTTTTTTTAATGGTTAGGGTTTTTCATTGCTTTTAAGTATATTTTTTACGCTCTTGTTGGAAATTTCAAGTTTGAAGGATACTAAATTTGACGATGATGTAACAGAGAATGATAATGCAAGTTTTGACTTGTAGGTTTTTGTCCATATAACTTACGTATCTTCTTTTACAAATTGATACATTAACTTTTTGTTGCTATTTGATAGATGAAGTATTTGAATGATGATAAATTGGACAGTAAACATGATGGTTGTGATAATATAATGCAAGATGTTCGATCAAATGACTGAAAACACATAAATGTTGATTTGACAAATCATTTCACAACCGACGAAACAAATACTTATTTATAAAAAATAAAATTGCAAATGTGGTTATGAAAATGGATTATGCTAATTTTTTCTTGAACTAATTGATTTTAGGTATTTGATTCGCAGAGTACGTTAATGTAGAGGAAGGAGCTGGTGGCCTTTGCATTTTTTTTATTATAAATTTAGACGGTGGCCAGCAGAGGAATCTAAAATATTTGGGGTGCTTTTAGTTTTGGTGGCCAGAAGTGTAAATAGGGGTATGAATAGTAGCACCCTTGAAAAAATAAATTGGGTGTTAATGAGAAAAAAGAAATCATTTTCCAGCTATTATATCTTAAAAATGAAATCAATGCATGTCATTAATGTATCAATCTTATCTATCATGTATAGAAACGAAATTATAAAGTTGCAAACGTTAATGGTCTCTCAAATCATTAACAAGCTAGTATACACACGGAAAATGATATATACAAGAAAGTCAAAATATTATTTTTACTATGTAAATAAGTGGTCGAAATTGAACACATAGAACAACACAATACGAGTTTGTTAACACTGTTGTGAACAAAACAATACCTATGATTGGTGAAAACCAGTGGATCCCATATGAAACCCTTGATTTCCATCAATCAAAACTACTACAAACTCAATCTTCAATCCAATACATGTATGTCAAATAAAAAACACACGTAAATTCGATGTAGTCCAATTTATTGTACCGTATTTGTTCCACCACATAGATGTATCGTCAAAATGAAATTGTGAATTCATATGGAGTGATTGGATGGTCGTACTATACATCTAACATGTATCATAAAAGTATTGGATAATGGATATTGTTGACATTGATTTTATATTACATAAAATAACGAATGTTTTCCATCATTGAACATATGCATGCATCTCTCCACACTTATCAAAAGATAACAATAAATATGTTTTTGAATTTTAAACGGGAGTAAAATTCAAACTTACCATAACAATCTTGATATCCAAATATCATAAATATGGTAGTAATCTAATATTAAGGTAATTCTTACCTGGCTTACATTAATATATAAAATATAAAACTAAATCAAAAAACAACATAAATATGGTATTATTTTAATGAGTAGGGGTATCATTACGTGGCGTAGAATAAAATGAAATAAAAACTAACAGTTAACTCTGAGTCATACAATGGGACCCCGAAAAATAATTGGGCATACAGTCGGGTGCAATGTGAATGGTCCCTGTAAAATTGAATTTAGTTGCCCATATTAATATTCAACATTTAAAACTTAAGAATATTGTGCTAGCCTTATTGCCAATAATAAAATAAAATGTGGGGGCTTTTATGGAATTTTACGGACGCTTTATATAATGAGAAGATTATTTAGCTTTTTTGGCTGTGTAAAAGAGAGAAAGAAACTATGGGTATGAATTCTTTTGCTTGTTTAGAAGAAACTTTGGCGTTTGATTCTTCATTTTGGAGTTGCAACTGTACCGAGGTACAATTTCCAAATCCATGTTTTTTTTATATTTATTTGATTATTTTTAAATTTTCTGAATTTGTTCGATTTCTTTGTATACCTCGAATTCAATTACATTGCATTCATGTTTTGTGAATTGGGTTTATTGGGATTTAGCGTTTGGAAAAAGTATTCAAATATTATGTTCATTTACTATTTAATTTCTGAGAATTGCTTGATTTTGAGTTGATTACTTGAGTGGGCACTGGTATTAAATAGCAAAAGGATTTTTTTTTTTCCAATATCCTTTCATCTGGAAAATGGCATTGTGCAGTGATTACGTCGATAAAAATTTGATTTAATTTTGGTTCTTCTTAGGGTTCTTACTTTGTACCAAATTATTTCTGTACGTTACTGAGAAGTAAGAACTAAAACTGTTAATATGTTATTTTAAATTATGGTTTTTCGGTGCGTCTTGATTTAATTCTATGAATTCTGTTGACTAATTGGTATTATTTATAATTCTATAAAGTAAAACAAAACGCTTGTTAACTGACATTTTATTAGGGAATATTGTAATAAACAAGTCATTATATGTTTGCACTGCAACACAAATTTTATTCTTTTAAATCTCTGTCTAATAAATTGGTTTTTAGAGTCATAGCAAAAAATTTGTCTGTTAAAGCCTCTGCATATGTAATTGAATTATAAATTTTAAACAGTCGCATTCTCAAGTTTGACAATACCATTTTGCTTTAATTTTCGCATGCTATTTTTCAAACCTTATTGGCTTGTTTATTTAGTATTTACATTAATTCACATATATATGTACATCAAATACTTTTATTTATGTTGGGTGTATGTACTCATGGACTTGTATGTCTCACTGCAATTAGCAATGATCATTGGCATAAATTCAATGTCATACATCCATTATTATTTTTAATCAATTTAATTTTCTAATTAGATGCAAAGATCAATCCAGGAGCTGACTAAGAAGCTCAATGAAAAGACATTGGAACTACAAACATTTCAGATAAGCGCAATGGAAGAGATCAAGAGAAAGGATGATCAGATTCAAAAACTGAACTACATACTGAGCAAAACAGTGCAAGAAAGAGATGAAGCTCTTCAAAATCTGAAGTACCTAGTAAACAAAGTAATGCTAGAGACCCCACGAGCCACAAATTCCGATAGCCTTTCTTACAGTTCGTCCCCGATGGATCCCTTCTTCGACCCTGAAATTTCTCCAGAGCTCGATTCTTCAAGCGCCGATGCAAATTGCATTGCAACAAACAAGCAACTGGTAATTTGTAGCAGCAGCACGACGCAAAGTGATCATGGAGCATATGCGAGACTCCAATGCATTGCAAAGAGCAAGCCGTTGCCTGTGAAGGGGAAGTTGGTGGACGCCGTGATGAAGGCCGGTCCACTTTTGCAGACTCTTATGGTGGCAGGCCCGCTACCGAAATGGAAGAACCCGCCGCCTGTTGTGCCTGTTCAGGTTCCTTCCGGACAGGGGCTGGATTGTAATCCTGGTATGAGCTTGAGTAATTCAGTGTTGGGGAAAAGATCTTGGGGTGGTATGTCTTTGCCTTGCGTCAGTTTTCAGTGGCAGAAGTCTCAGTGATTTTCATTCCTTATGAAATTACTTTTCTTAATTATATATGTACATTTTGACTAGAAAGATGCAGGATTTTCATTCTCTATAGCTTTCTGAAATCTGTGTTCAATGGTATTTTTATACCTTCTTGTGTAAAGTCGTCTGCAAAAACAGTCAGTTGATTTTGATGAAATGATTGAATGGTTCTGTGAAAAAACTGAGAAGAGCTCTGCATTTTAGGCAGTAAATAACGATCCCAAGTTGGAGGAGGGGGGAAAAGGGAAAAAGAAACATCCAAATTTATGTGCTGTATGTTGTGCAACTAAAAATGCATATGTTGCCCAGATCTACAGCAGCTGTGAGACTTAGATTTTGACACATTAGTCTATGTTTTCTGCATTAACGTAGTGTTAAATGTTAATGTACTGGACCATTTATCGAAATTTTGTTTTGTAATGGTTGTACCATATTTTATTTTTTTGCTGGGTGACACTAGTCATAAGACATTTATGTTCTTTTGTCTTAGATGTCCTTTTGTCCCATCAATTTTGAGCTTTTTATTTCTGCCTTTTTTTTGGGGGTTGATTTATTTATTTTATAAACGATGACATATATGTTGATGGAAATAAAGAGATGGCTTGAGTTACAGAGAGAAATGACTGGACAATATGTGGGTAGAAGAGGTGATTATGTTTTTAAGGATGATTGCTCCTGCGCGATGCATGCGCTGCTGCGTTGAAGAATAAAATCATTTCTGTTTGCATGAATTGCTTTCACAAATGTTCAGTTTCTTTCTGCAATCTGCTACTGCTGTAACCGCCCAACAGTGAAAAAACAGACCGTAATAGAGTTTAATGTAAATATGGAATTATCTGTTAAAGTTTATTTTGAGTTATCTATAGCATGTAGTTGTATATATAAAATATCTTAACCAACAAACAAAAGAAATTTTGTGATTCATCTCTAAACTAAAATAGAAAATAAAATCAATTCTCCGTTTCATTTTAAGCTACTTCTAGGGAACAACTTAACCTTTGCAAAAATATTATAAATTTATAGCATGTACTTGAATATTCACTTCGAATTTTTTTTTTTCTTAAATTAGAAAAATACAGACAAAATCATTAACATGCTTGTGATCAATGTTTGGAAAAAAATACTGATAACTGATTTCTTCATCAAGCACGTAAACATTTCATTTTGTTGAACAAATGGATACCAACAAACTAATTCTTCTTCATGATATATGCAAATATAACCCACCTCCTACCATGCATTCCTTAAGCCCGGTGAGAAATTCATATGAATGATCATGCAAGAAAATGTTGGTTGTCCAGAGTCAGAAGCGAACTTTCTTACCACTCAAACTGTTATTTCCTTTAGTTTACCATTTAAACTCTATAGCGTTCCAAATCCATCGAAGGATCGATATTGTTATATAAATTCCTATACAACATCACATGAAGTAAGAACTCTGTCGCTAGTGTGACATGAAATTTATAGTTTATGTAGCTTATAGCTAATGTTGTAGCCCAACAGGGGGCGGACGCACTTGGTGCCCAGGTAGTGCAA
Source organism: Allium sativum (assembly GCA_030737875.1). Lineage (NCBI taxonomy): Eukaryota > Viridiplantae > Streptophyta > Magnoliopsida > Asparagales > Amaryllidaceae > Allium > Allium sativum. Next base: position 702,845,700 of record CM060913.1, on the reverse strand, counting down.
ATGCCACATCTCAAAATTGAAAACTATGCTTGGCCCTAACTGAAAAATAAGATCCGCCGTACCTAGGCTTCAAGACCTCAAAACTATGCTTGGCCCTGGCTGAAAAATAAGATCCGCCGTACCTAGGCTTCAAGACCTCAAACGTTCAACTAAATTTTCTTCATTTTGCCTACCAGCTGTGGCCATTTACCGCTTTTTCCTGTCACAAACAGCCTTCATTTTAAGGCAACATTACTTATAATTGACCTACAAGGCTTAAACATTTCTTATATATATAGAGGATAGAATTTTGAAATTTTGTGATGTGGGACTAAATCTCCTTTTCTTTTTCCTCCTACCTGACTTCGAAAGGTAGGTCCGCCACTGTAGCCCAATCAAAACTAATTAATCGGATACTCTTTTACAACTTTGTAATAAGAAAAAATAATAAACATCGTATATTACACAATACAACGGGTATGTTTTATTGAAAACATAAATTCCTCAAATATGACGCATATAAGTTAGTAATCAAAGTATTTTGATTGATTTTTTTTTTTAACAAATAAGGAAATTCCTTCTCTAATGCAATTTGAATCCAAAAACTTGTCTTATCTCTGGCCTTTGCTACAATGGATGTCCTGTATAAAAAATTATTTGAAGAGGAAGTGATGTTCCATTGGAAGTGAGATATATTTGGAATGTTGGAATTGTAATCTCTATCATATTGTTAACTTATTGCTTAATCTCTCCAATCAAATCTTAACCATCATTCAACTTCTATAACCACTTACTAATTGGTGCACTACCCAAATCATTCAAATTAAGAACTCCAACGCCATCTTTTGTTATTTTTCTTTCTGACTTCGCTACAGGACACTGTTACTAAAAAGGACTCCCTTCTCTACCACCTCTTCATGGGAAGTTTATTCTTATAGTATCAATTATTTCAGCTTGAGACAGTGTTGTATTTACCAAAAGATGTCTTTCAGCTTGAGACAAAAAGGTACCAGCACATTGAATCTTCTTTCAGTACATCTACAACCTCCAAAAGAATCAGGGAACTTTTGCGAAAATTAATTTTCGGTCCAGAGATTTCTTTCAAGGCATAAAGTATCAAGTTTAACCAGCACATTGAATCTTCTTTCAGTACATCTACAACCGTATACAATATTCCTATCTTCTGCAAAATCATCCATGCTAAACCCATTATAAAATATCTGATTCAAACTCCGCATAAACCGACAAAATCTCCCGCATTTAGTATGGTGAAGGCGTAAGGCTAGTCATGGCTTTCAGTATTGAGGCGGTGGATCTAGGATGAGTGGAGGTGAACTGGTAGATAGTGCCAATGATGGATGAATCTGACTCGTCGATTATTTCTTCAGTGAGGTTAAAGTGCAACGATGTTCACCGTGACAAGGCGGAAGAAGACAGTAATTCTATCTTTTTTTGACGTCCACATTCCAGAAGGTATGCTCCCTTCACTAAGCAAGCGGCTACTGATCTGCGGTGATTTGGGCAGTTCCTGTAAGGCAAATTGCATTCATTTTCTTCTTTTGGATTACACTATATATTCATGCTGCTAATTAAGAAGTTACCAATCTATACATCTCAAGTGTGTTGTCCCCAAATCTTCAAACATTTGAACAATTTTTTTTTCTGATCAGTTTTATCCCAACCTTGTCTTCCTGATCAATACGTCAAAGATTAAGGTGGTATGTTCAGAAATTTTGCAACTGAAACTAACTAAGAACAATAAAATAAGTCTGTATAATAATGACTTCTAGTCAGTTAGTTGCACATACCTCAAATTATTTAAACAGAAGTTCCTTTTTGTTAGCTGGCCATGAATATGGCTTGTACCACATTGTAAGGTGATCTTAAATAGATAGATTACTCATTATGTATACAACTACTTGAGCACAGATGCTTGTACCACAATGGACAAACGATCATTACTGCTAACTTTTAAGATCAGAAATGCCATGGCACGGTGCTTTTCCAGCCTTTGCTCTTTTCTCATGCTCTCACTGATGTCCAAGACTGGTACGAGATCGAGTCCGGATTTGCTTTCGCCCAGCCCCGCTCCAGTGAGTTCAACTGTTCAAGCATCACGTTGAAAATCAGAGATCTTAAATACATATATCATATATATAAAGTTTGTACTTTAAGGTTAATATACATTCATATCATAAAGTTCTGATCATTCAAAGCGAATATATACAACAAACTTTATCTATATGGAAACTAAAAAGTATTAACGATCACATCAATTATGTATCTTCTTAAACTTTAATCTTATAACAGATACATATCCAAAGTAATTTGCTTATAAAAAATATACATACATTTTTGAAATCACACTTTCATCCAAGATCATATACAGGAAGCCACAATTGCTTAGTGCACATATAATTGCTCCCTCTTGATACTGATGTATCTTTGAAAGCAATCATTAACCTAGTAATTGTTGAATGTTGGATCAGAACAGAGAGGAGGATTTATCGTTTAAGGCACGTGTAGTACGCTTTTCTTAAGGAATTATTCGCCCCCACTATGTTGATGATTTTAATGGCAGCGAGATTCCTCCAAAATACAACAAACAGTGAATTTACACAAGCAGAAAAAGAATGTAGAAGAGGAATTCAGATATCTCTGGGTTTGGAGAAGGAACAATATATAAAGAGGCGAACAGACATGACCGTTGGAGACAGTTGCGCGCGAGGAGATGCATCTGTTAAAAAAATCACGACTGTTTGAACAGGCGAACCCGTTCCGTATGGTCACGCACACGCCTCCGTGCCCAAGTGCTCATCTTCGACCCATAATAATATTATATAGACCCCAAACCCATTGAGCCCAAGCCTTTTTGTTCATCTCAAGCCCTGTCGTTTTGTTTCTCAATATCCTATTCCAAACATCAATATATAGGGAGAGATACTTTATAATATTTGTCGATGTGGAACAAATACTTATTGTAATCTTCCCAATAATCCCCCACAAGATTGTAATAATTATTTATTTATGCATATGAGAAAGTATCTTTTGGTTTAAACTTTTCTCCTTAGTCCATATATTTAAATTTCAACAGAATGTTTGGTAGTAAATACTTTAAACCAAAATCCTATAAGATTAAGCGAAATATATGAACATATAAATATTATCATGCTTCTGTAAAATGTCATAACCGTAGATTGGTTATTAATTTCCTCCTGGTTTTCATGAACATGTAAAAAGTTATATCCAAACTTTATTGAAACATTGTTTCTTATATTCATATAGGTGTCCATTCTTCCCGTCCTTGTTACTATGGGCAAATGACCGCCACAAAACGTAATAATACAAACAATGAGTCTCTCATGTCTGTCAATCACTTAACTGCAATTTGTTATTACCCAATAAACTTTAGGCTATAGAGCGTAAGGTTGGGTTTCTATTGCAGGTGATTAAAAAGGTTTTAGACCCATTTCACAACTAGTTATTTTAACCATTTCTCTTGTTAATCCCTTGGTTAATGGGTCTGCCAAATTTTTCATTGATCTTACATATGTAATTGTGATGATACCATTCACAATTAGTTCCCTAACATATGCATGTCTCAAGCTTATATGACTAGATTTTCCATTATAAATCTTATTATATGCCCTAGACATTGTAGCTTCACTATCACAATAAACAGAAATGGTTGATGATGGTTGTGGCCACAACTCTATCTCTGTTAACAAATTTCTTAGCCATTCCGCTTCCTTTGCTAATGCATCCAAAGCAACAAATTCCGATTCCATTGTGGAATGTGTGATAATTGTTTGTTTCTTAGAGGCCCATGATATAGCTCCCCTTCCAAGAGTAAAAATTCATCCAGTAGTTCCTCTATTTTCGTTTTCAGGTGTCGAACCACTTGCATCTGAGTATCCTTCCAGAACTGCTGGGAAATTTCTATAGTAGAGTCCTAATTTGCTTGTTCTTTTAAGATAACCTAAGACTCTACCGATTGCCTTCTAGCGTGAAACACTAGGATTATTTGTATACCTTGACAGTTTGCACACTGCATAAGAAATATCAGGACGAGTGCAATGCATGGCATACATGAGACTGCCATTCACACTTGCATATTCTAGTTGAGCAACTGCTCTTTCAGAATTTGCAAATATTTTAATAGAAGAATCATAAGGGTTGCTTGCTTCTTTAAAATTTAAATGCTTGTATTTAAGAAGTATCTTTTCAATGTAGTGAGACTGACATAAAGCATATCCCTCACGATGTCTCCTTAATTTAATCCCTAAAATAGTATCAACTTCGTTTAGGTCTTTCATTTTAAAACACGAAGTTAAATAATTCTTTGTCTCATTTATACCTTCCATATTAGTACCAAATATAAACATATCGTCCACATATAGGCATATTATAACACCATATTTATCTGTGAATTTCGAGTATATGCACTTGTCAGCATTATTATGCTTAAAGTCATTAGACAAAATTACAGAGTCAAATTTCTCATGCCATTGTTTTGGTGTTTGTTCTAATCCATATAAGGATTTAACCAGTTTGCAAACCTTATTTTCATTTCCATTCATGACGAATCCTTCCGGTTGTTCCATATACACATCTTCGTCTAATTCTCCATTAAGAAAAGCGGTCTTGACATCCATTTGATGTACATATAATCCATGAATAGACGCAAGAGCAAAAAGTATCTTTATTGATGTTAGTCTAGCGACTGGAGCATATGTATCAAAGTAATTGATGCCTTCCTTTTGCCTAAATCCTTTGGCAACTAGCCTTGCTTTGAAAGTTTGAACAGATCCATTCGTATTGTATTTCTTTCGAAACACCCACTTACATCCTATGGGCTTGGATCCAATTGGTAAATCTGTTAGAACCCAAGTGTTGTTAGATAGAATTGAATCCATCTTATCCCGTATTGCTTCTTTCCAGAAAGTAGCATCCCTTGAAGTAATAGTTTCTTTAAAAGTTTTAGGATCTTCTTCATTATTCAAAATAAAAATTGTCTCATCGAGTAATTTGTCCCTATCACCAACAACAAGGTGAACTATGTCATCTGGTAAGACAAAATCAGGATCTAAGCTTTTAGCTTTCCTTGGTCTTTGGCTTCTTCTAGGTTCATCATGACCGTTTTGAAGCCTCCTTTTATTTGGAGAATTACATTCAATGTTTTCATCATTCCCTTTGTGGATGATTTGTGTAGGATCTGGAACTGTCATGGAATCATATAAAAATTTATTTTCAATGAATTCTACATCTCTTGATTCCACAATTACATTAGATTCTATATCTAATAATCTGTATGCTTTAGAATTTTCAGCATATCCTACGAATATACTTTTTAATGCTCTTGGCCCAAGTTTTATCCTTTTCGGATCTGTAACCCTATAAAAAGCTAAACATCCCCAAACTCTTAGATATTTCAAGTTTGGTTTTCTTCCTTTCCATAATTCGTAAGGAGAGGTCATAGTTTTCTTTGATGGAATTCTATTATGCAAATGACATGCTGTTAAGAGTGCTTCTCCCCACAAATTCACATGTTGTTTAGCATTTAAAATCAGAGCATTGGTCATTTCAACCAATGTTCTATTTTTTCGTTCAGCCAGTCCATTTTGCTGCGGGGTATAAGGTGCGCTTGATTGATGAATAATTCCATTTTCTTCACAAAATGATGAAAATTCCAAGAAAAAAATATTCCCCACCTCTATCACTTCACAGCACCTTAACCCTCTTTTCTTTTTGATTCTCAACATTGGTTTTGAAACGCTTAAACATTTCAAAAGCTTGATCTTTCGATCTCATTAAATAGACGTGTGTGTATCTAGAATAATCATCTATAAAAGTGATAAAGTATCTATTGCCACCTCTAGTCAATATACCATTTAATTCACAAATGGCCGAATGTATTAATTCAAGTAGTTTAGTATTCCTTTCGGATTTTGGAAACGACTTTTTTCACATCTTTGCTTCAATACAAATTTCACATCTAGATTGATGTACATTATCATATGAAATCATTCCTTCTTTGTACATAAATTGTAAATATTTGTAATTTAGATGTGCTAATCTATTATGCCATAAATGAAAGGAATCAACAACATAAGCAAATTCGTTCATTTTATTAATACGTAATTTAAACATACCATTACAAGCATATCTGTAACGACCCAGAATTTTAGGGCCAGTTTAAAATTTTTATTTTAATGAATTTAAAGTATCTTTGATGATTTATTTATTTTAATCGAAGTTAAAACGAACAAATTTAATTTTAATTATAAAAAGAGCTAGAAATAGCGCTGTAGTTTGAAAAGTCAAACTTGAACTTTGACTAATCATACAGGATGCAAAATTTAACGGATTTTAGTGAAACCAAAAATATTAGAATCTATTTAAAAATATCTTTCCAACGAATCCGAAAAATTGAAATTTCATAGCGGAAATCAAAAGTTATGGCTAATTCAATTTTTAGAAAGGTCAGTGGGTAATTTGCATAGGACAAAAATGCTACTTTTCACATATTTAGGAATTTGAACTCGAAACCACTTCCATTGATTTCAGAATGACGTTTCTGCATTGAAAAACAGTAAACACTTATATGTTTCGAGTTTCAGAAAATATTTGTTTAAAATGTATTTTTAATATTAAATATATTCGCCCTGAAAATAGCCATTTTTCAAAAAGTCTCAGAATCGAACGAAATAAATTTTGTTGGATTCGTATCATCAAAAGAAAGCTAAAAATGATTTTTTGGTAATTTTTGGAATTAATATATAATTATCATTGATTTTCCAGTGTAAACGGACAATTTTTGACTTTAAAAATTCATTAAAAATTCATGCGGGCTCAGAATTGAACGAAATTAATTTTCATAAGGCTACAGCATCAAAACATAGCTAAATATATTTTTCGAGGATTTTTGAAGTTAATATGTGGTCCCGGTGAATTTCTGCGTACGTTTGAATTTAAAATAATGATTTATATTTAAAACTGAAAAACGAAGGCCAAGACGATCTCGTGGGCTGATGAGACATATCCAGATGAGCTCGGAACGGGGGCTAAATGGTATGAACGACAGTAAGCAGGCTTGAATCGGGGTTCGGGCCAAAACGGGCTTAAGCGGGCCAATTAAATAATCATTAATTTAACCTAATATTATATTATATAAGCCGCCACGTTAATCATCTTCTTCCCCGTTCATTTCTGGCCGCACCCAAACCCATCAGCTCCGAAACTTCTCTCTTCCATAACTCTCTCATTTCTCAACGAAATCCATCGCCGTAGTACAACTTTTCGAAGGATTTTTCGAGCTCTTCGATCCTAAACAAGTTTCATTCGATTTCGTCGCCCGTAGCTCCGCCACCAGGCCCCCGAACCAGCGCCGAACGCACCCCCCCTGGGTCCACCACGTCAGCGCGCGGCCTCCCCCCTTCCCGGCGTGGATGCACCTCTCGTAGCCGGTCCTTCTCCAACAAACGGCTCGTCGTTTCGTCAACTACAACTCCGGAAAATCGAAATCAAAGTTTTGAACGTTCTAAGGTAATTTTCGCTTCAGATTTCCCCACGCTTTTAAGTGTTACACAGCCAGTTGTTAAAAGCCTGAATTTGATTTTTCCTATGAATTTGCATTGGAATCATTCCAGATCTGAAATCAAATTGAATACGAACACCGGATCTGTTTGAACCCGAGCCATCTTTTCAGACTAGACCACTGTGAGAATTTTATTTTTATTTAATTTAATTTATTATATTATTATTTTTATGATTATTAGCAGTAGAACCGATACGACATGATATTTAAACATAGATCTAAACCGATCATAACATATGACGTGAAATCGGAATTGTCTATAATGCTATGTGATTAGACCTGAAATTTCAGGTTTAAATCTGAATTATAAATTAATTAAAATTATTTATATGTTCTTTATTTAATTACACCGTGTTGATTTTACTAATGCCCAGTTATAACATCACCTTGTAATCACCTGGATGCTAGTTATTGGATTTGGATTTGTGGTTATGTTTGGATGTGTGGTCATGCGATGTGATGAAAATTTACAATTTATTTGATGCAAATAAATTAAGAATGCTACTTGTGATGAATGCTACTTGTGATGAGATTTATATTCTCTTCTTATGTAAAATTGAAATAGGGAAAAATTGACATTTTTTGTCAAATGTTAATATAGAAAACTGTCACCATATGACTAATTGACATTTTTGTCAAATGTTAATATAGAAAACTGTCACCGTATGAAATTTACATTTTTGTCAAAAGTAAAAAAAAAAAAAAAAAAAAAGAGAAAAAGAAAATGTATTGTATGAAGAATAGCATTTTTGTCATGTTAATTAAAAAGAAAAGTGCATGGTATGTAAAATAGAATTGTTGTTATGATAAAAATAGAAGATGTCATATTATGTAAAGTAACATTATGTTCAATGTAAATACAAGAATTTGACATAGTATGATTTAACATTTATTTTAATGTTAAAATGAGAGAATTTTCACCGTAGGATAAATGTACATTTTTATTTGTCAAAATAAAATAGCATATTCACTGTATGATAACATGTACTTTTTTTATTTGTCAAAATAAAATAGCATATTCACTGTATGATAACATGTACTTTTTTTATTTGTCAAAATAAAATAGCATATTCACTGTATGATAACATGTACATTTTTATTTGTCAAAATAAAATAGCATTTCAACTATATGATAAGATGTACTTTTATTTGTAAGAATAAAGTAGGATGATTCAACATTATTTTATAATGTAGTATGGTAGAAATTCACCGTATGTTCATTTAACATTGTTTCTAATGTTAATACTAGAGTAATTTTAACCGTATGTATATTTCACATTTTTATTTATGTGAATTAAAAGAAAATGTATTGTATGAAGAATAGCATTTTTGTCATGTTAATTAAAAAGAGGATTAAAGTATATTATTCTTAATGTAATAATGAAAAGAAATTCTCCGTATGTTATTTCACCTTATCTTATAATGAAACGTAAAAGAATTCCACTGCATGTAAATTTACATTAGTAGAATTGCACCGTATGTGAATTTACATTATATTATAATGTAATTATAAAAAGGATTTATACCATAGAGAATTTACATCATTTTTAATGTAATTAAAGTAGGAATTGATGTTAACATAAATTTAGATTTAATTATGTAAAATTAAGGTATGAAATTTGGAATGACATAAATTTACATTTAATTTTGTGAAACCAAAGTAGGAATTTGTGTTAACATGTAATTTACATTGAATTATGTAAAATTAAAGTGATGAGAAATTAACATTTTGTTTAATGTTAAATATAAGGAATTTATATGGTATGAGAAAGTAACATTATTTTTAAATGTTAATAATAAGAAACTACACCGCATGAACAATTAACATTATTTTTAAAGTTCATTAAATAGTAATTTCACCGCATGTGTAAAGTAACATTTTTAAATGTTAAAGATAACACCGTATGATGTAATTAACATTTTTAATGTTAATATAATAAAACTTTAACCGTAGGATGTCATTAACATTTTTAATGTTAATATAAAAGTATTTACAACGTATGATAAATTAACATTTTTGTGTCAATGTTAATAATAAGTATTCACATCGAATGAAAATTAACAATTTTGTTAATGATACAAATAAGAATTTACGTTGTATGAGGAATTAATATTATTTTTGATGTTAAAAAAATAAGTAATTTACAATGCATGGAAAACGGACATTTTTTTTTATGTCAATTAAATAGAAATTTTACCGTAGGATGAAATGGACATTTTTAATGTAAATTAACTAGAAATTTCAACCGTAGGATTTAGGTAACATTATTTATAATGTTAATATGAAGGAAATTTAACCGTATGATATAACTTTATTTTTAATGTTAATATTAAGAGAATTACTTCGTAGGATAAAATTAACATTATTTTATAATGTTAACATAAAAGAGAATTGACCGTAGGAATGTTACATTTTTTTTAGGAGCTTAAGTAGGAATAACACCATAGGGTGAGTTAACATTATTTTTAATGTTAATAATGGGGTATTTTAACCATAGGATAAGTCAACATTATCTTTAATGTTAAAATTAAGAAATTATGCATCGTAGGACGAGTTAACATTATTCTAAATGTTAATATAAAAAGTGTATATACCATAGGGAAAAATTTACATTATTTTAATGTTAAAATAAAGGAATTCCACCGTAGGATGAGTTTACATTTTATTCAATATAAATAAGTAAGAATGTAACATGTAATCTCAAGTTTGCATTTTATTCAATGTAAAGAAAACAAGAATGCGATATGTAATGAAAGTTTACATTTTAATTAATGTAAATTAAAATATGATTTTGAGAATGCATCGTTGAATAAGAAGTTTGACTATTTTAAATAATTAAAATAGAATGAATTGTTAATAAAAATAATTATTAACAAATAAGAAGGATTTTCAAATAAATATATATGTATATACATACGAGGATTGTTTGGGAAGTCCAAGATATTCTCATCCCAAATTTATCCAGCGGCGTTAAAGATCGAAGTAAGAAGACGAAGCATGAAGACCGTAAACCTTCCCTCGAATGGACAGCAACCGAGACCCTGAATTGACTTGCTACCAATTCATGGGTCAAGGTCATTGCCCAGACGTACGTGTTGGTTTCACGGATTTGACTTTCGTTCAGACCCAGAGCATAAGTTTAAATGGATGGTGTGTCTGACATCGTACTTCGTTATATATCATATTGTTGATTTTCTGTTAATATATAAATGTTTGGTGGTGGAGAATTTATTCTCTACTTAACACCCATTTATGTATTGATGGAGAAGCAATGGTACGGTATGGAGTGACAGTGTGACACACTAAGATGCATTGTTCAAGGTTTATTGTTGAAAAGCAGAACCTTGTGGAGATGATCAAAGCATGGCCTGTTTAGGCGTAGCTTTGTGTATTACGTGACTTCGCAAGCCTCACACCCCGGTTGAGTCAAAAACGGGCGAAGGGAACGCAGGGAAAGCAGCACGTTTCTTTCTAGCTAGAAGTAGTGTCAGGGACCTCCCAGCGCTGATACTTTACTTATGTGGATGATGGAATGTGGCGCGCCTCGGATAGGTCCTATAGGACCGAGAAACGTGTGCTTAGGAATAACTAATCCTCTAAGCTGTATGTGAGGACCGGCCCTGCCATTTCCAAGGGTTAACTGCGGGTAATCCCGAGGCACTAGCTAGAGTGTCTCGAATCGGTAAGGAGCTCCGCTCTAGCCTTGACTCATGATGGAAACCAAAATCCAAATACGAACCGACGAATTTGATTGTATTACTAGTACGGAGGCATAGTATATGGTACCTATGCTTCCTAGGATTAATACATTTACTTTGAAATGCTTTCATATACACTAATAATAATATTAGATGCGTATTTGCCGTATTTAGCATGTTTAATCACCATAAGGTAAAACCCTATCCTCTGGTGTGCGTTGCATTGTGTGATGGGACTTGGGTCTTATGGTGATTCCATTTTTCTAAAAAAAAAGCATTGCGTTGTTTACGAGGTACTTATTTATTTGTTATGACACTTTAAATGATGCACGGCAATCCATTAGAGTAAACCCGTTTCGCGTTAGCGGCGTGGTCTTTGGATTTGCCTTATATCTAATAGTTATTTTACTTAAGAATTCTCACACCAGTCCCACGACTGACCCATAGTTTGTTTCACCTTTTTGCAAACTTGGGTGCCCTCTTTTCCACACGGGCAGCCAAGTAGACAGGTTCATTCTTTGCTTGGAGTTTTTCTTTGGAGTCGCTTATCATTTTTCTTGGATTTGCTTTTGTGGAGAGGTGATGACTTGGAGCTTGAAGACTTTTTGTTTCTATTGGCATCTTTTTTTTTTTTTTTAGACATCAAACTTATTTCTTTCTGCAAACTTGTTGTAATAATCTTAGTTCTGTGACTGTGGAATTTCTGTGATTGATGACATTATATTTTTCCGCTGCTATAATGTTATTACTCTATGAATCTCCTTTGCTATATTGTATCTGTGTTCTGTTTTATTGTATTTATGTTGTATTCCAGAAATGATTTCTCCTGCTTTCACTCGTGGAAGTTTGGGGTTGTCACAATATCCTTCCCAACAAACATACCGCCCTTAGACAGAATAAGACTATTACCATCTAGAACTCCCTTAACACCCTTATTACACAAGAGACTTGCAGAAACTAGATTTTTTCTGATTTCTGGAACATGTAAAACATTAACAAGAACAATCATTTTGCCAGAAGTGAACTCCAACTCTATGGTTCCTTTTCCAACGACGTTTGATGCATTATGGTTTCCCATAAGTACCTTGCTATCATTAGAATCCTTGTCATATGATTTGAACAGCGACTGGTTGTTGCATACATGAATTGTAGCACCAGAGTCATACCACCAATCATTATCTTTGGAAGTATCTGCCATGTTTAGTTCTGTGATCTTATCGATGTTCAGTTTAGAAACCATGGCAACGATTTCTGATTCTTCTTGTTCAACCATGTTTGCTTTGTTGGAAGTTCCTTGATTGTTCCTTTTGCCCTGGTTATTATTCTGTCCTTGCTTCTTTTTCTGCCTTTTGAAAAATCTGCAGTCGCGTTTGTAATGTCCAGGTTTGCCGCAGAAGTAGCAATCACCCTTGCCTTTGCCGTTGCTTTCTCTTTTGCGTTTTCTAGACTGTTTATTATCATTTCCAATATTGTTAATATTGGAAGGAGCAGTAGAGTCAAAAACTTTCTTCTCACGATTTCTAGTTTCTTCCTCAATTCGAAGATGCTTCTGAATTTGTTCCATCGTGAAATCTTCTGAAGAATGCATAAGCTTCTTTTGATAATCACTCCAGTTTTTAGGGAGTTTAGCCATTACAGCCCCAACTTGCAAAGCCTCAGGGATGGTGATCTTAACATCCCTTAATTTGTTGAATATCACTTGCAATTCATGTACTTGGTCCAGAACAGAGACATTATCAAGCATTTGAAATTCAAAGAATTCGAAAATTAAAAACTTATCTACTCCTTGTTTCTCATTACTATACTTCGTCTCTAATGATTTCCAGATTTCTCGAGGCGATTTAACATAAGTGAACAGGTCGTACAATCGATCGGATAATGTATTCAGTATATGTCCTCTGCAGACGACTTCATCTTCTTCTCTTTTCTTTCGTTGCGCAATCAGTTCTGCAGTATCTTTATCAGTAGGAGGCAGAATCGGTTTCAGATCTGGGTCCAAGACATATGCTATCTTCAGGGCTGTGAGAAGGAATAGGATCTTATCCTGCCAGCGAGTGAAATTAGTGCCATCAAAGCGATCAAGTTTGGTAAACTCTTTATTCATTATCTTCTACGTTGAGTCTGATCCAGTTGCAGTCGCCATTGGAATAATTCCTTAAGATTGTTGAATGTTGGATCAGAACAGAGAGAAGGATTTATCGTTTGAGGCACGTGTAGTATGCTTTCCTTAAGGAATTATTCGCCCCCACTATGTTGATGATTTTAATGGCAGCGAGATTCCTCCAGGATACAACAAACAGTGAATTTACAGAAGCAGAAAAAGAATGTAGAAGAGGAATTCAGATATCTCTGGGTTTGGAGAAGGAGCAGTATATAAAGAGGCGAACAGACATGACCGTTGGAGACAGTTGCGCGTGAGGAGATGCATCTGTTCAAAAAATCACAACTGTTTGAACAGGCGAACCCGTTCCGTATGGTCACGCACACGCCCCCGTGCCCCAAGTGCCCATCTTTGACCCATAATAATATTATATAGGCCCCAAACACATTGAGCCCAAGCCTTTTTGTTCATCTCAAGCCCATGTTGTTTTGTTTCACAATATCCTATTCCAAGCATTAAATATAGGGAGAGATACTTTATAATACTTGCCGATGTGGGACAAATACTTATTGCAATCTTCCCAATAGTACTCTTATTTACAAAATTAAGGGGCAAGAAACTTATATTGATTCAAAAATATGTGTTCCATCAGGTTTTAGAAATTAAACTTATCATTAGATTACAAACATGTGAAGCTTTAAATGTTTTATAGTTGGAATTATCAAGCTCCTAAAGAAGTAAGTTTCGGATTGCATGTGTGTGTATCTATATGTATAATTTTACAAATTCATATTCCACATATAACAGTTTAACGTGTATACGAGGCTCTGAATATATCCAACTTTCAAGTATATTGTATACAATATATATGTGGTTTTAAATATCCACATTAAAATTTGTAAGTACCTAAGCTTTGCCTTTTGAATGTGCACATTTGGTTCCGCATATATGTAACTCTCTCCTTTTCCCATTATTTCTGCTACCGTCGAAGGTTGTATTAAATCTTTACAAAAAATACTTTGTCCTAGCAATTGAAAAACGAGTGTATTTATACTTTGTTTGCATCAGCTAAGCACATTATATTATAAATTTAAGACATCAACATAGCTTCTTTAAAATTAAACCATGCAGTATTAACATATCGTGTATATTTTTTTTGGCTACATATATATTTTTATTCCTTGTGCCAATCGATGTTGTAATCAGCCTAAAAAAAATATATTTTTCTATTGTTAAATTTCGAAATCAGCCTAACAAAAAAATTTGAAAAAAGAAAAAATATGCATACCTAGAGGATCGAAAATCTCAGAATAGAAACAGGCGAAATCCAAGCGATACTCTTTCAATGGATTAACCTAGGTTCAAAATTGGCTTTCAAATTGTCAATTGTGATTGAAGATCGGCTTTTTCGGAGTCAATATTTGCGAACTGGTTTGTATAGGAGTGGAAGAAACAGAGCAGAGAAGAGAGGAGAATGAGGCGGAATTTAGATTGTGGATGCATCCATGAAAAAAAAATTGACTTTTCTCGATCAAATGGGAACGGTGAGAAAAGCAGAGGGATTTGCGTGTTTATTTGGATAGCGAAGGAATTTGCGTAGGAGAGGAAGAAACAGAGCGGACGAGAGAGTAGAATAATGCGGAAAGTAGATTTTACCGCCAATTTTCATTGGCACCTGTAATTTGTTTTTTGTTAGAGTAGGAAAACCTCACTAAAGGTCAAATTAAAATAAAAAAAATGATGATATTTTGATCAGTTGCGTGTTTCGTGTGGTTTTTTTTTTTGGCTTGTTGTTGTTGTTATTGATTTGAGGGGTCTGCCATTATCACGGATCAAATAGATCTAGACCATTGGTTCACCGTATTATTCTAGAACGCGTTTTTGAAGCAAACACAGATGCACATGAATGAACATTTGAAAGAGTTATGTGAAAGACGAATGCATACGAAAAATGTTCTGAATGAGGCATCTTAATTCCATTTTATTAATAATCACTTTTATTATTGTATTTTAAAAAAAAATTGATTGATATAATAAAATGAATTTATAATACTTGTAAATTATTAAATTATAAAAAAATCTTACAAAAAACAATCTATATTGCATATTAGTAGTTTGAAATAAAAATAAAATATGAATTAGTACATTTATTTATAAGTTATTCTCATGTCGGACAGCTTTAGTTTGTATGCGATTGTTGTTACAAAGAGGATCAGAGTGAGCAACCTCTCTAGCTGGAGGTCCGGGTAACGATAGTCTGAATTTTAAGTTAGATAGAATATTAAATATGGGAACTTGGACACATAATATTGACATGATTGATGATAGAGTGGATGTTAATTACTAGATTAGCTTTGATTTCCAATCCTCATACAAAAATAAAAAAATCCAATGATACAAATTTTGTTTCACCGGTTGTATCTAGCTTTAGATCCGAATAGCTTTCCCCATTAAATATATACAAAAAGTGATTAATCATGATTAACTAACGTTGGCGTTCGATACATTATACACCTACTCATCAGTTTGCCCCATTGATTAAAACAAAGCAAAATGATGAATCCAACGTCAAACACGCTTGAAGTGACACAGGTGTAAGCCAAACAAGAATTGTCTATGAGCGCAGTTTAATTTTAACCTACTAAAATACCATAAATCGTGGAGGTTGAACGTGTAGTACCAAAAAAATTATATCAAAATTAAACAATAATAATAATTTAAAATTACGTAATTTAATTATAGGTATTTTGGTAAACTTCAATAAAAAGGAGCAAAATGGCAATAGTTATAAGTAGTTTAATTTGCTAACGAAAGTCCCACCATTGCATAACTCTTATTTTTCTAGTAAAGATGAAGTATTCGACGTTTAAATTGAACGTGTATGGGTGGGATATCATCGACTTAATAAAGTAGGTTTGATTTGTGTACAAACAACAACGTAGATTGGACTAAATCAGATCGATTTTAAAATTCATTTTTCAAATCGATCTGATTATTGTTTTTCCTCTTAAGTTAGTTTAAAAGGTATGTGCATCCGACATCTCATTTTCTTTCTCTCATTTCTGAAAACAACCTAAATGATCATCTTCCACTTCAATCAGTGTAACAACCAAAACCCCAATTCTCAACAAAAAGTTATGAGACGAGTCACAGTGCAATTGTCTGTCGTTTAAAGTAAGAATCGTAGGATAATTGTAACGAACCAGAATTTTCTAAATTTAAATATGAATTTCCATAGCACATTTTGAGATTTTTTGAATACATATTTCTGGAGTTAATAAGATTTAATATTTGAAATTTCCTTTTTATTGGTTTGGAAAATTTATTTTTATTTTGTATAAAACTTATTTTAAAGATTATATATATATAATATTATAATATTAGGATTTTGTAAATTTTACATAATGGTTTTATATTATAGATAGTAATATTTTGTATTTATATATATATATATGTTTTATAATATGAATTTTATAATTTGAAGATTTATGTTGAGGAAATATATAATATATAGATTTTAAAACAATCAAATATGGATTTTATATGGATTTTTAAATTTTTATAATTGATTGACTTGAAAATAAATTATAATTAAAAATCAGTTTAAAATATTCGTCCGATTTCTGTACGCGTAATTTTAAAATAATTTTTAGAATTTTTCTGTAATTTTTAATTTGAAAAATAAGCAGATAATTTTTTCAACGTATTTTGGGTATAAATGTGGTCCTTTAGACGCTTTACAGAATTGATCAACCAGACCGGTTTTATTGCTGTTTTAGAATCATAGCGGGTTGTTGTTTACGACGATGATTTTATTTCAGTGCAACTCGCGGTAAATAACTCTAAAAATCAAAAATTGGAAGTGAACAAAATATATACACTATGTTGGACTTGTATTATGGAAAGTATGGATGGATATGTTAAATGATAAGGTGCACGCATGGATGTTTTTCACGGCGCATGGATTGTTTGCATAATTTGAAGTGGCATGTGTCCTCTTGAGGTGTCCTTTGCATGAATGAGAAGTGACACGTTTGCACAAGATGTGTAAGAATGCATGCAAATGGTTTGTTAATGAAGGACGTGTGTCCTTTGTGTGTTCCAAAATTTCCCCCTTACTTCGCATTATAACGGACGCATGCACCCATGTTCTCGCACCTTCCTCTCCCCTCTGTAGCGTTCATCCCTCCATTGCTCTCTCTCTCCCAAACGCAAGTAGCCAGCACCTTCTCCACCGTACTCTTCCACCATCAAGCCATACCCTTCCACCGCAATCTCCTTCATACTAAAACGTCTCGCCTCCTCTCTCCTAAATCAAACCGTGTGTAAAAAAAAAAAAAAAAAAAGAAAAGAAGGAAAGCGAGGTAGTATATTTTACTCGTTAGTTTGCG
Source organism: Allium sativum (assembly GCA_030737875.1). Taxonomy (NCBI): domain Eukaryota; kingdom Viridiplantae; phylum Streptophyta; class Magnoliopsida; order Asparagales; family Amaryllidaceae; genus Allium; species Allium sativum. The sequence goes on along the minus strand of CM060913.1, from coordinate 702,827,933 downwards.
GAATGGAAGGAAGTGCGCGCAACGTTAAGTGTGGCACATGAGCCGTGGTTGTTGTAAAGAAAGTTGTGTCAGTTCATTTTGTTTGCATGCATGATGAAGCGGAGATACTAGCTGCAGAGGTTGGTTTTGTAGTTAAGAAGAAGGATAAGTGAAGATCAACGTCGGCGTTTTGTACGGAAGCAATGGCGATTTGTAAGACAAAACAGTCCACTATCGTGAGAAAAAAAAAAGAAAAAAAAAAGAAAGAAAAAGAGAAAAGAAAAGAAAAGAAAAGAAAAAATATATATATATATATATATGTAAACTTTTGCTATGAAACAATTATGGTGAGAGTTGTCGGAAGAAATGGGGCGCAACGTTCGAAAAATCTGGTCCGTGATGGTTAGTAAGCCGGTGCGCGATGGATACAAGGGGTTTGACGATGAAAACTGGAAAGCACAGGTGAGAACTCTACGATAATTATTTTATTTCGGTAGAAATTAACTAGTTATAAATTATTTTTAATTATAATTAGTCGATGAAAAAAATCTGTGGTTATGGATGTTTGAAATGATATGGATAATTTTCAACGATTGATCGATGGATGTGTATGCTGTAATAACACCGCAAAACACCGAGCGTTACTGACAATAACGCTCCGTACACAGTTGATTATTTTATGGTTGTGATGGATGGATGGTGCCTGTTCGTTTGGTTATGTTATTGTGGTTGTTCTGTTTGAATGAAGTCAAATGCACCGTAGTTGCAGATTTTACGGGTGATTGATTTGAATTCTCCGTTCTCTTAAACGAATATTTTATTTAAATAAATGGTTTGAAAATTTGTTGAATTTAATTGAAACCATTTGGAAGACAAAAAAAATCCAGATGTACAAATATTTTATAAAACGACATTTGGGGAATTTCAATCATTTATTTATTATTGGACTGGGTTTTGAGTTAAATCGAATATGATTTGAATTTAATATTGATCTTTATTATTTATATAATGACTATCGGTAATACTTTCAAAAATATATATGTTGAATATTTGAAACTTTGGAAAATTAATTGATAAGCATCATTGATAAACATTAATGAATATCAATCTTAAATTTCAGATAAATATGTCTGGAAATAATTTCCATTTCTCTTGAATTGTTTAAATTCAAATTTAGTTTTGAAATTTAATCGAGGAAACTTCCATTAATCTTGATTATTAGTAGTTATTGGAACGAAATTTGAAAGCATAAAAGAATTTATATTTCATTTGAAATAATTGTTGACTAACTTGGTTTGAGAAATAAAATTGTAAAGGAAACCCGGATTTGGTTTTTAACTAAGTTATGAAATAAATTTGTTTGGAAATGGATTGAAAAATTTATATTAACGTTATATAGCGAAATCGAACTCGTCGCTAAGTGACAGTTCGACGATATCGGTTTTAATTTTCAAATAATTATAACTTGAACATATGGAATCGAGTTGACGTAAAACAGGAAACAACGGATTTATAATAATAATGGGTTTCATATAAAAGAGGAATTTTCAAATTCCATCGTATGACTTTCGAGTTAGGTTTAAATTTAAATCTGAAAAGGGTCGCCATACATGCCGTTCGCCGACCACAATGAAAATCGAATAGAATGAATTTATATTATATTATTTGAAAGTGATTTATGGTTTAAATTTTTTTGAATTTAGAATGATTGGGATTCATTTAATTTAATAACAATTTCCTAACGCTTTCAGTAACGCTTTAACGTTATTTGAAATGATTTGAATTTGAAGATTTCAAACATGAATTATTATAGAAAGGACTTGATTCTTCCATATGATAGGAATTTGAGATGAGTTGAATAGAATTGGTCGTCTGATATTCGGTATGGGTTTATAGAAGCAGACAAATACGATTCAGAAATATTAACTTATCCACATCCTGATTCTGATCGTGTTGCCTGAATTTGTGAATCAATATCGAGTACAAGTCGATTTGATTCCATATGAACTGATATTTGAAATATAGGTGTTTAAATGGAAATCCAAAAATCCAAACAAAGATTTGGTTACTCAAGTGACGACGGATTAATTAAGTTGTCTTGAAAATGAAGTTTGGAAACAAACGTTAAATTTGAAGAGGGGTTAAGAATAATGGGTTTCCGGGGAATTAAATCCAACATTTAATTCAAGTAAGTTGGAAATATTTGGAAAGGAGATTTGAATTGGGGAGTCCGTGTGATTTGTAACTATTGTTTAAGATACGTTGTTACTTGGGAAGTCCGGGATCGGATATAGGTCCGAAAACCATTCCAAGTAATATTACGACGTTATGATGAAATTCAGGACTTGGAATTGATAAATGAAGACCGGAAATATCCAGATTATTTGGATCGATTGCTGGTATCTCGGATCGGGCCGTACACCCGATACGAGGGTGGCAGGAGATCTGGGTATATTTGGAGATTTCGGATTTGTTCCGTTCAGACCTAGAACGGACTTGTATGGATGGTGTGTCTGACGTCGAAATTGACCACGTAGCACTGATTCGTGTGAATATATATCAGATTTGTGGCAATTGAATATCTCCGTCTCTAAGTTACGTTCTTAGAGAATATGTATTAATTCGAATCAGTGATATGTGGAGATATTGACGATGTGGCATACCCAAGTATGATATGAGCTAATGATGATCAAAGCATGGCTTATCGAAGTGTAGCTTTGCATATGACGTGACATTGACAACCTCACACACCGGATGATGAGAAACTGGCGGTTTGGTCTGTATATATATATGATTTGATGATGAGTGCTGCAGCAGTGGGAAACCACTTGTGAACTGGGGATGGGGTATGTTCGGGGGGCCGCGTCTGGTCGAAAACCGTAGATACTGCCCTGGCGATTTGTTGCGTTACACTTCGCTCAAGTCCCTGATTGATCTTTCGTGCCAGGAATCATCAAGTTGGAAATCCAAATACCAATACGAGCCATGCGATTTTGATTGTATTTATATATGGCGACATAGTGGTATGGGACACTCATGCCGTCTAGGATTAATACATTTAATTGCGAATTTGTTTTCCACACTATATGATAATATTAAAGAGGATTTTCATGTATGAAATCATGTTTGGTTATCATAAGACAAAACTCGCCCATCTGGTGTGCGCTTGCATTGTGTGATGTGGGACGAGCTTATGATAGCTTCATTTTTCAAAAGTCATTGCGTATTTCTATGCACGGGAATTCATATGGAGTAAAACCCGTTCCGCATTAGCGGCGTGGTCCGTTGAATTACCCAACTTTAAAAATAAAACCTGAATGATAACTGTTTTTGAGTTCTCACACCAGTCCCACGACTGACCTGGAGTTTATTGTTCCTTCCTAAACTCTGGGTGCCCACTAATTTCCACACGGGCAGCTAGTGTTTAGTTTGCAGTTATGGATTGTGGAGAAGATTCAAAGTGCTTCCGGAGTTAGAGTTCACGCTAGAGTTGGAGCTTCCGCTGTATCAGATAATGTTCTTCCGCTGAGAGTTTTATTTCTTCCGCTGTGTATACTTATGTGTCACTCTGATATTCATGTAACTCTGATGTAATATTGAATTATTCAATGAAAAGTTCTGTTGTTTTGTTCAATGTATGTAAGTACCCATAACAATTCATCTTTATGAACGATTTGAGTCGGTTTAATTACCGGCGAGAATCGGGCAAAAAGGCGGGTCGTTACAGTTGGTATCAGAGCTTTGGTTATACAAAGCTATTGGGTACGTACATATTTGGACAAAGGAATAGGACTCCTCAGAGTTACAATATCTCATTAGAGATAGGGTTAGAAATACCCTAGAATGAGATCTCGGAATATTATGACGAGAGAGCGTATATTTTTGAAACCTATATAAGGTATTTTTGAACAAGTAAATCATTCTGAAACGATGATTATTTAAAATATAATTTGAAATAAGGATTTCGAGTGTTTTATTCGACGTCATGATTGGACTATCGAGTATGTAAGGATTTTGAATATACGTCTGATCAACGTATATACGAAGTCCAATATATACTAGCTAGATATAGAATCACATTCTAGTCGCTCGAGGATGATTCTACTGATGACCATGGCACCATCAGTGCTTATTTTCGAGTTTCAAAAGTGGGATGACTATATGATTCCGGTTAAGACGTCGAGAAATACATAAATGGTTTCGATATGATTAGAAATATTAAAAGGATTAATATAAGATAGATAAGATAAAAACATACTTAACCTAGATAACATACTAATTATAGAAGTAAATCTCACTTAAAGAACTGAGAATGAATTTTTGGTAATGCATGTAAGTAAGTTTATTCACTAATCATGTATGTGAACATTACTCAGTTTGAATAGAAGGAATTGATCAAATTCTAACCAAGGTTTGAATATAAAAGTAATAAGATATCATGCTTACACATGTAAATGAGTGCTAAATAAATATATTCGAACCTATACCTAGTATGAATTGTAAACACTAAAATGCAAGTTAAACTATTTTCTCGGAAATATATTTCGGCTACCAAACTCCCTCAAGAAATTTGAGAGTGATTTTGGACTTAAGTTAAGAATTTGGTTAAAAAAAAATGATTTAAAATTTGTAATAAATATCTATGTGGGAAAGGAAACCAATTTTTCCTCAATGGGAACTGTATGTGCTTGACTTCTCTATCTTGGCCTAAGTTAGTTCCATCGTTTAATTCGAACCGTTGAGTAGCGTCGTTCATCCCTTTTTCTTAAGCTTAGTCGGATACCTTGACTTGAATCATCATTTTCAATTGCTTACACTCGTATCCTTGGGTGCACTTGACTTTCTTGTCTTGATCCTGTTTAGAATTTGGACCCCACTTATTTGACCTTGAGTAGTTCATCTTTTGATTTAGGCGTGTTTTGATTTAGGCCATTATACCCTTTTGTGTCAAACTAATAACTTTGATTTATTCAAGATATTATGTTAACGGAACTTAAACAAATAAGTTTTGCATAGAAATTCAGAAGTATTTGATATATAATATAATTATGCAGGGAAAATGGATTTTGAAAGATGAATTTTAAGAATTGGTTCTAAATATTTTGAAACTTATTCTAATGTTGAATAATGATGGTTTGAAACATGCACGTACTAAATTAGAGTGCGCAGCGAAAGCGTGATGACATATTTGAATAAGAATGAATAAAGCCTTATAGTATGGTTAAAATGAGTTATGTTTGAAGAGGAAGAGAAATAAGGGGTGCCGAACTAGTACAGGTCGCACCAGAGGACATTAATTGGCCTATAGATCCTGTATTTGTTGAGCAGTTAGAAATGTTGATGCATGAAATGGGATAACCAGCAGTTATAGCTGAGGACGACCCACTCCTAGAGGCGGGAAATGATGGATTTGATGATAGTGTAGAGGATGTGGAGAAATCCCAATATGATGATGATATCGTAATGGACGATAATGATGTTGTAGCAGATGAGGGTGGTTTCGAATAATCTACATTCGAGGATGACCCACTTCCAGAGATGGGAGATGATGAGTTTGATGAGAAATGGAGTATATAGACCAGCCCTTGGATGAGGCTGATGAAGATGGATTTATGGGTAATGAGCACGATAAATTTATCGTGGGAGTAGATGATGATGGCTTCATGGCAGACGATGAAGAGCCGTTAGCTGATGAAGAACCCGAGGAGATTGGCTTGACCGATCCACCAGATGATGGGTCGACAGATGTTTAGTTGCGATGAGTCTGGACCTTGTATATAGTGTTTATATGTTGTCTTAAGTACTAGATGCCTTAAGTTGTTCTGGGCTAGTATGGTTTTGAGGACTAGTAACAGGTAGCTAGGTGCACCCTTGATGACTGTATTTTTGACTGCCCAAGTGCGTAGTATGTGCTCAGGAAAGGTTAGATACGTTTTGTATGCTAACTTGAGAGATCGATATGACATGCTACGTTGGATTGACTATGATATGCGTGTCCCACTATTTAATTTAAATCTGTTTGTTTTGAATATTTATAAAACCCGTTCCAAATCATATAGAAAGTTTGATTTATAGTTTAAAATTTACTATCTTCCTTTTCGAGGACGAAAAGTCTTAAGGGGGGAAGAATGTAACGAACCAGAATTTTCTAAATTTAAATATGAATTTCCATAGCACATTTTGAGATTTTTTGAATACATATTTCTGGAGTTAATAAGATTTAATATTTGAAATTTCCTTTTTATTGGTTTGGAAAATTTATTTTTATTTTGTATAAAACTTATTTTAAAGATTATATATATATATAATATTATAATATTAGGATTTTGTAAATTTTACATAATGGTTTTATATTATAGATAGTAATATTTTGTATTTATATATATATATATATATATGTTTTATAATATGAATTTTATAATTTGAAGATTTATGTTGAGGAAATATATAATATATAGATTTTAAAACAATCAAATATGGATTTTATATGGATTTTTAAATTTTTATAATTGATTGACTTGAAAATAAATTATAATTAAAAATCAGTTTAAAATATTCGTCCGATTTCTGTACGCGTAATTTTAAAATAATTTTTAGAATTTTTCTGTAATTTTTAATTTGAAAAATAAGCAGATAATTTTTTCAACGTATTTTGGGTATAAATGTGGTCCTTTAGACGCTTTACAGAATTGATCAACCAGACCGGTTTTATTGCTGTTTTAGAATCATAGCGGGTTGTTGTTTACGACGATGATTTTATTTCAGTGCAACTCGCGGTAAATAACTCTAAAAATCAAAATTGGAAGTGAACAAAATATATACACTATGTTGGACTTGTATTATGGAAAGTATGGATGGATATGTTAAATGATAAGGTGCACGCATGGATGTTTTTCACGGCGCATGGATTGTTTGCATAATTTGAAGTGGCATGTGTCCTCTTGAGGTGTCCTTTGCATGAATGAGAAGTGACACGTTTGCACAAGATGTGTAAGAATGCATGCAAATGGTTTGTTAATGAAGGACGTGTGTCCTTTGTGTGTTCCAAAATTTCCCCCTTACTTCGCATTATAACGGACGCATGCACCCATGTTCTCGCACCTTCCTCTCCCCTCTGTAGCGTTCATCCCTCCATTTCTCTCTCTCTCCCAAACGCAAGTAGCCAGCACCTTCTCCACCGTACTCTTCCACCATCAAGCCATACCCTTCCACCGCAATCTCCTTCATACTAAAACGTCTCGCCTCCTCTCTCCTAAATCAAACCGTGTATAAAAAAAAAAAAAAAAAAGAAGGAAAGCGAGGTAGTATATTTTACTCGTTAGTTTGCGGAATGGAAGGAAGTGCGCGCAACGTTAAGTGTGGCACATGAGCCGTGGTTGTTGTAAAGAAAGTTGTGTCAGTTCATTTTGTTTGCATGCATGATGAAGCGGAGATACTAGCTGCAGAGGTTGGTTTTGTAGTTAAGAAGAAGGATAAGTGAAGATCAACGTCGGCGTTTTGTACGGAAGCAATGGCGATTTGTAAGACAAAACAGTCCACTATCGTGAGAAAAAAAAGAAGAAAAAAAAAGAAAGAAAAAGAGAAAAAAAAAAGAAAAGAAAAGAAAAGAAATATATATATATATATGTAAACTTTTGCTATGAAACAATTATGGTGAGAGTTGTCGGAAGAAATGGGGCGCAACGTTCGAAAAATCTGGTCCGTGATGGTTAGTAAGCCGGTGCGCGATGGATACAAGGGGTTTGACGATGAAAACTGGAAAGCACAGGTGAGAACTCTACGATAATTATTTTATTTCGGTAGAAATTAACTAGTTATAAATTATTTTTAATTATAATTAGTCGATGAAAAAAATCTGTGGTTATGGATGTTTGAAATGATATGGATAATTTTCAACGATTGATCGATGGATGTGTATGCTGTAATAACACCGTAAAACACTGAGCGTTACTGACAATAACGCTCCGTACACAGTTGATTATTTTATGGTTGTGATGGATGGATGGTGCCTGTTCGTTTGGTTATGTTATTGTGGTTGTTCTGTTTGAATGAAGTCAAATGCACCGTAGTTGCAGATTTTACGGGTGATTGATTTGAATTCTCCGTTCTCTTAAACGAATATTTTATTTAAATAAATGGTTTGAAAATTTGTTGAATTTAATTGAAACCATTTGGAAGACAAAAAAAATCCAGATGTACAAATATTTTATAAAACGACATTTGGGGAATTTCAATCATTTATTTATTATTGGACTGGGTTTTGAGTTAAATCGAATATGATTTGAATTTAATATTGATCTTTATTATTTATATAATGACTATCGGTAATACTTTCAAAAATATATATGTTGAATATTTGAAACTTTGGAAAATTAATTGATAAGCATCATTGATAAGCATTAATGAATATCAATCTTAAATTTCAGATAAATATGTCAGGAAATAATTTCCATTTCTCTTGAATTGTTTAAATTCAAATTTAGTTTTGAAATTTAATCGAGGAAACTTCCATTAATCTTGATTATTAGTAGTTATTGGAACGAAATTTGAAAGCATAAAAGAATTTATATTTCATTTGAAATAATTGTTGACTAACTTGGTTTGAGAAATAAAATTGTAAAGGAAACCCGGATTTGGTTTTTAACTAAGTTATGAAATAAATTTGTTTGGAAATGGATTGAAAAATTTATATTAACGTTATATAGCGAAATCGAACTCGTCGCTAAGTGACAGTTCGACGATATCGGTTTTAATTTTCAAATAATTATAACTTGAACATATGGAATCGAGTTGACGTAAAACAGGAAACAACAGATTTATAATAATAATGGGTTTCGTATAAAAGAGGAATTTTCAAATTCCATCGTATGACTTTCGAGTTAGGTTTAAATTTAAATCTGAAAAGGGTCGCCATACATGCCGTTCGCCGACCACAATGAAAATCGAATAGAATGAATTTATATTATATTATTTGAAAGTGATTTATGGTTTAAATTTTTTTGAATTTAGAATGATTGGGATTCATTTAATTTAATAACAATTTCCTAACGCTTTCAGTAACGCTTTAACGTTATTTGAAATGATTTGAATTTGAAGATTTCAAACATGAATTATTATAGAAAGGACTTGATTCTTCCATATGATAGGAATTTGAGATGAGTTGAATAGAATTGGTCGTCTGATATTCGGTATGGGTTTATAGAAGCAGACAAATACGATTCAGAAATATTAACTTATCCACATCCTGATTCTGATCGTGTTGCCTGAATTTGTGAATCAATATCGAGTACAAGTCGATTTGATTCCATATGAACTGATATTTGAAATATAGGTGTTTAAATGGAAATCCAAAAATCCAAACAAAGATTTGGTTACTCAAGTGACGACGGATTAATTAAGTTGTTTTGAAAATGAAGTTTGGAAACAAACGTTAAATTTGAAGAGGGGTTAAGAATAATGGGTTTCCGGGGAATTAAACCCAACATTTAATTCAAGTAAGTTGGAAATATTTGGAAAGGAGATTTGAATTGGGAAGTCCGTGTGATTTGTAACTATTGTTTAAGATACGTTGTTACTTGGGAAGTCCGGGATCGGATATAGGTCCGAAAACCATTCCAAGTAATATTACGACGTTATGATGAAATTCAGGACTTGGAATTGATAAATGAAGACCGGAAATATCCAGATTATTTGGATCGATTGCTGGTATCTCGGATCGGGCCGTACACCCGATACGAGGGTGGCAGGAGATCTGGGTATATTTGGAGATTTCGGATTTGTTCCGTTCAGACCTAGAACGGACTTGTATGGATGGTGTGTCTGACGTCGAAATTGACCACGTAGCACTGATTCGTGTGAATATATATCAGATTTGTGGCAATTGAATATCTCCGTCTCTAAGTTACGTTCTTAGAGAATATGTATTAATTCGAATCAGTGATATGTGGAGATATTGACGATGTGGCATACCCAAGTATGATATGAGCTAATGATGATCAAAGCATGGCTTATCGAAGCGTAGCTTTGCATATGACGTGACATCGACAACCTCACACACCGGATGATGAGAAACTGGCGGTTTGGTCTGTATATATATATGATTTGATGATGAGTGCTGCAGCAGTGGGAAACCACTTGTGAACTGGGGATGGGGTATGTTCGGGGGGCCGCGTCTGGTCGAAAACCGTAGATACTGCCCTGGCGATTTGTTGCGTTACACTTCGCTCAAGTCCCTGATTGATCTTTCGTGCCAGGAATCATCAAGTTGGAAATCCAAATACCAATACGAGCCATGCGATTTTGATTGTATTTATATATGGCGACATAGTGGTATGGGACACTCATGCCGTCTAGGATTAATACATTTAATTGCGAATTTGTTTTCCACACTATATGATAATATTAAAGAGGATTTTCATGTATGAAATCATGTTTGGTTATCATAAGACAAAACTCGCCCATCTGGTGTGCGCTTGCATTGTGTGATGTGGGACGAGCTTATGATAGCTTCATTTTTCAAAAGTCATTGCGTATTTCTATGCACGGGAATTCATATGGAGTAAAACCCGTTCCGCATTAGCGGCGTGGTCCGTTGAATTACCCAACTTTAAAAATAAAACCTGAATGATAACTGTTTTTGAGTTCTCACACCAGTCCCACGACTGACCTGGAGTTTATTGTTCCTTCCTAAACTCTGGGTGCCCACTAATTTCCACACGGGCAGCTAGTGTTTAGTTTGCAGTTATGGATTGTGGAGAAGATTCAAAGTGCTTCCGGAGTTAGAGTTCACGCTAGAGTTGGAGCTTCCGCTGTATCAGATAATGTTCTTCCGCTGAGAGTTTTATTTCTTCCGCTGTGTATACTTATGTGTCACTCTGATATTCATGTAACTCTGATGTAATATTGAATTATTCAATGAAAAGTTCTGTTGTTTTGTTCAATGTATGTAAGTACCCATAACAATTCATCTTTATGAACGATTTGAGTCGGTTTAATTACCGGCGAGAATCGGGCAAAAAGGCGGGTCGTTACAGTTGGTATCAGAGCTTTGGTTATACAAAGCTATTGGGTACGTACATATTTGGACAAAGGAATAGGACTCCTCAGAGTTACAATATCTCATTAGAGATAGGGTTAGAAATACCCTAGAATGAGATCTCGGAATATTATGACGAGAGAGCGTATATTTTTGAAACCTATATAAGGTATTTTTGAACAAGTAAATCATTCTGAAACGATGATTATTTAAAATATAATTTGAAATAAGGATTTCGAGTGTTTTATTCGACGTCATGATTGGACTATCGAGTATGTAAGGATTTTGAATATACGTCTGATCAACGTATATACGAAGTCCAATATATACTAGCTAGATATAGAATCACATTCTAGTCGCTCGAGGATGATTCTACTGATGACCATGGCACCATCAGTGCTTATTTTCGAGTTTCAAAAGTGGGATGACTATATGATTCCGGTTAAGACGTCGAGAAATACATAAATGGTTTCGATATGATTAGAAATATTAAAAGGATTAATATAAGATAGATAAGATAAAAACATACTTAACCTAGATAACATACTAATTATAGAAGTAAATCTCACTTAAAGAACTGAGAATGAATTTTTGGTAATGCATGTAAGTAAGTTTATTCACTAATCATGTATGTGAACATTACTCAGTTTGAATAGAAGGAATTGATCAAATTCTAACCAAGGTTTGAATATAAAAGTAATAAGATATCATGCTTACACATGTAAATGAGTGCTAAATAAATATATTCGAACCTATACCTAGTATGAATTGTAAACACTAAAATGCAAGTTAAACTATTTTCTCGGAAATATATTTCGGCTACCAAACTCCCTCAAGAAATTTGAGAGTGATTTTGGACTTAAGTTAAGAATTTGGTTAAAAAAAAATGATTTAAAATTTGTAATAAATATCTATGTGGGAAAGGAAACCAATTTTTCCTCAATGGGAACTGTATGTGCTTGACTTCTCTATCTTGGCCTAAGTTAGTTCCATCGTTTATTTCGAACCGTTGAGTAGCGTCGTTCATCCCTTTTTCTTAAGCTTAGTCGGATACCTTGACTTGAATCATCATTTTCAATTGCTTACACTCGTATCCTTGGGTGCACTTGACTTTCTTGTCTTGATCCTGTTTAGAATTTGGACCCCACTTATTTGACCTTGAGTAGTTCATCTTTTGATTTAGGCGTGTTTTGATTTAGGCCATTATACCCTTTTGTGTCAAACTAATAACTTTGATTTATTCAAGATATTATGTTAACGGAACTTAAACAAATAAGTTTTGCATAGAAATTCAGAAGTATTTGATATATAATATAATTATGCAGGGAAAATGGATTTTGAAAGATGAATTTTAAGAATTGGTTCTAAATATTTTGAAACTTATTCTAATGTTGAATAATGATGGTTTGAAACATGCACGTACTAAATTAGAGTGCGCAGCGAAAGCGTGATGATATATTTGAATAAGAATGAATAAAGCCTTATAGTATGGTTAAAATGAGTTATGTTTGAAGAGGAAGAGAAATAAGGGGTGCCGAACTAGTACAGGTCGCACCAGAGGACATTAATTGGCCTATAGATCCTGTATTTGTTGAGCAGTTAGAAATGTTGATGCATGAAATGGGATAACCAGCAGTTATAGCTGAGGACGACCCACTCCTAGAGGCGGGAAATGATGGATTTGATGATGGTGTAGAGGATGTGGAGAAATCCCAATATGATGATGATATCGTAATGGACGATAATGATGTTGTAGCAGATGAGGGTGGTTTCGAATAATCTACATTCGAGGATGACCCACTTCCAGAGATGGGAGATGATGAGTTTGATGAGAAATGGAGTATATAGACCAGCCCTTGGATGAGGCTGATGAAGATGGATTTATGGGTAATGAGCACGATAAATTTATCGTGGGAGTAGATGATGATGGCTTCATGGCAGACGATGAAGAGCCGTTAGCTGATGAAGAACCCGAGGAGATTGGCTTGACCGATCCACCAGATGATGGGTCGACAGATGTTTAGTTGCGATGAGTCTGGACCTTGTATATAGTGTTTATATGTTGTCTTAAGTACTAGATGCCTTAAGTTGTTCTGGGCTAGTATGGTTTTGAGGACTAGTAACAGGTAGCTAGGTGCACCCTTGATGACTGTATTTTTGACTGCCCAAGTGCGTAGTATGTGCTCAGGAAAGGTTAGATACGTTTTGTATGCTAACTTGAGAGATCGATATGACATGATACGTTGGATTGACTATGATATGCGTGTCCCACTATTTAATTTAAATCTGTTTGTTTTGAATATTTATAAAACCCGTTCCAAATCATATAGAAAGTTTGATTTATAGTTTAAAATTTACTATCTTCCTTTTCGAGGACGAAAAGTCTTAAGGGGGGAAGAATGTAACGAACCAGAATTTTCTAAATTTAAATATGAATTTCCATAGCACATTTTGAGATTTTTTGAATACATATTTCTGGAGTTAATAAGATTTAATATTTGAAATTTCCTTTTTATTGGTTTGGAAAATTTATTTTTATTTTGTATAAAACTTATTTTAAAGATTATATATATATAATATTATAATATTAGGATTTTGTAAATTTTACATAATGGTTTTATATTATAGATAGTAATATTTTGTATTTATATATATATATATGTTTTATAATATGAATTTTATAATTTGAAGATTTATGTTGAGGAAATATATAATATATAGATTTTAAAACAATCAAATATGGATTTTATATGGATTTTTAAATTTTTTATAATTGATTGACTTGAAAATAAATTATAATTAAAAATCAGTTTAAAATATTCGTCCGATTTCTGTACGCGTAATTTTAAAATAATTTTTAGAATTTTTCTGTAATTTTTAATTTGAAAAATAAGCAGATAATTTTTTCAACGTATTTTGGGTATAAATGTGGTCCTTTAGACGCTTTACAGAATTGATCAACCAGACCGGTTTTATTGCTGTTTTAGAATCATAGCGGGTTGTTGTTTACGACGATGATTTTATTTCAGTGCAACTCGCGGTAAATAACTCTAAAAATCAAAATTGGAAGTGAACAAAATATATACACTATGTTGGACTTGTATTATGGAAAGTATGGATGGATATGTTAAATGATAAGGTGCACGCATGGATGTTTTTCACGGCGCATGGATTGTTTGCATAATTTGAAGTGGCATGTGTCCTCTTGAGGTGTCCTTTGCATGAATGAGAAGTGACACGTTTGCACAAGATGTGTAAGAATGCATGCAAATGGTTTGTTAATGAAGGACGTGTGTCCTTTGTGTGTTCCAAAATTTCCCCCTTACTTCGCATTATAACGGACGCATGCACCCATGTTCTCGCACCTTCCTCTCCCCTCTGTAGCGTTCATCCCTCCATTTCTCTCTCTCTCCCAAACGCAAGTAGCCAGCACCTTCTCCACCGTACTCTTCCACCATCAAGCCATACCCTTCCACCGCAATCTCCTTCATACTAAAACGTCTCGCCTCCTCTCTCCTAAATCAAACCGTGTATAAAAAAAAAAAAAAAAAAGAAGGAAAGCGAGGTAGTATATTTTACTCGTTAGTTTGCGGAATGGAAGGAAGTGCGCGCAACGTTAAGTGTGGCACATGAGCCGTGGTTGTTGTAAAGAAAGTTGTGTCAGTTCATTTTGTTTGCATGCATGATGAAGCGGAGATACTAGCTGCAGAGGTTGGTTTTGTAGTTAAGAAGAAGGATAAGTGAAGATCAACGTCGGCGTTTTGTACGGAAGCAATGGCGATTTGTAAGACAAAACAGTCCACTATCGTGAGAAAAAAAAAAGAAAAAAAAAGAAAGAAAAAGAGAAAAAAAAAGAAAAGAAAAGAAATATATATATATATATGTAAACTTTTGCTATGAAACAATTATGGTGAGAGTTGTCGGAAGAAATGGGGCGCAACGTTCGAAAAATCTGGTCCGTGATGGTTAGTAAGCCGGTGCGCGATGGATACAAGGGGTTTGACGATGAAAACTGGAAAGCACAGGTGAGAACTCTACGATAATTATTTTATTTCGGTAGAAATTAACTAGTTATAAATTATTTTTAATTATAATTAGTCGATGAAAAAAATCTGTGGTTATGGATGTTTGAAATGATATGGATAATTTTCAACGATTGATCGATGGATGTGTATGCTGTAATAACACCGCAAAACACCGAGCGTTACTGACAATAACGCTCCGTACACAGTTGATTATTTTATGGTTGTGATGGATGGATGGTGCCTGTTCGTTTGGTTATGTTATTGTGGTTGTTCTGTTTGAATGAAGTCAAATGCACCGTAGTTGCAGATTTTACGGGTGATTGATTTGAATTCTCCGTTCTCTTAAACGAATATTTTATTTAAATAAATGGTTTGAAAATTTGTTGAATTTAATTGAAACCATTTGGAAGACAAAAAAAATCCAGATGTACAAATATTTTATAAAACGACATTTGGGGAATTTCAATCATTTATTTATTATTGGACTGGGTTTTGAGTTAAATCGAATATGATTTGAATTTAATATTGATCTTTATTATTTATATAATGACTATCGGTAATACTTTCAAAAATATATATGTTGAATATTTGAAACTTTGGAAAATTAATTGATAAGCATCATTGATAAACATTAATGAATATCAATCTTAAATTTCAGATAAATATGTCTGGAAATAATTTCCATTTCTCTTGAATTGTTTAAATTCAAATTTAGTTTTGAAATTTAATCGAGGAAACTTCCATTAATCTTGATTATTAGTAGTTATTGGAACGAAATTTGAAAGCATAAAAGAATTTATATTTCATTTGAAATAATTGTTGACTAACTTGGTTTGAGAAATAAAATTGTAAAGGAAACCCGGATTTGGTTTTTAACTAAGTTATGAAATAAATTTGTTTGGAAATGGATTGAAAAATTTATATTAACGTTATATAGCGAAATCGAACTCGTCGCTAAGTGACAGTTCGACGATATCGGTTTTAATTTTCAAATAATTATAACTTGAACATATGGAATCGAGTTGACGTAAAACAGGAAACAACGGATTTATAATAATAATGGGTTTCATATAAAAGAGGAATTTTCAAATTCCATCGTATGACTTTCGAGTTAGGTTTAAATTTAAATCTGAAAAGGGTCGCCATACATGCCGTTCGCCGACCACAATGAAAATCGAATAGAATGAATTTATATTATATTATTTGAAAGTGATTTATGGTTTAATTTTTTTTGAATTTAGAATGATTGGGATTCATTTAATTTAATAACAATTTCCTAACGCTTTCAGTAACGCTTTAACGTTATTTGAAATGATTTGAATTTGAAGATTTCAAACATGAATTATTATAGAAAGGACTTGATTCTTCCATATGATAGGAATTTGAGATGAGTTGAATAGAATTGGTCGTCTGATATTCGGTATGGGTTTATAGAAGCAGACAAATACGATTCAGAAATATTAACTTATCCACATCCTGATTCTGATCGTGTTGCCTGAATTTGTGAATCAATATCGAGTACAAGTCGATTTGATTCCATATGAACTGATATTTGAAATATAGGTGTTTAAATGGAAATCCAAAAATCCAAACAAAGATTTGGTTACTCAAGTGACGACGGATTAATTAAGTTGTTTTGAAAATGAAGTTTGGAAACAAACGTTAAATTTGAAGAGGGGTTAAGAATAATGGGTTTCCGGGGAATTAAACCCAACATTTAATTCAAGTAAGTTGGAAATATTTGGAAAGGAGATTTGAATTGGGAAGTCCGTGTGATTTGTAACTATTGTTTAAGATACGTTGTTACTTGGGAAGTCCGGGATCGGATATAGGTCCGAAAACCATTCCAAGTAATATTACGACGTTATGATGTAATTCAGGACTTGGAATTGATAAATGAAGACCGGAAATATCCAGATTATTTGGATCGATTGCTGGTATCTCGGATCGGGCCGTACACCCGATACGAGGGTGGCAGGAGATCTGGGTATATTTGGAGATTTCGGATTTGTTCCGTTCAGACCTAGAACGGACTTGTATGGATGGTGTGTCTGACGTCGAAATTGACCACGTAGCACTGATTCGTGTGAATATATATCAGATTTGTGGCAATTGAATATCTCCGTCTCTAAGTTACGTTCTTAGAGAATATGTATTAATTCGAATCAGTGATATGTGGAGATATTGACGATGTGGCATACCCAAGTATGATATGAGCTAATGATGATCAAAGCATGGCTTATCGAAGCGTAGCTTTGCATATGACGTGACATCGACAACCTCACACACCGGATGATGAGAAACTGGCGGTTTGGTCTGTATATATATATGATTTGATGATGAGTGCTGCAGCAGTGGGAAACCACTTGTGAACTGGGGATGGGGTATGTTCGGGGGGCCGCGTCTGGTCGAAAACCGTAGATACTGCCCTGGCGATTTGTTGCGTTACACTTCGCTCAAGTCCCTGATTGATCTTTCGTGCCAGGAATCATCAAGTTGGAAATCCAAATACCAATACGAGCCATGCGATTTTGATTGTATTTATATATGGCGACATAGTGGTATGGGACACTCATGCCGTCTAGGATTAATACATTTAATTGCGAATTTGTTTTCCACACTATATGATAATATTAAAGAGGATTTTCATGTATGAAATCATGTTTGGTTATCATAAGACAAAACTCGCCCATCTGGTGTGCGCTTGCATTGTGTGATGTGGGACGAGCTTATGATAGCTTCATTTTTCAAAAGTCATTGCGTATTTCTATGCACGGGAATTCATATGGAGTAAAACCCGTTCCGCATTAGCGGCGTGGTCCGTTGAATTACCCAACTTTAAAAATAAAACCTGAATGATAACTGTTTTTGAGTTCTCACACCAGTCCCACGACTGACCTGGAGTTTATTGTTCCTTCCTAAACTCTGGGTGCCCACTAATTTCCACACGGGCAGCTAGTGTTTAGTTTGCAGTTATGGATTGTGGAGAAGATTCAAAGTGCTTCCGGAGTTAGAGTTCACGCTAGAGTTGGAGCTTCCGCTGTATCAGATAATGTTCTTCCGCTGAGAGTTTTATTTCTTCCGCTGTGTATACTTATGTGTCACTCTGATATTCATGTAACTCTGATGTAATATTGAATTATTCAATGAAAAGTTCTGTTGTTTTGTTCAATGTATGTAAGTACCCATAACAATTCATCTTTATGAACGATTTGAGTCGGTTTAATTACCGGCGAGAATCGGGCAAAAAGGCGGGTCGTTACAATAATGCAAAAAGATTCTTCGAAATCCTGTACAATGGGAAATAATCAGTTCTTTTAGCATAAATTTATGAGCATGGTTGCTCTTAATCTTGTGTGATACTCTGGTTTTGATATAGGATCTTTTAAGACTAATCTAAAATTTGACGATGCTATTAAATTTATATTTATGATGACAAGTTAACTAAGAAGTAAATATATGTACCATATTGTTAAGAAACTATCAGAAAACTCTAATTGTTAACAAATTTGAATAAAAAACATATAGAAACCCGAAAAGATGTATATCGATGTATTAAAGTCCTAGAAACCTAACATACAACACACACACACACACACACACACACACACACACACATATATATATATATGATATAAAACCACCAACAATGTATGAAGTGAACAATCAAAAGTCCAGAAACAAAAAACATATAAATTGGAAAAAATGTGCATTTGGGACATGCACCAATGCATCAATGTGCAAACCCCCGGTCCACCATTCAATGTCCTATTTTTGGGTATTTGAATTTTTGAATGTTCATTCATCGTGTTCCGATATGATGTTTTATGTGTTACTTTCTAGAAGATGATTTGTAATGACCTGACTGTGTGGATATTGTTTCACTATAAGGATTACTATATATAGCAACGGATAAAAAAAAGTTGTTGATATACTTGATACAAAACTACAAGCCAAAGAATCAATTTTTAGAATTTTGCTTGATATTTACAGAACATCCATGTAGTAAAAAAACAAGGAAACCCTAGCCTCCTCCAGTCGCCTTCATCGACCTCCTAGTCGCTGTCCTCCCCTTGGTCATTCCTTCCTCTCCAATTTCTTAGGTACAATACCTTGAACTTTATTTCTGAAAATCAGCTGATTGTGGGTTTGAATATGTTAGATTAATTGCAATATTTTATCAGTTGATTTGAGAATATGATTAAAACCCTTAATTGTAAAATTAGTTGATTATAGATTTGAAATTGATGATTATTGTGCATTAGTTGATCATAATAGCGTGTTAGTTGATTTGGGGATGTTGACTATTGGTTTGATTTTTTAATTTGTAACTAAAAATTAGAATTTATTTAAAACCCAAAAACCAATGTATAATTTTTAATTATGCTTATTGATAAGTTTATACTAGTGTTTGTTATAGTGCAAAACAATATTTGTTATAATTTGGGTGAAATTAGTAAATAATTATTGATTAATATACCGTTACATTGGTAAGATTAAACGTAAGCAATATCTTTTAATTAAAGCATGTGTGTTAATTACAAGTGTTTGTGATTAGCATATAATTAAATTTATTTTATTGTATTATTATACGTGTTCACTTCTAATTTTAGTTTTGAAAATGAATATAATAATAAACAATATTCTACCGAAATTGATTTTCTAAAAAGTTAAAAAATGAATATAAGAATAGCAAATATTCTAGTGAAATCTATTTGAAGAAAAGAATACGACAACTACAAGTATTCTACTAAAATCTGTTTCCTAAAAAAATAAGAAATGAATATAAAAAGAATAAATATTATACTCAAATCAATTTTCTAGAAAGTTAAGAAAAGAATATACAAGAACAAAAAGATTTTTCTTAACTCGATCGTCTAATTTTTTTGAAATGAATCTAATATGGATTTGAAAGTAAGAGTTAGCACAAGTTAATGCCTTTAGTTCCAAAAAGTTTCAATTTATTTTAGAAAATAAAATAACGAATATGCACCTCTTCGTTGCAAAATTACGCATAGAAAAGAAGTGAACCATTGGAATTAGATAAAAGTGAGATGTGAGAAATATTTAGTCCTGAAAGGCTTTAGTTTATTTTAAAAAAAAAATACAACAACAACAACAAAGTACGCCTTGAATGTGAACTTATGCGAAGAAAAGAAATAAAGCAAAGTGTTGTCGAAAATAGCTAAAAGTGCGGTGTGTGAATTCTTTAGTCATAAAAGGATTTACTTTATTTTGCAAAATACAGCAATAACAATACACCATTTGTATGCATGCGTAAAAGAGAAGTAAAGTGAAACACTATTGAAATTAGACAGAACTATGGTATGTGAAGCTTTAAGCCTAAAAGGCTTTATTGTGGTTTAGATAGAAGTTAGGTGTTATCGAAATTACTAATATATATTTCGAAATTAGGAACAATGTTCAATTTTTTTGTTAATCATACTTGGATGTATGAAGCTAAAACTGAAAGAAAGATCCAATGAAAGAACATTTTTACAATGGTATACACAAATTTATTAGATTCACAATATTTAATAATCGAAATAACAAAGAAATTCGTTGGTTTTGCAGTAGTGTCAATATCTGAAGCATTGGAAAAAAGATACAATAAAAGTACATTTGCATAAATTTGGTTTTGTACCAAATAATTATTTATGGAACCGTCATGAAGAAGTTTTTGCACTTACAACAAATCCTGTAGTGCCAGTTGTCAATTTTGTTATGATTAATCAAATATAAGGTACGGTGGAAGATACAACATCATTAATATTATGTACCATTTAAGTTGACAACGAAGACATCAATATTGAAAAAGGACAGAACGTAGAAGTGGAAAATATTTATGGTTCATTGGATGTTGCTAAGTGGCCATTGTGGGATGGTTGTAAAAGTGAAATCGAATTATCAATAACCACTGAATTTGCTGCAGAGAGACGTAAAGTGACCTGGTTTATGCACAAATGTATTTTCGTCATTCTCTCAGTTTGGTAGTAAATATCCATCTTGGCCTATAAATGTTACTCTTATAATTCACCTTCGTGGATGTGTATGGAAACTTCATATATATATTTGTTGAATTTTGGGTTGTGAAGGCTTGCATGTTCTATGTGTTTATATGTGCATGTTGTGTGTGCGCGCGCGTAGAGTTTTTGTGTTTGCAGGGGTGAGTTGCATGTGTATTGTATAAAATGATATGTATTTATTCTTAAGAGTGCTAAGGAATGAAGATGGGCACATGGGCCAGTGTTTTGAGTATGGTGTGGTTTGTTTGGGTGTGCTACGTTTGTGCGTAGCATGTTTGTTATTGTGAGTTTGTTTATGTGTGCGCGCAATCCATGTATGTATGTATGTATGTGTGTTATATGCAGTGCCGACTCTAAAGAGTCAAGAAAGGGGTTTCCCTAAGCAAGGGCAAAAATGAAGAAGGAGAGCAGAGATTTTGCAGGATTACAAACTCAAACTCCAACTTCTAACTCAAGAAACAACCAACAACACAACCAACCTAGCTTCACGCTCATTTGTAAAAACATTAGCATCTTCTTGTATCTTTTTCATTCTACTGTTACTCATTTATCACCACCTGTTGCCTCCTCGAGGGGGATTGTCCCAGGTAGCAGTCTGCTCCGAATGCACCAGGAGTCGGCCCTGGTTGTATGTTATTGTGTGATTGCCTATGTCTTTATACAAATTAGTGCGTTTCAAATATAGTATGTGTTATTATGTAGGATTATGGTGTACATTCGAGTTGTGTATTAGTTTGTGTAAACGTACATATATAATTTTGTGTTGACATAGGTGAGCATGAGAGTATCTATGCATGTGTGTCTCTAGTTCTAACAGCCAAGGCGAAATTTATAGAGTTTTAAGTCAGCGCTAATCATCAGATGTAACTAGAGTATACTTAGGCTGCTTGGCATTTTCAAAACTCCACATTCTAAGACATGCGAGTCGACCGTCCCAATCCCCAATTCGATTACGGATGATCGACCATGGCTAAGTCATAGTCAACCTACATAGTTAAAAAATGTGTAATTTTTTTACATCTATTTATTTTTTCGATTTGTTATCGTTAGTTGATTAACTAATGTGCACAAACGTTATCTCTTGCCTTAGATCCAATACTTAAAGGTTAAGAAAATGTTATGTTTAGTGGAATTGATTAACCGTTAATTAGTTTTAAACTATTTCCTTAATTAAATGAATAATAATTTCCAACTATGGAAATTTAGATGCCTATAACTTTTTTGTTTGATTCCGATCGGAAAAGTTTATATATGAAAATTGGTAATTAAATTGGCATTAATCCAATGGTATATGTTTCATAGCCAAATTTCAACATTTGAGAGTATTCCAATTTTCACAATTTGTTAATTAATTATTATTTCAGTTTAACAAAAACACTGGGTGTTACACTATGGAAGTTGTTCATTCCTAACGTTTCTTGATCATTTAAAAGGAGTGGTTTCAATGTGGTTTACTAGGCTTGTAAGTCTATCCGTACCAACATTTTAATGAGTTAGCTAGAAAGTTTTTTATGCAATTCAGGTTACATGCTGCCAAATCGAAGGTCGTGATGTCCCAATCTAATTTGTTATAAGAGCTCCAGGAGTAACTGTGAAAGGGTTCTTTAACTGATTGAACATAGTTATGATAGAAGTTAGAAACCCAAAATCGGACTTGGTGTTTATGGCTTCGGTCATAGGTAGTCGCATAGAGATAGATTTTGGTAGGTGTCTAAAGAAGAAGCAACCTAGCACCATGAGGGAACTTTTTTGGAAGACAAATAAGTTTCTACGGTGGGTAGAAGTTGTAACGACCTAGAAAATCTGAACCAATTTAAAAAAATTTTATTGGCTAAAATAATGGATTTTAGCTATTTAAAATAAATATATTAAATAATGGCGATGAAAACTGAGTTTGAATCGACAATTGAAAACGAATATAATTAATTATAATTATAAACAAGGCCTGAAATGGCGCTGTAGTTTCAAAGATTGAATTCAAATTTTGTCGGACTGTACCGGGTGCAAAACAATCCGGATTTTAGTGAAACCAAAAATATTTAAATCTGTTAGTGAATACCTTTCTAACGAATCTGAAAAATCTAATTTTCATAACGGAAAACAAAAGTTATGGTCGAATGAATTTTCAGAGCGGTCGCTATGGAATTTATATAGCCCGTGAAATTGGCCATTTTGCATACGACCTCGGAATTTGACGAAACCAGTTTTGTTGGATCCGGGATGAGAAGTTATTGCTAGGTTTCAAATTTCATAATTTTTGAAGCTAATATGTGAGCGTGGCAAAAGAAAATGTGTTTTGGTCAATTATAGTTAAATTGGATCGACCAAAAATGGGCCTTTTTGCAAACGGTCTCAGAATTCGATGAAACTAGTTTTGTTGGGACCGTATCGTCAAAACATAGCTAGATTTATTTTTCTAGAATTTTTCGAATCAGTTTGTGGCCCTGGCAAATTGAAATGTACGTTCAAATTAAATATTGAATGTTTTATATTTTGATTTGAATGGAAACTGACTGAAACAGTCGAATGGGCCTATGAAACATATCCCATTGTGTTCGGAATGAGGGTAAAACGCTAGGGACGACAGTCGTTGGGTTTAGATTGGGGGTCGCGTCAGAAAACCCCTTATAAAATCTATGGACCAATCAGAATTTAATAATAAAAAAAAAGAAAATAACGTTTTCCCTCTCCCCGATTCCCTTCACCGACGAACGGCGGCCAACGTTCAAAACTTCTCGTCCATTTTCCGGCGAAACCACGCCTCGATAGACCTCCCTCCAGTTGAAATTTTTAGAGTACTCTCCTCCCTCTTCCCATCCATACCTGGTTTGGCCTCCACCATGCCCTGTAGAGCGAGAACGAGCACCTCAAAGGCGGCAACTTCATCTCGCCGCCGCCACTGATTCTGGCGATCGAACGGAGCGCCGCCCCTGGCGTTTGAAGCCCATTCCAAGCTCGACAGTGTGGTATAACCTGATCGGGACGAAGTGCAACGGGTGGAGCTAAAAATCGAAACCTAGTTTCGAAGATTTCAAACAGGTTTAGGCTAATCTATTTTAAACTAATTTCGACAGTTTTAAAGTGTTGCAAACTTTGAAAAATCATATCTTTTTGCTATGTTAACGAAATTCGATGAAACAGGAAACATCGTGACCGTGTGGACGTCTTCTACATTTTAGAAGAGACCGCATATTTTTCTGAGCCTTCTGCTATTTTTGGTGGAGTGGAACCCAATGTGAGATTTCTAATTTATAAACAATATGGAAAACGATGATGTATAAATTATATAGTCGATGTATGAGTTATATTAGCGTTGTACACCTCTTGTATAAGCGTTGTATAAGTTGTACGTTCGATCTATAAGTTATATATGCGTTGTAAAAATTATATATGTGTTGAAATAAAAGTGAATTGCTATATATAAATATAAATATATATATATATACGCCCCTCGTCCACAAACCATGGACGATATTTATTGGTTGAAATTGTTGTGAAAATTGATTGATAGCGAATGGTTGTTTGGGTTTGTTTGTGGTTGATATTGATTGATTGTGGTTGAAAAATACCTGTTTGTGGTTGAGAAATATTTGGTTGAAACCACATAGGATTAGTTTGTGGAAATGAAATAAATATATACATGCCGCCTGCGTGCGAACTAGAAGCATGATCCCCATTGTCAAAAACCGCGAGGTTTTAAGGTAGAGCGAGGAGCCGTACTAGGGACGGTCCCGGTTTTAACTACCCTGCCGTTATGCTGCCGAAATTTTGAATAATATTCGTGTGTTTGAATTATTTTCATTTCCTTAAACCATATTTATTCATTGAATTGAAAACCTTCATGTGTTGAATCGATATTCATTCGTTGATTAGAAATTCATGTGTTGAATGGTATTCGCGTTTTAAATATAAAAATCACATTTTTATCTATATATAGAAACTATAGAAAACCTTCATGTGTTGAATCGATATTCATTCGCTGATTTGAAATTCATGTGTTGAATGGTATTCATATTTTGAAATAAATTGTTTGATAATAAAAATCACCTTTTATCGACTATATGAACTGTGTAAAATAATCTCGTTTTGAAAGAAATTGTTTTATAAGAAAAATCCTATTTTTATCACCAATATGAAATATATAAAATAATAGTGTTTTGAAATGAGTTGTTTTTAAAATAAAAATCACATTTTTCTTATATGCATGAATCGTTAAAATGTGAAGTGTTAAAAATAGCCACTTGTTCAAATAAATATATATGAGTTAAAATATTCATTAATTAGCTAATGAGATGATTTGTACCTATGTATGTAACATTAGAATGAATGGTGTTTTTAAACCAAATAGAAATCAAATATGAAGTTGAATAGAAAATGATAAATGATAAGAACTATATATATGTACATGCATATTCATTGAACAGGTTATAGCAAAGGGGCTAGAGAATAGAAATAAAATTTTGTGCCCGACAAATAGGTACACATTTACTGTTTTGTTTGGGTGATGATTTTATGAGCCTGTTGGCTAGCCGCTTGTCTTTTTCTTTTTCTTTTTGAGATTAGAAGGACCGGGGAAGCTATTTGAGATTTCCCGATGCCCCCGGTGCAGGGGAGGTTATGGCGAAATTTTCCAAAATTTTAAGGCGTTAGTGAAATATTTGAAGTGAAAACGATAATGAAATCATTGAATGAACTATATTTATATAAATATATAAATATAAATAAAATTAAAACGAAACGAGGCCGTGCAGTTCGTATTTTGAAACCGTGATTTCAAACAACTAGTGCGGGAAATCCGACCATTGGATTTTCCCGAAACCTCAACCGTCGGGTTCGCCTTGGAAATATCTTCCAAACGGCACCAACCTTGTAAAAATCCAACGGTTGGATTGCCTGGAATGTTTAAATCAAATCTAAAGAAAAACAGCGCCAGGAACGATTATATTTATAAATATATATATATATATATATATAAATATAATTATATTTAATCGAATAACGACGCTGCAGTTCGTATTTTGAAATCGAAAATTCAAACGATTGTACCGGGAGATCCGACCGTCGGATTTTCCCGAAACTAGAACCGTTGGATACGTTTTGAAAAGACCTTTCTAATGATGTAAATTTTGTGAAGATCCAATGGTTAAATTTTCAGATATGCGTAAATCAAATCTGAAGAAAAACAGCGCCACGACCGCGTTATGGCCCGAAGCGTCGTTTTGAATAAATGGGCTATTTTAAAATAAAAATAGCGATAAATCATTATAAAGTACCATAAACAATATGGAGTGGAAATAAACTGAACTTGCTCGATTTATGTTGTATTTGATGGTTGAATGTGTTTGGTGTGAAAATTACATTAAAGAACAATATTGGTGTTGTCGAATAATTTAAACATTGAAATAAATTGATTTGAAATTCTAAATATACGTGAATTATTTGAAAAGTCCGAGTAAATTCTCATTTCAAATAGTTGACCGACGATAGAAAGTCAAAGAAGAAGACGGTGGTCGAAGACCGAAGATCTTCACCTCGTTTGGATGATAAGCGAGGTCCTGATTGGGAGGCATCCCGAAATATGGATAATGAGTGGTGATCGTCCAGACGTACGTGGTGATCGAAGGGTTTGCGAGGTATTTAGTGCCTCCGGTTTCGTTCAGACCCAGAACGGACTTGTAAATGGACTGTGTGTCTGACATTGGATTTTATTTTGTGTTGATTGATCTCTATTAAATATACATCTGTTTGGCGGTGGAGAATTTATTCTTTTGCTTAACGCCCTTCTCTGAAACGCACGAGCTCAGAGGTTGTATATCGATGGACATCAGTCGCACGGCATGAACTGCCTGTGTGGCATGCTAAGATGCAGTGATCAGGGCTTCTATTGAAAAGCAAAGTCTTGTGGAGATGATCAAAGCACCGCCTGTGTGGCGTAGCTTTGTGTATAACGTGAATTCGCGAGCCTCACACCCCGGTATGAACCAGAAACGGGAGAAGGACCTTAGGGAGGGCATGCGTTTCTTTCTAGCTAGGGTGGTGTCAGTGACCTACCAGCCTTGACATTTATATACTTTTCACCTATGTGGTTGTTGCCGTTGCGAGGCGCCTCGGTTTGATCGGACGATCCGGGTCCGATGGAGTCATTCGTTGGCTCATTTACGCCCCAAAGGGCGGAGAAACGTATTGTTCAGGCACTATAATCCACTCCGTGTGGACCGGCCCTGTCGCTCCAAGGGGCAGTTGCGGCTGTTCCGGAGACATGGGCTAGATTGTCTCGAAGCCGGTAAGGACTATCTTTTGCCTTGGTTCATGATGGAAATCCAATTTCCAAATACGACATCGTGCGGTTTTGATTGTATATATATATGGCGACATGATATATGGTACCCATGCCGCCTATGATTGATAGTTATGATTCAAATTGTTTTTGAAACATATAAACACTAGTAATAATATCAAATGCTTTTGCTTTATTCGTATCAATAATATTTTGGCCGTTATAAGGTAAAAACTCTATCCTCCGGTTTGCGTTGCATTGTGTGATGGGAACTGAGTCTTATAATGGCTTTGTTTTTATAAAATACATTGCGTTGTTTAAAAGAAAGATTTGTTTTAAAGCACTGGAAATCCAATGGAGTAAACCCGTTCCACGAAAGTGGCGTTGTCCTGTGATTAGCCAAATTATATATGTGTTGAGTAAATCTTTCATACCAGTCCCATGACTGACTCGTAGTTTGTTTCACTTTCAAACTCGGGTGCCCCTTTTCTACACGGGCAGCCTTGTATTCAGGTTTAGCTGGTTCTTTCTGGATAGCTGGAGCTGAAGATGGATTCTATCATTTATCTCTTTTTATGCTGTTCAGCTCCTATTGTACATATTTTGTTTATTTTCCGCTGTAGACATTTATGTATAGCTGAACTGTATTTGTACTAAGTATGATCCTGTATACTGTGTAACTCTGATGATTACTTTTATCCAGTATATTCTATTGTTCATTATCTGGTGTATTTATTTAATTCTGTTCTGCTATTATCTGTTTCTGTGTTATTTTCCAAAGATAACCCTTGTTTCCGTCTGAACGGGATTTCGGGTCGTCTCAACGTGGTATCGGAGCTTTGGTTAAGCTTAGTTCTGGAATATAACATTTGAACGAACTCGTCAGAAATAGAACCAGTAGTGTTCTAGGATGGGCAACTCAATACAGATAGGATCAGTAATATCCTAGTATGAGTAAAGCAGAATGAAATTACACCTCGATAGACACATTTACATTTGAGGTATTTGTCTCTATATTTTGAAATATCTTTTCTGTTGGCCTGGCACTTGATCTGCAATTTGCAGAAGAACTAGAAATGAGTGCCAGTAACAGAAGAAGTAATACTGACCCGGATATAGAAGTTCTATTTATGAAGTATAGAAATCTGGGTGGAAAACCCTTCACGGGAGAAGAAGCATTCTAAATTCAAGTGTACTCCAGAAAGTGAGGAGGCTTTTGAGGAGCTAAAGTTAAGACTGACGACTGCTCTAGTGTTAACCATCATCGATGGCAACCAAGATTTAAAGGTCTGGACTGATGCTTCTAGAGAAGGCCTAGGCGCAGTGTTAATGCAAAGGGGTCAAGTGATTGCTTATGCTAGCCGTCAACTGAAGCCGCACGAGAACAAATTACGTAACTCATGATCTTGAGTTATTGGCTATAGTATTCGCCTTGAAAATCTGGAGACACTATCTTCTGGGTGAGAGATTTGAACTGTTTACCGACCACCAGTCGTTAAAGTATCTGTTCACTCAGAGAGACCTGAATCTGAGGCAGCAACGTTGGCTGGAGTTTCTTGCAGCTTATGACTTTGAAATTTTATACACTCCAGGGAAAGCCAATGTCGTGGCCGATGCGTTAAGCCGAAAGAATGAAATGATCGCCAGTTTTATTATCACGACTTCATTACTAGATAAAATATCTGCTATTCAGGAGGATGATCACTTCATTCAGAATATCAGAGGGATAATTCAACAAGGCGAGCCCTCGAGTTTTCAAGTGGATAATGATGGAATTCTAAGGCTCAAAGGTCGAATCTGTGTCCCTAACATTCCTGAGCTTCGAAAGGAAGTACTGGATGAATGCCACAAGTCAAAACTCAGTATCCATCCAGGAGTAAGAAAAATGTATAATGACATCAAACGCACTTTCTAGTGGAAGTCGATGAAAAGGGACATTTCCTTATATGTTAGCCGATGCCCTACTTGCTAGCTAGTCAAGAGCGACCAACAGAAACTGGCGGGATTGTTACAACCACTAGAAGTTCCTGGTTGGAAGTGGGAACATATTTCTATGGATTTCATTGATGGTCTGCCCAGAACCAGAAAAGGAAATGACAGTATTTGGGTGATCGTAGATCGCTTCACGAAGACCACCCATTTTATACCTGTCAAATCAAACAGAACTGCTCAGAGTCTGGCGCAGATATACTTCAGGGAAATAGTTAGATTGCATGGAGTGCCGCTCAGTATAGTCAGTGATAGAGATTCAATATTCACTAGCAAATTCTGGGAAGCATTTCAGGTCGAACTGGGAACGAAGTTGAACTTGAGCACTGCTTATCATCCTCAGACAGACGGCCAGACTGAGAGGGTGAATCGTATTTTGGAAGATCTATTGCGGGCTTGTGTTATAGATTTCTGTGGATCTTGGGAAGACAATCTGCATTTGGCTGAATTCTCTTATAACAACAGCTACCAGGCGAGTCTGACAATGTCGCCATTCAAAGCATTGTATGGTAGACCGTGCCGATCTCCTGCTTGTTGGGTCGAACCCGGTAATAGACTTGTGTTGGGTCCTGATATGATTCGAGAAGCTGCCGACAAAGTCGATTTTATTAAGAAGCGATTACTCGCCGCTCAAAGCAGACAAAAGAGCTATGCCGATAGAAGAAGAGATATATCCTTTGCTGTGGGCGACTACGTATATTTGAAAGTATCGCCGATGAGAGGAGTTATCCGTTTCGGTAAAACTGGAAAGTTGGCGCCCAAATTCATTGGTCCGTTTCCTATTTTGGAACGGATCGGAACTCTCGCTTATAGGGTCAAACTGCCTGACTGGTTGCCTGGAGTTCATGATGTATTTCACATATCCCAACTTCGAAAGCACGTTCATGATCTAGACTTGATCGTGGAAGAAGCAGCTCAGCATGACATTGAAATTACTCCAGAATTGGCTGTGAGAAGAGAGCCGCTAAAGATAATAGGCAAAGAAACCAAAGAGCTGAGGAACAAGAAGGTTCACTTAGTCAAAGTGCAATGGAGTGGAAATCCACGAGATTGTACTTGGGAAACTGAGGAGAGCATTCAGAAAGCTTATCCTAGATGCCGAGTAGATATCTCTGATTGACTCCGGTGCAAGGTACATTTACCATACTTTGCATTACCATTTAATTCTCTATTCTGTTGCTATTTTCTTTATATGGATGCGCACTTTTAGATTCTATGGTCTGAATGATTTTAAAAGAATATAGGATTTAATTAGTATATTTTTGAAAGGTTAAAACAAATTGGTTGTTGTATTGTGGGATTGTAGATTTATCAAACCACTTTCGACTTTGTTCCTTTTCGGGGACGAAAAGTTTTAAGTGGGGGAGATTGTAACGACCTAGAAAATCTGAACCAATTTAAATTTTTTTTATTGGCTAAAATAATGGATTTTAGCTATTTAAAATAAATATAATAAATAAGGGCGATGAAAACTGAGTTTGAATTAACAATTGAAAACGAATATAATTAATTATAATTATAAACAAGGCCTGAAATGGCGCTGTAGTTTCAAAGATTGAATTCAAACTTTGTCGGACTGTACCGGGTGCAAAACAATCCGGATTTTAGTGAAACCAAAAATATTTAAATCTGTTAGTGAATACCTTTCTAACGAATCTGAAAAATCGAATTTTCATAACGGAAAACAAAAGTTATGGCCGAATGAATTTTCAGAGCGGTCGTTGTGGAATTTATATAGCCCGTGAAATTGGCCATTTTGCATACGACCTCGGAATTCGACGAAACCAGTTTTGTTGGATCCGAGATGAGAAGTTATTGCTAGGTTTCAAATTTCATAATTTTTTAAGCTAATATGTGAGCGTGGCAAAAGAAAATGTGTTTTGGTCAATTAAAGTTAAATTGGACCGACCAAAAATGGGCCTTTTTGCAAACGGTCTCAGAATTTGACGAAACTAGTTTTGTTGGGACCGTATCGTCAAAACATAGCTAGATTTATTTTTCTGGAATTTTTCGAATCAGTTTGTGGCCCTGGCAAATTGAAATGTACGTTCAAATTAAATATTGAATGTTTTATATTTTGATTTGAATGGAAACTGACTGAAACAGTCGAATGGGCCTACGAAACATATCCCATTGTGTTCGGAATGGGGGTAAAACGCTAGGGACGACAGTCGTTGGGTTTAGATTGGGGGTCGCGTCAGAAAACCCCTTATAAAATCTATGGACCAATCAGAATTTAATAAAAAAAATAACGTTTTCTCTCTCCCCGATTCCCTTCACCGACGAACGGCGACCAACGTTCAAAACTTCTCGTCCATTTTCCGGCGAAACCACGCCTCGATAGACCTCCCTCCAGTTGAACTTTTTAGAGTACTCTCCTCCCTCTTCCAATCCATACCTGGTTTGGCCTCCACCATGCCCTGTAGAGCGAGAACGAGCACCTCAAAGGCGACGACTTCATCTCGCCGCCGCCACTGATTCTGGTGATCGAACGGAGCGCCGCCCCTGGCGTTTGAAGCCCATTCCAAGCTCGACAGTGTGGTATAACCTGATCGGGACGAAGTGCAACGGGTGGAGCTAAAAATCGAAACCTAGTTTCGAAGATTTCAAACAGGTTTACGGCTAATCTATTTTAAACTGATTTCGACAGTTTTAAAGTGTTGCAAACTTTGAAAAATCATATCTTTTTGCTATGTTAACGAAATTCGATGAAACAGGAAACATCGTGACCGTGTGGACGTCTTCTACATTTTAGAAGAGACCGCATATTTTTCTGAGCCTTCTGCTATTTTTGGTTGAGTGGAACCCAATGTGAGATTTCTAATTTATAAACAATATGGAAAACGACGATGTATAAATTATATAGTCGATGTATGAGTTATATTAGCGTTGTACACCTCTTGTATAAGCGTTGTATAAGTTGTACGTTCGATGTATAAGTTATATATGCGTTGTAAAAATTATATATGTGTTGAAATAAAAGTGAATTGCTATATATATATATATATATATATATATATATATATATATATATATATATATATATACGCCCCTCGTCCACAAACCATGGACGATATTTATTGGTTGAAATTGTTGTGAAAATTGATTGATAGCAAATGGTTGTTTGGGTTTGTTTGTGGTTGATATTGATTGATTGTGGTTGAAAAATACCCGTTTGTGGTTGAGAAATATTTGGTTGAAACCACATAGGATTAGTTTGTGGAAATGAAATAAATATATACATGCCGCCTGCGTGCGAACTAGATGCATGATCCCCATTGTCAAAAACCGCGAGGTTTTAAGGTAGAGCGAGGAGCCGTACTAGGGACGGTCCTGGTTTTAACTACCCTGCCGTTATGCTGCCGAAATTTTGAATAATATTCGTGTGTTTGAATTATTTTCATTTGCTTAAACCATATTTATTCATTGAATTGAAAACCTTCAAGTGTTGAATCGATATTCATTCGCTGATTAGAAATTCATGTGTTGAATGGTATTCGCGTTTTAAATATAAAAATCACTTTTTTATCTATATATAGAAACTATAGAAAACCTTCATGTGTTGAATCGATATTCATTCGTTGATTTGAAATTCATGTGTTGAATGGTATTCATATTTTGAAATAAATTGTTTGATAATAAAAATCACCTTTTATCGACTATATGAACTGTGTAAAATAATCTCGTTTTGAAAGAAATTGTTTTATAAGAAAAATCCTATTTTTATCACCAATATGAAATATATAAAATAATAGTGTTTTGAAATGAGTTGTTTTTAAAATAAAAATCACAATTTTCTTATATGCATGAATCGTTAAAATGTGAAGTGTTAAAAATAGCCACTTGTTCAAATAAATATATATGAGTTAAAATATTCATTAATTAGCTAATGAGATGATTTGTACCTATGTATGTAACATTAGAATGAATGGTGTTTTTAAACCAAATAGAAATCAAATATGAAGTTGAATAGAAAATGATAAATGATAAGAATTATATATATGTACATGCATATTCATTGAACAGGTTATAGCAAAGGGGCTAGAGAAGAGAAATAAAATTTTGTGCCCGACAAATAGGTACACATTTACTGTTTTGTTTGGGTGATGATTTTATGAGCCTGTTGGCTAGCCGCTTGGCTTTTTCTTTTTCTTTTTGAGATTAGAAGGACCGGGGAAGCTATTTGAGATTTCCCGATGCCCCCGGTGCAGGGGAGGTTATGGCGAAATTTTCCAAAATTTTAAGGCGTTAGTGAAATATTTGAAGTGAAAACGATATTGAAATCATTGAATGAACTATATTTATATAAATATATAAATATAAATAAAATTAAAACGAAACGAGGCCGTGCAGTTCGTATTTTGAAACCGTGATTTCAAACAACTAGTGCGGGAAATCCGACCATTGGATTTTCCCGAAACCTCAACCGTCGGGTTCGCCTTGGAAATATCTTCCAAACGGCACCAACCTTGTAAAAATCCAACGGTTGGATTGCCTGGAATGTTTAAATCAAATCTGAAGAAAAACAGCGCCAGGAACGATTATATATATATCTATATATATATATAAATATAATTATATTTAATCGAATAACGACGCTGCAGTTCGTATTTTGAAATCGAAAATTCAAACGATTGTACCGGGAGATCCGACCGTCGGATTTTCCCGAAACTGGAACCGTTGGATTCGTTTTGAAAAGACCTTTCTAATGATGTAAATTTTTTGAAGATCCAACAGTTAAATTTTTAGATATGTGTAAATCAAATCTGAAGAAAAACAGCGCCACGGCCGCGTTATGGCCCGAAGCGTCGTTTTGAATAAATGGGCTATTTTAAAATAAAAATAGCGATAAATCATTATAAAGTACCATAAACAATATGGAGTGGAAATAAACTGAACTTGCTCGATTTATGTTGTATTTGATGGTTGAATGTGTTTGGTGTGAAAATTACATTAAAGAACAATATTGGTGTTGTCGAATAATTTAACCATTGAAATAAATTGATTTGAAATTCTAAATATACGTGAATTATTTGAAAAGGACGAGTTAATTCTCATTTCAAATAGTTGACCGACGATAGAAAGTCAAAGAAGAAGACGGTGGTCGAAGACCGGAGATCTTCACCTCGTTTGGATGATAACCGAGGTCCTGATTGGGAGGCATCCCGAAATATGGATAATGAGTGGTGATCGTCCAGACGTACGTGGTGATCGAAGGGTTTGCGAGGTATTTAGTGCCTCCGGTTTCGTTCAGACCCAGAACGGACTTGTAAATGGACTGTGTGTCTGACATTGGATTTTATTCTGTGTTGATTGATCTCTATTAAATATACATCTGTTTGGCGGCGGAGAATTTATTCGTTTGCTTAACGCCCTTCTCTGAAACGCACGAGCTCAGAGGTTGTATATCGATGGACATCAGTCGCACGGCATGAACTTCCTATGTGGCATGCTAAGATGCAATGATCAGGGCTTCTGTTGAAAAGCAAAGTCTTGTGGAGATGATCAAAGCACCGCCTGTGTGGCGTAGCTTTGTGTATAACGTGAATTCGCGAGCCTCACACCCCGGTATGAACCAGAAACGGGAGAAGGACCTTAGGGAGGGCATGCGTTTCTTTCTAGCTAGGGTGGTGGCAGTGACCTACCAGCCCTGACATTTATATACTTTTCACCTATGTGGTTGTTGCTGTTGCGAGGTGCCTCGGTTTGATCGGACGATCCGGGTCCGATGGAGTCATTCGTTGGCTCATTTACGCCCCAAAGGGCGGAGAAACGTATTGTTCAGGCACTATAATCCACTCCGTGTGGACCGGCCCTGTCGCTCCAAGGGGCAGTTGCGGCTGTTCCGGAGACATGGGCTAGATTGTCTCGAAGTCGGTAAGGACTATCTTTTGCCTTGGTTCATGACGGAAATCCAATTTCCAAATACGACATCGTGCGGTTTTGATTGTATATATATATGGCGACATGATATATGGTACCCATGCCACCTATGATTGATAGTTATGATTCAAATTGTTTTTGAAACATATAAACACTAGTAATAATATCAAATGCTTTTGCTTTATTCGTATCAATCATATTTTGGCCGTTATAAGGTAAAAACTCTATCCTCCGGTTTGCGTTGCATTGTGTGATGGGAACTGAGTCTTATAATGGCTTCATTTTTATAAAATACATTGCGTTGTTTAAAAGAAAGATTTTATTTAAAGCACTGGCAATCCAATGGAGTAAACCCGTTCCATGAAAGTGGCATGGTCCTGTGATTAGCCAAATTATATATGTGTTGAGTAGATCTCTCATACCAGTCCCATGACTGACTCGTAGTTTGTTTCACTTTCAAACTCGGGTGCCCCTTTTCTACACGGGCAACCTTGTATTCAGGTTTAGCTGGTTCTTTCTGGATAGCTGGAGCTGAAGATGGATTCTATCATTTATCTCTTTTTATGCTGTTCAGCTCCTATTGTACATATTTTGTTTGTTTTTCGCTGTAGACATTTATGTATAGCTGAACTGTATTTGTACTAAGGATGATCCTGTATACTGTGTAACTCTGATGATTACTTTTATCCAGTATATTCTATTGTTCATTATCTGGTGTATTTATTTAATTCTGTTCTGCTATTATCTGTTTCTGTGTTATTTTCCAAAGATAACCCTTCTTTCCGTCTGAACGGGATTTCGGGTCGTCTCAGAAGTAGTCCAACCTAAAGAAAATGTAAGTGATAAGTGGTCAAAGGAAGCAATCCAGAGTAACATGACATTTAAGCATAATAGAAAAATGCTACTGAAAATAACAAAAGGTAAGTGATGAGCGATCAAAGGAAGCAATCCATAGTATCACGAATTTTAAGCATTATAGAAAAAGCTTCGAAATGTTGCTGAAATACTAAAATGTGTGGAACCCATAAGAAAAAATATATCGGAATAATGATATGAAATGAGAACAGAAAATGCCCTGGAAATATGAGACCACGGGATTGCACTTCTTTGGACAATACTTTGAAGCACATGAGAATTGCTCCGCATGGAACTGAGCAGTATATGAAATTGACCAGAAGGGAAGCAATCGGGCAACATAGATGGTCTAGGAAGTAATGCTACTTCCATGAAACTCATTTTCATAACACCGATGAGTTTTATAAATTGATGGGAATTGATCGAATAATTGGTAAGGAATATCATACTTTAATAGTAGGTGAAGCAACTATAAAACAACGTTTTGCTAATGAACTCTAGACTGTCTGCTCAGTGGAAACCACTTAGAGAAGCAAAGACAGGCCAAGAAAATGAATGGAAGAATAGTTAATCAAATCATTATGGGTGGACCTCATCTAATGGAGAAAAACTAGGGTGAGATGGAAAGATATGTGAACTCGTAGAAATATGCACTATATAAGACTTTTTATACTGCCAACAACAAAGCTTTTGGTAACAAATAGAAGATGATAACAAGTTAAATTACGTTTAGAAATTGTGATTCTTAAGGAGTAAAAGCATTGTCTTTTGACCCTATAATGATAACTATTGGGATTGAGCCATCGGCCGTGCATTGGTTATTAGTAGATAAAGGATGATCGGTCAACTCCCTATTCTGAAGGACATTAGAAAACTAAAGATGAGAATAAAAGACCTATGCAACGACCTAGATTTTTAGCCGTTAAGTTTAAATAATTAAATTGGTTTTAAATGTTGATTTGAAAATTTAAATTACTCGAATTCAACGAATTTGAATGTATTAACATAAATTAGTTAAAAACGAGCTCGCAACGTCGTGGTAGTTCGTACTTTACATTTTGAACTTCAATTGAATACACAAGGCTCAATATAAGATGGAATTCTTTGAAACAAGAATCTCCCAATCTATTGGATTATAGTTTTCTAATGAAAGAGAAATATCAAGATTTAATCTTGTAGATTTTGAGTTATGTCAAAATTATATTTCCAAAAGTTGCTATAGAATCGTTTATGAACCATAAACGAAAGGATTTTTAATAAATTGAGTATCGATTTAACCTGGAATTCAAGATGTTGAGTTTAAAACCCAAACCAATTTATTTTGAAGATATATAAATTCTGTTTGAATATATATGATAATAATAATTTATTTTCAGTGATTTTGATATTTTGAAATCAAAATACTTTTTCGTTCTAATATAACATATTGAACAGTCAATTTTCAAACGACCTCGGATTTCAACGAAACCAATTTCATAAAATTCGTAATGATTAATTATTGTAAAATTTCTAGTTTCAAGTAAATTGGAGTTATTTTGTGATCGTACGCGATATAAACGCATATCAATTTACGTTGTGAAATTGAAAAGGCGGGTTTACAAATGATCTCAGAATTTGCGAAACCTTTTCCATCGTGTTTGGAATATTAAGTTATTGTAGGATTTCAAATTTTGAGCCAATCAGAGTTGTTATGAAAGCGTGCAAAAAATAAACGTGAATCAATTAATGGTTTAATAATAAAAATAGTGTTGTTTTTGCAAACAAACTTGGATTTTGATGAAACAAGTTTCGTTGGGTCTTGAATGTCAAACTATACACAAATGTCAATTCTTGTCACTATTGGACTTCATATATGACCATAAGAATAAAGGAACGTCGAATGCAAATAGCGATAGGATAAAATTCAATAACATAATCAAATAAAATAATATATATTACCCTGTATAATACCATTACATCTCTTAACCCCTTTGTTCTTCACTGATGGTCAATGGCAATTACAACCACCATTAATCGATGTCTTTTAAAAATCTATATAAATTCAAACTCTTAACGAAATCAAGTTTCGTTTGATCTGATGAAGTCAGTAGAGAGAGCTTTCCACTAATATATGTTTCGATTAACTCGATTGTTTTCTTTTGAAACCCGAAATTGAATTATAGAGCTAGGGTTAACAATCGCTTCCTTTTGGCGATGCTGGAGGATGTTTCGAGGGTGCTGCGGGGTTCATGGTGACGAGGGGGTCGTAGCGGCGGAGTTTTGGTGGAATCTATAAGAAAGAGTTTGGCTACATTTTCAGGTTGCTGTGAGGATGGGTTTTACAATGCTCGGGGAAGGCAATGTGCGAGTTGTACGTGAGGGTGAGGGTAGATCTTACGGGGCTGGAGAAGACAGTGAAGTTGATGCTTGGATTCGTTGAGAAACGAAGGAGAGGGAGCTTGAAAATGGCGCAGGTTGCGGTTGGGTTAAAATCGGGGAAGAAGGAGTATTAAAGGAGGGAAATGTATGTTAAGATAATTAATTAAGTAATTAATTATCATTAATGATCATTTAAGTATATAAAAATTTATAATATTAATATTTCTATCATACATGTCAGAATTAAGCGACACAAGATCCGTTTTAATCATATTTGCGAAGGCTACACGTACGAGCTGGTTTGGTTGGATTTGGAGCACACGGGATTTTTATACAAGTTAAACGCTCGTTTGAAATTGTATAAATCGACCAGAATCGTCGAATTGAAATTGAAATGTGAGTTAGTGCTCAAGCTTTCTGAAATAATATGATGTGATAGAATTGATATTAGTTGTATTTATCATTGTTCATGTAAATTGGATGTTTGGATGCTTTGGATGTTTATTGTTTGATTATTGATTGTCATTATTTATATTCCACTATTTAAAAGATTTAGATTTGATTATATATTTTGTATGCATATGTTAAATGATATTATGAGCTGTGATGTAGGGATGAACAGATTGGAGGGATCCAACTGAATTCCTCAAATATTTGTTGTTACTTGTTTTTCATATTATTTATATATGAATTGTTTAACCCAAGTAACGTTAAACCCTATTTGGATGTTAATTGTTGAATTGGACGTTGATTGTCGAACTGAATTCAATGTTGTTATGTTTTCAATCAGTAAAATATTTTGAATAAGAGATTGGCAGCAAACGGCCCAAAATTCTTCTGTTTTAGACGTCGATCTACAGTTAGGCGAAATGACGAAATTTAAGTTATAAAAATTATTTTTGTAACTGAATCAAAGTTTCAAGTTTATTTTATATAAGTTATATAAAAATAGAAGTTTATATATAAATCGATTTTTAGAATTAGTTTGTATACATTTATTATAAATGATTATATAAAGCAAATTCTAATGTTTATATTAAGTTTTATAAGCAATAAGTCAGAAATTAATTGTAACGACCCGGAAAATT
This sequence comes from Allium sativum, assembly GCA_030737875.1. NCBI lineage: Eukaryota > Viridiplantae > Streptophyta > Magnoliopsida > Asparagales > Amaryllidaceae > Allium > Allium sativum. The sequence continues at coordinate 702,788,418 of CM060913.1, read as the reverse complement.
CGACGCTCGAATTTTCGAAAATAATGCTGTAACAACCGAGAAAATCAAAACCAATTTAAAAATTTTATTTTGGCAATTTTAATGAATGTTGAATATTTAAAATGAAATGTTTTAAATAATAACAACGAGAAATTTATTTTGAATAGAATTAGAACGTATAAATTTATTTAAATCGAAGTTAGAATATAATTATTTATTTTAATTACAAAAGGAATTGGAAATGGCGCGGTAGTTTGAAATTTCGATTTCAAATTTCAAATGAATGTACAGGATTCAAAATAAAGCGGATTTCAGCGAAACCAGAAATATTTGAATTTGTTTGAAAATATCTTTCCAACGAATCCGAAAAATCCAAATTTCATAGCGGGAATAAAAATTTATGCCCTATTGAAAATTCAGAATAATCGCTATGGAAATATATCCCTTAAAAATAGCCATTTTGCAAATGACCTCCGTTTTCAACGAAACCACTTTTGTTGGATCTGAGATGTCAAGTTATTTGTAGATCCCAATTTTGATAATTTTTGGGATCAATATGTGAGCGTGACGAATTTAAACAAGTTTGACCAATTTCAACTGAATTTAATCAACTGGAAAATGGCCATTTTTCAAACAGTCTTCAAATTTGACGAAATTAGTTTTGTTAGGACTGTATTGTCAATACAAAGCTAGAAATAATTTTTCTGGATTTTTTGAATCAGTATGTGGCCCCGGCAAATTAAAATGTACGTTCAAATCCATATTTAAATGTTTTATACTTTAATTTGAAGTAAAACTGACTAAAACAGTCGAATGAGCTTACGAAACATATCCTATTGTGTCCGAAATGGGGGTATTCGGCTAGGGACGACAATTGTTGGGTTTGATTTGGAGTCCGGATATGAAAACACTATTTTAGAATTAAATATATATATACGGGCCAATAAGAAATTTCCTTTCATTATTTTTAAATTCCTAAAAATCTAATTTTCTCTCTCCCCGACCACGATCGAAGGCAGATACTGCTTCCACCCTTCCTAGCCCGATTCCAGCCAAAACGCTCATCGAAACCCTTCGCCCCAGTTGGGAATTTTGTAGATCTCGATCTCCTCTTCAAGTCCATACCTGGCACGCCCTCCCTCGTCGCGCCAACATCGTGATCCGTCACTCCGAAGTTAGAGATTTCATCGCACCGCCAAGCCCTCCACGGTGGATCAAAGTGGACCCCACCACCCTGCGCCAATGAGCGCTTCCTCCTCCTTTCACATGGCAGTGGCCGATTGTCCCATTGTGCGCCGGTTTGCGTGAAAAACGAAGAACTAGGTTGGAACAAATTTGCTGAGGTAACAGCTTAGATAATTCAAACTGTTTATAACTCTTGAAAGCGCTAGGAATTATGATTTTAGAATAAAAATCATATCTTTTTCATTTGTGGTCGAAATCCAGTGAAACAAGAGACACCGGGACCGTGAGGACGTCTTCTACATTCTAGGAGAGACTGGATAATTTTTAGAGCTTGCTACAATTTTAGGCGAAGCCAAAAGCAAAGTGAGAACTTCTCACTTTAATTTTATTTTCTAGTTAAAATATATACTAGGATGTAGACAGTGCTTAGCAGCACCCGACACCCGTTGTCCACAGACCATGGACGACTTGTTTGTTTGTTTGATTGTGTTGTGAAAATTGTTTGTGATGTGAAATGGACTATATAAAATATTCATGTGTTGAAATAAAATAAATATTCATTTACAAATCGGATGATTTTCTTATGTACACTCATTTTACTGATATGGATTGGGACGATAAATTTTACACATCGCCCAACTGCACAAATAAAATATGTGTTTTGTTGATTGAAACCCCAGACGGGTATTGGGATGATAATTGACATACACTAATCCCGATTGTTCAGTAGTATGTCAATCGATTGGTTGACAAGCTGTTGTAAGTGTTAATTATATATATCTAATGCTTATGCAGTTGTGGAGTGCACTCCGGATGATGGATGATTATTTATGATAGTTATTATGTACATATGTTGTATGGAATCCATATAAATAACATTATATGGCAATGGATTGGACCTCATTTCAATTTGGAAAATAAAGAATATTTTAAAATAATATTCAGAAAAGGAATTAGAAAATATTCATGTGTTGAATAAGAAAATATTCATGTGTTGAATAAAAATAAATATTCATGTGTTGAATAAAATAAGATGTTCATGTGTTGAATAAAAATATTTAAACAATAAAAATATCAATTTTATTGAATATAAACCATATAAATTATTCATGTGCTGAAGAATATATTCATGTGTTGAATAAAATAAAATAACGAATATTTCAAAATAATATTCGGTAAAAGATCAAAATCTGATTTTGATGTTCGATTTGGGATGGACACGAAAATATTAAAATATTTGAAGTCGTGTTGGTTAGATATGCGTCATTTTGACGTGAACGATATTTATATCGATTTTATTCATTTTTATAATGAAAACTGAAAAGGAAGTGATTTCAAAATCTATTGTTTTGAAAATATTATCATTTATATATTAATGATATGGAATATTCAATTTTGATTCAAAATTGAATATGAAGTTGAAACCATTTTTAAAACGGATTTAAAACAATTTATAAAATACGTTTTGAATTGTAATCGATGAAATATATATAATATATATATTATATATATTTAATAGCCTGAATAGAACGCACCGCGCAACAACCGTTCGTGAATTTCGACCATTGACTTCGAATTAACTTTACGGGAGATCCGACTGTCGGATTCTCCTAAAACCCGAACCCTTGGGTTCGTATCGAAAAGGGCTTTCCGACGAATATAAGAGATTTGAAATCTAATGGTTGGATCTGGAATTATGTCCAAATCAAATTTGAAAAAGGTCTCTATAAGTGCAATTCAATGACCGGCTATAGAAATCGACTGTACGGGCCTTGATAAAATTATTAAAAATATTAATAATTTGTGTAAATCATAATAAATGATTTGGAAAGAATTGGGGTGAACAATTCCATATTTGAATTTTTTTTTAATCAAAATGAACTAGTTATGAATTAGAATTATAAACCAATATTTTTAAATAAATAAATTGCATTAGAAATGGCTTTAAAAATAACCGGAATTTCCAATATATGAATTGGAATGGATTTGAATCGAATTATCTGCAGAATATTTCGATATTGGATTCCGTGATTATACGGGTATTATGGGGGAATTTGGAAGATATATATATCATTATTCCAATACGATATTTGTTGGTTTCAGAATTTGATATTGAATACAAGTCGATATATTTTCTATTCAGAGCCTTGTATTTAATATCAAATTGGATTTTGGGTTTGTCGTGAATGGTATCTTTAATAATACTGTTCTTAAACCCAATGGAGTTAAGAAAATTAGAAACTGACTGGAGATTAGCTAAGTTGAATGCTTTCCGGGGTATTGATCTGATGTTGGTTTCGGCCTTCGGGATTAATACTTAGGGAATTGTTCTCTTACTAAATTACTGTTAGAGACTGCTGGGATTTTGGGTTTGTCGTGAACTGCGTTTTAAATGACACTGTTCTTAAACCCAGTGTGAAAAGAATAAATCTTTTAATCAAGATTTAAAGAAGAATTTCCAATTAATTAACATTTAATTGGAACTGAAAATGGGATGTGAATTGGGTTTATTGTGAACTGTGTTTTTAACGACATTCGTTCTTCAACCCGATTCACTGTGAAGTGAGATTTGGAATATATAAATCTTTTTATTAAGTTTTAACGGGAATTTTCCAAAGTAAATTTTTCCAATTTAATATATTAAATTGGAATTGAATGGAATTCGATTGGATAATAATCGAAGTGAACTTCTGTGGGGGAAGACTGTTAATACATTTGGAATTTAAAAGGCTTTGTCGTTATTCCATTTATATTGTTAGTCGAATACAGAAATTGATATCAATTATATATTGATTTTTTTTCCCGTGAAGAGTCCATAATTAATGGAAGGTGATTTGGATTTATTGTGAACTGTGTTTTAAATGACATTAGTTCTTTAACCCAGTTAAAGGCAGGATTACATGTTGGTCATTGCATTTTGAACTGTATGGTTGATCTCTGCTAAATATGTATCTATTTGGTGGCAGAGAATTTATTCTCTTGCTTAACACCCTTCCTTGAGACGTACGAGCTTAGAGGTTATATATAGGCAGAAATCAATAGAACGGCGTAGATTGTTGCTGCGACATGTTTGTGTTCCAAAATAAAATAATCATTAATATTGATTTTTGGGAAGATTAAAATCAAGTGGGACTTTGATTGAATCTTTAATTAGATTGAAATGGGAATTGATAATTTAAATTATCAAATTTGGGAAATGATCGAGAGTGGAGTATCACCAGTTTTGCTCCAAGCGATAGTTAAATCTTTAATTAGATTTGAACGGGAAATGGTAATTAAATTTACCGATAACACTGGGGTGTTAGTTATGGGGTAATACTAGTTTTGCTCCATAGGATGAATAGGTTGGGATTGGGAAATTAAATAAATGGTTACTTCGATAAGGTGCATTAATCCCGACTAGTTTGGAAAACCTTAATATGGTTTGAATGATATCCGAAGGAAGATTAAAGAATAAATTTTAAACAATTTATCTTTGATAAAATTAATGGGAACAAATCCCTAAAGATGTGAATATTTAAATAAAAGAATATTCTGAATTGGAATGAGGCGTATGTTGTGTTTGTGTAGCATTTGTTTATTATATATGCGGGTTATTCGGAAAGGCCGGGTTTATACCCATTCTGAATAACCGATTCGACGATAAGTCGACGATAAAGACGGTGGTTGAAGACCAGAGGTCTTCACATCGTTCGGATGATTACTGATGTCTTGATTGGGCAGCACACCCAAGACAAGGTAATAAGTGGTGATCGTCCAGACGTACTTGGAGATTGACGGATATGTGTAACGACCCGGATTTTAAGCCATTTAATTCTGAATATTTAAATTTGTTTTAAATATATATTTGAATTATAAAACGATATTTATAGGGAATTTATTTATTTTAAATGGAGTTTGAACGTATAATTTATAATTAAATTTCATTTCAGGGTAGACCTTCAAAAAATATATTGTACATTGCTACAACATCTTTTAAATACCAACATCTACTTGCACATGCCATGTAGCCTATTTTTCAGTAATTTGTTTGAATGAACTGTTATAGATGAGCGGATGTGAAAATTTAAGCATGCGCACACCAGGAGGATATATTTGTTGAAATAATCTCTATCGTTACATACACATTAATTCATGTAACAAACCTACGAAAGGTAGTTGTTTTATATTTTCTCGACTGGTATGCAGTATAGAACAATGATGCCGAAATTGAAGTTGCCATTAACATAACATTAGGATATGATGGTATTTATTTATCTTAACATTGTATTACATTAATTCTAATATGACAGGGTTATACCATCTTGACATAACTACTTGTAAGATATAAAAAAATCAAAATGGATCTCATATCACCAGCCTAGGCTAGATTTATGTTAAATTAATAACTGTGAAAACCAAAATCTATCTATACATAATTTACAATTCATCCCTTCTATCAATGGCCATTGGAAGAGAAAAGGTAACCAAATCTTAATTAACATTGTCTAAAATTTTGAATTCTTGACTGCCAAGTAGTTCAACAGCGTGTGTAAAAATCCATCAATATCGTGCGTGAGAAGCTAACTGTAACTGTGCCTCCCATGCTACCTCAAACCCGGGATTGCCACGCTACCTTCTCTTTAAAAGCTGGACCTTTCCTCTTCTGAAAAATCTACTTCGCAATATCCTTCCAGTAAACCACCGAAGAAAAATCGTCACTTCCAAATACAATTAAAAATCGAACAAATTAGTAAAATTAATGAAACATATATTCTTGGATTGGTTGAGAGGAAATCTTCATTCTTATATCAAGTTGGTTTAGTGTGCATCATTTTCTGATGCTTGAATTTATGAGCCGTGAAGCTAGGGTTCAGTGACGAGGGTGATTCGGTGGAAGCTGGGTCTCTGGGTGGCGTTCTGGTGGAGTTGGACTGCCGCTAGGGGCTCGTGATGGCAGGATTGGTGAGTTAAACGGAAGTGAAGGATGAGTTGAAACATGGGGTAATCATTATATAAATGGGGATTTGTAGCGTGAGGAGAAAGGAAACAGCGAGCATCCGTTGGAGCGAACGTCTATAGCATGATCTGAAAGGAGGGATACGCGAGTAGTTGATCGTGAAATGGTGGGGGTCTGGTGCATGATGACTGAACTGTTGCAGGAGAGGGTCTTATTTTGATGTGTCAAATAAAGTGCTGAATAATAAGAGGAGCGTGAGTACTAGTGGAAGAGAAAGGAGAATTAACGGGTGGGGCATTAACGTTAAGTAATTGATTATGGTACCGATGAAGTTGTAGTACTCGCATCGGAGAAGAAGATGGTGGCAACGACAATGGAATTCGTTAAGGAATGACGAAGAAGCAAATAGAAATAGGGTGCAGCCGTTTACTGGAGTTATTTGAAACCAGATCGGAGAAGAAAAGGAATGAGTAAAAGAGTACATGACAAATGAGTAATTAAGGTGAATTAATTAATATATTAGAAATCGTTTTTAAAAACGCGATTTCAGCTTATTACTTTCGTTAATGTTGTGTTAAAAAAAACCCAGGTGACAACAACTAGAGAAACATGTATTAGTTTTCGTTAGGCTTGGTGGTGAGAAGAGGCCGTTGGAAGTAAATACAATGGAGGAAGAAAGGTTCACTAGTAACCATAGATTAAGAAGGAAAAACAGTCCCGTTGAATTTAAAACGAAGTTGGTAATTACTTTATTAATTAATTGATTACAAGGCTAATTATTTTAATATAAATCGTGTGCTTAGAACGTTAATAACTTGGTCATACGTTAACAGAATCGAACGAAACTGATCTCGTTGAAATCATGACAACAAGATCTGCATTGTGGTATTAATGTGGCGGAGAACTGAGCTACTAAAATTTCGTGTTAAAATCAAAACGTCTGGTCCGATCAAGTTGATCGTTTATCGTTATTCAATGATAAACGACCAAGGTGAGTAAACTCACTAACTCTGACTCATTTATATTTTGATATAAATGAGTTTTAAATTTATTTATAGAAATTTTGTACTGTGTGATGATTGTTTGAATGCATGGTTGATAAAATTGGTTGAAAAGATTGATATAGTTATATCGTTGATCAATAATTACTTATGTCTATATTCATATTGATGAGAAATTAATATTATTGATGTTGATTAACATCTGTGGATGCAGGGAAACAGGTTGGAGGGATCCAACTGGATTCCTCAACATTTATATTATTGTGTTTGCAGTAATTATGACATATGCAGTGATATATTAATTGTGATTGATCTCATTGTGTTTAAATATCACTGGCTCGAGAATTATGGTATTTAATTACCGTAAGATATTTTCGAATAGAAAATGAAATTTGAGATTTAAAAAGGAAATATATTTTTCCAAAAATGGAAGTGTAATTTCAAATGGAGTTAAAAAGTAGAAACTTGTTTTATTAAAACAAGAAGTTGATTTTAAGGAGTTTATAAATAAAATGAATTATTTGTCGTTGGATAAATTGAAATATAAATTCAAATTTGAATTTATAGGGAAAAATGGAAAATGGTTTTGAAACCAATATTTGAAATTAATTTGAATTTAATGAAGGGTGTTAAATATTAGTTAATCTTTGATTAACTATAATTAAAGTAATTATCGAATTGGTCAGTGTTAATAAAGTTAACTATTATTTAATAAGCTTTTAAAAGTGATAATTATACTATTTTTTTTAGCAATGTTAACTATCTTTAATATAGTAAATAATCAAATTAATTCTTATTTTAATTAATAATAATTAAAACGATGATGTTAATTGGAGATTCAATTAAGAAATGATTTAGTGGCATTATTGTTTGATCAAGGAGGTGATAAGAATTTCATAAAGGGATTTGTAATCCAAGTTCTAAATGGGATTTGTAAATGGGATTTGTCGGTAAATGTAGAGATTTGAAAAAGGATTTTTCTTAATTTTTAAATTAAGTAAAGAAAATTCAATGGAAAGAAACTTTTAAGGAAGATGGTTAATAGGGTAATAATAGACTAAAATGTGTTAATGGTTTTAGAATGAAATCTAAGCTAAGCAGAGAAACGATGGTAAACGGATTAGTATAAGTGATTAATCCAAACAAGGTTTAAATGAGGTTTTTAAAACCAAAGTGATGACTTTAATTGAATTAAGCAAAGCACTGTAATTGAAATAAAAAATTTAAACGCAAAGGAAAACACATATGATAGTTTTGTGTTAAACATTGATAAATGGATTTTTGAAATAAAATCCAAGGAAAGAGGTCTTGTTGTAATGAAGGTGGAAAGCGGACTTTTATCCTTATATACCCTTCATCTTATGAGGTTTCGACAAACAGAATGGTATATGTCTGCATTTTTTAAATCTAGACATTTTGACTATCTTTTAAAAATGAACAACATAAGCGTATGCGTCGCACACGGTACTTTATTCAAAACAACGATTATAACGCTACTGTTATAATACATGTTTTGTAAATCTAAACCGCGATTTTAACGCTGCTATTTTAATAAATGTTCTATAAAGCTAAACAACGATTGTAACGCTATCGTTGAAATAAATGTTTTAGAAATTAAATAGTGGGAAACAGCAAATATAACGCTACCGTTATAATCAATGTTTTTCCGTATAGGAAGTGGATTCTTAGATTGAATCCGAGAGTCGCGTAAGCGATGTTTTTGTTTGAAGTTGTGAGCCTTGACTATTTCGAAGTTGAGAATGTTGTTCAATTAACGTCTGAGAGGTAATTATATCCCAACTTGATTGACTTCATGATTGATGGAGGAATGGTTAAGGTTCGATAGTAAACATTGGTTAGCAATATATTTAAATAATAAGGATTGATGGTTTGAGTTGTAATAACGATGTTTTATAACATCGGGTTAATTTAAAGAAATTTTGAAATGTTTCCCCTAAATGAAATGAATTGGTCAACAAGGAATTAATAAATGGAATATGGAAATACTTTCCAATATTAATATGGTATATTTTCTGCATATAGAAAGTAAGGATTCGTGAATATTTAGAAATGTTTTCTAACTGGAATAAAAGATATTTTCTCGAATAAAGGGATTATGATATCAGAAATGTTTTTCCAAGAATCGAGGAAGACAATTGAATTTTTGAAAGAATCTGGAAGATGGAAAATGGGAATTAGAATCGATAATATAATTAGAAATAGATATAAAAAGGGGCCAGTATTGTTTGATGGTTGAATCGGTAGAATTTTCAATTGGAAATAGGACCGTTGATTGTATGGATGTTTCCTTGATAGTTAAATCACCGACTATCAAAATTTTGCTTTATTTTATACCTCCATTCAATACGGAGAGACCGGGATCAGGTTATTATTTAAAAACCACTCCATATTGACATAAGCATTACGAATCAACTTATGCTAAAGATAATTGAAGACGGAGTAAAATGCAAGGGTTGTTCTGTAAATCTTAGGTAGAAATTGCCCAAGATGGATTAATAAAATGGTGCCTTCAGTTTGTCCAATCCCAGGTCAACGTATATGGACGAATGACTGACGACATGACATCCAAAGTAAATAATGGCAAGATGTGCTGAAAGATATTTGTGACTCAAGCCTCATTACCCGAGAAATGACAGAAATCGGGCAGGCAGCATGGCCATGTGGGTCATTCCCATTAGGGGTATTATCACCTAATCTAGAGAAAATTCATTTGCTCCTTATTCTATTCGCTGCTATATGCTTTCGGTAAGGTTGCTGATCACAACCGTTGGTGATAATATGGTCGATACACTCAAATTAAATGAGTGATCAGCCAAGTGTGGGCCAGGTTGCAAGACGTTCTTGTTGAACCCAGTGTATTCCCCTCTAGAGATACACTATCTGTAACACCCCGTGAATTCTATAACATTAAGCTTCACGAATTAAAGTATAATTAATTATAAATGATGAAATCAAGGGAAATGGGTTACGCCATTGCGTTCGTCTCGGAAAAATACGCGAAATAGAGTCCGAGTTTTCGAAAATCGGATACCGTATGAAGAAGATATGGACGAACGAAGTTAGGCAGAAAAACCGAAAACAGTCCAGAATACACTGGCGCACTTGTGAAGTGCGCCAGTACAAAAATACACTGGCGCACCTGCCAAGTGCGCCCGTACAAATCCAGCACCGAATTCTGGAGTGTTCTGAGGTGACGTGTCTTCTTTTGAGTGGCTAGATGATGTGTATTCGAGCTGTGCGATTCTGATGACTTCTGGACTGATCTGAAGGCTCTAAATCACCCTATACACCTATAAAATAACACCTAGACCTAGCCTAAATCATACTATTTCATTTTAGCCTCAGGCCGCCGCCATTAAACCTAGAGCTCTGAATTAAAAATACAAAGAATAAAATTATAGAAGATGGAGGACGATTCTTGAAGGCTACAACTAGAAGCTACAACAACTACGACGCTTTAGACAACGAATTTGGGACTAATTGATTTGGGATTTTTATTTGGATTATTTGCTTCATATTGTAAGTTCTATGTTACTTTTTAGGCAAAAACGCTAAAACAATATGGACATGCCATGAATTGAAACCGGATTTAGGAACTATTGTTAATCCATTGTTTATATTGTTTATCTTTGAATTATAATTTGGGGATATTGCTATGGCAACGTAGCAAGTTAAACTTGTCATGATTTTGATGTTGTTATGAATCACTTGGGCTTAATTGTTTGGCAAGTTGGACTAATACATGTCCATGGAATCACTATGTTTATTGAAATCTTTATGTTGATTAAACCATGCCTATGATGCTAATTAAACCATGGCTATGACTATTGATGGAATTATGCCTGTGATGTTAATATACCCATCATGATTAATGAAAAATTGGGTATTGCTAGGTTAAGATGAAAAGTTGGAATTACTATGTTTATAACGTTAGATATGTTAAAAACGCTAAATTGGAATCATTATGTCTATAATGTTAGTTGAGAATCATTATATTAAAAACACTAAATTGAAATCATTATGTCTATAATGTTAGTTGAGAATCATTATGTTAAAAATGCTAAATTGGAACCATTATGTTTATAATGTTAGTTGAGAATCATTATGTTAAAAACGCTAAATTGGAATCATTATGTCTATAATGTTAGTTGAGAATCATTATGTTAAAAATGCTAAGTTGGAACCATTATGTTTATAATGTTAGATGAGAATCATTATGATAAATTGGAATCATTATGTCTATGAGAATTATTATGTTAAAAATGCTAAATTGGAATCCACTATGCCTATTAGGATTACTATGCCTTTAATGTTTCATGTTTATAATAAAATTATTATTATGCCCGCAGTGATTATTATGCCTATGATGTAAAGTTGAAAATCATCATGTTAAATTAAGTTGGAATCATTACTATGCAAAGTTATCATCATACTAGTATTGAAACCATGTGATATGTTATAGCCTATTTATTATGCAAGTGATGTTGGAATTGTCACATATGCTTATCACATGTTTGGTGTTATTCCCCTTTATCTCTTGAATTTTTTATGCTTGTGAACGAAGTACGTTTATATACGTTGGGGATACGATTGGGTAGAATAGGCAAAACTTGAATTAATTATAAGAATAAACTGTGAAATTTGGCATAAGTAGAACATGAAATATGGCACGAAAACCTGACTTGAACATGCCATAACCTGACTTTAAAAATGCCTTAGTTGGGCACGAAGTTGATATATGAACATGATGTGGAAATAGCAAAATCTGATAAGAACATGGGCATGACTTTAGAAAACAAGAAAGTGGCCAACTCGAGGTTGGGTTGAGTTTGTAGTGTAAATCTGCCCGGAACCGCCCGGCAAATCTAGTTGCTACAAAAAATAGAATCCAATGTGGGTAGTTGGTCACATAGCGCTTGAAACCCGAGGTTGGGTTGAGTTCGTAGCGTAAACCTGCCCGGAACCGCCCGGCAAATCCAGTGGCTACGAACAATAGGATCCAATGTGAGTGGTTCGGTGCATTAACGAATCAATTAATGCCAATTAGGGTTAAGTCATGAACATGAAAAGACAACTTAACCAACTTGAACAAGATTTGTAGGGCTAAGTCATGAACTTGAAAACGACAACACTTAGCCAACTTGACATGACACGTAGGTCGGTTAAGTCGTGAACTGAAATGACATACTTAACCATCTTGACATGACTAGACTGGAAAAGGATTAAGTCACGAATTACATGACTTAATCTGTTAGGCAGGTTAGGTCACGAATTACATGACCTAATCTATTAGGCGAAACCCTAGACACGACCCCTTTCAGCAGTAACCCTCTAGATGTATCAAGGTACCCTGGGGCTAGGCCTGGTGGGGCACGATTACTGGGCTGATTGTAAGAGGTGAACGACGGCAGTGGGGTACGCCAGTGTAGGTTCGGTGGACTACGATCGTGCACGTATCCGGGGCAGACAATGGTTATCCGTAGATTTATCTGTGCATCTTGAATCGTGTCATGGGTTGACACCCTAGGGCTGATACACCCGAAGGTGGACCCAGCACAGGTGACTACATTCGTGATTAGCCGTATGACACGGACACTTGACGAGCTAGAACTTGTAGGGAGCCGATCGACTAGATAATCGCTCCGTAGGACCCCGTACTTGGGTCAGACCCCGTTTCAGGGTCATTTCATGATATTGGGCCGTGGGATTTATTTCGTGATTAACTTGTGATATGGGCTTAGTATACTAGTAGAGTCGATGCAACGAATCTCGAACATGTGATGCTTTACTTGATTTGTCTTGACTTATCCTGATCACCTTAGTCTATCTTGTTCACCTTGACACCATTCTTAAGTTTAGTTCCAGTTCATACATGACAGGTTGTTTTAACCGTTTCTACACTGAAAGTCACTAGAACTTACTCAGTCTTTATGACTGACCCTTTTTCCTTTCGCCTCTTTTTCTTCCATTCCCCCCCACCAGGTTCTCAGGGAGGGAATACCGCAGCTTGACCAGTTTTCACATCCAGCTTGAAGAGAAAGAATGTATTTCTTAGATCTTTTCCGTTTTGGACTATGGCTTTGGACAGCAATTAGGGGACTTTTGCAGTTTATTTATGTTTTCTTCATGCTTCTTTAAATAATGTAATCAAGACAGTTATGATTTTGGGAAGTATTATGGCATGGTTTGTGTAACACGTATTTTGAAGGAATAAAAGTTGTTGTTTTCCGCTTTTCAAAAATATGTGTTATTATATCTGTCTTGTATATCTGTGACTTATACTTATAAACTTCCACCAAAATTAGGGCATTCCCTTTGAGAGTGACCCTAACGGAGGTGGGGTGTTTCACTTGGTATCAGAGCATAGGTTTACCAGATAAGATAAAAGTTTCGAAAATTTATTTTCAAAGGAAAATTTAAAGAAGCATTTTTAAAAGATAAAATATTATTTTATTTAAAAAAAAGGCAAAGTCCCCCAAAGCCATAGGTGTTATCTCTTATCCTTCATTTTGAATCTACCCTTCTTGTTTCAGCATGTCCGAAGAACTTAACTTGCCAGAGGGTGTACCAATACCTGGTTGGTTTAGACGATTCTTAGAAGCAAGGGCCACTCAGCCAGGTCCTACCGTTCCTCCTCCCCCAGCTGCTGGAAATCATCCAGCTGCAGCAGCACCTCTTCCTCCACCTCCTCCGCGGGGAAACACTTTTGCTAAGATATGTAAAGATTTTAAGGCTATGGGAGGAAAGGACTTTCATGGAACTGAGTCCTTCGTGGTAGCTAGGAATTGGTTAAAGGAAACCAAGGACTTATTCGTCATCTTTGAGGTAGAAGATAGGCAGAAGGTACAACTGGCAGTGTGGCTTCTAAAAGGTGAGGCTTCCTACTGGTGGGAAGTCACTAATGCAGAAAGACCAGTGGAAACATGGGAGGACTTTAGGGCAAGGTTTGAGGCTAAATTTCTCTCAGAAGCTAAAAGGAGTCTTCAATTTGAAAAATTCTTATTTCTTAAGCAAGGGAATATGACAGTCAAAGAGTATGTAAATCAATTCGATGAGCTGGCTAGGTTCGGACTGGACCTAGTCAACATCCCGCACAAGAAGGCTCTCCGCTTTGTCAAAGGGTTGAATGAGCCATTACACAGTTTTGCCATGACCCATATACCCATGGGAGCTACATACGAAAGGTTGGTACAGATGGCATTGCTGAACCAGGAAGATAAGGGCAAGAAGGAGACAGAGGCAGAAAACTCTCAAGGGAAGAAAGAGGTCAAGCCCAACGATTCTAAGAATAAGAAGGTAGACTCCGAGAAAGGAGGCAAGAACAACAACTCACGTGATAAAAGGAAATGCAATTACTGTGGTACCGAAGGGCACATAGCCAAGGATTGTAGAAAGAGGAAGAGAAAGCAAGGTGAATGTTTTCATTGTGGGAAGACTGGACACATCAGCAAAGACTGCCCTGAGAAGCAGACCGGACCTTCTGGCGGTACATCGTTAACTTATTCTAGATGCTTTGTTTTATCCTATTTCTCTCCTCGATCCTATCTTGAGAACCATAGTTAGAATCCTTTTGGATGTAAACATGTAATTGAAACATGTTATGATTGCGAAATGGTTGCAAGTGGTCGCAAGTGGTTGCTCGGGGATGCATGAATACACATTAGGCACTAGATCGGCCCAGACACATTTTCATGTTGCATATGCATGAGTGTTTATTTTGGAAACTTGGTTGTGCTATCATTTGGTTATTGCATATGATTGAATGTTCGAGCACTCATGTAGAAATTATGAATTATAATAGGAAAAATTTGCATACATATTGGATTCATTTCACTAAACATATTTTGCATTTAGAAGATCAATCAGGCCTGATCATTAGCATTAGCTAAGGAACATATACACACACTTCGCATATGATCATAAAGCATTAGAAGTTTTTTTTAAGGACAATGGATGCTCGTGTTTGATGGATGAGTAGATGGATGTTTGGATGTTAGGATGTACATTCTTCCTGAACTTGAAGATTTCGGGGACGAAATCCTTTTAAGTGGGGGAGAATGTAACACCCTGTGAATTCTATAACATTAAGCTTCATGAATTAAAGTATAATTAATTATAAATGATGAAATCAAGGGAAATGGGTTACGCCATTGCGTTCGTCTCGGAAAAATACACGAAATAGAGTCCGAGTTTTCGAAAATTGGATACCGTATGAAGAAGATATGGACGAACGAAGTTAGGCAGAAAAACCGAAAACAGTCCAGAATACACTGGCGCACTTGTGAAGTGCACCAGTACAAAAATACACTGGCGCACCTGCCAAGTGCGCCTGTACAAATCCAGCACCGAATTCTGGAGTGTTTTGAGGTGACGTGTCTTCTTTTGAGTGGCTAGATGATGTGTATTCGAGCTGTGCGATTCTGATGACTTCTGGACTGATCTGAAGGCTCTAAATCACCCTATACACCTATAAAATAACACCTCGACCTAGCCTAAATCATACTATTTCATTTTAGCCTCAGGCCGCCGCCATTAAACCTAGAGCTCTGAATTAAAAATACAAAGAATAAAATTATAGAAGATGGAGGACGATTCTTGAAGGCTACAACTAGAAGCTACAACAACTACGACGCTTTAGACAACGAATTTGGGACTAATTGATTTGGGATTTTTATTTGGATTATTTGCTTCATATTGTAAGTTCTATGTTACTTTTTAGGCAAAAACGCTAAAACAATATGGACATGCCATGAATTGAAACCGGATTTAGGAACTATTGTTAATCCATTGTTTATATTGTTTATCTTTGAATTATAACTTGGGGATATTGCTATGGCAACGTTGCAAGTTAAACTTGTCATGATTTTGATGTTGTTATGAATCACTTGGGCTTAATTGTTTGGCAAGTTGGACTAATACATGTCCATGGAATCACTATGTTTATTGAAATCTTTATGTTGATGAAACCATGCCTATGATGCTAATTAAACCATGGCTATGACTATTGATGGAATTATGCCTGTGATGTTAATATACCCATCATGATTAATGAAAAATTGGGTATTGCTAGGTTAAGATGAAAAGTTGGAATTATTATGTTTATAACGTTAGATATGTTAAAAACGCTAAATTGGAATCATTATGTCTATAATGTTAGTTGAGAATCATTATGTTAAAAACACTAAATTGAAATCATTATGTCTATAATGTTAGTTGAGAATCATTATGTTAAAAATGCTAAATTGGAACCATTATGTTTATAATTTTAGTTGAGAATCATTATGTTAAAAACGCTAAATTGGAATCATTATGTCTATAATGTTAGTTGAGAATCATTATGTTAAAAATGCTAAGTTGGAACCATTATGTTTACAATGTTAGATGAGAATCATTATGATAAATTGGAATCATTATGTCTATGAGAATTATTATGTTAAAAATGCTAAATTGGAATCCACTATGCCTATTAGGATTACTATGCCTTTAATGTTTCATGTTTATAATAAAATTATTATTATGCCCGCAATGATTATTATGCCTATGATGTAAAGTTGAAAATCATCATGTTAAATTAAGTTGGAATCATTACTATGCAAAGTTATCATCATACTAGTATTGAAACCATGTGATATGTTATAGCCTATTTATTATGCAAGTGATGTTGGAATTGTCACATATGCCTATCACATGTTTGGTGTTATTCCCCTTTATCTCTTGAATTGTTTATGCTTGTGAACGAAGTGCGTTTATATACTTTGGGGATACGATTGGGTAGAATAGGCAAAACTTGAATTAATTATAAGCATAAACTGTGAAATTTGGCATAAGTAGAACATGAAATATGGCACAAAAACCTGACTTGAACATGCCATAACTTGACTTTAAACATGCCTTAGTTGGGCACAAAGTTGATATATGAACATGATGTGGAAATAGCAAAATCTGATAAGAACATGGGCATGACTTTAGAAAACAAGAAAGTGGCCAACTCGAGGTTGGGTTGAGTTTGTAGTGTAAATCTGCCCGGAACCGCCCGGCAAATCCAGGTTCTACAAACAATAGGATCCAATGTGGGTAGTTGGTCACATCGCGCTTGAAACCCGAGGTTGGGTTGAGTTCGTAGCGTAAACCTGCCCGGAACCGCCCGGCAAATCCAGTGGCTACGAACAATAGGATCCAATGTGAGTGGTTCGGTGCATTAACGAATCAATTAATGCCAATTAGGGTTAAGTCATGAACATGAAAAGACAACTTAACCAACTTGAACACGATTTGTAGGGCTAAGTCATGAACTTGAAAATGACAACACTTAGCCAACTTGACATGACACGTAGGTGGGTTAAGTCGTGAACTGAAATGACATACTTAACCATCTTGACATGACTAGACTGGAAAAGGATTAAGTCACGAATTACATGACTTAATCTGTTAGGCAGGTTAGGTCACGAATTACATGACCTAATCTATTAGGCGAAACCCTAGACACGACCCCTTTCAGCAGTAACCCTCTAGATGTATCAAGGTACCCTGGGGCTAGGCCTGGTGGGGCACGATTACTGGGCTGATTGTAAGAGGTGAACGACGGCAGTGGGGTACGCCAGTGTAGGTTCGGTGGACTACGATCGTGCACGTATCCGGGGCAGACACTGGGTATCCGTAGATTTATCTGTGCATCTTGAATCGTGTCAGGGGTTGACACCCTAGGGCTGATACACCCGAAGGTGGACCCAGCACAGGTGACTACATTCGTGATTAGCCGTATGACACGGACACTTGACGAGCTAGAACTTGTTGGGAGCCGATCGACTAAATAATCGCTCCGTAGGACCCCGTACTTGGGTCAGACCCCGTTTCAGGGTCATTTCATGATATTGAGCCGTGGGATTTATTTCGTGATTAACTTGTGATATGGGCTTAGTATACTAGTAGAGTCGATGCAACGAATCTCGAACATGTGATGCTTTACTTGATTTGTCTTGACTTATCCTGATCACCTTAGTCTATCTTGTTCACCTTGACACCATTCTTAAGTTTAGTTCCAGTTCATACATGACAGGTTGTTTTAACCGTTTCTACACTGAAAGTCACTAGAACTTACTCAGTCTTTATGAATGACCCTTTTTCCTTTCGCCTCTTTTTCTTCCATTCCCCCCCCCCCAGGTTCTCAGGGAGGGAATACCGCAGCTTGACCAATTTTCACATCCAGCTTGAAGAGAAAGAATGTATTGCTTAGATCTTTTCCGTTTTGGACTATGGCTTTGGACAGCAATTAGGGGGCTTTTGCAGTTTATTTATGTTTTCTTCATGCTTCTTTAAATAATGTAATCAAGACAGTTATGATTTTGGGAAGTATTATGGCATGGTTTGTGTAACACGTATTTTGAAGGAATAAAAGTTGTTGTTTTCCGCTGTTCAAAAATATGTGTTATTATATCTGTCTTGTATATCTGTGACTTATACTTATAAACCTCCACCAAAATTAGGGCATTCCCTTTGAGAGTGACCCTAACGGAGGTGGGGTGTTTCACTATCAGAAGGTGGTTCCATACCTTGTCATGTTGGAAATCCAATCTCCAATACGCGCCCTGTGGTTTTTCGTTTTTATATTATATATGGAGCATGAGATGCAAGCATTCCGCTAGATTCTATTTATTTGATGTTGACACTATTATAATATCACTGGATTTGATATCAAGAATATTTTTGGTTATCATAAGATAAAAACCATCCGTGTTTGTGTGTGGATCGGTCTTACGATTATCATTTCTTTCGAAAGGATT
This sequence comes from Allium sativum, assembly GCA_030737875.1. Lineage (NCBI taxonomy): Eukaryota > Viridiplantae > Streptophyta > Magnoliopsida > Asparagales > Amaryllidaceae > Allium > Allium sativum. The sequence continues at coordinate 702,769,513 of CM060913.1, read as the reverse complement.
TTGAAAGTTAAACAAATGGTTGGAGTTTACTCACACCAGTCGTATGAATGAGCTAGAGTTTATTTTGTTTGTTTTCCCTAAACTCTTGGGTGCCCAAATTTGTATGGGCAGTCAAGTAGTCGGGATTTTACAGATTCGCTTGGAGGAGTTTGAAGCAGGAGGCTTCACCAGTTAGCTATAGACTATCATATTTCCGATATGTACTATGTTGTATCTGGAAATAGGTGTGTATAACTGTTCCAGGAATAACTGTTGTGCTCTGATGATGGTATGTATATACAGTTACTGATTTGTATTTCAAAAGTTATGTTATTTAATGTAATTATTCGTTCCGCTGTGAGATTTGTGTTATTTGTTTTTCTTCTATTCTAACTTTTCTTTCTTTCTATTCCTCATCCTCTAACTTTTTTCTACTAATTATTCGTATTTCTATGCCATTTGGGTTGGACGTATGGTGTGATTAGTCGACTCAAAAGGGTACGAAAATTTGGGCCATTACATTTGGTATCAGAGCTGAAGGTTGAGTAGTAACCTTGCCTCTGTGGCGTAACTCAATAGAGATGGGGTTAGTAATACCCTAGATTGAGTTTGAGTGTATATATATGAGCGCGTATTTGCAGATTTGATATAAAATTGTTTTGTATTGTGTTGGTTGGTTTGTTGAGCAGTTTATGAATTCTAGTCGATATAGGAAGTACAACTGTATCGATAGGTGTTTCTAAACTCTCGAACAAAGAAACTCGATACAATATTGTTTTAAAATGGGTAGATGAAATAATTTTTCCCCAAAAACTATTTTTGATATAGAAGGAATAATTCTCTGAAATTATTGGTTTGGTTGGTTGTAATTATAATCAGATGGGATTATAATATTAAAATGGTTATATAAAACCAAATTGAATTTATATGAGAATAGAATATATAAATAAGTTGAATTAGAATTGGATTTTGATCAAAAGTATGGATTTAAATCCCGGATATTTAGAAAATATTTTCTAAAGTATTTTAAAGGGAATATAACATTACATTAAAGTATTTTTGAATAAGAATGGTTTAAATGGATTTTTAAAGGGATTAAGCACTGAAATCACTTCAGTGGCAAGAAAATAATTCTGATAATGGATCGCGACATTATCAGTATTCATTTTCGAGTTTCTAAGTGACGGATTGCTACCATTATAGATTTATTAATGGAAATTGTTTGAGAAAAATAGAGTTGTTTTAAAAATTCAAATGTTTTGAATTGAGTTGATTATAAATATATATGATTTAAAACTAATTTGAAATAAGGGGATTTTATTCAGAAGGACAAACCGTATTAAAATTTTATTCATTAGGACACGTGCCTAAAATTTTACTCAAAAGGACAAGCGGTATTAATATTTTCCGTCGTTCTTCATCTCGTCGCTAATTGTCTCGCTCATCACCTCGTCGTTCATCATCTCGAACAATTTTCTATCCCGAAATCATTTTTAATATCAATCAAATCAAAATCCGCGGCATCTCGTACAATCGATCCTCAAACATAAATCGACCAGCAGAATCTAGGGCACAAAATCGATCTCGCGCGTATTCGATTGCTGAAATCGTTCACGAAATTAGGGTAAATTCGATTGCTATGATTCGTTTGGTAGTAAATATGATTTCGTAATTTTTTGATTTCGTGAGTTCAGAGTAGAAATCGAACGAGAGAGATGAACGAGAAAAAAATCGCTGGAAAAAGATTTTTTTTACAGTGAAGTTAGCAGCAGCTCGTAGGTATCATTTTTCTATTTTTCTAGGTATCATTTTTCGTGTTTTAACAGTGTTATGCTTTTGTGATTATAATTTTGGTGCTATATCATTTTTCTACATGTACTGTTGCATTAGCTTTGCAACTCAATCGAAATTATGTCATTTTAATCAATCAAAGTGGGATGTAAATATTTTTTGAACTAGTTTTCCTTCAAAATATCAAAGCAGTTCTAGGTATCATTTTTATATTTTTTTAGGTATCATTTTTATATTTTCAACATGAATTTACATCATAGCAGTTTTTAGGTATCATTTTTATATTTTTTTGGGTATCACTTTTATAATTTCTAGTTGAATTAACATCATAGCAGTTTTTAGGTATCATTTTTTTTTTAGGTATCACTTTTTTTTTCTTGTTGAATTTACAATATTATGTTGGTATAAGTTTTGATTGTGTATGGAATTCTTGCAGATACTGCATGCTGCTGGAGATTACTTGAATTCAAGACCGGAGTGCATATACGTAAAAGTAAATGCATGAATGCATGCTTGAAATGGGGAGCAGTGTTCTATGTACGTAGATTGTGTAGGAAAAAAAATGTATCATATTAAATCAGTTATGTATCATTGTAGGTATCATATGATACAAGTGGATACTATTGTCTATTACTGAGAATAATCTCATTTTTGTGACAATTGAATTGAATTGATTGCTGTTATTTTTTTAATCAGTAGGTATTATTGTGAATAAATATTATTTTTGTGAGATTTGAATTGAGTAAGTGGGTGTTATTTTTTTTATTAGTGGTTATCAGTTAAAATTAATGTTGTGTATCAAAAAAGTCAATTGTCAAAGCAAACAACACAAATCTACCTACTTGCCACATTTCTCATACACAAAGCCATAAAAATGATACCTTAAAAAATATAAAAATGATACCTAAAAACTGCTTTAATATTTTAACGACAAAAGTAATATAGAAAATGTTTGAATCACAATTTGATTGATTAAAATGAAATAAATTCAATTGAATTACAAAGCTAGTGCAACAGTACAACAAAATTAATACAGCAACAAAAAGTAACTAAAAAAACATAGCACAGTGAATACAGTAAAAATGATACCCAAAAAAATATAAATTGATACCTAAAAACTGCTATGATGTAAATTCAACTAGAAAATACAAAAATGATACCTAAAAAAAATATAAAAATGATACCTAAAAACTGCTTTGATATTTTAAAGGAAAACTAGTACAAAAAAAGTTTACATCCCACTTTGATTGATTAAAATGACATAATTTCGATTAAGTTGCAAAGCTAATGCAACAGTACATGTAGAAAACTGATATAGCACCAAAATTATAAACAAAACAGCATAACACTGTTAAAACATGAAAAATGATACCTAAAATAATAGAAAAATGATACCTAAAAACTGCTGATAACTTCACCGTAAAAAAAAAGTATACAGCGACGAATTTTTTCTCCTTCATCTCTCTCGTTCGATTTTCTACGCCGAATTCGCAAAATCAAAAATAACGAAATCATCTTTACTGCCTATCAAATCAAAATCCGCGGCACCTTCAATAATCGACGAAGTTTTTCGGACAAAATTAGGGCAAATCGACAAAATTAGGGCAAATCTCTTGAACGAATTCACAAACCAGTACGCGCATGATCGATTTTGGTATGGATTTGATTTCATGCGATTTTCACTCGAGATGATTTCGTTATTTTTGATTTGCTGATTTCGTGGAAGAAGAAATCAGAGAAGAGAGAAAGGAGCGGAAGAAGAAATCAAAGAAGTGAGAAAGGGACGACCGAAAATTGTCCTTCTGAGTAAAATTTTAAGCGCATGTCCTTATGGATAAAATATTAAGGTCAATTGTCCTTGTAAGTAGTTTCCTGTTGAAATAAAACCCGGGAATTTGAATTCTGAAATTAAAATTTAACTTGTATAAGTTGAATAGACTAAAATAGTAAAAATGTATCAATTGAATTGAAATTTAACTTAAGTTAAGATTAATAAAATTGGACTGAACTTGAAATAATTCCGCATGAAATTAAATAAAATGAAATGTTGAGATTTAAATTATTAATATGAATTCGACTTATGAATAAGCAAGTTGAATATATATTAGGTTTTGTTAATTGAAATTGAATTATGATAAATTTGGATTCAAGTGGATTAACTTAAATAGGAATCAGATTAGAATTGATAGAATGGAAGCGAACTAATCAGAAGTTGATTAGAGTGTTAAAATTGTAAGTTGGTTGATTTAAAACCAACTGGGAATTGATATATGTATGCTGAGCAGATATTGAATGGAAGCAAATGCAAGGGATATAATTATGCCCGACAAAAAGGTACATGTTTACAATATTGCATGGGTTTGATGGTTTTATGAGCCTGTGGGACAAGCCGCTTGGCTTTTTGATTTTCTTTTGGATTGGAGAAGGCCTAGAAAGGCGAGTTGTGGTTGTATCCATTGAGCCATGCAAAGGAGATGCTGGCAAAAATTTTCAAAAATTTAAAGAGTTAGAAAATTTTCAGGAAATTTTTGATAATTTAAAATCGAGTGGTTAATTGTAATTGAAATAAGGAAACCAGAATTGGTTAATAAAATTTCAAGTGGCATAATGAAATTTCAAGTGGAATAATGAAATTGATAAATGGATTTAAAATTAATTGGAATGGGTGTGGATATGGAAAAGAGCATATGAATTGAAGACAAGAAACTGATGATGGATTGTCCAACAATGGTGGACAGATCATTTGGAAAGAATTATGAATGGTCGAGTATTGGTATGAGAATTCGAAGGTAGGGTAAGAAATGGGTTACGAAGATATGGAATATAAGATTTCAACTAAGTAGGTTATGAGGAGTTAGAGTATAACATCTTTACTGCTTTGCAATTTCGAGGACGAAATTATTTTAAGGGGGAAGGAATGTAACGACCCGGATTTTGAACCATTTAATTCTAAATATTTAAATTTGTTTTAAATATTATATTTGAATTATAAAACGATATTTATAGGGAATTTATTTATTTTAAACGGAGTTTGAACATATAATTTATAATTAAATTTCATTTCAGGGTAGACTTTTTTAAAAAATAATGTACATTGCTACAGCATCTTTTAAATACCAACATCAACTTGCACATGTCATGTAGCCTATTTGTTAGTAATTTGTTTGAATGAACTCTTATAGATGAGTGGATGTGAACATTTAAGCATGTGCAGACCAGAAGGATATATTGGTTGAAATAATCTCTATCGCTACATACACATTAATTCATGTAACAAACCTACGAAAGGTAGTTGTTTTATATTTTCTAAACTGCTATGCAGTATAGAACAATGATGCCGAAATTGAAGTTGCAGTCGAAATTGAAGTTGCCGTTAACATAACATTAGGATATGATGGTATTTATTTAACTTAACATTGTATTACATTAATTCTAATATGACAGGGTTATACCATCTTGACATAACTACTTGTAAGATCAAAAAAATCAAAATGGATCTCATATCACTAGCCTAGGCTAGATTTATGTTAAATAAATAACTGTGAAAACCAAAATCTATCTATATATAATTTACAATTCATCCCTTCTATCAATGGCCATTGGAAGAGAAAAGGTAACCAAATCTTAATTAACATTGTCTAAATATTTGAATTCTTGACTGCCAAGCAGTTCAACAGCGCGCGTAAAAATCCATCAATACCATGCGTGAGAAGCTAATTGTAACTGTGCCTCCCAAGCAACCTCAAACCCGTGACTGCCACGCTACCCTCTCTTTAAAAGCTGGACATTTCCTCTTCTGAAAAATCTACTTTGCAATATCCTTCCAGTAAACCACCGAGGAAAAATACAATTAAAAATTGAATAAATTACTAAAATTAATGAAACATATATTAATTGTTGGATTGGTTGAGAGGAAATCTTCATTCTTATATCCAGTTGGTTTGGTGCGCATCATTTTATGATGCTCGAGTTTGTGAGCCGTGAAGCTAGGGTTCAGCGGCGAGGGTGATTCGGTGGAAGCTGGGTCTCTGGGTGGCGTTCTGGTGGAGTTGGACCACCGCTAGGGGCTCGTGGTGACGGGATTGGTGAGTTAAACGGAAGTGAAGGATGAGTTGAAACATGGGTTAATTATTATATAAAGAGGGATCTGTAGCGTGAGGAGAAAGGAAACAGCAAGCATCCGTTGGAGAGAAGGTCTGTAGCATGATCTGAAAGGAGGGATACGCGAGTAGTTGATCGTGAAATGGTGGGGTCTGGTGTGTGATGACCGAACGGTTGCAGGAGAGGGTCTTATTTTGCTGTGTCAAATAAAGTGCTGAATAATAAGAGGAGCGTGAGTACTAGTGGAAGAGAAAGGAGAATTAACGGGTGGGATATTAACATTAAGTAATTGATTATGGTATGGATGAAGTTGCAGTACTCGCATCGGAGAAGAAGATGGTGGCAACGACAATGGAATTGGTTGAGGAATGATGAAGAAGCAAATAGAAATAGGGTGTGGCCATTTACTAGAGGTATTTGAAACCAGATCGGAGAAGAAAAGGAATGAGTAAAAGAGTACGTGACAAATAAGTAATTAAGGTGATTTAATTAATATATTAGAAATCGTTTTTAAAACCGCAATTTCAGCCTGTTACTTTCGTTAATGTTGTATTAAAAAAAAACCAGGTGACAACAACTAGAGAAACATATATTGGTTTTCGTTAGGCTTGGTGGTGAGAAGCGGCCGTTGGAACTAAATACAATGGAGGAAGAAAGGTTCACTGGTAACCACGGATTAAGAAGGAAAAACAGTCCCGTTGAATTTAAAACGAAGTTGGTAATTACTTTATTAATTAATTGATTACAAGGCTAATTATTTTAATATAAATCGTGTGTTTAGAACGTTAATAACTTGGTCATACGTGAACAGAATCGAACGAAGCTAATCGCATTGAAATCATGACAACGAGATCTGCATTGTGGTATTAATGTGGCGGAGAACTGAGCTACTAAAATTTCGTGATAAAATCAAAATGTCTGATCCGATCAAGTTGATCGTTTATCGTTATTCAATGATAAACGACCAAGGTGAGTAAAATCACTAACTCTGACTCGTTTATATTTTTATATAAATGAGTTTTAAATTTATTTATAGAAATTTTATATTGTGTGATGATTGTTTGAATGCATGGTTGATAAAATTGGTTGAAAAGGTTGATGTTGTTGTAACACCCCACAAACGTTAGTGTCACTCACAAAGGGAATGCACTAAGTTCTGTGAAGTATTATAGGTAAAAGATGCAGATAAATTACAAGACAGATAAATAAAGCAGCGGAAAAGTGAATAAAACTTTATTTCATTTATAAACAGCTTGTACAAAGATTGTTTTACAACAACAAAGTATCTATCTTGTTTAACAAAATAAAGAAGCATAAATATACAATGATATTCCCCAATAAAACATTAGCCAGCCATAGCGGTGGAAAAGAGAATCTAAAGCAGCACATTCAAGAGTCTTCAAGCTTGGAAAGATTAACAGGTCCATACAAATCTGAGCTATTCCCTCCCTGACTACCTAGGGGGGGGGGGACGGAAGAAAAGAAGACAAAAGAAAACATAGAGTCAGGCATAAAGCCTGGTAAGTCTAATGGTACTTCGGTATATGAATAAGGAAAAAGGACATGACAGGCATAAACTGAAAATGGGAAAATACCATAAACTAAGTTAAAGCGGTTAGGACCGAAATTTCTATTGCACCCCATACTAATATCTTCACCACCTAACTAGTATCCCAACTAGTAATCTGTATAAAGATGATAAGTGATCCCAATCCCTGTAATTGCGGTTACCTATAGGTGTACATATATTATTTATTACCTAGATCTAATCTAGGGTTTTCTTATCGAGTGCTTCCAAGATTCAACTAGGGTTTATGCGACTTATCTAATACTTCTCGGATTCAGGATTTATGCCACCTATGTCTAACTAGGGATTATGCTACCTGTCGAACGATGCCCCTAGTCTAGGACGCACTACCTAGAGTGGTATATGTTCCTAGACTTTCCCCACGTATGTGTCGCGAATCGTTTATCGCTGTCTAGATGTACATGTCCTGAAATGTGCGACCCGAGTCCCGTGGCAGGGCTATTTTAGAAACACGGAACTCGGTCGGGAGCTTTCAGATATCTGTCGATGCAGATGCTAAGGTCTATTTTTCCAGTGGCTATGGTCCCACCTGACCCCTCCCTCAACTAATGAAAGGAAATCCAAGAAAATCAAGCACGAGAACTATACTCCTGCCACCTATGCCCCACTTTCCTATTGTCCAGCCTCACCCATAATTAGATAGCAAGTATATGGTCTGTTGGGTGTTCTCTGCCTTTCCGCATGCGTATCTCGACTGACTCAAGATGGTAGGTAGACGACGAGTCGCTATCACAGGGCCATTTGTCTCGCCGAATCACGCTGGTCCATCCTAGTCTTTAGGTTGCCTTATATTGCAACCAAGGCATACACTTGGTTCTTCTAACGCAGACCTTAACCTCTGTGAGCCCAGGCGGATCATCTGCATTCTCACAGAGGGATACCAAGAATACCCTCACGTCCCCTCGGGCTTCGTAACCCAATTCGTTGGAGCCTTCTTTAAGATCAGATGGACGTTCGCTCCTTCTCGTGTCGTACTAAGGTTTACTACTTAGTTCCTTTAACTAAGGTTTATTACTTAGTCCCCGAACCGTCGTTTTCTTAACTAAGGTTTACAACTTAGTCCTTTTAACTAAGGTTTACTACTTAGTCTCTTTCTCGTCAAGTTGGATTGGTTAAGTATCATTAGTCAATTCAAGTTACCTTAACCCATTCATTTGTCATGATAAACTGATTAAGTGTTATCAGTTGTTCATGTTGACTTAACCCTACCACAAATCAAGTTATATTGGTTAAGTATTTCTTATTACTTAACCCCACCCCTTCACCTTGTATTGGTTAAGTGTTCCCTTTTACTTAACCCTGCCCCTTCTGTTTAACTAACATGCCAAAGCGGTTAAGTGTTCTCTTGGTTAACTTAACCCTAACATCTGTTTAATTAACATGTTCTAGTGTTTAAGTATTGTCCCTTCATGTTTCAACTTAACCCTGTTCAATTTATCACACTATGATGGTTAAGTGTTCTAAGTTTACTTTACCCTACCCTCTAGTCCAGCTAACATATTAAATTGGCTAGGTGTATTTACTTAACCTTACCCACTTATCTAGCTAACATGTTATAATGGTTAAGTATTCTAAATTTAATTAACCTCACCCACTTATCTAATTATCAGGTTATAACGGTTAAGTGTCCTGAATTTACTTAACCTCACCCTCTAGTCTAGTTATTGTGTTAAATTGGTTAAGCGTATTAACTTTACTTAACCTCACCTTCTAGTCTAGTTAACATGTTAAGTTGGCTAAGTGTTTTCTTATTTACTTAACCCCTACAAGTCTTGTCTGGTTAACATGTTAAGTTGGTTAAGTGTTTTAGTTAACTTAACCCTACCAATCCTAACTTAGCTTTAATTGTCTTATTAAAGCACCAACCACTCACATTAGACAGGTATTGTTGTGGCTGCCTGTATGCCGGTCGGTTCCGCGCAGTCTTACGCCATAACTTAGTCTAACCTCGGGTCTTTATTGGGCTTAATGCCTTAACCTCTCACATTGGATAGGTATTGTTGTGATTACTGGATAGCCGGGCGGGTCCGGGCAGGTTTACATCACAACTCAATCCAACCTCGGGTTAAGCATATTCGTAATGTCTAAATTTTACATATTTGTCACTTTCATTTTGTATGTAAATGTTTATGGCCCAGTTTATCCAATTTCACCAATTTTTGGGTATAACAATTTATACCGCTTAATATGTCACTAGTCATCGGCATGTGCCAAACATGCCAATACATGTATTTTTTTAGACCCAACGTTTGTTTCCCCCGTTTGAACGTACGCAACATTATAACATATGTTGGGCTTAACATTTTCAGCCCAACCCATAAACTTCGAAAAGGGGAAGCACATAATCATGAATTATTCTAAAATACATAAAAGTGTGTGTATCGCATGAACTTGCAACATAGCGATTTGATTAACATAAATTATGGGTCAAGTGAACTTGCATTCAAATAAGAACATAGCTAAATTGATGCCACATGAAATGTCATACTTTTAAACTTGCCGAAACAAGGTTTTATACATATATAACTAGGCATAGTGTCAAACATGTTACATGTTCATAAGAAGGTTCACTATTTGACATAACCCAAAGGTGTAAAATAACTTCAAATCAAGTGGTCTACTTAATATGAAACTAGAATAATTTGTGTAACCAAAAAGGTACTTACATAAACCCAATTTTAACTTGCAAATAAACACTTGAATGTATACATAGATTTTGAGTCATGTAGGCATAAAAGGTTTCAACTTGGAACATGTTTACATGAGTCTCACCTTAGGCCTAAAAATAATGTATGCTAACCATGTTAACGACATAACATAAAGATGTCAATTCTAGTTTTTACTAAAAACTTGCAAGTGTATTCATTTTCATATACAAATGTCAATAGGCTCGCATCAACCAATTTATGCCACAAACACCCAATACAAAATATGACATAATCATCGCAATACACAGAAGTTACATCAAAATTATACAATAGTAAATTCCCAATTTCATTTACATCAAATCACATCTTAATTTCTATTCATATTCAGAAAAACCACTATACTTACAACAAATGCAGAATCTTGAATTCTGGATTCTGAGTTCTGAAATTGAGATGCATTCCTTTGGGTAGACGTTGTTGTTTTGATTTTATTAGTAGCTTTAATCTCAAATTTGAAATTAGCTTAAGTTGATTCGTTGTTCGTCTCTTTTCAAGTGGAGGCTCTCCTTAGTTTTCTTCCGACAGTATGGTGGCTCAAGTTCTTATTTTTGTGTGAATTTTAGTTGGAGACCTAGGGTGTTTTTATAGAGTTGCCAATTAATTAGAGTCGTCGATGAAGCCAGGTTTAATCAAAGCCATCCGTTCTAAAGAGAAGCCAATCAAAAGAAGACAACACAGCCCTAGTGACAAGACCAGGCCCAGAAATTCGATCCAGGACCCAACCAGACAAACCAGGACGACCAGGTAGGTCGACTGGTAGTTCGACACCCAGGTCGACACTATGGTCGACCTGGGGTGACCAGGTCGACACCATGGTCGACCCTATGGTCAACCTAGTCCCTGGGCGGGAATTTTCCCGCCCAGCCCAGTTTGAGCCTGTTTTTTCGAATTTTGAACTTGAAACCGAGCTGTTTGAATTTTAAATTTTATTCTGAAACTTCCGAAGGTCATAACTCCTTCATACGAAGTCCGATTCACGCAAACTCGGACTCCGTCTCAAGCAGAATTCCGAGACGAACGCAATGGTATAATCCATTTCCCTTAATTCTTTCATTTAGAATTAATTACATTTTAATTTGTGAAGCTTAATGTTACATAATTACGGGGTGTTACATTCTCCCCTTCTTAAAAGGATTTCGTCCCCGAAATTTTCAAGTTAGGAAGAATGTGTCCTACCATCCAATCACCCATCTACTCAACCATTCAATCACAGGCATTCATTGTCCTTAAAAAGATTTCTAAATGCCTTCATATTCATATGCATAGTGTGTGTATATGTCTTTATCTAATGCAAAATCAGGCGGTCTACTGATTCAGTTGACCTCCTTAATGCGAATTATGTCAGTGCCATGCGTCCAATTATGTATGCAAGCATCCCTAGTTATGTAAACACTACATGTGTGCATAGCCATTCATCCATATGCAACATCCATATGATAACATATCAAATTAAATCCGTTAAGCAAATACATATATGTGAATGCAATATGAAAGTGACTAAGTCGTTCTAGCAAATATGGTGTGTATATGCATCCACAAGCAACCACTTGCAACCATCAATCATAACATGTTTCAAATACATGTTTCAAATACACGTTTACATCCCTTGACTTCTACCTAAGCATCGATGATACGTCCTAGAGGATATACCTTAAAAGCTAGAAATAAGCAGGCATAAAACTCCTAAAGAAAGGATATACCCTTAAGAAAAAGGGTATGATGCACGTATCTAGTCTTCAGTCTTCTAAGTCGCATCTTGTTGAGCTTCTCTGTACCGTACCTTATCTAGTTAATCTTTATGATTGTGAAGCTTCTTGACCTCCATTTCCAAAACTGTCATTGATCGGATAGTTGGCTTTTCATTGTCAACTGGATATATGCGGAAGTCTATCCCGCGTTTTAGGGGTAAACCCCTAACCTAATCAAAACAACTGCATACTCATGGACTATTCTAACGGATTGCAAATCGTCGATAAATGTATTAAGCAATTCTAAATAGCTAAGCCTAACTGATCCTTTTAGGATCATGAAATCTCAAGGGTATTTCCAAGGTAAGTCAAAAAGTCTAACTTTCAGAATTAATAGCCAACCAACCCATGCCTAGGATTAACTCATAGCCCATGGAACCAAAACATTATGCTTAAACTCAACACTTAATGTGGCCGTTCTCAAATCCCTACCAACCAAAGGTAAATGGGCCGAACCACCAATTTGGATCTGAGACTAATTGGGATCTTCTACTATACAAGTACCTAGGTGCAGAGACTCAACTATGGAAGAAAGTATAAACGAATGCGAAGCGCTAAGATCAAAAGAGTACTAACAGGTAGATCAAATGAAAAGCTAAACTTTTCCAATGGAGACTTTTACTATCTCTCTCCCAGGTATTCTGGTGGTGAAAGCACGCACTCGTCCTCCTGAAAATCCTTTCCCTCGTCTTTGCCCTTGTCCTTAATTATATGTCCTATTATACCATAGAAAAGCTACTTCCTCTTGTCTTAGGTTTTATAATTCCTTCCTCCTTCGTGAGCCAAGTCCATATCCATGAATTCCTCATCCTTGGGTTGTGCCCCTTAGCCAAACTCCTCATCCTCTTCCTTATGTAATCATGTTGACAAATCTCTCTCGAAAGATGCCTCCATCGTACAGATAACCCTAAATATCTTGAAAGAAAACGAGCCGCAGGTGAAACTATTACGGCTATTGATGGAAGACGGGCACTACTTCGCCCTTTGATGCGGTCACCTCCCAGAAAGCCAGGAGCCCCAGGGACTCAAGAAAGAAGGAAATAAGGACTCAAACAGAGAATCAAAAGATAGTGCATATGGCTTTGGTGAATATGCCTTTAAAACAAAAAATTTCTTTTGAAAATGCTTCTTTTAAACCCGTTCTGAAAATAATTTTTCAAATCTTTTATCTGATCCGGTAACCTTCAGCTCTGATACCACGTGTAACACCCCACATCCGTTAGTGTCACTCACAAAGGGAATGCACTATGTTCTGTGAAGTATTATAGGTAAAAGATGCAGATAAATTACAAGACAGATAAATAAAGCAGCGGAAAAGTGAATAAATCTTTATTTAATTTATAAATAGCTTGTACAAAGATTGTTTTACAACAACAAAGTATCTATCTTGTTTAACAAAATAAAGAAGCATAAATATACAATGATGTTCCCCAATAAAACATTAGCCAACCATAGCGGTGGAAAAGAGAATCTAAAGCAGCACATCCAAGAGTCTTCAAGCTTGGAAAGAGTAACAGGTCCATACAAACATAAGCTATTCCCTCCCTGACTACCTGAGGGGGGGGGGGAACGGAAGAAAAGAAGACGAAAGAAAACATAGAGTCTGACATAAAGCTTGGTAAGTCTAATGGTACTTTGGTATATGAATAAGGAAAAAGGACATGACAGGCATAAACTGAAAATGGGAAAATACCATAAACTAAGTCAAAGCGGTTAGGACCGAAATTTCTGTCGTACCCCATAGTAATTTCTGCACCACCTAACTAGTATCCCAACTAGTAATCTGTATAAAGATGAAAACGTAATCCCAATCCCTGTAATTGCGGTTACCTTTAGGTGTACATCTATTATTTATTACCTAGATCTAATCTAGGGTTTTCTTATCGAGCGCTTCCAAGATTCAACTATGGTTTATGCAACTTATCTAATACTTCTCGGATTCAGGATTTATGCCACCTAGGTCCAACTAGGGTTTATGCTACCTGTTGAACGATGCCCCTGGTCTAGGACGCACTACCTAGAGTGGTATATATTCCTAGACTTTCCCCACGTATTTGTCGCGAATTGTTTATCGCTGTCTAGATGCACATGTCCTGAAATGTGCGACCCGAGTCCCGTGGCAGGGCTATTTTAGAAACACGGAACTCAGTCGGGAGCTTTCAGATATCTGTTGATGCAGATGCTAAGGTCTGTTTTTCCAGTGGCTATGGTCGCACCTGACCCCTCCCTCAACTAATGAAAGGCAATCCAAGAAAATCAAGCACGAGAGCTATACTCCTGCCACCTATGCCCCCACTTTCCTTTTGGCCAGCCTCACCCATAACTAGATAGCAAGTATATGGTCTGTTGGGAGTTCTCTGCCTTTCCGCATGCGTATCTCGACTGACTCAAGATGGTAGGTAGACGACGGGTCGCTATCACAGGGCCATTTGTCTCGCCGAATCACGCTGGTCCATCCTAGTCTTTAGATTGCCTTATATTGCAACCAAGGCATGCCCTTGGTTCTTCTGACGCAGACCTTAACCTCTGTGAGCCCAGACAGATCATCTGCATTCTCACAGAGGGATACAAAGAGTACCCTCACGTCCCCTCGAAGCCTCGGGCTTCGTAATCCAATTCGTTGGAGCCTTTTTTAAGATCAGATGGACGTTCGCTCCTTCTCGTGTCGTACTAAGGTTTACTACTTAGTTTCTTTAACTAAGGTTTACTACTTAGTCCCCGAACCGTCGTTTTCTTAACTAAGGTTTACAACTTAGTCCTTTTAACTAAGGTTTACTACTTAGTCTCTTTCTCGTCAAGCTGGATTGGTTAAGTATCATTAGTCAATTCAAGTTTTCTTAACCCATTCATTTGTCATGATAAACTGATTAAGTGTTATCAGTAGTTCATGTTGACTTAACCCTACCACAAATCAAGTTATATTGGTTAAGTATTTCTTATTACTTAACCCCACCCCTTCACCTTGTATTGGTTAAGTGTTCCCTTTTACTTAACCCTGCCCCTTCTGTATAACTAACATGCCAAAGCGGTTAAGTGTTCTCTTGGTTAACTTAACCCTAACATCTGTTTAATTAACATGTTCTAGTGGTTAAGTATTGTCCGTTCATGTTACAACTTAACCCTCTTCAATTTATCACACTATGATGGTTAAGTGTTCTAAGTTTACTTAATCGTACCCTCTAGTCCAGCTAACATATTAAATTGGCTAAGTGTATTTACTTAACCTTACCCACTTATCTAGCTAACGTGTTATAATGGTTAAGTATTCTAAATTTACTTAACATCACCCACTTATCTAATTATCAAGTTATAACGGTTAAGTGTCCTGAATTTACTTAACCTCACCCTCTAGTCTAGTTAATATGTTAAATTGGTTAAGTGTATTAACTTTACTTAACCTCACCTTCTAGTCTAGTTAACGTGTTAAGTTGGCTAAGTGTTTTCTTAGTTACTTAACCCCTACAAGTCTTGTCATGTTAACATGTTAAGTTGGTTAAGTGTTTTAGTTAACTTAACCCTACCAATCCTAACTTAGCTTTAATTGTCTTATTAAAGCACCAACCACTCACATTAGACAGGTATTGTTGTGCCTGCCTGTATGCCGTTCGGTTCCGGGCAGTCTTATGCCACAACTCAGTCTAACCTCGGGTCTTTATTGGGCTCAATGCCTTAACCTCTCACATTGGATAGGTATTGTTGTGATTACTGGACAGCCGGGAGGGTCCGGGCGGGTTTACATCACAACTCAATCCAACCTCGGGTTAAGCATATTTGTATTGTCTAAATTTTACATATTTGTCACTTTCATTTTGTATGTAAATGTTTATGGCCCAGTTTATCCAATTTCACTAATTTTTGGGAATAACAATTTATACCGCTTAATATGTCACTAGTCATCGGCATGTGCCAAACATGCCAATACATGTATTTTTTTTTAGACCCAACATTTGTTTCCCCCGTTTGTACGTATGCAACATTATAACATATGTCGGGCTTAACATTTTCAGCCCAACCCATAAACTTCGAAAAGGGGAAACACATAATCATGAATTATTCTAAAATACATAAAAGTGTGTGTGGTGAATGAACTTGCAACATAGCGATTTGACTAACATAAATTATGGGTCAAGTGAACCTGCATTCAATTAAGAACATAGCTAAATTGATGCCACATGAAATGTCATACTTTTAAACTTGCCTAAACATGGTTTTATACATATATAACTAGGCATAATGTCAAACATGTTACATGTTCATAAGAAGGTTCACTATTTAACATAACCCAAAGGTGTAAACTAACTTCAAATCAAGTGGTCTACTTAACATGAAACTAGCATAATTTGTGTAACCAAAAAGGTACTTACATAAACCCAATTTTAACTTGCAAATAAACACTTGAATGTATACATAGGTTTTGAGTCATGTAGGCATAAAAGGTTTCAACGTGGAACATGTTTACATGAGTCTCAACTTAGGCCTAAAAAGAATGTATGCTAACCATGTTAACGACATAACATAAAGATGTCAATTCTAGTTTTTACTAAAAACTTGCAAGTGATATTCATTTTCATATACAAATGTCAATAGGCTCGCATCAACCAATTTATGCCACAAACACCCAGTACAAAATATGACATAATCATCGCAATACACAGAAGTTACATCAAATTTATACAATAGTAAAGCCCCAATTTCATTTACATCAAATCACATCTTAATTTCTATTCATATTCAGAAAAACCACTATACTTACAACGAATGCAGAATCTTGAATTCTGGATTCTGAGTTCTGAAATTGAGATACGTTCCTTTGGGTAGACGTTGTTGTTTTGATTTTATTAGTAGCTTTAATCTCAAATTTGAATTTAGCTTGAGTTGATTCATTGTTCGTCTCTTTTCAAGTGGAGGCTCTCCTTAGTTTTCTTCCGAAAGTATGGCGGCTCAAGTTCTTATTTTTATGTGAATTTTAGTTGGAGACCTAGGGTGTTTTTATAGAGTTGTCAGTTAATTAGAGCCGTCGATGAAGCTAGGTTTAATCAAAGCCATCCGTTCTAAAGAGAAGCCAATCAAAAGAAGACAACTCAGCCCTAGTGAGAAGATCAGGCCCAGAAATTCGAGCCAGGACCCAACCAGACAAACCAGGCCGACCAGGTAGGTCGACTAGCAGGTCGGCACCCAGGTCGATACTATGGTCGACCTGGCGTAACCAGGTCGACACCATGGTCGAGCCTATGGTCGACTTGGTCCCTGGGCACGAATTTTCCCACCCAGCCCAGTTTGAGCCTGTTTTTTCGAATTTTGAACTTGAAACTGAGCTGTTTGAACTTTAAATTTTATTCTGAAACTTCCGAAGGTCATAACTCCTTCATACAGAGTCCGATTCACGCAAACTCGGACTCTATCTCAAGCAGAATTCCGAGGCGAATGCAATGGCGTAACCCATTTCCCTTAATTCTTTCATTTAGAATTAATTACATTTTGATTTGTGAAGCTTAATGTTACAGAATTACGGGGTGTTACAGTAGTTATATCGTTGTAACGTCCCGCCTTTTTAACCGTTTCAAATTGGTAATTAAACCAGTTCAAAATGTTCAAATCAACGGATCGTTATTTAGCTTACAGAGTTTAAAGATAGAATCGACACCGAATAAATAAACACACTGTATTGAATAGTACAAATAACTTTTACATATAATCAAAAATTTTGATACAAAAATATTACATACAACGGAATTTAAAAATATTACAAAAAAATCTTTATTGGTTTGAAAACTTCATAGCGCGCCATCTCCGAAATCCCCAATGTCGTCAATCTTCGAATCCTAAGCTGTGATCTTTAAATCTGTATTGCTCGGGTCTGATCCGAGCATTCCATGCAAAAACATGAAATACTCAAGTCAGGATTAATCATAGTTCAAGTAAATTAATTTCAATATAAACAGAAATATATGACAGTTAATCATAACTTCAATTTTATGACATGCAAAACATTCAGGATGTCATATCTGTTCTATGTCAATGATGATATCAAATGTGGTATCGGTTATATATTCAGAGACCGGTGGTCCTGAGAGCTTGTCTATCCACACGTGTATACACGTGTGGATGGCCTCAGCTTCCCATGTCTCTCATGTCGAACATAAGATACCGGCATAGCAACATAGGACGAAACAAGTCAGAGTAGCATCTGTATTTAGATATATACGTATGCCGTCAACATATATATACACACACTGTAGTATGTATATATACATGTGTACTCCGACCACTACATACATATACTAAAACCTCGCTTATAATAGGTAAGAAAAGCACCAAGGAGGGTAGGTGACAGTGCATGTGAACTGGGCTAGTAAAGTATGCCAGTGACAGGGCCACATAAATATGAGCAGATTCCAAGTAGGCAAATTAATAACAAAAACATATGGTTAAATGTTCATGCAAGGACCATGTATAAAATGGGGTTTTAATTAGTGGCTTAAAGCCGATTATGTCGTCCCACCTTTCCCAGGTCAGTAGTGGAAAGCATATAGGGTTCGATGGCACAAGATAATGCAAATATCTACATGTCTATGCGTCACAGGCTTATAAAAAATCCATTATACTTTTCTGCAATGTGGATGGCTTCCTCTTTAAGGAAATATTATTTACAAAAGAGACTGAAAGGATGTGAACACGAAATAGAAGTAGCAAGGTAGTTGAATTGAGCCACATATGAACCGGTGCAGCATGGTGTATAATTCAGTTCAACAAGCCAAAAGGGATTTAATCTCCATAATAAAATCTTACCTCAGATATGCATATGGGAATGTGTTACAGGTTTCAACAACATGCATGACACTAAACAATCAAGAGTACAAACCCTTCCAGCGATAAAATAAAGTGTATTGGGTGTACTTCATCTTTATAAACACTACAGGAATAGAATATTTCTTCTTTTTACTTTAAAACCTGGCATGTAAAACATTAAGGCAGGGGACAACATTTTTCAGTCTCTTTTATTTTCACTATCATTTGCGTAGTCTTTTATTGGTTAAAAATATTGGGTATTTCACACTAGATGTCAGGGCTATATATTGGTGATAATTGTAACAACCCGAATTTTTACAGCACGTTAAATCAAGAATCAAGACAGAATTAAATTATAAATTCTGAATCAAGTGAAACGGTCTGTGCCATTGCGTTCGTCTCGGAAAAATACGCGAAATAGAGTCCGAGTTTTCGAGAATCGGAGTCCGTATGACCCGTTAAAGGCCCAAAGAAGATTTCTGGAAATTTGAACTTCGGAAATAGCTTTGAAAATCAGATCTGGGGCTAGGCGGGAAGTTTCCCGCCTAGGCCACGTCGACAGGGCTGTCGACAGGCCTGTCGACTTGGGCCCAGACCAAGTCGACAGCCCTGTCGACTTGCCTGTCGACAGGGGGTGGCCGGGGCAAGTTGCCTGGCGCACCTGTTTGTCTCACCTGGTCTTGTTCTTGGGCTGGTTCTGGAAGCTTCCGAGATCTGATGGTCCTAATCTATCCTAGATCTTATCCTATGGCCTAAGACACACCCTAATCTCTATAAAACACCCCTAAGGCCACCCTAAACCCTCATAACTCACCCTCTCCACGAAGTGCTGCCCAAATGCCAAGTGATCATGGCCTCCATCCCCTTTTCCTAAAGCCTAAGCACTTAAATCGGGTTCAAATCAAGAGGTGCAAGTTTGCTACACCAAATCGGAGGAAGATTAACGTTGCTATGCGAGTTCCATGACGATTCTTCAACAAAGGAGGCACCTTTCTTAGCCAAGATGATTCATGCTTCTTTCCCTAGGCCTAACTATGTAAGTTCTAGCTACTTTTAGATGGAAACGGTAGTTTTGATAATGACATGAGATAAAATGAGGCTAAACATGATTATGCGAACCTATATGAACCTTACCTTGCCTCTTGTTTTCATGTTTATGATTTTAGGCCATGTGAGTGACTTAATCATGCCTCTCATGCTATGCATAACCTAGTTTAACTTGCAAGTTTGGATCTTTATGCATGAAATGCTAGCATGAACCTTTAGGAACCACTTTACTTGTGAAACATTGGCTAAGGCAAGATTTTGGGGCTTATGCATGTTTATGAACCCAAACCCCTTATGCTATCATGCAAATTTGTGGCCAAATCCTTTATGAGATTATGCATGCTTGTGGCCAATCCCCTCTTTTAAGTTGTGCATGTTTATGGCCAAACCCTTTTTGATAATATGCATGGTTGTGGCCAAATTCCCTTGTGACATTTTGTGTGTTTGTGGCCAAAACCCCTTTTTATGACACTATGCATGATCGAGGCCAATTTGTAGTCATAGTATTCCTATTATGTTGACTCGTCTATACTTACGTTGGAAACACGTTTTGGGGTTAGGTTAGACGAGCATGAATATACATGAAAAACTTAACTTGAAGTTTCATAAAAATACGATGTGAAACATGATTTGGGTTAAATGGGTATAACATGACAACATGTAACATTAAATATAACATGGAAGTTGACATGTGAGTATACTTGATAATGGAATTGGGAATTTACCTATTAAGTTAGGTCTACCCATATTCTTGAAAACTTGGATATGAACATGACACTTAGAAAACATAAGAGTGGCCAACTTGAGGTTGGGTTGAGTTTGTAGCGTAATACTACCCGGAACCTACCGCTTAACTAGTGGCTACAAACAATAGGACCCAATGTGGGAAGTTGGTCATGTTGTGCCTAAGACCCGAGGTTAGACCAAGTTGTGGTGTAAATCTACCCGGAACCCACCGGCTTAACTAGGTAACCACAACAAAGTCTAATGTGAGAGGTTGGGGTGCATTAAATAATTAATGCCACATAATAGGGTTAAGTTAATTTGATTAATGAGGCTTAACCAAATATGACATGGACAAATGGGCTAAGTAATTTGATTAGGCTAATGATACTTAACAAAACATGACAGGGTTGGGTAGGTTAAGTAACTTGATTTGCCTAACGACACTTGACCATTTTTATACGACGAGGGGACGGGATTAAGTTAACCAACACTTAATCAATCCAACACGATAACTTGATAAGGTTAAGTAAATTTTCTTAGTAACACTTAACCGTTTAATACAGTTAATGGATGGGGTTAAGTCAACTCAGACCTAACTAATCTAAACATGGTAATTGGACGGGGTTAAGTTAATTTACACTTAACTAATCCAACTCGTTAGTTTGATGGGGTTAAGTGACCTATACTTAACCAATCTAACGTGAAAACATGATAAGGCTAAGTCACGAATCACTTGAATACGCTTGACCGATTTGACTCGGTAATTTGACAAGGTCAAGTTAATTTATATAATTAACCAATCTAAAATGATAATTAGACGAGGTTAAGTTATGGATTGCTTAATATACTTAGCCAACTTGACACATGGTTTGTAGGGTTAAATCTTGGACTTGGATACTTAGCCAATTTTGACATGGTTTGTAGACGGGCTAAGTTATGAACTTAAGTGACACTTAACCCATTAGATAAACCCTAATTCGGAGGATTAGGTAAATAACCATAGTTAACAAGGATTATGGAAATAAGGCTAAGTGGTAAACCTTAGTTAAGGGAAACTAAGTAATAATTCTTAGTCAAGGAAATTTGGACCATTTCTTAGATAGATTAGTAACCCGATACGTTAGGTCAACGTTTAAGTATGCGTGTAGGAGCAGGCTATCTGATTTAGATAAAGGCTCCAACGAACTGGGTAACGAAGCAGCGGCTTCGGGGAACGTGAGGATATTCTTGGGATCCCTCTGTGAGCTGCCAGGTCAATATACTAGGCTCACGAGAGGTTGAGGTATGCGGTAGAAGAACCAAGAATATGCCTTGGTTGCTATGCGAGCGACCTAAAGACTGGGGTGGATAGCAGTGAGTCGACGAATACATAAGGTGCCCGAGATAGCAAGTTCGTCGATCATCTACCATCTTGAGTCAAGCGTGTACGTACGGAAAGGCAGGGAACACCCAACAGACCATAATTGCTATCTAATTATGGGTGAGGTAGGCCGTAGGATGTGGGCTGGCCGGAGTGTAGTTCTCATGCAAGATTTTCTCTTGTGTTGCCTTTCACTAGTTGAGGGAGGGGTCTCGTGGGACCATAGCCACGTGTAGAAAAGCAGACCTTAGTATCTGCATCGGCAGATAAATCTAAAGCTCCCGACCGAGTCTTGTATTTCTTGTTTTTCCCTGTGACAGGACTCGGATGGCACGATGTGATACATGTGCATACAGTTATAGAAAAATGATTCACGATGAATGCGTGGGAAAAAGGGCGCGGTTGAGGGTTAGCGTAATCCCTAGTGGCCTAGGTGGTTTAACCCAAACCGAAATACGAAAGCGTGCAATAGGTAAGCGTAATCCCTAGTGGTGCTAGGTGGCGTAAGTCCTAGTAGTTCAAATGATGATTCATATGGAAGAGCCTAGCTAGAACAAGGGTGACAGTCCAAACGATTTCAAGGATAATACGACATGAGGAAGCCCGTACGAGGTACGGCAAAGGACTGAACTTATATACATGGAAAGAAACATATGATTTGAGTAACCTATATATGCGATATATTAGGTTGACATGGACCATTACACGACTTTGAGTAAGGGACATTTATGGTTAACACATAACAAGGCTGGGATACTAGTACGGAGGGTGCAGAGCAAATATACATGTAAAAACCAGTAAAGATATATATATATATATATATATATATATGAAAAATTCCATAGAACGTTAGACTAAATAGATACCATGGGACGTGATGCTTGATAGGAACCTGACGGCCTGATACCTTGTTTTATCTGACATCGTAATTTATCATGACACCTTAGTTTATCTGGGTACAGTAGTTCATCCTGTTATTTTGGTTCAGTTTATCTATCTTGACATCATCCTTGTGTTTACTTTCATTTTATGCATGTCATGTCACCTTTATCTGTTTTTATGCTGGAAGTAGATAGGACTTACCAGTCTTTATGACTGACCCCGTTTCTTTCGCTTCTTGTCTTCCGTTTCCCCCCCAGGTTACAGGGAGGAAATACTGTTGTTTAGTTCAGACTTCTTCGGCTTGAAGGTCATCTTGGATGGCTTGGACTTTCCTTGGCTATGGCTACTTTACTGTTTTAAGTGGGGAATAATTTATGAAAAAGGTTTCATGCTTCTTTATTTCAGCAAGACAGGTTTTGATGTACTCTGATGTAAAAAGGCTTTTGACCTCATTTATTAATGTTATGAAAGTTTGTTTTTACTTCTGCTATTTTTATATGTTCTGTCTTGTGTTATTTCTGTGGATGTTTACCAATAATGCCCTTCTAAAGCTAGTGCATTCCCTTGCGAGTGACCCTAGCGGAGGCGGGGTGTTACATTTGGTATCAGAGCAGAAGGTTACTAGACTGGGCAAAAGTTTTTAAAGACCTTCTGAAAATTATTTGAAAAACCGTTTACAAAGAAGCATTTTTCAAGAAAATTTTCTTTTAAAAAGAAAAAGGCTATTCCCCAAAGGCCATTAGCATTATCCTTGTTTCCTTGATTGAATCTCTTTTCCTTTCTTTCCTCCATCTGTAGTCACTGTGGTTTTGACTGCGACTAGTCTTTCTAGCTGCGTAAGTGTTTCCCGTACGATGGAGGTGGTTCTCGAGAGACCGTTGCAGAGTTATGCATGAAAGGATAGTAAGAACAAGGATAAAGGATACGAGCTCAGGGATAAGCAACATGTTGGTATGGCTGAGTCCTAAAAGGAGGGAGAA
Source organism: Allium sativum (assembly GCA_030737875.1). NCBI lineage: Eukaryota > Viridiplantae > Streptophyta > Magnoliopsida > Asparagales > Amaryllidaceae > Allium > Allium sativum. The sequence continues at coordinate 702,745,814 of CM060913.1, read as the reverse complement.
AGATGAACAATGAAACCCATGATGAGAGAGTACCTTTGGCATGGTGAAACGGGACGGATAGTTAAGTATCATGGAACAGGGACAAGATCATTCGGAGGGCAATAGTATGCTCTCATTTCTAGGGTACCTCAGAAGGAGGGTAACGATCTTATTAAAGGTTTAGCTTTTCTTCTCTATCATCCTGTCGGGACTTTGTTTTGATCACCGCATCTTTTAAGTCCGCTTCGATAGTTGAGTCTCTGCACCTTAGTACTAGCGTAGTAGAGGATCCCGTTTTTGTCTCAAGTCCTATTGGAAGATCGGTCCATTTACTCATGGCTTGTTTGGATTTGAGAATGTCTATATCAAGTGTTGAGCTTGGAAATAATGCTTATGTTTATAAGTTGTGGATGGATTCTAGGGATGAAGTGGTTATCCAGTAAGGGGTGCCACTCTCGATTTTAGAAGGAGGGTAGTTAGACTTTTGGCTTGCTTTGGTAATACCCTTGAAGTATCGCGTAACCTTTTGGGTTCTGTCATGATTAGTTACTTAGAATCCCTAGATGCCTTTGTTGGAAATTAGAAACCCGATCGAATGGTGTTCGCTAATAAGACGGATGGTTTACTTCGATTATGTATGGGTTATGGGAATTACCCTAGTAAGTGCGCACGGTAACTTGTTTACTTTCAAGAGAAAGTTTTTCTACGTGGAATACCTTATGGTACAAGGTCCAGGATTCACTAGTGAATTTTGAGGGCTCGCATGGAATAATGTGTACGCAGTCCTGTTTTCGCCAAGTATTCTAGAAGGAGAATAAGTGCAAGTGGAACGAGAGGCGACGAGGAAATGAGTTCCAACTCATGTTATGGAAACAGGAAATAAGAAGCTACGAAATCGTGAAGTAAAAAGGGGCGGTCAAGGCACGATGGAACTAAGCTCAAGGTAATGCGACTTAGGAGACTGAAGACTAAATACGTGCATGATATCTCTTTTGGGAATATATCCTCGATCCCTGTTTTTCTGTTGAGCTTGCTTGTAGGCTATCTTTTATGGATATCCTCTCGGTCATGTCTCTGTTACAAACCCCGTACGGAGTTTGTTTTGTTTATCTTCTCGACCCTGTTTCAGGGAATCTTAGGTAGAACCCTATGGATGTATACATGTATTTGAAACATGTTATGGTTTATATGGTTGCAAATGGTTGCAAGTGGTTGCTCGTGGATGCGCGAATTTACATTAGATATTAGCTCGACTCGGTCACATTTCATATTGCATATGCACGAGTATTTATACTTGTTTATGGATGAAATTGAATGTGTTATCATGCGGATGTTGCATATGGTTGAATGTTTGTGCACGCATATAGTGTATATGACTAGGACTATTTGCATACATGATGGATTCATAGCACTAAACATATTTTTGCATTCAAAAGATCTTTCAGGCCTGATCATTAGCATTAGCTAAGGAACATGTACACACACGTTTTGCATACATTCATAAAGCATTAGGAGTCGTCTAAGGACAATGGTTGCTTGTGGATGATGGTTTGAGTAGATGGATGATGGATGGTAGGATATGTTCTTCCTAACTTTGAGATTTCGGGGACGAAATCCTTTAAGAAGGGGAGAATGTAACAACCCGAATTTTTACAACACGTTAAATCAAGACAGAATTAAATTATAAATTCTGAATCAAGTGAAACGGTCTGTGCCATTGCGTTCGTCTCGGAAAAATACGTGAAATAGAGTCCGAGTTTTCGAGAATCGGAGTCCGTATGACCCGTTAAAGGCCCAAAGAAGATTTCTGGAAATTTGAACTTCGGAAATAGCTTTGAAAATCAGATCTGGGGCTAGGCGGGAAGTTTCCCGCCTAGGCCACGTCGACAGGGCTGTCGACAGGCCTGTCGACTTGGGCCCAGACCAAGTCGACAGCCCTGTCGACTTGCCTGTCGACAGGGGGTGGCCGGGGCAAGTTGCCTGGCGCACCTGTTTGTCTCACCTGGTCTTGTTCTTGGGCTGGTTCTGGAAGCTTCCGAGATCTGATGGTCCTAATCTATCCTAGATCTAATCCTATGGCCTAAGACACACCCTAATCTCTATAAAACACCCCTAAGGCCACCCTAAACCCTCATAACTCACCCTCTCCACGAAGTGCTGCCCAAATGCCAAGTGATCATGGCCTCCATCCCCTTTTCCTAAAGCCTAAGCACTTAAATCGGGTTCAAATCAAGAGGTGCAAGTTTGCTACACCAAATCGGAGGAAGATTAACGTTGCTATGCGAGTTCCATGACGATTCTTCAACAAAGGAGGCACCTTTCTTAGCCAAGATGATTCATGCTTCTTTCCCTAGGCCTAACTATGTAAGTTCTAGCTACTTTTAGATGGAAACGGTAGTTTTGATAATGACATGAGATAAAATGAGGCTAAACATGATTATGCGAACCTATATGAACCTTACCTTGCCTCTTGTGTTCATGTTTATGATTTTAGGCCATGTGAGTGACTTAATCATGCCTCTCATGCTATGCATAACCTAGTTTAACTTGCAAGTTTGGATCTTTATGCATGAAATGCAAGCATGAACCTTTAGGAATCACTTTACTTGTGAAACATTGGCTAAGGCAAGATTTTGGGGCTTATGCATGTTTATGAACCCAAACCCCTTATGCTATCATGCAAGTTTGTGGCCAAATCCTTTATGAGATTATGCATGCTTGTGGCCAATCCCCTCTTTTAAGTTGTGCATGTTTATGGCCAAACCCTTTTTGATAATATGCATGGTTGTGGCCAAATTCCCTTGTGACATTTTGTGTGTTTGTGGCCAAAACCCCTTTTTATGACACTATGCATGATCGAGGCCAATTTGTAGTCATAGTATTCCTATTATGTTGACTCGTCTATACTTACGTTGGAAACATGTTTTGGGGTTAGGTTAGACGAGCATGAATATACATGAAAAACTTAACTTGAAGTTTCATAAAAATATGATGTGAAACATGATTTGGGTTAAATGGGTATAACATGACAACATGTAACATTAAATATAACATGGAAGTTGACATGTGAGTATACTTGATAATGGAATTGGGAATTTACCTATTAAGTTAGGTCTACCCATATTCTTGAAAACTTGGATATGAACATGACACTTAGAAAACATAAGAGTGGCCAACTCGAGGTTGGGTTGAGTTTGTAGCGTAATACTACCCGGAACCTACCGGCTTAACTAGTGGCTACAAACAATAGGACCCAATGTGGGAAGTTGGTCATGTTGTGCCTAAGACCCGAGGTTAGACCAAGTTGTGGTGTAAATCTACCCGGAACCCACCGGCTTAACTAGGTAACCACAACAAAGTCTAATGTGAGAGGTTGGGGTGCATTAAATAATTAATGTCACATAATAGGGTTAAGTTAATTTGATTAATGAGGCTTAACCAAATATGACATGGACAAATGGGTTAAGTAATTTGATTAGGCTAATGATACTTAACAAAACATGACAGGGTTGGGTAGGTTAAGTAACTTGATTTGCCAAACGACACTTGGCCATTTTTATACGACGAGGGGACGGGATTAAGTTAACCAACACTTAATCAATCCAACACGATAACTTGATAAGGTTAAGTAAATTTTCTTAGTAACACTTAACCGTTTAATACAGTTAATGGATGGGGTTAAGTCAACTCAGACCTAACTAATCTAAACATGGTAATTGGACGGGGTTAAGTTAATTTACACTTAACTAATCCAACTCGTTAGTTTGATGGGGTTAAGTGACCTATACTTAACCAATCTAACGTGAAAACATGATAAGGCTAAGTCACGAATCACTTGAATATGCTTGACCGATTTGACTCGGTAATTTGACAAGGTCAAGTTAATTTATATAATTAACCAATCTAAAATGATAATTAGACGAGGTTAAGTTATGGATTGCTTAATATACTTAGCCAACTTGACACATGGTTTGTAGGGTTAAGTCTTGGACTTGGATACTTAGCCAATTTTGACATGGTTTGTAGACGGGCTAAGTTATGAACTTAAGTGACACTTAACCCATTAGATAAACCCTAATTCGGAGGATTAGGTAAATAACCATAGTTAACAAGGATTATGGAAATAAGGCTAAGTGGTAAACCTTAGTTAAGGGAAACTAAGTAATAATTCTTAGTCAAGGAAATTTGGACCATTTCTTAGATAGATTAGTAACCCGATACGTTAGGTCAACGTTTAAGTATGCGTGTAGGAGCAGGCTATCTGATTTAGATAAAGGCTCCAACGAACTGGGTAACGAAGCAGCGGCTTCGGGGAACGTGAGGATATTCTTGGGATCCCTCTGTGAGCTGCCAGGTCAATATACTAGGCTCACGAGAGGTTGAGGTCTGCGGTAGAAGAACCAAGAATATGCCTTGGTTGCTATGCGAGCGACCTAAAGACTGGGGTGGATAGCAGTGAGTCGACGAATACATAAGGTGCCCGAGATAGCAAGTTCGTCGATCATCTACCATCTTGAGTCAAGCGTGTACGTACGGAAAGGCAGGGAACACCCAACAGACTATAATTGCTATCTAATTATGGGTGAGGTAGGCCGTAGGATGTGGGCTGGCCGGAGTGTAGTTCTCATGCAAGATTTTCTCTTGTGTTGCCTTTCACTAGTTGAGGGAGGGGTCTCGTGGGACCATAGCCACGTGTAGAAAAGCAGACCTTAGTATCTGCATCGGCAGATAAATCTAAAGCTCCCGACCGAGTCTTGTATTTCTTGTTTTGCCCTGTGACAGGACTCGGATGGCACGATGTGATACATGTGCATACAGTTATAGAAAAACGATTCACGATGAATGCGTGGGAAAAAGGGCGTGGTTGAGGGTTAGCGTAATCCCTAGTGGCCTAGGTGGTTTAACCCAAACTGAAATACGAAAGCGTGCAATAGGTAAGCGTAATCCCTAGTGGTGCTAGGTGGCGTAAGTCCTAGTAGTTCAAACGATGATTCATATGGAAGAGCCTAGCTAGAACAAGGGTGACAGTCCAAACGATTTCAAGGATAATACGACATGAGGAAGCCCGTACGAGGTATGGCAAAGGACTGAACTTATATACATGGAAAGAAACATATGATTTGAGTAACCTATATATGCGATATATTAGGTTGACATGGACCATTACACGACTTTGAGTAAGGGACCTTCATGGTTAACACATAACAAGGCTGGGATACTAGTACGGAGGGTGCAGAGAAAATATACATGTAAAAACCAGTAAATATATATATATATATATATATATATATATATATATATATATATATATATATGAAAAATTCCATAGAACGTTAGACTAAATAGATACCATGGGACGTGATGCTTGATAGGAACCTGACGGCCTGATACCTTGTTTTATCTGACATCGTAATTTATCATGACACCTTAGTTTATCTGGGTACAGTAGTTCATCCTGTTATTTTGGTTCAGTTTATCTATCTTGACATCATCCTTGTGTTTACTTTCAGTTTATGCATGTCATGTCACCTTTATCTGTTTTTATGCTGGAAGTAGATAGGACTTACCAGTCTTTATGACTGACCCCGTTTCTTTCGCTTCTTGTCTTCCGTTTCCCCCCAGGATACAGGGAGGAAATACTGTTGTTTAGTTCAGACTTCTTCGGCTTGAAGGTCATCTTGGATGGCTTGGACTTTCCTTGGCTATGGTTAATTTACTGTTTTAAGTGGGGAATAATTTATGAAAAAGGTTTCATGCTTCTTTATTTCAGCAAGACAGGTTTTGATGTACTCTGATGTAAAAAGGCTTTTGACCTCATTTATTAATGTTATGAAAGTTTGTTTTTACTTGCGCTATTTTTATATGTTCTGTCTTGTGATATTTCTGTGGATGTTTACCAATAATGCCCCTCTAAAGCTAGTGCATTCCCTTGCGAGTGACCCTAGCGGAGGCGGGGTGTTACAATAATCGTAAGCTGATATATCACTATCGTTATATTAAGCTATATACTCTAGAGAAAATTGGCCAAGGTCTGTATTGGAAGGAAGGAATTGGTGACCATTTGTGAACCAACAAGGTGGCTAAGGCGATTACCAGGTGATATTGGACAAAGCCTTTTCTTTATACACTGATTCTATGAAATGGAAACAATCTATACATAAATGCATGATTTGGTTATCACAACAGTTGATTGCATGCTAGCATAACCCTATATATTATTTATGACCGCTCATGCTTTAGTGGGAAAACAAAATTAGTTTTCACTCAAACAATTATCACTACATATACAAATTGTACTCTACACGAATAAACAATGACCAAGCGGTTGAAATATTGTGACGACACAACTAATACACACAATTATGGAGGTATGAGGATCCAATCAAATCAATCATATGTGAATACATTGATGGTCTACAATGAACATGCGGTCAAGTATGCCATGGCCAAACAATCCACATGCAATATAAATGCAATCAGTGCGATCTCAATATAAGACGTAAAAATGAATCATCGTTGATAAATGAGACTGCATATGATATAAATGAAATCATGATGAGCCAAGAAGTAAAATATGCAGGTTGAAGGAAGATCTTGGAGCAACAAGAGAAACAATGAAATAATCAAAAATGTATCTCATTATCTTTGTTTTTTTTAAAGTTAATTACTGGATGCTAATATGCAGTAGCCAGACAATAATGTAGTCGTGTAACATATGAATTCATAATGACTAACATATACCATCTTAAAACTGTAACAGCTTAAAACTGTAAACATAATTAGCACATAGCATATGCTTGGTTATATAAACATGGACAATCCCGCATGGCAGTATTCATTTATTTCCATGAATTCAATATGTTAAAATGTGCAAATTGGCAAGAAAAATACAGATTAGCTTGTTCCCAGAAAGTTCAACAGGGAACCTAAGGTAAGAAGGCAAGTTTCAACGTTTCTAGAAAGGCACATAATATAAGGTCTCTACTGCCGAAGGTCGTACAGTATTGGTATAGTCAACATGTTGGGAATGGCATCACATATATGTATTGTATTGTATTTAATAGGGTAAACTACGCTTAGCTATAACAAATGGATTACTAGGGTGTTAGCAAATACATCACGTGTAACGACCCGGATTTTGACGATCTTGGTTATCCGATATACAACACATATCGAACATCCAAGGATCGAAAATACCCGAATAGTTAACGAAAGAAATTAGAGGGTGAGAATAGATAAGATAGAAACTTAGAATAGAAGAAGAAGAAGAACACAACATCAGAGTAACACGAACCTCTCAGAGAATGAATAACAAATAATATATATATATAACATAACTTGAAATATACATCTGTACTTGAATATACATCATTATCAAAGTACAACACTTACAACACAACAGAAATAAACTATAGCTATGTGATCCTAAAGCCTCCTGCTCCAGCTCTTCAAGTATCTGTAAATTCCGACTACTTGACTGCCCATACAAAATTGGGCACCCAAGAGTTTAGGGAAAACAAAACAAAATAAACTCCGGGTCAGTCATGGGACTGGTGTGAGTAAAACTTTAAAATAGTTTGAGAAATTAAACGATATCTTATAAGACCACGCCGTATAACGGAACGGTTTTTTCCCTTATGAGAATCCAAAATACCTTTATATCAAAAACCTTTTGATATTATAATAATGCTTATCAACCACAACTATAATAATCATCTAGTAGAAACGCTTTCATCTCACGTTCTACATATATAGTATACAATAAAAACCGCAAGCACGTATTGGGTAATGGATTTCCAACTATGACAAGGTATGGAACCACCTTTTGCTAGTGTACCTCTAGAGAGGAATACACTGGGTTCAACAAGAACATCTTGCAACCCGGACGCACATGACCGACCACTCATTTCGCTTGAGTGTATCGAATGTATATTACCAACGGTTGAGATCAGCAACCGTTTCCCGAATGGGACAGCATCGACAATAGATTTTTAGAAGTAAATGAAACTCTAGATCAGGTGATTATACACCCTAATAGGTGCGACCTACATAGCCATGCTGCCTGCCCGATTTCTGTCATTTCCCGGTTGTGAGGCTAGAGGCCACGCTTATCTCTGTCAGATCACACGTTTACTCACTTTGAATGTCACATCGTCATACACGCCAAATCACAAATTGATTTCTCCAAAAATAACATGGGTATACAGCTAAGAGAAATGAGTTGCTCCGCCACCAAACGTGAATACATTTGAAGAGATCAACTTACGCGATTTATTCGATATACACTGTCAGGCATTCTTCCATACAGGTTGTCCTGGGACTGAACAAACCGAAGGCACTATTCAGTACATCCATCTTAGGAAATCTTTACCTAAGATTTATACAATAGCCCTTGCACTTTACTCCGTCTTCAATATATTCAACATACTTGATTCGCAACGCTTATGCCAATACGGAGTGGTTCTTCGGATAATAATCCAACCGGTCTCTCCATATTAACAACGTAAAATGGTCTAAACATTGATAGTCTGTGATTTAACTATCAAAGAAAAACACGTGTGCAAACAACGATATCATTTCCAAATGGAAATTATATCGATCAATCATCATTTAACATATATCTCTCTATTTAATTTATTCATTCATTTATCATCTCCTGTTTCCCTATATTCAACATTTCTTATTTTCTAAATTTAGAAAATATATGTTATTAACATTGGAAACATTTCCATAGCTTATTCACGCATCACTACCATTCCACAACTATTAGTCCCCAACCGTAAACTAGTAGGAGAACAACTCTCTTAGTATAAACCCCAAAGGCCGAAACCAACATCAGATCGATACTCAGAAAACGATTCAACTTAACTAATCTCTAGTCAGTTTCTAATCTTGTTTAACTCTATTTCGATTAACTCTTTTATATCTCGTCAGTTTCCTTTTTATACTTCTATTTGTTTTCTAAATAAATATTCCTTTATTAATTCTACTTATTTCCTAAATAAATATTTCCTTTATCAACTTTATTTATTTTCTAAATAAATATATCCTTATTCTATTCTATTCGTTTTATCAACATTTTTCCCTTTTATAAAACTATATTCGTTTTATAAACATTTTCGTTTTATAAAATCTGTTGATTTTATAAAATCCCTTTATTTCAATATACATTGAAATAATTCTTTTTACATCCCAGGGTCTTTTTATGATATTTAAAATACCAATTCATAATGATCGATATCATTCAAACACACATAATCAACAACAGATTATATCACATCATATATTACAATATATGAACAGAACAGTATCATAAACACTGAGGAGTCCAGTTGGACACCTCCAACCTATTTCCCTGCATCACAGATGTTAAAAAATATAATTAACATCGATTTCATTTCAATATGAAATATTCTGCTAAACAGAATACATATTTGATTAACGATTTATATATATATCGTTATCTATGATTTCAACCAATACACAAGCAATTCAACCAAACAGTTAACACACAGCAATCAACAGATGATTAACAGTTCTAAGAATACATTATAAAAATATAACTGTTCAGTGTTGGTGAGATTTACTCACATTTGCAGTTCATCGTTATAGAACGATAAACTGTTGTTTGATCAGAATCAAACAGTTTATTTCTCCATAAATTCAAACGAGCTCCAATCCACTTCCAATCAGTTCCATTGGGTAGTGTCCATCCATACGATCCTGTCGGATCTTGTTTTGCTGAATTTCGACCACGTATGATAAAGTTATTGCTTATACCAGTTAATACACTTTAAATTTAAAACCATTGGGCCTCACCCCCTTATCGTTCCTTGGCCCATCTTACTTCCACGTTACCAGCCCAGTACCACCCTTCTTCCCTAATCCCACTTCGATCACCTACTCCTCAAAATACCCAATACCGCCTCCTTCAAACCTTCCTCCTTCCAAAATTTGTCAACGGAAATCAACAACCGTACTACCATTGAACTCCTCATACACATCCGCATCAACCCATACCCCAAATGGTAAACTCGAACCATCCTCCTCGACCTTGACGTCAGGCTTCCCCAAAGACAGACCGACACCGAATTACACCGAACTTGCCAAAAAACCCACAACCGAAGCCCTCTCCATGCTCAATCCAAATATGAACCCCTTTTCTTGAATCAATGTCCCAATCCCTCACTTTCGTGAACCTTAGTTCACTGTTCAGCAACTCGAGCACCAATATCTTCCATCGCACCGTGAAAAAGGCTTACGCAGATGGAGAGGATTGAATTTCGGTCGCAAATATATGTATGAAAGGATGTATAAGCTTTTATTTGATTTTCTTTTGATTTTCTGTTCTTGGATTTTGTCTTGTTGTGTTCGTTGGATGGGGTTTTATACATGCTATTGTGGTAGGTAGCATTTGTAATGGAGAACGAAGGCCGCGTGGCCACAGAAAATCGAGGGGATATTTTGAATTTGATTTTTTTAATATATTTTCTCGATTTTTTCCTTGTATCTGCCTTCTAAAAATCCCAGCGACCCCATACCATCTCCAAAAATCACGAAACTTGACATGCTACTATAGTTTGACATTACGGACCCAATGAAACTGGTTTCGTCAAATTTCGACTTCGTATGCTCACACAACGTATTTTTAACCGTTGAAATACTAACTGTTTCTCACTATAAAAATCCATATGACCACACAATGACTCTAAAAATCACGAAACTGGAAATCTAACAACTATTTGACATTGCGGATCCAACAAAATTAGTTTCGTCGAATTCCGACTTCATTTGCAAAAGTGGCTATTTTTAAAGTCCTAAATAACCCATTTAAATATATAAATATATTTAAATATAATTAAATTAAATATTTATAAATAAATATTATCGTATATATTCACTTTGGAATACCATACAGCTCTAGAATATTCCTATATGAATTTCTAACTTGATATTTCAAACCTGGGTCAACCCGATATTCGATTTATATTGAAATTTCTTTTTAAAATATAAATAATTCCTTTATAAATTATAAAGGAATTCCACAGCGACTTTTCTAAAATTTGATTTGGTCATAAATCAAAATATACACGTTGAAATCCCGATTTTTCTCTTCCACTAGAAAGATATACTCCACCAGCTCCACACGTTTCTTGTTTCACAGAAATCTGGCTTAAAACGAATTCTGTATATTCAGTTGAAGTTCAAATCGCCAAAGCTCGATTTTAATTATAATATAATTATACGTTCAAACTGTCATTCAAATAATATATTCGTTATTCTAATTCAATTCTAAACTGAATTAAATATCACAGATGATCCAGTTCACACCATATCGCCATTTCAGCCAATTCTGATTATTTCAGAATTAAATATATTATTTAATTTATTATTTTAATTAAATATTCACCATTATTTAATTCAACGACCATGAAATCCTTTTAATCACCTTTTAAATAATTAAATAAATTAATTATTATATCGCTGAAAATGCGGGTCATTACATTCTTCCCCACTTAAAATAATTTTGTCCTCGAAATTGCTAAGTTAGAAAACAACTCTATTAACTAGTTATAACTTATTTGTTCACTTCTTAACTTCAGTTTCCAACTGGACCAATTTAATTTCAATTAAATATTAATTAATTCTTATCAACGAAAATTTTCAAAAATCCTAAAAAATTTCTAACACCTTGACTTTTCGAAAAATCTCGTCAGCACCTCCTTTGTACTGGTCAATAGGTCAAACTCCAAATCGCCTCTCTGGGCCATTTCCACCCTAAAAGAAAATCAAATAGCCAAGTGACTTGTCAATTCGGCTCATAAATCTTATGTCCAATAGAAATATAAACTTGTACCTTTTTGTCGGGCATATCAATATATCCTTTACATCTGCTGCTAATTTAGCATATACCAATGTCATCCTAATCAAACTCCAATCACTTTTGTCTCCAACACAACCATTTATCCAAGCCAAATTCCACTTTGACTTGATATTATTCCATTTCAATACAGCTTCCTCTTAACTGGCTTTAACCCACTTTCAATTTGCCTTCACCAATTTCTATTTAAATTTGTTTTTAATTCAAACAATCTTTCCTGGGATTTTTAAATAGTTTTGTTTTTCTCAAAACCTAACTTCCCTTTACGGGATTCAAAACAACTTGTTTTCTCATAACAATCCAAAAACAAAATCTTCGGTAACAATCTGTCACTTACAACTCGAAAATAAACACTGATGATGTGGCCAGCATCATCAGAGTTATTTCCCAGTAATCGAAGTGAGTTCAATACTATATCACCTTCCAAAACCATTTCTGAATATTTCCATTTTGAAATCAGTTCAAAATATCCTTTCAATGTCTGTAAACAATTTAAAATCTCCCATGATTTTAAAATTCTCATATACTCACTTCAAATCCATTTACAAACACCTTTCCAATTCTTAGGGTTTTAATTTCAATTCTGATTTTAACTTCAGATTTAATTCATCATCGTTACACTTATACGAATTTTGATTGGTTATTCGCATAACCATTTTACTTATAATCTTACTCGATTATAATCACAACTAACATATCCAATATTTTATAATCATTCCAGTAAAAATCCTTTATACCAAAATATAATTTGGGTAAAATTATTTCATTTACCCTCTTTTCAAAACATACCATGACGGTTCATTGTGTTCAAGTGTTTATAAACTCCTATTGATACAGTGGATCAAAATGATCGACCAGAACTTTATAAATAACTCAACTAATAAATCTCCACAATATAAAACAAATTTTATATTGAATAACAAATACGCTATCGTATATATACACTCAAACTCAATCTAGGGTATAACTAACCCTATCTCTACCGAGTCATGCCACTGATCCAAGGTAATTACTTAACCTTAAGCTCTGATACCAACTGTAACGACCCGGATTTTGACGATCTTGGTTATCCGATATACAACACATATCGAACATCCAAGGATCGAAAATACCCGAATAGTTAATGAAAGAAATTAGAGGGTGAGAGTAGATAAGATAGAAACTTAGAATAGAAGAAGAAGAACACAACATCAGAGTAACACGAACCTCACAGCGGAACGAATAACATATAATATATATAACGTAACTTGAAATATACATCTATACTTGAATATACATCATTATCAAAGTACAACACTTACAACATAGCGGAAATAAACTATAGCTATGTGATCCTGAAGCCTCCTGCTCCAGCTCTTCAAGTATCTGTAAATCCCGACTACTTGACTGCCCGTACAAAATTGGGCACCCAAGAGTTTAGGGAAATCAAAACAAAATAAACTCCGGGTCAGTCATGGGACTGATGGGAGTAAAACAGTTTAAAACAGTTTTAGCCATTAAACGATATCTCATAAGACCACGCCGTATAACGGAACGGGTTTCCCCTTATGAGAATCCAAAATACCTTTACATCAAAAACCTTTTGATATTATAATAATGCCTATCAACCACAACTATAATAATCGTCTAGCAAAAAGCTTTCATCTCACGTTTTACATATATAGTATACAATCAAAACCGCAAGCACGTATTGGGTAATGGATTTCCAACTATAACAAGGTATGGAACCACCTTTCGCTAGTGTACCTCTAGAGAGGAATACACTGGGTTCAACAAGAACATCTTGCAACCCGGACACACATGACCGACCACTCATTTCACTTTAGTGTATCGAATGTATATCACCAACGGTTGGGATCAGCAACCGTTTCCCGAATGGGACAACATCGACAATAGATTTTTAGAAGTAAATGAAACTCTAGATCAGGTGATTATACACCCTAACAGGTGCGACCTACATAGCTTTGCTGCCTGCCCGATTTCTGTCATTTCCCGGTTGTGAGGCTAGAGGCCACGCTTATCTCTGTCAGATCACACGTTTACTCACTTTGAATGTCACATCGTCATACACGCCAAATCACAAATTGATTTCTCCAAAAATAACATGGGTATACAGCTAAGAGAAATGAGTTCCTCCGCCACCAAACGTGAATACATTTGAAGAGATCAACTTACGCGATTTATTCGATATACTCTGTCAGACATTCTTCCATACAGGTCATCCTGGGATTGGACAAACCGAAGGCACTATTCAGTACATCCATCTTAGGCAATCTTTAACTAAGATTTATACAATAGCCCTTGCACTTTACTCTGTCTTCAATATATTCAGCATACTTGATTCGCAATGCTTATACCAATACAGAGTGGTTCTTCGGATAATAATCCAACCGGTCTCTCCATATTAACAACGTAAAATGGTCAAAACATTGATAGTCTGTGGTTTAACGATCAAAGAAAAACACGTGCGCAAACAACGATATCATTTCCAAATGGAAATTATATCGATCAGTCATCATTTAACATATATCTCTCTATTTAATTTATTCATTTTTCATCTCCTGTTTCCCTATATTCAACATTTCTTATTTTCTAAATTTAGGAAATATATGTTATTAACATTGGAAACATTTCCATAGCTTATTCACGCATCACTACCATTCCACAACTATTAGTCCCCAACCTTAAACTAGTAGGAGAAAAATTCTCTAAGTATAAACCTTGAAGGCCGAAACCAACATCAGATCGATACTCAGAAAACTATTCAACTTAACTAATCTCTAGTCAGTTTCTAATCTTGTTTAACACTATTTCGATTAACTCTTTTATATCTCGTCAGTTTCCTTTTTATACTTCTATTTATTTTCTAAATAAATATTCCTTTATTAATTCTATTTATTTCCTAAATAAATATTTCCTTTATCAACTTTATTTATTTTCTAAATAAATATATCCTTATTCTATTCTATTCGTTTTATCAACATTTTCCCTTTTATAAAACTCTATTCATTTTATAAACATTTTCCTTTTTTATACTTTCGAAATATTTCCTTTTATAAAATCTGTTGATTTTATAAAATCCCTTTATTTCAATATACATTGAAATAATTCTTTTTACATCCTAGGGTCTTTTTATGATATTTAAAATACCAATTCACAATGATCGATATCATTCAAACACACATAATCAACAACAGATTATATCACATCATATATTACAATATATGAACAAAACAATATTATAAACATTAAGGAGTCCAGTTGGACCCCTCCAACCTGTTTCCCTACATCACAAATGTTAAACAATATAATTAACATCGATTTCATTTCAATATGATATATTCTTCTAAACAGAATCAATATTTGATTAACGATTTATATATATATCGTTATCTATGATTTCAACCAGTACACAAGCAATTCAACCAAACAGTTAACACACAACAATCAACAGATGATTAACAGTTCTAAGAATACGTTATAAAAATATAATTGTTCAGAGTTGGTGAGATTTACTCACATTTGCAGTTCATCGTTAAAGAACGATAAATTGTTGTTTGATATGAATCAAATAGTTTATTTCGCCATAAATTCAAACGAGCTCCAATCCACGCCCAGTCAGTTCCATTGGGTAGTGTCCGTCCATACGATCATGTCGGATCTTGTTTTGCTGAATTTCGATCACGTATGATAAAGTTATTGCTTATACCAGTTAATACACTTTAAATTTAAATAAACTTAGAATTTAAAGCCATTGGGCCTCACCCCCTTATCGTTCCTTGGCCCATCTTACTTCCACGTTACTAGCCCAGTACCACCCCTCTTCCCTAATCCCGCTTCGATCACCTGCTCCTCAAAATACCCAATACCACCTCCTTCAAACCTTCCTCCTTCCTCCATTTGTCAACAGAAATCAACAACCGTACTACCATTGATCTCCTCATACACATCCGCATCAACCCATACCCCAAATGGTAAACTCGAACCATCCTCCTTGACCACGACGTCAGGCTTCCCCAAAGACAGACCGACACCGAGTTACATCGAACTTGCCAAAAAACTCACAACCGAAGCCCCTCTCCATGGTCAATCCAAATATGAACCCCTTTTCTCGAATCAATGTCCCAATCCCTCACTATCGTGAACCCTAGTTCACTGTTCAGCAACTCGAGCACCAGTATCTTCCATCGCACCGTGAACAAGGCATGCGCAAATGGAGAGGATTGAATTTAGGTTGCAAATATATGTATGAAAGGATTTATAAGCTTTTATTTGATTTTCTTTTGATTTTCTATTCTTGGATTTTGTCTTGCTGTGTTCGTTGGATGGGGTTTTATACATGCTATTGTGGTAGGTAGCATTTGTGATGGAGAACGAAGGCCGCGTAGCCTGTGCGGGATCACAAAAAATGGAGGGTATATTTTGAATTTGATTTTTTTTTAATTTATTTTCTCGATTTTCTCCTTGTATCTGCCTTCTAAAAATTCCAGCGACCACATACGATCTCCAAAAATCACGAAAATTGACATGCCACTAGAGTTTGACATTACAGACCAGACGACATTGGTTTCGTCGAATTTCGACTTTGTATGCTCACACAACGTATTTTTAACCGTCGAAATACTGACTGTTTCTCACTCTAAAAATCCGTACGACCACACAGTGACTCTAAAAATCACGAAACTGGAAATCTAACAACTATTTGACATTGCGGATCCAACAAAATTAGTTTCGTCGAAATCCGACTTCGTTTGCAAAAGTGGCTATTTTTAAAGTCCTAAATAACCCATTTAAATATATAAATATATTTAAATATAATTAAATTTAATATTTATAAATAAATATTATCGTATATATTCACTGTGGAATACCATACAGCTTTAGAATATTCCTATATGAATTTCTAACTTGATATTTCAAACCTGGGTCAACCCGATATTCGATTTATATTGAAATTTCTTTTTAAAATATAAATAATTCCTTTATAAATTATAAAGGAATTCCACAACGACTTTTCTAAAATTTGTTTTGGACATAAATCAAAATATACAAGACGAAATCCCGATTTTTCTCTTCCACTAGAAAGATATACTCCACCTACTCCACACGTTTCTTGTTTCACAGAAATCTGGCTTAAAACGGATTCTATATATTCAGTTGAAGTTCAAATTGTCAATTAATGAACTGCCGCGCCATTTCAAGCTCGATTTTAATTATAATATAATTATACGTTCAAACTGTCATTCAAATAATATATTCGTTATTCTAATTCAATTCTAAACTGAATTAAATATCACAGATGATCCAGTTCACACTATATCGCCATTTCAGCCTATTCTGATTATTTCAGAATTAAATATATTATTTAATTTATTATTTTAATTAAATATTCACTATTATTTAATTTAACGACCATGAAATCCTTTTAGTCACCCTTTAAATAATTAAATAAATTAATTATTATACAGTTGAAAATGGGGGTCATTACATCACGACCGTTTGGCAAATGGATCACTACGGTTTTTATCAAATACATCATGATCGTTTAGCAAATAAAGCATAAATGTTTACAAACTAGTTTAATTGTGTATATGTAGTTTTCCTTTGGATGCATCAAATATATATCAAAATTATAACTTGAGTTTTTTTCTTATCCTGAAGCACGGTTCAAATGGATGCACATTTTTCCTTTTAACATCAAAACATTAATGATAACAATATTCATTAATAACTGGAATTCTTTAGGGAACTAGCTAGCTAAGATCACATACATGTTTTGCTTTGTTTTTACCACAAATAGGAAAGCATTATTGTCCATTTAGGACCATATCAAAGGCATAGACCATCAAACTAGTGAGTAAACTATATATATTTCGGCATCAGGGTTTCGCATGTGAGCCAAATGACTTAACTTCCAGTTTTAGAAAACCAATAATCTTTCAAAAGCACAATCGTGTAGTCTAGCACCCACCCCAAATCAACTAATATATTTCTAGTCTAAATTGATATTAAACTACTTGAACCTAGATTAATCGTGAGTGAATTCTCACCTTAGGACGATGGTTAAGGCAAGCGAAGACGTGGAGTGACAGTGAACTTTCCGGCGATGGTGATGTTGAAACACGATGCAGGCTTTTCCCGACCACCGAAAGAAAGTGCTGCGACTTCAAGGTGGCGACTTTCCTTGCGATTTTCCCTCTTTACTTCGTTATGGTCTCCAGATTTGAATTAGTGGTAGGAGCAATGAAATCAGTTGGAAGCAGTACTTGCTTTCGTGATTTGGGAAAAAATTTATTTGCTTTAGGGAAGAAAGCTCGGCTTTGATTTGGAAAAGTAAGGATTTCGGCAATTAAAAGGGAAAGAAGACACGATTTTTTTTCCTGAAGAAATGGGATCAAAGGCGTGATTTTTATAGAAGGGAAAACCGTGGGATGCAAGGAATCGTTTGTGTGTGAAGGAAGGAACCAACGTTTTATTTAATTTATTTATTTACGGTTCTTTAAATTTCCTACCGTAAAATATGTTGACGTTTTATTTCTGTTCTGTCATAACCAAACTCCAAATGCTATAAAACTTGACGTGCTGCTTCATTTTCACATTCTGAGTCCAATAAAATAAATTTAATTGTAAATTGACTCCGTTTGGGTGCAACGTTATTTTAATTTACGAATTATTTATCCGTTCGCCGATTTTATTCCATTTGTCCATCAGCAACTCTATTTGTTTTGAAACGTTAAATTCAATTTCTTTATACACAAAAATCCAAGTCGATACCCACATATTTAAGAAATAAAACTTCAAATTCAATTTAACGTCGATAAGGTTTATTTTTAAATTCAACCATTTTTTTTTCAAACAAATTTTCAGATATTCAGCCAAATTCAATTCAAATATTCAACGATAATTATTTGATCTTCAATCCACCATTCTGAATTAAATATCGAATTCAATTCAACTCAATAATATATTTAATTTTTCTAACTCCGGTATCAATAAAAATAAATTGTTCATAGTTAAATCTTTAATTAATTCCATATTTCAGTTGTCGAAATTTCTGGGAAGTTACAATCGTTGATCAATTTTTATAACTCCATTATCAATAAAAATAAATTGTTCATAGTTAAATCTTTAATTAATTCCATATTTCAGTTGTCAAAATTTCTAGGATGTTACAATCATTGATCAATAATTACTTATGTCTATATTCATATTGATGAGAAATTAATATTATTGACATTGATTAACATATGTGGATGCATGGAAACAGGTTGGAGGGATCCAACTGGATTTCTCAACATTTATATTATTGTGTTGGCATTAATTATGACATATGCAGTGATATATTAATTGTGATTGATCTCGTTGTGTTTAAATATCACTGGCTCGAGAATTATGGTATTTAAATACCGTAAGATATTTTCGAATAGAAAATGAAATTTGAGATTTAAAAAGGAAATATATTTTTCCAAAAATGGAAGTGTAATTTCGATTGGAGTTAAAATGTAGAAACTTGTTTTATTAAAACAAGAAGTTGATTTTAAGGAGTTTATAAATAAAATGAATTATTTATCTTTGGATAAATTGAAATATACATTCAAATTTGAATTTATATGGAAAAATGGAAAATGGTTTTGAAACCAATATTTGAAATTAATTTGAATTTAACGAAGGGTGTTAAATATTAGTTAATCTTCGATTAACTATAATTAAAGTAATTATCGAATTGGTCAGTGTTAATAAAGTTAACTATTATTTAATAAGCTTTTAGAAATGATAATTATACTATATTTTAGTAATGTTAACTATTTTTAATATAGTAAATAATAAAATTAATTGTTATTTTAAGTAATAATAATTAAAACGATGATGTTAATTGGAGATTCAATTAAGAAATGATTTAATGGCATTATAGTTTGATTAAGTAGGTGATAAGAGTTTCATAAAGGGATTTGTAATCCAAGTTTTAAATGAGATTTGTAAACGGGATTTGTTGGTAAATGTAGAGATTTGAATAAGGCTTTTTCTTAATTTTTAAATTAAGTAAAGAAAATTTAATGGAAAGAAACTTTTAAGGAAGATGGTTAATATGGTAATAATAGACTAAAATGTGTTAATGGTTTTAGAATGAAATCTAAGCTGAGTGGTGAAAAGATGGTAAACGGATTAGTATAAGTGATTAATCCAAACAAGGTTTTAATGAGGTTTTTAAAACCAAAGTGATGACTTTAATTGAATTAAGCAAAGTACTGTAATTGAAATAAAAATTTTAAATGCAAAGAAAAACACATATGATAGTTTTGTGTTAAACATTGATAAATGGATTTTTGAAATAAAATCCAACGAAAGAGGTCTTATTGTAAAGAAGGTGGGAAGCGGACTTTTATCCTTATATATCCTTTATCTTATGAGGTTTCGACAAACAGAATGGTATATGTCTGCATTGTTTAAATTCAGGCATTCTGACTATCTTTTAAAAATGAACAACAGAAGCGCGTGCATCGCACATGGTACTTTATTCAAAACAGCGATTATAATGCTATTGTTATAATAGATGTTTTGCAAATCTAAATAGCAATTTTAATGCTGCTATTATAATAAATGTTCTATAAAGCTAAACAGCGATTGTAACGCTATCGTTGAAATAAATGTTTTATAAATTAAATAGTTGGAAACAACGATTATAACGCTACCATTATAATCAATATTTTTCCGTACAGGAAGTGGATTCTTAGATTGAATTCGAGAGTCGCGTAAGCGAGGTTTTTGTTTGAAGTTGTGAGGCTTGACTATTTCGAAGTTGAGAATGTTGTTCAATTAAAGTCTGAGAGGTAATTATACCCCAACTTGATTGACTTCATGATTGATGGAGGAATGGTTAAGGTTCGATAGTAAAAATTGGTTAGCAATATGGTTGGATAAGAAGGATTAATGGTTTGAGTTATAATAACGATGTTTTATAACATCGGGTTAATTTAAAGAAATTTTGAAATGTTTCCCCCAAATGAAATGAATTGGTCAATAAGGAATTAATAAATGGAATAAAGGAAATACTTTCAAATATTAATGCGGTATATTTTCTGCATATAGAAAGTAAGGATTCGTGAATATTTAGAAATGTTTTCTAACTGGAATAAAAGATATTTTCTCGAATAAAGGGATTATGATATCGGAAAAGTGGTTCCAAGAATCGAGGAAGACAGTTGAATTTTTGAAAGAATCTGGAAGATGGAAAATGGGAATTGGAATCGATAATATAATTAGGAATAGATATAAAAAGGGGCCAATATTGTTTGATGGTTGAATCGGTAGAATTTGATTGTATGGATGTTTCTTTGATTGTTAAATCACCGACTATCAAAGTTTTGCTTTATTTTATACCTCTGTTGTTAATACGGAGAGACCGGGATCAGGTTATTATCTGAAAACAACTCCATATTGGAATAAGCGTTACAATAAACTTATGCTGAAGATAATTGAAGACGGAGTAAAATGCAAGGGCTGTTATGTAAATCTTAGGTAGAAATTGCCCAAGATGGATTAATAAAATGGTGCCTTCAGTTGGTCCAGTCCCAGGACAACGTATATGGACGAATGAATGACGACATGACATCCAAAGTAAATGATGGCAAGATGTGCTAAAAGATAATCGTTACCTCAAGCCTCATCACCCGGGAAATGACAGAAATCGGGCAGGCAGCATGGCCATGTAGGTCATTCCCAATAGGGGTATTATCACCTGATCTAGAGAAAATTCATTTGCTTCTTATTCTATTTGCTGCTATATGCTTTCGGTAACGGTTGCTGATCACAACCGTTGGTGATAATATGCTCGATACACTCAAATTAAATGAGTGGTCAACCATGTGTGCGCTAGGTTGCAAGACGTTCTTGTTGAACCCAGTGTATTCCCCTCTAGAGATACACTATCGGAAGGTGGTTTCATACTTTGTCATGTTGGAAATCCAATCTCCAATACGCGCCCTATGGTTTTTTGATTTTATATTATATATGGAGCATGAGATGCAAGCATTCCGCTATATTCTATTTATTTGATGTAGACATTATTATAATATCACTGGATTTGATATCAAGAATATTTTTGGTTATCGTAAGGTAAAAACCATCCGTGTTTATGTGTGGATCGATCTTACGATTATCATTTCTTTCGAAAGGATTTTGAAAGTTAAACAAATGGTAGGAGTTTACTCACACCAGTCCCATGACTGATCCAGAGTTTATTTTGTTTGTTTTCCCTAAACTCTTAGGTGCCCAAATTTGTATGGGCAGTCAAGTAGTCGGGATTTTATAGATTCGTTTGGAGGAGTTTGAAGCAGGAGGCTTCACCAGTTAGCTACAGACTATCATATTTCCGCTATGTACTATGTTGTATTTGGAAATAGGTGTGTATAACTGTTCCAGGAATAACTGTTGTGCTCTGATGATAGTATGTATATACAGTTACTGATTTGTATTTCAAAAGTTATGCTATTTAATATAATTATTCGTTCCGTTGTGAGATTTGTGTTCTTCATTTTTCTTTTAGTCTAACTTTTCTTTCTTTCTATTCCTCATCCTCTAACTTCTTTCTACTAATGATTCATATTTCTATGCCATTTGGGTTGGACATATGGTGTGATTAGTCGACTCAAAAAGGTACAGAAATTCGGGCCATTACAATATGCAAGGACCTCTGTCCTGTACTGGACATATAGCACGGGGAATAAGGTCCCTCCGGTTTCGTTCAGACCCAGAACGAACTTGTAAATAGATTGTGTGTCTGACATTAGATTTTATTCTATGTTGATTGATCTCTATTAAATATATATCTGTTTGGTAGCGGAGAATTTATTCTCTTGCTTAACGTCCTTCTTTGAGACGTACGAGCTCAGAGGTCATATATCGATAGACATCAGTCGCATGGCGTGAATTACCTGTGTGGCATGCTGAGATGCAAAGGATCAAGGCTTCTATTGAAAAGAAGAGTCTTGTGGTTGATGATCAAAGCACGGACTGTGTGGCACAACATTGTGTATGGCATTAATTAGCGAGCCCCACACCTCGGCATGAGTCAAAAACGGGATTGTGACTGCACGAATTGCACGATGTTTCTTTCTAGCTATGGGTGGTGTCAGTGTTTTACAAGCCCTGACATTTATATTATTTTTACCTATGTGGTTGTTGGAACGTGAGGCGCCTCAGATATATCGGTCTCGACGGAGCCGATGGATAGGTCCGATAGGACTGGGAAACGTGTGTTCAGGTATAACCAATCCGCTATGTGTGGACCAACCCTGAAGATCCAAGGGTTCGCCAGCGTCCGAATCCTGAGACTTTTGCTAGAGTGTCTCGAATCGGTGAGGAGCCATCCCTAGCCTCGACTCATGACGGAAATCCAATTTCCAATACGTGACATTTCAGTTTTGATTGTAGAGCCTAGTATGGCGACATGATATATGGTACCCATGCCATCTAGGATTGATACATTTATACTTGAAGTTGTTTTGACACTATACTCTTATAATAGTATCAAATGATTTGTTTTAAACGTACCAAGCATGTTTGGCTATTATAAGGGAAAGCCCTATCCTCCGGCTTGCGTTGCATTGTGTGATGGGACCTAAGTCTTATAATAGCTTCATTTTTCCAAAAAGCATTGCGCTGTTTATTCTGTGCATTGGTATTCTTGGGAGGAAACCCGTTCCATGTTACACGGCGTGGTCCCTTAATTTACTCCATTTTAAAGTAATGTTTTAAATAACTGTTTTAGTTCTCACACCAGTCACATGACTAACCTGGAGTTTATTATTTTAACCTAAACTCTGGGTGCCCTTATTTTCCACACGGGCAGCTAGTAGTTGGGTTTTGCAGATATTATATTCATAGGATCCTGATTTACAGCTGAAGCGATATTCGGAAAGCTCTGTATCCGTGTATTACTTTCAGTTGTGTTTTGTATTATTTTTCCGCTGCGATGTATTTAAATGTAATTTAAATCTCTAATGTTTATCAAATGTGTAATATTTATTCATACTCTGTTATATTCATGTACTATGATGTAAATTGTTGTAATAAGCAATGAAATGTTCTTCTGTTTGTGTTCTGATTCCTCTTGTCCTCAAAGCAATTCGGGGTTTCCTTTACAGGGAAATTCGGGTAGTCTCAGGTGGTATCAGAGCTTTGGTTTACAGAGCTCGAGAACAAGACATATTCGAATCGAACGAAAGAATTCATCAGAGATTGGATTAGTAATATTCAATGAGAATGACTCGTTAGCGATAGGATCAGTAGTATCCTAGAATGAGTCGGAAGAGTATTGTTTTGAAAATAAAAGTGAAAACAAAATTTGTTTTGAAAATTTAAACCATTTTATACATATTTGAATATTTATTTTAAATTGATTTTGACAATCCAATATATAAAGATTTTGCATAAACGCCTTGCAAACAAATATTCGAAGTTTTAATATACTGGATAGATATAGAGTCACATTCTAGTTGCTCGGAGATGATTCTGATGATCGCTCGAGAATCATCAGCATTTTTGTTCGGGTTTCGAAAGTGGGATTTCTATATATTTCCAATTGACTGGTGTGAGAACCAAAACTAGATAGGGCTTATTGTTGTGATTTGGCATCAAAAATATGATTTTTGAATATACATATATATATATATATATTAAAGATATTTGTTTGAAATGATAATCAACTAATTGATTGATGATTGCATTGTTTGATTATTCATTTAAACCAACATATAGATGTGTGGTAAATTTAGGCCAAATTGTATCAAATTTTGAACTAAATTGAAAATTGTTTGAAATTGCATGCATATACATGTACATACATTGAACAGGTCACAGCAAGGAGGCTAGAGAAGAGGAATAAAATTGTATGCCCGACAAATAGGTACATGTTTACTAATTTATTGAGTTTGGATGATTTTATGAGCCGATTGGCTAGCCGCTTGGCTAGCCGCTTGGCTTTTTCTTTTTCTTTTTGAGATGAGAGGGCCTGTGTGGCGGTTTGGGGATTTTCCCGGTGCTTCCTGTACAAAGGAGGTTATGGCGAAATTTTTCAAAAATTTAGGGTGTTAGCCAAATTTTTGAAGAATTTGAAAATTCTTAGAAACTGAAAAGTTGAAGAATGAAAGCCAAACTGAAAGTTGAGTTGGTTAGTTAAACAACTTTCAACTCCGTTCATTTTTTAGGACGAAAATATTTTAAGTGGGGGAGATTGTAACAACCCGGAAAATCAGAACCAATTTAAATTTTTTATTTTGGCAATTTTAATGAATTTTGAATATTTAAAACGAATTATTTTAAATAATAACGACAAGAAATTTATTTTGAATAGAATTAGAATGTATAATTTATTTAAATCGAAGTTAGTATACAATTGTTTATTTTAATTATAAATGGAATTGGAAATGGTGCGGTAGTTTGAAATTTCGATTTCAAATTTCAAATGAATGTACAGATTCAAAATAAACCGGATTTTAGCGAAAACATAAATATTTGAATCTGTTTGAAAATATCTTTCCAACGAATCCGAAAAATCCAAATTTCATAGCGGGAATAAAAAGTTATTCCCAGTTGAAAAGTCAGAATAGTCGCTATGGAAATATTGCCCTTAAAAATAGCCATTTTGCAAACGACCTCCGTTTTTGACGAAACCACTTTTATTGGATCCGGGATGTCAAGTTATTGCTAGATTCCAATTTTCATAATTTTTGGGATCAATACGTGGGCGTGGCGAATTTAAACGCGTTTGACCAATTTTAGTTGAATTTAATCAACTGGAAAATGTCCAATTTTCAAACGGTCTTCAAGTTTGATGAAATTAGTTTTGTTAGGAACGTATTATCAATACGAAGCTAGAAATATTTTTTTTTGGAATTTTTCGAATTAGTATGTGGCCCTAACAAATAAAAATGTATGTTCAAATCCATATTTGAAGGTTTTGTATTTTAATTTGAAGAAAAACTTACTGAAACAGCTGAATGGGCTTACGAAACATATCCCATTGTGTTCGGAATGGGGGTATTTAGCTAGGGACGACAGTCGTTGGGTTTGATTTGGAGTCCGGATATGAAAACACTATTTTAGAATTAAATATATATATGGGCCAATAAGAAATTTCCTTTCATTATTTTTAAATTCCTAAAAATCTAATTTTCTCTCTCCCCGACCACAATCGAAGGTGGAAACCGCTTCCACCCTTCCCAGCCGGATTCCGGCCAAACCGCTCATCGAAACCCTTCGCCCTAGTTGGGAATTTTCTAGATCTCGATCTCCTCTTCAAATCCATACCTGGCACGCCTTCCCTCGTCGCGCCATCGTCGTTATCCGTCGCTCCAAATTCAGAGACTTCATCGCGCCGCCCAGCCCTCCACGGTGGGTCGAAGTGGACCCCACCACCCTGTGCCGCTGCGCGCTTCCTCCCCCTTTCACGTGGCAGTGGCCGATTGTCCCCTAGTGCGTCGGTTTGTTCGAAAAACGAAGACCTATGTTGGAACCAATTTGCTGAGGTAATGGCTTAGATAATTTAAACTGTTTTAACACTTGAAAGCGCTACGAATTATGATTTTAGAATAAAAATCATATCTTTTTCATTTGTGGTCGAAATCCAGTGAAACAAGAGACACCGGGACCGTGAGGACATCTTCTACATTCTAAGAGAGACCGGAGAATTTTTAGAGCTCGCTACAGTTTTTGGCGAAGCTAAAAGCAAAGTGAGAACTTCTCACTTTATTTTTATTTTCTAGTTAAAATATATATTAGGATGTAGACGGTGCTTAGCAGCACCCGATACCCGTCGTCCACAGACCATGGACAACTTGTTTGTTTGATTGTATCGTGAAAATTGTTTGTGATGTGAAATGGACTGTATAAAATATTCATGTGTTGAAATAAAATAAATATTCATTTACAAATCGGACGATTTGTTTATGTACACTCATTTTACTGATATGGATTGGGACGATAAATTTTACACATCGCCCAACTGCACAAATAGAATATGTGTTTTGTTGATTGAAACCCCACACGGGTATTGGGATGATAATTGACGTACACTAATCCCAATTATTTAGTAGTATGTCGATCGATTGGTTGATAGGCTGTTGTAAGCGTTAATTATATATATTAATGCTTATGCAGCTGTGGAATGCACTCTGGATGATGGCTGATTGTTTATGATAGTTATTATATACATATGTTGTATGAAATCCATATAAATAACATTATATGGTAATGGATTGGGCCTCATTTCAATTTGGAAAATAAAGTATATTTTAAAATAATATTCAAAAAAGTAATAAGAAAATATTCATGTATTGAACAAGAAAATATTCATGTGTTGAATAAAAATAAATATTCATGTGTTGAATAAAATAAGATGTTCATGTGTTGAATAAAATATTTAAATAATAAAAATATCATTTTTGTTGAATATAAACCATATAAATTATTCATGTGTTGAAGAATATATTCATGTGTTGAATAAAATAAAATAACGAATATTTCAAAATAATATTCAGTAAAAGATCAAAATCTGATTTTGATGTCCGATTTGGGATGGACACGAAAATATTACAATATTTGAAGTGGTGTTGGTTAGATATGCGCTATTTTGACGTGAACGATATTTATATCGATTTTATTCATTTTTATAATGAATATCATAAAGGAAGTGATTTCAAAATCTAATGTTTTGAAAATATTTTCATTTATATATTAATGATATCTCATATTCAATTTTGATTCAAAATTGAATATGAAGTTGAAACCGTTTTTAAAATGAATTATAAAATACGTTCGAATTGAAATCGACGAAATATAAAAATATATATATATATATTATATATATTTAATGGCCTGAATAGAACGCGCCGCGCAACAACTGTTCGTGAATTTCGACCATTGACTTCAAATTGACGTTACGGGAGATCCGACCGTCGGATTCTCCTAAAACCGGAACCCTGGGGTTCGTATCGAAAAGAGTTTTCTGACGAATATAAGAGATTCGAAATCTAACGGTTGGATTTGGAATTATGTCTAAATCAAATTTGAAAAAGGTCGTTGTAAGTGCAATTCAATGACCGGTTATGGAAATCGACTGTACGGGCCTTGATAAAATTATTAAAAATATTAATAATTCATGTAAAATCATAATAAATGATTTGGAAAGAATTAGGGTGAAAAATTCCATATTTGAAAAGATAAAAATATATTTTTTTATCGAAATGAACTAGTTATAAACTAGAATTATAATCCAATATTTTTAAATAAATAAATTGGATTTGAAATGGCTTTAAAAATAACCAGAATTTCCAATATATGAATTGGAATGGATTTGAATCGAAATTATTTTCGGAATATTTCGATATTGGATTCCTTGATTATACGGGTATAGTGGAGGAATTTGGAAGATATATATATATATATATCGTTATTCCATTACGATATTTGTTGGTTTCAGAATTTGATATTGAATATAAGCCGATATATTTTCTATTCAGAGACTTGTATTTAATATCAAATTGGATTTTGGGTTTGTCGTGAATGGTATCTTTAATAATACTGTTCTTAAACCCAATGGAGTTAAGAAAATTAGAAACTGACTGGAGATTAGCTAAGTTGAATGGTTTCCTGGGTATTGATCTGATGTTGGTTTCGGCCTTCGGGATTAATACTTAGGGAATTGTTCTCTTACTAATTTACAGTTAGAGACTGATGGGATTTTGGGTTTGTCGTTAACTGTGTTTTAAATGACACTGTTCTTAAACCCAGTGTGAGAAGAATAAATCTTTTAATCAAGATTTAAAGAAGAATTAACATTTAATTAGAACTGAAAATGGGATGTGAATTGGGTTTATTGTGAACTGTGTTTTTAACGACATTCGTTCTGTAACCTGATTCACAGTGAAGTGAGATTTGGAATTTATAAATCTTTTTATTAAAATTTAACAGGAATTTTCCAAAGTAAAGTTTTCCAATTTAATATATTAAATTGGAATTGAATGAAATTCGATTGGATAATAATCGAAGTGAAATTCTGTGGATGAAGACTGTTAATACATATGGAATTTAAAAGGCTTTGCTGTTATTCCATTTATATTGTTAGTCTTATACGGAAATTGATATCGACTATATATTGATTTGTTTTTCCATGAAGATTCCAGAATTAATGGAAGGTGATTTGGGTTTATCGTGAACTGTGTTTTAAATGACATTAGTTCTTTAACCCAGTTAAAGGCAGGATTACATGTCGATCATTGTATTTTGAACTTAATGGTTGATCTCTGCTAATTATGTATCTGTTTGATGGTGGAGAATTTATTCTCTTGCTTAACACCCTTCCCTGAGACGTACGAGCTCAGAGGTTATATATAGGCAGAAATCAATAGTACAGCGTAGATTGTCGATGTGACATGTTTGTGTTTCCAAAGTTAAATAATCATCAATATTGATTTTTTGGAAAATTAAAACCAAGTGGGGCTTTGATGAATCTTTAATTAGATTGAAATGGGAATTGATAATTTAAATTATCAAATTTGGGAAATGATCGAGAGTGGAGTGTCACCAGTTTTTCTCCAAGTGATTGTTAAATCTTTAATTAGATTTGAACAGGAAATGGTAATTAAATTTACCGATAACATCGGGGTGTTAGTTATGGGGTAATACCAGTTTTGCTCCATGGGATGAATAGGTTGGGATTGGGAAATTAAATAAATGGTTACTTCAATAAGGTGCATTAATCCCGCCTAGTTTGGAAAACCTTAATATGGTTTGAATGATATCCAAAGGAAGATTAAAGAATAAATTTTAAAGAATTTATCTTTGATAAATTAATGGGAACAAATCCCTAAAGATGTGAATATTTAAATAAAAGAATATTCTGAATTGGAATGAGGCGTATGTTGTGTTTGTGTAGCACTTGTTTATTATATACGCGGGTTATTCGGAAAGCCCGGGTTTATACCCATTCTGAATAACCGATTCAACGATAAGTCAACGATGAAGACAGTGGTTGAAGACCAAAGGTCTTCACATCGTTTGGATGGTTACTGATGTCTTGATTGGGCATTACACCCAAGACAGGGTAATAAGTGGTGATAGTCCAAACGTACTTGGAGATCGATGGATATGCGAGGACCTCTCTCCTGTATTGGACATATGGGACGAGGAATAAGGTGCCTCCAGTTTCGTTCAGACCCAGAACGAACTTGTAAATGGACTGTGTGTCTGACATTGGATTTTATTCATTGTTGATTGATCTCTATTAAATATATATCTATTTGGCGGCGGAGAATTTATTCTCTTGCTTAACGCCCTTCTCTGAGACGTATGAGCTCAGAGGTTATATATTGATAGACATCAGTCGCATGGCGTGAATTGCCTGTGTGGCATGTTGAGATGCAAAGGATCAAGGCTTCTGTTGAAAAGCAGAGTCTTGTGGTTGATGATCAAAGCACGGCCTATGCGGCATAGCTTTGTGTATGGCATTAATTCGCGAGCCTCACACCTCGGTATGAGTCAAAAACGGGATCGTGACTGCAGGGAGTGCACGACGTTTCTTTCTAGCTATGGGTGGTGTCAGTGTTTTACAAGCCCTCACGTTTATATTATTTTTACCTGTGTGGTTATTGGAACGCGAGGCGCCTCAGATATATCGGTCTCTACGGAGCCAACGGATAGGTCCGATAGGACCGGGAAACATGTGTTCAGGTATAACCAATCCGCTATATGTGGACTGGCCCTGAAGATCCAAGGGTTCGCCAGCATCCGAATCCTGAGACATTTGCTAAAGTGTCTCAAATCGGTGAGGAGCCACCCCTGGCCTCGACTCATGACGGAAATCCAATTTCCAATACGTGACATTTCGGTTTTGATTGTAGAGCCTAGTATGGTGACATGATATATGGTACCCATGATGTCTATGATTGGTACATTTATATTTGAAGTTGTATTGACACTACACACTTATAATAGTATCAAATGATTTGTTTTAAACGTACCAAGCATGTTTGGCTATTATATGGGAAAACCCTATCCTCCGGCTTGCGTTGCATTGTGTGATGGGACCTGGGTCTTATAATAGCTTCATTTTTCCAAAAAGCACTGCACTATTTATTCTGTGCACTGGTATTCTTGGGAGGAAACCCGTTCCGTATTACACGGCGTGGTCCTTTGATTTACTCCATTTTAAAGTAATGTTTAAAATAACTGTTTTAGTTCTCACACCAGTCACATGACTGACCTGGAGTTTATTGTTTTAACCTAAACTCTAGGTGCCCTTATTTTCCACATGGGAAGCTAGTAATTGGGTTTTGCAGATATTATATTCACAGGATCCTGATTTATAGATGAAGTGATATTCAGAAAGCTCTGTATCTGTGTATTACTTTCAGTTGTGTTTTGTATTATTTTTCTGCTGCGATGTATTTAAATGTAATTTAAATCTCTGATGTTTATCAAATGTGTAATATTTATTCATACTTTGTTATATTCTTGTAATATGATGTAAATTGTTGTAATAAGCAATGAAATGTTCTTCTGTGTGTGTTCTGATTCGTCTTGTCCTCAAAGCAATACGGGCTTTCCTTTTCGGGGAAATTTGGGTCGTCCCAAATACTTTATCCTGTATTACTTACCAAAAAATCAAGTATCATATCACAAATTGTTAAATAGCAAGAAGTTAGAGGATGAGAGAAGAAAGAAAGAAATATTAGAATAGAAGAATAAGAAGATCAGAGTCTCACAGAGAAACGAATAAACTATAATATCAAATGATTTATACAAAAAGAAACTGTATATTACAACATTAGAGTATATATACATTTCAATACAATACACAGCGGAATAATCAGAAAACATGGATATACGCCTCGACTTCAGCTCCTCTTCTGAAAACTCCAAGCGAAATCTAACTTGGATATATACTCAGTCTGACCAGAGCACATTTGAAGCAAAGCAAAATTCCCCCAGATCGGTCTGGAATACTTTCAGTGATAAATTCATAAAACAAAAAACTTGCTTAACTTTTGAAATCCCTTTAGGAAGAAAAGGATAATAGTAAGGCCAACCCACACATAAACACAGATGGTTTTTTATCTTACCATAACCCAAAACATTTTTGATATGTCAATATCCCATGATATTATAACAGTGTCTATCAAACCACAAATAAATAACCATCCAGCAGAATCTTGCATCTCATGTCTACATATTCATTATAAAATCAGAAACCGCAAGGCGCTTATTGGAGATTGGATTCCAACTATGACAAGGTATGGGAACACCTTCCGATCAGTGTACTCTATAGGGGACACACTGGGGTTCAACAAGAACATCTTGCAACCCCACCACACATGACCAACCACTCATTCAGCATGAGTGTATTGAATATATTGTCACCTAACGGTTTTGTATCGCGCGACCACCGTAATTTCCGAAAGATACATAATCGGAAGAAGAACAAATAATGAAATTTCTCTAGATGGTGACAATATACCCTGCATGGGAATGACCCACCTAGCCATGCTGCATGCCCGATTTTTTTCATTTCCCAATTGTGGGGCTTGAGGTTACGTTTACCTTTTTCAGAACATCAAATCGTCATTTACTTTGAATGCCACATTGCCAGATCCGTCAAATCACCAATTGACGTCCACAAATATACTCTGGGTGTTAAGCAAGATTCTTCGCCACCAAACTTGGTATATTTGTAAAATTCAGCGTACGTTACTCTTAAGGAAATACTCTATCAGAATTCGTCCATACAAGTCATCCAGGATCAGGATGAACCAAAGGCACCCTCCTAATGCATCCTAGGAATCACCATATAGATCAGTAGCGAGTAGTCCTTGTAAACACATAGATTTCAATCATGACAGAACCACAGTTTATCTTCGGGAGCAACCTAGAGATTATAAGTAGTTCTTCCGTTTCATGAAAATCTACGGTCTTTAATTGCTCCATCTTTATTTGCCGCAAGTTTTTTCGTATGCAACGTTGATTCGAAGTTGTTTTGGGTCCATCCCGGTCTCTTTGAAACAACACGTCAAAAGGCCCAATAATATATTCAATTATAGTCGGGGTTTTACTATCAATTCACACAGTACAGTCAAGTATATTGGCGGCTCTGATTCATTTATTAAAACTATTTTATCGATCCTTACAAATCGATTTCATATTCTCCTTGTCTCAAATCTCATTATCCGTTATATTGAAAACAATAATATATCTTTATTTACTAAACTCCATTTCATTCTTTATTTCAAAACATCATTATATATTCGCCAAATCTCTTTCATTTCCTTTGCCTTGCAGAAATTCACCATATATTTTCAACTCAAAGGTTATAATAAATTCACAATTCCAACCTAAGTTAAACAATGTTAAGTATACATTGTTTTATTTAAAATCCACTAGTTCTAATAACATTTCAAAATCTTATCAATAACTTCGTAATATTTCTCTTGTATATATAATAACCAAATTTCAACACTCTTACCGTTTCAAAATAATACCATCCCTTGATAATAGTGAAGTCGTTCAAGTTGGGGTATTTAATTACCTTTCAGACCTTAACCGACAACGCTCTTATCTCGAGATAGATAAAAATTTGAAACAAAAAACCTATCATTTTAATTTACTTTTTTGCTTAAAAATATGGTTTAGAATAACCACTCCTTGCATTTGGCCAATTATCTAAATCTAATCTTTTTAACTTTTATTTATAAAAAATTTATTAAAACACAAACTCTTTTGCTTTGAACCTTATAAACACATGGACTTATCCAAAATCCATTTACTTCCTCTTTCACACAAATTCAACTAAGTTCCTTACTTCTGCAAATCTTTTCGTAAAAATGTTTATACTTAAGCTTATTTCAAACTCATCGCTTAAGTTTACTTTATAAACTTCGTTTACATAGACTTGAATCCAAATTCTAAAATCTTCTTATAGAGATATATTATTCTCTTCCCTTTGAAAATCACATTCCAATTTACTTTTTATCTTACTTAATTTGATAATTAAGTAACACTTATGAAAAGAATAGCATATTAGCTTTATCACTCATTTTATAAGTTTTAGTATCACAATTCAATTATGTTTCACTTTAAAACTCGGTCACTTCTTAATTAACTTCTATTTACAAGGTAAATTACCTTAAATATTGTTAATTAAAATAATAATTATATTCATTATTACCTGAAGTAAAATATAGTTCACTTCATTAAAAATAGACCAGTTGATCGCTTAACGACATTATTAGATAATAACTACTTCATTTGTGATCTTATAAACATTTTTAAATATCATAAACGAAAGGATAATTAATATTTTAGAAATATTATTAAACCAATGGTTCGTTAAAACATTTCTATTAGATTAATCGAAGACTGATAAATCTAGTCATTAATTCGAATTAAACAATTGACTCCGTCAATTTAAACATCGATTATTTATTAACTGATTTCACTTACTCCTCTCATTAGATTAATATAATAAATCTAATTCTATCGCTTAACTATTTTTCCAATAATTTCCAAATATTAATCCATAGGTTCAATTTATTAAAAACATTGAAACCATTTATAAATATTGATTATTTTAAAATATTATTTTAAATAGAAATGTGATTTAAAAACTTCACTTTAGTTATAAAAATAAATTTTACAACTTCAATTTTGTCATTCCGCCTGACCATGGATTAACGTCTTAAAAACAACGTTTAGATCATTTACTGCCAATAACTTGATTAATACCATCTTAACATGATTTCAATTCAACGTTCAATATATAACCAACCATCAACATTTGATCAGAATATAACATGGTTTGGGGGTAAACAGTTCATATTTGAATAATATAGAAAAACAAACAACATATAAAATATTTAATTAATCAAGTTGGATCCCTCCAACCTGTTCTTCCCTGCATCACAGACCATTGATAATAATATATGAAACCAGTATTTAAAAACAAATATAAATGTTGATAATTCGTTAAAAAATCAACAAGCAACCAAGGCATCCAATTATTATCATCAACGATGAATTATATTTTTATATGAATTTAACACATCATAACATTCCATTAAAGTGTGAGAGTTAACTCACCATTTTATCTTTGATTGATGGTTTGTGCGTCATTTCATTTAATTTTAAACTGACATTTAAAATTAGATGAAAATCCAACAGTTTCCAGTCTTATCTAAACTTGCCCAGTAGTGTAGTATTTTTCCCTGCGATTCCAACGAGCCCAATTATGCATAATTCTGTGATCGTATGAATAATTTACGCCAAGTACAAGTTAATAAATTGGACTAGTATCAATACTAACTATTTATTTGCTTATTAAACTAGTTAACTACCTTCCACTGCTTAACCGTTATTAGCCTTGCCAAATCCTTAAGATAATCACACGTCTTCCAAGATCTACTTAGTGCAAACCCGATCATTGTTCATCCTTCTGGCGATCAAAGCAATGTTCTCCTTCTTCGTTTGTAATACTGGAAATCATCCTATACCCAATGCATACTGCTTCTCTACACGATTTTGTGTAGCAACTAATTCAACCCGTACTTTCAAATTCTGTCATCCTTTATATATATATATATATATATGTATGTATGTATGTATGTATGTACATATGTAAAGGCCCAAAGCCCATCACTTGATTCTTACGGCCTCTTCCCTACGTCGTCTTCCCATTTTGGTTTCAACGAGCTGCTCCTTCCTTTTTTTTACAAAGGCTGAAGCTCATATAAATTATCCCGCCCCACTGCTCAATGATCTTTGTCCCCATTGCAAGCGCTTGCTATAGACCAAAAATTATGCACGAACCCGTTGCCTGCTTCCCCAGTATGCCACCAATCTCATGCCCATGTACGAAACGAGACCCACCTCGGTCATCCTCCAGTTTGCCAACAACCCATCTCTTTTACATACGCATGCCTATGTCGCCTAATACAACCCAGTTTAACTCCCTCTTTCCCCACGTTAAGAACACAACACCGAAACTTCCTCTCTCGTGTCACCTAGCATCCGCGAAGAGCTAACAAAACCCATAACTTTGAGCTTCACTTCAGGCCTCTGTCATCACTGCTCAACACAGTGACATGTGACTGCGAGCTCCTCCGTCTCCACCTCCTGCCAACAATGAGCTTTTCAGCGTCCCCAATACGACTCTTCACCAAACTTGTGACTTCCGCCACAACCCTATTTCCGTCTAGTACTTACGCATCACAAAATGAATGCCATGTCCTTTATTTTCTCAAACTCCACCAATAATCAATAATCCGCGGAGACCCCTCTACCACTGAGTTTTCTTATTAGATAGCTGTGCGCATCCAAT
This sequence comes from Allium sativum, assembly GCA_030737875.1. Taxonomy (NCBI): domain Eukaryota; kingdom Viridiplantae; phylum Streptophyta; class Magnoliopsida; order Asparagales; family Amaryllidaceae; genus Allium; species Allium sativum. The sequence goes on along the minus strand of CM060913.1, from coordinate 702,709,590 downwards.
ATGGATTACCCAAGTTGAAGCTTCTACTTCCCGAGATTCATGGAGAAGAGGAAAACTTCGGTTTCAATATTTTTTTATATTTTTTTTCGAGAGAATGAACATGGGAAGAAAAAGCTTCAACTTCATTCTTCTTTCAACTGTTCTACGGGTTTGAAGATGCATAATGGTTGGTGTGTGTGTGTGTGTATATATATATGTATATATATATGTATGTATATATATATATATGTATATGTATATGTATGTATATATATATATGTATATATATATGTATGTATATATATATGTATATATATATATATATGGAAAGGAAGGAAAGAAGGATCAGAACAAAACGTACGTGAATAAATTCAGGAAAGGAAGACATTAATGTTATATAAATATATTTCAATTTATTTTATATTTTTGTTGATGAGACCGACGACTTTTTTTGACGTTGACTAGCGATATTTATCTGAAGTTGACTAACGATATTTTTGCTCATGCCTATCGCCAATTCCGTACATCATTGATTGGTTCATATGCTCACATATGAATCTCATTTGCGACAAAAATGGACTTCATGGTATAATTTGATGTTACCATCCTTGTAACGACCCAAAAGGTTCTGATACTGATCATTAACACAAATATATATCATGTATCACATGTCGACTAACCAAGCATTGGAAATTAACAGATCGTTAATAGAAAGAATTTAAAGGTGAGAAATTGAAAGAAAGAAAGTTAGAATAGAATGAAAAGAAGAACAAAACACAATAGAATCAGTGTATCACGAATCTTATAGCGGAACTGAATAAAATATGTTATATAACAATACTTGAAATACAAACTGGTATTTTTGTTACATACATCATTAGAGTATAACTCATATACAACGCAGTGGAAATAAACTCTATAAAACTAACGTCGAAGCTTCTTGCTCCAAGCTCCTTCAAGTGAATCTGTAAAATCCTGAAACTACTTGACTGCCCATACAAATTTGGATACCCAAGAGTTTTGGGAAAAGATAGAAAAATAAACTCTGGGTCAGCCATGGAACTGGTATGAGTAAAAGATTTTAAAATAGCTTGACTTAACGGTCAAAAATCCTATTTAAAGAAATGATAATCGTAAGACCGATCCACACTTAAACACGGATGGTTTTTACCTTGCGGTAACCCTAAACATTTTTTATATTAAAAGTATTCTGATATTATAATAGTGTCTAAAACAAATAAATATCAAACTAGTTGATGCTTGCATTTCACGCTCCACATATATAATATACAGTTAAAATCACAGGCGCTTATTGGGTAATGGATTCCGACTATGACAAGGTATGGAACCACCTGCCGATAGTGTATCTCTAGAGGGGAATACACTAGGTTTAACAAGAACATCTTGAAACCCAGCCACACATGACAGACCACTCATTTCGCTTAAGTGTATCGAATGTATATCATCAACGGTTGTGTACGACAACTGTTTCCCAAAAAGGGACAGCAACGAAATAAATAAAGAAGGAAATGAATTTTTTCTAGATAGGTGATAATACACCCTACTTGGGAGCGACCCACTTAGCCATGCTGCCTTCCTGATTTTTGTGATTTCCCGGCTGATGAGGCTTGAGGTTTAGCAATTACCTTTAGAACATCTGGCTACCATTTACTTTGAATTTCACATTGTCAGATCCGTCAAATCAGTAATTGACATCAACAAATATACTCGGGTGTAAAAGAAGGGCCATCATGTCACCAACTCGGTATATTTTAAAAATCAACGTACGTGATTTTTAGGAAATACCCTGTCGTACATTCGTACATACAAGTCATCAAGGATGAGGATGAACCGAAGGCACTCTCCTACTGCATCCAATATAGGAATCACCTCATGGATCAGTAGCGAATACTACTTGCAAATCCGAAGATTTCAATCATGAAAGAATTACAAGTTATAATAACTCTGGCGGCCACCAGAGAATTTAAACAAGTAATTGTTTCGCTCATGGAGATCCATGGTCTTCAAATTTATTTGTCTAAGTATCATGCCCGTCAGTTTATGTAAAGTCGGTTCGAAGTGGTTTTGGGTCCAATTCCCATCCCAGTCTCTTTGAATCAACACATAAGGAATATTTTTTTGATAGTCGGTGATTTAACTATCAAATTTAAACAATGTAGATGAGTAAAACACATATAATTTCCATAACATGCCCATTCAGTTTTAATTAACTTATACCATCTCATTTCTAATTTTAGAACAATAATTAACACAAGACGATTTATGATTTACAATACAATAAAACGTGTTAACGTTTTATCCTAAATAATTCAAATTCGTATAATCAATTCAAAGCATAATAGATAATTTAATAACAATCATTTAACAGAACCTTAACATTCGGCAATGATTTGATGTTTTTATTTCAAACTAATAATAGTTTGAAATATCTGATTATGTATAACGACTTATTTAACAATACTTTTAATTCCAAATTCTTTGGAAATAAATATATTAATTTATATAAACTTCTTTTTGTTTCTAATACATATATAAATATTTCAGATTCGAACTCAGGTTTACACAACAATATTTATTTTGCAATTTACGAAATAGTTTAATAGCGTCCTGATTGTTGTTCCTTCTTTTAATTTTTTATTCGTTTCTCCTTAACTTTGATAGAAAATCAATTATATTTAAAATTAGTTAAATTAAATCAGACACATTTCCTCAGCTCTTTACGATCTACCACTACATATCTTAATTCATTTTGTCACTCACTACATAATGGTTAAGTGAACTATCTGTTTTCTTAAATTACATATACATATATACATACATACATATACATATATATATACATATACATATATATATATATACATATATATATATACATATACATATATATATATACATATATATATATACACATATATATATATATATATACATATATACATATATATATATATATACATATATATATATAGTCTTTGTTTAAACAAAAGGGTTTAAATTTAGACTAATATTATTTAATTAAAATGTTTCAGTGTCAAAGCCCATTATCCCGCAATAGCCCAACGACCTCTACCTCATTTGCTAGCTTTGTAATCTCGTTAGGCTATACTTCCCCTTTCATCATGTTTTTTACACACTTGAAATTTCTTAAAGAATATTTATTTACCATTAATAGATTTTTTCCCCAAGCCCAAATTGCACGCCATAGTAAAAAGCCCATGCCTACATTCGTCTTCCAGGAAAACGTACATTTGCACATGCATGCGTCTGATACAGTGAAGGTATACCAGTGTACAGATCAAAACCTAACCATCCAAGTTGACAACCCAAATGGATGTACACTACCCCTTGGTGGGTACTTTTGTTGCAAGCCAGGAATATAATCAATAATATACTTAACCGTAAGTGGATTTTCTACTGTAAGCTTGTGTAACCGAAACTTTTATTCTTGCTTTGCTGATTAAGGCACACACATCAGCTTTGAGGCTAAGGGTGATACTGAACATAATTATTCTAAATTTTAAAGAGTTTCAAGTTTTAACATTAAAAACTAAGATTAAAAACAAATAGATTGGGAGGAATTAGTTAGCTTGCTTTGACTGAAAATTAAAATCAACGGTTACTGGCACAGTGGACAGTACCAGCTTACAAAATGCACCGCAGGGCCAACGTACATACAACTTGTATAGGGCCGGCCTTGGGCTAGCAGAGACCCAAGGCAAAAATGAGGCATCAAGGAAAAGTGTTAAAGTGAATGAGTATGTTAAAATAAATGAGTATAACAATGTAAGCGCCAGGTTTCGAACCCAGGTACCCAGGCAAAAAACAAACAATGCTTTACCACCAGACCATGCTGTCTTCTTATTTACTTTATATTGCAAGGCTTTATGAACAAAATTTTAAAATCATGAGGCCCTATCGGGCCGGAGGCCCTAGGCCACCGCCTTGGTGGCCTTGGGCCAGGGCCGGGCCTGAACTTGTATAGCATTTAGAAGAAGCATATGACATACTGTAGTTTGGGTAACAAAATTATAGTTTCAAATTAATATCTTTGTTCAAGGATAACTCAAATACAACTTTAATAAAATATTTTATACCATAGGGGAAGAACTAATATAAAAATCCATGTTTTAGGAGTCAGATTTTATACTAAGAATTTAACTATTAAGCTAAATGGTTTACAGCACAAGCATCAAATATGGTAGCACTATCTGCAGCAACTTTATGGGGGCTCGAACACGATATATATTGCTCATCGTCCACTGCTATAAACGCTTAAATATCTGGTTCTGGTCAATGATGTTGGATACATAGCTAAGGCTAGAACACAAATGCGATGTGGTCGTCTAGATTGACAATCTTACATACAGATCTAGAATCTTACAGTTTAGGAGCCGATTTCTTCTCGACACCGAAATTGACATTATTGGCACCACAAATGCTGAAAGCAGTATTGCCTTCCCATACGACTTCGAAGGCGTATTCGACTTGGAAAAGATGACCATAAGGCGAACATACAATGATTTCACGATTGTAACGAGTCATTTTAGAACTGTCTGGCAAGCTAAGAAATTGGAAACCACAGTAGTAGAAGATTTTATTATATTTTGCTCACAAGTGTTTAATACTGCTACTTTATATTGGGATTTACTATCTTTGGCCATTCTGTTTCATTCTCTGTTCTGTTCACCCTTACATCAAAATCTAACTACCCTTAATCAACTTACATTTGCATTCAATATGTTGTGTATATAACAACATAATTAGCTTAAATCCTTAATAGTTAAATACAAAAATACTAGAGTAAGTAAGGGGTTTACTTATATATATATAATATTATTGCTGGTGGTTTACAATCTTTGCTATTCTCTGTTTCAGGTTTCTCATGGTTCTCGGTCATCTTATTCCCAGGTATAACCACTTAACAACTTAAATATGTGAATCCAATATATATTAACACACACACAATTAGAATCGACTAGGATAAATCATAATTTATTGAAGAGATCCAAGGAGTTTACTCACATATGTGTATAACTGCCACACTTAAGTCACTATCTCTAAGTTATGAAATCCTATTATTAAACATTTCAATATTGTGTTTGATAATATCAACATACCTAACAACATTCATATAGTTGAGTTCAGAATTAAATATAAACAGTGGACAAACATTAAGAGTCTACTCACAAATTGATTCACTGTCCTTTGCCATTGTATTTTTACCACAGCTCTTCCCATTCATTTCAAAGTTCTCCCTTTTGTTTACTACCCTTTTCAGTTTTTTAGAAAAAAAATTGTGTGTGTGTAAGTGTGGTGTAGTAGGGTATTTATAAAAGAAAGATTTTAGGCTTTTAGTTGGGTAGGTGTTTAAGGAAGGAAGGCTCATACGTAGTAACCCTAAGGAGATGTGTGATATTTGATGTTACTGTTCCCTTATTGTCATCATTCTTGCTCCTACTTCATAGCCTGGCCATGTTTTTGCTGCATATTTCCACATAAGTGTACTCTGTATACATTAATAAATAAACCCTTAGTTCCTAAGAAACTAAGTTCATTAATGGCTTTTGACCCCCTTTCTATTCAGCTGTTCTTATTTTCAGACCTGCACATGGAACAAGATTGTTCAAATCTTTCTATTTCAGCTGTGCATGGCATTTACAAGGATGTGTACAGGATACATTGTCCTAAATCTAGAGGACATCACTTTGCAGATTTCTTTTGTGAGTTGTCTACCTTCTTTTTCTTTACTTCTACAGTCTAGTGTTGTCTAAACACTATCTTGTCTACTTGATTTTGTGTAGACTAACAGCTATGTTTCTTTTCATGTCATATTTCATATTTTGCTTAGATTTCCCATTCTTATTTCATTGCTTCATCCACATATTTATTCACATAATGTATATAGTTTTTCATATTTGTATTATATAAACATATATATATATATATACATATATATTCATGTATACATACTACATTCATACTAAAGTATAAATCAAGACTATAAGCTATGTTTTTTTACTTAAGTAACTAGTCTTTGCAAATACATTTCACTTTTATTAAGGCATATATTATATTTCAGTTATTTGAAACCATGATCTTCTTGTGTAAAGAAAAAAAATGATAATTTACTTCAAATATGCTCACTAGTTACTTATGTAACTCTGTGTTCTCGATCTTAAGACAAATTTTAATGCAACAAGGATGCTTAAACAATATGCATTGCATTATATATATATATACGTGTGTGTGTTTGTGAATATGGCCAGTTAATATATACATATGATATAATTATTCATAATTTAAAGGAGTCTGATCTCATCAATATTATAAATTAATGCATCTCTTGTATTTAATTTATATTTTCTTGCTTAAGAAACATATTTTCATTTGAGTTTTAAAAGCAATTAAAAACACAACCAGACGACAAAATATTAACTACTTGTTTCATACAGATATACATTGGTTTTTAAATCATCAACAAATATATTTATTTGGAATTTCCCTAATATATTCCCAAATATATAAATCTTAATTTATTTAACTAAAATAAATTAGCAGTATAATCTATACATTATAGGTTATAAAACTAGTCCAAAAACTAGGTCGTTACAATCTACCCCGTTAAAAGAATTTTGTCCCCGAAATTAAAGAGTAACGAAGAGATTGCAGTTATATTAAAATATTATAATAAAACAAATATATGGATCATCCCCTAACAATCACAACCAACAATGTAACACCCCACATCCGTTAGTGTCACTCACAATGGGAATGCACTAAGTTCTGTGGAGCATTTAAGGTAAAAGATGCAGATAAATTACAAGACATATAATTAAAACAGCGGAAAATAAAAATTTACTTTATTGATAAAATAGTTTGTACAACAATTATTTTCCTATACCAGAATATCTGTCTTACAAAATAAAGAAGCATAAAATAGTATTTATATTCCCTAATGTAGCTTGAGCCAGCCATAGCAATGGAAAAGAGAATCCAAGCAAAACTTCGACTAATCTTCATCTTGAAAAGAAAACTGGGCTAAGTAGTAATATTCCCTCCCTGCGAACCTCGGGGGAGGAGGGGGGAACGGAAGACAAGAAAGCAAAAGAAAAACAGAGTCAGACATAAAGTCTGGTAAGTTCAGTAACTTTCAGCACGTGAACAGGTAAAAACAACATGACATGAATTTAACTGAATACAAGAAAATACCATGATGATAGGGCTAACAAGATAACACAAGATATGCCAAGGCAAGATAAAACTGAATGTACTGATAAACTGGATCTACCGACAAGCTGAATACACTATTAAACTGAATATGCTTCCACACTTTCCCTGCTTCGCGATTTCCCTATTATTCTGTTTTCTATATCTCTGCACCACCTAACTAGTGACCCAACTAGTAATGATGATGTGCTCCCAAACCCTGTAATTGTGATTGCCTTCAGGCGTACATTTATTATTTATTACCTAGATCTAATCTAGGGTTTTTCTATCGAGTGCTTCCTAGATTCAACTAGGGTTTACGCGACTTATCTAATGCTTCTCGAATTTTAGGGTTTACGCTACCTAGGTCCAACTAGGGATTATGCTACCTATCGAACGACGCCCCTAATCTAGGACACACTACCCAGAGTGGTATATGTTCCTAGACTTTCTCCACGTATGTGTCATGGATCGTTATCGCTGTCAAGATGCACAAGTCCTCTATATGTGCGACCCGAGTCTCGTGGCAGGGCAAATCAAGAAACACAGAACTTGGTCGGAAGTTTTCAGATATCTGCCGATGCAGATGCTAAGGTCTGTTTTTTTCCAGTAGCTATGGTCCCACCTGACCCCTCTCTCAACTAATGAAAGGCACACCTTGAAAAATGAGAACTATACGCAGGCCCTCTATGCCCCCACTAACCTATGGCCATCAGCACCCATAACTAGATAGCAAGTATATGGTCTGTTGGAGTTCTCCACCTTTCCGCTTCACGTATCTCGATTGACTCAAGATGGTAGGTAGACGATAAGTTGCTATCACAGGGCTACTGCTCTCGCCGAATCACGCTGGTCCATCCTACTCTTTAGGTTGCCTCATATTGTAACAAAGGCATACCCTTGGTTCTTCTAACGCAGACCTTAACCTCTGTGAGCCCAGACGGATCATTTGCAGCCTCACAGAGGGATATCAAGAGTACCCTCACGTCCCCTCGAAGCCGCGTGCTTCGTAACCCAGTTTGTTGGAGCCTTCTTTAAGATCAGATGGACGTTCGCTCCTTCTCGTGTTGTACTAAGGTTTACTACTTGGTTCCCTTAACTAAGGTTTACTACTTAGTTCTTTTTTTCGTCAAGTTGGATTGGTTAAGTGTCATTAGCCCATTCAAGTTAACTTAACCCATTCATTTGCCATGTTAAACTGGTTAAGTGTTATCAGTAGTTCCTGTCGACTTAACCCTACCAAAAGTCAAGTTATATTGGTTAAGTATTTTTATTACTTAACCCCACCCCTTTATCTTATATTGGTTAAGTGTTCCCTTTGTTAACTTAACCCTAACATCTGATTAATTCACTTATTCTAATGGTTAAGTATTGTCCCTTCATGTTTTAACTTAACCTTGTTCATTTGTCACACTATGATGGCTAAGTGTTCTAATGTTTACTTAACTCCACCTTATAGTCTAGTTAACATGTTAAATTGGCTAAGTGTATTTTACTTAACCCCACCTTCTAGTCTAGTTAACATGTTATAACGGTTAAACCTTTTCTTAACCTCACCCACTTGTCTAGTCAACATGTTACAATGGTTATTTAACCCCTACAAGTCTTGTTAACATGTTAAGTTGGTTAAGTATTCGTGTTGACTTAACCCTCCCATTCTAGCTTAACCGTTTCTTAGCTTTAAATTATTCTTTAAAGCACCAACCACTCACATTAGACAGATCTCGTTGCGGTTACTGGATGTGCCGGTTGGTTCCGGGCAGATTTACACCGCAACTCAGTCTAACCTCGGGTCCTTTTGGGCTCAATGCTCTAACCACGCACATTAGACAGGTATTTTTACGCTTGCTAGATTTGCCGGGCGGTTCCGGGCAGTCTTATACCTTAACTCAATCTAACCTCGGGTTAGGTATATTCATATTTTCTACAATGTACACATTTCTCATTTAGGACTAATTCTTTTTGTAAATTATTCCTAATTTACTTATGCCATAATTACTCTTTTATTGTACATTATCAACATTTATTATTATGGCCCACTTTCCCCTCTAAACCGTGTTTATAAGATTATACCAAATTAAGTGTCACTAACGATGGTTATGCTAAACATGAAAATTTCATGTAATTTCAAGTTATTAATCAGAATAGGCTATAACAAACCTTCCCAAACTTGCTATAATATTTATGCCAAATCACTATGCCACATATTTCGCGTTCCAAATAAGTAGTTAAGCTTATTCTGGACTTAATGTTCTTATTTACATTTTTGGCCCAACCTAGATTAAATGTCCAATTTTATAATTCATGATAGAACTAGATTTAATATTCTAGTTTACACTTTGTGCCAAAACTAGATTCACATGCCAACTACATGTTTTGCGGCCAATTAACAATTTACGGTTTACGCCCAATTCTATTATGCATGCAGATTACTCACTATTATAGCCAATTCAGATAATGCCAACATATTTATTATGCCAAATATAAATTTCATGTTATACCAAACTACCAAGCTTTCAATCACATTCATGTTAGGTTCATGTTCTGCCCCAAATCATATTCCCATCGTTTGCATAATCGTGATTCAGTCTAGATTATAGGTCAATCTAGATTCGTAAATAAAAGAGAATAAACAAGTATACCATTAAAAGACAGGCATAAGAATGGGCATAAGATGATAATCCAAATTCACGAACTACAGATCTAATAAATATACTTAATAAATTGACTAAAACATCGCAGGCATAGATCTGATAACATTATGAACATGAAAGGGTTGAATAACAGTCTATGTTCAAGAACATGGATAGATCTAACTTAATAGAAAAATCCCAAAAATCAAGATTCAAGGATAATTAAGAATAGGTCTGAATAGAGAATCAAGCTTAGATCCAATTTAATAGTCATAATTCTAGGGAATGATTTCATGGTCATGAATCATAGGTGATTAACCACAATTTCCTTGTCATAGTTATATGCAATGGTCTTATGTTTACAGTCATAGTCATAGGCACAGTCTTATGTTCACAGTCATAGTCTTAGGCCATTAACAATAGTTTCAACGTCATAGGCATATGCACAGTCTCATCAATATAGTTCTTAATTAGATCCAAAGGAATATGCAAGCACCGATTCAAGCGAAAGGATTAGGCATATTCTTATATCCATTTATTTACATGCCACAAATAGATCTAGACATTCAAATCTAAAAAGTAACTGACTTACGACAAACGATGAACTTGAATTCTGGATTCTGAGTTCTGGAATTGAGATGCTTTCCTTTGGGTAGATAAACATTGCTTTGATTTTTAGTTTTGAATTAGGTTTGCTCGTCTCTAAACTTTCTTCAAGCGGAGGCTATTATTGGCTTCCTTCCAGCAGCATGATGACTCTAGCTATATTTTATTTGTGTGAATTTAGGTTGAGTGTTGGGTTGTATTTATAGAATCTCAGATTGATTTGAGCCGTCAGATAATCATAGAGTGAATCCAGACCATCCACGCTAAGAGGAGCCAATCAGAAAGTGACAAATCAGCCCTAATGACACAACCAAGCCCCAGAAACCGAGCCAGGACCAGACCAAGCAGGTCAGGTCGGCCTGGGGGTTGACCCCTTGGTCGACTACATAGTCGACCTGGGTACCCAGGTCGACCACAGTGTCGACATGGTTGGGGTGGGGGGGGGGGGAGGGGTCGACTACATAGTCGACCTCCTGGCCTCTGCGGGAATTTTCCCGCCTAGCCTGCCTGTGCGTTTGAAATTCGAATTTGGCCTTGTTTTTGAGCTGTTTAGTTTTTAATTAAATTCTGAAACTTCCGGAGGTCATAACTCCTTCATACGGAGTCCGATTTACGCAAACTCGGACTCTATCTCAAGCAGAATTCCGAGACGAACGCAATGGCGTAACCCATTTCCATTAATTCTTTAATTTAGAATTAATTATACTTTAATTTTTGAAACTTAGTGTTACAGAATTACGGGGTGTTACATTCTTCCCCTCTTAAAAGGATTTCGTCCCCGAAATCTTCAAGTTAGGAAGAATGTGTCCTACTATCCAATCACCCATCTACTCAACTATTCAATCACATGCATTCATTGTCCTTAAAAAGATTTCTAATGCTTTCATATTTATATGCATAGTGTGTGTATATGTCTTTATCTAATGCAAAATCAGGCGGTCTACTGATTCAGTTGACCTCCTTAATGCGAATTATGTCAGTGCCATGCGTCCAATCAGCAAACGTCCCTAGTTATGCAAATACTACATGTGTGCATAGCCATTCATCCATATGCAACATCCATATGATAACATATCAAGTTAAATCCGTTAAGCAAATACATATATGCGGATGCAATATGAAAGGGACTGAGTCTTTCTAGCGCCTATGGTGTGCATATGCATCCACGAGCAACCATTTGCAACCATCAATCATAACATGTTTCAAATACATGTTTACATCCATTGGCTTCTACCTAAGGATCGATGATACGCCCTAGAGGATATACCTTAAAAGCTAGAAAGTATGCATAAAATTCCTAGAAAAAGAGATCAAGGATGTACCCTTAAGAAAAAGCGTATGATGCGTGTATCTAGTCTTCAGTCTTCTAAGTCGCATCTTCTTGAGCTTCACTATTCTGTACCTTGTCTAATTAATCTTCACGATTGCGATCTTTTTGACCTCCATTTCCAAAACTGTCATTGATCAGATACTGGTTTTCCATTGTCAACTGGATACATGCGGAAGTCTATCCCGCGTTTTTAGGGGTAAACTCCTAACCTAATCAAAAACATCTGCGTACACATGGACTACCCTAACGGATTGTAAATCGTCGATAAATGCATTAAGCGATTCTAGCTAGCTAAGCCTAACTGATTCTTTACACATATTCTCGAGGGTATTTCCAAGGCAAGTCAAAAGTCTAACTACCCTCCTTTCAGAATTACTAGCCAACCAACCCATGCCTAGAATCAACTCATAGCCAAAAAACATAAGCTTTATGCTTAAACCCAACACTTAATATAGTTATTCTCAAATCCTTACAAACCAAAGGTAAACGGGCCGAACCACCAATTGGATTTGAGACACTAATGGGATCTTCTACTCTACAAGTACTAAGGTGCAGATACTCAACTATGGAAATATATATGAACAAATGCGAAGCGCTAAGATCAAAAGAGTACTAACTGGTTGACCAAAACGAAGAGCTAAACTTTTCCAACAGAGACTTTTACTCTCTCTCTCTCTCAGGTATTCTGATGGTGAAAGCATGCATTCTCCCTTCTGAAAATCCTGTCCCTCGTCGTTGCCCTATTATACCATGGAAAAGATACTTCCTCTCATCTTAAGTTTTATAATTCCTTCTTTCTTCGTGAGTCGAGTTTATATCCATGAATTTATCATCCTTGCGTTGAGCTCCATAGCCAAACTCCCTCATCCTCATCTTTACCTTCCTTGTATAATCATATTGACAAGTTTCTCAAAAGCTGCCTCCATCGCACGGAAAACCCTCCAAAGCTTGAAAGAAAATTAGCTGCAGGTGAAACTACTATGGCTATAGATGGAAGTCGGGCACTACTTTGCCCTTCGATAGGTATCGTAGTCTTATCAAGCCTACAGAACCATGCCGCGATGAGGTTACCTCCCAGAAAGCCAGGAGCCCCGAAGACTCAAGAGAGAACGGGACTAGAATTTGAACAGAGTATCAGAAGATAGTGCATATAGCCTTTGGGGGATATGCCTTTAAAACAAAACTTTTCTTTTGAAAATGCTTCTTTTAAAACCGTTGAAAATAATTTTTCAAATCTTTTATCTAATCCGGTAAACTTCAGCAATGATACCACGTGCAACACCCCACATCCGTTAGTGTCACTCACAAAGGGAATGCACTAAGTTCTGTGGAGCATTTAAGGTAAAAGATGCAGATAAATTACAAGACAGAAAATTAAAACAACGGAAAATTAAACTTTACTTTATTGATAAAATAGTTTGTACAACAATTATTTTCCAATACCATAATATCTGTCTTACAAAATAAAGAAGCATAAAATAGCATTTATATTCCCTAATGTAGCTTGAGCCAGCCACAGCAATGGAAAAGATAATCCAAGCAAAACTTCGACAAATCTTCAGCTTGAAAAGAAAACTGGGCTAAGTAGTAATATTCCCTCCCTGCGAACCGGAGGGGGGGGGGAAAGACAAGAAAGCGAAAGAAAAACAGAGTCAGACATAAAGTCTAGTAAGTTCAGTAACTTTCAGCACGTGAACAGGTAAAAACAACATGACATGAATTTAACTGAATACAAGACAATACCATGATGATATGGCTAACAAGATAACGCAAGATATGCTAAGGCAAGATAAAACTGAATGTACTGATAAACTGGATCTACCGACAAGCTGAATACACTAGTAAACTGAATATGCTTCCATACTTTCCCCGCTTCGCGATTTCCCTGTTATTCTGGTTTCTATATCTCTGCACCACCTAATTAGTGACCCAACTGGTAATGATAACGTGCTCCCAAACCCTGTAATTGTGGTTGCCTTCAGGCGTACATTTATTATTTATTACCTAGATCTAATATAGGGTTTTTCTATCGAGTGCTTACCAGATTCAACTAGGGTTTACTTGACTTATCTAATGCTTCTTGGATTTTAGGGTTTATGCGACCTAGGTCCAACTAGGGATTATGCTACCTATCGAACGACGCCCCTAATCTATGACACACTACCAAGAGTGGTATATGTTCCTAGACTTTCCCCACGTATGTGTCGTGGATCATTATCGCTGTTTAGTTGTACATGTCCTCTATATGTGCGACTCGAGTTTCGTGGCAGGGCAAATCAAGAAACACAGAACTCGGTCGGGAGCTTTCAGATATCTGCCGATGCAGATGCTAAGGTCTGTTTTTTTCCAGTGGCAATGGTCCCACCTGACCCCTCCCTCAACTAATGAAAGGCACAGCTTGAAAAATGAGAACTATACGCAGGCCCTCTATGCCCCCACTAACCTATAGCCATCCACACCAATAACTAGATAGCAAGTATATGGTCTGTTGGAGTTCTCCACCTTTCCGCTTCACACATCTCGATTGACTCAAGATGGTAGGTAGACGACGAGTTGCTATCACAGGGCTACTGGTCTCGCCGAATCATGCTGGTCCATCCTACTCTTTAGGTTGCCTCATATTGCAACCAAGGCATACCTTGGTTCTTCTAACGCAGACCTTAACCTCTGTGAGCCCAGGAGGATCATCTGCAGCCTCACAGAGGGATACCAAGAGTACCCTCACGTTCCCTCGAAGCTGCGTGCTTCATAACCCAGTTTGTTGGAGCCTTCTTTAAGATCAGATGGACGTTCGCTCCTTCTCGTGTTGTACTAAGGTTTACTACTTGGTTCCCTTAACTAAGGTTTACTACTTAGTTCTTTTTCTCGTCAAGTTGGATTGGTTAAGTGTCATTAGCCCATTCAAGTTAACTTAACCCATTCATTTGTCATGTTAAACTGGTTAAGTGTTATCTGTAGTTCCTGTCGACTTAACCCTACCACAAGTCAAGTTATACTGGTTAAGTATTTTTATTACTTAACCCCACCCCTTCATCTTGTATTGGTTAAGTGTTCCCTTAGTTAACTTAACCCTAACATCTGTTTAATTCACATGTTCTAATGGTTAAGTATTGTCCCTTCATGTTTTAACTTATCCTTGTTCATTTGTCACACTGTGATGGCTAAGTGTTCTAATGTTTACTTAACTCCACCTTCTAGTCTAGTTAACCTGTTAAATTGGCTTAGTGTATTATACATAACCTCACCTTCTAGTCTATTTAACATGTTATAACGGTTAAACCTTTTCTTAACCTCACCCACTTGTCTAGTCAACATGTTACAACGGTTATTTAACCCCAACAAATCTTGTTAACATGTTAAGTTGGTTAAGTATTCCTATGGACTTAACCCTCCCATTCTAGCTTAACCGTTTCTTAGCTTTAAATTATTCTTTAAAGCACCAACCACTCACATTAGACAGATCTCGTTGCCGTTACTGGATGTGCCGGTCGGTTCCGGGAAGATTTACACCGCAACTCAGTCTAACGTCGGGTCCTTTTGGGCTCAATGCTCTAACCACCCACATTAGATAGGTATTGTTACGGTTGCTGGATTTGCTAGGCGGTTCCGGGCTGTCTTATACCGTAACTCAATCTAACCTCGGGTTAGGCATATTCGTATTTTCTACAATGTACACATTTCTCATTTAGGACAAATTCTTCTTGTAAATTATTCCTAATTTACTTATGCCATAATTACTCTTTTATTGTACATTATCAACATTTATTATTATGGCCCACTTTCCCCTCTAAACCATGTTTATAAGATTATACCAAATTAAGTGTCACTAACCATGGTTATGCTTAACATGAAAATTACATGTAATTTAAAGTTATTAATCAGAATAGGATATAACCCACCTTCCCGAACTTGCTATAATAGTTATGCCCAAAATCACTATGCCACATATTTGGCGTTCCAAATAGGTAGTTAAGCCTAATCTAGACTTAATGTTCTTATTTACAATTTTGTCCCAACCTAGATTAAATATCCAATTTTACAATTCATGTTAGAACTAGATTTAATATTCTAGTTTACAATTTATGCCAAAACTAGATTCAAATGCCAACTACATGTTTTGCGGCCAATTAACAATTTACCGTTTACGCCCAATTCTATTATGCTTGCAAATTACTCACTATTATAGCCAATTCAGATCATGCCAACATATTTATTATGCCAAATATAAATTTCATTTTATACCAAACTTCCAAGCTTCCAATCACATTCATTTTAGGTTCATGTTCATCCCCTAATCGTATTCCCATCGTTTGCGTAATCGTGATTCAGTCTAGATTATAGGTCAATCTAGATTCGTAGATAAAAGAGAATAAAAAAGAATATCATGAAAAGACAGGCATAAGAATGGGCATAAGATGATAATCCCAAATTCACGAACTACAGATCTAATAAATATACTGAATAAATTGACTAAAACATCGCAGGCATAGATCTGATAACATTATGAACATGAAAGGGTTTGAATAACAGTCTATGTTCAAGAACATGGATAGATCTAACTTAATACAAAATCCCCAAAAATCAAGATTCAAGGATAATTAAGAATAGGTCTGAATAGAGAATCAAGCTTAGATCCAATTTAATAGTATAATTCTAGGCAATAATTTCATGGTCATGAATCATAGGTGATTAACCACAATTTCCTTGTCATAGTTATAGGCAATGGTCTTATGTTTACAGTCATAGGCATAGTCTTATGTCACAGTCATAGTCTTAGGCCATTAACAATAGTTTCAACGTCATAGGCATAGGCATAGTCTCATCACAATAGTTCTTAATTAGATACAAAGGCATATACAAGCACCGATTCAAACGAAAGGATTGGGCATATTCTTATATCCATTTAATTACATGCCACAAATAGATCTAGACGTTCAAATCTAAAAAGTAACTGACCTACGACAAACGATGAACTTGAATTCTGGATTCTGAGTTCTGGAATTGAGATGCTTTCCTTTGGGTAGATAAACATTGCTTTGATTTTTAGTTTTGAATTAGGTTTGCTCGTCTCTAAACTTTCTTCAAGCGGAGGCTATTCTTGGCTTCCTTCCAGTAGCATGAGGGCTCTAGCTCTATTTTATTTGTGTGAATTTAGGTTGAGTGTTGGGTTGTATTTATAGAATCTCAGATTGATCTGAGCCGTCAGATGATCATAGAGTGAATCCAGACCATCGACACTGTTGTATATAACGGTGTTGTATACACAATTATATGATTTTTGTTTGATGATAACAAACGAGTATATATTATTTTAAATGTGTTTGTTATCGTGCTGTTATTCTACATCACAGACAGAAATAGAATATTTATATTTAAACAGAATACTACTGTACACGAATTTAAATATTCAAACAGTATCTTATTTAAATATAATATTTTATTTCAATAATCAAACAGTACAAATTTTTATACTCCACTATTTGTACATCTCAATTATACATTTCATATACAGGTTCATATACATTGTATACACAGCTCCTCACTACAGTTCACTCAACACTCATATATATTTCACCGTTGTACATTTTTTTTTCATCTATACATTATTGTTACAAACACTTCTTAAACTGACAATGTCTTCTGTCTTCAATCTTCAGTCTTCACAGTTTTCCAGTCAGTCCAGTCTTCTACCTGTCACATGAAACAGAAACACACAGTACACTGCAATAGAAATATTACTGAACACATGCGAATATAATTTTTATTTTTAAAATTTTTTATTTGCCTCAGATTTCTGGTGTGTTTCTCATCATTTTTCGTGACTTGATCTGATATGTGTCTACTCAGTCTGTATACATATAGTACAGGGACAGGAAAAATAGTCTGATGGCTGCATATACACACGTGTATAAATATGCACGTGTGCACTGCCTCGCCAATCAGTGTGCAACTGAGGAGTAGCCACGTGGACCGTCTCGACTCAGCAAATATGAATATGGTCGAGAGTGTGACAAAATTCAAATGCAACATACATGTTCAAGCAGCCAAATCAAATCAGCTCGATCATGTCAAAGTGGTTGAGACACGATCAAGTAAAGCAAAGACAATGCACAATCATGTAGAGTGGACAAAAGTGCTACAAAAGTATGGTGATGCAAGCGGCAGATCAGCTCAGCAAAAATACAAGTACAACATTTCAGAAAATCTAAAGTGGTGCACACAGCGACAAAGGGAGGAGCCATGATCAATGGTAAAGGGGTGCACAACAATATGCAGCAAGTTCAAGTCAAAATGGAGCTGCAGCATGGTCATGAAAGTGGCATAAGGAGTAGTGCAGCTATACTAAGGTATACAAGGCAAGGAGAAGTCAACATGAGTAGGCAGCAGGCAAGTATACACAAAATTTTATTTCAGTAAACACAAGCACAGAAGATTACAAAGTTTGAAACAACTACAACAAAGAAGTGCTCACACAAAGGGTGTACACAGCATGTGTATACATAAGTATTCAGAGGAACAAAGCATGCCCAACATTTTTGAACAGTATACATGTATGAATGGTGGAGCAAACATGGCATGGTGGCAAATTGCTTTCTCAACACATACATATGTACAAGGAGTATACACAAGCCACAAACATGAATGGCACAAGCATAAGTATGGCACAGCAACTCCATGGAGACAAAGATGGTCGAGCATATTGTGGAGTAGCTCAATGGTCATGATGAACACAACAGAAAACAAATGGTTCAGGTCAAGTTCAATGGTGCAAATCTCAATGGTGAAACATGATTCAGCAGCATATACAAAGCAATATAGTCTATGACTCAGCATCAAAGTCAGGTGCGACAAGTTATGTACACAACAAGGTACTGTATCAAAAACCAAGGCCAAGTGTACAAGGTGTTGTCAAACAGGGAAGTGATAGTTGCTATAGAATAACATCAACACATTGAAATATGCATGCAAAGATTCAGTCAAATCAAAGTCGTTTTTAAACTCAAAGTTGGCTAGAATTCATTTCAGCATTTAAAGCAGAAGTTCTGGAAATTCGCAGGAATTTTTAAGGACATTAATTCAGTGATGAATATATATGGCAAGTTTTCACAAAACATATTTAAGAAAAAAATCAGAGAGATTTTTTTTTTTTTAGAATTCATTCGTGTCATTCTCGGTAGTTTTTTTTATCAATCAAAGAATTCAACTTGGCAACATTTTCAATATTACTCAGACAAGAAATCAATTATGTTTTCCAGAAATCATGCATGAATTCAAAGTGGCAATTCAACTTGTTTAAGGCAACAGAAGGACACAAATGAGCTAAGGAATTAAGGCAACCTTTCAAAATCATTTTCAATTCAGATATTCATTATTTCCTATTTTGATTCAATCAGGAAAGCCTTCCAAGGCAACAAATAATTGTACATAATTTATCAAGGAATGAAGCCTTTATTACAAGTTAAATTCGAAGCAATCAATCAGCTAAAATCAAAAGAGGAAATCTTGTATTCAATCAAATCCGCAAATCAAAAAGGGAAAGCACCACAATAAATCAGCCAAGTCACATATGTGAAATCAGAGATGTTTAAGGGATTTTTAATCCTATACTAACACCGATTCATCACTGGCAAAGGGACATCGAAACCCACAGAATCAGTTCAAATTTTTCAAAGCAAAAATTTCAGAAAACTCACTGTTTTGATCGAGCCAGAGAGCAATTCCAAGTTGGACGTGGAAAGCCATCGAAGAATCAAGCTTCAGAGAAACCATAATCCACAATTTCAATCAAGGAATTAAAATCAGAAATACTCACATCCCAAATTAGGGTTTCGATCCGCCGCAATCCCAAATCATAGCATCAGAGAACACCCAGTTTTTTGAAGAATCAACAGAGAAGCAAATCATACATGAATCGAATTGATTTAGGGATTGGAAAAACCCTAGCATACTAGCAGCCGCCATTTTTTTTCCAGAGACAAAAGTGATCGGGCAATTGAATAAAAAAGGGGGTCGGCCTGTTTTCAATTGACTAAGCCAAGTTGCTAAATGAAAAGGGGATGACCCTTTGTTTCAACTCCTAGGGTTTCAATATTGTTTTAGAGCTATTTTAACTCCATTTTTGTTTTAAATTTCTTATGATTTTTAATTTGTTGTAAAATCAGTCTGAATAGTCTTCTAGAGTCTGTAAAATTCTAGAATTCAGTTAAGGGTGAACTGACAGTCTACCAGAGTCAGTAATTTCTAGGTCTACGGATTACGGGGTTGTAATTCGGGAAATCTGATCGAGGGGATATTTGTCAGTCTACGATTTTGAGCGTAGGGTTAGTACAGGAGCAGGGGGTGCGAGTTTACAATGTCTGTAAGCGGGATCTGTTATTAACACCTAGTAGAAACCTTAGTGAATGCATCAGTAGGCAGAGTTTGCCGAAGCTGGGTATATCTGTGTGTTATTTACTGCATTTATTTCCCTGTTGATTATATGTACTGCGATTTATTTTAATAACACTGCTAAATCGTAATAAACCCTATTCACCCCCCTCTAGGGTTAATCTAGATCCAACAAGTGGTATCAGAGCAGGTATACTCTAGAGTCATGGGTAACCCTAATTGTTAGTCTAGCGAGAGTCAGTCCAGTTCGTCTCCAACTATTTTCACTGGAACAGGTTTTTTAAACTGGAAATCCAAAATGGAATTTTATTTCAAATCTGTTAATATTAAATATTGGGATGTTGTTATCAATGGGTACGATATGGTAGATAAAATTTTTAATTCTCGTGCTACACATATTCTTATCTTGATGATTATCAATACAATCTGATCTCCCATTGTTTAACTGCGTAGGAAATGTGGACAGCTCTTAATACGAGGTATGGACAAATTGACAACAACTGCTCAAAACCCCAGAGTGTCAACTCTGTCTCAGATCTACGCTTAACTGGAGTTGCTGATGAAGAATCAGATGATGATAGTGATGGAGATTCAACAGATAATGAAATAAGAAATTTTTCATATGAAGATCTAGTTCATTTTTCTGTTAATTTAATCAAATCTATTGAAAATCTCTAACGGAAAAATAAACTTCTAAAATCTGGAAATTCTGAGTTGACACGCAAAAATAAAATGTTGAGATTAAAACTTAATAACTCCGGTTGCAAAAATTGTGTAAATTTGAAAACTGATCTGGCTCATCTCAATGAAAATCTTCTGAAACTTGAAAATGAAATTATGGCTTTAAAGCAAAGTGAGGATGAGCTAATTCATAAGAATGATACTTTGCAAAAGGAGTTGGTTGAGATTAATTCCAATCACAAAATTTTTGAACAAGAGAGTTTATTGAAAACTGATTCAATTTTGAGTGAGCTTGAAAAGGAAATTGAGAATCTCTAGAAATTTGAATTTGAAAAACAAAAACGATTTGAATCTAAGATCTCTGAGTCCAAACCCAAAATCAAATTACTTGAATCTGAAAATTTGATTTTGAAACAACATGATACTGAAAGGAAGATCATTAATAATTGTTGTTCAAATTTAATCAAAGAAAACGGTGATCTTAAATCCAAAATTCAACGATTAGAATCAACTTTGGATAAATTCACTAATGGGGAAAAATCGTTGAATATATTGTTACAAAACCAAAATTCTGTTAGAAATAAATGTGGTCTTGGATTTAGGAGAAATAATGTTTTTGGAATACAAAATTCAAGTAGTTTTAAAAATCCTCCAAACTGTTTTGAAAAGGATAGACATGAAAATATGAACTCTGAAAATTCCAAAGGTTTTTTGAAACAAATTGAAAACGTGTTTTATAATAAACCATTTAATCATTTTGGGAATCCAAAAGGAAGCAAAATGAATTCAGTTAAATTCAAACAGATCTGGGTTTCTAAAGACACAAAGATAGATCCGAATGGTTTGTTATATAAGCAGCTTTGGATACCAAAACGTACAAATACAACTGTGAGTGGTTTTACTGTTTTTGTTAGACCACTCAATCATCTAAACAGTTAGGTACCAGAGGAGGCTGAGGAACTGCTGTGCAAAAAGAGTTTTGAAATCAAGTTGGTTTATATTTCTGTTTCATTCACAGTTTCTTAGCCAAGACGTTGAGTTAGAGATTCTGATGTACACTGGATTCTGGTATGATATCTAAACTCACCTCTGTAAATACTTTCTGTTTTGATTTTTTTTCTTTTCTTTTATTTATTTCTTCTTCTTCTCCCTTCTATCTCTTTCTTCTGTCTATTCTGATTTGATTTATCACTGCCATTTTTTTGTGCTTCTTGTATTGCAGTATTCATGATATTCTGGAAATTTGTCTTGCGTATATAGAAAATCTGTTATTTTTAATCTTTTCCAGATCTTGAATTTAAACGTGTATATATCTGCAACTATTGTTTGAAGTTCACTTTCTGTTTTCTGAATTCCTAACAGTGTTGACGTATTCTTCTTATATCTTGAACACTGTTAATATGAATTCTAAATTTTTTTTGAAGATCTGAAATATTATTGTAATATCACACATCTCTACTGTTCTGAGTTTCTTCTAATTCAGTTTAGAACGGACTTGAAAATTTACACACATTATAGCACTCTGTTATTTGTCAGTTGTGATAATTTCAGAATTTTTCAGATTGGTTTGGATAGTTTGAATTATCTTGGATCAGTGATACATCTTGAAATTCATTTTGTATTCATGATCAATATAGTTAAAGTTTGTTTATTTGAAATCTTTAAAAAAAATTCTTCATATTTTGAATATCACACACCACTTAAATTTCAAATTATCAAATTTGTGTGAATAATTCATTATATCTCAAAACTTGACATCGACTCAAGTGATTTCAAATAAACTGTTTTAAATTGTTTGGATCATGAATATCTCTTAAGCCTGATGTAAATGATCTGAAATTTCTTGTATACTTGTCAGAAAATTGCTTGTGAAAAATTCTTTGAAAAAGAATGGTCGTAAATCTCACTATCAATTCATGGTTATTTGATCTAAATATATGTTTGTTTGAAATCATTTGAAATTATTGATTCCTTGAATCTCACACACTTATTCTAAATCTAGAATTTATAAACCGTGTGATTGATTCATTGAATCCTGATATTGATTTATTGAATCACCATTCGTTCAAATGATTTAAAATAAACTATGTTTAATCTTAGATCATGAACCATCCTTTGATTGTTTGAAATATCTTTTAAACATCTCGTTGACAAGTCTGCTTTGAAAATGATTTTTGTGCTGCTCAGATATATAGTTTTTGGTGACTGCTTGTTTTGGTATCAAATACATACCATGCTCTGATACATGAAATTATTTTGCTTGATCTTCCTGGTCTGTGTATTTAAAAATTCTTTTGACTGTGTTATACTTGTTTGTCTCCAATGTCTTATTACCATCCTCATAAATAAAGACACCAAGTGGTATCAGTTTTGTAGTACTGTTTTTTTTTGTATATATTTTAATCCCTCTTGTCTTGTATAGATCTTTCTATATCCCTCTTGCAATTGATTTTCAATTTCAAAATTATTTATTGATTATTCATTCATAAATTGAAATCTATGTCCAAATTGAAATGTACTTATAATTCATCAAAATTATTAATAGATTTTGAAATTGTGATGAATTATGACTGCAGTATATTTCACAACAAGAGGAGATTTTATTTAAATTTTCATGATGGTTGAACATTTATTATAATATCTTTGAATTGGCAATTATTTCACGACCATCTCCTTTATCTATCATCATTCTGCCATCCATCATGATTTTACATTAATGTGGAGAGTTTTTTTTTTTTTTTAAAATTATCTTGCTTTAAAACAGTGAAAATTATTTGTGATAGAAAAGGGAGTATATTATTATTCAGAATTAGTGATAATTGAAAATTTTCAATAATCCTGGTAAAGTCGAGCTTATTTCATAATATAATTAATTTAGAAATTTATTTCACAGTCCATTTCTGTATCTACCACATTTCTATCATCCATATTGGTTTCATATACCAAGGAGTTTTTCCTTTATAAAACTAAAAATGATAAAAATGTAATTAATATATAAGAGTGTCTCTAACCTCATTTAAAAATCCAAGTTCTGGTCATGCATGGTTATGAGAAACTTATATTTAAGCTGCAACTGATCTCATTTAAAAATCCAAGATCTGGTTATGCGTGGTCAATGTGCTATTAAATAATAATAAATAAAAAATATTGCAACAAATAAAATTTTATATGAAATTCTCCTTGGTGTATAAAAACCAGACCTATCGATCCATTTTTCATTTGTGAAATGTTTTGAAATATTATGACGTATTATGATTTGTTGATTGATAGGTATTGGGATTTGAGAATATTTGATTTTGTCACTTAAATTGAATTTATAAGTATAGTCCAAATTCATCACTATTTTTTTTGTGCTCTTTTTTATAAAATTCTTTGAAAATAATTGGAAATCATTTTTATAACTCTCCCCGTCTATATAAATTTCATCGTAAATCTGTCATTATCTGAAATGTGTAATATGCCACTTGTTCTCAGTTTATTATGATTTTTGTTTGACTGACTGAGATTTATGATGACCATTCTTCCTCTTAAGATAAAAGTATATTTTTAGTCAATTTTCATCTGTTTTTTAAACTCTGTATCCTTTTGATGATAACAAAAGGGGGAGAATGAATTAGATTTTGATTTATGAGTAAATATTTTATAAATATTTTTACTTTGAAAATTTACTGAATTCATTTCAAGGGGGAGTTTAGTTGTAGGCGGAGCTTTCAAATAGGGGGAGTTTCACTATTTTCAAACAAACACATTTATTTCATTCAAAATCTTTTTATTTGTTTGTCATAATTAAAAGGGGTAGATTGTTGTATATAACGGTGTTGGATACACAATTATATGATTTTTGTTTGATGATAACAAACGAGTATATATCATTTTAAATGTGTTTGTTATCGTGCTGTTATTCTACATCACAGACAGAAATAGAATATTTATATTTAAGCAGAATACTACTGTACACGAATTTAAATATTCAAACAGTATCTTATTTAAATATAATATTTTATTTCAATAATCAAACAGTACAAATTTTTATACTCCACTATTTGTACATCTCAATTATACATTTCATATACAGGTTCATATACATTGTATACACAGCTCCTCACTACAGTTCACTCAACACTCATATATATTTCACCGTTGTACATTTTTTTTCATCTATACATTCATTGTTGCAAACACTTCTTAAACTAACAATGTCTTCTGTCTTCAATCTTCAGTCTTCACAGTTTTCCAGTCAGTCCAGTCTTCTACCTGTCACATGAAACAGAAACGCACAGTACGCTGCAATAGAAATATTACTGAACACTTGCGAATATAATTTTTATTTTTAAATTTTTTTATTTGCCTCAGATTTCTGGTGTGTTTCTCATCATTTTTCATGACTTGATGTGATATGTGTCTACTCAGTCTGTATACATATAGTACAGGGACAGGAAAAATAGTCTAATGGCTGCATATACACACGTGTATAAATATACACGTGTGCACTGCCTCACCAATCAGTGTGCAACTGAGGAGTAGCCACGTGGACCGTCTCGACTCAGCATATATGAATATGGTCGAGAGTCTGGCAAAATTCAAATGCAACATACATGTTCAAGCAGCCAAATCAAATCAACTCGATCATGTCAAAGTGGTCGAGACATGATCAAGTAAAGCAAAGACAATGCACAATCATGTAGAGTGGACAAAAGTGCTACAAAAGTATGTTGATGCAAGCGGCAGATCAGCTCAGCAAAAATACAAGTACAACATTTCGGAAAATCTAAAGCGGTGCACACAACGACAAAGGGAGGAGCCATGATCAATGGTAAAGGGGTGCACAACTATATGCAGCAAGTTCAAGTCAACATGGAGCTGCAGCATGTTCATGAAAGTGGCATAAGGAGTAGTGCAGCTATACTAAGGTATACAAGGCAAGGAGAAGTCAACATGAGTAGGCAGCATGCAAGTATGCACAAAATTTTATTTCAGTAAACACAAGCATAGAAGAATACAAAGTTTGAAACAACTACAACAAAGAAGTGCTCACACAAAGGGTGTACACAACATGTGTATACATAAGTATTCACAGGAACAAAGCATGCCCAACATTTTTGAACAGTATACATGTATGAATGGTGGTGCAAACATGGCATGGTGGCAAATTGCTTTCTCAACACATACATATGTACAAGGAGAATACACAAGCCACAAACATGAATGGCACAAGCATAACTATGGCACAGCAACTCCATGGAGACAAATATGGTCGAGCATATTGTGGAGCAGCTCAATGGTCATGATGAACACAACAGAAAACAAATGGTTCAGGTCAAGTTCTATGGTGCAAATCTCAATGGTGAAACATGATTCAACAGCATATACAAAGAAATATAGTCTATGACTCAGCATCAAAGTCAGGTGCGACAAGTTATGTACACAACAAGGAACTGTATTAAAAACCAAGGCCAAGTGTACAAGGTGTTGCCAAACAGGGAAGTGATAATTGCTATAGAATAACATCAACACATTGAAATGTGCATGCAAAGATTCAATCAAATCAAAGTCGTTTTTAAACTCAAAGTTGGCTAGAATTCATTTCAGCATTTAAAGCAGAAGCTGCGGAAATTCGCAGGAATTTTTTAGGACATTAATTCAATGATGAATATATATGGCAAGTTTTCACAAAACATATTTAAGAAAAAAATCAGAGAGATTTTTTTTTTAGAATTCATTCGTGTCATTTTCGGTAGTTTTTTTTATCAATCAAAGAATTCAAACTTGGCAACATTTTCAAGATTACTCGGACAAGAAATCAATTATGTTTTCCAGAAATCATGCATGAATTCAAAGGGGCAATTCGACTTGTTTAAGGCAACAGAAGGACACAAATGAGCTAAGGAATTAAGGCAACTTTTCAAAATCATTTTCAATTCAGAAATTCATTATTTCCTGTTTTGATTCAATCAGGAAAGCCTTCCAAGGCAACAAATAATTGTCCAGAATTTATCAAGGAATGAAGCCTTTATTACAAGTTATATTCGAAGCAATCAATCAGCCAAAATCAAAAGAGGAAATCTTGTATTCAATCAAATCCGCAAATCAAAAAGGGAAAGCACCACAATAAATCAGCCAAGTCACATATGCGAAATCAGAGATGTTTAAGGGATTTTTAATCCTATATTAACACTGATTCATCACTAGCAAAGGGACATCGAAACCACAGAATCAGTTCAAATTTTTCAAAGCAAAAAATTTCAGAAAACTCACTTTTTTGATCGAGCCAGAGAGCAATTCCAAGTTGGACGTGGAAAGCCATCGAAGAATCAAGCTTCAAAGAAACCACAATCCACAATTTCAATCAAGGAATTAAAATCAGAAAAACTCACAACCCAAATTAGGGTTTCGATCAGCCGCAATCCCAAATCATAGCATCAGAGAACACCCAGTTTTTTGAAGAATCAACAGAGAAGCAAATCATACACGAATCGAATTGATTTAGGGATTGGAAAAACCCTAGCATACTAGCAACCGCCATTTTTTTTCAGAGACAAAAGTGATCGGGCAATTGAATTAAAAAAGGGGGCCGACCTGTTTTCACTTGACTAAGCCAAGTTGCTAAATGAAAAGAGGATGACCCTTTGTTTCAACTCCTAGGGTTTCAAGATTGTTTTAGAGCTATTTAAATTTCATTTTTGTTTTAAATTTCTTGTGATTTTTAATTTGTTGTAAAATCAGTCTGAACAGTCTTCTGGATTCTGTAAAATTCTAGAATTTAGTTGAGGGAAAACTGACAGTCTACCAGAGTCAGTAATTTCTAGGTTTACGGATTACGGGGTTGTAATTCGGGAAATCTGATCGAGGGTATATCGGTCAGTCTACGGTTTTGAGCGTAGGGTTAGTACAGGAGCAGGGGGTGCGAGTTTACAATGTCTGTAAGCGGGATCTGTTATTAACACCTAGTAGAAACCTTAGTGAATGCAGCAGTAGGCAGAGTCTGCCGAAGCTGGGTATATCTGTGTGGTATTTACTGCATTTATTTCCCTGTTGATTATATGTGCTGCGATTTATTTTAATAACACTGCTAAATCGTAATAAACCCTATTCACCCCCCTCTAGGGTTAATCTAGATCCAACACACACCAATAGGAGCCAATCAGAAAGTGACAAATCAGCCCTAGTGATACAGCCAAGCCCCAGAAACAGAGCCATGACCAGACCAAGTAGGTCAGGTCGACCAAGCAGGTCGACCCCCAGGTCGACACCCAGGTCGACTATATTGTCGACCTGGAGTGGGGGCGGGGTCGACTACATAGTTGACCTTCTGGCCTGGGCGGGAATTTTCCCACCCAGCCTGCCTGTGCGTTTGAAATTCGAATTTGGCCTTGTTTTTGAGCTTTTTAGTTTTTAATTAAATTCTGAAACTTCCGGAGGTCATAACTCCTTCATATGGAGTCCTATTTATGCAAACCCGGACTCTATCTCAAGTAGAATTCCAAGAGGAATGCAATGGCATAAACCGTTTCCCTTAATTCTTTCATTTAGAATTAATTATACTTTAATTTGTGAAACTTAATGTTACAGAATTATGGGGTGTTACAAACAAGGCATCCAAAATACACAGGTTATCTTCCAAACATTTCACTGAAATCTAAACACACATCAAAAATCTGCTATCTATCATAGTCATTTTTATAACAAGAATATTTGCTATTACAGTTGGAAAACATCTCCATTTCATATTCATGCCTTACCATTCTTCCACGTTCATCACTTCTTAACCGTAAACCAGTAAGAAAATAATCCTCTAAGTATCAACCCCGAAGACCGAAATCAACATTAGATCAATGCTTAGAAAATCGTTTATCTTAACCAATCTCTGGTTAGGTTCCAATTTCTTAACTCCATATCTTAATTCCTTATAAACCTGTATTACCCTATTTTCTTATTTATGAAAATCCCCCTGGTTTTATTTAGGAAAATAAATTCCGAACTTACTTATTTCATTATTTTGAATCAACCTTGTTCAAACATAAGTATCAGCTTTAAATTCTCTTTTTAAATTCTGATCCATTTAGCTTAACAACTCAACTTTATTCAACTTAACCTCGATCAACTATGGTTCATTCAATTCAATCCACTTGACTTGTTTTATTTAAATTTTCAAGTTCCTGAATCCAAATCCCCAGATTTTATATCCAATCAGTTTGAAATCATCCATTCAAAACTTTTGAATTTTTCCTAAAAATCTTGTTTCTTCTAAACAATCTTTCTAGGGCAGCAATCTGTCACTTAGAAACTCAAAAATGAATACTAGTGATGTTGCAATTATTACCAGTATTATTTCCTAGCGACTGAAGTGAGTCCAATGCTATATTCTTTTCAAAATCCATTAAAAATGTTTTTTCTCAAATCTTACCAAATAATATTAAATTAGTTGATAAGATTCCTAAAAATATCTTTCTAGGTTCCCAGGATTTCAAATTCAAGTTTCAGTTTGAATTTAGTTTTGGTTCATCTTATTTGTATATATTTTTTTCTTACACGAATGTAGTTTGGTTATACATAACCATATTAATGTTATAATTTGTTATCAGATTATAATAGCACCCGATAAAGTTAATAATAACAATTTCCGAAAATTACTCTTTTTATACCAAAATAAATTTTTTAGCTAAAATTATTTCATCTACCCAGATTTAAAACAATACTGTGTCAAATTACTCTGTTCAAGAGTTTAGAAACACCTATCGATACGGTTTCCAATCTCGTATCGATCAAAATTATAAACCACTCGATAAATCAATCAACCTAATATAAAACAGTTTTTATATCACTTAACAAATACGCTCACATATATATACACTCAAACTCAATCTAGGGTATTACTAACCCCATCTCTATCGAGTTATGCCACAAAGCCACGGTTATCACTAAACTATTGCTCTGATACCAACTGTAACATCCCGAAATGTTTCGATCCTGATCATTGGCACAAATATATATCCTGTATCACATATCGATTAATCAAGCATCGAAAATTAATAGATCGTTAATAGAAAGAAGTTAGAGGGTGAGAAATAGAAAGAAAGTTAGAATAGAAGGAAAAGAAGAACAAACACAATAGAATTAGAGTATCACGAATGTCACAGCGGAACTGAATAAAATATATTATATAACAATACTTGAAATAAAAATTGGTATTTTCTTACATACATCATCAGAGTACAACTCATATACAACACAGTGGAAATAAGCTCAATATAACTAAAGTCGAAGCGTCCTACTCCACTCTACTTCAAGTGAATCTGTAAAATCATGAAACTACTTGACTGCCCGTACAAATTTGGGCACCCAAGAGTTTAGGGAAAACATAGAAAAATAAACTCTAGGTCAGTTATGGGACAGGTGTGAGTAAACGATTTTAAAATAACTTGATTTAATGTTCAAAAATCCTTTTGAAAGAAATGATAATTGTAATATCGATCCACACTTAAATAGAGATGGTTTTTACCTTACAATAACCCAAAACATTTTTGATATTAAAACTATTCTGATATTATAACAGTGTCTACATCAAATAAATAGCAATGTATTGAACGCTTGCATCTCACACTCCACATATATAATATACAATCAAAGTGCGGGCGCTTATTGGGTAATGGATTCCGACTATGACAAGGTATGGAACCACCTGCCGATAGTGTATCTCTAGAGGGGAATACACTGGGTTAAACAAGAACATCTTGCAACCCGGCCACACATAACCGACCACTCATTTCGGTTGAGTATATCGAATGTATATATCACCAACGGTTGTGTACGACAACCGTTTCCCGTAAAGGGATAACATCGAAAAGAATAAAGAAGGAAATGAATTTTCTCTAGATAGGTGATAATACACCCTACTTGGGAGCGACCCACTTTGCCAGGTTTCCTGCCCGATTTTTGTCATATCTCGACTTATGAGGCTTAAGGTTTAGAATTTACCTTTAGAACATCTGGCTACCATTTACTTTGAATGCTACGTTGTCAGATCCGTCAAATCACTAATTGACGTCGACAAATATACTCTGGGTGTAAATGAAGGGTCTCTTTACCACCAACTCGGAATATTTGTAAAAAATCAACGTACGTGATTTTTAGGAAATACTCTGTTAGACATTCGTATATACAAGTCATCCAGGATGAGGATGAACCAAAGGCACTCTCCTACTGCATCTAATATAGGAATCACCCCATGGATTAATAGTGAATAGTCCTTGCAAATCCGAAGATTTCAGTCACGAAAGGACTACTAGTTATAATAACTCTGGCGGCCACTACAAAATTTAAACAAGTAATTGTTTCGCTCATGGAGATCCACGGTCTTCAGATTTATTTATCTAAGTATCCTGCACATTAGTTTCCGCGAAGTCGATTTGAAGTGGTTTTGAGTCTAGATCCCATCCCGGTCTCTTTGAATCAACACGTTAGGAATATTATTTGATAGTCGGTGATTTAGTTATCAAATTTAATCAATGTTGATGAGCAAAACATATATAATTTCCATAACATGTAAATTCAGTTTTAATTAACTTATACTATCTCATTTCTAATTTCAGAACAATAATTAACATGAGATGATTTACAATACAGTAAAACGTGTTAACGTTTTATCCTAAATAATTCAGATTTGTATAATCAATTCAAACCATAATAGATAATTTAATAACAATCATTTATCACAACCTTAACATTCGACAATGATTTGACTTTTTTATACCAAACTAATTATAGTTTGAAATATCTGATTACAAATAACGACTTATTCAACAATACTTTTTATTCCAAATTCTTTGGAAATAAATATATCAACTTATATAAACTTTTATTTTTTTTTCTAATACATTGATTGATGCTTTCTATAGACATAGAGAAGCGCGAATTTTGTAATAATAACTGCAAGCGCACAGATCATGTAATATGCAGGTCGAACACAGGGAAGAATTTTAAATTTTATTATTTATATATTTCTTAGGAGAGTTAGACAAAACTTGGAGGTTGATTTTGAAAACAAAAAAAATATTGAAACTGCAATTTGATTCAGAACAAACCTAATTGAACCGACGATCAAATCACAATTATCAATTGAAAAGCAAATAAAACTAATATAGAATTGAATCAAATCTGAATCTAATCAATTCTACATTCAATTCATTATGTACTAGGGAAGCAATAAAAGAAACAGAAATTAAAATTGCAGAAATTAAATAACAAACATGAAATAAAATTAGGATTACCGCTGAATCTAATCAGACGGTCAATCACTATTTAAAATAAGTGCAAAAGATAAATAGTGCTCTACCAAATCTAATTGTGTAGACAACACTAATTGCTAAGAAAATAAAAATGTAGAAAAAGAGAAAAGAAGACTAAAATAGATTAATGGCAAAAAAATTACAGCAGAAAAGTATATCTTTACAATGGGTATACATGTGTATTTAAAGCAAAGTTGCAAAACCTAATCATATAAATGGGCCTTCTCTTCAAAGATTATGCTACAATCCTACTCTTATCCTTGTTTGACATGTGTCCAGCTGATTGATTTCGTAAGATCTTTTCTACCGATCTCCTTCCAAGTTGACCAATGTGGACACAACTAGCCTCCAATGACAGCTTCTTATGCAATTCTTCATGTATATGCCATCAATTCTTCTCTTTTAAAGCTGTATAAGGCTTGAACAACTCATCTGTAAAAACAACAAAATAATACCCAATGTAATATTTATTTATATACAAAATATAAGATATGAAAGCATTAAATAAACACATTTCTATTCTAATCAAATACCCCCACACTTATCTTTTACTCGTCCTCGAGTAAAAATAAAATTAAAAACTAACTAGATAGGTCACACTTTCATAGGAAACAC
Source organism: Allium sativum (assembly GCA_030737875.1). Lineage (NCBI taxonomy): Eukaryota > Viridiplantae > Streptophyta > Magnoliopsida > Asparagales > Amaryllidaceae > Allium > Allium sativum. The sequence continues at coordinate 702,676,843 of CM060913.1, read as the reverse complement.
GATTGCATTGAGCGTATGCAACAAGCCGTTAAACCTCTAGGTGTCCCTAGTAGGATGAGTGGCATCTCGTGAGGGTTTTCAACGGATACTACCCACAAAATCCAAATGCCATATGCTATGACTCTAATGTAACTACATGAATGCAGAGGACTTATGCAATTGAAAACAAAAATGAAAACATGACTTATTTCAGGAAAGTGGTACAACAAATTAAGTTAACAATTTCTAATCAGTTAGTTTTGTTTTAGATACCTCAACTTGTGACAAATTTTCAATATAATTCAAGTTTTCAATGTTAAACTCTGGCCAGTTGGTTTGGTTGATAACATAGTGCAGCCATGAAATAAATTCTTAATTTGTTTGACATAGTTCGCAAAGTGGCATTCAAATTTTCTTGTGTATGACTAGTCAAATCAATAAGGTCAATAATTGTTTGCGCATCATCGCTTAGTCTATATCTCTATAAAAATTAAAATTTATAATTAATTACATACACCTAACTTGTAACGTCCCAGATTTTTAGGCCATTTAAATTCGAATATTTAAATTTGTTTATACATTATATTTGACATATAATGGATTTTTAATCGAATTTATTTATTTAAAATAGAGTTCGAATATATATATTTATATACTAATTAAAACGAGCTCCAAACGTCGCGGTAGTTTGAAATTTTCGATTTGAACTTTAACTGAATATACAGGATCCGATATAAGTCGGATTTATGTGAAATGAGAAATGTTTAAACTGATCCGATTATATTTTTCTAATGAAAGAGAAAAATCGAAATTTCAACTTATAGATTTCAAGTTACGTCCAATTCAAATTTTCAAATAGTCGCTGTAGAATCGTTTTTAAATTATATCGATTTATTTATAAATATTAAATGATTTTTATGTAAAAAGAATATCATCGAAAACCAGGATTTTTGATGTCGAATTTTTGAAATTTTTACTGATTGAAATTGAAACTTATTTGTTTTAAATATATGAGAATATTTATTTATTTTCGTTAATTTGGCTACTTGAATTAATATATATGTATATACTTATCCATGTTTCACTTGGTTCGGCTTAACGAGTAAAACCCAAAATATATACATTTATCATACTCGTACAACAAGACAAAACAAACCAAACCCGGATTTTTGCCGAAACTTGGTTGGACATGTATACGAATATATATAATATGAAACTGAAAACTGAAACTAAACAATACAATATGTAAAGACAGAAATGCGATCAAAGAAAACAATATATATTCATCTATATAACTAGCTGTACACGTGCAACCAAGTTCATTTTAAAATGTCAACATGACATGTTCTTTCAAGAACATAGTACAAACCACAAAAAGGTGATCAATGGAAGAAAAAAAAATACAAGAACCAACTGTTGCATACATTAAAAACCCAAACTTAAAATCTAACATACAGTTTTCAAATCACTGGATTTGATTAAAACAACCCATAGCATCTATACAAGATTAGATCACGATTCAACCGGATTCCCTGCTAAAACATCACGCACCCCATCAGCCACCACCATACGAAATCTGCAAAAACGGAAGAAAAAAAGAAAAAGAAATATGGTTAGAATAGCTATATATACCCATTAAAACAGCTCAAAGAAATTGTGATTAACATTATAGGACATTAGCAGGAACAGCTAGGAACAGACATTTGCACAATAAGCAGAAGGGACTGATATATATGTTTACACAAAATCTTCATGGCCATATCAAACAGTAAATTCACATGTATATTTAGAAAATCTCATATATAAAATCACTATTTTCATACATTGAAAAATCCAAGCAAGAAATCTTTATGACAGTTCAAAAATCTCTGAACAGAATTGACAATTCATAGCTCACAAATCCTAACATGATCTACCCTCATGTGATGTCCCATTTGAAACAAATAAATAGGACTGCTAATCAAACAAAAGAAGAAAAAATCACCCAAATCTCTGTTAAGATCCTCACGTAGCTGTCAATTCCCATCACCATACGAGTTCTGAAAAAGGGAAAAGAAAAAAAACGGCATCAGCCTATAGTAGTTGGGCTACCTACGATCAGTCCCTGATGGACGTTGATCGGATCTAAACCCAACCGAAACTATAAATACGTATCCAAGCATAAGTGTTTCATCATCCCAAACACAACTCGAACCAATACAGTAAAGAAGGAAGATTCGAAATCACCAAATAGACAATATATATATATATATATATATATATATATATCTATATATAGTAAGAAGAAAGGAAAAGGGGAGTCAAGGACTTATCTGTACTCAGGAATCCACACACTTCATTTCGACGAAGTTCCGAATGCTTTTGTTTGAGGCCGAGAACGGAAGGTTCGGAAATTCTTCGAGTGGAAGCCTTGTTTTGGGCCGATGATGGACTGTGGTGGGATGGAAGGCTCGGGGGTTGACTGGTGAAGCCAAAGTGATCGTCGAACTGGTGTTTGGGGGTTTAGGCCGATCGATGGAAGAGGAGAACAAGGGAGATCGAAGGAGAGTGGTTGCGTAGGGAGCTCCGATGCAGTGGTCTTCAATTTGATGGAGGTAGCGACGCTGTAAATCTCGAATTGGTAAGGGGATTAGCGACTAGGGTTTGGCCATTGGGATTTTAATTTTGTGGAGGCGATGGATGAAATGAAAAGGAGATACAATGGTAGGATTTTAATTAAGGGGAGCGGGTTGGGGTTAGCAGGCCAAGACCGATGGTAAGGCCCAATTTAATTAATAATCTTAAGTTTAAATATATATTCATGTTTAAATACTTAAATTACTTCATAAATTCATATCTCGCGCCCATGTTGTCAGATTTAAGCACGGTCTGTCTCGTTGGAACCGTAGAGACGAGAACTTCGAGATGGAGCAGGTCTAGTCCAGATCAGAAGCAACTGGAAATTTTATTCGAATTAAACGTCAGTATAATTTGACTAAAAATCAGATATTTATCGACGAATTTAAATCAAGGTGAGTTAAGCTCACTCAGCTCTTCCCATTTATATTTTATATAAATTGGGTTTTTATTTTGCGTTTTCTGATTGTTAGTGGTTGACTGTTTGCTAGTTATATATATTTACTGTTGATTCAACAAATGAAATTAAACGGTCGTTTAATTTCAGAAAAATACCCATCATTTTGATTTCACCCAAATAAAGTAATTTTCCTTGACTGGTCGCGCAATTAAACGTGTTTGAAATTGTTTGAATTGTTTGAATGATCTGTTAATTGATTGATGATCGTTACAGAAACTATCAGTCAATAAAAAGGAATGGTTGATTATTATTGATTTTTGAACCATATTTCAACATTTATTCTGTTATTAACCAATGAATAGTATTGACTGGGTATTTGGCATCACGTGGCCTATAAATCAATCGATTTTTAAATTACGGTTTTATCCGACTGTGAATCAACAGCATTGTAGTTATAAATATATTTTATAACTGGAATATGTTTTTGAGAGTCATTACTTTAAATAAATGTTATTTAAAAAGGAAATAAATATTAATTGTTAATTATTTAAAGTTTATAAGAAATTATGAAATGGTTTTAGAAAATAAATTCTTATGTTAATAGAAATTATAAGAAAATAAGTAAGAAATAACCTAGCAGTTGAGTATTTGATTAATCACGTCTAAGGAACGATTAAATTGAGTTATTTAAATTAATTATATTTTAATTAATTTAAAGGCGGAATTAACTGGAATTAATTAGAAGAGTAATCATGTTTTGTGTTGACTGAGTCGACCATTTAAACTAAGTTGAACTTTTAAATTAGTAAATAACTTAATGAATGATTGGTTAATCTTAGTAAGATTTTAAAGAAACAGAAATTTATTATTCATTCTAGGATTTAGTTAAATTGCAACGATAAATGTTGAAGTAAATAACCTCTTCTTAAATGTAACACATTTAAGTAACCAAATTTGTAATGAAATATTGTCGAGTGTTGGAAAGAGGCTAGGGATGAGTTTTATTATTTGAGCTCGAGTCTTATAATGAAGCAATAAAGAGGTTTAAGTGAATACATAGCTTAATGAAAAGTTTTATTTAACGTTTGAATTAAGTAAAGGAGTAAGATATAGAATGGTTTGTTCTATAAGAATAAGGATAGGATATTTTTCCAAGTGATGAAAACAGGAGGGTTGGCGTAACGTCGAATAGTGAGTTGAACTGATTTCTCAGTTATAAGTAATGAAATGTTATGGTAAATGTTTTGCCAATGATAGTCAAATTGGTATTGGATATCGGTATATAATATATTATTTCAAAACGTTGAAATGAAATGGTTTTGCGAATATCAGTATATTAAAATAATAAGTGAAATATTTTTTTTAACATTTGAATATTCAAGTTTAATTAATTTTAATTAAAGAAGCCAAGTGGTGCTGAGTACTAGATCCATTAAATCTATTTTTATGATTTCATGGATGTTTACTTGATATTTAAATAACCGACTATCAAGTCTGACCTTTACGATTGTTGGTATGGAAAGACAGGGATCGAATATATATTTGTAAACCATTCCAACCAACATTTACGAAAAATATAGAAGAGATCAGACGACGATCGAGATGGAGCATTTGAAGACCATAGATCTTCATAAAACGGAAGAACCACTTACAATCTCTGATTCGACCCGGAGATATACTGGGGTTCTGTCGTGGTTGGAATCTGTGGGTTGCAAGGATTATCGCTACTGATCCATGGGGTGATTCCTGTATTGGATGCAGTAGGAGAATACCTTCGGTTCATCCTGTTCCTGGATGACTTGTATGGACGAATGTCTGACAGAGTATTTCCAATAGGCCACGTACGTTAATTTCTTCAAACGTGTCATAGTTAGGTAGCGCCCTACTAGGATATTTTTATGGACGTCAATTAGTGATATCCAGAGGACCTGACGATGTGGCATTCAAAGTAAAGGATGACCAAAAGTTCTAGAAGAAAATTCTATCCTCCAGCCTCACAACCAAGAGATGACAAAAATAGGGCAGGCGACATAGCTCTGTGGGTCGCTCCCATTAGGGTGTATAATCACCTATCTAGAGAAAATCCATTTCATTCTTTAATCTATTTCGATTCGGTCCCTTTTCGGGAAACAGTGGTTTAAGCCCAACCGTTGGTGATATACATTCGATACACTCAAGCGAAACGAGTGGTCGGTCATGCGAGGGACGGGTTGCAAGGCGTTCTTGTTGAACCTAGTGTATTCGCCTCTAGGGGTACACTAACGGCAGGTGGTCCCATACCTTGTCATAGTCGAAATCCAATCTCCAATAAGCGCCCGCGGTTTTGATTGTATACTATATATGTGGAGCGTGAGATGCAAGCGTTCCACTAGATTGATATTTACTTGTATTTAGACACTATTACAATATAAGAAAAGTTATTGATTTCAAAACTGTTTTGGGTTATCGTAGGGTAAAAATAGTCCGTATCTATGAGTCGATTTGGCCTTACGATTATCCTTTTCTTTTGAAAAGATTTTTATTTTAAAATCAAGTTGTGTGATACCCTTAATACTGTGCAAGTTTTTCTCACTCTGGTTCACTAGACTGACCCGGTGTTTTGTAAATACTCGGGTTAGCTCCTGGGTGTACAGGTTCAGGTTATCAGGTACTGGGAAGTCCAGTGACAAGCTAAAGGTGTTCAGATGTATAATATGATTACTATTCTGCTATGTTTTGTATATGGGACAGGCTATTAAAACTGTCCAGATGTATTTTGTACTCTGATATTGTAAGTATTCTTAAAAGATCTAAATAAAGATTTATTTCTGTATTATATTTTGTTCCGCTACGATGTGAGACTCTGTGTTGGTTCTTCTTCTTCTTCTTCTATTCTAACTTTCTTTCTTTCTTATCTCACCCTCTAATTTCTTTCTATAAACGTTCTAGTGTTTTCGGTGTTTGGAAGGTCGACATAGGTTATGGTAAAGGTATTTATGAAGATTTTCGGGGCTGAAAATGCCTGGGTCGTTACAGTGGTATCAGAGCTATTGGTTGAGTAATAACCTTGGCTCTGTGGCGTAACTCGATAGAGATGGGGTTAGTAACACCCTAGATTACGTTTGAGTGTATATATATGAGAGCGTATTTGTAAGATTTTATATACAAATGTTTTGTATTGTGTTATTTGACCGGTTCAAGTGTTGAGAAGCATTGAACTAGTGAATGGATACAATATTGTTTTATAAAAGAGTGTAAATGAAATAATTTTACCCAATGTATATTTTATATAGAAAAAGGAAATTATTTTCTATATTATAGTAATGTGGGTTGTTTATTTGTTTTGATTGATTTTATTTGAATTAAATTGAAATATGACATAAAGTTGAACTGATTAGAAAATAAATTCGTCAATTGAATCGGATATGAAAGCGAAACTGAACCTGGTTAAGTAAAATCAATTTAAGGATGACTTCGAATAGAATGAACTTAAATAAATTGGGATTTGAATTGGAAGGCCCGACAAAAATATGGGAAACCTTATATTATTTGTTAGCGATTGATTTTATACCCTGAGTGGGTAGCCATTTGGATTTTGTTTTTCTTTTCAAAGAAGTTGAGGCCCAGAGTGGCAGTCGTAGTCGTACCGATCGAGCCATGCAGAGAAGGTACTGGCGAAATTCTCGGAAATTTTTAGAATATGAATTTTATTTTGATGAAAATTCAAAAGTAATGATTTTAAAATAATATGGTTCGGAATATTCTTCTTACCTTGCAATTTCGAGGACGAAATTATTTTAAGGGGGGAAGAATGTAACATCCTAGATTTTTTGGCTATTTAAATTCGAATATTTAAATTTGTTTATACATTATATTTGAAATATAATGGATTTTTAATCGAATTTATTTATTTAAAATAGAGTTCGAATATATGTATTTATATATTAATTAAAACGAGCTCGAAATGTCGCGGTAGTTCGAAATTTTCGATTTGAACTTTAACTAAATATACAGGATCTGATATAAGTCGGATTTCTGTGAAACGAGAAATGTTTATACCAATTCGATTATATTTTTCTAATGAAAGAGAAAAATCGAAATTTCAACTTATAAATTTCAAGTTACGTCCAATTCAAATTTTCAAATAGTCGCTGTAGAACCGTTTTTAAATTATTTCGATTTATTTATAAATATTAAGCGATTTTTATGTAAATAGAATATCATCGAAAACCAGGATTTTTGATGTCGAATTTTTGAATTTTTACTGATCAAAATTGAAACTTATTTGTTTTAAATATACAAGAATATTTATTTATTTTCGTTAATTTGGCTACTTGAATTAATATATATGTATATACTTATCCATGTTTCACTTGGTTCGGCTTAACGAGTAAAACCCAAAAAATATACATTTATCATACTCGTATAATAAGACAAAACAAACCAAACCCGGATTTTTGGCAAAACTTGGTTGGACATGTATACGGATATGTATAATATGAAACTGAAAACTGAAACTAAACAATACAATATGTAAAGACTGAAACGCGATCAAAGAAAACAATATATATTCATCCATATAACTAGTTGTACACGTGCAACCAAGTTCATATTAAGATGTCAACATGACATGTTCTTTCAAGAACATAGTACAAACCGCAAAAAGGCGATCAGTAGAGAAAAAAAATTACAAGCACCAACTGTTGCATACATTAAAAACCCAAACTTAAAATCTAACATACAGCTTTCAAATCACTGGATTTGATTAAAACAACCCATAGCATCTATACAAGATTAGATCACGATTCAACTAGATTCCCTGCTAAAACATCACGCAACCCATCAGCCATCACCATACAAAATCTGCAAAAAGGAAAGGAAAAAAAGAAATATGGTTAGAATAGCTATATATACCCATCAAAACAGCTCAAAGAAATTGTGATGAACATTATAGGACAGTAGTAGGAATAGCTAGGAATGGACATTTGCACAATAAGGAGAAGGGGCTGATACATACATACATACATACATACATACATATATATATATATATATATATATATATATATATATATATGTGTTTACACAAAATCTTTATGGCCAAATCAAACAGTAAATTCACATGTATATTTAGGAAATCTCATATATAAAATCACTGTTTTCATACATTGAAAAATCCAAGCAAGAAATCTTTATGACAGTTCAAAAATCTCTGAACAAAATTGACAATTCATAGCTCACAAATCCTAACATGATCTACCCTCATGTGATGTCCCATTTGAAACAGATAAATAGGACTGCCAATCAAATAAAAGAAGAAAAAATCACCCAAATCTCTGTTAAGATCCTCATGCAGCTATCAAATCTCATCACCAGTACGAGATCTGAAAAAGGGAAAAGGAAAAAAATGGCATCAGCCTATAGTAGTTGTGCTACCTACGATCAGTCACTGATGGACATTGATCTGATCTAAACCCAACCGCAACTATAAATACGTATCCAAGCAGAAGTGTTTCATCATCCCAAACACAACCCGAACCAATACAGTAAAGAAGGAAGATTCGAAACCACCAAAGAGACAACTATATATATATATATATATATATATATATATACAGTAAGAAGAAAGGAAAAGGGGATCTGTTTTTAGCATTAAGCTGATGTATGATTTCCTTAGCGACTTTGATGCAATGGCGAAATGCAAGTGGCAGAAAAGGGTATGGAGTAGAGACAATAATGCCAAAGAAAACTTGATGCTGTGGAAAATATTGAATAAGGCGTTATTTACCAGGGATAAGTTGCATGGAATGGGGATGAATATAGATCAGTCTTGTGTGATGTGCAAGGTCCAATCTGAAAACATTGGGCATTTGTTTTTTGAATGTGGTACCTCATTTCAGTTGTGGGAAGAACTATCATCTGCGGTTGGAAGTCATGGAGCAAAACGTGATAGCATTCATGAGTGGAGTAGGTTAGGGAAACAAACGAGTAGAAAAAAGGTCAGAGGAAGGCTCCTATGCTATGTGCTTAAAAAATATACGGCTGCTATATGGAGGGAGAGGAATGTTAGAATCTTTCAACCAACTTTGTCAAAGACCAGTGATCAGTTGATGGCGAGCACTAAACTCAACATACGTAATGGATTGAGACTTCTGAATTTCACGTTTGATCTGGGTATTCTGCTGAAGCTGCATTGATGATGGAGTTGCGTTGTATTTATGTGTACATCTTGTGTTGTCTTCTAGTGTTTAGTGCACTGTGTTTCTATGTCCTCTTGTTACTGTTGTATTCTCTTCTTTTTTCTCTGGTGCATTAATAAAAAGTGGTAGGGGTCCACTCAACCCCGTTGGACTTGCCAAAAAAAAGAAAGGAAAAGGGGAGTCAAGGACTTATCTGTACTCAGGAATCCACACACTTCATTTCGACGAAGTTCCGGATGCTTTTGTTTGAGGCCGAGAATGGAAGGTTCGGAAATTCTTCGAGTGGAAGCCTCGTTTTGGGCCGTTGATGGACAGTGGTGGGTTGGAAGGCTCGGGGGTTGACTGGCGAAGCCAAAGTGATCGTCGAACTGGTGTTTGGGGGTTAGGCCGATTGATGGAAGAGGAGAACAAGGGAGATCGAAGGAGAGTGGTTGCGTAGGGAGCTCCGATGCAGTAGTCTTCAATTTGCTAGAGGTAGTGACGCTGTGAATCTCTAGTTGGCAAGGGGATTAGCGGTTAGGGTTTGGCCATTGGGATTTTAATTTTGTGGAGGCGGTGGATGAAATAAAAAGGAGATACGATGGTAGGGTTTTAATTAAGGGGAGCGGGTTGGGGGTAGCAGGCCAAGACTGATGGTAAGGCCCAATTTAATTAATAAACTTAAGTTTAAATATATATTCATGTTTAAATACTTAAATTAATTCATAAAATCATATCTCGCGCCCACGTTGTCAGATTTAAGCACGGTCTGTCTCGTTGGAACCGTAGAGACGAGAACTTCGAGAAGGAGCAGGTCTACTTTGGATCACAAGCAACTGGAAATTTTATTCAAATTAAATGTCAGTTTAATTTGACTAAAAATCAGATATTTATCGATGGATTTAAATCAAGATGAGTTAAACTCACTCAGCTCTTCCCATTTATATTTTACATAAATTGGGATTTTATTTTGCTTGTTCTGATTTTTAGTGGTTGACTGTTTGCTAGTTATATATATTTACTGTTGATTCAACAAATGAAATTAAACGGTCGTTTAATTTCAAAAAATACCCATCGTTTTGATTTAACCCAAATAAAGTAATTTTCCTTGACTGGTCGCTTAATTAAACGTGTTTGAAATTGTTTGAATTGTTTGAATGATTTGTTAATTGATTAATGATCATTACAGAAATTATCAGTCAAATAAAAAGGAATGGTTGATTACTGTTGAGTTTTGAACCATATTTCAACATTTATTCTGTTATTAACCAATGAATAGTATTGACTGGGTATTTGGCATCACATGGCCTAGAAATCAATCGATTTTTAAATTATGGCTTTATCCGACTGTGAATCAACAGTATTGTAGTTGTAAATATATTTTATAACTGGAATATGTTTTTGAGAGTCATTACTTTAAGTGAAAGTTATTTAAAAAGGAAATAAATATTAATTGTTAATTATTTAAAGTTTATAAGAAATTATGAAATGGTTTTAGAAAATAAATTCTTATGTTAATAGAAATTATAAGTAAATAAGTAAGAAATAACCTAGCAGTTAAGTATTTGATTAATAACGTCTAAGGAACGATTAAATGGAGTTATTTAAATTAATTAAAGTTTAATTAATTCAAAGGAGGAATTAACTGGAATTTCTTAGAAGAGTAATCATGTTTTGTGTTGACTGAGTCGACCATTTAAACTATGTTGGACTTTTAAATTAGTAAATAACTTAATGAATGATTGGTTAATCTTAGTAAGATTTTAAAGAAAAAGAAATTTATTATTCATTCTAGGAGTTAATTAAATTACAACGATAAATGTTGAAGTAGATAACCTGTTCTAAAATGTAACACATTTAAGTAACCAAGTTTGAAATGAAATATTGTCGAGTGTTGGAAAGAGGCTAGGGATGAGTTTTATTATTTGAGCTCGAGTCTTATAATGAAGAAATAAAGAGGTTTAAGCGAATACGTAGCTTAAATGAAATTTTTTATTTAACGTTTGAATTAAGTAAAGGAATAAGATATAGAATGGTTTGTTCAATAAGAATAAGGATAGGATATTTTTCCAAGTGATGAAAACAGGAGGGTTGGCGTAACGTCGAATAGTGAGCTGAACTGATTTCTCAGTTATAATTAATGAAATGTTATGGTAAATGTTTTGCCAATGATAGTAAAATGGGTATTGGATATCGGTATATAATATATTATTTCAAAACGTTGAAATGAAATGGTTTTGCGAATATCAATATATTAAAATAATAAGTGAAATGTTTTTTTAATATTTGAATATTCAAGTTTAATTAATTTTAATTAAAGAAGCTAAGTGGTGCTGAGTACTAGATCCAATAAATCTATTTTTATGATTTCATAGATGTTTACTTGATAGTTAAATAACCAACTATCAAGTCTGACCTTTACGATTGTTGGTATGGAAAGACAGGGATCGAATATATATTCGAAAACCATTCCAACCAACATTTACGAAAAAATATAGAAGAGATCAGACGATGATCGAGATGGAGCATTTGAAGACCATAGATCTTCATAAAACGGAAGAACCACTTACAATCTCTGATTCGACCCGGAGATATATTGGGGTTTTGTCGTGGTTGGAATCTGTGGGTTGCAAGGACTATCGCTACTGATCCATGGGGTGATTCCGGTATTGGATGCAGTAGGAGAATACCTTCGGTTCATCCTGTTCCTGGATGACTTGTATGGGAAAATGTCTGACAGAGTATTTCCAATGGGCCACGTACGTTGATTTCTTCAAACGTGTCATAGTTGGGTAGCTCCCTGCTAGGGTATTTTTGTGGACGTCAACTAGTGATATCCAGAGGATCTGACGATGTGGCATTCAAAATAAAGGATGACCAAAAGTTCTAGAAGAAAATTCTAGCCTTCACCCTCACAACCAGGAGATGACAAAAATCGGGAAGGCAACATGGCTATGTGGGTCGCTCCCATTAGAGTGTATAATCACCTATCTAGAGAAAATCCATTTCATTCTTTAATCTATTTTGATTCTGTCCCTTTTCGGGAAACGGTGGTTTAAGCCCAACCGTTGGTGATATACATTCGATACACTCAAGCGAAATGAGTGTTCGGTCATGTGAGGGTCGGGTTGCAAGATGTTCTTGTTGAACCCAGTGTATTCGCCTCTAGTGGTACACTATCGGCAGGTGGTCCCATACCTTGTCATAGTCGGAATCCAGTCTCCAATAAGCGCCCGCGGTTTTGATTGTATACTATATATGTGGAGCGTGAGATGCAAGCGTTCCACTAGATTGATATTTACTTGTAATTAGACACTATTATAATATCAGAAAAGATATTGATTTCAAAACGGTTTTGGGTTATCGTAAGGTAAAAACAATCCGTATTTATGTGTCGATTTAGTCTTACGATTATCCCTTTCTTTCGAAAATATTTTTACTTTAAAATCAAGTTGTGTGATACCCTTAATACTGTGCGATTTTTTCTCACTCTGGTTCACCAGACTGACCCGGTGTTTTGTAAATGCTCGGGTTAGCCCCGGGGTGTACAGGTTCAGGTTATTAGGTACTGGGAAGTCCAGTGACAAGCAAAAGGTGTTCAGATGTATGATATGATTACTATTCCGCTCTGTGTTGTATATGGGATACGCTATTAAAACTGTCCAGATGTATGTTGTACTCTGATATTGTAAGTATTCTTAAAAGCTCTAAATAAAGATTTATTTCTGTATTATATTTTGTTCCGCTGCGATGTGAGACTCTGTGTTGGTTCTTCTTCTTCTTCTATTCTAACTTTCTTTCTTTCTTATCTCACCCTCTAATTTCTTTCTATAAACGTTCCAGTGTTTTCGGTGTTTGGAAGGTCGGCATAGGTTATGGTAAAGGTATTTATGTCGATTTTTGGGGCGGAAAATGCCTGGGTTGTTACATAACTTAAAGACCAAGGTGTACCACCCATGCACTGCCTCGTGGTCTAATAGAGAGTTGGGAAAGAGCTTGGCAGTTTTTGCAGATCGACGTGGACTTTGTCTACAAAATGTCGGTAATCCTTAAGTGTCCAACTCATAAAATGAGACCAAGATATACCGACGCTGACTTTCTCAACAACATGTCGAATAGAGCTTGGCAGGTTTGCACACCAACGCTAGATTTACAAGCATTATTGGATACCTTTGGATTAATATTATTATTATTGAAAATATAAGAATAAGAGAGAGTTACACGAATTTAGCTTAACACAATTTAGTTTTAAAGATTCGAAAAGCTAATATAAGTATTTTAAGTCCCCCACTCATTAAATAAAGACTACAATTTAGAATAGACTTCATGGCCATCACCTAAGAATCTCCCTATGTACCAGTTACACTATCATCCTTTGTAATTCAACTTTTCATTATATTTCTTATTCTATCTTAGTTGAGAGAGAAAAATACTATCAACTGACTAACAATTGTTAACTTATTTTGTTGTATCAATCTAAAATGAGTCGTATTTCAAAAAAAAATTGAAATGTTACTACGATCTAAAATGCAAGATGGTCCTATATGAAAAGAAAGAAAGAAAAATTAAAGAAAAATGAAAAGAATGCAATGCAGACTCCGCTCACACTTGGATATAACAGTGTCCACACTGTAATTTTTTTTAAATTTGAAAGATAGTACCCAACGGTGGATTAAATGCAAAATGATTTGTGAAACAAAATGCAATTTAACCACTATATGCAAATGAAAATCATATACAAAATGAAATCTACGACGATGCATGTTTTGTGAAGAATGAAAATTTCTTTTTCCCCCACACTTTCCTCTATCTGAAATAATGCGCGATGATTTATTATTTGATTTGTGAGGTACAATAGGCATGTCAGTGAATTCTGAAATGAAAATCTTTCAAATGCAAATGTTTTCGTGACAATAATCTTTACCATTCAGATGAAGACTACCAAAATCCCATAAACTTAAGTTTTCAACAACAATTTCATTCGATGGTATGGAATAAGGATTATCGTTGAGACGTTCCATATATTCATTCTCATTATTTAAAAGTTTAAGTTCATCTTCGAAAAGTTCATCTGCGAATTTTTGTGAAGTTCATGTATTTTATGGGAATGTTGGTGAATTTCATGCTAGTGGATTCAGTTTTGATGATGTGTTGAATTAGATTTGAATGGCCTAATGTTTAAGTTTTTTGTCAGAATTGAATCTTGTTTTACAGTTCCAATTTTCAAGTTGATTACCATTTGAACATTACATCAATGAAAAATATTGCTACTGAAAAGTATTTGCTTACAACAAATTTCGACTTATTGCCTTCAGTTGATGATATATCTCTGCTTTCCCTTGGCTACTCTAGAATTGACAATACGCTTACCATGCTATATAACAATATAACATTATGTTTCTTTCACTGTCATAGGTTTGGGTTTGTAACTAATTAATGCGAGTTGGCATTCATGCTACAATCCAGATTAGAGGCTGCCTTTCTTTAGTGTAGGGTTGCCATACATGCGGTACATTTCTGGGCCAGAGCTACTAGCTAGTGTGACGGCCCAGGAGCCATTATATGGATAAAATATTGCATATATTTATAACACTGAATATTGCATTACATTTCCATTATATTTGATAATGCTAATTTATTTAGCATTTTTGTTCATAATTTTATAAATTCCATTTGACAGACGGATATTGAAAAACTGCATGTTTTATTTTCTTATTTGACTGCTACGTTTTTTGTTTGTTTAATACTACAAAATACGTAATGCTGGTATTATATTTTTTTTTCATTGTATTGTATATTATTGCTTTTTTTTTCCTGCGTTCATGAAATATATTATGATAGGTTACATTAGCATTTTAATCTTTGTTTCTTATAAGAGTATATGTAAAATAAAAAAATCACTGTTGTGAATCTGAAGCACATAAAGGCTTTTTTTTTTTTTTTTTTAGCATTTTCCCTCTATGTATTATATTGCTTATTTCGTTTCCCTTTTGCCTTCTCTGTTATTCTGTGCGTCTATGATTTTTTTTTTTTTTTTGGAATTGACATAGAAATTTTATGTTGAGGTGATTCAACTTTGAAGTAGGTTTTCATATATTATAAGAATGCTTTTTTTCTTATTTATTTAACAGTTACAATCCTAAAGTACATGATACTCTTTTTCCCTTAGCAATTTTTTGTGTTTATCATATTTTTTCTTTTATTTTCTATTTGCTTCATTAATTTGGTCATGAAATTCATTATGCTAGGTTACATTAGCATTGTTAACTCCTTGTGTACTGTAAGTCCCCTCTGTATCATAAGATTGCATTTTTTTCATACTTGTTTCTCAGTTCCCATCCTTAGATACATTATGCTTTTTTGCTTTACCCTTTTTTTGTTCTGCATCATATTGCTACATTTTCTTTTTTATTTGTTTCAGTGATTTAATCATGACATATATTATGATAGTTTACTTTAACATTTTTTAATTACATATAACATGGTATATGTAAGATATTTGATTGATTTATATTTTGATATAGTTATGCTACATCAGTATTTTTTTTATGTTAGCTTTTTAAATTTGTAATGCATTTTTTCAGGTTTCTTTCCACTAGCTATGGGAGTCGTCTCACATGAAAATGAATCAAATTGGACTTGGTATTTAGAGAATCTAAAAGAGATGCTTCATGAAGATCGTGAATTAGTCTTTATGTCTGATCATCAATAGGGTTTGCTCTTAGGTGTTTCGAAAGTGTTTCCATCTTCTTTTCATAGTTAATGCACATTTCATATGGAGAAAAATATTGGTTCAGTGGCTAAAGCTTGCAAGGGTGATACATCAATTGTTGATTTGTTTAAACTTATAACTCGAGCTTCCAATCTATCTGATTTTGAACGTTTTATGTTAAAATATAAAGAAATTGGAGGTGCTGCTGCAATCAACTTCCTTAATGATAAACCTTTAGAACATTGGGCAGATTTGTTTTTTCAAAGTAGAAGATATGGAGAATATTCTTCTAACGTAGCTGAGAGCTTTAACTCTTGGACTGTGGATGATAGGTTTATGCCGATTACATCTTGTCTAGATGGAATTCGAGTGTAAGTAATGGAACAAATGGCAAAGCGGAGGGAAGAATGTCATAAGTGGACTACTGTTTTATGCCCAGTCATGGAGCAATGACTATCAAAGTTAGTTGAAGATGGGTTTGGATGGAATGCATATAGGTCTGCCGAAAATATTTTTGAAGTTAGATCTCCTATTTCACATCATGTTGATTTTGATAATAGATTATGTAGCTGTAATCAGTGGAGAGTTACCGGTTTTCCACGTACATATGATGTTAAGTGTATGAATAAATCAAGGCTATCAGTATATGAATTTGTGGAATATTATTTTACAGCTAATGCTTTTAGAGCTAGTTATGCACATGCTATTAATCCAATTCTAACTGTTGGTAACCCAATTGTTATTGAAGATGAAATTGTAATTAGACCGCCTAAAGAAATTCGAGGTGGTGGAAGACCTTCTACTAAAAGACATGGTGGCTTTTCTTATTCCCAGAATAAACGGAATAAATGCCGCAAGTGTGATCAAGTTTGACATAACAAGAGGAATTACTAAGCTTCACAGAAGATTTAAATTTGAATTTTTTTTTCCATTTTTTTTCCGTTGGATATTTTACTATATACTTAGTATATTATGGTTATTTTTTATTGGTTATTGGGACTTGTTACATGTTGACTTGTTATTTTTAATATAAATTTGACTTTTATATCTGAATTTTATATTTCTACTTTCATTTATTATGTTTTGTGTTTTTTTTGTTTAAATTATGAAGTGTTGTTTCTGTATTGCTGGCATTTTATCACCTATTATTATTTAAATTAATTAAACAAGTTAATGCTATATTGATTTAGCATTTTGTTTTGTATATTGTAAAGCAATTGGCTGATTAGATTATTAGCTGTATAAAATAAAAGTAGTTAGGTAACTTTATTAATATAAATTTTACTTGTAATTGAGAAAGTTATGTGTTTGCTTTCATTTTTTTTTTTTTTTTTGCATATTTTGTTTAAAATATGCATTGTTGTGTTTGTATGTAACGACCCGTATTTTACCGTATAATAATTAATTTATTTAATTATTTAAATAGTCAAAATGGTTGTTTAATTAAATTATATGGGATATTTAATTAATATAAATAATAGAATAATATATTTAATTTCGAAATAGTCGGAAATAGTAAATTGACAATATAGAGTGAACTGGACAATTCAAAATATATATAATTCAGTTCAGAGTTGAATTATATTAACGAATATATTATTTAAATGAAGTTTGAACATATAATTATAATATAATTAAAATCGAGCTCGAAATAGCGCGGCAGTTCGCTATTTGGCGATTTGAACTTCAACTGAATATACAGAATCCGTTTTAAATTGGATTTCTATGAAACAAGAAACGTATGGAGCTGGTGAAGTATATTTTTCTAATGGAAGAGAAAAATCGGGATTTCATTGTGTAGATTTTGATTTATGTCCAAATCAAATTTTCAAATAGTTGCTATGAAATCGTTTATAAACCATAACGATATATTTAATTATAATTTAATATTGGCTTCATAGTTGGATAAATCCTTTTTGACGTAGTTATAATTTAATTTTTAGAGTTTTCCTGTAATTTTTATTTAGGAAAATAAACACTTTTTATTTTGAAGTATTTTGCACCCTATATATCAACATTTCGAGGTTTCACAGAATAAGTTAACGGATCTATATTATTATATTTTTGGGATCGTGGCACCTTGCCCATCACAATGGTATTTTTATTTTTGTCGTTATCAGTCCATAAATGTACGAAATTTTATGCAATCGATACCCTTAATAAATATAGTATATACAAAAATATATGCCTTCCTTCTTTACTAAGCAATCCCACCGTCGACAACCTATCACTCGTTAGAATAAAAATTACACAACAGATCTGTAACCTATACACTGGCACCTATATAAACAATGAAGACATCTATGGTATAAAGCTTACTATAAAATAAACTATAAAATACATATACTGTTTGTTTCCTAGCCACAAAAAAAACAGGTACAGAAAACAGTTCACCATCAATTGTCATCTACCCTATCAACACAGACTACACTATGCAGCAACCCCAAAACATGTACAGTGCCTAAAACGTGGAGAAAGTAGCAGACCTATTCTCTACCTATGATTTCACGCGTAAGGGAACCAAACAAACACTATACTTCTACTTTTTCTTAGCTGTGAAGAATAGGCAGCAAGTACACAACTTTAAATATCTCTTTACTAATTTCCTTAGCTACGAAGTTTACACCACGAATTGTCACCTCCTGCTTAATTGTCACCTCACACACCAGTATTTCATTTCATATATCCATTCACACATGCCTAATAAACTAGCAGGTACACTCTATACATCTAATACTTTGCTACCAAGTAATACACTCCTATATAAACATTCACTGTACATAGTTTTACCAATTTTTCTCTTCGCGTCTTACTCCACCGTTAAACAAACAGAAAGCTTCTCCTTAAGATTTAAATAATATTTCATTTATTGAAAATCCGTAACCTACATATTTGAGACCCATGAAGCAAAGGTTCCACGCTCAGATAGTTCGAAGTATTGGTAACTGGTTTCAGCGCCTGTAGTTGAAGGACCCATTGACACCATCAAAATTCCGCATGTGAGTTGGAGGCTTTATCATGGAAGAAGGAGGTCGGGAGGAGCGTGATAGAGACAGTCTCGGGTAGAAGTAGCACCTCGCGTGATTTGTTGAGGGGACTCGGGTGTATTGTGTTCACGCTTCGTTCTACTGTAGCTGGCATCAGTGAACGAAAGACGTGCTGATATTGGAAGAAGGTTATTTGCTGTAGGGTAAGGGGGAGCTTGCTGAGGTGGAGATAGTGCTATTTCACATGATTTTCGAGTAGTAGGAGATAGTGACAGAAGGTTGGAGAGTAGTAGGGAGATGAGAATGGTGGCGATTTGGGTGGATAAGATAAGAGAACGTGGGAGGATCGGGAATGACCATGAAAATGAGGAGTTGGTAATACGATTTCAGAACGGGGAAGAATGATCCACTAATTACGTGCGGGTGTGTGGGCTGGGGCAAAGAATATAGGTAAAGGCCCAATGATTAAATTAAAATAGAATTTAGTTTTTTATCAAATAAGTATATAAACTTGTTTATTTCATATTTCGCTCATCCATTATCAGATTTACGAACCGGTTGTCACATTAAGATCGTATGATCACATGCTACATCAGGGAACCAGTTTGGAGAAATTTGGGGTTCGTTACGGATTATGGCAGAATTCAATGACTGATTGGATTAAGCGACCGTGTTAATCGTTATTTAACGATTCACAACCAAGGTGAGTAAAACTCACCAACTCTACCAGTTCATATTTGATAACGTATATTTAGAAGTTGATAGATGATGGTTGACTCTATGTGTTGACTATTTGGTTAAACTGCTTTGTGATTGGTTGAAATTATAGATAACGATATATATATATATAAATCGTTAATCAAATATTGATTCGGTTTAGCAGAATATTTCATAGTGAAACGAAATTGATGTTAATTTTATTGTTTAATATCTGTGGATGCAGGGAAATAAGTCGAAGGAATCCGACTGGATTCCTTAACATTTATTTTACTGTTTTTCATATATTGTGTTATATGATGTGATATGAAATCTGTTATTGATTTTGTATGTTGGAATGATACCGATCATTGTTATATGGTACGTTAAATACCATAAGGAATACTAGAATGTTAAAAAGGAAAATTTCAATGTTATATTGAAAAAGAAATATTTATAAAATCAAAAGATTTCATAAAAAGAAAATATTTATTTAGAAAATAAATAGATTAAAAAGGAATATTTATTTATTAAACAAATAGAAAGAATTGAAGGGAAATATTTGTAAAACATTTGTAAATAGATTAAAAAGGAATACTTATTTGTTAAATAAATAGAAAGATAAAAGGAATATTTATTGGTTGAATAAATAGAAAGATAAAAGGAATATTTATTTAGAAAATAATCAAGATATCGTAAAAGGAAATACTTGAAAAGTGAATAGAATAGTATAAAAGAGAATTTTATATTTGAAAGGTTTAGACCCATGCTTCACACACGGGTATAACATGATATGGATTTAAAGCAAAGATTTTAAATAGAATATATTCTGACCGATAGATTGAGAAGATAAATTTATAAATAATATTTTATAAATCAAATGAAATGTTTATCATTGGATAAATAGAATATATAAGTCAGGACTTATATAGAGAAGTAAAAGTCGATTTCAACATCGATATTTGAAACTGGATATAGACGAAGAGTTAGTTGATTGAGAGTTAATCAGTTAGAGATAATCAGTTAGAGTTAATCAGTTAGAGTAAATCGATTAGAGTTAGAATTAATCGAATTAGAGTTAACTGAACATAGTTAATCGAATTAGAATTAATTGAATATTAGTTATTCAATTAGAGTTGATCGAATATAGTTATTTGAGATAGAGTTAGTCAAACATAGTTATTTAGGATGAGTCGCCATTTCGTATGACTGCTAGCGTAATTCACAGGGCTTCAGATAGCCTACGGTGGTCGGATGTTTCCTGAGGGAATCAGGCATAACCATTGTGATCGTTGCGATCTAGAGTCAAGCAAATGGAGTTAAATTGAATATTAGCCATTTGAAATAAAGTAAAACAGACATAGTTATTCGAATATAAGTTAATCTAATATTAGTTATTTTATAGGAGTTAAATAAGTTGAGTTAAATAAGTAAGTTAATCAAGTTAAGTTAGTCAAGTTGAGTTAATCGAGTTGAGTTAGTCAAAATGAGTTAATCAAACCGAGTTAATCCAAAGGAGTTATTCGAACTAGTTTATTCGGAAAAAAAAAATTAAAGGAGTTATTCGAAATAGTTTATTCGAATAAGATTAAAGGAGTTAATCGAGTATAGTTTATTCGAAAGGAGATTAATCGAATGTAAATCATTCGAAGAAAGTTAATCGAATGTAAATTATTCGAAGAAAGAGTTATCGAATAGAGTTATTCGAAAAGGAGCTATTGAATAGAGATTATTCGAAAAAGAGAATTATAAATTGAATCCGATTATATCGAATTCGGGAAAGTAATATTTACTTTCCGTTTTTAATCAAGATTTACTTATTTATTTATAAATTAGTGGTTAATGTTATTTAGTTAAATTAAGGAATAAAAGTTATATTTTGAAAGTAGATATTTAGGAAGAAGGGATTATAACGCTATAGTTATAATCAATGTTTAAAAATAAAGAAGTGGATTCATAAATAGAATCCGAGTTACATAAGGAAGTTTGTTAAAGGTTTAAAAGGTGAACTTTGTCTACTTCGAGGTTAGAAATGTTGTTCAGTTAAGGTCTGAGAGGTAATTATATCCCAACTTGATTGACTTCGTTTTAACTAAGGGATGGGTAAGGTTCGATAGTGAAAGTTGGTTAAGTGAATTTAGTTAATAAGTGTAATGGTTCGAAATGGCTTAGTGATGTTTATTTAAACATCTGTTAAATCCAACAAAGGACTTTTGGAAGTGTTTTTCTAATAAAAGAATCACAAATGTTTTCTAATTTAGAAAATAATAAAAGGGAGTAAATCTGGAAATGTTTCCAATGTTAATAAAGTATATTTTCTAAATTTAGAAAATAAGAATTTACGAATATATAGAAAGGGAAAATGGATAAATTAATGATAATTTAATTAAAAAAGATAAATGTTGAATGTTGATTGATCAACAGAATTTCTATTTGGAAATAAGATCGTTGGTTGTAATAACCCGGAAATCTGGGCCAGTTTAAGGTTTTTTTTTTGGCAATTTTAATGAATTTTGAATATTTAAAATGAATTATTTTAAATAATAACGACGAGAAATTTATTTTGAATAGAATTCGAACGTATATATTATATAGATCGTCGTTAGAATATAAATATTTATTTTAAATTATAAAAGGAATTGAAAATGGCGCGGTAGTTCGATAATTCGATTTCAAAATTCAAATGAATGTACCAGATGCAAAATAAACCGGATTTTAGTGAAACCAAAAATATTCAAATCTACTTGATAATATCTTTCCAACGAATCCGAAAAATCAAAATTTCATAGCGGGAATCATAAGTTATGTCCAAATGAATTTTCAGAATAGTCGCTATGGAATTCTGGCCCTTAAAAATTGGAATTTTGCAAAAGACTTCAGATTTCGACGAAACCACTTTTGTTGGATCCGTGATGTCAAGAAATTGCTAGATTCCAATTTTCGTAATTTTTCGAATCAATATGTGAGCGTGGCAAAAGAAAACGCGTTTGACCAATTTCAGTTGATTTTAATCGACTGGAAAATGGCCATTTTTCAAACGGTCTCAGAATTTGATGAAACTAGTTTTGTTAGGACTGTATCATCAATACGAAGCTAGAAAATATTTTTCGGGAATTTTTAGAGACTGTATGTGACCCCGGTAATTTGAAATGTACGTTCAAATTGAATATATATAGATTTATGTTTTAATTTAAATGGAAACTGATTCAAACAGTCGAATTGGTCTATGATACATATCACATTGTGTTCGGAATGGGGGTAATTAGCTACGGAAGACAAGCGGTGGGTCTCGTTTTGAGTTAGAATGAAAAAGTTACTTTTTAGAAATAAAATAAAATTATATAAATTTACATAAAGGCCCCCCATTCTCTTTTCCCTACTCCCCGTCATTTAACAGAGAAAAAAAAACCTACTGCTAAAAACTGCGTCGCCCCCTATCGTCGCCGCCGCCCCAAGCCCCACCTCGCCGCCGTCCATCGCCACCACCCACGAACCCGCTACCCTCTTCCCCTTCTTCCTCCCTCTCTCTAGTCCTTCGAATCCCCCCCAAGCCTCAATCGAACCCTAACCGCCCACCGAAGCTCAGATGACCACCACCGCCGCTTTTTCCACCTCCCTTGGCGCCACCTGGCCCTCCGATCATCACCCCTCCGACGAACAGTAAAACAATGTGAGTTTTATTTAAATTCTTAGTTATTTAATTTAATTTAATTACATAGAAGAAAATGAAGAAAATTAGATTTTTAATTAGGTAAAGTTATGATTCTTTTATTAGAGAAAGACTGGATTTTTAATTGAATAAAAATATGATTTTTATGTAGTAGTGATAATAAAATGTAATTTTTATGTGGTAGTGACAATAAAAATATGATTTTTATATTTTGT
Source organism: Allium sativum (assembly GCA_030737875.1). Lineage (NCBI taxonomy): Eukaryota > Viridiplantae > Streptophyta > Magnoliopsida > Asparagales > Amaryllidaceae > Allium > Allium sativum. Next base: position 702,653,410 of record CM060913.1, on the reverse strand, counting down.
AAAGGTTAAAAATATAATCTTTTATATTGTGGAAGTATAAAAATATAATCTTTTATATTGTAGAAGTATAAAAATATAATCTTTTATATTGTAGAAGTATAAAAATATAATCTTTTATATTGTAGAAGTATAAAAATGTAAACTTTTATATTGTAGAAGTATAAAAATGTGATTTTTATAGCAATGAAATAAAAATCCGATCTTTGTATATAAAGTAGAAATATAAAAATATAATTTTTATATAGAAAGAAGCGTTGTAAAAATAGATGAAGTAGAAATAGAAATGTGATTTTTATCTATTGAAATGAAGCGATAAAAATATAATTTTTATTTGAACAGCGTGAAAAGACTGCATTGGAATTTCAGTCAAATCTAGACAGTTCAACTGTTGAAGAGCAAAGCACGGCGGAGTGGAACCCTCTGTGAGAACTTCTCACTTTTAAATTTAATTTTCTAGTTGAAATATATACTAGGATGCAGACGGTGTTTAGTAGCACCCGACACCCGTCATCCACAGACCATGGACAACTTGTATGTTTGTGTGACGGCCCGCCCCGCACCAACCGACATTTACTCCAAAGGTGCGCTGTACACATGTCCAGTTAGCACGGAACGGGTCGTCAGAAGGAAAGGGAAGAAGGAAATGAACTAACAAAACCTGTAGAATGTCTCACAGCGCATAGAATAAAATATAATAATAACATACTTGACATAAAACAGGTGAGATAGTGCATAAGCTGAAACAACTAACATAGCAGCGAAAAATCCAAGAACAGCTTATGATCCAAAGTTAAATATTATTACAACTTTTCAAACTGTCTCAAAAGCAAAAGCAAGGTAATGGAGGTACACTACTAATGCCCAAGTAGCGACCACCAACGACACAGGGAGAATATCTATATATCATACGTGGAAGCCTCCTGCCCGCCTCCGAATCAGCTACTCGCGCATCACCAGCTAACCTGTCTCTAGTCTGCTCGTGTGAGCACCCAGAGTAATAAGAGGAGACATAAAACTCTGGGTCAGACATAAAGCCTGGTATGAGCGATAAGCATCTAAACAGAACAATAACAGGTAGACTAAAACATACCTGAACCTGGACCTGCAACCAAAGAGTTAGCACTACATACTGTACAATACTCTAAGGTGCCATATTAAATGGTGTAAAGATACGGAGGTGGGGTGTGCACGTCATAGTGATGGCAAACAATCAATCATAGCAACCATCCTCACATCTCTTACTCAGTGCGTAAAGCATACGATATTCACCACTTCGATCACCCAACATGCCTTGCTACGATCACTTTGCCCCATGAAGTCATAAATGGCTTCACTGCACTGATAACGTAGCCATTAATCCTTCGCTATGTCCACTTGCCCCATGGATTTATTCACCCCATCTACGCTGGCTCATAGCCTTACCAATCCTTTACTATGTCCACTTGCCCTATGGAGTTATTCACCCCATCTGCGCTGGCTCATAGTCTTACTACGCATCACTTTGCCCTTCAAGTCATAATGACTCTACTGCACTGATAACGTAGTCTTGCGACCATCACCTTACCCCTCGAGTCATAATGACTTACTGCAGTGATAAGTATCCCTTCATCCATTTTTAGTGGTGAATCGAAGTTATGAACGTCGACAACTCCTTAGCACACGTCCCGCAGCAAAGCCCAACCATGAAGTGAACTCATTAGTTCCCAATTGGGTTCTGAGCTCTAACTTCCCATATCGGACTACCTTTGCATCTCGGGTTATTGATCAATACTGGGTCGGGTCGGATTCCCCTTCAAGCTATCGGTTCGGGTCGGGTCCATTACGTTGCGTCGGGTCATGGTTCGGTTCGGGTCCACTCCATCGCGTCGGTTCAGGTCGGGTCGGGTGCCATCTCCCATCCAGTTCGTGCTTCCGCTCCGATCAACTCCCTCGCCCTTCATTTGTTCCGATCCGATCCTCTTCCTTTAGCCGCTCCGATCCCCCTCCTTTATCCGATCCGATCCCAATATCGCTAGCATGGCCTTCCTTTTTGCCAGATTTCTCAAGTGTTAGGTTCCGATCCGATCGAATCCCTTGCCCAATTCAACTTATCCGATCCGAGCCACCATATCCGATCCGATCCGAAAACCTACACTGTTTCCTGAAGCTTTACCAGCAAGTGTTTACGCCATTCGATGATGTTTTCGACCATTCTAGCTATTGAAATCAATCACAAAGCATGTCATTCAGTCATAGCAACATGCATAATCAACCACAAACATCAAAACATCAATATGATAGGTTAAAATGGATCAAACATACCCAAAACCCCATATTTCCCCTTAAGCATGTTTAGGTGAAACTAATGATAGGATTAGCAAAACTTAACCAAATTAACCCAAATTCATATCAGAGGTCTAAAACATCACTTAAGAATTTATGAACATTTTTCCAAAATTTTATCATGTTTAAATTCGCTAATTAACACTGATTACCCTTAATTAGCCATAATTAGTGAGGAACTATGCAAATCACTCACCTTAGCCACAAATAAACTAAAATCTAAAATAAATCTCTGATTTGATGCGAATCCCAATGCTAAACAGCAGCTCCAATGTTGATTTGGTGTAGATCTTCCTTGATTAGATGTTGCTAAGCATAATCCTTGATCAAAAGATGATTTGGAGGTGATTTAGAGGTTGGAGGCCATTTTTAGGGTTTCTTGGAGATAAGTGGAGGCTAGAAAACTGAAATGGAATGATTATCTAACTCATTTCAGCCTCCCCATAACCCTAATCCCGAAATGGGTTATGGGCCTATTCACTAATCACCCTATTTGGCCCAATTAAGCAGTTTTTCACCTTCCAAACCTTATTTCAGCCGTATGTCCCAAACGGTAAGTCCGTTTGGCTATTATGACCACTCTACAGAAAGGTAAACCATCAAACAAATCTAATGGAAGTGGTTTCAGGTCAAAATTTCTTTCCAGTCAAAAGTTATAGCCAAAACAAGATCAGCTAGGGGCAAAACGGTCATTTAAAAATCGACAAAAATCATGAACATGGGAAATGAGTCTAATGGTTGTTTCCCAAAGTCACATGACCATACGACTTCATATGGGAAAGAAATGAATATTCTACGATCCTCCGATGCGTAGAATGCGGGTCATTACATTCTCCCCCCTTAAGAAATTTCGCCCCCGAAATTCCCTAACCAAAACACACAAAGGGTCCCGCATGCCTATCAATCATAAAACAACAATCAAACATGCGAAACAAGTAAAGCAAGTCTATCCTAGCATGCGGAATAACTAAATTGTAAAGTAAATCTTACCAGGCAAAGAGTTCTGGATACGCCTTCCTAATGCTCTCCTCTGTCTCCCAAGTACAATCATTCTCGTTCTCGCCCCACTGAACCTTGACTAGCTTCACCGCCTTCCTTCGAAGTTGCTTCGTATCGTGCTCCACAATACGAATCGGCTTGCGGTTCCCAACCGCCTCGGGTTCTACTTTGAAGTCCTCTAACTGATCAGGTGAAATAGTCATATCTGAGTCGTGAACGAACTTCCTTAGTTAGGAAACATGAAATACATTGTGAACTCCCGCCATCTTCTCTGGTAAGCCAAATCTATATGCCAAATTCCCGACTAGTTCAAGAACCCGGAATGGGCCAACAAATCTTGGTGCTAACTTGCCTCTCCTGCCAAATCGTATCACGCTCTTCAACGGAGAAATCTTGACAAACACCAAGTCACCAACGGAGAATTTTAAGTCTCTTCTCCTCTTATCAGCATAACTCTTCTGCCTATCTTGGGCAGCTTTCATTCGTTTTTTGAATGACCTTAATCTTATCTGAAGATTCCCTCACCACATCTGGTCCAAGCATAAACTTCTCGCCAGTCTCTATCCAACATGATGGTGAGTTGCACGGTCTTCCGTACAAAGCTTCGTATGGAGCCATACCGATACTGGATTGGTAGCTATTATTATATGTAAACTCTACTAGATGCAAATGGTCATCCCATGATCCACCAAAATCCAATATACAAGCTCTCAAGAGATCTTCCAATATACGATTCACCCTCTCCGTCTGACCGTCGGTCTGAGGATGATATGCGGTACTGAGATGTAATTCTGAACCTAGAGCCTCTTGTAAGCTCTTCCAAACCCCAATAGTGAACAACGAGTCTCGGTCACTCACAATGCTTTTGGGTACTCCACGAAATCTCACTACCCACTTCATATACAATTCTGCCAACTTGGCTGCCGTTCTGGTCGATTTGACTGGTATAAATCTTGCACTCTTAGTCAATCGATCCGCAATTACCCAAATGCTATCATGTCCCGATCTAGACCTTGGTAAACCATCGATGAAATCCATCGAGGCTTGCTCCCATTTCCATTCGGGAATTTCTAATGGTTGCAACAACCCACTAGGCTTCTTTTTCTCGGCTTTAACTAGCTGGCAATTCATGCATTTGGATATAAATTTCCCAACGTCTCTTTTCATCCCTTCCCAGTAGTAAGTCTGCTTCATGTCTCGATACATCTTATTACCACCGGAATGTATAGTCAGTTTTGAGTGATGGCATTCTCTAAGCACTTCATCTCTCAAACCATTCACGTCGGGTGTCTTCCATTCTTTCTAAGCCATCCTTCTTGATCAAGCCCATACAAATTCATCTCCTCACCGTCGATGTCCATCTCTAACTTGGAGATGATTTCCAATAGATTAGGATCGTCCCTCTAGCTGGAACCAATTCGCTCTATCAAAGTGTGTCTGATCGTCAAACTAGCTAGCATTACTGGATCCAATTCGCACTTTGGTCTGAAATCAAACCCCGCGATATACTCCAGTTGCTTCCATTCAAGAAACATTGCCCCTAACCTGGCATGTCCCCTACTCAAGGCATCGGTTACCGTATTACCTTTCCCAGGTGTGTATGCGATATAAAAATCGTACGAAGCCAAGAACTCTAACCATCTCTGCTGACGAAGATTCAGATCTTTCTGAGAGAAGAGATACTTTAACGATTTATGATCGGTGAACAACTCAAATCTTTCTCCCAAGAGATAGTGTCTCCACATCTTCAGTGCAAACACAATCGCTGCTAATTCCAAATCACGGGTAGGATACTTCTTCTCATGTGGTTTCAGCTGCCGACTAGCATAAGCCACAACCCTAGCTCCTTGCATCAATACAACACCTAGTCCGGTACCACAAACATCCGTGTATACCGTCATCTCTTCATTCCCTTTTGGAATGACTAATACTGACGCATGCGTCAACTTTTCCTTTAGACTCTTAAATGCATTCTCACACACTCCGTCCTAGACGAAGGACTGATTCTTCTTAGTCAACTGAGTCAACGGTGCTGCTATCTTGGAGAAGTCCTGGATAAACTTACGGTAATATCCAGCTAACCCCAAGAAACTTCTTACATCTGTTGCATTCTTGGGCGTAGGCCAATCCTGTACCGTAGCCACCTTCGCAGGGTCCACGGCAATACCACTCTCTGAAACAACATGACCCAAGAATCTCACTTCCCTTCTCCAAAAGTGACACTTAGAGAATTTCGCTTTCAATTGGTGTTTCCTCAACACCTCCATCACTATCCTTAAGTGTCCCTTGTGTTCCTCCTCTGTCCTTGAATAAAAAAGGATATCATATACGAACACAAGAACAAACTTATTCAAATGATCTCTGAATACTCGATTCATAAGATCCACAAAGTAGGCTGGTGCATTGGTCAACCCAAATGGCATGACCAACCACTCATAAAATCCTGATGGCGTCCTAAATGCCGTTTTCGGAACACTCTCATCCGCTACTCGTAGCTGATGAAATCCTGTCGCGAGGTCCAACTGGGAGAACACTCTTGCTCCTTCCAGTTGATCAAACAAATCATCTATCCGCAGTAGAGGATATTTATTCTTCCTCGTTACCTTATTCAACCCGTGATAGTCAACACACAAACGAAGGGAACCATCTTCCTTAGTGGAAAACACAACTGGTGCTCCCCACTCGGAGACACTTCTTCTAATAAATCCCATCTTCAAAAGATTGCTCTTGCACCCCGAGCTATCGCTGCTCCCTTGGTGCCATACGACGAAGTGGCATCACTATAGGTCTGGCATCTTTCACTAAATCAATACGGAACTCAATCTCTCGGTGTGGTGGAAGCCCGGTCACCTCCTCGAAGACGTCCGGATAATCTTTTATATTGTAGAAGTATAAAAATATAATCTTTTATATTGTAGAAGTATAAAAATATAGTCTTTTATATTGTAGAAGCAAAAAAATATAATCTTTTATATTGTAGAAACATAAAAATATAATCTTTTATATTGTAGAAGTATAAAAATGTAATCTTTTATATTGTAGAAGTATAAAAATGTGATTTTTATAGCAATGAAATAAAAATCCGATCTTTATATATGAAGTAGAAATATAAAAATATAATTTTTATATAGAAAGAAGCGTTGTAAAAATAGATGAAGTAGAAATAGAAATGTGATTTTTATCTATTGAAATGAAGTGATAAAAATAGTTTTTTTATTTGAACAGCGTGAAAAGACTGCACTGGAATTTCAATCAAATCCAGACAGTTCAGCTGTTGAAGAGAAAAGCACAGCGGAGTGGAACCCTCTGTGAGAACTTCTCACTTTTAAATTTAATTTTCTAGTTGAAATATATACTAGGATGCAGACGGTGTTTAGTAGCACCCGACACCCGTCGTCCACAGATCATGGACGGCTTGTATTCTTGTTTGTTTGATTTTGATGTGTAGTTGATTGTGTGATGTGATGTGAAATGTAATAAAATATTTATGTAGTTAGAAATATTTTATAGTTGAAAATACAATTTTTAACGTGTATATGAAATGAAATAAAAATAAACAAATCGGACGATTTGTTTATATACACACATTTGACTGATATTGACTAGGACGATAAATTTTACACATCGCCCAACTGCACAAATAAAATCTGTGTTTGATTGTTTGAAAACCCCACACGGTATTGGGGTGATATATGACATACACTAATCCCAATAGTTAGTTGTATGTCGATCGATTGATTGACAGACTATTATGAGCGTTAAATATTTATATTTGATGCTTATACAGTGTCGAATGCACTTTGGATGATGGTTGATTATTCATCCTTGTTATTGTATACATGTGTTGTAGAAAATCCATATAATTAGCATTATATGGTAATTGCTTGGGCCTCATTCCATATTTGAAATAGATATATTTGAAATAGAAATATTTGAAAAAGAAATATCTGGAAAAGAAATATTTGAAAAAGAAATATTTGAAAATAGAAATACGTGAAGCTATGTTGATTAGATTGACGCCATTTTAACGTGAACAATATTTATATCGATTTTATTCATTTTATAATGAATATCGAAAGTGATTTCAAAATATGATATTTTGAAAAGAATTGAAATTCGAAAGAAATTGAATATAAATGAATTCGAATTGAAATTGAATGTAAATGAATTTGAATTGAAATTGAATTGAATTGAAAACGAACTGAAATTGAATTAGAAATCAATTTGAATTGAAATCAATTTGAAATGAATTTAAAATGAATTTATAAGGAAAAATTCAATTTTGATTTGAATTAGAAATGAAGTTGAAATCGTTTTGAAAACGAATTTAAAACAAATTATAAAAATACGTTTTAAAAGGAAATCGACGAAGTATATAATATATATATATATATATATATATATATATATATATTATAATGGCCTGAATATAACGCGCCGCGCCGCGGCAGTTCGCGAATTTCGTCCATTGACTTCGAATGGATATTACGGGAGATCCGACCGTCAGATTCTCCTAAAACCGGAACCGTTGGGTTCGTATCGAAAAGAGCTTTCTAACGAATATTAGAAATTAGAAATCTAATGGTTGGATTAGGAATTATGTCCAAATCAAATTTGGAAAAGGTCGTTGTAAGTGCAGTTCGATGGCCGTTGATGGAAATCGACTGTACGGGCCTTGATAAAATTATTAAAAATAGTAATAACTTGTGTAAAATCATAAGAAATGATTTGTGAAGAATTGGGATGAAAAACTCCATATTTGAAAAGATAAAAATAGATTTTTATCGAAATGAACTAGTTTTGAACTAGAATTATAATTCCATTTATTTTTAAATAAATAAATTGAATTTGAAAAGGGTTTTAAAAGTAACCAGAATTTGCAATAATTGAATTGGAATGGATTTGAATCGAAATTGTCTTCGGGATATTTCGGTGTTGGATTTCGTGATGATACAGATATTGTTATGGAAATTTGAAAGATATATGTATATCGTTATTTCCAATACGATATTTGCTGGTCGTAGAATTTGATATTGAATATAAGCCAATATATTTTCTATTCAGAGCCTTGTATTTAATATCAAATGTGATTTGGGTTTGTCGTGAATGGTGTCTTCATTAACACTGTTCTTAAGCCCAGTTGAGAAAAAGATTAAATCTTTTTATTTAGATTTAATGAAGTGTACCAATTAAATAATATTTAATTGGAATTGAATTGGTATTGATTCTTGGGTTTATCGTGAACAGTGTTTTAAATTACACTGATTCTTTAACCTAGTTAAAGATTAAAACTAAGTGGAGTTTTAATGAATCTTTAATTAGATTGAAAAGATCGAGAATGGAGTATCACCAGTTTTACTCCGGGCGATAGTTAAATCTTTAATTAGATTTGAACGTGAAATGGTAATTGAATTTACCGATAATACCGTGGTGTTAGATATGAAGTATTACCAGTTTTACTTCATGGGATGAATAGGTGGGGATTGGGAAATAAAATAAATGATTACTCCGGTGTGGTTCGCTAATCCCGACTAGTTTGAATTGATATTCAAAGGAAGATTAAAGAATAAATTTAAAAGAATTTATCTTTGATAAAATTAATGGGAAACTTTCCCAAAATATAAGAATATTTGAATAAAAGAATATTCTGAATTGGAATGAAGCGTATGTTATGTTTGTGTAACACTTGTTTATTATATACGCGAGTTATTCAGAAAGACCGGGTTTATCCCATTCTGAATAACTGATTCGACGTGGTGTCGAAGATGAAGACGGTGGTCGAAGACCGGAGGTCTTCACGTCGTTTGGACAATTACTGATGATCTTGATTGGGCCGTACACCCAAGAGGAGGGAATCAGTTGGTGATCATCCAGACGTGCTTGGAGATCGATGGATATGCGAGGTACAAGGTGCCTCCGGTTTCGTTCAGACCCAGAACGGACTTGTAGATGGACTGTGTGTCTGACATTGGATTTTAGTCTGTGTGATTGATTTCTATTAAATATATATCTGTTTGGCGGCGGAGAATATATTCTCTTGCTTAACGCTCTTCTCTGAGATGTACAAGCTCAGGGGTTATATACTGATGGATATCAAACGCATAGAGTGAATTGCCTGTGTGGCATGCCTAAGTGGCAAATGATCAAGGCTTCTGTTGAAAAGCAAAGTCTTGTGGTTGATGATTGAAGCATGGCCTTTGTGGCGTAGCTTTGTGTAACGTTTACTTCGCGAGTTTCACACCCGGTATGAACCAAAAACGGGAGAGGACCTCAGGGAGGGCATGCGTTTCCTTCTAACTAAAAAGTGGCGTCAGTAGTTTTACATGCCCTGACGAGTTTGACTTATGTGGTTGTTGCTGTTGCGAGGCGCCTTGGTTAGATCGGACGATCCGGGTCCGATGGAGCCATTCTTTGGCTCATTTACGCCCAAAAGGGCGGGGAAACGTAGTGTTCAGGCATAATAATCCACATCGATGGACCGGCCCTGACGATCCAAAGGGTTGATGCGTTCTGATCCTTTGACATGGGCTAGATTGTCTCGAATCGGTTGAGGACTATCTTTTGCCTCGGTTCACAGATGGAAATCCAGCTTCCAATACGTGTTTTTGTGGTTTTATTCGTAGAGCCTAGTATGGCGACATAGTGGGATGGGGCGCTTATGTCGTCTATGATTGATACTTATGATTTGAAGTTGTTTTTGACACTATACACTTATAGTACTATCAAAATAATCTGTTTTAAACGTATCAAGCATTCTTTGGCTATTATAAGGTAAAAACCCTATCCTCCGGCTTCCGTTGCATTGTGTGATGGGAACTGGGTCTTATAATAGCTTCATTTTTCTTTATTTAGCATTGCGCTGTTGTTTTATGCACTGGTGTTCTTGGGAGGAAACCCGTTCCGTATTATACGGCGTGGTCCCTTGATTTACCGAACTTTAAAATAAAGATTAATAACTGTTTTAGTTCTCACACCAGTCACATGACTGACCTGGAGTTTATTGTTTTAACCTAAACTGTGGGTGCCCTTATTTTGACACGGGCAGCTAGTAGTTTTGGTTTTGTAGATTTATATTCACAGGATCCTGGTTTACAGCTGGAATGATATCCGAAAAGCTTTGTATCCATATATCTCTTCTAGTTGTGTTTTGTATTATTTTCCGCTGCGATGTATTTAAATGTAATTTAAATCTCTAATATTTTTTTTCTGTTGTGTAATATTTATTTATACTCTGTATATCCTTGTATTCTGATGGAATTGTTGTAATAACAATGAAATGTTCTTCCGTCTGCGTTCTTATTTGTCGTGTTCTCAAAGCCATCAGGGGTATCGAACGGTCTTGATCGGTTTAGCGACTGATTCAGATCGAGCGAAATTCCTTTTCGTTACATTGGTTGTGCACCTATTTTTCTTTGATAGTTAAATCACCGACTATCGAAGTTTTTGACCATTTTTCCGTCGTCAATACGGAGAGACCGGGATCAGATTCATTATCTGAAAACCACTCTGTATGGACGTTAGCTTTGCGAACAAATATGATGAAGATAATTGAAGATGGAGTTATGCAAGGGCTATCCTGTTTATGGAATAGTGCCTTCGGTTTGTCCAGTCCTAGGACAAACGTGAATGGACGAATGTCTGACAAAGTATATCTAACAGATCGCGTAAGTTGACCTTTTCAAACGTACTTACGTTTGGTGGTGGAGGAATCCGTTTCTTTTAGCTTTATACTCGTGGTATTTTTGGGGAAATCTATTTGTGATTTGATGGGTATGACAATGTGGCATTCAAAGCGAATGGTGGTCAGGTGTATCAAAGATACGTCATGACCTCAAGCCTTATCAACTGGGAAATGACAAAAATCGGGCAGGCAGCATGGCCGGGTGGGTCTCTCCCACTAGGGTGTATATCACCTATCTAGAGAAAAATCCATTTCATTCTTTTATCTATTATCGATGCTGTCCCTTTTCGGGAAATGGTGGGTAGTTTCCAATCGTTGGTGGTATACATTCGATACACTCAAGCGAAATGAGTGGTCGGTCAAGTGTGGGCCGGGTTGCAAGACGTTCTTGTTGAACCTAGTGTATTCGCCTCTAGAGATACACAATCGGAAGGTGGTCCCGTACCTTGTCATAGTCGGAATCCAATCTCCAATAAGTGCCAGCGATTTTGTTTGTATACTATATATGTGGGACGTGAGATGCAAGCGTTCTGCTAAATTGTTAATTACTTGTGATTAGACATTATTATAATATCAGAGCAGTATTGATTTCCAAAACTATTTTGGGTTATCATAAGGTAAAAACCCTCTGTGTTTGTGAATGGATCGGTGTTACGATTATCTTTTCTTTTGAAAAGGATTTTGAAAGGTTAAACCAAATGATTTGAGTTTACTCACACCAGTCCCATGACTGACCCAAAGTTTATTTTGTTTTGTTTTTCCCTAAACTCTTGGGTTCTCAAATTTGTATGGGTAGTCAAGTAGTTCAGGTCTTTACAGATATACTTGGAGGAGCTTGAAGTAGGAGGCTTCAGGATTATATAGCTATTGTCATTTCCGCTGTGTGTAAGTGTTGTACTCTGATAAGGTTATTGTATACTATTTTATTTCAAAGCTATGTTATATATTATATATTATTCGTTCCGCTGTGAGATTCGTATTACTTTGATTCTGTTCTTTGGTGATCTTCCTCTTCTTCTTCTATTCTAATTTTCTATCTTATCTATTCTCACCCTCTAACTTCTTTCTATTCATGATCAGGTATTTCCGATGTCTGAATAGTCAACATGGTAGTTTGTGTTGATTTTCGGAGTCAAAAATCCCGGGTCATTATAGTGGTATCAGAGCTTAAGGTTAAGTGATTACCTTGGCTCTGTGACGTGACTCAGTAGAGATAGTGTTAGTAATACCCTAGATTGAGTTGAGTGTATATATACGAGTGAACGTATTTGTTATTTGGTATAAAACAGTTTTATATTGTGAAGATTTATTGGTTGAGTTGTTTATGGGTTCTGGTCGATCAGTTTGATCCACTGTATCTGTAGGAGTTTCTAAACACTCGAATACGATAGGTCGACACGATATGTTTTGAAAAGAGGGTAATTGAAAATAATTTTACTGAAAGTATATTTTGATATAGAATATATATATATATATATATTGGAATTATAATATATTGGATATATTGGTTGTTATTATAATCGAGTAAGATTATAAATTGAATGGTTATATAAATAACCAATAAGAATTCATATAAGTGAAATGTATGAAATCCAAATAAATTAAACCTGAAACTTAAATCAGAATTGGAATTGAAATTCCCAAAATTTGGAAAAGTGATTGTAAACTGATTTGGATTAAATATACGAAAATTTTAAAAATCCTGGGAGATTTTAAATTGTTTAAGGCATTGCAAATGGTATTTTGAAATGAATTTCAAAATGAAAGTGTTTAGAAATGGTTTTAAAAAGGAATATAGTATTGAACTCACTTCGATCGTTGGAAAATAGATTCCAACGATGACAGCTGCATCATCGGTGTTCATTTTCGAGTGTGTAAGTGACAGATTACTACCAAAGGGATGATTTTTTTTTTAGAAAAGCAAGTTGTTTTGAATTTCAAAAAAAAAAGATATTTGATTTTGGGAAAGCAAAGTTATTTAAAATTCCCAAGGAGGGATTATTTGATTTAAAACCAAATTGAATTGAAATTTGCAAAAGCAAATTGGAATTAAATTGAAGTCAATTATGTAAAAATTTGAATTGAATTAGATTATAATGATATCGAGTAGGTTGGATTGATGTCGCAAGAATTTTGAATTGAGATTGGAATTGGAGTCCGAATGGAATTCGACTTGTATAAGCAGATGATTTGGATTTGTGGATAAAAACAGATTGGAATTTGATTGGGATGACATGGGTATATACTGAATTAATAGCAGATGGAAAGATATAAGGATATGCCCGACAAAAAGGTACAAGTTTATATTTCTATTGGATATGAGATTTATGAGCCAAATAGGCAAGCCGCTTGGCCGTTTGATTTTCTTTTGGGTTGGAGAAGGCCCAGAGAGGTGAGTTGTAGTTGTACCGATTGACCAGTACAAAGGAGATGCTGGCGAAATTTTTTGAAAATTTCGAGTGTTAGAAAATATTCAGGATTTTAGAAAATTTTCGTTGACAAGAATTAATTAATATTTTTATTGAAATTAAATTGGTTCAGTTGAAATTGAAGTTGATAAGTAAACAAATTAATTCTTATTAGTCAATAGGGTTTGTTCTCTACCTTAGAAATTTCGAGGACGAAATTATTTTAAGGGGGAAGAATGTAACGACCCGTATTTTACCGTATAATAAGTAATTTATTTAATTATTTAAATAGTGAAAATGGTTGTTTAATTAAATTATATGTGATATTTAATTAATATAAATAATAGAATAATATATTTAATTTCAAAATAGTCGGAAATAGTAAATTGGCGATATAAAGTGAACTGGACAATTCAAAATATATATAATTCAGTTTAGAGTTGAATTATATTAAAGAATATATTATTTAAATGAAGTTTGAACATATAATTATAATATAATTAAAATCGAGCTCGAAATAGCGCGGCGTTATAATATAATTAAAATCGAGCTCGAAATAGCGCGGCGTTCGCTATTTGGCGATTTGAACTTCAACTGAATATATAGAATCCGTTTTAAATTGGATTTCTATGAAACAAGAAACGTATGGAGCTGGTGAAGTATATTTTTCTAATGGAAGAGAAAAATCGGGATTTCATTGTGTAGATTTTGATTTATGTCCAAATCAAATTTTCAAATAGTCGCTATGAAATCGTTTATAAACCATAATGATATATTTAATTATAATTATATATTGGCTTCAAAGTTGGATAAATCCTTTTAGACGTAGTTATAATTTAATTTTTAGAATTTTCTGTAATTTTTATTTTGGAAAATAAGCACTTTTTATTTTGAAGTATTTTGCACCCTGTATCAACATTTCGAGGTTTCACAGAATAAGTTAACAGACCTATATTATTATATTTTAGGGATCGTGGCACCTTGCCCGTCACAATGGTATTTTTATTTTTGTCGTTATCAGTCCATAAATGTACGAAATTTTATGCAATCGATACCTTTAATAAATATAGTATATATAAAAATATATGCCTTCCTTCTTTACTAAGCAATCCCACCGTCGACAACCTGTCACCCGTTAGAATAGAAATTACACATTAGATCTGTAACCTATACACTGGCACCTATATAGACAATGAAGATGTCTATGGTATAGAACTATAAAATACATATACAGTTTGTTCCCTAGCCACAAAGAAAACAGGTGCAGAAAATCGTTCACCATCAATTGTCATCTACCCTATCAACACAGACTACACTATGTAGCAGCCCCGAAACATGTACAGTGCCCAAAACGTGGAGAAAGTAGCAGACATATTCTCTATTTAAGACTTCACGCGTAAGGGAACCAAACAAACACTATACTTCTACTTTTTCTAAGTTCTGAAGAATAGACAACAAGTACACAACTTTAAATATCTCTTTACTAATTTCCTTAGCTACGAAGTTTACACCACGAATTGTCACCTCCTGCTGAATTGTCACCTCACACACCATTATTTCATTTCATATATCCATTCACACATGCCTAAGAAACTATCAGGTAAACTCTATACATCTAATACTTTGCTACCAAGTAATACACTGCTATATAAACATTCACTGTACATAGTTTTACCACTTTTTCTCTTCGCATCTTACTCCACCGTTAAACAAACAGAAAGCTTCTCCTTAATATTTAAATAATATTTCATTTATTGAAAATCCGTAACCTACATATTTGAGAAACATGAAGCAAAGGTTCCACGCTCAGATAGTTCGAAGTATTGGTAACTGGTTTCAGCGCCCGTAGTTGAAGGACCCATTGACACTATCAAAATTCCGCACATGAGTTGGAGGCTTTATCATGGAAGAAGGAGGTCGGGAGGAGGGTGATAGAGACAGTCTTGGGTAGAAGCAGCACCTTGCGTGATTTGTTGAGGGGACTCGGGTGTATTGTGTTCACACTTCGTTCTACTGTACCTGGCATCAGTGAATGAAAGACGTGCTGATATTGGAAGAAGGGTGTTTGCTGTAGGGTAAGGGGGAGCTCGCTGAGGTGTAGATGGTGCTATTTCATGTGATTTTCGAGTAGCAGGAGATAGTGACGGAAGGTTGGAGAGTAGAAGGGAGATGAGAATGGTGGCGGTTTGGGTGGATAAGATGAGAGAATGTGGGAGGATCGGGAATGACCATGAAAATGAGGAGTTGGTAATACGATTTCAGAACGGGGAAGAAGGATCCACTAATTACGTGCGGGTGTGTGGACTTGAAAGGGTGGGCTGGGCCAAAGAATATAGGTAAAGGCCCAATGATTAAATTAAAGTAGAATTTAGTTTTTTTTATCAAATAAGTATATAAACTTGTTTATGTCGTATTTCGCTCATCCGTTATCAGATTTACGAACCGGTTGTCACGTTTGGATCGTATGATCACAGGCTACATCAGGGAACTAGTCTGGAGAAATTTGGGGTTCGTTACGGATTATGGCTTAATTCAAAGACTGATTGAATTAAGCGACCGTTAATCGTAATTTAACGATTAACAACCAAGGTGAGTAAAACTCACCAACTCTACCAGTTCATATTTTATAACGTATGTTTAGAAGTTGATAGATGATGGTTGATTCTGTGTGTTGACTGTTTGGTTGAACTGCTAAGTGATTGGTTGAAATTATAGATAACGATATATATATATATATATATATATATAAATCGTTAATCAAATATTGATTCTGTTTAGTAGAATATTTCATAGTGAAATGAAATTGATGTTAATTTTATTGTTTAACATCTGTGGATGCAGGGAAACAGGTCGGAGGAATCCGACTGGATTCCTCAACATTTATTTTACTGTTTTTCATATATTGTGTTATATGATGTGATATGAAATCTGTTGTTGATTTTGTATGTTGGAATGATACCGATCATTGTTATATGGTACGTTAAATACCATATGGAATACTGGAATGTTAAAAATGAAATTTTCAATGTTATATTAAAAAAGAAATATTTATAAAATCAAAACATTTTATAAATAGAAAATATTTATTTAGAAAATAAATAGATTAAAAAGGAATATTTATTTGTTAAACAAATAGAAAGAATTGAAGGGAAATATTTGTAAAACATTTATAAATAGATTAAAAAGGAATATTTATTTGTTAAATGAATAGAAAGATGAAAGGAATATTTATTTGTTGAATAAGTAGAAAGATAAAAGGAATATTTATTTAGAAAATAAATAAGATATCATAAAAGGAAATACTTGAAAAGTGAATAGAATAGTATAAAAGAGAATTTTATATCTGAAAGGTTTAGACCCGTGCTTAGCACACGGGTATAACATGATATGGATTTAAAGCAAAGATTTTAAATAGAATCTATTCTGAACGATAGATTGAGAAGATAAATTTATAAATAATATTTTATAAATCAAATGAAATGTTTATCATTGGATAAATAGAATATATAAGTCAGGACTTATATAGAGAAGTAAAATTCGATTTCAACATCGATATTCGAAACTGGATATGGACGAAGAGTTTGTCAATTGAGATTTAATCAGTTAGAGTTAGAATTAATCGAATTAGAGTTAACTGAACATAGTTAATCGAATTAGAATTAATTGAATATTAGTTATTCAATTAGAGTTGATCGAATATAGTTATTTGAGATAGAGTTAGTCAAACATAGTTATTCAGGATGAGTCGCCATTTCGTACGACTACTAGCGTAATTCGCAGGGCTGCAGATAGCCTACGGTGGTCGGATGTTTCTTGAGGGAATCAGGCGTAACCATTGTGATCGCCATGATTTAGAGTCAAGCGAATGGATTTAAATTGAATATTAGCCATTCGAAATAAAGTTAAAACATACATAGTTATTCGAATATAAGTTAATCTAATATTAGTTATTTGATAGGAGTTAAATAAGTTGAGTTAAATGAGTAAGTTAATCAAGTTAAGTTAGTCAAATTGAGTTAATCGAGTTGAGTTAGTCAGAATGAGTTAATCAAACCGAGTTAATCCAAATGAGTTTATCCAAAGGAGTTATTCGAAATAGTTTGTTCGGAAAAAACAAATTAAAGGAGTTATTCGAAATAGTTTATTTGAATAAGATTAAAGGGGTTAGTCAAATATAGTTTATTCGAAAGGAGATTAATCGAATGTAAATCATTCGAAGAAAGTTAATCGAATGTAAATTATTCGAAGAAAGAGTTATCGAATATAGTTATTCGAAAAGGAGTTATCGAATAGAGATTATTCGAAAAATAGAATTATACATTGAATTCGATTATTTTGAATTCGGGAAAGTAATATTTACTTTCCGTTTTTAATCAAGATTTACTTATTTATTTATAAATTAGTGGTTTAGTTATTTAGTTAAATTAAGGAATAAAAGTTATATTTTGAAAGTAGATATTTAGGAAGAAGGGATTATAATGCTATAGTTATAATCAAAGTTTAAAAATAAAGAAGTGGATTCATAAATAGAATCTGAGTTACGTAAGGAAGTTTGTTAAAGGTTTAAAAGGTGAACTTTGTCTATTTCGAGGTTAGAAATGTTGTTCAGTTAAGGTCTGAGAGGTAATTATACCCCAACTTGATTGACTTCGTTTTAACTAAGGGATGGGTAAGGTTCGATAGTGAAAGTTGGTTAAGTGAATTTAGTTAATAAGTGTAATGGTTCGAAATGGATTAGTGATGTTTATTTAAACATCTGTTAAATCCAACAAAGGACTTTTGGAAGTGTTTTTCTAATAAAAGAATCAGAAATGTTTTCTAATTTAAAAAACAGGAAAAGGGAGTAAATCTGGAAATGTTTCCAATGTTAATAAAGTATATTTTCTAAATTTAAAAAATAAGAATTTACGAATATATAGAAAGGGAAAATGGATAAATTAATGATAATTTAATTAAAAAAGATAAATGTTGAATGTTGATTGATCGATAGAAATTCTATCTGTAAATAAGATCATTGGTTGTACACCTATTTTTCTTTGATAGTTAAATCACCGACTATCGAAGTTTTTGACCATTTTTCCATCGTCAATACGGAGAGACCGGGATTAGATTCATTATCTGAAAACCACTCTGTATGGACGTTAGCGTTGCAATCAAATATGATGAAGATAATTGAAGACGGAGTTATGCAAGGGCTATCCTGTTTACGGAATAGTGCCTTCGGTTTGTCCAGTCCCAGGACAAATGTGAATGGACGAATGTCTGACAAAGTATATCTAACAGATCGCGTAAGTTGATCTCTTCAAACGTACTTACGTTTGGTGGTGGAGGAATTCGTTTCTCTTAGCTTTATACCCATGGTTTTTTTGGGGAAATCAATTTGTGATTTGATGGGTATGACGATGTGGCATTCAAAGCGAATGGTGGTCAGGTGTATCAAAGAAACGTCATGACCTCAAGCCTTATCAACCTGGAAATGACAAAAATCGTGCAGGCAACATGGCTAGGTGGGTCGCTCCCATTAGGGTGTATATCACCTATCTAGAGAAAATTCCATTTCATTCTTTTATCTATTATCGATGCTGTCCCTTTTCAGGAAACGGTGGGTAGCTCCCAACCGTTGGTGGTATACATTCGATACACTCAAGCGAAATGAGTGGTCGGTCATGTGTGGGCTGGGTTGCAAGACGTTCTAGTTGAACCCAGTGTATTCGCCTCTAGAGATACACAATCGGCAGGTGGTCCCATACCTTGTCATAGTCGTAATCCAATCTCCAATACGTGCCAGCGATTTTGTTTATATACTATATATGTGGGACATGAGATGCAAGCGTTCTGCTAGATTGTTAATTACTTGTGATTAGACATTATTATAATATCAGAGAAGTATTGATTTCCAAAACTGTTTTGGGTTATCGTAGGGTAAAAACCGTCCGTGTGTATGTGTGGATCGATCTTACAATTATCTTTTCTTTTGAAAAGGATTTTGAAAGGTTAAACCAAATGATTTGATTTTACTCACACCAGTCCCATGACTGACCCAGAGTTTATTTTGTTTTGTTTTTCCCTAAACTCTTGGGTGCTCAAATTTGTATGGGCAGTCAAGTAGTTCAGGTCTTTACAGATATACTTGGAGGAGCTTGAAGCAGGAGGCTTCAGGATTATATAGCTATTGTTATTTCCGCTGTGTGTAAGTGTTGTACTCTGATAATGTTATTGTATACTGTTTCATTTCAAAGCTATGTTATATATTATATATTATTCGTTCTGCTGTGAGATTCGTATTACTCTGATTCTGTTCTGTGGTGATCTTCTTCTTCTTCTATTCTAATTTTCTGTCTTATCTATTCTCACCCTCTAACTTCTTTCTATTAATGATCAGGTATTTCCGATGTCTGAATAGTCAACATGGTAGTTTGTGTTGATTTTCAGAGTCGAAAATCCCGGGTCATTACATTGTGACTGCTGGTATTTTATTATCTGCTATTTTCTATGTCTTTTATAATGAATAATGCCACATTTATGTGTTTGGTTTCATTTTTTTATGTATTTTATTTTTAAAGCATGCATAATTATGTTTGTTGTTTGTGGCATGTTTTTACTAGCTATTTTCTACATTAATTCAACAGACTAATGCAATATTGATTTATTGTTTCGTTTTGTATGATGTTAAACTGATTGACTGACTTGATTAGTAGTTGTGTAATAATAAACTATGTGATGCTACTTTATGTGGTATTTGGGTAATGCCATATGCTAATTCAATATAGCATTTTCTGCTAATTAATTTTTGGAATATAGTTATTTTCTAGAACAATTATAATATGGTATTTGAAGCTAATGCATACAACTACGTACATTATAAAAATCAATTTTTTATAAGAGTACACTTTGTTGTCAAAATTTGTTGTTTTGTATACATGCATAAGTGTCTAATTACATTTGTCATTTGTATATATTTTATATTTTATACTCGACTAAAAAATATATCTTGAAAATAGATCAATTATCACTGATATTTTGTATTTTATCATTTTCATGTTATAGGTACCCAATTAGGCCTTGCGTCTATATGTCTTTTACGTGTCACAGATACCCGATTAGGCCTTTCATCCAGAAGTCTTTGACATGTCATAGGTACCCGATTAGGCCTTGTGTCCGGATGTGTTTTACGTGTCATTATACTCGCTCAGTTAAAAAATCCTTACTGGGTGTAGAATCATAGCTGAACAACCCGATTAGGCCTTGCGTCTAGAAGCTTTTTACATGTCATAGTGTAATAATCCGGAAAATCGGAACCAATTAAAAAAAATTATTTTGGCAATTTTAATGAATTTTGAATATTTAAAATGAATTATTTTAAATAATAACGACGAGAAATTTATGTTGAATAAAATTAGAACGTATATATTTATTTTAATCATCGTTAGAATATAAATAATTATTTGAAATTATAAAAGGAATTGGAAAATGGCGCGGTAGTTTGAAAATTCGATTTCAGATTTCAAATGAATGTATAGGATTCAAAATAAACAGGATTTTAGCGAAACCAAAAATATTAGAATCTATTTGAAAATATCTTTCCAACGAATCCGAAAAATAAAAATTTCATAGCGGGAATAAAAAGTTATGTCCAGTTGAAATTTCAGAATAGTCGCTATGGAAATATAGCCCTTGAAAATGACGATTTTGCAAACAACCTCCGTTTTCGATGAAACCACTTTTGTTGGATCCAAGATGTCAAATTATTGCTAGATTCCAAAATTTATAATTTTTGGAATTAATATGTGAGCGTGGCGAAGTAAAACGCGTTTTGTCAGTTTCAGTCAATTTCGGTTGACCAGAAAATGGCCAGTTTTCAAACGGTCTCCAAATTGGATGAAATTAGTTTTGTTAGGACCGTATCGTCAATTCAAAGCTAGAAATATTTTTTTTTTGGGATTTTTGGGGTCTGTTTGTGGCCCCGGTAAATTGAAATGTACATTTAAAATTCAATATATAGATTTATATTTTGATTTTGATGGAAACTGATCGAAACAGTCGAATCAGCTTATCGGACATATCCCATTATGTTCGGAATGGGGGTAATACGCTAGGGACGACAGTCGTTGGACCTCATTTGGGGTTCAAAAAATAGTCAACTTTTCCAAAAGTAAAATAAATAAATAAATATATAAATCTCTCTCACTCTCTCTCTTTCATTCAACGTCCAGAACGAAATTGAAAAAAAACAATAATGATCGACGCTCCTCCTCCACGCTGCGCCACCTCGCGGTCAGTCGCCACCCTCCGCCGCGGTCAGCCGCTGCCCTCCGCCCACTGCCCCGCCTCCGCTTCTCTCTCTCCCCCCTTCTTCCCCCGTTCGAATCCGCAACCCCCAATGCCCTAGCCCCAAAAACAATTCGACATCGCTACCGAGCTTGAGCCTCAGCCCCGATGCGCACCCCCCTAAAGACCTCCCTGGCTCCGATGCGCACATCAGACCACCCCCCCTCTGTAATCACTATGAGTATTTTAATTACTTTATTTATTTAGGTTATTTTAGTTTAGCTAATTTAAATAAAAAACATTGGTTTGAAAATAGGTTTGTTAGTTATATGTTAATGATATAAAAATATATGATTTTTTATTCATATTGCTATTGTATAAAATATAATATTATAAAAGTTAGATTTTTTATTGTATAAAAATATGATTTTTATATATGTATGATATTAAAATATGATTTTTATATATGTATGATAATAAAAATATGATTTTTATATATGTATGTTAATAAAAATATGATTTTTATATATGTATGATAATAAAAATTCGATTTTTAAATATATAGATTAGAAATAAGAATATGATTTTTACATATATGAAAGCGAGATA
Organism: Allium sativum; assembly: GCA_030737875.1. NCBI lineage: Eukaryota > Viridiplantae > Streptophyta > Magnoliopsida > Asparagales > Amaryllidaceae > Allium > Allium sativum. The sequence goes on along the minus strand of CM060913.1, from coordinate 702,631,123 downwards.
AAGATGTGATCTTTATATAAGTAGCGATATAAAAATATATCTTTATACAGAAAGTAGCGTTATAAAAATATAATTTTTATAACAAAGCAGCAATGTAAAAATATGATTTATATATATAACTGAATAATAAAAATGTGATTTTTACTATGAACAGAGCGAAATAGATTGCGATGGAATCGACGGTAATCAAAAAAAATCCGAACCGTTCAGAAATAAAGAATGGCGGAGTGGAACCCTAAGGTGAGAACTCCTCACTACAATTTTTATACAGTTTTTATTTTATAACTGCATATATGAACTGTTCCCTGTCGTTCACAGACCATGGACGACTTGTTTGATTGTTTGGTTTGGTTGATTAGATTATTTGGTTGAATTTGTAGTTTGGGTGAAATGAATTGATTAGAATTGTTATGTGTATATGGCGCGAGCAGATATCGGGAGAGGGGTAATGCTAGACATTACCCGATTTCAATATCGCGCCGTTATGCCGCCAAAATTTTCTAAAATATGTTAGAATAATAAAAATATCATTTTTATTGTGTAAATGAACCGAATAAATATTTTATCGTTAAAAATATAATTTTTAACGGGTATATGAATAAAATAAATACTCATTTATAAATCAGTTGATTTGTTTATGTACACCCATTTGACTGATATTGATTGGGACGATATATTTTACACATCGCCCAACTGCACAAATTATATTCAGTGTTTATTGATTGAAACCCCACACGGGTGTTGGGATGAAATTTGATGTACACTCATCCCTATTGTTTAGTTGTATGTTGATCGAATGATTGACAGGCTATCGTAAGCGTTAAATATTTATATTTGATGCTTATGCAGTGTAGAATGCACTCTGGATGATGGTTGAATGTGTTTGATTGTTGTTGTATACATGTGTTGTATAAAATCCATATAATCACATTATATGGTAATTGACTGTTTCGGGTTCCAGTTCAGAAGAATAAATATTTTAAAATAACGATTATTTTAAAATAATGAATATTTTAAAATAATATTCAGTAAAAGATCAAAATTTGATTTTGATGTCCGATTTGGGATGGACACGAAAATGTTTAGATATATGAAGCCGTGTTGATTAGAATAGTGCCATTTTGACGTCAACGATGTTTATATCGATTTTATTCATTTTTATAATGAATATCGAAAAGGAAATGATTTCAAAATCTAATGTTTTGAAAATACTATCATTTATACATCGTTGATATGGAATTTTCAATTTTGTTTTGAAATTAAATATGAAGTTGAAATCATTTTGAAAACGAATTTAAAACGATTTATAAAATATGTTTTAAATGGAAATCAACGAAATATATTATATATATTATATATATAATATAATGGCCTGAATAGAACACGCCGCGCCGCGGCAGTTCGTGAATTTCGACCATTGACTTCGAATGGACATTACGGGAGGTTCGACCGTCGAACTAAGACTGGAACCGTTGGGTTCGTATCGAAAAAAGCTTTCTAACGAATACAAGAAATTAGAAATCTAACTGTTGGATTTGGAATTATGTCCAAATCAAATTTGGAAAAGGTCGGTGTAAGTGTAGTTCGATGGCCGTTTATGGAACGATTGTACAGGCCTTGATAAAATTATTAAAAATATCATAAATTTGTGTGAAATCATAATAAATGATTTGGAAAGAATTGGGGTGAAAAATCCCATATTTGAAAAGATAAAAATATTTTTTTATCGAAATGAACTAATTATGAACTAGTATAATAAAATCCAATATTTTTAAACAAATAAATTGGATTTGAAATGGATTTAAAATAACCAGAATTTCCAATATATGAATTGGAATGGATTTGAATCAAAATTATCTTCGGAATATTTCAATATCGGATTCCGTGATTATACAGATATTGTGGAGGAATTTGGAAGATATATATATCATTATTCCAATACGGTATTTGTTGATTCCAGAATTTAATATTGAATATAAGCCGATATATTTTCTATTCAGAGCCTTGTATTTAATATCAAATGTGATTTTGGGTTTGTTGTGAATGGTGTCATCATTAACCCTGTTTTTGAACCCAGTTGAGAAAAGATTAAATTTTTTTATTTAGATTTAATGAAGTATACCAATTAATTAATATTTAATTGGAATTGAATTGAAATTGGTCTTTGGGTTTATCGTGAACGGTGTTTTAAATAACATTTGTTCTTTAACCCGATTAACAATGGAATGAGATTTTGGGTTGTTGTGAATGGTATCTTTAATAATACTATTCTTAGACCCAATGGGGTTAAGAAAATCAGAAACTAACTAGGAATTAGTTAAGTTGAATGGTTTCCTGGGTATTGATCTGATGTCGGTTTCGGCCTTCGGGGTTAATACTTAGGGAATTGTCCACTTACTAATTTGCGGTTAAAGGCTAATGGAATGGAATGTGATTTTGGGTTTATAGTGAACCGTGGTTTAAATGAAGTCGGTTCTTTAACCCAGTTAAAGACATGATATGATTTCCCAAGTTAAACAATCATTAATATTGGTTTTTGTGAAGATTAAAACCAAGTGGAGTTTTAATGAATCTTTAATTAGATTGAAAAAATCGAGAATGGAGTATCACCAGTTTGGCTCCAGGCGATAGTTAAATCTTTAATTAGATTTGGACGTGAAATGGTAATTGAATTTACCGTTGACACCGTAGGGTTAGATATAAAGTATTACCAGTTTTGCTTCATGGGATGAATAGGTTGGGATTGGGAAATTAAACAAATGATTACTTCGGGAAGGTTTGCTAATCCCGACTAGTTTGGATAAACCATAATTTGGTTTGAATTGATATCCAAAGGAAGATTAAAGAATAAATTTAAAGAATTTATCTTTGATAAAATTAATGGGAACCTTTCCCAAAGTATAAGAATATTTGAATAAAAGAATATTTTGAATTGGAATGAGGCGTATGTTGTGTTTTTATAACACTTGTTTATTATATATGCGAGTTATTCGGAAAGACCGGGTTTATCCCATTCTGAATAACTGAATTGGCGATGAGTCGACGATGAAGACGGTGGTTGAAGACCGGAGGTCTTCACATCATTTGGATGATTGCTGATGTCTTCATTGGGTTGTACACCCAAGACAAGGTAATAAGTGGTGATCGTCCAGAGGTATTTGGAGATCGACCGGATATGCGAGGACCTCTCCCCTATATTGGACATATGGAGGAGGAATAAGGTGCCTCCGGTTTCGTTCAGACCCAGAACGAACTTGTAAATGGATGTGTGTCTTACATCGGATTTCATTCTATGTGATTGATAGACATCGGTTTCATAGCGTGAATTGCGTGTGTGGCATGCTGAGATGCAAATGATCAAGGCTTCTATTGAAAAGCAGAGTCTTGTGGTTGATGATCAAAGCACAACTTTAATATAGCATAGCTTTGTGTAGCGTTAATTCGCGAGCCTCACACACCGGTGTGAACCAGAAACGGGAGAGGACCTCAGGGAGGGCATGCGTTTCCTTCTAGCTAGGAGTGGTGTCAGCGTTTTGCACGCCCTGGCATTTTACTTATGCGGATGATGGATAGCAAGGCGCCTCGGTTATATCGGTCATTCCGGGGCCGATAGTTTGGTCGGGAGATGACCAGATTGACGCCCCATAGGGCAGGGAAATGCAGTGTTCAGGCATTTTAATCCACTCCATGTGGACTGGCCCTGACGATCCAAGGTGCAGTTGCGGCTATTCCTAAGACACGGGCTAGAGCGTCTCGAAGCGGTGATCCCTTGCCTTGGTTTACAGATGGAAATCAAACTTCTAATACGTGACTTTGCGGTTTTGATTGTAGAGCCTAGTATGGTGACATAGTGGGATGGGGCACTCATGCCATCTATGATTGATACTTATGATTGAAATTGTTTTGACACTATACACTTATAGTAATAATAAAATATGAAATTTCACGTACCAAGCATTTTTGGCAATTATAAGGTAAAAACTCTATCCTCCGGCTTGCGTTGCATTGTGTGATGGGACCTAAGTCTTATAATAGCTTCATTGTTCTTTATTTAGCATTGCGTTGTTTGTTTTATGCACTGGTATTCTTGGGAGGAAACCCGTTCCATGTTATACGGCATGGTCCCTTGATTTACCTAACTTTAAAAATAAATGTTAATAACTGTTTTAGATCTCACACCAGTCACATGACTGACTTGGAGTTTATTGTTTTAACCTAAAATCTGGGTGCCCCTATTTTCCACATGGGCATCTAGTAGTTTGTTTTTGTCAATTTATATTCACAGGATCCTGGTTTACAGATGGAACGATATTCGGAAAGCTCTGTATCCATTTATCTCTTTCAGTTGTGTTTTATATTATTTTCCGCTGCTATGTATTTAAATGTAATTTGAATCTCTGATATTTTTCTGGTGTGTAATATTTATTCATACTCTGTATATTCTTGTATTCTAATGAAATTTTTGTAATAAGCAATGAAATATTCTTCTGTTCGTGTTTTGATTCGTCGTGTCCTCAAAGCAATCCGTGATTTCCCGTAAGGGGGATTTCAGGTCATTATAGTTGGTATTAGAGCTTTGGTTTACAGAGCTCGAGAACAAGACACTTTAGAACCAAAGGAAAGAATTCATTAGAAATTGGATTAGTAATATGCAATGAGTGTGACTCGTTAGAGATGGGATCAGCAGCATCCTAGAATGAGTCTGAAGAGTGTTATTTTTAAAAATAAAAATGAAAGCGGATTTTGTTTTGAAAATTAAATTCAATTATTCATATTTGAATATTTATTTTAAAATGAATTTGGACTATAGAGTATATGGAGATTTTGAATATATGTCTGATTCACGTGTATACGAAGCCTCAAATATACTCGATAGATATAGAATCACACTCTAGTCGCCCGGGGATAATCCAGATGATAGCAGCTGCATCATCAGTATTTATGTTCGAGTTTCGAAAGTGGGATATTTACATAATTCCAATTGGCTGGTGTGAGAACCAAAATTAGATAGGGCTCATTGCTGTGATTTGGCATCAAAAACATGATTTTTTTTGTATATATGTCAGAATTATGAATTTGAAACGTTAATTCACTAATTAATTGATGGTTGTGTTGTATGATTATTGGTTATCTAATAAAACCATTATGTGAAAGAAGGGTACATGTAACCCAATTGTATCAAATGTTGAACTGAATTGAAAATTGTTTGAAATTGCATACATGTACATGTATATACATTGAACAGGTCATAGCAGGGGAGCTAAGCAGAGGAATAAAATTGTTTGCCCGACAAATAAGTACATGTTTATTGTATTTCTTGGGTTTTTTGATGATTTTATGAGTTGATTGGCTAGCTGCTTGGCTGTTTCGTTTTCTTTTTTATTGGAGAGGCCTGTGTGGCTGTTTGAGGATTTTCCTGGTGCTCCCGTACAAAGGAGGTTATGGCGAAATTTTTCGAAAATTTAGGGTGTTAGCCAAATTTTCAAAAAATTGAAAATTCTTATAAACTGAAAAGTTAAAGGATGAAAGCCAAACTGAAAGTTGAGTTGGTTTGTAAAACAACTTTCAGCTTCGTTCCTTTTCGGGGACGAAAAGATTTTAAATGGGGGAGATTGTAATAACCCGGAAAATCGGAACCAATTTAAAATTTTTATTTTGGGAATTTTAATGGATTTTGAATATTCAAAATGAATTATTTTAAATAATAACGACGAGAAATTTATGTTGAATAGAATTAGAATGTATATATTTATTTGAATCACCGTTAGAATATAAATAATTATTTTTAATTATAAACGGAATTGGAAAATGGCGCGGTAGTTTGAAAATTCGATTTTAAATTTCAAATGAATGTACAGGTTTCAAAATAAACCGGATTTTAGCGAAATAAAAAATATTAGAATCTATTTGGAAATATCTTTCCAACGAATCCGAAAAATTGAAATTTTATAGCAGGAATAAAAAGTTATGTCCAGTTGAAATTTCAGAATAGTTGCTATGGAAATATAGCCCTTGAAAATGACGATTTTGCAAATGGCCTCCGTTTTTGATGAAACCACTTTTACTGGATCCCGGATGTCAAATTATTGCTAGATTCCAAAATTCATATTTTTTGGAATTAATATGTGAGCGTGGCGAAGTAAAACGTGTTTTGTCAATTTCAGTTAATTTGGGTCGACCAGAAAATGACCATTTTTCAAACGTCTCCAAATTGGACGAAATTAGTTTTGTTAGGACCGTATCGTCAATACGAAGCTAGAATTAATTTTTCTGGGATTTTTGGGGTCCGTATGTAGCCCCAGTAAATTGAAATGTACATTTAAAATTTAATATATAGATTTATATTTTTATATTGATGGAAACTGATCGAATCATCTTACCATACATTTCCCATTGTGTTCGGAATGGGGGTAATACGCTAGGGACGATAGTCATTGGACCTCGTTTGGGGTTCAAAAGAAAAGTCAACTTTTCAAAAAGTAAATTAATTAATTAAATAAATATATAAATCTCTCTCACTCTCTCTCTCTCCCTCATTCAACGTCCAGATCAAAATAGAAATAAAAGAAAAAAAAACAGCAATGATCGATGCTCCTCCTCCACGCCGCGCCACCTCGCGGTCAGCCGCTACCCTCCGCCGTGGTCTGCCGCTGCCCTCCACCCACTGCCCCGCCTTCGCTTCTCTCTCTTCCCCTTCTTCCCCCGTCCAAATCTGCAACCCCCTAATGCCCTAGCCACAAAAAAAAATCGACATCACTGCCGAGCCTGGGTCTCAGCACCGACGCGCACCCCCCTGACGAACTCCCTGACTCCGACGTGCACACCAGACCACCCCCCTCTGTAAATCACTGTGAGTATTTTAATTGGTTTATTTATTTTTGTTTAGCTAATTTATATAAAAAACATTGGTTTGAAAATAGGTTTGTTATTTATATGATAACGATATAAAAATATATGATTTTTTTATTCATATTGCTATGGTATAAAATATATTTTTTATAAAAAAATTAGATTTTTTATTGTATAAAAATATGATTTTTATATATGTACGATAATAAAAATATGATTTTTATGTATGTATGATAATAAAAATATGATTTTTATATATGTATGATAATAAAAATATGATTTTTATATATGTATGATAATAAAAATTCGATTTTTATATATAGAATAGAAATAAGAATATGACTTTTACATATATGAAGGCGAGATAAAGATGTGATCTTTATATAAGTAGCGATATAAAAATATATCTTTATATAGAAAGTAGTGTTATTAAAATATAATTTTTATAACGAAGTACCAATGTAAAAATATGATTTATATATATAAAACTGAATAATAAAAATGTGATTTTTACTATGAACAGAATGAAATAGATTGCGATGGAACCGACGGTAATCAAAACAAAATCCGAACCGTTCAGAAATAAAGAATGGCGGAGTGGAATCCAAAGGTGAGAACTCCTCACTATAATTTTTATACAGTTATTTATTTTATAACTGCATATATGAACTGCTCCCCTACGTCCACAGACCATGGATGACTTGTTTGATTTGGTTGATTAGATTATTTGGTTGAATTTGGTTGTCTGGGTGAAATGAATTGACTAGAATTGTTATGTGTGTATGGCGCGAGCCGATGTCAGGAGAGGGGTAATGCTAGACATTACCCGATTTAAATATCGCACCGTTATGCCGCCAAAATTTTCTAAAATATGTTAGAACAATAAAAATATCATTTTTATTGTGTAAACGAACCGAATAAATATTTTATCATTAAAAATATAATTTTTAACGAGTATATGAATAAAATAAATATTCATTTACAAACCAGGCGATTTGTTTATGTACACCCATTTGACTGATATTGATTGGGACGATATATTTTACACATCGCCCAACTGCACAAATAATATTCGGTGTTTGTTGATTGAAACCCCACACGTGTGTTGGGATGAAATTTGACATACACTAATCCCAACTGTTTAGTTGTATGTCGTTCGATTGATTGACAGGCTGTCGTAAGCGTTAAATATTTATATTTGATGCTTCTGCAGTGTAGAATGCACTCTGGATGATGGTTGAATGTGTTTGATTGTTATTGTGTACATGTGTTGTATAAAATCCATATAATAACATTATATCGTAATTGACTGTGTCTGATTCCAGTTCAGAAGAATAAATATTTTAAAATAATATTCAGTAAAAGATCAAAATTTGATTTTGTTGTCCGATTTGGGATGGACACGAAAATATTTAGATATATGAAGCCGTGTTGATTAGAATAACGCCATTTTGATGTGAACGATGTTTATATCGATTTTATTCATTTTTATAATGAATATCGAAAAGGAAATGATTTCAAAATCTAATGTTTTGAAAACACTATCATTTATATATCGATGATATAGAATACTCAGTTTTGATTTGGAATTGAATACGAAGTTGAAATCATTTTGAAAACGAATTTAAAACGATTTATAAAATACGTTTTAAATGGAAATCGATGAAATATATTATATATAATTTATATATATATAATATAATGACCCGAATAGAATGCGCCGCACCGCGACAGTTCGTGAATTTCGACCATTGACTTCGAATGGACATTACAGGAGATCCGACCATCAGATTCTCCTAAAACCGGAAGCTTGGGTTCATATCGAAAAGAGCTTCCTAACAAATACAAGAAATTAGAAATCTAACGGTTGGATTTGGAATTATGTCCAAATCAAATTTGGAAAAGGTCATTGTAAGTGCAGTTCGATGCCCGTTTATGGAAATCGACTATACGGGCCTTGATAAAATTATTAAAAATATCAATAATTTGTGTAAAATCATAATAAATGATTTGGAAAGAATTGGGGTGAAAGAATCCCATATTTAAAAAGATAGAAATGTATTTTTATAGAAATAAAATAGTTATGAACTAGAATAATGAAATCCAATATTTTTAAATAAATAAATTGGATTTGAAATGGTTTTAAAAATATCCAGAATTTTCGATATATGAATTTGAATGGATTTGAATCGAAATTGTCCTCGGAATATTTCGATATCAGATTCCGTGATTATACGGATATTATGGAGGAATTTGGAAGATATATATATCGTTATTCCAATATGGTATTTGTTGGTTCCAGAATTTGATATCGAATATAAGCCGATATATTTTCTATTCGGAGCCTTGTATTTAATATCAAATGTGATTTTGGGTTTGTCGTGAATGGTGTCTTCGTTAACATTGGTTTTGAACCTAGTTGAGAAAAGATTAAATCTTTTTATTTAGATTTAATGAAGTATACCAATTAATTAATATTTAATTGGAATTGAATTGAAATTGGTCTTTGGGTTTATCGTGAACGGTGTTTTAAATAACACTTGTTCTATAACCCGATTAACAATGGAATGAGATTTTGGGTTGTTGTGAATGGTATCTTTAATAATACTATTCTTGGACCCAATGGAGTTAAGAAAATCAGAAACTAAGTAGGGATTAGTTATGTTGAATGGTTTCCTTGGTACTGATCTGATGTTGGTTTCGACCTTCGGGGTTAATACTTAGGGAATTGTTCACTTGCTAATTTACGGTTAAAGGCTAATGGAATGGAATGTGATTTTGGGTCTATAGTGAACCGTGGTTTAAATGACATTGGTTCTTTAACCCATTTAAAGACAGGATATGATTTCCCAAGTTAAACAATCATTAATATTGATTTTTGGGAAGATTAAAGCCAAGTGGAGTTTTAATGAATCTTTAATTAGATTGAAATAATCGAGAATGGAGTATCACCAGTTTGGCTCTAGGCAATAGTTAAATCTTTAATTAGATTTCAACGTGAAATGGTAAATGAATTTACCGATAACACCGTGGGGTTAGATATGAAGTTTTACCAGTTTTGCTTCACGGGATGAATAGGTAGGTATTGGGAAATTAAACAAATGATTACTTCGGTAAGGTTCGCTAATACCGACCAGTTTGGATAAACCATAATTTGGTTTGAATTGTTATCCAAAGGAGGATTAAAGAATAAATTTAAAGAATTTATCTTTGATAAAATTAATGGGAACTTTCCCAAAGTATAAGAATATTTGAATAAAAGAATATTCTAAATTGGAATGAGGCGTATGTTGTGTTTTTATAACACTTGTTTATTATATATGCGAGTTATTCGGAAAGACCGGGTTTATCCCATTCTGAATAACTAAATCGGCGATGAGTCAACGACGAAGATGGTCGTTAAAGACCGGAGGTCTTCACATCGTTTGGATGATTACTGATGTCTTGATTGGGCTGCACACCCAAGACAAGGTAATAAGTTGTGATCGTCCAGACGTACTTGGAGATCGACCAGATATGCGAGGATCTCTCCCCTGTATTGGACATTTGGGGGAGGAATAAGGTGCCTCCGGTTTCGTTCAGACCCAGAACGAACTTGTAAATGGACGTGTGTCTGACATCGGATTTCATTCTATGTGATTGATAGACATCGGTTGCATAGCATGAATTGCCTGTGTGGCATGCTAAGATGCAAGTGATCAAGGCTTCTGTTGAAAAGCAGAGTCTTGTGGTTGATTATCAAAGAACGGCTTTAACATAGCGTAGCTTTGTGTAGCTTTAATCCGCGAGCCTCACACACCAGTGTGAACCAGAAATGGGAGAGGACCTCAGGGAGGGCATGCGTTTCCTTCTAGCTAGGAGTGGTTTCAGCGTTTTGCACGCCCTGACATTTTACTTATATGGATGATGGATAGCGAGGCGCCTAGGTTATATCAATCATTCCGGGGCCGATAGTTTGGTCGGGATATGACCAGTTTATGCCCCATAGGGCGGGGAAACGCAGTGTTAAGACATTTTAATCCACTCCATGTGGACCGGCCCTGACGATCCAAGGTGCAGCTACGACTGTTCCTGAGACACGGGCTAGAGCGTCTCGAAGCGGTAAGGGCGATCCCTTGCCTTGTTTCACAGATGGAAATCCAACTTCCAATACGTGACTTTGCGGTTTTGATTGTAGAGCCTAGTATGGTGACATAGTGGGATGGGGCACTCATGCCGTCTATGATTGATACTTATGATTGAAATTGTTTTGACACTATACACTTATAGTAATAATAAAATATGAAATTTCACGTACCAAGCATTTTTGGCTATTATAAGGTAAAAACTCTATATTTCGGCTTGTGTTGCATTGTGTCATTGGACCTGAGTCTTATAATAGCTTCATTGTTCTTTATTTAGCATTGCGCTATTTGTTTTATGCACTGGTATTCTTGGGAGGAAACCCGTTCCGTGTTACGCGGCGTGGTACCTTGATTTACGTAACTTTAAAAATAAAGATTAATAACTGTTTTAGTTCTCACACCAGTCACATGACTGACCTGGAGTTTATTGTTTTATCCCAAGCTCTGGGTGCCCCTATTTTCCACACGGGCAGCTACTAGTTTTGGTTTTGCAGATTTATATTCACAGGATCCTGGTTTACAGCTAGAACAATATTCGAAAATCTCTGTATCCATTTATCTCTTTCAGTTGTGTTTTGTATTATTTTCCGCTGCTAAGTATTTAATGTAATTTGAAACTCTGATATTTTTCTGGTGTGTGATATTTATTCATACCCTATATATTCTTGTATTCTGATGAAATTGTTGTAATAAACAATGAAATGTTCTTCTGTTCTTGTTTGATTCGTCGTGTCCTCAAAGCAATCCGTGATTTCCCATAAGGGGCATTTCGGGTCGTTATACATAGGTACCTGATTAGGCCTTATGTCCGAATATCTTTTACGTGTCATGGGTACCCGCACGGTTAAACAATCCCTACTGGGTGCAGAATCGTTGTTGGAGTACCCGATTAAGCCTTGCATCCAGAAGTCTTTTACGTGTCATAGTTACCCGATTAGGCCTTGTGTTCAGATGTGTTTTACATATCATTGGTACCCACTTTGTTAAATAATCCTTACTGGATGCAGAATTGTTGCTAAACGACCCGATTATGCCTTACGTTCGGAAGGTTTTTATGTGTCATAGGTACCCGATTAGGCCTTGTATCCGAATGTCATTTATGTGTCATATATACCTTCTCAGTTAAGCAAACCCTACTGGGTGTAGAATCGTTGCCGGAGTACCCGATTAAGCCTTGCATCCAGAAGTCTTTTACGTGTCATAGGTACCCGATTAGGCCTTGTGTCCAAATGTGTTTTACGTGTCATTGATTCCTGCTCGTTAAATAATCCATACTGGGTGCAGAATCATTGCTGAACGACCCGATTAGGCCTTGCATCTGGAAGTTTTTTACGTGTCATAGGTGCCCAATTAGGCGTTGTGTCTGAATGTATTTTACGCGTCATGGCTACCCGCTCGGTTAAACAATCCCTACTAGGTGCAGAATCATTGCTGGAGTACTCGATTAAGCCTTGCATCCAGAAGTATTTTATATGTCATAGGTACCCGATTAGGCCTTATGTACGGATGTGCTTTACGTGTCATTGTACCTGCTCAGTTAAACAATCCGTACTAGGTGTAGAATCATTGCTGAACGACCCGATTAGGCCTTGCGTCTGGAAGCTTTTTACATGTCATAGGTACCCGATTTGGCCTTGTGTCTGAATATCTTTTACGTGTCATGGGTACCCTCTTGGTTAAACAATCCAAACTGGGTGCAGAATCGTTGCTGGAGTACCCAATTAAGCCTTGCATCCAGAAGTCTTTTACGTGTCATATGTACCCAATTAGTTCTTGGTTCGGATGTGTTTTACGTGTCATTGGTACCCGCTTTGTTAAATAATCCTTACTGGATGCAGAATTTTTACTGAACGACCTGATTAGGCCTTGCGTCCGGGGGCTTTGTACGTGTCGTAGGTGCCCGATTAGGCCCTGTGTTCGAATATCTTTTACGTGTCATATATACCTGCTCGGTTAAGCAATCCCTACTAGGTGCAGAATCATTGTTCGAGTACCCGATTAAGCCTTGCATCCAGAAGTCTTTTACATGTCATAGGTACCCGATTAGGCCTTGTATCCGGATGTGTTTTATGTGTCATTGATTCCTACTCGGTTAAACAATCCTTACTTGGCGCAGAATCGTTCCTGAATGACCCGATTAGGCCTTGCATACGGAAGTTTTTTACGTGTCATAGGTACCAAATTAGGCCTTGTGTCTGAATGTCTTTTTCTTGTCATGGGTACCCGCTCAGTTAAACAATCCCTATTGGTGTAGAATCATTGTTGGAGTAACCGATTAAGCCTTTCATCCAAATGTCTTTTACATGTCATAGGTACCCGATTAGGCCTTATGTCCGGATGTGTTTTACATGTCATTGTACCCGCTCGGTTAAACAATCCTTACTGGGTATAGAATCATTACTGAATGACCCGATTAGGCCTTGCGTCTGGATGCTTTTTACGTATCATAGGTACCCGATTAGGCCTTGTTTTCGAATATCTTTTACGTGTCATGGGTACCCGCTCGGTTAAACAATCCCTACTGGGTGCAGAATCGTTACTGGACTGCCCGATTAAGCCTTGCATCCAAAAGTCTTTTACGTGTCATACGTACCCAACAAGGTCTTGTGTTCGGATGTGTTTACGTATCATTGGTACCCGCTTGCTTAAATAATCTTATTGGATGCAGAATTGTTGTTGAACGACCCGATTAGGCCTTGCGTCCGGAAGTTTTTATGTGTCATAGGTACCCGATTAGGCCTTGTTTCTGAATGTATTTTACGTGCCATATATACCTGCTCGGTTAAGCAATCTCTACTGATTGCAAAATCGTTGCTGGAGTATCCAATTAAGCTTTGCATCCAGAAGTCTTTTACGTTTCATAGGTACCCGATTAGGCCTTGTATCCGGTTGTGTTTTACGTGTCATTGATTCCTGCTCGGTTAAACAATCCATACTGGGTGCAGAATCGTTGCTGAACGAACCGATTAGGCCTTGCGTCTGGAAGTTTTTTACATGTCATAGATACCTAATTAGGCCTTGTATCTGAATGTCTTTTATGTGTCATGGGTACCCGCTCGGTTAAACAATCCCTACTAGTTGCGTAATCATTGCTGGAGTACCCGATTATGCCTTGCATCGAGAAGTCTTTTATGTGTCATGGGTACTCAATTAGGCCTTGTGTTTGGATGTGTTTTACGTGTCATTATACCCGCTCAGTTAAACAATCCTTACTGGGTGTAGAATCATTGCTGAACGACCCGATTAGGCCTTGCATCTAGAAGCTTTTTACATGTCATAAGTACCCGATTAGGCCTTGCGTCCGAATAACTTTTACGTGTCATGGTTACCCGCTCGGTTAAACAATCCATACTGGGTGTAGAATCGTTACTGGAGTACCCGATTAAGCCTTGCATCTAGAAGTCTTTTACGTGTCATAGGTACCCAATTAGGTCTTGTGTCCGGATGTGTTTTACGTGTCATTGATTCCTGCTCGGTTAATAATCCATACTGAGTGCAAAATCGTTGCTGAACGACCCGATCATGTCTTATGTCCAGAAGTTTTTTACATGTCATAGGTACCCAATTAGGCTTGGTGTCTGAATGTCTTTTATGTGTCAAGGGTACCCGCTCGGTTAAACAATCCCTACTTGGTGCAAAATCATTGTTGGAGAACCCGATTAAGCCTTGCATCCGGAAGTCTTTTACATGTCATAGGTACCAGATTAGGCCTAGTGTCCGGATGTGTTTTACGTGTCATTGTACCAGCTTGGTTAAACAATCCTTACTGGGTGTATAATCATTGTTGAACTACCCGATTAGGCCTTGCGTCTGAAAGCTTTTTACATGTCATAGGTACCCGATTAGGCCTTATGTCCAAATATCTTTTACATGTCATGGGTACCCGCTCAGTTAAACAATCCCTACTGGGTGCAGAATCGTTGTTGGAGTACCCTGATAAGCCTTGCATCCAGAGGTCTTTTACGTGTCATAGGTACCCTCTCGGTTTAACAATCCTCACTAGATGCAGAATTGTTGCTGAACAACCCTATTAGGCCTTGCGTCCAGAAGTTTTTTTACATGTCATAGGTACCCAATTATGCCTTGTGTCCGTATGTCTTTTACGTGTCATATATACCCGCTCGGTTAAGCAATCCCTACTGGGTGCAGAATTGTTGCTGGAGTACCCGATTAAGCCTTGCATTCAGAAGTCTTTTTTGTGTCATAGGTACCCGATTAGGCCCTGTGTCTGGATGTATTTTACGTGTCATTGGTACCCGCCTGGTCAAACAATACTTACTGGGTGTAGAATCATTACTGAACGACCCGATTAGGCCTTGCATCTGGATATGTCAAAGGTATCAGCTTAGTCTTGAGTCCACCAATCTTTTGAATCTCATAATTACTCACTTAGGTTTGAATCTGGTCGTACTTTAAAATCATTTAGATTGTTCAATCAACCAATATATATTCAGTATAGATTGGTTATCAAAAGTACCCAACAAAGCTTGAGTTCGGCCGTCCTTCGAACCTTGTAAACACTCGCTTACGTTTGAGTCCGGATGTCCTTTATAGTCGTTTAAATTGTTCGGTTAAACAATGTGTTTTTAGTATAGTTTGGTTTTCAAAAGTACATTGAGTCTGACTGTCCTTTGAGTCTCGTAAGTACCTGCTTAGACTTAAATCCGAATGTCCTTTACAATTGTTTACATTGTTCGATTAACTAATATGTTTTCGGTATAAATTGTTTTTCAGAGGTTTCTACTTTGGGTTGAGTCTGTCCGTCCTTTGAGTTTCGTATGTACTTGCTTAGGTTTGAATCTGGTCATCCTTTACAATCATTTTTATTGTTCGGTTAACCAATATATTCTTGGTATAAGTTGGTTTCCAAAGGTGCTCGCTTAGGGATGAGTCCTGCTGTCCTTTGAATCTCGTATGTACTTGCTTAGGTTTGAATTTGGTTGTCCTTTACAATAGTTTATATTGTTTGGTGTATATTTATTTGCATGGGTATCTGATTAGGTTTGGAATATTGTTTTCTTTTATATCTATACGTACCTGATTGAACTTGGAGTCTGAATGTTGTTAGCATTTCTGGGTTTGGTCGGTTGAATGAAATATTTTGGTTATAGTTTCATTTATGTTTATTTTGTTTAAATAATTTATTTTTATTTTTGATTGATATGCATAAACAATTAGTTATAAAAATGTTATTTGTTATAGAATTTTTCATTTAGGATAAAGTAGATTCATTTATGGTTATTTTGATTAAATAATTCATTTTCATTTTAGATTGGTATGCCTAAACAATTCTTTATAATAATGCTATTTGTTTATAACACTTTAATTTATACATTTCATCACATGACATCAGACATAACCCAACCCATACACATAACAATTCTCCCAAACGATCACAATCTCAAAGATATACACATAACCCAACCCGTACACATAACAGTAACCACCAAACCATCACAAAGAACTCAAAAAGCCAATATACAGTTGCCATAAACCAACAATTCTCCCAAAATTCTTATTGCACAAAAACACCAGACATAACCCAATCCGAACAACAGGCTACAACCTGAATTTTCATTAAAACGGCAAGTCACAATCAATTTAGCTTCAACCACTATGTATGAAATTAAAACAGAGCAACTAACCACATGTAGGTATGAAATTTGTACAGGTACAATTCTATTCGTACCACAATTTTTTAATCCAGGTTCAGCCACTACTTTAACATCAATTCGAATTACTAAAATTTAATTACAATTAGCAACTAAATGTCTAAACAGCAAATTCAAATTGAATTAAAAAAGGTGCTACATCAACAATTCAGTGTTTCCTTCGTTCACATTCTTTCTTCTTCACAGCGTTTTCAATTTCTTTTGGGGACGAGTTTGCAAAGTAACTCATAATATCCCAACTTCTTGGTGGGTCATTCAGTATGTTGAACACTGTGTCAGCACGGAGAAGACTGATATCTTCCTTTTTGTATTCCTCTGATAGATTTTTGTCTCTGTCCAATTTTTCGATGAATTTCATCACAAATAATGCACAGTCGGAACTGCAAATTAATAAATAAATAAGGGTTGATATAAGAAATGCAATGCTATGATCATTTAGCTTTTTGCCAACGAATTATTTGGCAAAAACCATGTTCATGGTAGAAAGCATTCAGCATAACATTACTGTTTCGATGATAAGTAGTAGGAGGAAAAATGTATGTTGGTTTTTTCCTACTATAATAATACTAAGGTTACTACCTTAAGAATAAAACAAAAATGCTATTACAGTTTAACACTTATATTTGCATTTGAAATTGACCTTAACAAGATTTCACTCTAACATGGTAAAAGGAGATAGTGGTACAAAGATATGAAAAATGTAAGGTGTTGTATGGATATTTAAATAATAATAAGGTTCCTACCTTAAGAATAAAACAAAAATGATATTACAATTTAACATTTATATTAATAGTTGAAGTTACGCATGTAAAGGACAATATGAAGGTGTTTTCACTATATTATGGTAAAAGGCTGTATTGGTACAAACATATAATGGTTTGAGCATTTAGTATTTACCAAAAAAAAACTACTAATGCTTACTTACGAGTCAAAATCTTGTTGTGGGCATGGTGGTTGTTTCATCTGCTTTGTTCCAATATTTTTGGTTATAATGTTGTTTTCAGCCAATTTTTGACAGATGATTATTTCAATCTTTTTTCTCAGTATCAAAAAAAAATTACATAGCTTTTTTCCAATATACATCCAAATATATATTTATATATGATAATAACAATCTTACCATTGTCTGAGCTTCCTTATATTGTTTATTTGATATAGAGGTTGATCTTCTGGGCCTCAATGAATCATAGTGGTTTCACTGCATTTTAACATAGTCCAAAGTTAGTAAAGTCCAATAATTGATGTAATGCAAGGGAAAGAACATGGTTTCTTCATATTTGTCTGTGACAATTTTTTGGACCATTGGGTTAACCATTGTCTGAACAACATTTTCAACACCTGTTTGTATGGCATGCTGCAAATAAACATGCAAAATATTAAATTGTTTCCGATATTCACAATTTTAAAGTAAAAGTTTTGTTTACCGTCATGATTGTACTGAATATGTAGTTGTGTTTATAAATATTTGCATTTGAAGTATACCAATCAGTAAGCTGCATTATAAGAATAATATTAGCTTAGTATATTATTTTAACATGGAATTTGCTTGTATATAAATTTGCTACCGTTATGTTGCATTGTATATAAATAATGCAAGGGGGGATAATATTTTATTACCAGTATGTTGTTTGATTAAAAAATATCATAATGCTATGATACTTTAGCATTTTATTAACAGCAAATTGCTTAAATATAAAAATGAAAATGATAGGAGAGTTTAGCATTTTTGTAATAGCATGTTGACTACCCAATTAAAAATCAAAATGGTGGTAGAAGCTAGCATTTTTTGAGCAACATTTTGTATTATCAAAAATATTATTACAATGCAAGCAGAATTTATTATTTTTCAATCACCATGTTATTAAAAAAATTCATAATGCTAGGAGAATTAGCATTTCACGAACAGTGTGTTTTTTATTTAAAAAGTAATCATAATGGTAGCAGAAAAAGTCTTTTGGGAATAACATGATGGTTTATAATTTTTTTTCCAAAATGCTAGTAAAGGCTAGCATTTTAAAAAATAACAATCACATAATACAATTATCGATTCAGCTGCAATCTTCTTTAATGGCGTCCATTCTTCCTCAATCTCCACCTCTTCTTTCGAAAGATCCATCCAAATATCGGCCTTTCCTTCTTCCTCGTTCATCTCTTTCTTCTTCATCTCCTCCTTTTCATCCTATTGTCGCTCCTTTCTATTCATCCCTATTCCTCTTGCCCTGTTCATCCACCCAATTCTCTTCCTTTTTCTACTCGTGCCTCTTCTTCACCTTATCGTGCCTCTCATCGATCGGTCTCGAAACATCTTGTATCCGTGTCTGTTCCTAATCCATCTCGTCCCCATCATTCTCATTCATCTTTTTTATCATCATCTAATCGCTTTTTGATTCTTTCTAACCATCAACCAAACAATGCACCTAAGTCTTATGCTCAGATGGCGGCTTCGCCGCCTTCCTCACTGCCAAAACCTCCTCCAAAATCAAGGTTCATAATGTCGTTTCCAAAATTTGTCTCTATCTTTCACACCGTCTCTCAATTGGAAAAAAGAGAAGAGATGTTTACAGTGTGCATGCAAAGGTCACATGGCAAGCGCGTGCAGAGATCCAAAAATATGTTTTAAATGTGGATCGTATGGTAATTCAGTGTTCGATGCTCAAAAAGAACTAATGACGTTGTGAATGCTTCAACTTCTGCACACAATGTTTGTAGTAAAAATAATAATCACAATGTTCACTGGGTCCCTAAGCAACATAATTTCTCTGCACAATTTTCACATCAACCATCACTTCAAATTGCCATCCGTCGTGACAATTACCAAGTAAATTCAAATATTAAGCATTTTACTGAGGCTAATTTTCATCACTCTCCCTCACAATCTCCACACTTTCAACCTTCAAAACATTTCAAAATGACGGATTCTTCAAAATGCATTATCGCTAAATCTCTGACTGGAAAGTGGAGTATAGAAACCCTTCATCAAGCCTTATAAGTTAACCTTGACTATGACTGTTAGCCTATGTCGATTATCTCGAAGAGCTCCTTCTTAGTACATTGTCCTACGTATAGTAAAAGAGATCACGCTTTACTCTTCAAAATATTGAATAAGCCAGGAGTAGCTATATGTTTAGAAGCATGGGATGAAGATGACAGAGAACCAGAGCCTTCATTGGAAACTGAATCATGGGCTAAGGTGGAGGGATTCCCAGAATTCCTTAAATATAATGACGATGTTGTGAAAGAGATTCTTAAACCAATGGGTAGGGTTCTTGCTGTTGATGATTGTGATCAATACCACTTTGATCATTGAGATTTTATGGTAAAATTGCAGCTTTATGAAGGAATAGGTACAAAGAATGAATTTGCGGCGCGCTTTAACAACAAAGTTCATATCATTAAAGTAACGCGTACCATACATGAACACCCGGGTACAAGACCTGAACTTCTTTTTATCGGTAATGAAGACGAGCAAGTGGTGCCTTGTATCCATAATTTTCAAGACTCGAACTCTGAATATTGATTTGATGTAATGATTGAAGAAGATGTGATGCTACCTCCATTACTATCCATTTATCGTGAAGTAAACTTTAATTCTAGTCCTTCTAATGATGGTAATCAAGAGATAGAGCAACCTATACAAGATGAAGTTAATCAGGAAATGCATGTTGATTTGAACCCTCCCTTCAATCAAATTGTTCCTCAGCCTAATGACTTTTCCATTATCCCTATTCAAACTATCCCATTTGACATTGGCTCAATCCCTCCTCCTCAATCCGCTCCTCAGCAACCATGGTCAGATGATCAAGACTGGCCTCAATATATATCTCCTATCTTTGTTCGTAGAAGTGGAAGGCGTAACAATCCTAAAGTCACTAGTAGTTTTCTGACCCCTGTTGTTTTTTCTTCTACTAATAAACACTTGATTAAAAGGGTAACGTGTTGCATGGGTGTGAGTATACGTGATTCACATTATAAAGCCATGCAGGCCTTAGAACAGGAGCGTGTTAATAATCATCAATGAAAATAGTCACATGGAATGTACAGGGTTTGGGGGACCATTCAAAATGTCATGCTATTAATCTAGTTTTCTCCCCACTTAACATAGATGTCCTTTTTCTCCAAGAAACTAAACTCTCTGATCCATCAAATTATCACTTTAAATTGATTAGTGGATTCTCTTTGATTGGGTGGGCTTATGTCAATGCAATTGAAACTAGAGGTGGTCTTTTTACTGCTTGGAATGAATCTGTGTGATCTTTGCATCAAACCTTTTCCATTCAATCTGTTTTACATGTTGCTCTTAACCACGTTGCCTCTAACACCATTTACTTTTCCTCAAACATCTATGGTCCTCAAGATGCACATGAAAGAATGGAGCTTTGGGAACATTGTAAACAACTGGTTAACACTTTTCATGGTCCGTAGGTAATTGGGGTGGATTTCAATACCATTAGAAATATTTTTGAGAGAAAATCTGGTATTATTTCAGCAGAAACTGATGCTTTCAACTCCTTTATTTTTGAATGTTGTCTCATTGATCCCCCTATTTGTAATCGCTTTTTCACTTGGTCAAGCCATAGATCTATCCCTTCATTAGCCAAGTTAGACCGTTTTCTTTTCAATTCTGCTTGGGAAGAGCTTCACCCTTTATCTTTTGTTTTTGGTCTTGCTTCTATTATCTTTGATCACTGTCCTATTATCCTGGATTCAGAATCACTTTCCAATTTCAAGCATCCTTTTAGATTTGAGCATTTGTGGTTACTTGAACCTTCTTTTAAAGACTTAATCAAAACAGTTTGGGAGCATCCTGTTCAATCTCAATCGACAACCCATAAAATCGTTCTTAAGCTTAGATCCTTGAGAAAATTAATTAAACCGTGGGCTAAATATGTACGGGGATCCATTTATACTCGTATTTCAAATATCCAAGATGCTATATTAAACCTCAATATTCTAGAGGAATCCCGTCCCTTAAATGATGAAGAAAGTTCTACTTTATCGAACCTGGAACCTGAATTACATTGGCAGTTCAAACAAGAAGAAATTAGTTGGAAACAAAGATCTAAATCTAAATGGACCGAAGTAGGGGACAAGAATACAGCTTACTTTCATAGAATTGCAAATGGCAGATGAAGAGCTACTTGCATTCCAGAATTCTCTCATGATGGTCAACTATTTACAGACCAAGATAACATCCTTCTTCTTTTCTCTAACTTTTATCGTTTGATTCTTGGTCATTCATCCGCTGCCATTCCTTTCATTGACTGGAATTTTCTTTACCCTTTTCCTGCTTCTGTTTCCATTGACCATCCTTTTTCAGAAAATGAGATTTGGACTGCATTAAATGAAATGCATGATGATAAAGCCCCAGGGCCAGATGGTTTTGGGCCATCATTCTTCAAATCGTTTTGGGCTGTTGTCAAAAATGACATTATGGACATGTGCAATGAATTTTATAATAGCCCTAGCCTTATATCTCGTCTAAATTATGCTTCCATTGTCCTCATTCCCAAATTCTATGGTGCTAATTCTCTCTCTTCTTTTCGTCCCATCAGTTTGCTTAATACCACTTTCAAAATCATCACCAAAATCGTTGCTAATTGTCTTTAATCTGTTATTTCCGATCTCACTGGTGCTGAGCAATTAGCTTTTATTCATGGGCATTGCATTCACGATTGTATTACAGCTACTCAGGAGGTAGTTTCCTCTTTTGTCATGATACTTCCGCACTTGGTGTCCTCCTAAAATTAGTTTTTCCAAAGCCTTTGACACTGTAAATTGGGAATTTATTATTTAGATGTTCAGTTATAGAGGATTTTCTCAGGTTGGTGTAGTTGAATTGATTGCATTTTAAGGACTAGTCACTCATCTATTTGCATTAATGTAAACAACGGAGGTTTAATTATATCTAATAGAGGGCTTCGACAGGGAGATCCATTGTCTCCCTTATTTTTGTGTTGATTGCAGATATATTTAATCAAATGTTAAGCAGGGTGATTGAAAATAATTATTTTGATGGTATTCATCTTCCAAATTCGTCTCTGGCAATCTCCAACCTCTAATTTGCTGATGATACCATCATCTTTTCATCTCCTGGTCTTAACCACATTAAATGCCTTAAAGTTGTTTTATATGTCTTTGAGCTTATATCTGGTCTTTCTATCAATTTTTCGAAGAGTTCTGTAATTATGTTGGGCAAAGCTGATTAATTGGGGTGGTCAATCTCTTCTATCCTCAACTGTTCTATCCATAACTTTCCCTTAGTTTATCTGGGCATCCCCCTTAGGCCCACTAAACTTCATAGAATTGATTGGTTGCCACTCATTCACAAAACTGAAAAGAGATTATCCTCATGGAAGGCAAACTCACTGTCATCTGCTGGTCATTTAGTGTTGGTTAAAGCTGTTTTATCTGCTTTACCAACATATTGGATGCCCTTTCATAAACTTCCTAAATGGGTAATTTCAAAAATAGACTCAATTAGAAGTTCTTTCTTATGGAATGGGAATAAAGTCAAAAGATTAGTTAATTGGCGCACTGTGTGCTTACATACTAATCAAGGAGGTATAGGTGTAACTAATCTCTCCAATTTCAATATGGCTCTTCTCTCAAAATGGCTGTGGTGTATAGTTTCTCCTGGCTCATTCATATGGAAAGACTGGATTCTTTCACCTTACTATTCTGGTAATTTCCATTGGGTTTTGCACTTCCTCCCTTCTGTTAAACCTTCCCCATTCTGGTCTAGTGTAATTTCAGTTATTCCTCGTATTAGAAGTTTGTTTCATGTATGCTTGGGTAATGGTGAATCTTGTTTATTCTGGTATGATATTTGGCATGGCCAGATTCCTCTTTCTCTAGCTTTTCCTTCTCTCTCCCCTCTGATCTCTTATGGTTGTTCTTCAATGGCTAATTTAGTTCATAATGATCCCTCTTATCTTTGTCCTTCATCTTTATTTGATATTCATGTCCTTAATAATCTTCTTCATGTCTCCAATTTGATTCTTCGTACCCAGATTTCTCCAACTCCTGACAAATATGTTTGGGTTTTATCTCCAGGGAAGGGTTTTTTGTTGCCTCTGTGTATCATTATCTTAATTTTTATGGTAGAATTTTTCATTTTTAAGGATTTGGAAAATTCGCCTGCCTCCTAAAGTGCTATTCTTTACTTGGTGCTTAATTCATGGAAAGATTAACAACAATTCAAGGTTGTACAGACTCAATCTTATTGCTGATCCATGCTGTGCTTTTTTTTCAACTGATGAGGAATCTATTCAGCATTTATTTTTTGAGTGTGATTTCTTCTACCAAATTTTAGTTGCGATCAGTATTCATTTGCTTGGATTTATTCCTAATGTATCATCAATGTTTGACTACTGGCAAAGCCGTCTATTTGATGTTGCGCTTGATTCCTTCTTACCTATATATTACTGGTGTTTATCGAAGGAGAGAAATGCAGTTGTATTTAGCAAACCATTGATGAATTTTGAAGGATTATGCAGACTTATTATTTACTACTTTCAATCGTGGACAGGTCAATCTTCCTCTGATCGATTCAGGCTTGCTTTACCTGTGACCAGTAGTCCAGCTGAATCTGTTGGCTCTAACTTTGGTGATTCGAGTCCTGTTCTGCATTAAGATGGTTCTTAATCTTGTCTGCTTGGTTTGGTTCTGTCTTCAGTGGGTACTTATTTTGGCTTGTTTGTTTATATGATATGGTAGTATGTCTCTACGTTGCTTTGTTGTAGTATTTTCTAGCTTTTGGTATTTTGTTGTTGTTGGACTATTATCTTCCAAACTCTAAGCCACGAGTTGGGCTTGTCAACTAGTTTATATTTTTTTAATATAATGCTTTACCAGCTGTGTAGTCTCGCGCTACACATCCGTCCTACTCAAAAAAAAAAAAAAAAAAAAAATCACAATGCTACAAGTTAGCATCTTAGGAACAAAATATTGCTTAATAATCACAAAAAATACCTATTACATTTACCTGACCATCTGTAAATTCTTCAAATTGCAATGCTTCTAGCATGAACTATACAATCGTTATCCCTCCTCTTTCAATATCATCATTTCGCCATGCTATCGTGCTATATTAATATTTTAATTTAAAATTATTAAAATAACACAGATTCATTTAAATAAATTTAGATTTTAACGATTCAAAAAACTTATTTTGTTTTGTCTTTGCATGCAAAGAGTCCCCTGATTATGTTCTGTTTGTGTGAATCTAAGAGTTGTAATATCGGACCCTTTACAATATTTCTTGGGTGATACACTTTCCTTCTTGGAGAATATTTGTCAACATCCAGGGGCTGGTCATCTTGAACTTCATTATCTATACTTGCTTCTTCTTTCTCTTCTTCGACCTGTTCCTTCTATTATTTAGTTTCTTCGGCTTTTGTATCGCTTTTATCACTTCTATCTTCATCCTCATCTTCATTGCTTGTTTTTTCAATATCTACTTCACCATCGGTTTCATCTTCTTTTTTATTCTCCTCTTCTTCACCTTCATCTTCATTCTCTTCATCATGTGTTTTATCTTCTCTTTTATTCTCTTCACTTTCTTCTTCATTCTCATTTTCTATTTCATCATTTTGTTCCTCCACCATTCCACTGTCTTTTTCATCGTTTATTTTTTTTTGTGGTATATGACTTTATACTGAAATTGAGAATCAACTTTTGGCTTCCTCTTTTTCTCTTTTAATCTTTCAATCATTGAACTTGGTGTTACTTTTTTAAGCCATTGGTTTCTTCTTGTCACACACTTCTCTTCTTGGTTTTCCACTTTTTTGTACTTTTCCTGAGTCTCATTATCTGGTGTGCTTAGAAGGTCAAAAGAAGGAGGGGTAAGTTGCTTTATAAACTTCTGAATAATCAGATTTCGCCATTCCTTATCAAATTCTTAGCGCACTGATTTTAGCATGCGAATTTTTTTTCTTTCTGAACTAATTCTTCTTCTCATTTTTTCCTTAGCTCATTTTCTTCCTCCAACTTTATTTTCACATCCTTCAATTCATCATCTAATTGTCTAATTTGAAACTTTTGCATTTCAATTTGTCTGTCTTTTTAATCGATTCTTAACCCTTCATCTTCACCTTCACTTGTAATCTCTTTTATTTGCAAAAGTGCTTTATTCTCCGATTCATCAAGCAACATCTTCTCTTTAGATGTTATTTTCTTAATTCCAAGTGAAATCTGTAATTGGCGAACATAAGAAGTTTTTTAGTCATAAATTCATATATCATTTCTAATATTTTGAAATGCTAGGATGTTCTAGCATATATATTAATACACATAAATAACTATAAAATTATTTACCAAAATATGACTACTGAGTTTTGAGTGATAAAGGGATCGTTACAAAACCAATTGCATTATTGAAATGCTAGCAAAATTTAATATTTTCCAATCACCATATTAATCACACAAAAAATCATAATGCTAGGAGAATTAGCGTTCCACATACAGTGTGCTATTTATTTTAAAAGTTATTATAATGGTAGGATAGTTTAGCATTTTATTTACAACAAATTGCTTAAATAAAAAAATCAAAATGATAGGAGAGGTTAGCATTTTTGTAATAGCACGTTGAATAGTAAATTAAAAATCAAAATGCTGGTAGAAGCTAAGCATTTTTTGAACAACATTTTTTAATCATAAAATAAATAAATTCATAATGCTAGGAGAATTAGCATTTCACGTACTGTGTGCTGTTTATTTAAAAACTTATTATAATGGTAGGATAGTTTAGCATTTTATTAACAGCAAATTGCTTAAATAAAAAAATGAAAATGATATGAGAGGTTAGCATTTTTGTAATAGCATGTTGATTACTAAATTAAAAATCAAGAAGCTTTTAGAAGCTGAGCATTTTTTGAACAACATTTTTAATCATTAAAAAAAACATAATGTTAGGAGTATTAGAATTTCGCGTACCGTGTGTTGTTTATTTAAAAAGTTATTATAATGCTAGGATAGTTTAGCATTTTTTTAACAGCAAATTGGTTAAATAAAAAAAATCAAAATGATAGGAGAGGTTAGCATTTTTGTAATAGAATGTTGACTACTCAATTAAAAATCAAAATGCTTTTAGAAGCTAAGAATTTTTTGAGCAACATTTTGTAATCCAAAAAAAAAAAAAATTATAATGCTAGGAGAATTAGCATTTCACGTACAGTGTGCTATTTATTTAAAAAGTTATTATAATGTTAGGATAGTGTAGCATTTTATTAACAGCAAATTGCTTAAATTAAAAAAAAAATCAAAATGATAGGCGACGTTCGCATTTTTTTATAGCATGTTGACTACTCAATTAAAAATCAAAAAGCTTTTTGAAGCTAAGCATTTTTTGAACAACATTTTGTAATCACGAAAAAAATTAATAATGCTAGGAGTATTAGCATTTCACATACAGTGTGCTATTTATTTAAAAAGTTATTATAATGGCAGGATAGTTTAGCATTTTTCTAATAGCAAATTGCTTAAACAAAAAAATCAAAATGATAGGAGAGGTTAACATTTTTGTAGTAGCATGTTGACTACTCAATCAAACATCAAAATGCTTTTAGAAGCTGATCTTTTTTTGAACAACATTTTTTAATCAAAAAAAAAATCATAATGTTAGGAGTATTAGTATTTCGCGTACAATGTGTGGGTTATTTAAAAAGTTATTATAATGGTAGTAGAAAAAAGTCATTTGGGAACAACATGCTAGTTTATTTAAAAAAAAAATCAAAATGCTAGAGGAGGTTAGCATTTAAAAAAAAAAACTATCACAATGCTACAAGTTAACTACTATGTTTCCACAATTAAACAGAAAATTACAAATGCAATTGCATTATTAAAATTTTAACAACATAAAATATTATCATACCTTTTTATCATCCATATTGGCTAGGATTTCCTTTGACACAATGTTTTTCATTAAGTTTAGCGACCATTTTGCAAATCATGGAGACTCGCTTATCCAGTATATCAACATGTTCACATAGAAAATACTAAAAAAGAACAAAATATTATTTAGAATAAACTATCATACGTCTTATCATCCTATATTAAAATTGAATATTATAAAGAATAAATTATCATTGGTTTTTTCTTACCAGCGGAAGAATGGAATAGCCAAATATATTTCTTTGTTTATCCTTGAATTTTTTTAGTGATTTAGTTAAATGATAATGAATACTTAATGGCCAAGAAATTTGATTCATTTTTTGTTATCAACGGTGTATTGAAGATAACCAGTTAAGCATTATTTGATTGTCACGGAAAAGAAATGTTATAAAGAGAAGAATAAGAATAAATCTTGGCAAATCATTTTCCTCTTTTGGAATTTCTTTTTCAATTTCTATTTCTATTCTTTTAATAACAAGATCTTTGGTTATATGATTTATGTTAATAAAATTTCTTGAAACAAATCTTTGACAATTTTCTAGGGTGCATGATAACGACACTTTAGGTAATGGAAAAATATTTCTCCCATTCATAGGCAAACCAATAATTAGTGAAACATCTTTCATTGATAATTTTAATTTTTTCCCCACAATAGAAAAACATTTCTCCTCAATTGAATAAGAACTGATTAATTCATCTAAATTTTTAGAAGATTTTCTAATTTGCTTTGCTCTAATGTTACTTGAAAAAAAAGCATTTATAAATTCATAAAAAGGAGTCTATTTTAAAAAAATTAATTGATTAATTGAAAAACAATTTTTTAATTTTCTCAAGAATTTTAACCAATGATACTAGACTACATCAGTATTGGACAGTCTGCTTTTTCTTTTTTTAGTTCGCAGCTTTTTTTCGGTTTTTGCTTTTTATATTCTCTTGAGAAGAATCCGATATTTCCTACAAGACAGAGATAACAAAACAATATAAAATTGTATTAAAATATAGAACTGTATTATAATACAATATTAAAGTAATCATTTTTTGTAATATAATGTTAGATTAATCTAGCATTTTCATACATTATATTGCTAGGTTAAACTAGCATTTTCATATAATGGTTAAGGCTGGGTAATGCCCTATAATGGTAGGTGAACCTAGCATTTTCATATAATTTTCATGGGCTCGGCCACTGGCTGTAGTGCTAGGTTAACCTGTCATTTTCATATGCCGGTTAACGGCTCGATCATGCCATGTAATGACAGGTGAACCTAGCACTTTCGTAAAATTTTCAAGGGCTCGGCTACTTGCTGTAGTGCTAGGTTAACCTGACGTTTTCATATGTCGGTTAAAGGCTCGATCATTCTATGTAATGACAGGTTAACCTAGCACATTCATAAAATTTTCAATGGGTCGGCCACTCATTGTTGTGCTAGGTTAACCTGGCATTTTCATATGTCGGTTAACGGCTCGGTCATGCCATGTAATGACAGGTTAACCTTGCACTTTCGTAAAATTTTCAAGGGCTCGGCCACTCGCTGTAGTGCTAGGTTAACCTGGCATTTTCATATGTTGGTTAACGGCTCGGTCATGCCATGTAATGACAGGTTAACCTAGCACTTTCGTAAAATTTTCAAGTGCTCGACCACTCACTGTAGTGCTAGGTTAACCTGGCATTTTCATATGTCGATTAACGGCTCGGTCATGCCATGTAACGATAGGTTAACCTAGCACTTTCATAAAATTTTCAACGACTCGGCCACTCGCTGTAGTGCTAGGTTAACCTGACATTTTCATATGTCGGTTAACGGCTTGGTCATGCCATGTAATAATAGATTAACCTAGCACTTTCATAAAATTTTCAAGGACTCGGCCACTCGCTGTAGTGCTAGGTTAACCTGGCATTTTCATTTGTCGGGTAACGGCTCGGTCATGCCATGTAATGACAGGTTAACCTAACACTTTCGTAAAATTTTAAAGGACGCCGCCACTCGCTATAGTGCTAGGTTAACCTGACATTTTCATATGTCGGTTAACGTCTCGGTCATGCCATGTAATGACAGGTGAACTTAGCACTTTCGTAAAATTTTCAAGGGCTCGACCACTCGCTGTAGTGCTAGGTTAACATGTCATTTTGTGTTTTAAACTTATCTAGAATATTCTACACTTAATTAACCTAGCATATTTTGCACTATAAATCAATGCATAATTAATGAATCGTTTTATAATATATTTGTGTTAATTTTGCCTAAATAAACAACACAAAATTTAAAACTACATATACAGTCAATTTAACCATTCGTGTTTAATTTTGTCTTTTATAACTGATCTTGTTTATCCTTCTCCTTCTCCATCGTCTTTTTCGCCTGCATAGCTGATAGTGATAATCTCGAAGAAACAACCTAATTTTCTGTTTTTGGTGGAGAATTTGGCAGTTGATCTGACGACGACGACCATAAGCGACGAGTTTGCATTAGCGAATGATCTGACGACGATGACCTTAAGCGACGAGTTTGCATTTTAGGAATACGCTTGCTTTTGATTTCGTTGTATCTCATGTTTTCTCGACTTGAAAATTGATGGAAAACCCTAACCTAATTAAAAGACGACTGAATGAAGTAACGAAATGGTAAGACGTGGGATTGGATTAACCGAAGTTCGCAGGTCCTTCAGCCCAATTAACAGAAGTTGCAGCCCAGAGAATTCATTTTTAAATAACTTTGTCCTTTTGCCTAATTTACTCCCCAAATAATTCCTATTTCCATTCTATTTGTTTTACAAATATATCTTTTTCAATTCTATTTGTTTTACAAATATTTCTATTTCAATTCAATTTTTTTTTCAAATATTTCTCTATTTCAATTCTATTTGTTTTACAGATATTTCTCTATTTGTTTTACAATTATTTATATTTCAGTTCTATTTGTTTTACAAATATTTCTCTATTCCAATTCTATTTGTTCTACAAATATTTCTATTTCAATTCTATTTGTCTTCCAAATATTTCTCTATTTCAATTCTATTTGTTTTACAAATATTTCTCTATTTGTTTTACAAATATTTCTATTTCAATTCTATTTGTTTTACAAATATTTCTATTTCAATTCTATTTGTTTTCCAAATATTTCTCTATTTCAATTCTATTTGTTTTACAAATATTTCTCTATTTGTTTTACAAATATTTCTATTTCAATTCTATTTGTTTTACAAATATTTCTATTTCAATTCTATTTATTTCCCAAATATTTCTCTATTTCAATTCTGTTTGTTTTACAAATATTTCTCTATTTCAATATACACTTTGAAATTTCCCTTTTTACATTCCAGTAATACTTATGGTATTAAAATACCAAATTAAAAGGATAAATCATCATCCAACCACACATAATCAATAATGGATTTTATACCACATCATATATCACGATATATGAAATACAGTATTTTAAATATTAAGGAATCCAGTTGGATCCCTCCAACTTGTTTCCCTGCATCCACAGATGTTAAACAATATAATTAACATCAATTTCATTTCAACATGAAATATTCTGCTCAACAGAATCAATATTTAATTAACGCCATATATATATAACTATATCTATATTTTCAAGCAAATAAATTAATAGTTCATCAAAACAATCATCACACAGCAATTAATCATTTATCAGTTCTAAAAATACGTTATAAAAATATAAACTGTGTAGAGTTAGTGAGATTTACTCACATTGGTTGGTTATCGTTAAATAACGATAAGCGATCGTCGATTTAATTTAGATCAAGCAATTTATTTTGTAATAAATTGGGACGAGCTCCAAATCTCTCCAAACTAGTTTCATTGTGTAGCACTCGTCCATACAATCTAAACGGAACTTGTTTCACTGAATTCTGTTAATGTATGCAAGAGATATTGATTTTACAAGTTAATGTACTATTTAATTTAAAGTAAACTGGGTTTATATTTATACGGGCCTTATCCCTTGTGAACCACGACCCAACTTTCAATTTGAATACCCAAACCCGTAGCTTACTTCTTCCTCTTAGAAATGCGGCTCCTCCCAGTTCTTCAAAGTGACATTGCCATATTTTCCTCTTCCAAAATCTCCTCCATCATCGCATGAAATCCAAAACTGAAAACACCATGATCATCCATATATAAATCTCCACCTTGCCATATCCATCATGCCCAACTCGTCGCCACCAATTTCATCGCGTCCTCCACCACATTTCGCGTGATGTACAATGTAAGATCGACACTGATATGCTTCAAAGTCACAAAAATTTGCATACAAACATAATACGCCCTCACGATCATGAATTCATCCTTCGTTTCCACCATCAACACCTATAACTCACCAATACCCAAACCATAGTCCCACTGTTGGTTTTTCCTGCAGCAAAAATTTCCATCGATCCTATAAAAATGCATACCAAATCAAAGGATATATGTAACACCCCGTAATTCAGTTAATGTTAATATTCAAAAATTAAAGAATAACTAATCTCAGACGTGAGAATTGTGGGAAACGGGTTGCGCCATTGTGTTCGTCTCGGAATTCTAGTTGAAATAGAGTCCGAGTTTGCGTGAATTGGACTTCGTATGAAGAAGTTATGGCCATCGGAAGTTTCAGAAAATTCAAAACAGCTCGCAGACAATTTAAAATTCAAACAGAAAGTGCAGAAGCGGACTGGGCGGGAAAATTCTCGCCCAAGCAGGTCGACTGGGGGGGTCGACACTAGTATCGACCTGCCCCCCCAGGTCGACTATGGTGTCGACCTGGGTCTGGCGGCTGGGGTTTGGGCAGAGCCCAATCCTGAGCTGCTGATGTGTCTTTAGGGCTGTGTTGGCAAATTTAACAGTTCAGTTTAGTTCTGAGTTGATCTGACGGTATAAATAAACCCTAAACTCTATAAATACCTAGGTAGTCTCTCACCCTAATTCATAAGAAAAATAGAATAGTTACAGTCATCCTGCCGCCATGGAACTCAGTCTAGCCGCCGCCAACTAAGAAGGAAGAAAAGCTTAATCAAATCCTAACTCTACTCAATTCTAAAGCAAATCAAGACACTCTTTTCTTCTCTAATTGTGAGTATGATAGTCTTAACAAGATTATTGTTAAACTAATTCGATTAAGTCATGAATGGATTATAAGTAGATGATGTGGATTATCACCAATGTTGTTGTAAACCTTATACTATCATGTATGTCATAAATCCTATGCTATGTGATGATGATATCCTATATGTTGTAAATCATTCTATGATGATATTGTATAAGTTTTAGTTTTCTATGCTAAATTGTGATGAATCATACATGTTGTTATCTATGCTAGTTAGTTCATGTTAATTAAATCATCATGTTTGGGTTATGTTGATCTATGTGACAAACCATGTATGCAAGTTTAAGTTGATTAGTGAAAAGTTATGAACATATGCCATGACATCTATTATGACATCTAGAATCATGCTATGACATATGTGAAATTCTATGCTAGTTCACACCATCATTTTGATGTCTAAAACCCCATATGCAAGTATATACACAAAATTTGGGTTATGATCATATCATGTAAATTGTGACGTTTAACAAGTTGACATCTTTAGATCCTTAACATGTGTAACTTGTGCAAGTTTCACCCCTATTATGATTAGATTTACTTTATTTTCTTATGTGTTGTTTAACATATGTTATGCGTTGAATAAGCGAACGTATATACGTGGGGTAGGGGTAATATTAATGATTTATTAATAAGATGTTGGGGTGGAATTGATATGATTTTGCATTCCATGAGTGGATGACCATAATTGAGTCAATTATGGACATCAATAAAAGTGGACTTAATTAATAATTTGGATAGGGAATTATTAAAACTGGGGTAAAAGATTGAAAGTGTCAATCAATGCTTAGGACACGAGGTTGGACTCGTTTGTGATGTAAACCTGCCCGGAACTGCCCGGCAAATCCAGTGGTCACAAATGTCAGCCCAGTGTGAGAGGTCCTAGGCCTAAACTAAAGCATAACAGTTGTAAAGACACGATGTTAGACTCTTTTATGGTGTAAGACTGCCCGGACCCGCCCGGTAAATCCAGCTGCTATAAATGGCAGTCTAATGTGAGAGGTCTTTATGAGGTTATGGCCTGAATGAATTAAGAAATACTTAACTAGACAAACATGTAAAGTGGGACATGGGGGTTAAGTAGGTGCCTTGGTGGCATGAGGAGTCTAGTAGGTTCCCTTAGTGGCATGTGAAATATGATTAGTAAGACTTAACCAAACACACATGTAAATGAACATGACTAAGAGGGTTAAGTGGGACATACTTTTGTTGACAAGCTTAGGTGGGTAGCTTGTGGGGGGCCATTTCAACCAGTATCCCAAACGTATCTTTGTGGGCTTGACCCAAGTCGAGGACGGGACACGCATATTGGGCTTGACTATAAGAGGCCAAAACGGGGAGCGGTGGCAACACAAGTCCTACGGGTTTCATATGCGTGTGTGGACCCGGGCTGGTAGGTATGACATTGTTGCATCGTGTAGGTATAAGCCGTGCATTCTCAGTTGTATCGGGTTTCCACTTTAAGGGAGTGATACATCCCACTGTGGGGCCAGCACGGGTATTTACGAGTTGGGAGCCGATCGAAAGTGGGTAGTGGGGTACACCTAGTGGAGATAGGGGCAAACGACACCTATGTAGTCAGCTAGGGGTACGCAAGGCTATTTATATAGTTTCTGTGTGAAGCAAGTGGGATCAACCTTTAGGGTGATTGGTGCGGTGCAGTGTAGTAATGTGCGGTGCAGTGTAGTAATTATTCGTTAGTAATTAGGTATGCCTTTAGCGTTATCTTTAGCGTTATCTTTACGTTATCTCTAGCTGCTCATTCCATACCTAACAGTTCATAGACATTTACTTGTCTTCCAGCTTATGCCTTAGTCTAGTTATTTTAATAATAGTGTTGTTAGAATTGTCATACTCGCCAGACTTTATGTCTGACCCCCTCCATTTCTATCCTTTTTCCCCCTCCAGGTCCTCAGGTTGGGCCCAGTTCTATTGGAGTTTGATTGGATTGCTCATCTCTCTTTGGAAAGCTTGGACCGTTGAAGTAAAGTCCAACTTGTTATCTACTTTAATGGCTATTTGTGTAATGGGATTATGTGTTTTGTTTTTATGAAGATGGATATTGTACTTGACTCTGATTTATGGTTTTATGATGTAACAAACATGTTTAAATTCCGCTGCAATAAAATGAAGTTTTAGATTTTCAAGTACTACTTATTATCTGTCTTTTTGTAATTTTGTTGTTCTATATTCACTTAAAACCTCCATGGAAGTTAATGCATTCCCTTTGTGAGTGACATTAATGGTCGTGGGGTGTTACACGTGGTATCAGAGCTTAAGGGTACCAGAACAGATAATTTTTTTAGAAAAACTATTTTTCTAAAGTATTTTTGGAAGAAGTGCTTTCAAAACATGTCTTAATGAGTAATTTAAAGAGGAAGGTTTTTATGAAAAACATAATCCCCAATAGCCATATATCTTTATCTTTCGAATTCTCCATTTTGAATCTTTCCTTTTTCGTTTCAGCATGGCTGAAGATCTTAACCTACCTGACGGTGTAAAGATACCAGGATGGTATATGAGGTTATTAGAGGCTAGGGCCGCTGCAGGTCCAGCTAACGTTCCTCCACCACCAGTTGCACCCGTTCCTCCTCCTCCTCCTCGCGCCGATACTTTTGCAAAGACGTGCAAGGAATTTAAGGCTATGGGTGGAAAACCCTTTCAAGGGTCAGAAAAGTTTGTGGAAGCTAGAGATTGGTTTAAGGAGGTGGAAGAATTGCTAGAAATCTTTGAAGTGGAAGAAGGGAGGAGAGTTAAATTAGCAGCTTGGTTAATGAAGGGAGAGGCCTCATTCTGGTGGGAGGTCACTAATGGGGAGCATCCTGTTGACTCTTGGGCGGATTTCAGATGTAGGTTCGAGGCGAAGTTTCTCTCAAGGGCAGAAGAGAATCTATATATTGAAAGGTTCTTGACATTAAAGCAAGGAAGCTCATCAGTGAAAGAATATGTCAATAAATTTAATCAGTTAGCAAGGTTTGGCTTGGACTTAGTGAACATGCCGGAGAAGAAGGCGCTGAGGTTCGTTAATGGCTTGAATGAACCATTGCAAGGGTTGGCTATGATCCCCATCCCTATGGGGATCACCTTTGAGAAGCTTGTAGACATGGCACTCATGCACGAGGAGAAAGCCACTAAAGCTGAGAAGGAACCCGAGAAGAAAGGGGATCAGAAGAAACCCCAACAGCAAAACAAGAAGGGTGGTAAAGACAATAATGGCAAGGGAAAGAAGAAATACTTTAACTGTGGGACACCAGGCCATCTCAGCAAGGATTGCCGAAAGAAAAAGAAGACTGGCTGTTTTCATTGTGGCGAAGAGGGACATCTAGTGAAGGACTGCCCAAAGAAGGGGCAGAGGGCAGGAGCTACCTCGGGAGGACAGGTGTAGGCTCTTATAGCACCAGGGCAGGAAAGGGGACAAGTTCAGGCTTTCGCGGTTCCACCGTTGCAAGAACGAGGTAGAACCGTTTCTGTTGAAAGCTTAGTTTTTCTATTTGATCATCTTGTCCGTACCTTATTTGATTCGGGCGCATCGCATTCGTTTATCTCTACATCATTAGTTGAATCACTGCATTTAAACACCAGTGTAGTAGAGGATCCCTTGGATGTTTCGAATCCAATTGGGGGCTCAGTTCATTTGTCCATGATGTGTTTGGATTTGAAAATTTCTATACTTAGCATTGAGTTTAAATGTGATACTTATGTGTTGGGCTTCACGGGCTATGGGCTAATTTTAGGAATGGATTGGTTATCCAGAAATGGGGCCGTTCTTGATTGTGAAAGGAGAGTAGTTAGGCTAGTGACTCGCCTTGGCAACACTCTCGAAATCTTTTGTAATCCCATAAATTATGTTATGCTAAGTTATTTAGAATCGCTTGACGCGTCGGTGGAAAATCTACGATCTGTTAGAGTGGTCCGAGAATATTCAGATGTGTTTGAGGAGGTGAAGGGCTTGCCTCCGAAGCGGGAGATAGATTTTTGAATATATCTTGTGCATAATGCAAAACCAGTATCTTTGTAGTACGCCACATGGCTCCACGTGAAAGGAGGGAACTCGATAAGCAAGTGAAGGAGTTGCTTGAGAAGGGGTTCATAAGACGAAGTATATCGGAGTGGGGTGCTCCAGTAATATTTGCCACGAAGGCGGATAGGTCCCTTAGAGTTTGTGTGGACTATAGAGAATTTAATAGGCTTACTAAGAAGAACAGACACCCACTGCCGAGGATTGACGATCTCTTCGATCAGTTAGTTGGCACCTCAGTGTTTTCGCAGTTGGACTTAGCCACTGGATTCCATCAGTTGAGAGTGGCTGAGGATAGCATAGACAAGACTGCCTTTAGGACTCCGGACGGTTTCTATGAATGGCTATGATGCCTTTCGGGTTGACAAACGCCCCAGCATACTTTGTTGATTTGATGAGTAGGGTGTTTAGGGAGTACCTTAACAAATTTGTGGTGGTATTTGTAGACGACATCTTGGTCTTTTCTAAGGATGAAGAAGAGCATGCCATACATCTTAGGGAAGTGTTGGAGACCCTACGAGCGCATAACCTTAAAGCTAAATTTTCTAAGTGTCACTTCTGGAGGAAGGAAGTACGATTCTTAGGGCATGTGGTTTCCAAAGAAGGGATAGCAGTGGATCCCGCGAAGGTGGTGGCTATCCAAGATTCGAAGGTCCCTAAAAGTGCTACCGAAGTGAGAAGTTTCTTGGGTTTGGCTGGCTACTATAGGAAGTTTATCAAAGACTTCGCAAACATATCAGCTCCATTAACACGCTTGACGAAGAAGAAACTAGTCTTCGAGTGAGACGTAGATTGTGATGATGCGTTCCAACGTTTGAAGAGAGCTTTGACTTCAGCCCCATTCTTAGTACTGCCAGATGGGAGTAAGCCATTTACTGTTTATACTGACGCTTGTGGGACATGACTAGGTGCAGTCTTATTGCAAGAGGGTAGGGTAATAGCCTATGGTGGAAGGCAGTTGAGAACGCATGAGAAAAATTACCCCACACATGACCTAGAGTTGGCCGCTATTGTTTTCGCGCTTAAGTCTTGGCGTCACTATCTTCTTGGTGAGAGATTCGAATTATTCACCGACCACAAATCTTTAAAATACTTATTCTGTCAGAAGGACTTGAACTTAAGGCAGCAAAGGTGGATGGAGTTCTTAGCATCCTACGACTTCGAAATAGCCTATACCCCTAGCAAGGGTAACGTGGTGGCAGACGCCTTAAGTAGAAAAAGATTACCCTTAAGTCCTTTGTTTGTTGAGCGACGAAGTTTAGAATTCATTTCGATGTTTGACTTTAGACCTTCCGTTGACTTTGTACCCGGTCTGCTAGCATCCTTGGAGGTCAGACCTACGCTTTTGGGATGGATTGGCGAGGCACAGCGAGACGACCCACAGTTGGTTGAGTTAGTAGAAAAGCTCAAAGGAGGGGAGTCATCAAGCCATCTCCGTAGGTATACCCTAGATGATAAGGGTTGGTTACGTAGGGACAGTAGACTTTGTGTACCAAAAGACGATGACCTAAGGAAGACTATTATTGACGAAGCACATCATTCGAAGATGACCATTCATCTCGGCGGGGACAAGATGTACAAAGACATGAAGCGAGTTTTCTTTTGGGCCGGTATGAAGAGGTATGTGGCCGAGTATGTCGCTAGATGCTTGGTGTGCCAACAAGTAAAAGCGGAGCAAAAGAAACCCGGTGGGTTGCTTCACCCATTGGAGGTTCCACTATGGAAGTAGGAAAGTGTCTCGATGGACTTTGTGGATGGATTACCGCGATCAAGGAAGGGTAATACGGGGATTTGGGTTATAGTAGATAGACTTACTAAGAGCGCCCATTTCATTCCCGTGAATAGTAAGAGGACTGCTCCATGGTTAGCCTCTGTATACGTCCGAGAGATAGTTCGTTTGCACGGTGTTCCTTCTAGCATAGTGAGCGACCGCGATCCTATTTTCACTAGCGAATTTTGGAGAAGCTTACAAGAGGCGGTAGGGACTCAGTTATGTTTGAGCACCGCATATCATCCTCAGACGGACGGCCAGACCGAGAGGGTGAATCGTATTCTAGAGGACCTATTGAGACTATGTATCCTAGACTTTGGGGGTGCAGGGGAAGAGCATCTTCCATTAGTGGAGTTCGCATATAATAACAGCTTTCAATCTAGCATTGGCATGGCACCTTTCGAAGCTCCTTATGGACGACCTTGTCGTTCACCTACATGTTGGTGGGAATCTACGGACAAGATCTTACTTGGGCCCGATATGATTAGGGAGACTTCGGAGAAGATCGACTTGATTCTAAGGAGGATGAAAGCAGCGCAAGATAGGCAGAAATCTTATGCGGATAAGAAGAGGACAGATCTCGAGTTTGAAGTTGGGGACATGGTCTTTGTCAAAGTGTCTCCATTACGAAACGTAGTTCGCTTTGGGTCCATTGGGAAGTTAGCACCAAGGTTCGTAGGACCGTTTCCTATTAAGGATAAGATTGGGCAGATGGCGTATAGATTGGAGTTGCCCGAGAGACTTAGTGGTGTACACGACGCATTCCATGTGTCACATTTGAGAAAGTGCTTGCACGAGACCACGGAAGTGGTGGAGCCGAACTTACTTAGAGAGGTGGAGATAGAGCGTGATGCGACGATTCGACGAGCTCCTACGCGCATTCTTGGGTCGGAGATCAAGAAGATGAGAAATCGAGAGGTCAGACTAGTCAAAGTGCAATGGGGAGATGATGAGAGCGACGTTACTTGGGAGACGGAAGAGAAGATGCGTTCACGATACCCTTTTCTTTTCGAGGGTATGTCCTTTAATTTCTCCTTTATCGCTTATCTTGTACTTATCTTGTCTTTAGTATATCCTCTCGCTAGTATCTTTAACCTTTAGTTAGGACAATCCTATGGTTGAAACACGTGTTTGAGACATGTTATGTATGATGGATGCAAAGTGGATGCAAGTGTTTGCTAGTGGTTGCTCGTGGACGCATATACACACACTATTAGATACTAGATCGGCTCAGTCACTTCATACTGCATATTGCATATAAATAGCTGTATTTAGAAAAATGGATGTATAATGGTTGTGCTATCATATGGATGCTGCATTCAGATGATGATTGTGCACGCATATAGAGATAATATGTAGCATTATTGAACTTTTGCATACATAATGGACGCATGGCACTATCATGGTTTGCATTAAGGAGGTCAACTGAATCAGTGGACCGCCTGATTTTGCATTAGATACGGACATATACACACACGGTGCATTTAAACAAGAAAGCATTAGAAGTCTATAAGGACAATGGATGCCTATGTTTGATGATTGAGTAGATGGTTGTTTGGATGTTAGGATATACATTCTTCTTAACTTGAAGATTTCGGGGACGAAATCCTTTAAGGAGGGGAGAATGTAACACCCCGTAATTCTGTTAATATTAATATTCACAAATTAAAGAATAACTAATCTCAAACGTGAGAATTATGGGAAACAGGTTGCGCCATTGTGTTCGTCTCGGAATTCTAGTTGAAATAGAGTCCGAGTTTGCGTGAATTGGACTTCGTATGAAGAAGTTATGGCCATCGGAAGTTTCTGAAAATTCAAAACAGCTCACAAAAAAATTAAAATTCAAACAGAAAGTGCAGAAGCGGGCTGGGCGGGAAAATTCCCGCCTAGGCAGGTCGATTGGGGGGTCGACACTAGTGTCGACCTGCACCCCCAGGTCGACTATGGTGTCGACCTGGGTGTCGACCTGGGTCTGGCGGCAAGGGTTTGGGCAGAGCCCAATCCTAAGCTGCTGATGTGACTTTAGGGCTATGTTGGCCAATTTAACGGTTCAGTTTAGTTCTAAGTTGATCTGACGGTCTAAATAAACCCTAAACTCTATAAATACCTAGGTAGTCTCTCACCCTAATTCATAAGAAAAATAGAATAGTTACCGTCATCCTGCCGCCGTGGAACTCAGTCTAGCCGCCGCCAACTAAGAAGGAAGAAAAGCTTAATCAAATCCGAACTCTACTCAATTCTAAAGCAAATCAAGACTCTCTTTTCTT
The DNA here is from genome assembly GCA_030737875.1 of Allium sativum. Taxonomy (NCBI): domain Eukaryota; kingdom Viridiplantae; phylum Streptophyta; class Magnoliopsida; order Asparagales; family Amaryllidaceae; genus Allium; species Allium sativum. Next base: position 702,590,427 of record CM060913.1, on the reverse strand, counting down.
CTCTAATTGTGAGTATGATAGTCTTAACAAGATTATTGTTAAACTAATTCGATTAAGTCATGAATGGATTATAAGTAGATAATGGGGATTATCACCTATGTTGTTGTAAACCTTATACTATCATGTATGTCATAAATCCTATGCTATGTGATGATGATATCCTATATGTTGTAAATCATGCTATGATGATATTGTATAAGTTGTAGTTTTCTATGCTAAATTATGATGAATCATACATGTTGTTATCTATGCTACTTAGTTCATGTTAATTAAAACATCATGTTTGGGTTATGTTGATCTATGTGACAACCCATGTATGCAAGTTTAATTTGATTAGTGAAAAGTTATGAACATATGCCATGACATCTATTATGGCATCTAGAATCATGCTATGGCATATGTGAAATTCTATGCTAGTTCACACCATCATTTTGATGTCTAAAACCCCATATGCAAGTATATACAAAAAATTTAGGTTATGATCATATCATGTAAATTGTGACATTTAACAAGTTGACATCTTTAGATCCTTAACATGTGTAACTTATGCAAGTTTCACCCCTATTATTATTAGATTTACTTTATTTGCTTATGTGTTGATTAACGTATGTTATGCGTTGAATAAGAGAACATATATACGTGGGGTAGGGGTAATATTAAGGATTTAATAATAAGATGTTGGGGTGCAATTGATATGATTTTTCATTCCATGAGTGGATGACCATAATTGAGTCAATTATGGACATCAATAAAAGTGGACTTAATTAATAATTTGGATAGGGAATTATTAAAACTGGGGTAAAAGATTGAAAGTGTCAATCAATGCTTAGGACACGAGGTTGGACTCGTTTGTGACGTAAACCTGCCCGTAACCGCCCGGCAAATCCAGTGGTCACAAATGTCAGCCAAATGTGAGAGGTCCTAGGCCTAAACTAAAGCATAACAGTTGTAAAGACACGAGGTTAACTCTTTTTTGGTGTAAGACTGCCCGGACCCGCCCGGCAAATCCAGCTGCCATAAATGTCAGTCTAATGTGAGAGGTCTTTATGAGGTTATGGCCTGAATGAATTAAGAAATACTTAACCAGACAAACATGTAAAGTGGGACATGGGGGTTAAGTAGGTGCCTTGGGTGGCATGAGGAGTCTAGTGGGTGCCCTTAGTGGCATGTGAAATACGATTAGTAAGACTTAACCAAACACACATGTAAATGAACATGACTAAGAGGGTTAAGTGGGATATACTATTGTTGACAAGCTTAGGTGGGTAGCTTGTGGGGGCCCATTTCAACCAGTATCCCAAACGTATCTTTGTGGGCTCGACCCAAGTCGAGGACGGGACATGCATACTGGGCTTGACTATAAGAGGCCAAAACGGGGAGCAGTGGCAACGCAAGTCCAACGGGTTTCATATGCGTGTATGGACCCGGGCTGGTAGGTAAGACGTTGTTGCATCGTGTAGGTATAAGCCGTGCATTCTCAGTTGTATCGGGTTGCCACTTTAGGGGAGTGATACACCCCACTGTGGGGCCAACACGGGTATCTACGAGTAGGGAGCCAATCGAAAGTGGGTAGTGGGGTACACCTAGTGGAGATAGGGGCAGACGACACCTATGTAGTCAGCTAGGGGTACGCAAGGCTATTTATATGTGAAGCAAGTGGGATCAACCTTTAGGGTGACTGGTGCGGTGCAGTGTAGTAATGTGCGGTGCAGTGTAGTGATTATTCGTTAGTAATTAGGTATGCCTTTAGCGTTATATTTAGCGTTATCTTTACGTTATCTTTAGCTGCTCATTCCATACCTAACAGTTCATAGACATTTACTTGTCTTCCAGCTTATGCCTTAGTCTATTTATTTTAATAATAGTGTTGTTAGAATTGTCATACTCGCCTGACTTTATGTCTGACCCCCTCCATTTCTATCCTTTTTCCCCCTCCAAGTCCTCAGGTTGGGCCCAATTCTAGTGGAGTTTGATTGGATTGCTCATCTCTCTTTGGAAAGCTTGGACCGTTGAAGTAAAGTCCAGCTTGTTATCTTCTTTAATGGCTATTTGTGTAATGGGATTATGTATTTTGTTTTTATGAAGATGGATATTGTACTTGACTCTGATTTATGGTTTTATGATGTAACAAACATGTTTAAATTCCGCTGCAATAAAATGAAGTTTTAGATTTTCAAGTACTACTTATTATCTGTCTTGTTGTAATTTTTCTGTTCTATATTCACTTAAAACCTCCATGGAAGTTAATGCATTCCCTTTGTGAGTGACATTAATGGACGTGGGGTGTTACAGTATTTCATAAGCATCCCGAATATATGCATATTCTAATTTGTAGTTTTATCTATGATTTTATTATAATTTGTGAACCCCTCATTCTTTTTATTGTGTGAAGATAAATGGGACAGATAAGTTTTTGAGCAAAGGAGAAAGTTGATTAGGGTTAGGATATGGTGTTATATTTATAGGGTAAGGTAGCTTGTATTGGAAGCTTCTTATTATTTTTATATTTGATTTAAATATCAATTTATATTGTACTACTGCTTCTATTTACCATTTAAAAATCTGTATGATCACATATGATATCCAATTTCGACAAAAATGAATTTGCAACTACAGTTCGACATTACAGACCCAACGAAACTTGTTTCATCGAATTCGGAGTCTGTTTGCTCATACAACATATTTTTGAAGTCAAATTATTGACTATTTTTCAAATTAAAATTCCGTACGGTCACATACTAACTCCAAAAATCACGAAAATCAAAATCTAACAATAATTTAATATTCCAGATCCAACATAATTACTTTCGTCAAAAACGGAGGTCATTTGTAAAAATGGCTATTTTCTAAAGCTCTAAATAGACCAATCAAATATTAATATATTTAAAAATAATTTAATTAAATATTAATAAATTAATATTATTGTATATATTCACCTAGAAAATAATACAGCTCCAAGATATACATATCTGGATTTATAACTCGATATTTTAAAAATCCCAGATTAAATCGATATTTAATTTATATAAAAATCCTTTTATAATATATATAAATCATTATAAATTATAAAGGAATTCATAGCGAATTTTCGAAAATTTGATTTGGACACAACTCACAATCTACACGATGAAATCTCGATTTTCTCTTCCATTAGAAAAATATACTTCACCAGCTCCGTACGTTTCTTGCATTACAGAAATCCGGCTTAAAACGGATTTTGTATATTTTTTTAAAGCTTGAACTGCCAAATTACGAACTGCAGCGCCATTTCGAGCTCGATTATAATTATAATATAAATTATACATACAACTGACATTTATAAATAAATTCGTTACTATAATTCAATTCTAAACTGAATTATATATTTTAAATTGTCTGATTCACACAATATTATCAATTCAACTTAATTTCGATTATTTTGGAATTAAATATATTATTCTATCATTTATATTAATTAAATATTCAATATTATTCAATTAAACAACCAATTTATATTACCACACCATTATTTAATAACTAAATTAATTAATTATTAAATCATAAAAATACGGGACGTTACAGCTTGCTTGGCTACTATGAAAGGAGCATACTTATATTAACATGATGTGTTTTTTTATTTTTGTAAGCTTATAATCTTTGTGTACATAGGTTCCAGAACCAGGAACATTGTTGAACCAATTGCGTAAGAATAAAACAACTTTTTCTATAGGTTGTGCATATATGTAACCTCTAAAATCTGTGTTAATCCATCGTAAAAGTCTTTTATATTCTCATCTGAATCATCACTACCTTTGACAAATACACCTCTATTATATGTTAATTTTTCACTACTTTGATCTTTGGTGCTTGATTTAAATTCATTGACAAAGAATATCAATAAGTCTTGGCATTTATTTTTGGTCCAAGCACAAGATGATATAATCCTTCATGGTCAATGCAATTTATTGGATTGTAAACGTAGTTCAAAAACCATTTAGCAAATTCTTTAGTGAGATCACCAAATGAATGTTGTAATTCGTAAATACTTCAAATGTATATGAGTTTATTACTACCTAACAACTAATGTAAGTATAATTGAAATAAATAAGGGATTTTTAATACCTAACAGATGGTGCAAATTCATCACAATTTAGAAGACCATATATGTGTGTGTTACATTGTGATCTCTATCATGTAACCATATTTGCATACATTTTCTAGCAGGTCGCTCATGTTGTCTAAATATAGATAACATTATTTAAAAAAAAATCATGTTCAACAGCTTCGTCAATATGAGTGCCACTAACAAATGATAAGTACACATAGTCACTGAATCGATGGGAAAAAAGAACGAAGTTTTTTCTTGAAGATAAGATTTGCAAATCGAACCTTCAACTCACGGTTTTAATCGAGATTTTTTCTTTAGATGATTCAAAATCCTATTGAAAAATTAATTCAGTATAAATGTACTTACGTAAGTATGAATTTTAAACCAACATAAATTTTGCTGATATTTTATATTACTATCAAAAGGATACATCCATCCATGTTGCATTAGACCTCAATAATTGCTTTGAATAGAAAATGGATAGGTAAATGCTCTATTACACTAAAGAATATTAGATGAAATATTTTCTTTAGCTTACGAAGCAATATTTCGATTTCTAGTTTATGTTTACATAGACGTCAATTTTTAATGTTGTCGAATAAATATGTTTATAAAACAGACATAACTATGCTATAACAATCTACACTTTTAAGACAACAATTCTCTAAACACCACTAGTAATAAATATTCCACTATGACATGAAAATCATGACTTTTCATCCTACTCAATTTATTGTTTTTAAAGTCAACACCACTACGTAGATTGAAAAGAAATCCAATCGGAACATTTTATTGCTTTAATCCATTTTAGGACGAGTTTTATTTTCTTGTTGTCTAGTCCATAGCATGCTTTGGGTTTTTTGTTGTCATTAGGCTACATATGAAGCTCGGGATGTTTACAGAAGTGCTCTATGTCACATCTTGAATTTGGATCATCCACTATTTTTCCCTTAACATTCAAAATTGAATTTGACATGTTATTAGACACTTTTTTTGCTATGCATCATGTCAATATTTTCTAAGTAGGAAATCTTTCCGATAATGTAGCTCTTAAATACACTTTGTTTGCACTAATTACGAATATGAGATTTACTAGGAATTTCAGTATGTACTATAGTTTCCTGTATCCTGGGATAGCCCTTTACAATTTCATATATGTAACACTCGTATTTTATATATAAATATAGAAACAAAATATCGATAATTTATGTTTCAGGATTTAGCCCTGAAACATATACCGTTGTGTTCGTGGTAGTTTTCTGATTCGTTTTTACTAACTTGCGCCAAACAGAGTCCGTATGGGAAAGTTATTAACGAATAAAGGTTTGAAAGTTGTATGCGTATATACACACATTGTAACGACCCGGATTTTTGGTCAATTTATTTTGAATATATAATATTATTTTAAATATTGAGTCGATAATAGAAATCGATTTTTATATTGAGTTATCGATTTAATAATCGGAATACGATATATTTAGAATATTGAATAATCATAATACGAAAACAAATCTAGTTTATTTTGAAGTTAAAACTGAATCAAAACAATTCAGATGACCAGATTAACTCTATTTGAATTAAAACGATAATAATAATAATAATAATATATTATCGAGGAATTCATTTGTTTTGAATTTAATTTATATCAATTTAAATTCATATCTTCTCCATACGATCAAATTAGACTTCAGAGTTTGTTCTACTGTGTACAGAATAGTGGTTAAACCCTAGAATCATTAGTTGTTGTGTTTCGATTGGAGTTCAGAACCCTAAAATGTATTTTTTTTGTAAAATTTAAACGAATAAGTATGAAATCACCTAGTAAATCAAATTAATTCGTGTGTACTTAAAACAGTACAGTGCACTGAATAAATTTCCTTAGTACCTAAGTATTCTCTATCTATTTTTATACGCAATCACTCCCCTCTTTCTTTTCTAAATTTCCCGTTGCTCAGAAGAAATCAATGAAAAAAAGGGTACGCTCCTCCCTTATAAATAGGGGTGGCAATTAGACCCGACCCGATGGACCCAGACCCGACCCGGCGGGTCTCGGTTCTAGACGGGTCGGGTTTTGTCGGGTCTAAACTATACATTTCAAAAATCTGGACCCGACCCGACCCGAGCTTCGGTTCGGGTCGGGTCGGGTTAAAACTCGGGTCGGGTCGGGTCGGTTCGGGTCCGATTGAATAATAACACTTAAAATACATATATTTCAGTGTTTTTAGGTCGGGTCTTTCGGGTTCGGGTCTATGCGGGTTGGGTTTGATCGGGTCTTGATGGTATTTTTCATCATCTAGACCCGACCCAAGACCCATCGGGTTCGGTTCGGGTTCGGGTTTTTTCGGGTCGGTTCGGTTCGGGTTTTCGGTTCTCGGTTCTAATTGCCAGCCCTACTTATAAAATCACACACACTTCCCCATTTCCATTCTATTTCTTCTTTGACAATAAATGGAACCCTTCCAATTGTTCTTCAAAAATCGAAACCCAACTTCACAAAAAAAAAAGAAAAAAAAAGAGAGAAAGGCTGCCGTTTCAAGAGTCAAAATCGAACGCAAGCATTCGTTCTTCAAATCTAGCCCAACTCGTGAGGGCGCGATGGCTTCGAATGGGATTTTTTTGTGAGCGTCGAAACTGGTGAATACCAAAGATCGCAATGGGTAATAGGTCAGAAGGAAGAGCAGACTAGGGAAGCACATGCGAATGGAGGAGCGTGTGTGACTGGTAGAAACTAGGATGGTAGAAAATTTCATAGATCGAAGTAAAGGGTTGCGATTCAAGAAATTTGGGGATGTCGGGTACTAAGTTGAAATGTGAGGTAGAACGAGGGTTTTGGTAAGAGTCGACCTGTGATTTTTGAGGAATGAACTTATGTGATGAAATGAATGAGTTGAGGATGTGGTGCGCAGTAGGAATTTGTGGAAGTACAAGGGTACTGGTTTGGAGTTTGACAGTAGGACAGTGGTGTTCGATGGAATGCCATAGAGGACGGAGCGTAATTTTTGGGGTTGATGGATTATAGAGGCAATACGGTATATGTTTATTAAATTTTAATTTTTTTAAATAATTTTTTTATTTAGTAAGCTAATTAAATCAATAGAATTTAATCAATTAACAAAGATAAACAATCGTAGGTACAAATAAACTCATTCAAGTCAATTTATAGCTACGATGTATGGAATTAACTGGATATTCGACAAATTTAAAATAAAGGTAAGTAAATCTCACTTAGGTTTTTATTTAGAATTATTTTACTCATTAAAAATAATTGTTTGTTGCGTGTTTGGGTGTGTTTAAATATTATTGTGGTTGTTAAATATCTATCATTTATTTAGGCTTGGTGATTGTGGTTATTATATATATATATATATATATATATACATATATATACATATATATATATATTGGTAGTTGGATTCCCGTAGTATCATTAGAGGATGCCCGCAGTATCATTAGCGGATGACCTTATGCGCCCCCACAATATGATAGTGGATGACCTTCTATACCACGAAATCCTACCTCGATGTAGAATGGGTATTATTTTGTTTGGCTAACGTCTGTGGATGCTGGAAAACAGGTCGGAGGGATCCAATTGGATCCCTCAAAAATATTATTATCTAATTTGTTTTCATATATATTATCATATATGATGTGTTAGAAAACCCATTATTAACAATTTGTTGTTTTTGAATGTTTAAAAATCACTGGGCCTAAAAGTTGATTTATAAAAATATCATAAAGGGGATTTCTAGATTTAAACGGAGAAATTTATTTTTCTAAAAATAAAATATGAATTTCGAATGGGCTAAGAATGATCGCTTTCCTTGGTTCATAGATGGAAACCCAATTTCCAATATGTGATTTTTCGGTTTTAGTTGTAAACATATATTTTTCGATGTAATATATAGGTACCTATGCCGCCTATGATTGATACATTTATATTTGAAGTTGATTTCCTCACTTATAGTAATAATAAAATATGAAATTTCACGTACCAAGCATATTTGGCTATTATAAGGTAAAACTTTATCCCTTGTGTGATGGGACCTGAGTCTTATAATAGCTTCATTTTTTTTAAAAAGCATTGCTTTGTTTTATTTTAAACTAAGATTCATGTGGAGTAAACCTGTTCCGTGTTATACGGCGTGTTCCCATGATTTCCCCACTTTTAAATTAAAGACTACTAACTGTTTTAGTTCTCACACCAGTCCCATGACTGACCTGGAGTTTATTGTTTCTACCTAAATTCCAAGTGCCCTTATTCTCCACATGGGCAACTAGTAGTTTTGGTTTTGTAGATATTTCTTTTCCAGGATCCTGGATTTACAGCTGAAGCTATATTTGGAAAACTCTATATCCGTGTATTTCTTTCAGTTGTGTTATGTATTAATTTCCGCTGCTATGTAATTTTAAATCTCTAATATTGTATTTCCAATGTGTAATATTTATTCGTACTCTGATATATTCTTGTGCTCTGATGTAAATTGTTGTAATAACAATGAAATGTTCTGTTGTTTGTGTCCTGATTTGTTGTGTTCTCAACTCGATCCGAGCTTTCTCGTTTCGTGTTCTAACCAAACTAATTGATTAGAAAACACGTATTGTTATGAAGAAAATAGCAAACAGGAATGAAGAATTTTTTTATTAAGAATAAGAACAAAATACAGAATATTGGAACTTGGTTTACAATGGATATCATGTGTATTTATAGAAGATGCAGGCACCTCTCAATATGAACACTGGGACTCGAAAATATCTGTTGAATATCTTTGTTTACAAAATAAAAAATATGACATAATGGTTGAGATATTCCATGCAGATTTCCTCTCCTGATTGGGGACACATGGCAGATTGTTTGGCTTTTCCTTAGCAATAATTCAATCAAATATTCTTCTAAATGGAAGTTGAAAATGAATGATTTAAATTGATATCCTTGAGAAGAATATGCCTACTCCTGAAATGTTTGTTAGTGTATATCATACATACATACATGCATATGAATATATATATATATATATAAGTATATATGTATGTATATGTATATGTATAATATAACACTAGTCCATATATTCTTCAGAGTAAAAGGAGGCAGTGTGAATGTTCCTTTCTTCAGCAAAAAGAGGGTTTGACGGGGATCGAACTCGGGTCTCTTTATCCAGATTTCCATGCCTTTACCAGTGAGCTACAACATCTTTTGCAATTGAGATAGCTTTGATATGGGAAAGTAGCTTTTTCTTTGTAGTTGGCCTTTAATCGAAATGAAGGACACATTAGTTGACAATCTGTAAAAACACATAAAATACCCAAATTATCATTTATTTATTTACAAAAGATAAAGTATAAGAGCATAAAATAACCACATTTCTATGTTAATTAGTAAGGCCTCATTCTATCCATTCATATCTGTAGAGGCAGCGGAGCTCTGCCATTTTCCTCCTTCTCCAAACCTAATTTCTTCAATTAAAAGTATATACATACAAAAAAATCAAATCAAATGCATATAGAATTGCGAGGATTAATAGATTCAATAGAAAAGAATGAAAATTGACGCTCAACAATAGATTCTTCCCTCTTTTCCCTTTTTCTTACATCTCTACAGATCTGAAATTTTCCCCTTTTAAGATATATTGTAGATATATACGAAAATGGAATTGTAGGCCTAAAGGGTTCAAACTTTGAATTTGGAAGCTACAAGGTGAGTGGGAAATTTATATATACATTTATAATAATGTATTTATCTCGTTTGTAATAGATTCATTTTTTTGTGCCTATGCCTATCAGATCTGATAAATAAATTGTGGCAATTGGATTGACATCCCTCAAATCTGGTTATAAAAAGTGTTAAAACTTGTGAATTGTACATTATGGCTATGCATAATATGAATTGTAGGATTTCTTAAACTTGTTTACACCTATTCCTACAGTTATTTCATGAAATATGCTGCAATTATGTTATAGAATGTATTGTGGACCTTGCATGACACTATAGATTTGGAAATCAGTCCTATTAAACACCAATTAGATGTAGTTACATTTCAGATCTTTAATTCAGTGTTGAAAATTAAAATATGTGAATTTGGATAAAAAGACGAAATTAGTAAATTATGTGATTGTAATGTTTAAAAGAAATATGTCTGTTTGTATTCAATATTATTGGGTTTTGGCTTAGTTATTGTAAATATGTCATTTTCTTCTTTTTGAACAAAAGATGTCATTTTGAATTCATAAGAGGTATGACAAAAATATTCAAAAAGGAAAAGTAGTGTAAACGTATATAGAAATATATATAAAAAAATTGTGCATAGTTTGCTTCGACAATTATATATATATATATATATATATACATATATATATATATATATATAAACATATATATTTCTCATGATTTCGAATTGTGTCTATTCCACAAATTTTGCATAAGTTACAGTAATTACCACTAGCGGTCTTTTTGGAAGATTTGAAACCTTTTGGCAAGATTGAATGTAAAAAAGAAATTCTTGGTTATTGATTAAACCAAATCATTTAAATAAAAATAAAAGATAACTACGTTGACTGCATGAAAACATAAAAATAAATATATACATATTATCCGTCCAAATCATCAAAAATGGTAAATTATACATTGTATAGAGTATTTAAATGATATTCATTTATGAAATCATACAATGTAAATTGTATTCCATATTAAATGAATATATTTGTGGTGATCTTTTGTTGCAATTAATAAAATTAATTGCTATAAATAGGACCGTAAATCTATAAATAACAATTGTAACCAATGTTGAATAGAGAAAGTGAAAATGATAAGATAATGGTTAAAATATCTAAAATTTATTTAGGATAAATGTTGTATACTCCAATTGGGAAATTTGAATTATACTCGCATTTAGACACGAGATTAAGCTCACTTGTGGTAGAAGCCTACCCGGAACCGATTGGCAAATCCAGCAACCAAAGGTAGTCAGCTTAATGTGAGGGGTCTAATGCATTAACATAAATGTACTAAGACACGAGGTTAAGTTACATTTGTGGGAGAAGCCTGCCCAGAACCGATCGACAAATCCGACATCCACAAGTAGTCAACTTAATGTGAAAGGCCCAGTGCATATATATATATATATATATATATATATATATATATATATATATATAACAGGCAACAAATAAGTAAATATAATTAGAAATGTCTGTTGGGGTACAACAATTACATATATTCGAGACTGATAAAATATGGATATTCCATTATAATTAATGTCTTAAGAAATTTATGGATGTTAGGCTCATAAATGACATTAATTGTAATCAATGGAAATTAAAGATAAATAGTTGCCTTAGGAAAATGTGACCATTATGGTCATAAAGGGCAATAAGAAGGAAATAAAAGGAAATGGGTGTCATAAGCGTTTAAATACTAACTCCAAATTAGGGAAGAAATTAAATAAATATCCTAGGGAAAAGGGGATATAACCTTCCTTATTTATATTAATGAAAATAGAAAATACAGTTGGACATAGTAGGTTAATAACGTAAGATATTATTAACCAAATAAACCTGTGACGAAAATGAATCATGTAAGTATAGTATTTCTGTGTAGAGGGACTAAACAGGAATGACTTAATAGTGTAGCCTACTTTATCCCAATAGGGAAAGGTGCTAACGGCAAAACGGCTACGAATTCAATAACCTTCGCATATAGTCTGCTTCCTTGGGTCTGAAGCGGTTAGAGTTGAGGAGCCCACCTGGGAATACGTCTTTCAGTTTTGGGGTCTTAAATGGAAGGTGTGTGCGGGCTTGCCCAAACCTAGAAACTAAAATGCTAAATATGGCTACCTTTCCTATGGGAAGTAATAAGCGACTAAGGAGGTTATCTAATAAGGTCAGCATGAAGGAATAGCGGATGATAAAATACCATCTCTCACCTTATGCGGGGCAAGGGAATATGCGTGAATGACGGAAGCCTTAACTTGTAGGGCCCGTAGTTAGTGCCTTCTAGTTTATGTTAACGTTGAATATATTATCGACGGTTAATAAGTGACCAATAGGTCCGCCTAGGGTCTTAAGTGATCAGGGAGAATCCACCCTATCTATCATTGATAGTGAGGCATTAAATAATAAAGGACAGTGAATGAGGATACATATACGTATACATATACATATATATAAACCCCGCAATTAGGGGCCCACTCTTGACTTAATAACAAGATAGGTTCAGGTATAAAGGCTTCACAAATACATGCGTAAATGTTCTATCTCGGTATTATAATCTGGGAATACTACTTTGGAAAGAGTAGGAAATTCGTGCGTAAACGGTAACAAGGTTAGGTTAAAATTACTTACCTTGTTAGGCAAATATCTTGGGTTGAACCAGATAGGATACATCTGTGTATTATAATTTGTGTTGTACATTTCTTATTTACCAGATCCTGTTGGCATGTTTATGCTTAGATGATAGGAAGTTGACGCTTTGCGTTAAGTGGTGAACGGTCATAGGGGGTTCTCGCTAGGGCTGTAAAATTTTGTTCGAATGTCCGACATCCGCTCGTGTCCGTGATCGAAATACGTCCATTCGAGTCCGTCCGATTTTCATTTAGAACACGAATTAGGACAACAAAATATGTATGAAAAAAATCACGTCCGGTCCGTGTTCATTCGAGTTCGTCTGAATTCCTTGTAGTTCGGTATATAGTTGAGAGAAAACCTAATAAAAAGTACAAAATTTGATATAAAAAGCCATGTCCGACTGGGTCTGTGTCTGAAAAACATACGTCCGTGTTCGACCGATTTTATTTAGGACATGAGTTAGGACAATAATATTTGTATGAGAAATTTTTTTGTCTGATCCATGTCCAAATCCGATTTAATTTAGGACAGAAAATGAACTAACCTTTGTTCGGTCCAACCGATTTACACCCCTAGTTCGCGCTTCGCGTTAGGTGGCGAATGGGAGACTCTTACCCCTACACCACCCGAGTGTATGGGTTGGTTAAGCAGTCGAGAGGCTGGCCATAAAACAGGTGAGTCTTGGGAAACCGTTTTTGCCACTTTCTTCAAGGGGTGGGCCGTGTGAGCTCGTTACATTTGGTATCAGTGCTTAGGTTAAATGTTAAGAGGAATTAGTTATATTAGGACCCGTGAGAGAATGTAATTCGATTTTTCTTTTCTGTTTTTCTTCGTCTTTCTTACTCGACTTTAATTTATTTCGACAATGAAATTAGTCATGGGACTAATTATATAAAATGGGCTTTAACGACTAAGAGTTGAAATATGTTGAGTTAGGGTTTCTAGCCAATTCTGTCTTACCCCACAATATGTTGGCGATTTCATCGTGGAGAGCATGAGATGGCATGTAATACCCCACGTCCATTAATGTCACTCACTAAGGGAATGATTAACTTTCATGGAGTATTATAAGAGTATAGAACAGAATATCACAAGACAGATATATAAAATGGTACTTAATAAAATTCAAAATTTATTTATTTTAGTGGAAAAGCAAAACATGTCTGGTTACAACATTAAAACCATATGTTAAAGCCAAGTACACAAATATCCATCTTCTACAAAATTATTATCAAGTACATAAAAGTAAAACCATAATCCCACTCCAAATAGCCATAATGGAAAAGAGGTAAAGATGAGCATTACTTTCAACACTTCCAAGCACTTCAAGAAGAAAAAAATCCAAGTCAAGCTCTACTAGTCCCACCCTGAGGACCTGGGGGGGAGGGAGAAAGAAAAGAGGCGAAACAAAAAGGGCCAGACATACGTCTGGTGAGTTTAGTGAGTTTAACAATATAATCAGTAAAGTAACAGGATAAGAACATAAACTGGATATAAGAGATGTTTGTAACATAAGCAGACAATGTAAACAAGATGAACAGGATATAACGTTGATTGCTCTTATAATCACTATAAGACAATTCCTACACCTCACCAATACTAGTTCCAAACTGAAAGTTGATCCCTCTTACTAAACATAATAATAATGATGGTGTTTCATGTACCCCTAGTTGCTGTCATAGGTGCCGCCTGCTCCTATCTCCACTAGTTGTACCCACTACCATTCCCATTCGATCAACTCCCTAACTCGTAGATACCCGTCTGGTCCCACAGTAGGGTATATCACTCCCTAAAGTGGCAACCCGATACTTTTAAAAGGCATGGCTTATGCCTACATGATGCAACAACGTCTTACCTACCAGCCCGGACACATGCACGCACATGACTCCGTTGGGCTTGCACTGCCATCGCTAACTCTTTATTGACCTCTTACAATCAACCCAGTAAGCGTGTCCCATCCTCAACCTAGTTCGATCTCACATAAATACTAAATAGGTTACTGGTTGAAAAGGGTCCACCCACTTGACACAAGCTTCCCACCTAAGCTTGGTCCCCACTAGGAATTCCACTTAACCCCTCTTTATCCCCATGTCTAATCACATGTCTCATGTTGGTTAAGTGTTTTAATTATGTTTCACATGCTACCCATGTTACCCACTTAACCCTTTTATCATACCCATGTCTTACCACATGTCTTATCTTGGTTAAGTGTTCATTAATTCATTAATCTTGCAAGACCTCCCACATTAGATTGCCATTTTGAGGTTGCTGGATATGCCGGGCGGTTCCGAGCAGTCTTATACCGCAATCCGAATATAACCTCGTGTCTTTGCATTATTACGTATCTTATTTATGCCTTTGATCCCTCACATTAGATTACCAAATTGCGGTTGCTGGATGTGTCGGGCGGTTTCGGGCAGTCTTATATCGTAATTCGAATCTAACCTCGTGTCTTAAGCATTCATTATTATTTTCTTGATTCAAGTCCCCATTTTAAATATCGGATTAAAATATATTTCAATTACCCATAATTTCCAATCTAAATTATGTTTTTAATCCAAATTAGGCCTATAATCTTATGTATACATGTTATGCCAAGTTACGCCCAAATTAATTTGCATTCATTGTTATTAACAATTTATGCTAAACCTCATGTATACAAATTATATCCAATCATGCCCAATCCAACTTATGCCAAATCTGATGTATATAATTTATACACAATTATGCTCAAATTGATTTATGCCAATAATCTTACTTTATTACAAAATTTCTCCAAATTTTTCCCAGTCGTACAAACGTTATTCTTACGCAAATCGCAACAAATATGTTAGACTTGAAGTTAGCCTAATCTCATAAAAGAAAAGGAAAATAAGAAGGGAAGAGAATCATGTCATCAAAATTGGCATAAAAGAGGCATATGAAACATGAACTGGCATAAAACAATAAAATAGATCCAATTAGTCATATGACAACAGTAATTTGGGTATGAATCTGAAAGATAAGAATCTACGAAACTTGATATGATTCGTCTTACTTACAGGCATGATCATTAAATTCAATTTACCATCCTATCACAATTACTTTTTAATTATATGTGAAAGTAACATAGAATCACATCGACAGGATTAAGAAGGGAGAATAGATCTGAATTCTGATTTCTGAATTTGATTAGCTAAACCGTTGTTGTAGAATTTGAATCTAATCTTCCAATTTGAATACTCCTATTCTGATTTGCTTTGGTGGAGAAGAAGGGCTAGACTAATTTAGATTTGAGCAGCATGGAGGCGCCATGGATGAATGACAATGAGATTAGGGTTAGAATTAGGGGTATTTTATAGATGCTCTAGGTGAATTAGGAACTTTAGATGAGATTAGAACCGATCTAAACCATCCAGACCAAAAAGACGCATCATCCAGCCAATCCCAAAAGGACACATCAACACTAGACCACCAAAATACGTCTGTCAGATCTGGGCAGATGGGAGTCGAAACCCCTATAGGGAGGTCGACACCCTAGAGCGGGAGATTTCCCGCTCACCCAGATTTTACTGATTTTGATTTTTGAACTCGTTTTTGATTTTTAATTATTATTTTAATTTAAATTCTGCTAATTCTTGAATTCTTCTAAGCTTCATAACTTCTTCATATGATATCCGATTTATGCAAACTCGGACTCTATTCCAAGCAGAATTCCTAGACAAATGCAATTGCGCAACCCGTTTCCCTTAATTCTTCTTATAAAATTTAAGTATTATTTAACTATCCTTTATGTCATGTTTTAAAATTACGGGGTGTTACATGGCATATGGTGGATCCCGTTGATTCGAGTTTGGAGAATGGGCAAAAATCTAACTACAACAAGATAGTCGCGATTTCTAGGTTTTGGTTTCATTGGTAGTTTCGGTTGAGACCGTTACTCGATCCAAAAGGGAACAGTTCGCATTAATATGTTGTATTTATTTCGGAAATGTAAGTACGAGGTGTCTCCATTTGTTACTTCGTTGAATTTTTGAATCTACCCTTGTTGAAATATTTAATTGAGTTTTTAGCCCTGTATTCGAGGAAATTTTATTTTAAAACTACTTGGAAAGAAATAAATTGAGTTTTGAGATACGATTTTAGAAAATGGTTTTATAAAGGCCTAGTTTTATAAAGATATGGTTTTTAAAATTTAATCTATTTGTGTTTCCAAAATTTTTAGGGCTTTGTGTGATTTTAACAAATATTATCTGAATATAGGAAGGAAGGAATTAGAAATGACAAGGAATATGCCACTAAACTTAAGAGTAATAAATATCCAATCCTTGTGATTTTTAGTATCCCTCTTCCTATATATATTGGATAATTTATTGAAATTATCATAATTAATCCTTAAGATTTTAAAGCTCCAAAACTTTTGAACATGAAAAGATTATTTTAGTTTGTAATATAAACTGAAGTAATATTATTAATAGATTTATAAGTATGAAACCATTAGTTTATGGTAAATTCCATTTTTTGAAAAGTTTTCAAATTTTCTTCAGAAAGGCTAAGGAAAATTCTTCATTCGGATTTTAGGGGTATTTGATTCCGTGAATCATCTATTTGTTGTCATCGAAGTAAGGGGAAAATCCGTTTTAGTTATATTACGAATTTCTAGCTGAATTATTTTTGGAATTCGTTCGTTCGTTGTATAGCCGCAACATCGTTGTTGAGACTATAAACCCTTGGAATTGATTCGGAGTTTAGCTACGGTCTTTGATACCGTCATGATGAGGATGATTGTTTTTCAGATCGTGTAAAATCTTAAAAGATGACATGGGATGATTAATATTTTAGTCCGGCCTAATAAGGTCAATGTCCAACCTCTGTCCAAAGCCAATTTGGTAGTTGTCCGTTCAGTGCTACGCTAGGACGGTCAATTAGTTGATGAATTTTGGTACAATTTGGACCTAGGACTCAATCATAAAAGTTGCATCAAAATTACCCCCCTTAACTTCTTTCTTTCATCCTTCCTTCCTCATCTAGTCACATTCTTATCCTTTCTTTGTTGTCGTCTCATCTCCTCATTTTACATGCTTGTTTGCGCATTAGATCTCGCCTCACTAATACTCCAAGATCTAATTTCTTCTCTCCGATCATTTCTTAGTCCATAATACCTAATTGCGCCATCCGATGTTACTCGTACCGTTTATGTCTTTCCCTTAGGGAAAGATCATTTGACTCGATTGGAATGAGAAAAATTGTTTCACCGCTTTAGGGCTAAGAAAATTTGTTGTGGAAAGTTGGACTTGCACCGGTCCATTGCTCGAGATCTTAAAATAAGTCGTTGTTTGTGTTGCATCCGCCTTTGCTATACCTTGTTTGAATAGGTTATTTCGAAGGTGGTCATCGTTTCGGAGATGAAAAATAAGTTATCTTTGGATGGTTTTTCTGAGGAGAATCTCGATAAGATTTTAAAGGAATCTGTTTTTTACACAGAATTGTATGGTCTTTTGTTTGACCGGCTTTGGAGATTTTGCAGCAAGTCCCTTTTCTTAATGTCTAGTTTTGAGTTTGGGAATCTATATTTGAACTGCTCATGTAGACCTGTGAACCATTTATCACGCCGTTCTATAAATGGGAAGTTATAACTTGATTTGTCTCATGATGCGGGAATTTAATCCTTTGCTTGATCGGTGGCGTAACCATCATTTAATGTCGCATCATGTTCGATTCAGCTTGTTGTTTATGTGTGTTGTATCATGGAGTTACTTTCCGTAATTTCACCTATCTATTTTGTCCTTAGGAAATATTGGGTGGATTTCCATAAGAAGCGGTTTTGTGATAGGTTTCTTTTCTCATCACAAATTCTCTCTTAGAAGAGATTGTGATGTGGAAACCTCCAACAACACTAACAATGTTTGCAGCACGATATTGTTCATTTTGCTACCATGATATGGTTAAATTAAATATCATAGAAATTGGTTTGAGCTCCAGCTGGGGGAGGGGGGGGGTGAGACATTTCGTTGTTTATATCCATTGTTTAAGGAATTTTGCGTGTTGTTTTCCCTTTCTAGCGTTGGGTTCTTTGCTTTATTGGTGATTTGTGCTTGTAAATGATAGTGTTGTTTAAATCGCACGACTTAGGTTAATGAGATTTCTATGTTTGGAGATGCTTATGTCATCCACGCATGCTTGTTTGAATGAAATCTCATTTTTCTTATCTAAATTAAATAGTTGTCCTAAGGTTGGAAAGAATAAAATTTTGTGTTGGATAAATTTTAGAAAAGGACCGGTTTTATGATGCTTTATATAAATAAATAAATCACCATTTATTGTAAAAGCTAAAATTTATTTTGATCTTTTGTATGATTCTAGTTTTTGCATTTTTGCATGGCTGACTTTCTTTGAAACACCCCACCTCCATTAAGGTCACTCACAAAGGGAATGCCTTAACTTTGATGGAGCATTGAAGGTAAAAGACACAGATAATTTACAAGACAGACATATAAGCAGCGGAAAAACGAAATTGATTTCATACGTGGTCCATAACAAAGTCATTACAACAAACTGTCTCAAAACAACTTCCAAATCATTACATCAGAATACTCTGTTTTGATTAAAACATAAAGAAGCATAAAACGATAATAAAGTAGCATAATCCCTATTAAGAGTGTATTCCAAAGCCATAGCCCAAAAAGAGAAAGTCCAAGCCATACATCAACTCTCTTCAAGCTTGCAAAAGTCTGAACTAAGTTGAGGTGTTTCCTCCCTGCGGACCTAGGGCGGGGGAACAGAAGAAAAGAAGACGAAAGAAAAATGGGTCAGACATGAGTCTGGTAAGTCCAGTGATTATTTAGCATTTAAACAAGAAAAGGATTATGACTTGAATAAACAAAATCTAGGACAACACCCTAGAAATAAGTCTGACTATGCTATCGCACTCATTTCAACTTCTCTGCACCCCCGTACTAGTGTTTCAACTAGCACCATGTGTTCAAGATAAATGATCCCCTTTTTATCGATTGGCTCCTACTCATGTATGCTTACCACTGGTGTCATTCTGTCCCTGCTTGATTGTAGATACCTGTGCTAGTCCCACCATGGGGTGTATCAAATCCTATGGTGGCAACCCGACACAATTCAAGATGCAAAATGTATAACTACTGATGCCCAGTGCCTGCTTTTTCCACTCCGGAGCATGTGCACGCTCGCACTCCGTCGGAACCTACACTGATGCACCACCCGCCATTGTTTTGACTGCTTATAATTAGCCCAGTAATCGTGCCCCACCCTGCCTAGTTCAGAGTACCATGATACATCTATATGGATTACTGCTGAAATGGGTCCCCGTTACTAGGGTTTCCTAATCAACATGTTAAATTGGTTAAGTGTCCAAGTTAACCTAACCCCACCCATAAGTTTAGTTAGCATGTTGTATTGGTTAAATGTTGCCTTAATTAACTTAACCCTACCATTCCTGATTCAGCATTAATTAATTCATTAAAGCACCAACCACTCACATTAGATAGGTATTGTTGTTTTCACTGGATGTGTCGGTCGGGTCCGGGCAGTTTTACACCGCAACTCAGTCTAACCTCGGGTTCTTTTGGGCTTGATGCACTAACCTCTCACATTAGAAATATATTGTTATGGTTGCTGGATGTGCCGGGCGGTTCCGGGCAGTCTTACACCGTAACTCAATCTAACCTCGGGTTAGGCATATTCGTCTTTTTCTAAATTTACATATTTACCTCTTATGTTTATATGTAAATTATTGTCATTCAAGTCATGCCTAATTTCTCTCTAAATCATGTTCATAATTTTAGGTATATAAATTATACCACTAGTACAAAACAACCCTGTTGCATCGGTTATTTACCCCCATATTACATCGGTTCTACAACCGATGCAATTGCAGACGATGCAAAAAACACTTACCTGTTGCATCGGTTATAAAACCGATGCAAAACCATTTACTTGCATCGTCTTTTTAAAATAAGCCGATGCAATATACAACTTTTTTGCATTGCACTTTAAAAACAGTTGATGCAAAAATGTATTTTTTGCTTGGTAAAATCTTAACTTTTGCACTGGTTGTTTAAAAAATCCGATGCAAAAAAATTACCATTTTGCATCGAACTTATTTTAGCTGATGTAAAAAAAACATCATTTTCAAAATATTTTTTTTGCATCGCCCTTCTGAAAACCGATGCAAAATGTTCTTTTTGCACAGAAACCTCCATCGCTGCCTAAATCACCAAAATTCTCAAATATTATAGCTATACACACAAATATATATATACATATATATGTATATACATATATATATGTATAGTTGACAAGCTGCTGGTAATTGCATATAAAATACAAATGACATACAAATTGAACATATATATTAATTTCAAGTAATCAATGTTTTCGTAATCCATACAAATTAAATAGTAATGTGTTTCAAAACAAGAACCGGAAATAAAATGTTTTCAAGTACAGTCACCAAAATGTAATATAGTTCACATTGCTAGCCAATATAATTATGAAGTAGTCAATGTAATCCATAGATGTGTCGTCATCTCCTTCTAAGCGACAAATTCAATCCAAAACAAGAACCTGAAATGAAGTAATAGAGATATATAATCAGTGACGATGTATATTTTCAGTATGATAAAACTGAATTATTGCACAAATATTTAACATAAAAAGATAAAAATATGTGATACAAACAGTTTTCTAGATCAGGCTTTGCAAACAAGAACCTGAAATTAAATTAAATTTCAGGAACCTAAAATGAAGGACCATGTTTTTGCTACTTTTTCCTCCAGTTTTTCTTTTTTTTTCTTTTTTAACTTGTACGTTATGCATCGATTCAGTTTTGCAATATAGAATAGGTTTTAAGAGTTGGAATTTCCTAATTTGTCATAAGTATAATTCCAGTATTTATTTGCAGGAAGAAAATTCAGACTCCACAGGCCACATGTCCTAGTTCAACCACAACAGGCCATTAAGTATAATTTCCTAATGTGTAAGACATGGCAAGCGGAGATAAACTGAAAATAAAAGTAACAGAAAAGTTTTAGTTTTGTTTTTTTAATAAAAATGGACGGCTACTCAACAATGAATTGAAGTGAATTAGAATTTGCTATTATTAAGATTTTATTATTTCACACGTGTTATAGGAAGATATGTTCAATTAAGGACAGAAAAAATAGTATTGTATTAACTTTACCAACGAATTGTTCTTGTTTTACTACTGTGTGCTCGACTGAGTATCCCTTATGTACGTTCTAGTTAAAACAGTACTTGCATTTTTTGTAATGAGGAATTGTGTTGACTTTTATTAAGATGAATCGATGCTTGTTTCATTCCAAAACCATCTTATTTTTACCATTACGTTTAGTTAGTTAATATGTTGAACGTCGAACCTTGTTATATAATTGTGTGTATGTATTTATTTTTGGTTGGTTTGGTTATAGGAGTGGAGATATCTAAAAATGACCTTGGGTATAAGCTATGATATTGTTTTTTGATTTATAATCGTTTGTTCTAAAAGTTATGCTTAGTCGCTTATAACGTAGCATATTTATGCTGGCAATATACTTATGTTGGTCTATCAGTAAATCTGTTATTTTGTTGCAGTTCTTATTTCTATTGGTAATAAATGTACTTACAGTGGTTATAGCTTGCCATTCTTAGTATTGCAATTTTATTTTACATATGACACAACAGGCCATGTCCTAGTTCATATCTTATTTTCTGCGATATCGTTAAATAAAAATTCCTTTGGCACTTCGAATTGGAAGTTGTTCTCCTGTGTTACCAAATTTCAACCACAACAGACCAAGACCAATCAGTCCAAAGGCAACCAAATTTCAAGTAAACACTTGCAAAAACTCAAATTTTCAAAAGCTAAAGCAAATGCAAAGTCGTTTTCAAATTCTAATACCTTTAAAGTTAATTTCAGGTGCTTGTTTTTATCTTTTTATGTTAAATATTTATGCCACATATTTTTATCTTTTTATGATAAATATTTCAGGTTCCTGAAATTTAATTTAATTTCAATTTTGTATAAAGAAGGTCTCAATTTTATGTTCAACCACAACAGGCCATGTCTGTTTTCTGTGATATCTTTAAAAAAAAGTCATTTGGCACTTCGAATTGGACGTTGTTCTCTTGTGTTACCAATTTTCAACAACAACAGGCCAAGACCAAGACCCATCAGTCCAAAGACAACCAAATTTCAAGTACACACTTGCAAAAACTCAAATTTTCAAAAGCTAAAGCAAATGCAAAGTCGTTTTCCAATTCTAATAACATTATATTTAATTTCAGGTGCTTGTTTTTATCTTTTTATGTTAAATATTTGTGCCACATATTTTTATCTTTTTATGTTAAATATTTCGGGTTCCTGAAATTAAATTAAATTTCAGTTTCGTATGAAGAAGGTCTCAATTTTATTCAGTAGCATAGAAAAACATAGAGGATAGACTTTGATGGAAACACAAGCAACCCGCAACCTCAATCACTCACTCAAGACAACCACACCCGTAAAAAAATCCATAACCCAAATAACAAGAAGCCTTATCCAATACCACATCAGACAGCAAGTAGTTGAGTAAGCTCGTACCACTAACCAAGCAATAGGTTGAAATTGCTTGAGTGAGCAAGGGTACAGGGTAAGATGCTAACGATTAAGTGATGAAACTTGCGTTTTGCATAATAATTAACTTAAATAAGTGACACATAAATGCCTTTCCAGTCATTCAAATCCTAAACTTTGTTCAATAAAAAAGATTTCTACATGGTTAGACTGGCAGTATAGATTTCTATATGACTAGTTCCGCAAGAATTTAATAACAGTAAAGAACCAGTTGAGTTTTAGGGCATACCATTCGACATCAGAGCAAAACAAATAACGCCTTTTTTCAGTCTTCATGTACACCACCACCGAGCCCTAAAAAAACACATAAATGCCTTATCAGTCTTCATGCACACATAAACTCATAAAGTATCACTGGCACCTTAATAAATGAATAAAAATTTCATAAAATATCAGCGACAAAATAAACATTAAGTAGATTGCATGCTTTATATTCCAAAAACAGGCCAAAGGCGAGAATTTTTTTTAGAAAGAACAATTTATAAGTATTAATGACCCAGCTCATGGTACTTTGCAACATTATCGTAAACTGAGTGGTTATGTTGTTAACTTGAAAGTGATAGATGAAATTAGCAGCATAGAAATATAGTCCATGTTCCAAGGATACATAGTCCAACATGCATATGAGATATTGGAATGATCCGACATGGTGTATGTATGATTATTGGTGAATACATTACTGAAATTTATTCTAACAACATCAGGTAGGAAAAAGTTCAGAATTGAATGCAATCGTGGATGAAACTGTTTTTAAAGTTTTTTGTCTAACTATTTTTTAAAAAAATATGTTCAAAGAAAATCAAGTGAACACATAATAACTTCTAAAAGTGTAAAGTTTCAAATTTTAATATCCAAAAACATCCTTCCGTATTTCAAATGATGGAAATAATCTTGTAAGTTATTTGTACATGATAGTAATTTTTAGCAAAAAGGCTAAAATTTAAATTTCAATCTCTTTTCATCAAAACAAAGACATGTTTTCGCTGTTAAATCATAAGCATCAAGCCTTGCCAAAGACAATGCCCAGTTGCATATATAAATGAATATTTAACTTTTCCTTAATCCTCCCTTTTTTTCATTCTTCATAAAAATAATTCATAAGTCATAATTTGCAAGGAAATGATGTATAACTACGAATATATTTTACTCCCTACCTCATCTAAATTATAATACTTGGAAGTGATGCATACATTAATTTGGTTATTAAGGAAATTCTTATTTAAGAGACCACTTGTAGGTTGCTATTCAAAAGAAAATAACCAATGCAAATCACCAAAACCAAGTTTGCTAAGGCGAATGTAAAAATACATATTCACTACTATGTTGAAATGAATACCTAAGCAAGTCTAATTGTAATCTGATCTTCTCAGTTAAAATAATCCTGATATTATCAATAACTGTAGACGAACAGTTCTTCTCTAATCCATGAAACTCAAAATACGGGAAAGAAAGAGAAGCTAACAATCGAAAGAACAACAAAATCATAAGCTACATAGCCGTAAAAGAACGTGATTTTAGCGACAAATAAATTGTTCCTAATTTATCTATCAACGATATTAGTTTTCATTTGCAAGCTGCTTTATATTCCAAAAAGTAGATTGCATGCTTTACATTCCAAAAACTGAAATTGATGTATGAAGCCGAATTTCAACAGATTTATATTCAAAAAACTGAAACTGAGACCTTCTTTATACTAACCATTTTAACTCATGTAATGCTGAAAGCAAGAAAGAGACATGAATAAACTCACCATATAGGAAGACTACATCCAATTGTGAATGATATATCTAGCTAAATTATCACGAACCTCGTCCACGTCTTGTTGGCTATAAGAATCATTTTGTCCAAAGTACTGCAATTAATTTCAACACATTAATCATATAAATACTTAACATAAAGTATAAAGGAAAAAAAAACTAAAATGGTACCTTGTGTAAATCAGTTGATTGACGGTGGTTTTTTACGATATCATACATATACCTCATCACATAACATACACAATCCGTCGCTGTAGATTGTTTCGGACACTATACAATACAAGATTTAATAGTTTAAAATGTATTTATATCACAAACTTCATACAATTTTTTTTTAACAAAACAAATCACCTTACTGGTATTCCATTTCAACATAGCCGATCGATCTTTGCCGCCCAATTACTTGTATGTTTTATAGGCCCTACACATGCATGAAAGAAAATGTTAAATATAACTTATACTTCAATTGATTTTATCATATATGCATCTAGCAAAAAAGATATCAAAGAACAAATAAATATGACATACATGTTCTCTTGCGGCTTAATTTCCAGTGTAGGTTTGCGGCTGGGTTTGGGATCCAAAACATAAACCTCGCTCTTTTGTATTCTGAAAACAAGTAATAGACAATTTTTCCTACATTGAAAGATTTATAGAAAATTAAAATCAACATCAAAATAGTAAAATAGTTTCTAAAAGTGTAACGTTCATACTCATTGTGGTATGGGGCTAAGAATAAGGTCTTAGATTGCAACGCATGCCATGTATTCGAGATATATGTATTTGTGGCATCCGGAAATTTCCGCACTTGGGAAAGCTTACAAGGACACATAAATTCAATGGTCTCCACTCCAAGATCATTGCACAATTGATCTAAGAACCTACACATTATTTACACAAATAATTATCATGTATTATTGCTCAATTGAATTACATAATCGCAACAGGACAAAGAACCCTGATTTAATGACTTGCTACTATGTCAAGTGCACCGTCAAAGCTAGTAGACAATTCTTCTTAAATTCTTCCCATTTTTTTGTGTAATACCATCGTATAACTCGTACGGTTCTTTATGGTCATCCGAGAGTTTTCGTGATCCAACCAGTAACCAATTTTGTTTTAAAATCTTTCCATCTTCCACAAACGTACCTTAGCACACTGTCCTTCATTTTTTCCTCCATATGATACTCGGTCTGAGACAACAAAATATGGAACATAACAGTTCAATGGACATTCAAAAGTATTTTTATTTAGGTTACTTGAAAGTAGTTTTATTTGAAAGAACCAATGGTCTATTAAATGTAATAAATGAACTGATGAAATTATAACACCTTAACATCCTCCAAAATAGTGTTCTTGAGTCCTTGACTAACGTTGTCCCAATTTTTAATAGTAATATCAATTTTGGATCTAGCTGTATCGCCTACATCCGCATTAAAAGACTTCGCCCACTTTCCAATGGGTTTACCATTGTCACTCCACTCAATGTATTTTGGCTCTTGTGTTCTATATTTCTTTTCGGTGGTTGGACCTCTTCGCCTCTTCTTAATTGGCATATGTGAAGTAGATGAGTCATGCTCTTCATTAAGTCCATATGGTTGCATTTCCATTGCTCCTGCTTATGGACATGCAAAAAAATCATTAAAACAATTATTAGAACACATGAGAATTTATTATAACAGGTAACTATAATTTAAGTTATATAATAGAGTAAGTTATTTTCTCATGAACATATTCAAGCATTGACTTGCAAAATTACTAGTGTACTGGTCATATCATACAGTCGTAACAGCTATAATAGAAATTATATACCCATACGCAGTAGCGGTTAAGTATACAGTTAATGAATGCAATTTCATGTCTTTATGTGAATACATGTACAACATAGCTGGACCAACATTAAAGGGTAGTAATTATATTAAACATCATGTTGGTGCAACATTTTATATGTTGAGCTCAAAACCATATAAACGAGGCATGGGATATAACGAGGCATGGGATATACAGCACATTCATGAGAATATAACGAGGCATGGCATATACAGCACAAAACATTGTTTTACACCCTATGGTTTGGATGGATGTCACACCCATGTATGTATTTCTGGAGATATCAAGTCATAATAACATTGTTTTACACCCTATGGTTAATACAGAGCATTCTTAGTTTTTATTTTACTGTTCCAGAAAAAAAGAAAAACAGAAAAAAAAATCATCGTTGCAGTGATAAGGAACAAGATCGACTTCACAACATATATGAATCAATTTGCGTCAAAGTATTCAAAGTCATTTTAAAAGGTATAATAGAGTAAACATGCTTTATAACCATCTAGACCACCAATGTACTTTGAAAAAGCATCATTTTTATTACTGACATCCATTAATTGATGCAAGAAATGATGTTAATATATTTGAGTTTGTTTGATCAAGAAAAAAAAATCGTAGTTTTGCTCTTCTCAAAATTTAAGTAACGCGTCATCATGTAAATAGAAAACAAACCTTTATCAATTTGAATAATGAGCACTCGTAACATGGACAATCAAGACCAATAACACACCTGAAAATGATTCAATAGCAGCCGCTTTCTCAAACTTCGGATCAATCAAGTATCCCTAAAAAAAGGTAATATAGTTGTTATTCCCAAAATACTAGAAGTATCACAAAGCATAATGAGCAATTAAAAAAATTACCCCATTATCCAAATCCCTTCCTCGTGATCTAAATGGGCATAATTAGCATTTAAATCAACAACTTCTTCCGATACCCTTACGCCAACGGAGAAAGGAGGGTTCTCATCAAATTGATCATATTCTTCTTCATCTACCACATCATCAATGCCAACAATGCGTCTTTTGCCGGGAAGAACAACAGACCACTTACTATCGGCTGGATCAGTCACATAAAAAACTTGTTTTGCTTGATATGCCAAGATGAGTGGCTCGTTATCATTACTAACTCGATCAAAGTCAACAAGTGTGAATCCATGTTCATCTACTCGTACATCACGATGGTTGTCAGCCCATCTACATCGAAATAGTGGAATCGTGAACTCCCTATACTTAAGCTCCCATATATCCTCAATTATTCCATAATATGACATTGTCCCATTTATTGGATTATTATATTTAGCACTAGCAAATTCTCTTGAAGATGCCACGACACTAACTCCGCTATTTTGCATTTTGCTCTTCTCATCTTGGCGTTTCGTATAAAAAACATACCCTTTGATATCATATCCTTCATAAGAGTTAACTTTAAATTTTGGTGCATACGCCAACCATTTAATTGTATCGGAAATATTATGTTCTGCTTTAGGTAATCGAGCAAATACCATTTTTTTAAAACCATTCGATGAAGGTGCGGTTATGCTCATTTGTCAACCACCTTTCATTCTTTGAAGGATATTTAGACTTTAGCATTGCCATATGCTCCTCCAGGTAAGGATGAACCTCACTAAGATGTTGTAAAACAAGTAGTTCTGCTTTTTGAAACATTTCATCACCGATTGAAACTGATTTTAACCCAAGTGTGCCATGACCATCAAGTCGTCCTACATGCCGAGATCTGCGAAGTCCAATAGGCTCAACATCTTTTAAGTATTGAGTAACAAATTCAATAACCTCCTCAGCTACAGTACCTTCTACGATACTAGCTTCAGGTCTATATCTATTTTTTTGTTTTTCCTTTTAAAGTTCCCATGTGCATTTCGAATGGATACATATATCTCATAAACACAGGACCACAAACTTTGATTTCTCTTACTATATGAACAATCAAATGCACCATAATATCAAAAAATGAGGGAGGGAAATACATCTCAAACCGGCATAAGGTAACGATAACATCAGCATGTTGAGCATCCAACGTATCAGGATCAATTACCTTGTTACATATTACATTAAAAAAGATACAAAGCTTTGTAGTAACATGTCTAACGTGTTTAGGCAATATACCTCGAATTGCAACAGGTAACAAATGTTGCATTAACACGTGGCAGTCATGAGACTTCATGCCAGTCAATTTTAAATCCTTCATTGATACACGACTGTTAATGTTTGATGAATAACCTGTTGGAACATTGACACCACGAAGACACTCACATAGACTTGTTTTTTCTTTTTTGGACAATGTATAACACGCGGGAGGCAAATAGGTTCGTTTCCCTCTCTGCACTGGTGCTAACTCCTTTCGAATACCCATATTCAACATATCTTGTCTAGCTTTCTCGCTATCTTTTGTCTTACCGGGTATATTCAAAAGTGTTCCAATGACACTATCACAAACATTTTTTCTATGTGCATAACATCTAGACAATGTCCGACCTGTAAATCTCTCCAATATGGAAATTCCCAAAATATAGATTTCTTTTTCCACGGGCCTTCTAGAAGAGAAACAACTTTGCCAAATACATTTTCAATGTCCTTGACCTGTTCATAAACATCATTTCCATTTAATGGCAAACGAGCAACTCTATTCTCTATCTCTCCATTAAAAGGTTTCTTCTTTTTACGATAATGGTAATTAGAAGGGAGAAATCTATGATGATGCATATACACATTTTTCTTGCAATGATGCAAACGCTCAACAATCATATCATCTTGACATATCGGGCATGCTTTGGCACCTTTTGTACTATAGCCAGACAAGTTACCATACGTGGGTAAATCATTTATGGTACAAAAAATCATGGCACGCAATGTAAAATCACTTCTACTATATGCATCAAACACACGCACACCTTTGTCCCATAAAAGTTTTAGATCATCGATAAGTGGAGCTAGGTAGACATCGATGTCGTTTCCTGGTTGTCGTGGTCCAGAGATTAAAAGAGACAACATGATATATTTGCGCTTCATACTCAAATAAGGTGAAAGATTGTAAATCACTAGAAGAACAGACCAAGTGCTATGTTGACTACTTAAGTTGCCAAATGGATTTATGCCATCTGTGCAAAGACCAAGTCTAAGATTTCTGCTTTCTTTACCGAAATCGGGATGCATTTCATCAATGTTTCTCCACTGTGGAGAATCAGCTGGATGTCTTAGTAATC
The DNA here is from genome assembly GCA_030737875.1 of Allium sativum. Lineage (NCBI taxonomy): Eukaryota > Viridiplantae > Streptophyta > Magnoliopsida > Asparagales > Amaryllidaceae > Allium > Allium sativum. The sequence continues at coordinate 702,560,575 of CM060913.1, read as the reverse complement.
CATCATCTTTCCTTACATCTGCATGCCATCTTAAGTTTTTTGCATTTTCTTCATTTGCAAATAAGCGTTTAAATCTTGGTATAATGGGCAAATACCATAAAACCTTTGATGGAGATCCTTTTTTATTCAAGTCGTTATGAATACTTGAAGACTTGTAACGAGATAATCCACACTTGGGGCACACATGCAGCTTTGCATATTCATTTCGATACAATATACAATCGTTTGGACATGCATGTATCTTTCTATACCCTATGCCAATTGGACACATAATTTTCTTTGCTTCATAGGTAGAAGTAGGAAGCTCGTTATCTTTTGGAAGCATGTCATTTAGAAGTTCTAACAACGATGTAAAACTTTTATGACTCCACCCATGCTTTGCTTTTAAATTGAAAAGTTTGAGCACAGCAGACAATTTTGTAAAATTGGCGCAATTAGGAAACAAAGGCTTCTCGGCATCAATTAATAATTTTTCGTACAACTTTGGCTCTTCCATCAAATGATCTTCAACATCTTGAAACATCTCCTGCACACAAGCATTCTCATCATATTCATTATTTGTCTCATTAGTCATGTTATCTTCCCGGTCATTCTCATCATTCTCGTCATTCACCTGACTACTAGAACTAGCTCCACCAAGTATACTTTCACCATGCCATATCCACCGCGTATAGTTTTGTTTAAACCCATATCGAATTATGTGATCTCTAATATGATCTATGTTATGAAGTCTCCTCTTATTTTTGCAGAATCTACACGGGCAAAAAATAGTTTCTTCCCCTGTTCTTGATTGATCATGCAGTGCACAATTGATGAACTCTTCAATTCTTTTCAGAAACTCAGCATCGCTACGTTTTATGTTGTACATCCAACTACGATCCATTTGCAAATGCTGGAGACATTACACAATGAAAAAAATGAATACAAAAAACAACCAATATCTAATTTAATGTCTATAATTTGAATACCAACAAGTACGATGCAAATGAAGTGACCCTCTAATTTTTCTCCAGTTTTATTGATTTTAGTTTGAATTGTAGTCAGATTTTTTAAAATATGGACATAACACACCCATCGGGCATTGGTCAAAATTGCCTATTTGTGTTAGTGCCATTTAGCTTGAGCAGCAACTAAATGAAACTTTTGAAAAATAAGTTAAGTTGTTCAATTCTCAGTTAGAAATAGTTTAATTTTGAAATTATCTGCAGATAATGGATAAATCAACATTTAATAATGGATGAAAAGCTTTGAGATAGAATTAGTGGTGAAATGGAGGGCATAAACTAATGTTTCGAGAAGAAAATACGGTTTAACCTTTTTTTCAAAACCATTATTTTACTCAGAAGTGAATAATGTAGAACTTAAATATAAATTAGTTGTCACTTACTAAGTTGGTTTGCAATTACTTGGACTATACAAAAAAATAAAAATTCTTTTCATAGTGCTTTATAATGATGATACTGAAATGAGTTTTTTGTAGGAAGTTTATCTTTATGTGCTTTGTTACAGATTCAAAGAGGTTTTTAGTTGTTTTAACAGATTTTATTTTCCTCGACTCTCACATTTTGCAACGTGTTGTATATCTAATAATTGGTATTCAGATCTTCTAAATGAAAGTTGTATGACATTTGAGTATGTTAGTGATCTATTGGTCCTCCTCTGCCATATCATAGCTGGCTTTAGAATCTTTTTTTATGTCAGCCTACATGTATCAAAAATTGCATTAGTAAAATGCTTTCTATTGTGTGTCAGGTTTTTTTTCACACAGAAAAGATATTTTCTTTTGCACCTTTTTTCATGAGGGTTAACTAACATAATAGTCTCCTTCTTATATCAGAAACCCTATTTATGCATTTAATAATATAGGGGGAAAACATAACAAAGTCCCTTACAAAATGTTTTTAGCTCCGCCATCAAAGTGTTGTGGATGTTGGTTTCAAGTGTGGAATAAGGAGGAAAGATAACAAAAAATACAAATGTGCTTATGTCTTACAAAATTCTTTCACAGTATTGTCGTTGGCAACAATCAAAAAACTGCGGATAGAAAAAATATTACACTGACTTAATTCCTGCAAAATTTTGTTACAATATTACGATAAAGGATAATTCAAATTTATACACCGGTGTCAACTTGAAGTATTGAGCATTTGTGAGGTAGGGAGTGTCTTGTAAGATCAGCTTTTTATACCCGACTAGGAAAATCCTTTATATATTGATAGACCGACGCATTATTTTTTTACAATAGAGACGATGCAAGTTTTTAAGTTCCAAACAACTGGAAATGCTAATTTTAATATATATTACATTTTTCTTCTACATATTGATGTAATAGTTTTATCATTCTTTTTACTCAGTTAATTATTTCCTAAGATAACTTAGTCTCATTCATATTTGATGAAAAAACATTTTTTTTTGCTTGCAAGCACATAGAAAATTGAACATTTCATGAACATCAAGCTATTAGGTATTGAATCTCTTTCTTTTTCCATTTATCCTATGGTCCCCAAATCTATGTTTTACAATTGCACTTGATTAATGCTAATTGTTTTTGTTTCATAGAGTAGATTAAAGCCGTCTCCTCTTTTCAATTCGTTGCATTGGATTACAAATGAAAAATTAGGTCCAACGCTAAAAGCTAGCATCGAGTGGTTTGCGTATTAGACTCTATAGCAGACCGAGCTGAAGTATGGTAATCTAGGGCTTGTGTATGACCTCGTTTCTATTTTCCGTTTAATTTAAGAATCATTTCTTCATATAATTGAAATTTCCTATTTGTGTGATTATGTCCAATAGTCCCTTTTTATGAGATGATTCACATGGAGCAAGCATGATCTGTGGAGTTTTACTTGTTGATATTGAGTTGATACAACTCAAACAAAATTGATTTTGGCAATCTGTTCAAACCACTTAATTTAACCATATGAATTAGTTGTTTTGGATAGACTCTTTATTACCGTCTTCCATCTAAAACAAAGCTTCCCAACGCAAAATTTTGCGTTCAAGTTTATATATTTCCTGTATACTATTTCCAATTTAAATGTACACATGATGTGTAAAAATTACTTCATATTTATGGCCTGTATATACTTGGTGATATATGTTAAATAACGATATAACTAAAATAACAATAAACTTAAAAATTCATTCACTGCTATCAGTATACATAGAACTGTAAGCATGCTCATAGAAGTGATTTATTCTCATATAATTATTCTTCAATATCTCAACATTCCCATCAGATATTTTAATACGATGTTCATGTACTCGTGTAATCGCCAATAGATACTTTCCACACTCATTTCATGCACATTCAATATATCCATTATATAATGTTATTAAAATGATGAATGAGTAACAATAAAAATAGCAATATAAATGCTATTAAAATGATGAATGAGTAACACCATTATTTAATGCTTTTAAATTGATGAATGAGTTACCAATAACAATAGCAATATACCGTATGACATAAATAGCAATACCAATAGCAATAATATCAATAGCAATTTCAACATCAAAGAAGATTATGGTTAGGGATTAACAATTACCTAAACTCGTTGTGGATGCGAGGGAAAAGCTGGAAGAAAGGGCAAACAATCGACTGTATCTGCTATATGAAACCATTTTACGATCAATTATCAGAGAACGAAATAAGCCCAAATAAAAACATCGATTTTAATAGTGGTTTAAAATTGATGAATACAAATAAATGGAACGATTTAAGATACCAGCGAAACAAAAAGCTCCAAATCAAAATGTACGTAAAACTAGGGTTACAGATCGCAGAAATCTAGTACCTTCGATGGAAGAAGATGAGGCGAATCCAAATCCTCCAAAACAGATCGAACTCAAAGAAGAAATTATCTGCGTGTTTTCGTTTTCTGCTCTTAGTTGATTTAGTATTTTTTTTCTTTTATTTTATTTTCTGAAAGAACGCGGAAAAGTGAAAATAGGGCACGAGTCAACGGAAAAATTAGATCTAACATGGGAAATAACGGGTTAAGTGATATTTGACCTGATTCACCAAATTTTACTTGACCCACCTTGTACAACTTGCATCGGTCACAAACCAATTACGAAAAAGCCGATGCTAATTTAATAAATACACACATTTGCTGTAATATTTTGCATCGGTTTTATAAAAAAACCGAAGAAAATAACTTTTTGCCTGATCTATTGCTTTCTTTATCACTATTGCATCGTCTGTTTAGTTAACAGCGAAGCAAATAACACTGTTTGCATTGCATGTTACTACAACCGATGCAAATAAGGCGAAGCAACAGGACTGTTTTGTACTAGTGTATCAATCTTATGCCACTAATCATTCATATATTTATGGGCCAAATTATGCCATTAATATGAATTTAAGGTTTTCCCTACGTTACCCTCATCATACGTTCGCAAAATTCACATAGAATGTTAGGCTCGTAACTTAGCCTAATTATATACAAAAAGGGGAAAGAAGGGAGCATGTGCCATTCACACAACATAAAATAATAAGGCACTAACTAAACATGCGTCATGTAAACATGGCATAATATAATGAACTTGCATTTTTAGATCCAACTAACATGAGTCTTTAAGCATATGAGATTACCCAAACCCAACTAGGCATGTAAATGTAAACTTTTATTTTGGGTCCCATGAACATAAACCTTAAGCATATAGAATTTGCACAGGTTCAACTAGACATGTGAATGTAAACTTAAATTTGGATCCAATAATCATGAATCTTAAACATATAAATTACACAGGTTTAACAAGGCGTGTAAATATGAACTTTTTATCTTGGATCCAACAAACACGAACCTTAAGAATATGGTTTCACACAAGTTTAACAAGGCATGTTAACATGAGCTTTAATCTTGGATCCAATTTTCATAGATCTAAATGTGAACCTAAACATAATACATGTCCTGGTCTAATAATTTGCATGTAACATAATATGAATGAATCTCCAATTTTACATGATTGGTTTACATCAACATAATAACCACATAGCCTAACAACTTGCATGATTCAATAATCATAGATCTAAATGTGGATCTAAACAACTTGCATGATTCAATAAACTTAGATCTAAATGTAGATCTAAACAACTTGCATGATTCAATAAACATAGATCTAAATATAGATCCAAACAACTTGCATGATTCAATAAACAAAGATCTAAATGTAGGTCTAAACAACTTGCATGTTACATAACATGAAAAAGTCACCAAGTTTACATAATATACGATTGGTTTAACATCAACATAATAATCACAATAATCTCACAAGCACATATGATAGAATCGTTACAAGAATAGGTATAAATCAGCATCATCATTATCTTACAGCTAGGAATTACTCTAGTTTTCATTTTATTCCAAATCACAACTTTTAATCGTTCACATCTAAATAATAACAGGACTTAAAAAGAAAAGAAAGTCTTATTTTTCTGGGATCTGTTTTCTGGATTTGAAAAGCAATCCCTTGAAGAAGACTATCAATTTCTCTAAGTAAGTTTTGATTCGAAGCTTTTGACTCGCTTTCTAAATGTATAAGAAATAGCGGCTAGGCTAGAACGTTCATTGATAGCATGGTGGCTCCTTGGAATGAATTAGTGTGATTTAGGGTTTGAGGATTAGGGTTGCTTTTATAGAAGTTAATCTTATGTGAGTCGTTTGATTATTTTAGGAGAAATCACAACCGTCTAGACTAGATAGAGTTATCCAGAATTGCCACCTAAGCCCTAGTGACTCAGCAACAGGTCAGAAAGGACTCAGCAACTAGTCAGAATCGTCTCAGATTTGGATCTGGGCGAAGGGGTAGGTCGACCCCCTGGTCGACCTGTGTGACCCAGGTCGACCCCCCAGGTCGACCCCCTAGTCGACTTGATTTCTGGGTGGGAAATTTCCCGTCCAGCCTGCTTTCGGGTTTGAATTTGAATTTTGGATTTTAATTTGAACTGTTTTAATTTATTTAAATTTATGAATCTTCTAAAGGTCATAACTCCTTCATACGGAGTCCGATTTACGCAAACTCGGACTATATCTCAAGCAAAATTCCGAGACGAACGCAATGGCGTAACCCGTTTCCCTTAATTCTTCTCTTGAAAATTAAGTATACTTTAATTTGTTACTTTGACATTCACAGAAAATACGGGGTGTTACATTCTCCCCTCCTTAAAGGATTTCATCCCTGAAATCTCTATGTTAAGGAGAATGCATATCCTAGCATCCAACATCCATCTACTCAACCATTCAATCAAAGTCGTCCATTGTCCTTAAAAAGGTTTTCTAATGCTTTCCTGATCATATGCATAGTGTCCGTACATGTCCTTATCGAATGCAAAATTAGGCGGTCTACTGATTCAGTTGACCTCCTTAATGTGGATTATGTTGGTGCCATGAGTCCATCATGTATGCAATTATTCCTAATCGTACTTTATAATTTTTACTTGAGTGCTTAATCATTCATACAAATGCAACATCCATATGATAACACACCAAGTTTTAATCCATATATATAAGTTCACTCATGCATATGCAATATGAAAGTGACTGAGCCGATCTAGTTCCTAATGTGTGTATATGCATCCACAAGAAACCACTAGCAAACATTTGCAACCACTTGCATCCACCAAACATAACATGTGTCAAACACATGTTTACATCCATTGGCTTCTACCTAAGGATCGAGAATAGGACCGAGAGGATATACTTAAAAGATAAAGACTAGCATGCAAATAAATATTACAAAAAAAAGTGGAATCAAGGATATACCCTCAACGGTATGATGCGCGTATCTAGTCTTCAGTCTTCTAAGTCGCATCTGCCTGAGCTTCACTCCACTGTACCTTAACTAATTTAACTTCACGATTGCGAATCTTCTTGACCTCCATTTCCAAAACCCACTAGTAAAGATAGGACCTCGATCACTTACTATGCTAGAGGGTATCCAATGTTGTCAAACTATATTTCCAGGATAAACATATGTTAACCATGATACCAAGTGTATATACTAAGATGATTAGAGGTCTCTCTTCTACTTAGCTTATCCATCATGTCACAAATCTGAGGGTCGATATCTCTCATGCAAACCATCCTAGTGGAACTTGACATCCCTCAAGTACAAGCCTCAAAGGCCTAAACCAATATCAGACAAGCACCCTGGGAATACCTCCTTCGAATTTGGATGATTTATGTGAGATGATACTAGCAAAACAAACAAACAATTGAGCACTTAACCGACTCTGGCTATCTTCGCCAATCTTGCTCTAAAACTATCGTTGATCGCATAACTGGCTTTGCATTGTCAACTAGATATATGCAGAAGTCTGTCTCGAGTTTTAAGGGGAAAACCCCTAACCTAATCAAAAACATCTGCATACTCATTGACTACTCCAACGGATTGAAAAATCGTCAATAAATACATAAAGTGATTCTAGGTAGCTAAGACAAACTAATCCCTTAGGATCTCACGAAATTTTGAGGGTATTCCCGAGGCAAGTCGAAAGTCTAACTACCCTCCTTTCACAATTACTAGCTAACCAATCCATGCCTAGTATCAACTCGTAGGCCATGAAACCAAAAACATAAGTATCTCAAATCCTTACAAACCAAAGATAAATGAGCTGAACCACAAACTGGATTTGAGACAATAATGGGATCTTCTAATATACAAATACTCAGGTGCAGAGACTCAACTATAGAAGCAGATATAAACGAATGTGAAGCGCTAAAATCAAAAGAGTACTAACAGGATGATCAAAAGAAAACTAAATTTTTCAACCGAAGCTTTACTACCTCTCTCTTAGGTATGCTGGCAGTGAGAGTATGCTCTTTCCCTCCAGAAAATCCTGTCCTTAGTTCTTGCCCTTGTCCCTATACCATAATAAAGATACTTCCTCTTGTTTTAGGTTTTACTATTCTTTCCTTTTTACCTCCTTTGTGAACCAAGTCTATATCCATGAGTTCTTCATCCTTGGGTTGTGCTCCTTAGCCAAACTCCCTCATTCTCATCTTTGCCATCCTTGTGTAATTTGTTGACAAGTCTCTTGAAAGCTGCCTCCATCGCATGGAAAACCCTAAAAAGCTGGAAAGAAAATTAGTCGCTGGCGAAACTACTACGGCTGTAGATGGAAATTGGGCACTTCTTTGCCCTTTGACAGGTACCATAGTCTCATCAAGCCTACGGGACCATGCCGCGATGAGGTTACCTCCCAGAAAGCCAGGAGCCCCGGAGACTCAGGAAAGAAGGAAACAAGGATTCAAACAGAGGATCAAAAGATAGTGCATATGGCTTTGGGGAATATGCCTTTAAAACAAAACTTTCCTTTTGAAAATGCTTCTTTTAAAATAGTTTTGAAAATAATTTTTTAAATCTTTTATCTGATCAGGTAACCTTCAGCTCTGATAACAAGTGAAACACCCCACCTCCGTTAAGGTCACTCACAAAGGGAGCGCCTTAACTTTGGTGGAGCATTGAAGGTAAAAGACACAGATAATTTACAAGACAGACATATAAGCAGCGGAAAAACGAAATTTATTTCATACGTGGTTCATAACAAAGTCATTACAACAAACTGTCTCAAAACAACTTCCAAATCATTACATCAAAATACTCTGTCTTGATTAAAACATAAAGTAGCATAATCCCCATTAAGAGTGTATCCAAAGCCATAGCCCAAGAAGAGAAAGTCCAAGCCATACATCTACTCTCTTCAAGCTTGCAAAAGGTCTGAACTAAGCTGAGGTGTTTCCTCCCTGTGGACCTGAGGGGGGCGGAGGGGGGGGGGGGACGGAAGAAAAGAAGACGAAAGAAAAATGGGTCAGACATTAGTCTGGTAAGTCCAGTGATTATTTAGCATGTAAACAAGAAAAGGATTATGACTTGAATAAATAGAATCTAGGACAACACCCTAGAAATAAGATAATAAGACTGAATATGCTATCGCACTCATTTCAACTTCTCAGCACCCCCGTACCAGTGTTTCAACTAGCACCATGTGTTCAAGATAAATGATCCCCTTTTTATTGATCGGCTCCTACTCATGTATGCTTACCACTTGTGTCATTCGGCCCCCGCTTGATTGTAGATACCTGTGCTGGTCTCACCATGGGGTGTATCAAATCCTATGGTGGCAACCCGACACAATTCAAGATGCACAGTGTATAACTACTGATGCCCAGTGCCTGCTTTTTCCACTCCTGAGTATGTGCACGACCACACACCGTCGGAACCTACACAGACGCACCACTCACCATTGTTTTGACCGCTTATAATCAGCCCAGTAATCGTGTTACACCCTGCCTAGTTCAGGGTACAATGATACATCTATGTGGGTTACTGCTGAAATGGGTCCCCATTACTAGAGTTTCCTAATCAACATGTTAAATTGGTTAAGTGTCCAAGTTAACCTAACCCCACCCATCAGTTTAGTTAACATGTTGTATTAGTTAAGTGTTGCCTTAATTAACTTAACCCTACCATTCCTGACTTAGCTTTAATTCATTCATTAAAGCACCAACCACTCACATTAGACAGGTATCGTTGCGGTCACTGGATGTGCCGGTCGGGTCCGGGCAGTTTTAAACTGCAACTCAGTCTAACCTTGGGTTCTTTTGGGCTTGATGCACTAACCTCTCACATTAGATATATATTGTTACGTTTGCTGGACGCGCCGGGCGGTTTTGGGCAGTCTTACAACGTAACTCAAGCTAATCTCGAGTTAGGCATATTCGTCTTTTTCTAAATTTACATATTTACCTCTTATGTTTATATGTAAATTATTGTCATTCAAGTCATGCCCAATTTCTCTCTAAGTCATTTTCATAATTTTAGGTATATAAATTATACCAATTTTATGCCACTAATCATTTATATATTTATGGGCCAAATTATTCCATTAATTTGAATTTAAGGTTTTCCCAATGTTACACCCATCATACGTTCCCAAAATTCACATAGAATGTTAGGCTCATAACTTATCCAAACTTATATACAAAAAGGGGAAAGAAGGGAGCATGTACCATCCACACAACATAAAATAATAAGGAACTAACTGAACATGTGTCATGTAAACGTGGCATAATATAATTAACTTGCATTTTTGGATCCAACTAACATGAGTCCTTAAGCATATGAGATTACCCAAATCCAATTAGGCATGTAAATGTAAACTTTTATTTTGGGTCCAATGAAAATAAACCTTAAGCATATAGAATTTGCATAGATTCAGCTAGACATGTGAAAGTAAACTTTAATTTGGATCCAATAATCATGAATCTTAAACATATGAATTACACAGGTTTAACAAGGCATGAAAATATGAACTTTTTATCTTGGATCAACAAACATGAACCTTAAGCATCTGGTTTTACAGAAGTTTAACAAGGCATGTAAATATGAGATTTAATATTGGATCCAATTTTCATAGACCTAAATGTGAATCTAAACATAATACATGTCTTGGCCTAATAATTTGCATGTAACATAATATGAATGAATCATCAATTTTACATGATTGGTTTACATCAACATAATAACCACATAGCATAACAACTTGCATGATTCAATAATCATAGATCTAAATGTGGATCTAAACAACTTGCATGATTCAATAAACTTAGATCTAAATGTAGATTTAAACAACTTGCATGATTCAATAAACATAGATCTAAATATAGATCTAAACAACTTGCATGATTCAATAAACATAGATCTAAATGTAGATCTAAACAACTTGCATGTTACATAACATGAAAAAGTCACCAAATTTACATAATATGCGATTGGTTTAACATCAACATAATAACCACAATAATCACTACTACAAAAGTGGGCATATTCGACACTATTTTGTTGTGGCCGTAGATCAAAAAAGCGTTGCCGTAGACCCTTTTTTCAAATAGGCAACACCAGGGGGTGTTGCATCCGCGGCCATTGCATTAGCCGTCTAAGGCAATGTTTTTTCCCATCTACGGCCACGGACAGAAATTGTTGCATTATAGCCGTAATGCAACACTATTTGCACGTAATGCAACACTATTCAGCGTTGCTAAAGCATTAGTTAGGACCTGGCTTCCAGTGGGGCCATGTCATCTTTCCACGTCATCTGTCTACGTGTCACATGACACATCATCTCTCCATGTCAGCTGTCCATGTGTCACATGCCACACCAGTTGTCCACGTCAATTATGGGGTCCACGTGCGATGGGTAAGTAATTATATTTAATGTAACACAACACCACTGCAATATGTAATGCAACACCATTATCATGAAATGCAATATCAATAAAAGCTAACGCAACAGTAGAAGAAGGCAAATGCAACACTAAAAGATAGCAAATACAATGCTTTAATTAAAAATTTTGCAATACAGGTTTTGTTCAAGAAACTCATCCAAAGCAATTGTTTTAATTGTCCAAATATCAAAACTCAAAAATCAGCTACACCATTTTCTTCATTGTATACAGTAAACTCGAACTACTTCAAGAATAGATGCACGACATAAGGGACATTATCCTCCATTCCTAGCCAATTAATTAGCGCATTCTGAACATGTACACATGTGTCCACATCTGCAAAATGTATTACTCATTTATATATATGAATCATATATATGCAGCAATCCGATTGCAATAGGAAATATATATGTATGTACCTATACAAGAGGGTGGCATCGAATATATATATATATATATATATATATATATATATATATATATATATGTATGCGTGTGTGTGTGTGTGTGTGACATCTACAAAATGTATCCCTCTGCCTTCCAGAATTAAATATGCACCTGATCAAGTGATAACAAGTTATTTGATAAGTGGTGGCCTTCTTAACATAATGTTATGAACACAATTATTACAATTGACTTACAGACCATTGGCGATTGGTCACTCATGCCAGCCAAGCCAAACAAATAAGCAATTGCAGTATGCTTCGTCTTCTAAGCAAAAAGTTTTCAGTTCGCATATTACTGCCACGTGCAGTGTGTCACTTCCTATCCTCTCAAGCTTCAGATCCATGTTGTCATGTACTTCTTCAACTCCTAAACAAACCTCCATCGTCAAAAGTTTCAAAAAAAAAAAAAAAAAACAATGGAGGACTTTTCACTATGCATCACTGCCACTGTTCTTACAGGACACTGGACTTTCGAATTTGTGCATCTCACGCTTAGGCATACTCTGAAGAATAATGAGTGGTCTGTACGGGTAATACCCAAAAACTCATTTCTAATAACATGCCCATCTTATAGTAAGCATGATAATGCGCTAATGTTGAAACTTTTTACAAAACGTGGAGGTGCTTTTTATGTGCAACAATGGTTTGGTGAAGAATTTGAGCTTGAACCAGTGTTCGAGGCAGAATCATGGGCTAGAGTTGTTGGCTTTCTCGAGTTCCTGAAGAAAAATGTTCCTGCAATCAAAGAATTAATGACGCCAATGGGAAATGTGTGTGAAATTGACGACTGTCATTGGTCTCGAATTGACCATAGATCATTATATCTGAAAATGGAATTTTATGAAGGCATTGGCTTGGAGAATACATTTGCTGCTCAATTCGACAACAAGGTTTACCTCATTAGGGTTCAGCGCACCGCACATGCTCATCCTGGGACAAGGCCTGAAATTCTGTTTGTGAGCAATAGGGAGGAACCGGTGGTACCATTATTTTGTGATCATAGGTAAATTTTACTTCGATCTACAATTTCCTTTTGTTAATCCACAATATGTTTGGCCAATCGAGGTATATTTGTCAAAGAACACAATTACAAAGTGTTCATTCAACTATGCTCTATCCTTAACAGCCTTATAATGAGACACAACCACACATGCACACACTCACATACATGCATACATGGTTATAATGCCCCACCCAAGATTCTAAAATAATAATACAAACTGGTGCTCTGTTAGTTGTACATAGATGTGGTTGTATGGCTTGAATTTGAGACACTGTTATTAGACACTTTATTGTATGGCTTGAATTTCCTTCAGATGTTGTAAACTGCTACCATGAAAAAAAATCATTTCACAAATTGAATAATAACTTCAACCATCTTCACAAAGTCAATAACATTTTGCTTCTTTGATTATGTAGAAAAAAATTAAGGAGTTTATTAATATGTTCTTTTTATATGCAGGAACTGCTTTATCTTCTGAAATATAGTGGAATTTTATGAGATCACTTCCAATTTTTAACATTACTGGGAAAAAAAACCGAGTGGTAAACTGTAAAAAATATCACCATACTCAATGTATGTTACATGTCAAATTGTTTGATAATTAAGGCATATAAACTCTTAGGTGGATCACATTATTTGATATTTGAATCATATAATATATTAGGTGGATAAACTAATTAAGTTTTACATGTTAAAAGTCAAAGATCTTACTTTATAGGGTGGATAAGTTGATCAAAAATGTGTATGGAAATAGAATTTACCCATTAGTTATCCTACACTATGAATTTACCCATTAGTTTCTCAACAAAGTATATGGAGTCAGCATAGCTTGCTCCTTATCATAGTCAGCCCAAAATATAATAGAAGTTTGACACAAAGTGTTCATTCAACTATGCTCTATCCTTAACAGTCTTATAATGAGACACAACCACACATGCACACACTCACATACATACATACATACATACATACATACATACATACAAGGTTATAATAGCCTTATAATGAGACACAACCAGATGACCGACATTCAACTAGAAATTAGCTATACCAACTTTAGCATAAAACAACACATTATCACTAGTGGATTATCTTATCTAGAAGTTTCTTTTTAAAACTATGATCATTTATACGAGGTGCTAATTGGAATATATCAATGATGATGTAATCCCCTTTCAGTCACTCTGACATAGACAATGACTTTGACATGGACAGTGACTCTGACATGGACATTGACTCTGAAGAAAAAGAAGAAGATGCTGGTAATGACTGGTGATGTTTGTGAATGTTGGTTTTTTTCTACTGGTAATGATTTTTGGCTTGAAAGTTTGTGAATATTTGTGAAACTTTGTGAATGTTGTGATGAATGCTGGTGATGATTGTTGGCTTGAATGTTTGTGGAAGTTTGTGATTGTTGGTGATGAATGTTGGCTTGAATATTTGTGAATGGATTGAATGTTTGCGAATGGTAGTGAATGTTTGTGAACGCTGGTGATTTTTTTAATCTTTTACCGGGAACTTGCTTACCAACTGTTGTTGTTGGTGATGATACTTGTACGTGCCTTCAGATGGCTGCCTTATGATACTCATGCATGCATGTATACTTGTGCGTGTATACTTGTGATACTTGTGCGTTACCAGTTCTCATGGTTTATTGCTGGGTATAATTTTCGAATAAACCCCAGCGTAATCCCAAATCCCAAATCAATAATAAGTGCAACTAATTACTCATAAGCGAATGTGTTTTCCAAAATGTAACAAATGAACTAATTACTAATTACTTGTAATCCAATTTATAATAAGCGCAACTAATTCATAGTGCTATACAAACTGAACCTGAGGGGAAAAACTAGCTATGTCAGCGCCCTGAGCAATCAAAGGTAGAAAGCATTTCAAAGCTTCATCCTTTTCGGAATAGAATTTGTTTTCGAGGAGAGGAGCGATACTGACGTGAATTTAGGTTTAAATTTTTGTCAATAGTAAAAAAGAGGAAAAATAATTAGATGATAGAGAAGAAAACGATTTCATGAAGGGAGAAGATCGCGCCAAAATTTCATCAAAAGAATGCAATGACGTGGCTGTCAATGATTGGATGATGGCTAATATTAAGATCATCAGATCCATAGATGGTTTGAACCGTTGGATTAATCTTTCATCTACGGTTGGGGTTTTTATATATTGATAACGCAGATCGCTGAGCTGGATTATATATACGTAATGCTACGCTTTTAACTGGTGTTGCATATCAAAACACTAAAATTCCCACCGCAACAGTGCATCCACGTATAATGCAACAACATATGAATGCTGCTGCAGAAGCTCAAAGAAATCATAGCTTTCGCCACACTTTTCATTCAACGCACACAAATTAGTGTCGAATATACCCACTTTTGTAGTAGTGAATCTCACAATCACATACGATAGAATCGTTACAAGAATAGGCATAAATCAGCATCATCATTATCTTACAACTAGGAATTACTCTAGTTTTCATTTTATTACAAATCACAAATTTTAATCGTTCACATCTAAATAATAACAGGACTTACAAAGAAAAGAAAGTCTTGTTTTTCTGGGATCTATTTTCTGGATTTGAAAAGCAATCCCTTGAAGAAGACTATCAATTTCTCTAAGTAAGTTTTGATTCGAAGCTTTTGACTCACTTTCTAATTGAAGAAGAAATGGTGACTAGGCTACAACATTCATTGACAACATGGTGGCTCCTTGGAATGAATTAGTGTGATTTAGGGTTTGAGGATTAGGGTTGCTTTTATAGAAGTGTAATCTTATGTGAGTCGTTAGATTATTTTAGGAGTAATCACAACCGTCTAGACTAGATAGAGTTATCCAGAATTGCCACCTAAGCCCTAGTGACTCAGCAACAGGTCAGAAAGAACTCAGCAACTAGTCAGAATCATCTCAGATTTGGATCTGGGCGAGGGGGGTAGGTCGACCCCCTGGTCGACCTGTGTGACCCAGATCAACCCCGATGTCGACCTGATTTCTGGGAGGGAAATTTCCCGCCCAGCCTGCTTCGGGGTTTGAATTTGAATTTTGGATTTTAATTTGAACTGTTTTAATTTATTTAAATTCTTGAATCTTCTGAAGGTCATAACTCCTTCATACGGAGTCCGATTTACGCAAACTCGGACTCTATCTCAAGCAAAATTCCGAGATGAACGCAATGGCGTAACCCGTTTCCCTTAATTCTTCTCTTAAAAATAAAGTTTACTTTAATTTGTTACTTTGACGTTCAGAGAAAATACGAGGTGTTACATTCTTCTTCGCCAACATGCGACTTGAATCATTTAAGTTTCCGTAAAATACATTTTTTGAAGTTTTTGGGAAACATTGTTTGAAAAAAAAATCCTTTTTAATTTTTAACTGATTTACTTTCTTTTATTTCGGTTTGTGCAAAAACGCAAAATTTGGATACGGTAATTTATACATATTTAAATGTCTATTTTACATTAAAACGAACGATTTAAATGGCACAAAGTGCACGTTACCAAAATTTTGTTTTTTCATACGTATCTCATATGGAAAGTAAAGCGGTATTGAAAGGGAATTTTCAAAATAAACAAAAGAAGTTTTATGAAAAAATTTATTTTCATGAAAAAACTCGATTCTTGGTTGCATCAATAGCATAAGGAAGATGTTTGGATGCCTTGTGTATGGGTTTTAGCAGTGCAATAGGACCAATGGTATGATAAAAACGTTAACAACAACAAGAAAAAGATTATTTAGCCTTGGAAACGTGGTTTCCATACCTTGTCAACGATACGCGAGAGTTATTAATTAACTCATTTTACGTTTTAGATCTTGTTTAAAGCCTCCTTTACAGTCTATAGATTGAAATTTTGGAGTATTTGGGTAACTGAGGAGAAAATTCCACTATAGGGCGAGAAATGGAATATTTGTAAGCGGAAGAAATGTTAAAATTCTTCGCTTTGATTTCCTTTTTGGGTTTAGGAGAGATTAAATAGGGGACGATTAAATTGCGCGGCATTTTGGATGCAAAATTGGTTGCTTCACACTTTTATTCGTAATTTGTGAAGGTTATAGATGAAAAAGAATTTTCAAAATTTGCATTCGTATAGAACTTTCAATATATTTAGGACGTGTAGCATCATGTTTTCAAAAGTGTTTTAAAAATCTCAATGCATACATATAAAGGGGCCGATTAAGAATCATCTTGCATGCATGTTTTATGGTAGGAATGCATTATGTACACCATGGACATATACACATGGTTGCAAAGTGGATGTACACAAATTGGTTGTGCACGATAGGATAACTAATTGTCAGAATTTCAAGATTAAATTCCTTTTAATGGAGGAAGAATGTAACAACCCGGAATTTTGACAATATATAGTTGTTTAATTAGAAGCTCAAAAGTAGGAATTTCTGCAAATGATGGAATTTGACCACCAAACTTTAATTGTTGCGTTCGTCTCGGAATTCTAGTCAACTTTCATGTTTGGTATTCGCGAACAGAGTCTGTATGAAAAAGTTGCGGAGGAAATACGAAAAATGGACAGAAATAAGTAAGTAGAATAATTAATATTTATATATAATACAGTTTATAACTAGCCCACATTGGGGAAACTGGCCATAAGGCGGTCGACACCCTCCTAGGGAGTGGTCGACCGCTTCGGACCTGTAGCGCCCATTGACAGCAAGGTTTTGAGAGGAAATTTGGTTTTATTTTATAAAACAAATGGACATATGATAATTAAAATAGATCCAACGCTGCAAGGTCTTTTCCACTCCTATAAATAAAGGGGTGAGGCCTTATTCTTTTCCATTAAAATATGTTGAGGCAGCGGAACTCTGCAATTTTCCTCTTTCTCCAAACATAATTTCTTCAATTAAAAATATATACATACAAATAAATCAAATCAAATGCATATAGAATTGAGAGGATTAATAGATTCAATGGAAAATAATGCGAATTGATACTCAACAATAGATTCTTCCCTCTCTTCCCTTTTTCTTACATCTCTACGGATCTGGAATTTCCTCTTTTAAGATATATTGTAGATTTATAAGAATTTGGGGATTATACGCCTAAAGGGTTCAAACTTTGAATTTGGAAGCTACAAGGTAAGTGCGAAACTTATATATATATATACATTTATAATACTGTGTTTATCTCGTTTGTAATAGATTCAATTTTTTTATGCCTATGCCTATAAGATTTGTTAAATAAATTTTGGTAATTGGATTGACACCCATTAGACCTGCTTATAAAAAACTTGTGAATTGTACATTGTGGATATGCATAAAAAATGAATTGTAGGATTTTTTAAACTTGTTTACACCTGTTCTTATGATTATGTCATGAAATATATTGCAATTATGTTAAAGTATGTATTTTGGACATTGCATAATACTGTAGATCAAGAAATCAGACCCATTAAACACCAATTAGATGAGGTTACATTCCAGATCTTTATTTCAGTGTTGAAAAATAAAATATGTGAATTTTGGTAAAAATATGAAATTGATAAATTATGTGATTGTAATGTTTAAAATAAATATGCCTGTTTGTATTCTATATTGTTGGCTTTTCGCTTAATTATTGTAAATATGTCATTTTCTTCTTTTTGAACAAAATATGTCACTTTGAATTCACAAGTGGTATGAAAAAAAGATTTAAAAGGGAAAAGTGGTGTAAACATACGTATTTATATATATATATATATATATGTATATAAAATTGTGCGTACTTTGCATTGACTATTCTAAAAATATATATAAACACATATATTTCTTGTGAATTTAAATTGTGTTTATTCCAAAAATTTGGCATAAGTTATAATAATTACCGCTAATGGTCTTTTTTGGAAGATTTAAAGCAATTTGGCAAGATTGAATGCAAAAAAGGAATATTGGTTATTGATTAAACCAAATCATTTTAATAAGTAAATAAATAATAATAAAATATAACTACGTTGATTGACCACACTAAAACATAAAAATAAACATATACATATTATCCATCCAAATCAGCGTAAAACAGTAAATTATACATTGTATTGAATGTTTAAATGATGTTCATTTATGGAATCATACAATGTAAATTGTATTCCATATTAAATGAATATATTTATGGTGATCATTTGTAGCAATACATATAATTAATTGTTATAAATGAGACCGCAAATCTATAAATAAGAATTGTAACCAATGTTGAATGGGGAAAGTAAAAATGATAGGATAATGGTTACAATTCGAAAATTTATTTATGATAAATGTTGTAAACCCAATTAGGAAATTTGAATTATACTCACATTTAGAAACGAGGTTAAGCTCACTTGTGGTAGAAGCCTGCCCGGTACCGGCCAGCAAAACCAGCAACCACAGGTAGTCAACTTAATGTTAGGGGTCTAATGCGTTAATATAAATGTACTAAGGCACAAGGTTAAGTTCAACTAATGGTAGGAGCCTGCTCGGAACTGACCAGCAAATCCAGCATCCACAAGTAGTCAACTTAATGTGAGAGGCCCGACGCATATATATATATATATATATATATATATATATATATATATATATATATATATATATCAGGCAACAAATAAATAAATAAGTAAAATTAGAAATATCTGTTGGGGTACAAAAATTAAATATATTCAAGACAAATAAAATAGGTATATTCCATTGTAATTAATGTCTTAGGAAAATTATGGATGTTAGGCTCATAAATGACATTAATTGTAATGAGTGAAAATTAAAGATAAATAGTTACCTTAGGAAAATATGACTATTAAGGCCATAAAGGGCAATAAAAAGGAAATAAAAGGAAATGGGTGTCATAATGAATTTTTGATTGTATTTTAAATACTAAGTCCAAATTAAGGAAGAAATAAGATAAATATCTTAGGGAAAAGGGGATATAACCTTCCTTAGTTATATTAATGAAAATAGAAAATACGGTTGGACATAGTAGGTTAGTAATGTAAGATTTTATTAACTAAATAAACCCGTGATGAAAATGAATCATGTAAGTATAATATTTCCGTGTAGAGGGACTAAATGGGAATGGCTTAATTGTGTAGCCTATTTTGTGTAGCCTATTTTGTCTCAATAGGGAAAGCTTCTAAAGGCAAATGGGGTACGGATCCAATAACCTTCACGTATAGTCCACTTCCTTGGGTCTTAAGTGCTCGGGTTGAGGAGTCCACATGGGAATAGGCCTTTTAGTTTAGGGGTCTTAAAGGGAAGGTGTGTGTGGGCCTACCCAAACCTGGAAACTTAAACCCCAAAAATGGCTACTATCCTACAGGAAGTAATAAGAGACTAAGGAGGTTATCTAATAAGGTCAATTAGAAGATATGGCATACGATAAAATACCATCTCTGACGTTATGCGGGGCAAGGGTATTGTTAACTGGTCTTTTGGTCTAATTCCCAAAAGTATGCAAGGCACGATCGACTCGACGTATCGCGTGAAGTTAAGGTCGGTAGTGCCACCAAGGAGTAAAGGAAATGTGCCGAGAAGGGATCATGCTGACAAGAACCCCACCGCTCCTCTGATCATCGCCAAACCAATACATCGAACCCTAGAAAGTCACAAGTCCCAACCTCGACTCTCCTTGCCCATTTCACCATTTTTTGTACCCGTTGAGGTACCAATTTCATACCCATGGGGTACGAGTTTCTAGGCACGAGCTCCCTGGGATCCGAGGTTCTGATGATTGACTACAAGGGATACGTGATTCCAGGTGTGGTCCCCTGTTTCTACCTACTCCCACCTAACCACTCCACTATAAGTACCCCTCAATCTCACACTTCAAAGGGGTTGGAATTTGGTGATTTAACATCTCTTGAGAACTCTAAGTAGCCCCTTTAAATGCATCTATGCTTTGAGGAAGAAGAAGGGAAAAAGTGTCTTTTTCCCAATAGCCGAATATGAGAATTATGATTTCATATAAATTAGTTATATATGTAAAGGGATGTAATGAGATAGTCTCAATCTTGTAACTCTTTGTTATAAATAATATTCCGACGACTCTTCCAAAGTGGATGTAGGTCTCTACCGAGACCAAACCACTATATATCTCTTGTGTCATTTATTGCTTTCCGCACTTACTTTTCAATGCAAAACTATAATTCCCAAGTAATTGGAATCTTGGGTGTTGACGAAATATTTTTCCATCAACATTTTGGTGCTTTCACTGAGAAATACTCGCATTTGCTTCTTCTTCGCACATTACCATCTCGATTCCGACGTGCTTTAGGTTTCTTCATTAACCTGCCGCCAAGTCCGTTTACGATGGCAAAGCGACCAAAGAATGCAATGATCGGCTCTTCTCCCACAGCCGAAGCTGGAACGTCCCAACAACCTGAGCTAATGGATATCCTGGCCACAACCGAAACCTTCCTCCTATGGACCTTGAAGCTCCCACAACACAAGTGCAGATCCACACGCTTAATGAAAAATACAAGAGCACAACTCTCGAGCTCAATCAAGCATTGAGAAATAACATCGACCTTATGCACCAACTCCAAGAAAGTCAACACATCGTCGCTCGACTTCGGGTCACTCACAACAACGCCCGCCCGAGGCGTACTATCTTAGAAACCTCTTCTTTTGAGTCATGGGGCCCACATCAAAGAAGAAGGTTTAGCGTCATCAACAATGTTGTTGTTCGATCCAACGCCCATGCCAACAGCAACGGAGATGGAAATGGTAATGGTGACCGAACTACTTCCACTTATAGTGAGGGAGCAGAATTCTACGACCGTCTCCGGCTGATTATCAATGACGATCCAAGTCTCAGCAATCGACCCCCTCCTCGACAGAACCCAACTGTCACCGCTTAAGATCAGCGGCCTACTTGCCCCATGGCCCTGCCAGTTCAAGAACTTCACGAACAAGCTATACACCAGCTTTCTCAACCTCGCCAACCATACCAACATCAAACGATCGACGTCGAGGATATTGAAGAGGATGACCCTGACATGCATCATAGGTGTCGCTCTCGCAACAGAACTCCCGAACCACGCCAAAACCCATGGATTCCTCTCGTGGATCCCCATCCAACATATCTCCCTGACATGGTTCGAAGGATCATGAGGGAAATGCGAGAAAATGAAAACGACTCATGGGAAGCCCATATAACGCGTAACACCTTCACAAGAATGGTAAATGAAGCCGAGTGGCCGCGACACTTCAGCATGCCACAAATGGCACTCTATGACGGCATGACGACCCCTGTGCCTTCCTAAATTGATAAGAATGGCAAATGGACTCTAGACGAGCCACCAACCCAGTCAAATGCAAGTGCTTCCCGGTCTTCTTGTGAGGGACAAGTTTACTTTGGTTCTCCTGTCTCCTACTTGATTACATCGAAAACTTCAACCAACTAGCGAAAGAATTGGTCAAGCAATTTAGAGTACACATCCCGACTCCCAAGAATGCCCTCACTTTGTCTAATCTCTGCAAAGGACCCGTCGAATCTCTTAAGAGATACCTTTCCCAGTTCAACACTGTCCTCACCTAGGTCGATGACCCGGACCCATTGTACTTTTTCAACTAGCAAAAGGCATCCTCACCACTTTCGAGTTCGGGGCGTGGATCGACAGGAAGCAGTCTAAAAGCCTCGACGCTTTTATGAAAAGGCGGGGTAGTACTTATGCCAAGAAGAAGCGAAATGGAACCAACTCTCCGGGACCAATCGCCCCAATAATCCGTTTATGGTTACCATCAATACCAGTGTCAAAGGGAAACAGGTTGGTGAACCCTTCGATAAGGACAAGGGCTGGTCCCTACAGATAAAGGCCAAATAATGGTAGGTAGGGCAGCCGCAACAATGGCCAGGTTCAAACGGAACCCAAGAATCCCGGCCCCTACCGACCTTACTAGACCTACAACCCGCTTAATGAGAACTTGGAAATAATCTACCTGGAGACGTGTAATACGCTTCAGTACAAGAAGCTATACACTAGGGAAACCACTAATTAGGAGAAGAATACCTCACTAATCAGGAGAAGAATACCGATAAGTACTGCCAATTCCACGACATGTATGAACATAATACCAATGATTTTCATCAACCTAAAGACGCAATCGAAAAAGCTCATCTGCGAAAAGAGCCTCGAGAATTATGACCAAGAACCTTTTCCTCCCGAAGCGAACGCTGGACCTCTTGTGCCAGCACCCTTCAAGGCATCTCTAGGACTGTCCAACCAAAGACGGGGAATTGTATTCAACACTGTATGTGGCGGGCCATACCCCATGCGTGAAAGCTTTCGAAAAATGGAAGAGTACGTAAGCTCTATCAAGCATGCCACCCATGAAGCCTGTTCCGCTCCGGATGAGTCCATACCTACTAAGCTCTAGAAAACAATTCAGGACGAAATAGTCTTCCGCAAGAGAGAATCAATGAGAATTGAGTTCCTAACCACAGATCCTATTGTGATCACAGCACAAGTTGGTGCTGCTTCCGTTTGAAGGCTACTGATTGACTCGGGAAGCTCAGTTAACATCATCTTCAAAGTTGCTTACGATCAAATGAAGCCGGAAACCAAGGACTTGAAATCATGCCATGCTAAGATCCACGGTTTTAATGGATCTTCCAGTCACCCGGTAAGCATGATCGAATTACCTGTTGAACTTGGCAATGGGGACCGGAGCCAATTCCGAATCGTGGTTATCGACATTATCTCCCCTTTCCATGTCTTCTTTGGACGTCCCTACCTTATAGGATTCCGAATCTGCATGTCACCATGGTCCCTCCTAATGAAGTTCCCGATGGAAAACGGGGTTGGAATGGTTAGAGGTAATCAAGCAAATGCTAGAGAATGTTAAGCAATAGAATGGAAGAACACGCGCAATAAGGACAAAGGCAAGACTGTGCCCCCGCCTTCTTGCACCAGGATCGTCTCCGTATTGCAATCAAAGGCGTCTGGGCCTTGGCTCAGGCGCCACTGCCGTCTTTCCGACAATCTCGATCCAAGGAAGGATGAAGAGCCCAACTACGAGAGGGCTACCCCCGTTTGTAACGACCTAGAAAATCTGAACCAATTTAATTTTTTTAAATTGGCTAAAATAATGGATTTTGAATATTTAAAATAAGTATTTTAAATAATAGAGATGAAAACTGAGTTTGAATCGACAACTGAAAGAGAATATAATTAATTATAATTATAAACAAGGCCTGAAAAGGCGCTGCAATTTCAAAAATTGAATTCAAACTTTGTCGGACTGTACCGGGTGCAAAACAAAACGGATTTTAGTGAAACCAAAAATATTTAATTCTGTTAGTGAATACCTTTCTAAAGAATCTGAAAAATCGAATTTTCATAACGGAAAGCAAAAGTTATGGCCAAATGAATTTTCGGAAAGGTCGCTATGGAATTTATATAGCCTAAGAAATTGGCCATTTTGCATACGACCTCGGAATTCGACGAAACCACATTTGTTGGATCCGGGATGTTAAGTTATTGCAAGGTTTCAAATTTCATAATTTTTGAAGCTAATATGTGAGCGTAGCAAAGGAAAACGTGTTTTGGCCAATTACAGTTAAATTGGATCGACCAGAAATGGGCCTTTTTGCAAACGGTATCAGAATTCGACGAAACTAGTTTTTTTGGGACCGTATAGTCAAAACATAGCTAGATTTAATTTTTTGGAATTTTTCGAATCAGTTTGTGGCCCTGGTAAATTGAAATGTACGTTCAAATTAACTATTGAATGTTTTATATTTTAATTTGAAGGAAAACTGACTGAAACATTCGAATGGGCCTTCGAAACATATCCCATTGTGTTCGGAATGGGGGTAAAACGCTGGGGACGACAGTCGTTGGGTCTGGATTGGGGTTCGTGAGGGAAAGAGGGTATTTTAGAGATTTAAAACTATATAAAATAATAAAAAAATTCTATTGGTCCACCTCATTCTCTCAGCTCGGACCTTCTTCCTCGAAACCCCAGAACGCACGGCGGAAAGAGCTCGAAACTTCCCAGCCAATTTTCTCCTTCCACGCTCGACAAAACCCCATCGTCCTTTGGATGTTTTTGTAGAGAATTTTGCAAGCTTCACATCCATACATGGAATCGATTTTTTCACTGAGTATATCGAGAGATCCAGGGCGCTGAAGTCACGCCGTTTGCACCCGAATCCTGGCCGAGATCCGCCACCGAGTTGAACGGCGTTCGGCGCGATGGTGAGCCCCTCCAAGCTCGTCGATGTGGCGTAGGATGATCTGCATATCGTGCTTCGGATCGAGAGAGAAATCGAAACCTAGTTTCGAACAGTTTTGAAAGGTATCGGCTGTTTTAATTTAAAACTGATTTTAATTGTTTAAAACCGTTGCAAACTTCGAAAAATCATATCTTTTTGCTATCTTAACGAAATTCGATGAAATAGGAAACATCGTGACCGTGTGGACGCCTTCTACATTTTAGAAGAGACCGCATATTTTTCTGAGCCTTCTGCTATTTTTGGTGGAGTGGAACCCAATGTGAGATTTCTAATTTATAAACGATATGGAAACAACGATGTATAAATTATACATTCGATGTATGAGTTATATAAGCGTTGTACACCTCTTGTATAAGCGTTGTATTAGTTGTACGTTCGATGTATAAGTTATATATGCGTTGTGAAAATTATATATGTTTTGAAATAGAAGTGGATTGCTATATATATATATATATATATATTTCCTTCGTCCACAAACCATGGACGATATTTATTGGTTGTGATTGGTGTGAAAATTGATTGATAGCAAATGGTTGTTTTGGATTGTTTATGGTTGATATTGATTGATTGTGGTTGAAAAATACCCATTTGTGGTTGAGAAATATTTGGTTGAAACCACATAGGATTAGTTTGTGGAAATGAAATAAATATATACATGCCGCCTGCGTGTGAACTAGATGCATGATTCCCATTGTCAAAAACCGCGAGGTTTTAAGGTAGAGCGAGGAGCCGTACTAGGGACGGTCCCGGTTTTAACTACCCTGCCGTTATGCTGCCGAAATTTTGAATAATATTCATGTGTTTGAATTATTTTCATTTGCTGAAACTATATTTATTCGTTGAATAGAAAACCTTCATGTGTTGAATCGATATTCATTCGTTGATTAGAAATTCATGTGTTGAATGGTATTCGTGTTTTAAATATAAAAATCACATTTTTATCTATATATAAAAACTATATAAAACCTTCATGTGTTGAATCGATATTCATTCGTTGAATTGAAATTCATGTGTTGAATGGTATTCATATTTTGAAATAAATTGTTTCATAATAAAATCACCTTTTATCAGCTATATGGACTATGTAAAATAATCTCGTTTTAAAAGAAATTGTTTTATAAGAAAAATCCTATTTTTATCACCTATATAAACTATATAAAATAATAGTGTTTTGAAATGAATTGTTTTACAATAAAAATAACATTTTTATTATATACATGAATCGTTGAAATGTGAAGTGTTAAAAATAGCAACTCGTTCAAATAAATATGCATGAGTTGAAATATTCATTAATTAGCTAATGATATGATTTTTGTCTATACATGCAACATTAGAATGAATGGTGTTTTTAAACCAAATGGAATCAAATATGAAGTTGAATGGAAAATGAGAAGTGATAAGAACTATATATATGTACATGCATATTTATTGAACAAGTTATAACGAAGGGGCTAGAGAAGAGGAATAACATTTTGTGCCCGACAAATAGGTACACATTTACTGTTTTGTTTGGGTGATGATTTTATGAGCCTATTGGCTTTTTCTTTTTCTTTTTGACATGAGACGCCCGTGTGGCTATATGGGAATTTTCCCAGCCCCTCCCATACAAAGGAGGTTATGGCGAATTTTTCCGAAATTTAAAGCATTAGTGAAATATTTGAAGTGAAAACGATATAGGAATTTTTGAATGAGCTATATTTATATAAATATATCAATATAAATAAAATTATAACGAAACGTGGCTGTGCAGTTCGCATTTTGAAACCGTGATTTCAAAAGATTATACCGGGAGATCCGACCATCGGAATTTCCTGAAATCGCAACCGTTAGGTTCGCTTTGGAAAAATCTTTCCAACGACACCAACTTTGTAAAAATCCAACGGTTGGATTGTCTGGAATGTTTAAATCAAATCTGAAGAAAAACAGCGCCAGAAACGATTATATTTTTATATATATAAATATAATTATATTAAATCGAATAACGACGCTGCAGTTCGTATTTTGAAACCGTAACTTCAAACGCTTGTACCGGGAGATCCGACCGTCGGATTTTCCCGAAACTGGAACCATTGGATTCGTTTTGAAAAGACCTTTCTAATGATGTAAATTTTGTGAAGATCCAACGGTTAGATTTTCAGATATGTGTAAATCAAATCTGAAGAAAAATAGCGCCACGGCCGCGTTATGGCCCGAAGCGTCGTTTTGAATAAATTGGCTATTTTAAAATAAATAAAAATAGCGATAAATCGTTATAAAATATCATAAACGATATGGAGTGGAAATAAACTGAATTTGCTCGATTTATGTGGTATTTGATGGTTGAATGTGTTTGGTGTGAAAATTACATTAAAGAACAAAATTGGTGTTGTCGAATGATTTAACCATTGAAATAAATTGATTTGAAATTCTAAATATACGTGAATTATTTGAAAAGGCCGAGTTAATTCTCATTTCAAATAATTGACCGACGATTAAAAGTCAAAGATGAAGACGGTGGTCGAAGACCGGAGATCTTCACCTCGTTTGGATGGTAACTGAGATCCTGATTGGGAGGCATCCCAAAATATGGATAATGAGTGGTGATCGTCCAGACGTACGTGGTGATCGATGGGTTTGCGAGGTATTTAGTGCCTCCGGTTTCGTTCAGAACCAGAACGGACTTGCAAATGGACTGTGTGTCTGACATTGGATTTTATTCTGTGTGGACTGATCTCTATTAAATATACATCTGTTTGGCGGCGGAGAATTTATTCTTTTGCTTAACGCCCTTCTCTGAAACGCACGAGCTCAGAGGTTGTATATCGATGGACATCAGTCGCATGGCATGAATTGCCTGTGTGGCATGCTAAGATGCAGTGATCAGGGCTTCTGTTGAAAAGCAAAGTCTTGTGGTGATGATCAAAGCACCGCCTGTGTGGCGTAGCTTTGTGTATAACGTGAAATCACGAGCCTCACATCCCGGTATGAACCAGAAATGGGAGAAGGACCTCAAAGAGGGCATGCGTTTCTTTCTAGCTAGGGTGGTGTCAGTGACCTACTAGCCCTGATATTTATATACATTTCACCTATGTGCTTGTTGCTTTTGCGAGGCGCCTCAGTTTGATCGGACAATCCGGGTCTGATGGAGTCATTCGTTGGCTCGTTTTCGCCCCAAAGGGCGGGGAAACATTTTGTTCAGGCATAATAATCCACATCGGTGGACCGACCCTGTCGCTCCAAGGCTTGCCTGCGCGCTTGCCTGAGACATGGGCTAGATTGTCTCGAATTCGGTAAGGACTATCTTTTGCCTTGGTTCATGACGGAAATCCAATTTCCAAATACGTGACTATGCGGTTTTGATTGTGTATATATATGGCGACATGATATATGGTACCTATGCCGTCTATGATTGATAGTTATGATTTGAAATTGTTTTCAAAACATATAAACACTAACAATAATATCAAATGCCTTTGTCTTATTCGTATCAAGCATATTTTGGCCGTTATAAGGTAAAACTCTATCCTCCGGTTTGCGTTGCATTGTGTGATGGGAACTGAGTCTTATAACGGCTTCATTTTTATAAAAAGCATAGCGATGTTTAAAAGAAAGATTTGTTTTAAAGCACTGGCAATCCACTGGAGTAAACCCGTTCCACGAAAGTGGCGTGGTCCTGTGATTGGCCATATTATATATGTGTTGAGTAGATTTCTCATACCAGTCCTATGACTGACTCGTAGTTTGTTTCACTCTCAAACTCGGGTGCCCCTTTTTCTACACGGGCAGCCTTGTATTCAGGTTTAGCTGGTTCTTTCTGGATAGCTGGAGCTGAAGATGGATTCTATTATTTATCTCTTTTTATGCTGTTCAGCTCCTATTGTACATATTTTGTTTGTTTCCGCTGTAGACATTTATGTATAGCTGAACTGTATTTGTACTAAGTAAGATCCTGTATACTGTGTAACTCGGATGATTACTTTTATCCAGTATATTCTATTGTTCATTATCTGGTGTATTTACTTAATTTTGTTCTGCTATTATCTGTTTCAGTGTTATATTCCACGGATTACCCTTGCCTCCGTGAGTACGGGGTTTGGGGATGTCTCATTTGGTATTAGAGCTTTGGTTAAGCTTAGTTCTGGAACATAACATTGGAACGAACTCGTCAGAAATAGAACCAGTAGTGTTCTAGGACGGGTAACTCTATACAGATAGGATCAGCAATATCCTAGTATGAGTAAAGCAGAATGAAATTACACCTCGATAGACACATTTACATTTGAAGTATTTGTCTCTATATTTTAAAATACCTTTTCTGTGACTTGACACTTGATCTGCTAATTGCAGAAGTACTAGAAAAATGAGTGTCAGAAACAGGAGGAATACAGAACCCGATCTAGAGGCTCTATTAAAGAGATATCGAAATCTGAACGGAGCACAGTTCTCGGGCAATGAATCTATAATTCAAACCCAAGCTTGGATGAGTTCTGTCGAAAGAATCTTTGAGCGTATCCAGCTGAGAGATGACCAGAAACGGTTAGTAGCATCTTGGACGCTTAAAGAAGAAGCTTTAATCTGGTGGGAAATGATCATCAAATATAATCCAGAAGGTGATATCACCTGGGACAGATTCAAAGTGATTTTCCTAGAAATATTTACTCCTCCCGAAGCGACGGAGCGATGATGTGACGAATTTTCTTATCTGATACAAGGTGACATGACTATCCCAGAATATCATAAGAAATTCAACGAACTTTCTCACCTTGCTCCTCATTTGATTAAAGACCCAAGGAGGAAAAATCTGAGATTTATTCACGGGCTTCAAAGAAAATATCAAAACAGTGTAATGAGGAACGTGAAGCTCCCCTTTTCTGAATTGATTTATATGGCTTATCAGTATGAAGATCTCCATAAGAAAGGAATGTTATGCGATGAAGAAGAAGTTTGTTGTAGGGACAAAGAAGAGTCGGAAACTGATATTGCTGAAGCCAGTACGAGGTCTGAGGTCAATAAGAAGCCCAGTGCTAAGGGAAAAAGGGCTGAATCTGGGAAAGAACTAGCAACGACTGACATATGCAACAACTGCCATAAGCCAGGGCATTTCCAGGGGAATTGCAAACCCTCGAAAAAGAGAAGGAGAAATGAATCTAAATCCAAGAACAAGTCTCCTATGATTCGAGAGTGCAATCTTTGTCATCAGTCTAGTCATATAAAGCGAGATTGCTGATTGTTAAAAAGGGCCAAAGAGGCTCAGGCAAATGAAATAGCAGAAACTTCGGGGCCCGCAGGTGTTCCGGAAAGGCCCGATGTGTTAGAAGGCACACTTACTATCAAAAACATTCCAGTCAAAGTACTGTTTGACACAGGTGCGTCACGAAGCTTCATTTCCAAAGATGCAACTAAGAAACTGGACTTGAATTTGAAAAAGCTGAAGGAACCAATTATTGTCCAGAATCCGGTTGGGGGTTCCATCGGTCTCAGTTGGGTTTGTGCAGTACCTGTCTCTTTCTCCTGCTACAAATTCCCTACTATCTCTGTCATCATGAATTTTAAGGAGTTTGATCTTATATTGGGGTTGGATTGGCTAACCAAATATGAAGCTGAGGTTAGATACGCCGAGAAAGTGGTTAAAGCAAAGGTCAAATTGGGGAATTATATAACCATACCATGTGGAGGCCCGACTTCAAATAGAAAGGACTTCTGGGCAGCTTTGAATGTTTCTCCATCCCAAATAGAAAATGTCCCTGAAATCAGAGAGAATATTCCCGACTAAGTGAAAGATATTCTTATCGTCAAGAACTAAGCGGATGTGTTCGAAGAAGTTGTTCGCTTACCTCCGCAGAGAGAAATAGACTTCAAGATCGCATTGATTCCTAATGCAAGGCCGGTAGTTCACGCTATTCGAAGAATGTCCTTGAATGAGAAGGAGGAATTAGACAATCAAACACGACAGCTAGTATGGAAGGGTCTAATCAGGCCTAGTTTCTCTGATTGGGGTGCAGCAGTGGTGTTTGTCCCAAAATCTGACGGTACTCTACGGCTATGTGTGGATTATCGTGATCTGAACAAACAGACGATAAAGAACAAATATCCATTGCCGCGGATTGATGATCTGTTGGATCGATTAAATGGAGCACAAGTATTCTCAAGAATGGACCTAGCTAGAGGTTTCCATCAACTTCGAATTGCTGAAGAGTGTGTTCCAATGACCGCATTCAGAGGTCCCGACTTATTCTACGAGTGGTTAGTAATGCCATTCGGCTTATGTAACGCTCCAGCCTATTTCGTCGATCTAATGAACAGAGTATTCAGAGGAGTATTGAATAAATTTGTTCTGGTTTTCATTGACGATATTCTAATCTTCTCTAAATCAAAGGCCGAACATGAAAAACATTTGGAACAAGTGTTAGAAATTCTCAGACGGAATGTATTGAAAGCAAAGTTTTCCAAATGTATATTCTGGCAAGATGAAGTGAAATTTATGGGCCACGTCTTATCAAAAGAAGGAATCGCTGTGGATCCAAGTAAAATCACAGCTATTCAGAATTGGAAACAGCCCAGTACCCCCACTGAAGTCCGCAGTTTTCTCGGATTGGCTAGCTATTACCGGAAGTTCATTAAAAACTTTTCGAAGATATCTGGTTACTTAACGAAGCTTACGAAGAAGCACTCTAAATTCAAATGGACTCCAAAAGTGAGGAGGCTTTCGAAGAGCCGAAGTTAAGACTAATGACAGCTCCAGTGTTAACCATCATTGTTGGCAACCAGGATTTGAAAGTCTGGACTGATGCTTGTAGAGAAGGCCTTGGCGCAGTGTTAATGCAAAGAGGCCAAGTGATTGCTTATGCTAGCTGTCGACTGAAGCCGCACGAGAAGAACTACGTAACTCATGACCTTGAGTTATTGGCTATAGTATTCGCCTTGAAAATCTGGAGACACTATCTTCTGGGTGAGAGATTTGAACTGTTTACGGATCACCAGTCGTTAAAGTATCGGTTCACCCAGAAGGACTTTAATCTGAGGCAGCAATGTTGGCTAGAGTTCCTTGCAGCATATGACTTTGAAATTATATACACTCCAGGGAAAGCCAATGTCGTGGCCGATGCGTTAAGCAGAAAAAATGAAACGATCGCCAGTTTTATTATCACGACTTCACTAATAGATAAAATATCTTCTCTTCAAAAGGATGATCACTTCATTCAGAAGATCAGAGAGATAATTCAACAAGGCGAACCCTCAGGTTTTCAAGTGGATAATGATGGAATTCTATGGCTCAAAGGTCGAATCTGTGTCCCTAACATTCCTGAGCTTCGAAAGGAAGTACTGGATGAATGCCACAAGTCAAAACTTAGTATCCATCCGAGAGTAAGCAAAATGTATAATGACATCAAACGCACTTTCTGGTGGAAGTTGATGAAGAGGGACATTTCTTTATATGTCAGCCGATGCCCTACTTGCCAGCTAGTCAAGAGCGACCAACAGAAATTGGCTGGATTGTTACAACCACTAGAAGTTCCTGGTTGGAAGTGGGAACATATTTCTATGGATTTCATTGATGGTCTTCCCAGAACCAGAAAAGGGAATGACAGTATTTGGGTGATCGTAGATCGCTTCACGAAGACCGCCCATTTCATACCTGTCAGACCAAACAGAACTGCTCAGAGTCTGGCGCAGATATACTTCAAGGAAATAGTTAGACTACATGGAGTGCCGCTCTGTATAGTCAGTGATAGAGATACAATATTCACTAGCAAATTCTAGGAAGCATTTCAAGTTGAGCTGGGAACGAAGTTGAACTTAAGCACCGCTTATCATCCTCAGACAGATGGTCAGACTAAGAGGGTAAATCGTATTTTAGAAGATCTATTGCGGGCTTGTGTTCTAGATTTTGGTGGATCATGGGAAGACCATCTACATTTGGCTGAATTCTCATACAACAACAGCTACCAGGCGAGTCTGACAATGTCGCCATTCGAAGCATTATATGGTAGACCATGCCGATCTCCAGCTTGTTGGGTCGAACCAGTTAATTGACTTGTGTTGGGTCCTTATATTATTCGAGAAGCTGCCGACAAAGTCGATTTTATTAAGAAGCGATACTCGCCGCACAAAGCCGACAAAAGAGCTATGCCGAAAGAAGGAGAAGAGATATATCATTTGTTGTTGGCAACTATGTATATATGAAAGTATCGCCGATGAGAGGAGTAGTCCGGTTCGGTAAAACAGGGAAGTTGGCGCCCAAATTCATAGGTCTGTTTCCTATTTTGGAACGGATCGGGACTCTCGCTTATAGGGTTAAATTGCCTGACTAGTTGCCTGGAGTTCATGATGTATTTCACATATCTCAACTTCGAAAGCACGTTCATGATCCAGACTTGATCGTGGAAGAAGCAGCTCAGCAGGATATTGAAATTACTCCAGAATTAGCTGTGAGAAGAGAGCCGCTAAAGATTATCGGCAAAGAAACCAAAGAGCTGAGGAACAAGAAGGTTCATTTAGTCAAAGTGCAATGGAGTGGAGATCCGCGAGATTGTACTTGGGAAACTGAGGAGAGCATTCAGAAGGCTTATCCTAGATGCCGAGTGGATATCTCTATTTGACTCCGGTGCAAGGTACATTTACCATACTTTGCACTACCATTTAATTCTCTACTCTGTTGTTATTTTCTTTCCATGGATATGCACTTTTAAATTCTATAGTCTGAATGATTTTAAAAAGTGTATAGAAATTGATTAGTATATTTTTGAAAGGTTGAAAACAATTGGGTTGGGTTTTATGTTGTGTGATTGTAGATTTATCAAACCATTTTCGACTTTGTTCCTTTTCGGGGACGAAAAGTTTTAAGTGGGGGAGATTGTAACGACCCAGAAAGTCTGAACCAATTTAAATTTTTTAAATTGGCTAAAATAATGGATTTTAAATATTTAAAATAAATATTTTAAATAATAGAGATGAAAACTAAGTTTGAATCGACAATTGAAAGCGAATATAATTAATTATAATTATAAACAAGGCCTGAAAAGGCGCTGCAGTTTCAAAAATTGAATTCAAACTTTGTCGGACTGTACCGGGTACAAAACAAAACGGATTTTAGTGAAACCAAAAATATTTAAATCTGTTAGTGAATACCTTTCTAACGAATCTTAAAAATTGAATTTTCATAACGGAAAGCAAAAGTTATGGCCAAATGAATTTTCAGAAAGGTCACTATGGAATTTATATAGCCCGAGAAATTGGCCATTTTGCATACGACCTCGGAATTCGACGAAATCACTTTTGTTGGATCCGGGATGTGAAGTTATTGCTAGGTTTCAAATTTCATAATTTTTGAAGCTAATATGTGAGCGTGGCAAAGGAAAACGTGTTTTGGCTAATTACAGTTAAATTGGATCGACCAGAAATGGGCCTTTTTGCAAACGGTCTCAGAATTCGACGAAACTAGTTTTGTTGGGACCGTATCGACAAAAAATAGGTAGATTTTATTTTCTGGAATTTTTCGAATCAGTTTGTGGCCCTGGAAAATTGAAATGTACGTTCAAATTAACTATTGAATGTTTTATATTTTAATTCGAAGGAAAACTGACTGAAACATTCGAATGGGCCTTCGAAACATATCCCATTGTGTTCGGAATGGGGGAAAAACGCTAGGGACGACAGTCTATGGGTCTGGATTGGGGTTCGTGAGGGAAAGAGGGTATTTTAGAGATTTAAAAATATATAAAATAATAAAAAAATTCTATTGGTCCATCTCATTCTCTCAGCCCCGACCTTCTTTCTCGAAACCCCAGAACGCACAGCGGAAAGAGCTCGAAACTTCCCAGCCAATTTTCTCCTTCCGCGCTCGACAAAACCCCATCGTCCTTTGGAAGTGTTTGTAGAGAATTTTGCAAGCTTCACATCCATACTTGGATTCGATTTTTTCACTGAGTATATCGAGAGATCCAGGGCGCGGAAGTCACGCCGTTCGCACCCGAATCCTAGCCGAGATCCGCCACCGTGTTCAACGTCGTTCGGCGCGATGGTGAGCCCCTCTAAGCTCGTCGATGTGGCGTAGGCTGATCTGCATATCGTGCTTCGGATCGAGAGAGAAATCGAAACCTAGTTTCGAACAGTTTTGAAAGGTATCGGCTGTTTTAATTTAAAACTGATTTTAACAGTTTAAAACCATTGCAAACTTCGAAAAATCATATCTTTTTGCTATGTTAACAAAATTCGATGAAACAAGAAACATCGTGACCGTGTGGACGCCTTCTACATTTTAGAAGAGACCGCATATTTTTCTGAGCCTTCTGCTATTTTTGGTGGAGTGGAACCCAATGTGAGATTTCTAATTTATAAACGATATGGAAACGACGATGTATAAATTATATATTCGATGTATGAGTTATATAAGCGTTGTACACCTCTTGTATAAGCGTTGTATAAGTTGTACGTTCGATGTATAAGTTATATATGCGTTGTGAAAATTATATATGTGTTGAAATAGAAGTGAATTGCGATATATATATATATATATATATATATATATATATATATATACGCCCCTCGTCCATAAACCATGGACGATATTTATTGGTTGTGATTGGTGTGAAAATTGATTGATAGCGAATGGTTGTTTGGGATTGTTTGTGGTTGATATTGATTGATTGTGGTTGAAAAATACCCATTTGGGGTTGAGAAATATTTGGTTGAAACCACATAGAATTAGTTTGTGGAAATGAAATAAATATATGCATGCCGCCTGCGTGCGAACTAGATGCATGATTCCCATTGTCAAAAACCGCGAGGTTTTAAGGTAGAGCGAGGAGCCGTACTAGGGACGGTCCCGGTTTTAACTACCCTGCCGTTATGCTGCCGAAATTTTGAATAATATTCATGTGTTTGAATTATTTTCATTTGCTGAAACTATATTTATTAGTTGAATAGAAAACCTTCATGTGTTGAATCGATATTCATTCGTTGATTAGAAATTCATGTGTTGAATGGTATTCGTGTTTTAAATATAAAAATAACATTTTAATCTATATATAGAAACTATAGAAAACCTTCATGTGTTGAATCGATATTCATTCGTTGAATTGAAATTCATGTGTTGAATGGTATTCATATTTTGAAATAAATTGTTTCATAATAAAATCACCTTTTATCAACTATATGGACTATGTAAAATAATCTCGTTTTAAAAGAAATTGTTTTATAAGAAAAATCCTATTTTTATCACCTATATAAACTATATAAATAATAGTGTTTTGAAATGAATCGTTTTATAATAAAAATCACATTTTTATTATATACATGAATCGTTGAAATGTGGAGTGTTAAAAATAGCAACTCGTTCAAATAAATATGCATGAGTTGAAATATTCATTAATTAGCTAATGATATGATTTTTGTCTATACATGCAACATTAGAATGAATGGTGTTTTTAAACCAAATGGAATCAAATATGAAGTTGAATGGAAAATGAGAAGTGATAAGAACTATATAAATGTACATGCTTATTTATTGAACATGTTATAGCGAAGGGGCTAGAGAAGAGGAATAAAATTTTGTGCCCGACAAATAGGTACACATTTACTGTTTTGTTTGGGTGATGATTTTATGAGCCTGTTGTCTAGCCGCTTGGCTTTTTCTTTTTCTTTTTTACATGAGACGCCCGTGTGGCTATATTCGAATTTTCCCAGCCCCTCCCGTACAAAGGAGGTTATGGTGAATTTTTCCAAAATTTAAAGGCGTTAGTGAAATATTTGAAGTGAAAACGATATAGGAATTTTTGAATGAGCTATATTTATATAAATATATAAATATAAATAAAATTAAAACGAAACGTGGACGTACAGTTCGCATTTTGAAACCTGATTTCAAACGATTATACCGGGAGATCCGACCATCGGATTTTCCTGAAATCGCAACCGTTAGGTTCGCTTTGGAAAAATCTTTCCAACGGCACAAACTTTGTAAAAATCCAACGGTTGGATTGTCTGGAATGTTTAATTCAAATCTGACGAAAAACAGCGCCAGAAGCGATAATATATATATATATATATATATATATATATATAATTATATTAAATCGAATAACGACGCTGCATTTCGTATTTTGAAACCGTAACTTCAAACGATTGTACCGGGAGATTCGACCGTCGGATTTTCCCGAAACTGGAACCGTTGGATTCGTTTTGAAAAGACCTTTCTAATGATGTAAATCTTGTGAAGATCCAACGGTTATATTTTCAGATATGTGTAAATCAATTCTGAAGAAAAACAGCGCTACGGCCGCGTTATGGCCCGAAGCGACGTTTTGAATAAATTGGCTATTTTAAAATAAATAAAAATAGCGATAAATCGTTATAAAATATCATAAACGATATGGAGTGGAAATAAACTGAATTTGCTTGATTTATATGGTATTTGATGGTTGAATGTGTTTGTGTGAAAATTACATTAAAGAACAAAATTGGTGTTGTCGAATTATTTAACCATTGAAATAAATTGATTTGAAATTCTAAATATACTTGAATTATTTGAAAAGGCCGAGTTAATTCTCATTTCAAATACTTGACCGATGATTAAAAGTCGAAGATGAAGACGGTGGTCGAAGACCGGAGATCTTCACCTCGTTTGGATGGTAACCGAGGTCCTGATTGGGAGGCATCCCGAAATATGGATAATGAGTGGTGATCATCCAGACGTACGTGGTGATCGATGGGTTTGCGAGGTATTTAGTGCCTCCGGTTTCGTTCAGACCCAGAATGGACTTGTAAATGTACTGTGTGTCTGACATTGGATTTTATTCTATGTGGACTGATCTCTATTAAATATACATCTGTTTGGCGGCGGAGAATTTATTCTTTTGCTTCACGCCCTTCTCTGAAACGCATGAGCTCAGAGGTTGTATATCGATGGACATCAGTCGCATGGCATGAATTGCCTATGTGGCATGCTAAGATGTAGTGATTAGGGCTTCTGTTGAAAAGCAAAGTCTTGTGGTGATGATCAAAGCACCACCTGTGTGGCGTAGCCTTGTGTATAACGTGAAATCGCGAGCCTCACATCCCGGTATGAACCAGAAACGGGAGAAGGACCTCAGGGAGGGCATGCGTTTCTTTCTAGCTAGGGTGGTGTCAGTGACCTACCAGCCCTTACATTTATATACTTTTCACCTATGTGGTTGTTGCTATTGCGAGGTGCCTCGGTTTGATCGGACGATCCGGGTCCGATGGAGTCATTCGTTGGCTCGTTTACGCCCCAGAGGGCGGGGAAACGTATTGTTCTGGCATAATAATCCACATCGGTGGACCGGCCCTGTCGCTCCAAGGCTTGCCTGTGCGCTTGCCTGAGACATGGGCTAGATTGTCTCGAATTCGGTAAGGACTATCTTTTGCCTTGGTTCATGACGGAAATCCAATTTCCAAATACGTGACTGTGCGGTTTTGATTGTGTATATATATGGCGACATGATATATGGTACCCATGTCGTCTATGATTGATAGTTATGATTTGAAATTGTTTTCAAAACATATAAACACTAGCAATAATACCAAATGCCTTTGTCTTATTCGTATCAAGCATATTTTGGCCGTTATAAGGTAAAACTCTATCCTCCGGTTTGTGTTGCATTGTGTGATGGGAACTGAGTCTTATAACAGCTTCATTTTTATAAAAAGCATAGCGATGTTTAAAAGAAAGATTTGTTTTAAAGCACTGGCAATCCACTGGAGTAAACCCGTTCCATGAAAGTGGCGTGGTCCTGTGATTGGCCATATTATATATGTGTTGAGTAGATTTCTCATACCAGTCCCATGACTGACTCGTAGTTTGTTTCACTCTCAAACTCGGGTGCCCCTTTGTCTACACGGGCAGCCTTGTATTCAGGTTTAGCTGGTTCTTTCTGGATAGCTGGAGCTGAAGATGGATTCTATTATTTATCTCTTTTTATGCTATTTAGCTCATATTATACATATTTTTTTTGTTTCCGCTGTAGACATTTATGTATAGATGAACTGTATTTGTACTAAGTAAGATCCTGTATACTGTGTAACTCTGATGATTACTTTTATCCAGTATATTCTATTGTTCATATCTAGTGTATTTATTTAATTCTGTTCTGCTATTATTTGTTTCTGTGTTATATTCCACGGATTACCCCTGTCGCCGTGAGTACGGGGTTTGGGGACGTCTCACCGTTGAACCTACGGTGTATGTCCTAGTCGATCCCGATGACCCATCAAAAGTCTTGACAGTCGGATCGTAGCTTCATCCTGCAATAAAAGAAGATCTTATGGATTTCTTAAGGGCCAATCTATACATGTTCACTTGGACCCATTCAGACATGAAGGGCATCGACCCCGCGATCGCTTGCCACCAGTTAAAGCTCGACCACACACTAACTCTGGTCAAACAGAAACGTCGCTTTTTGGGTCCTGAAAGATCCAAAGCACTCAAGGAAGAGGTAAACATGCTCCTCCATAACAACTTCATCCACGATACCTACTACCCCAAATGGGTTTCCAACCCGGTTCTGGGAAAAAAGGCTAATGGCATGTGGCGAACGTGCGTCGACTTCTCCGATTTAAATAAGGCATGTCCCAAGGATAGCTTCTCACTTTCGTAGATCGACCGCCTAATCGAATCGACCGTTAGATATCAGCTATTACCCTTCATGAACGCATATTCAGGATATAATTAAATCCCGATGTACCTCCCTGATCAGGATCACACCCCTTTCATAACTGATCTAGGGCTCTATTGCTACTGTGTCATGCCTTTGGGTCTCAAGAATGCAGGAGCTACTTATCAACGGATGGTTAACCCACCTCTTTAAAAACTAGATTGGAAGATACATGGAGGTATATGTGGACGATATGCTGGTAAAATCCAAATTATCAAGTAACCACATCCATGACCTTTCCGAAATTTTCGATGTCCTCCGCCAGTACGACATGAAACTCAACCCCTTGAAATGCTCCTTTGGAGTCGCGTCTGGAAATTCTTTGGTTTCATCTTCAACTCCCGAGGTGTCAAAGCCAACCCATACAAAATCCAGACTATTCGGGACGTTCGAGTCCCTTGGAACTTCAATGAGGTCCAAAGATTAAATGGGAAGGTCGACGCTCTAAGTTGATTCATCTCCAAAGCCACCGACAAATGCATTCCCATCTTCGACCTACTTCAGAGAGGGAAGCGCAACTTCGAATGGACCTCATAATGCGTCGCCGCATTCGAGGACCTATTGAATCACTTAAAGCGACCACCTATTCTGTCCAAATCAGTGAGTCGTGAAGACTTATAAGTTTATTTGGACGTTTCCATGCAGGGAATCATCTCGGCACTGGTACGCATTGAAGACCACGTCCAGCGACCCATCTACTACATGAACAAAAGATTGAAGGGGGGTAGAAAAGAACTATCAAAGGCTTTAAAAACTGGCCTACTGCCTACTTATCTCCTCCCGGAAGCTGCGACCATAGTTCTAGTCTCACCCCCATCAAGGTGTATACTGACCAGCCAATGCGACAAGTCCTACAACGACCTGAGGCATCCGTACGACTATTAAAGTGGAGTATAAAGCTGAGTCGGTTTGAAATAACATTCAACCCCCATCGCGCCATCCTCGGTAGGCTCTCGCTGACCTCATAGTGGAATTTACCACCCCTGAGGAGTCTCCTCCTGAAGACGTCGAAGCTCCCATTATTCATTGGAATCTATTTGTAGATGGGTCATCTACCCCTAAATGCTCTGGAGTCAGAGTTGTGCTCATCACTCCAGAAGAGCGCTGGATATGCTATGCTCTGAAACTCAACTTCCTTGTTGCGAGCTACGCTGCCGAATATGAGGCCTTGATAGCCGGGCTAAAAATCGCAATTAAACTTAACCTTAAGGCCATCCAGATCTTTTCTGACTCTCAACTTGTCATAAGCCAGGTGCAGGGAGAATTCCAAGCCAAGGGGGATAGGATCGCTCCTTATCTCGCCGAGGTTCGGGAATTGCTCTCCCACTTTGACTACTTCGTCATTATACTCATCCCTTGAGAGAAGAATGAAAAAGCAGACTCATTAGCCAAGCTGGCAGGCTCCGAGGATACACAGCTTATGAGGCCCGCCCTAATCGAAGTGCTCGATTCACCAAGTATAAACCAGATGCAAACTGATATGGCCATGAACACTGAATCCGAACTTGAAACCTAGATGACCCCGATTGTGACAACCGCCCACAGCCCCCGCACTAAATTTGAGGAATAATGCGCTGAAAGGTGTGCACGGCAGCTATGGACGATCGTCAGAGTAGATGAACAAAATCGAAACCTGTCGTAAAACTCATAGCGCAAGGATAAAATATAATAGAACATATACAACAGGTAGCATTAGTGAAGCATCATATAGCAAACTTTTCAAACTTTCACAACTCCTGAAAGATTATCCCAACATCATAGGAAATATCAAGTATGTACATAAGGCCTCACTACAACACTCATATAGCAACTCAAATAGCGGAAACAAAAATACTAGATATTGGTAAAAATAATACGCCAGCCTCCTGCTCTTCTTCGCACAGCAGTATCATCCTCACTAATCACCTATCACCTGCTACTTGTTCTTCCCATCCACAACCGGATGAAAAACCCAAGGTAATAAGAGGAAACATAAAACCTTGAGTCAGACAACAGTCTTAGTGAGCGATAAAACAGTTAACAAACTTCACCAATAAAGTATATGAGAATGGATAGATATACATACTATTCTACCTACAACACCAGAGAAGAACTCAACCCTATCTTCCCCACATCGGACAGTGATAGCCTTTACAATAAATAATTCAACCATTCATCCATGGAAACTAGAACACCCATTCAATCATGGTAAAGCACTCATAACATCCAGATTATATATATCTCATGTAAACCATCCTAATCGAATTCAACATCCCTCAAGCACAAGCCCTAGAGGCCTAAACCAATATCAGACAAGCACCCAAGGAACATCTCCTTCAACGTTGGATGACCTACATGAGACGGTACAAACAGAACAACCAATCATCTATGACTAACTCTTGCTATCACCGCCAATCCTGCTTTGAAACCATCGTTAATCGTATGAAGGCCAACCTTGCCACATGTCAAGAGCTAATGGTAACCCCAGTTCTAGCATAAACTCCATACGCCTTTCAACGATACGTATGTATGTCCAAGTTTGATAATTAGGCCTTTCAACGATACCCAGGGTACTTGACCTACAACTGGTCTTTTTGGTGCCCCTATCGTACCCCTGCTTTGAGCCTGCTAGAACTTACGACAACGATAATCTCTTGTCCTTCGCATCTCTAGTCATTCAACCCGATGACTCTTCATAGCTCAATCAACCGTCTCGAGCAATCCATTATCCACCAACTCACAACCTTTGAGTAGTCACCTCATTCGTTGTTCTATACCGATCAATGAACACTTTTCAACACTTCGAACCTTCCTCCTTGAATTCACTTCGAAGTTACACCATTATTGTGCTGCGGCACGGGTTCAGGAACTTCTGCTCGATTTTTCTTAAAAAGCACTTTTCGTTCAAATCTGGGTCGTACTCGAAAATATAATCTTTAAGAAATTTTCCCTGTGCGACCGACCCTTCACACTGCTCAACTGACCAGAGTAACCGACCCTTCACATTGCTCGAACCAACCAGAGCGACCGACTTGTGGTGACCGGTCCAAGGAGTGAACGACCCCATACTATGCTCGATCAAGCCAAGCTCGATCCCTCTTGGTGCGACCCAAAAACCTG
Organism: Allium sativum; assembly: GCA_030737875.1. NCBI lineage: Eukaryota > Viridiplantae > Streptophyta > Magnoliopsida > Asparagales > Amaryllidaceae > Allium > Allium sativum. The sequence goes on along the minus strand of CM060913.1, from coordinate 702,517,934 downwards.
ATCGACCAAACCAAAGGACTCAACCCAACTCTATTCTGGCTCGCTCGACCCTGTTCACGACTGGCCTTCGCTCGAGTGTTGACTTGATCGACCGACCCCAGTCCTCTCACGCACAACCGATCCCCATTCCTGTCTTCTTCCCCAAGAAAACCACACCATGGTGCGACTGACCCACCATGAACGACCCAAAACCTGCACCACCACAATGCAACTCCAATTTCGTCCAAAATTTTTCCAAACAACACAATCGACGAAATATACTCATCTAATTCATTCAACACAATCACAAGCATGTTATGAAGTCACTAAAAACATGAACACGACGATTATCACTAAAATTATGCAGATCACTGCAAAACCATGATAAATGAACATATGAACTAGATTTGAGATTTAACTTGCATAAACACATGAAATGGCATAGGAATTATCGGTTTAAACACGCTAAATTGGATCATAGGGTGATTCAGATGAAAATGACTTACAAGTGTATAGATCTATGGTAAAACACTTGAACATGATGAAAAACATGATCAAAAATTCATATACTTCATTGAATCCATGTGAGAGATGTAAATCACTCACCGATTCTCCCAAACAAGCTAAAATCAATGCAATAAGATTCCAGACAATAAGAAATTCGAACTAAACCCCTTGATTCGATGAATTCCCACTTCAAACGATATAGATCTAGCCTCCAATGGTGTAGATCTTCGATTTCCTCCCTTAAATTTTGATTTTTAATGGTGGAAAGATGTTAGAGGAAGGAGGAACATAGGCCACCAAATGAGAGAATAGAGAAACTAAACCATTTCTCATACCTCCCACCCCCTATTTATACCCTTCCACTAGCCCACTAACGGGCATTCCCAAATTAGCCCATTGTGGCTCTCTAAACCTGAACAACCAACTAAAAAACCTTAAAACAACGATTCCTCTCAAATCGCTAAGCCAAATCTTTAATGTAACACTCTAGGGAAAGGAAATCATCAGTTCCTTTCTAATGGCACAGGTCTCACCACCTGATTCGACCCGAGTCAAAAGTTATGCCCTGTACAAGACTGATAGAGGTAAAATGGTCACAAACAAAATCGGTAAAAATTATGGATATGTCTCACATCCCCATAAGCAACATATTAAAATACGAGAATGATCCAACCCTCCAGGAATAAAACAAAAAAAATTACGATAAAAAATATTTTACAATCTTCCGATACATAAAATGCGGGTTGTTACATTCTCACCTCCTTAAGGATTTCGCCCTCGAAATTCTAAGAAAACATAAGCAACCACAATAATTTTGCACGCCTATCATCCATGAGAAGCCAATTCTATCACCCAAACTAGCAGCCATCAAGCCATACATCTATAGCCTTATCCAAACACGCGAAATTCTATCAAATAACAACAAGATACAACGATATAACGATGATACCATATCATAGGGTCCTACCAATGAAGATTTCTGGATGACTCACCCTCCTGCTCTCTTCCATCTCCCATGTACAATCGTCCCCGTCTTCACTCCATTGTACCTTGACTAGCTTAATCGTCTTCCTCCTAAGCTGTTTTGTATCATTTCCCACAACATGAAGTGACTTACGAGGTTTCGTAACTGCGATCTCTAATTGTAGGTCTTCGTACTGCTTTGGAGGTACCACCACATTCGAATCATGCACGAACTTCTGTTGAAATGACACATGGAACACATTATGCACGCTTGACATCTTCTCGGGTAACTCCAATCTATATGCAAGCTTTCCAATTCGCTCGACTATCGGAAATGGTCAAACAAACCTAGGAGCAAACTTTCCTCTATTTCTGAATCTAACCATATGCTTCAATGGTGAAATCTTCATGAAAACCATGACGCCAATGTCGAATTCCAAATCCTTTCGACGCTTATCAGCATAACCCTTCTGACGATCTTGGGCCGCATTCATTTGTCGTCAAACGATCTCGATACAACCCAAGGTCTCTTTAATAATCTCAGGCCTGAGTACCAACTTATCTCCAGTTTCTAACCAACATGCTGGAGAATTGCACGGCCTCCCATACAATGCCTCATATAGTGTCATCCCAATGCTAGACTTGCCGCTATTATTATATGCAAACTCAACTAGATGCAGATGGTCTTCCTATGATTGTAACACCCCGTATTTTCTGTGAACATAAGAGTAACAAAATGAAGTTAATTAGTTCTAAATGTGATAATTAAGGAAAACGGGTTACACCATTGCGTTCATCTCGAAATTTTGCTTGGAATAGAGTCCAAATTTGCGTAAATCGGACTCCGTATGAAGAAGATATGGCTTTCAGAAGTTTCAATTAAAACCAGCCCGAAATTCAAATTTCAAATTTCGAAATTCAAAACAGACACCCGGGCCGGGCGTGAAAATTCCCGCCCAGGACCCAGGTAGACACTAGGGTCGACCTGTGTAAACAGGTCGACAGTAGGGTCGACCTTAGGGTCGACCTCCCCCCTTTTCCCAGATTTGTAGACAGATCCATTTTTCTGCACCTGGACGCCTTTCTGACCGGATTAGTGAGCTCTAACCTATTTAAACACCCCAAACCTAGCTTTCTCTCAACACAATTTCATTTTGCTTATACTCTGCCTCTATTCTAATTTAAAATAAAAATGGCGTCGCTATTCTGTTGGAATCAAAATTAGGATTAATGCATCTTCTTCCAATCTGAACAGAATTAAAAGGGAATCAAATCTAACCGATAGTCTACGCCAAAGGAGCGCTATTCAGTGTCAGAACACAAATTCCAGAATATAAGAATTGTTCCCTTTTTGTGAGTACATTTACTTTTAGATATAAACTTTTATTATGATCTTGGCATGATTATAAATCTAAATCCAAGGTTATGCGTATTCTTATCTGTCAGATCTGTTTTTCTGTGACTATTCTGTATCTCCTTTTTCTTTCTGTTCTATAGCCAGGCTAATACGAGCCTGCGCCAAATATCATAAAAGATTAACGCGTGAACGCTAATTTTGGGACAAATAATGAGTTTTGCATAATTGGACATGACTGATCTATGACTGATTAGAGAAAGGAACATAGGTTGTAAAATAAGATCTAGAATCAGTGCATACTATGTATAATAGACTGTGATTTGGAAGAAGAATTATTATATGATAGCATATGACTTGGGATTTGGAATATAATGCATATTATAATGCAAGATCTGATTTTGAGGACATAATACATGATTAAAATTTAAGATCTAGATTTTGGGGCATAATCTGCATCACAGTCTATGACTTGAAAAGGAAAAAGAAAAAAGAAATATGTGACTTAGGCGTAAAGATCTATTTTAAAATAGGATAACTATTAATGTTAATGCGCCTAAATATGGATTTTAGGATATTTGGCATCATAGGCTATAATTTGGCATAATTCATATTGTTTGAGGCTTTTTAGAGAATATTCTGTACTGTGCAAAGTTTAATTAAAATTTGGGGCATATGTCGTATTATGAATTATGACCATAATTTAGGCATGTAAATTTAGGCAAGATATGTAAATAGAACTTTAAGAAATGTTTAATCTGTTATTCGGTTAATCTGTTGAATTGCCTAATCTGCTAAATCTGTTATCTGCTTAATCTGTTGAATTGCCTAATCTGCTAAATCTGCTGAATTGCCTAATCTACTAAATCTGTTATCTGCTAAATATGTTGAATTGCTTAATCTGTTGCATGTTGAATAATTATAATTTGGAGGTTTGATCTAAAATTGAGCAAAACATGTTAATAGAACTTTGGATAATCTGCTGTAACTTGTAAAGAAGTTAAATCTGCTAAATGGATATAATTGGTCTGATATTTTCTATAATAAAATAAAGTGGCTATGACACGAGGTTAGACTCTGTTTGCGGTAGAAGCCTACCCGGAACCAACCGGCTTAACCAACGACCGTAAAATGTCAGTCTAATGTGAGAGAGCGTAGGCATAACTAAAATATGCTTAGACACGAGGTTAGGTTTGGCTTGGGGCATAAGTCTGCCCGGAACTGCCCGACATATCCAGCGGCCACAAGCTACCGACCTAATGTGAGAGGTATGTGCATTAATAATTAATTAATGCAAATCTAAGATAAATATGATACCTAAAACGTGTTGGGTGGATAGGGTTAAAACAATTTGACTGATGAATCTAATAAACCCGTTTCGTAAATCTGTAGGCCCAATACAAGTTAGGTAAAACAATTTGTAAGTCTGTTAAATCCGTACATCTGATCTGTTAATCTGAAAACTTGTTAACTTGATTTTCTGATCTGTGGACTAGAAAATCTGAGCTCTGTATGTCTGAAACTTGTAAACAAGTGAATCTGATATCTGTTAGCCTGGGGACACAAGGTTAGGAGGGGAAATACTTGTGTCATTTGTTGTTTGGGACCCATATTAGTCAGTAACCCTTTTTGGTATCAAAACTTTGAACCCACACTATGTAAGGGTCCAGGCACGCTTACTGAACTAATTATAAGTGGTTCATTCTGATAATGGCGAGGGGTGTTGATGGCGCATTCCAACCGAGTCATGTGTGTGCATGGATCCGGTGTGCTCTGAGTATGTAAGACACCGTGACATTTATAAATAGGTCTGTTCCAATAGGTTTCCACTTTAGGGAGTGATACACCCTACTATGGGGCCGACACACGGTATTTATGTATTAGGGAGCGGATCGCTTGGGGGTAGGACTTAAGGTACACTTAGTTCTGTCTGTTTCTGTTGGTACCGTCTGTTTCCGTTGGGTGGCAACACTTGTATATTTCTGCGTGGTACCGTCTGTTGGGGCGGTAAAGGCCCATTACTAGTGTACACCTAATTCTGACATTCTGTTTCCGTAGGGATTATTCTGTTTTCGTACCTTCTTTCTGTTGGGGTGGTAAAGACCCATTAGTTGGGTGGTAAGGGCCCATTATTAGTATTCTGCTTCTGTACCTTCTGTCTGTTCGGGTGGTAAAGGCCCATTACTAGCATTCTGTTTCTTTAGAGATTATTCTCTTTTCGTTTCTGTTTCAGTTTAGACATTAGGGTATCACCTAATCCTGTTATACTAGTATTAGTGTAGAGAAGTGAAGACTAATTAAGAAGCTTAGCTTAGTCTATATCATTTTGTTAACCTGCTATTCCTGTTACGGTTATCTCTCATCCATTTTTATTTACATGTCATGATACTGTTATCTGTTTATATATTGAAAGTCACTGGACTCACCAGACTTATGTTTGACCTAGTTTGTTTCGCCTCTTTTCTTTTCGTTTCCCCCCCCCCAGGTTTTTAGGGTGGAGACATAGGAGCTTGATTCATATTCTCTCTGCTTGAAGTATTGGAAGTATTGCTTGGCTTTGGCTCTATCTTTCCATGGCAGTTTATATTGGTATTATGACTTTAAAAACTATGCATTCTGAAGGCTTTTGTTCAAGACCGATATTTTGTACTTGAATTCTGATATTGTGATTTGGAAAGATGTAACCAAACTTATTTTTTTTCTGTTGTAATAAAGGTATAATTTTTTTTCAAGTACTACTTTATCTGTCTTGTAAATTTCTATTCTGTCTACTAAAATGCTCCATCAAAGTTAAGGCATTCCCTTTGTGAGTGACCTTAACAGAGGTGGGGTGTTACACTTGGTATCAGAGCTGAAGGTTACCAGATTGGATAAAAAAAATTTGAAAATTATTTTAAAAAAGCTTTAAAAAGGAAGTATTTTCAAAAGTTGAGTTTGTCTTGAAAAACATAATCCCCAAAGCCATGTGCCTATCTTTCTATCCTTTGTTTTGAATCCTTCCTTTTCTTTCGTTTCAGCATGTCTGTGGATCTTAACCTTCCGGAGGGCATTCCGATACCTGGCTGGTTCAGGAGGTACTTAGAAGCTAGGGCTAATGATGCGGGCCCAAAAAACGACCCTCCTCCCCTAGCTGCAGCGATTCCTCCTCCTCCTCCACGCGTGAATACTTTCCCGAAGATATGTAGAGACTTTCGAGCCATGGGTGGGAAGAACTTTAATGGAACTGAATCCTTCATGGAGGCAAGGAACTGACTCAAAGAAACTGAGGATTTGTTCGTTATCTTCGAGGTAGATGATAGGCAGAAGATATAGTTGGCGGTATGGTTGCTTAAGGACAAAGCTTCTTTTTGGTAGGAGGTTACAAATGGAGAACGTCCGGTAGAGAGATGGATGGATTTCAGGCATAGGTTCGAGATGAAATTTCTCTCGCGAGCGGAAGAGAGTCTATACGTAGAGAGGTTCTTGGCGTTGAAGCAGGGGAATTTATCAGTGAGAGAGTACGTCAACAAGTTTAATCAGTTGGCAAGATTCAGCTTAGATTTGGTAAATACACCGCATAAGAAGGCACTAAGGTTTGCTAAAGGTTTGAACGAGCCGCTACACGGATTGGCAATGTCCCACATTCCTATGGGGGCTACCTTCGAGAAATTAGTTGACATGGCATTGATGCATGAAGAGGAAACCAAAAGTGAGAAGAAAGAAGAAAAGCTTGAAGGACCACAGAACAAGAAGGCGGGGCCCAAAAAGGGAACGCAAAAGAAAGATGAGAGGTCTGAAGATAAGAAGGAGAAGAAGTGCTTTACTTGTGGAAGCTCGACCCATCTGAACAAGGATTACAGAAAGAGGAAGGGAACTTGCTTCAACTATGGAGAAATGAGGCACTTCACTAGGGACTGCCCAAAGAAACGAGGACAAGGGAAGAGGGCAGGACCTACCTCTAGAGCGTTGGTGAATGCTCACGAGGCTGGTGGATAGGAAAGAAATAAGAAAATTTATGTAGAAGGTTTAATTTCCTTATCGGATTGTGGAGTTAAAACTCTTTCTGATTCTGGCATTTTGATTCTGTAATTGAAACTCTGCACTTTAAATACTAGTCTTATTTCTGATCCCTCTGTAGACACAAACCCATAAGGGGTTATGACTCATCTGTTTGTGATAAGTTGGGGTTTGAGGGTAACTGTGTTGGGCGTTAAGTTGACTATGATGCATACATTCGGGGTTTTTATCATGTTTAGTTTCCCAAGAATCATTTGGTAATCTGATCTGTACCAGTAGTCTGTAAGTATCTGAATATTTCTGAAAAGGATAGGGGGTTTTACTCAAAGCGTGAAATAGATTTCCAGTTGGGCATTTGTTTAATGGGAGTGATTCTCTGAGTGTTAATCTAATGTTGATTTCGGTCTTCGGGGTTGATTCTTAGGGGGTTATTCTCTTAAACCGATGTCTAATGGGAACCTAGCTTTAGTTTTAATTATACTTGCTTCTATCACTCGAATTTATCCTATCGATCGAATCTTCGACCTTTAGGTAGAAACTAATGGGTGTAACATGTGTTTGAGACATGTTATGTTCGATGGTTGCAAGTGGTTGCTAGTGGTTTCTCGTGGATGCATATACACACACTAGGCACTAGATCGGCTCAAAAACACTCTCATACTGCATATGGAAGCATTTTTCAATTTTTGTGGATGCAAAATGATTGACCCATCACATGGATGTTGCATTTGGATGAATGGTTGTGCACTCATATAGGAATGATTTGTATAAAATAGGAAAATTGCATACATGTTGGACTCATGGCACTGACATAATTCACATTAAGAAGGTCAACTGGATCAGTGGACCGCCTAATCTTTGCATTAGATAAGGAACATATACACACACTTTTGCATATGTTCATACAACATTAGGAGTTTTCTAAGGAAAATGGATGCTTGTGGATGATGGTTGAGTAGATGGGTGATTGGATGGTAGGACACATTCTTCCTAACTTGAAGATTTCGGGGACGAAATCCTTTAAGGAGGGGAGAATGTAACACCCCGTATTTTATGTGAACATAAGAGTAAAAATTAAGTATAGTTAGTTTTAACTGAGAGAATTAAGGAAAACGGGTTACGCCATTGCGTTCGTCCCGAAATTCTGCTTGTAATAGAGTCCAAGTTTGCATATATCGGACTCCGTATGAAGAAGATATGGCTTTCAGAAGTTTCAATAAAAACCAACCCGAAATTCAAATTTCAAATTTCGAAATTCAAAACAGACACCCGGTCTGGGTGGGAAAATTCCTGCCCAGGACCCAGGTCGACGCTAGGGTCGACCTGGGGGTCGACCTGGGTAAACAGGTCGACACTAGGGTCGACCTTGAGGTCGACCTCCCCTCTTTTCCCAGATCTGTGGACAGATCCATTTTTTCTGCACCTGGACGCCTTTGTGACCGGATTAGTGAGCTCTAACCTATTTAAACACCCCCAAACCTAGCTTTCTCTCCACACAATTTCATTCTGCTTATACTCTACCTCTATTCTAATTAAAAATAAAAATGGCGTCGCTACTCTGCTTGAATCAAAGCTAGGATTAATGCATCTTCTTCCAATCTAAATAGAATTAAAAGAGAATTAAATCTAACCGATAGTCTACGCCAAAGGAGCGCTATTCAGTGTCAGAACACAAATTGCAGAATACAAGAATCATTCCCTTTTTGTAAGTACATTTATTTTCAGGTATAAACTTTTATTATGATCTTGGCATGATTATAAATCTGAATCTGAGGTTATGCGTATTCTTATCTGTCAGATCTGATTTTCTGTGACTATTATGTATCTCCTTTTTCTTTCTGTTCTATAGCCAGGCTACTACGAGCCTGTGCCAAATCTCATAAGAGATTAACGTGTGAACGCTAATTTTAGGACAAATAATGAGTATTGCATAATTGGACATGATTGATCTGTGACTGATTAGAGAAAGGAACATAGGTTGTAAATTAAGATCTAGAATTAGTGCATACTATGTATAATAGACTGTGATTAGGAAGAAGAATTATTATATGATAGCATATGACTTGGGATTTGGAATATAATGCATATTATAATGCAAGATCTGATTTTGAGGACATAATACATGATTAAAATTTGAGATCTAGAATTTGGGGCATAATCTACATCACGATCTATGACTTGAAAAGAAAAAAGAAAAGAAAAAAGAAGAAATATGTGACCTAGGCGTAAAGATCTATTTTAAAATAGGTTAATTATTAATGTGAATGCGCCTAAATATGGATTTTAGGATATATGGCATCATAGGCTATAATTTGGCATAATTCATATTGTTTAGGGTTGTTTAAAGAATATTCTGTACTGTGCAAAATTTAATTAAAATTTGGAGCATATGTCGTATTATGAATTATGACCATAATTTAGGCATGTAAATTTAGGCAAGATATGTAAATAAAACTTTAAGAAATGTTTAATTTGTTATCTGCTTAATCTGTTGAATTGTCTAATCTGCTAAATCTGTTATCTGCTTAATCTGTTGAATTGCCTAATCTGCTAAATCTGCTGAATTGCCTAATCTGCTAAATCTGTTGAATTGCTTAATCTGTTGCATGCTGAATAATTATAATTTGGAGGCTTGATCTAAAATTGATCAAAACATGTTTGTAGAACTTTGGATAATCTGTTGTAACTTGTAAAGAAGTTAAATCTGATAAATGGATATAATTGGTCTGATATTTTCTGTAATAGAATAAAGTGGATATGACATGAGGTTAGACTCCGTTTGCAGTAGAAGCCTGCCCGGAACCAACCGGTTTAACCAGCGACCGGAAACTGTCAGTCTAATGTGAGAGGTCGTAGGCATAACTAAAATATGCTTAGACCCAAGGTTATGTCAGGCTTGTGGCAGAAGTCTGCCCGGAACCGCCTGGCATATCCAGCGGCTACAAGCTACCGACCTAATGTGAGAGGTCTGTGCATTAATAATTAATTAATGCAAATCTAAGATAAATATGATACCTAAAACGTGTTGGGTGGATAGGGTTAAAACAATTGGATTGATGAATCTAATAAACCCGTTTCGTAATTCTGTAGGCCCAATACAAAGTTAGGTAAAACAATCTGTAAGTCTGTTAAATCCGTACATCTGATCTGTTAATCTGAAAACTTGTTAACTAGATTTTCTGATCTGTGGACTAGTAAATCTGAGCTCTGTATGTCTGAAACTTGTAAACAAGTTAATTTGATATCTGATAGCCTGGGGACACAAGGTTAGGAGGGGAAATACTTGTGTCATCTGTTATTTGGGGCCCATATTAGTGAGTAACCCTTTTTGGTATCAAAACTTTAACCTCACACTATGTAGGGGTCCGGGCACGCTTACTGAACTAATTATAAGCGGTTCATTCTGATAATGGCGAGGGGTGTTGATTGCGCGTTCCAACTGAGTCATGTGCGTGCGTGGATCCGGTCTGCTCTGAGGATGTAAGACACCGTGACATCTGTAAATAGGTCTATGCCAATAGGTTGCCACTTTAGGGAGTGATACACCCTACTGTGGGGCCGACATAGGGTATTTATGTATTAGGGAGCCGATCGCTTGGGGGTAGGACTTAGGGTACACTTAGTTATGTCTGTCTCTGTTGGGTGGCAACACCTGTTTGTTTCTGCGTGGTACCGTCTGTTGGGGTGGTAAAGGCCCATTACTAGTGTACACCTAATTCTGACATTCTGTTTCCGTAGGGACTATTCTGTTTCCGTCTCTGATCCCGTTTCTGATTCTGTTTCCGTACCTTCTGTCTGTTGGGGTGGTAAAGACCCATTAGTTGGGTGGTAAAGTCCCATTATTAGTATTCTGCTTCTGTACCTTCTGTCTGTTCGGGTGGTAAAGGCCCACTGCTAGCATTCTGTTTTTGTAGAGATTATTCTGTTTCCGTTTCTATTTCAGCTTAGACATTAGGGTATCACCTAATCATGTTATACTAGTATTAGTGCAGAGAAGTGAAGACTAAGTAAGAAGCTTAGCTTAGTCTATATCATTCTGTTAACCTGCTATTCCTGTTACGGTTATCTCTCATCCAGTATTATTTACATGTCATGATACTATTATCTGTTTATGTGTTGAAAGTCACTGGACTCACCAGACTTATATATGACCTAGTTTGTCTCGCCTCTTTTCTTTCTGTTCCCCCCCCCCCCCAGGTTTTTAGGGTGGAGACATAAGAGCTTGATTTAGATTCCCTCCGCTTGAAGTATTTGAAGTATTGCTTGACCAGTTTATATTGGGATTATGACTTTAAAAACTATGCATTCTGAAGGCTTTTGTACAAGACTGATATTTTGTACTTGAATTCTGATATTGTGATTTGGAAAGATGTAACCAAACTTACTTCTGTTTCTGTTGTAATAAAGTTATAATTTTTTTTTCAAGTACTACTTTATCTGTCTTGTAAATTTCTGTTCTGTCTACTAAAACGCTCCATCAAAGTTAAGGCATTCTCTTTGTGAGTGACCTTAACGGAGGTGGGGTGTTATAATGATCCCCCAAAATCCAACACACAAGCTCTTAGGAGGTCTTCCAAAACTCGGTTGACCCTCTCGGTTTGACCATCAGTTTGGGGATGGTAAGCCGTACTTAAACACAACTCTGTTCCTAAAGCTTCTTGCAAACTTTTCCAAAATCCATTCGTAAATAATGGATCTCGGTCACTCACTATGCTCTTTGGGATACCATGGAACCGAACTATCCATTTCACGTAAAGTTCAGCCAGTTTCGATGCCGTCCTGGTCGATTTAACATGAATGAACCTTGCGCTTTTGATCAAGTAATCCACAATGACCCAAATTCCTTCGTTTCCTGCCCTGATTCAAGATAGTCCATCGATACTTGCTCCCACCTCCATGTAGGAACTTCCAATGGCTGAAGCAAACCACTCGACTTCTTCTATTCAGCTTTCACCAAATGACAGTTCATACATTAGGAAATAAACTTTCCAATATCCCGCTTCATCCTTTCCCAGTAGTAAACTCGCTTCATGTCCTGATACATCTTATTGCCACCGAGATGAATCTTCAACTTCGAGTGATGGCATTCTCTCAGAACCTCATCTTTCAATTCGTCGATATCAGGAACAACTAATCGCCCCTGCTTTCGAACCCATCCTTCTCGATCATCCTTGAACTCTTTATCTTCTGGTTCCAGTTTCTGGATAAAGTTGACAAGCTTTGCATCTCGCTTTTAGCTCTCACCAATCCTCTTGATGAGAGTAGGTCTTATCGGTAAGCTTGCCAACATTTCAGGTTCCAACTCACACCTAGGCCTGAAATCGAATCTTGCCAAATACTCGAGTCTCTTCCATTTTTGAAAACATCACTCCAAAACTTGCGTGTCTTTGACTCAATGCATCCGCAACTGCGTTATCTTTGCCCAGAGTATAGGCTATATCATAATCATACGATGCTTGAAACTCTAGCTATCTTTGCTGCCAAAGATTCAAATCGTTTTGGGAGAAAAGATACTTCAATGATTTGTGATCCGTACAAAATCGAATCGCACTACCAACAGGTAAGTCTCAACAACTTCAGAGCAAATACAATCGCTGCCAATTCTAAGTCATGAGTTGGGTAGTTTTTCTCATGCGGCTTTAGTTGTCGAATTGCCTAGGCTACAACCTTATCCTTTTGCATTAGCACTGCTCCAAGCCCAGTACCACACGCATCAGTATATACCACCATCTCTTCATTCCAGCTCGCAATGGTCAACACAGGAGCACTCGTTAATCTCTCATTCAGGATTCAAAAAGCTTGCTCACACTTTGCATCCCGTGTGAACACTTGGTTCTTTTTCGTCAATCCTGTTAATGGTACAGCTACCTTGGAGAAATCCTTGATAAACCATCGGTAATATCCAACAAACCCAAGGAAGCTCCATACATATGTCGCATTCTTAGGTCTATCCCAGTCCTGGATTGCTGGTACTTTAGCAAGGTCAACCGCTATCCCATTTCGAGAAACAACATGGCCTAAGAAGCTCACTTTACTCTTCCAGAAGTGACACTTTGAAAATTTAGCTCTCAGTTGATGCTTTCGTAGGATTTCCAACACCGCTCTCAAGTGTGTCTTGTGCTCTTCCTCATTCCGAACGTAAACCAGAATGTCATCTACAAACACAAGCACAAACTTGTTCAATTGATCTCTGAAAACCATATTCATAAGATCCACAAAATACGCTGGCGCGTTAGTCAACCTAAATAGCATCACGAACCATTCGAAGAAACCAGATGGTGTCCTGAAAGCAATCTTTGGCACACTATCTTTTGCCACCCTCAAATGGTGAAATTCCATTGCCAAATCCATCTGAGAAAACACTTGGCTTTGTCAAGCCGATCGAACAAGTCATCAATCCTCGGCACTGATACTTGTTCTTCTTAGTCACCTTATTCATCTCACGACAGTCCACACACAATCTTAACGAGGCATTTGCCTTGGTTGCAAACACGATCGGTGCACCCATTCGGAAACACTTCTCCGAATGAATCCCTTTCCTAGAAGGTCACAAACTTGCACCTCCAACTCTCGTTGTTCCTTAGGCGCCATCCGCCTAAGAGGCATAACAATTGATCTAGCACCCTCGACCATAATGATCCTAAACTCGATCTCACGATGCGGCGACAATCCTTTGACCTCGTCAAAGACATTCTCATACTCATTAGCAATCAGCACAAATGACAAGTCTTCTTGTGGAATCCCAAGCGAATATAGATAGCTCACGAAGACACCCTCTTCGCGCTTACATTTAATTAATACATTTTGCCCTTCCACTTCCCTGACTCTCACCTCTAGATTCTCGCAATTCACTCTTGCCGCATACCTCTTGAGCTAATCCATGCCCAAGATGATCCCAAACCCAATGAAGTTAAGAACAAAGCAATCTTACCCAAAAGAGAAACCATGACTCGACAACACTAGACCATGGCAAATCATGCAAAGATTGGACGAATCCTCAATTGGATTAGTCACTACGAAAGGCCTATCACAAATCTCAGGTTTCAAACCCAAGCAGCACACAATCTCATTGCAAATGAAAGAATGTGATGCTCGAGTATCAAACAGAACTCGAACTGAAACACCTCTGACATAAAGAGTACCTTGAACGACGACACCCTTTCCCTTTTCCTCTGCAGTAGGAGCTCTTGAAGAAGAAGTTGGCATGGCTTCCAAAGCATATGCCTTCACAACTTGCTTGCTCTTACGTGATTCTTGACAGTCTTTCTTCTCATTCCCATGCTTCCCACACTTAAAGCACTTCTTCTCAGCTTTGGGATTCTTGCACTCATTAGCAAAATGGCCTTTCTGTTGGCAGTTAAAGAAAAACATCTTACTCTTAGGCTTTTTGTGGCTATCCCTGTCTTTCTACTGTTGATGCACCCTCTTCTTATTATTACCACCCTATTGTGGTTTCTGAACCTTTTTGGTTACAGCAACAACATTTGCTTCCTTAGGAAATAAGCTCTCATGACGAATAGCATTTTCCGCAATCTTCTCGAACGAATCGTCAAGACGATCCACCAATGACCTTCCATCTAGATCCGTAACAAACTTCTCATTCTTCTAACAAGGTGTATCAATGTATGAACGAGAGTATTTAGACAAGGCCTCGAAATCAGAAACATAATCAAGCACAGAACAACCATTCTATTTTAACTCCACGAACTTCTTGAAAAAAGATGACTTTTGAGTAGTGGAGATAAACTTTTGTTCAAACTTAGCCTGGAATTGGTCCCAAGAAATTTCTTCCTTTGGAGTCTCAAGCGCGACTGAATTCCACCATTCCATGGCGTTGCCTTGTAGTTGCCTTGATGCAAGCTTTCCCTTTGTTGCACCATCCAAACTCAAGTCTCCAAAGATACGAAAACAAGAATCCATCCACCCCTGAACCTCTTCAACTGGCTCAGATCCTTTGAATAGTTTTCCTCCTAGAGATGTATATTATTTGCATAGCTTCACAATATCCTCAACTTTAGGCAATTGAACTCCTACATCTTCTGTAGCTAACACTGAAGCGGGGACCCTTCACATGAATGGCTCCATTATGGCTTCAAACATGGTAGGGTAGTCTGGTTCACCATCAATTCCCCCTCCAGTATTAGCTCTCCTAGCAGCGTGTCTTGATGGTCGTCTACTTGTTCTAAATCTGTAATTTACAATAATTAGCCACTTCCACGAAAAATTGCTAAGGAAACACAACCGCTACTACTATATATGCTAATATATATAGTAAGAATCCAACTGAAATCTACAAGTACATCTCTCATACGTAATTACGTCTTAGAACTTTGGCTAAAATCATTGACGAGATCTCTGATGCTAAATGTGATGACTGGCTACAGCCCCCACACTGAATTTGAGGAATAATGCGCTGAAAGGTGTGCACGGCAGCTACGGACGATCATTGAAGTAGATAAACACAATCAGAACCTATCGTAAAACTCACAGTGCAAGGATAAAATATAATAGAACAATACAACAGGTAATAGTAGTGAAGAATCATATAGCAAACTTTTCAAACTTTCACAACATCCTGAAATATTATCCCAACATCATAGGAAATATCAAGTATGTATATAAGGCCTTACTACAACACTCATCAAATGCGGGCTATTACACCGATCAAGAACTATCCACAACACGGGACCCTCCCGGGACGTTACAAGGAAAGACGAGCGCTCACTGGCCAACAAGCTTGCTACATTCTCATGAAAGGAGTACTCTACCGCAGAGGCTTTTCTGTCTCACTATTTCGGTGCATAGCTCACGACGAAGTCAGCCACATGCTAACAGATGCACATGAAGGAGAGTGCGATGACCATACTGGATGACAAACCCAAACAAGAAAAATCCTCCGAGGTGGCTACTATTGGCCCACACTCGATCAAGACGCCACAGACTATGCTCGCAACTGCGGTAAGTGCCAGTGCTTCTCAAAGATTCCAAGAGCCCCGCCTATAGAGTTGACGCAAATGGTCAGTCCTTGGTCGTTTTCCATGTGGGGAATAGACATTGTTGAAACTCTTCCAATGGCCAGAGGCAGGGCACGCTATGCTGTCATCGCAGTTGACTACTTTACCAAATGGGTAGAAGCCGAAGCTCTCGCCATAATAACCACCAAGAAGCTTCGTCGTCCGCAACATCATCACCCTCTACAGGGTCCCTTAGGTCATCATTTCCGACAATGAAATTCGGTTTGAGAGCGTCGAATTCAAAACCTTATGTTTGCGACACAACATCGAGAAAAGATTATCAACAGTGGCTCATCCTCAAGCCAACGGGGAAGTCGAAGCAGTAAATAAAGCGATTAAATCCATCAACAAGAAAAGTCTAGAAAAAGCCGGGGGCATGTGGGTAGACGAACTCCCCTTGGCCGAATGGGCCTATCAGACCACTCACAAGTCAACAATCGAACACACTCCCTTTGCCTTTGCTTATGGATCTGAAGACATCATCCCCGTTGAGCTGAAGCTTCTATCCAATCGAGTGACCTACTATGACCCAAAGACCAATCAAGACTTACTTTTTGGGTCGCTTGTTCTACTCGAGGAAAAGTTGAACGAAGCTGAACTCTGGGCCGCTGCCCAGCGATGATGAGTAGCCTGATACTTCAACTCCAGAGTCCACCATAAGAACCTCGACATCGGCAACCTTGTCCTAAAATGGGTTTTCCTCCCACCGATTGGCCTCGGTTCTCGCTGGTAAGGGTCGTACGTCATACAACAGTAGCTCGGCAATGGAACTTACAAACTTGCTACAGTGGATGGAGCCGAGCTTCCAAGGGTGTGGAACAGCGAACATCTCCACTGCTACTTTACATAACTTAGTGTATAGTTGTTTATGCTTTCCAACGATGTTTTGTTTTCTTGCAATCAAGGCATTATAAAGGCTATTACTACCTAAGTTATCAATAGAAATGATGTTTAGTTTCATGTGTCCCTTTTGTGTTCACCCCTTGCTTACTCCGTGCATGACATGTTTGACTGACCATCACAGCAGGCTTGCGTACAAACCCTCGATCGCTGCATTGGCACCCCGAGCACGGGAGTCAAAGCCGCCATCCGAACCTCGAGCCAACATTGAGGACAAACACTACGCGCATCGATTGGCACCCCGAGCACGAGAGCCGGAGCCGTCACTCGAATCCCAGGCCCAAGACGTGATCGAGTATAAATAACCTCTAACTCAAATCTCGACCCCGCACAGAGAATGAGGATAAATCATTCCACTCTCAAGCCCATGGCTTGGGGGTAACCCATCAGCCAACCTAATGCAAGATTAACTACTCGCACAGCTCCATCCGACACCTTGGGTTAGGATTCGTGCGTCTGTCGAATCTCGACGCAGCACCGAGACCAAGCTTAAATCGTTTTCTTCCTCTAAGCCCTAGTGCTTGGGAGCTGCCTATGGCCACGTTCTAACCCTACGGGCCGATGATCCAAGCATACTCAGGCGAATAATCGATGCCTTCGCTCTTAACCCAAATGAATGACAGAAGAGCCAAATATTGGACCAACTGCAATGTCCTAGCCTTCACTCTACTTGGGAAAAACTCTGGGCAACCTAAGGGAGAAGGCTTCTGGCTGGTTCATGGTGTTCAGTGGGATTCCCGAGCTAAGGGAAGCCCCCCCACGAACGCTACCAGTTATTGATCACCACACAACCAGAATTTTCCCAGAGCAAGATCTCTGATCACATTTCTGTTATGTGTAACCATATGTACACTTGCGCAAGTACAGGACGCTGGAAAACATGAGAAGAACACTCAAACTTAACATGAAATGCAATTTTTACTGATTAATATTTCATTCCACGGACACACTAAACAAACTACGTGTCTAACATCTTTCTTTTCTAATGACAAGGTGTACATATAAACCACACTATGTCTTGAAAAACAAAAAGCAAGGGTCATACTCACGTATACTATCGGCCTACATAGCCAAAATAGTGGTATCAACTAATACAGTTACTAACACTAATCACGCTTCTTCTTTTTGTGTTTCTTTTTTGCAAATTCTGCACTTGACGGTTCTCTAGTGGGGGGGGGGGACTTCTTCCCAGGCCTGCCTCCACTCCTTCCTCCTCTTTCCTTTGGAGGGGTTACTAACTCATGAGAGATCGAGAGATGCCTTCCGATTTCATCCTCGCTGCTCGTGATTTTTGTAACCTCGAGGGAAGCAGTGTACTGCAATGGCTTGGGAGCAGCACCAGTAGAAAGGGCTATCAAAGCGTCACCCTTTCCAGGGATTTTCATAGCCTCCTACTCGGATTTCATCTTGGCCTCCTCAACCGCCTTCCGATCAGCTGAACTCTTGGATTTAAGCTTCGCAGCTTCATCGGCTTTGAGCTTCTTATTGGTCCCTGTTGCCCTTTTCTAGGCTTCATCATCCTCCTTCTTATTTCGGGCCTCATCGGCAGGCCTCTTCTTCTCCGCGTCCGCATCGGCCTTCCTCTTTTTGACTATGGCAGCGGCTCTCTCCTCGACATCCACCATGGCCTTCACCTAAGCCTCCTGCCAAGCAGCCTCATCCTATCGGCTCTTCTCTTCTTGCTCCTCACATTTAGCCACCATCTGGACTTTTTGAGCCTCTACCATGGCCGACATTGAAGGCACATCCGCATCTACGGGACCCATCGCATGAGCGTTTTGGTCATCTACCACCTCTCCTTCATCTATAAGGCCCTCATAGATGCAGGACCCTAACCTAACATCTGAAAAGTGTCCAGCTGACCGCCTCCTTCTCCAAACTGCATCTCTTGCAATGCTTATCCAGGTTACGTTGTTTGAGGGATCATGCGGGAAAATCTCGGTGTCACAACAGCTCCAGCAGGGGGCTTCATAATAAAAACACAACCTTTTAGTCTATGAATTTGGTAATCACATCATCCTCGGGAATATGAGACAAAAGGAATTTACCTCCAGTAAGGGATGGTGCAGGAATGAGGGGGAGTGTGCTCGTCATAGCAGACAAAGAAAGTCCAGTCATCCCCAGGTCTGGGTGCTCGGGATCATACTCAGTCGAGGCCCGGGCCTAAGCTGTGGGGTCACTAGTGGTGGTGGATTCGAAAACCAATGGCAGGTATGAGCTTCGATCTGCGAAGGTCTCTGCAACAACCACGCTCTCAGTGGGAACAAACTTACCCTTCCCAGCGGAAAGCCTCTCCAGCCTCTCTCTTTCTGCATCCTCTTGCAACAACTTTCTCCCTCTCTAGCTTCTTACGCTCCTCATCGGTCAGGAGCTCGGTCATCAATTGATGCTCATCCAGGGTTCTCATGTCCACCTGATGTTAAGGCACTAACCTCTACCAAGTTTGAGCCAGTGTCCGGGGATAATCATTGACCCATGAGATCCTATGGAATTTCAAGGCCTTAAAAAACATATCCTGAACAAGTTCCTGTAGTGAGGCCCATGCCCTGGCTTCGGCTTCCTCGACATCCCCTCTCAGGCTATCCATTTCCCATTGATACTCGGCCTTTATTCCATCCACCAAGGCCAACACCTCCTTATTACTAGCTTCGTCCTTTTCCTTATCTATCCTAGCCGCTTCCAACTGCCTTCCCAGCTCAACAACCACCGCATTCCCCGCCCTTAACCTCTCATTCTCTGCCCTTAGGGCCTCGTTATCATTCTGGAGATGGGTTAATCGTTCATGATCTTTTCCCAGTTTAGCGTACGCTTTCTCCAGCTCGGCCTTGTCCCTTTTTAGGGTCATACTTTCAGTGGTTAGAGAGGCCGCAGTATCCTTGAAAGTTGAGCAGGCATGATCTGCCTCCTTCTTCAGTATCTCTTACGCATGCTTCATCTCCACTGCAATAGAAATAATATAAATTAATAATCAGAGATATAAAGGCAAACGAAGAAATGTTTACGACATATGGAGAAGACAAACCTATTTCCTTCTCCAAGTTTTTGACAGTGGCCCATTCGGCATCGATGGTCAGGCCCTGATTCAGTATCTCCAAGTTCTTCTTCCTGATCAACTCCGAGAGATGAAAGGAGTATCTAGTAAGCTCATCGATCTGGTGATAATTGGCCCTCACTTGCATCCATACCTCCCTATACTAACTGGCAGGTGTAACGACCCGCATTCTACGCATCGCAGGATCGTAGGATATTTATTTCCTTCACATACGAAGTCATATGGTCATGTAACTTTAGGAGACGACTATTAGGGTCATTTCCCATGTTCATGATTTTTGCCGATTTTTAAATGACCGTTTTGCCCCTAACTGATCTTGTTTTGACCATAACTTTTGACTGGAAAGGAATTTTGACCTGAAACCACTTCCATTAGATTCGTTTGATGGTTTACCTTTTCGTATCAAAATAGCAAAACGGACTCACCGTTTGGGAGATATGGAAGAAACAAGGTTTAGATGTGAAAAACAGCTTAACCGGGCCTAATTAGGCTGATTAACAAGAGGGCCCATAACCCATTTCGGAATTCGGGTTATGAGGAGGCTGAAATCAGTTAGAGAACGATCTTATTATCATTTTTTAGCCGCCACTTTCATCCTTGGGACCCTAACAATGGCCTCCAACATCTAGAATCATCTCTAATCACCGTTTAATCAAGGATTAGGCTTAGCAACACCAAATCAAAGAAGATCTTAACCAAATCAGTATTAGAGCTGCTGTTAGACATCAATATTCGCCCCATTCAGTTCTGAAAATTTTATTTGTAGCCAAGGTGAGTGATTTGCTTAGTTTTGCACTAATTACGGTTAATTAAGGGTAATTAGTGAAGACCAGCGAATTTAAACATGATAAAATTTTGGAAAAATAATTATAAATTTGAAAATAATGTTTTAGACCACTGTTTGAAATTTGGTTTGATTTGGTTAAGTTTTACTAATCATATCATTAGTTTTTCCTAAACACGCTTAAGGGAAAATATGGGGTTTTGACTATGTTTGATCCGTTTTAACTTATCAAATTGATGTTGGTGTGTATAGTCGTTTCTACATGTTGCTATGACTGTATGGTATGCTTTGTGGTTGATTAGAATAGTTAGATTGCTCGAAAACGCCATTGAATGGTGTAAAATAGGTTGTTGGAAGTTCGCAGAAAAATGTGCAGGAAACTGGATCAGATCGCCCTTACCCGAACCAACCCGGATGCTCATCCCCGAACCGATGGTGAAGCTGTGAAGCCTGGAGCTCGTGAACTGATAACTGAGGAGTCCTCTGAACCGCTCCGCCTCTCGTGGCATGTACCACCCCGACTCGGTCCATATGGCCACCTCCGAACCGAACCGATGCATGGCAATTGGACTTGAAGAACCCGACCCGATCCGCCAGGAGGTGATGACAACCGATCCGAACCGCCACGAGATGAAGGTCACGAACTGAACTAGGGAAGCACGATCCGAACCTAATGAGAGTATGATCCGAAGCAAAGCAAAAGGGGGGAGACCGAACCGATCCGGGAAAGAAGACCAATAACCCGAGATGCAATGTTAGTCCAAGTAGGAAGTTTGTACTCAGGATCCAGATGGGAACCAATGAGAGAACTTCATGATTGGGCTTTGCTGAGGGACATGTGCAAAGGGGTTGTCGATGTCTATAGCTTTCGATCACTATGTGTAGGGGGTACATGGACGGATTCAGGGCCACAGTGGCCTAGGTATGACTAAAGAGCTATAGACCAATGAAGTGGGGTCATTTGTAAAGGTTTGGTCATGACTCCATGTGGTAAGCTTGGTAGTAGCAGTAGTTGTACAAGTTGAACTCCGTCACTAATTCGATGGGTCTAGTGATCGAAGCGGTAGATATTGTATGCTTTACGCACTGAGTGAGAGATGTAATGATGGTTGCCATATTTGATTTGTTTGTCATCATTATGACATGCACACCCCCACCCCCGTATCTTTACACCATTTGTTTTGTGGCACCTTAGGATATTGTACGGTATGTAGTGCTAACTCTTTGTTGTAGGTCCAGGTTCATGTATGGTTTAGTATACATGTTATTGTTCTGTTTAGCTGCTTATCGCTCATACCAGACTTTTTGTCTGACCCAGAGTTTTATGTCTCTTCTTATTACTCTGGGTGCTCTCACGAGCAGACTAGAGAAAGGTTAGCTGGGTATGCACGAGTAGCTGATCCGAGGACGAGCAGGAGGCTTCCACGTACGATACATATAGATATTCTCCATGTGTTGTTGAAGATCACTACTTTGGCATTAGTAGTGCATCTTCTACTTTAGCTTTCTTTGCTATAGAGATAGTTTAAAGTTGTAATAATGATGTTGGATCATAAGCTGTATTTGGATTTCCGCTGCTAGGTTGATTTAGTTTTCAGCTTATACACAGTCTCGCCTGTTTTATGTCAAGATTATGTTATTATTATATTTTGTTCCATGCACTATGAGACATTCTACAGGTTCCTTGTTAGTTCATTCTCTTCTTTCCTTTCTTTGGCGATCGTTTCGTGCTAGTCGGGCATGTGTATAGCGCACCTTCGGAGGAAATGTAGGTTGGTTCGGGCGGGCCGTCACACTTGGTATCAGAGCGAGGTTGCGTAGTTAACCTAGGGAAAGACACCAGGGAGAGATAATACGTATATGAGAGCGCATACTTGTGTTTTTTTTAGAAAAAGCTATATATATATATTATTAGTATAGCTGAGGATGAAGTCGCACTGCACTAGCACCACTATGGAGATGGTTAATCATTTTCTCTTTACAGATTGAACGATGAGCCGATACGCAAGAGGTGCCGGTAGAGAAGCCAATAATGGGAATGTTGCTGACATGAGGACGATGTTTACTGACCTCATGAGGGAAATGCTTAGGGATGTGCAGAGGGCAGCTCCCAATGTTGGTAATGGTGGTGGTCCAATAGTGCAGGCGCCTAGGGCCGATTTCGCTAAGCTGAATTAGGATTATACTAGTCTTGGTGGGAAGCCGTTCCATGGAACGGAGTCGACTACTATGACGGCCCGCTCCGCACCATCCTGCATTTCCTCCGGAAGTGCGCTGTACACATGCCCCGACTAGCACGGAACGGTCGCCAAAGAAATGAAAGAAGGGAATGAACTAATCAAGGAACCTGTAGAATATCTCACAGCGCATGGAATAAAATATAATAACAACATACTTGACATAAAACAGGTGAGACAGTGCATAAGCTGATAACTAAAATCAAAATAAATCATTAGAGCAGCGGAAATCCATATACAGCTTATTACAGTTTTTCCAAATTTACTGTCTCTAAACAAAAGAAAGCTAAAGTAGAAGATACACCACCAATGCCCAAGCAGTGATCTTCAACAACACAGGGAGAATATTATATATATTACGTGGAAGCCTCCTGCTCGTCTCCGGATCATCTACCCGTGCATCACCAGCTAACCTGTCTCTAGTCTGCTCGTGTGAGCACCCAGAGTAATAAGAGGAGACATAAAACTCTGGGTCAGACATAAAGCCTGGTATGAGCGATAAGCATCTAAACAGAATGATAACAGGTGTACTAAACCATACCTGAACCTGGACCTGTAACCAAAGAGTCAATACTACATACCGTACAATACTCTAGGATGCCAACAACATATGGCGTAGAAATATGGGGGTGGGGGGATGTATGTCAAACAATCAAGCATAGCAACCATTCTCACGTCTCTCACTCAGTGCGTAAAGTATACGATGTCCGCCACTTTGGGACACTAGACGACTTGAGGTAACGGCGAATCCCGACTTGTAGAAACCCTGCTGTGACCAAGCTAAACACATGGAGTCATGACCAAACATTTTAATGACCCACTTCATTGGTCGTAGCCCTTGGTTCTACCGATGCCATAATGACCCTGAATCCGCCTTCATACCTCCTACCATAGTGGTCCAAAGCTATAGACGTCGATAACCCCTTGGCACGCGTCCCGCAGCAAAGCCCAACCATGAAGCGAACTCGTTGATTCCCATCTGAATCTTGAGCTCTAACTTCTCATTTGGACTTCCTTTGCATCTCGGGTTATAGTCTTCACCTCGGATCGTGCTCCCTTGGATGGTTCGGATCGTGGCGCGCCTCCCCATTCGGATCGGGTCGAGTTCCTGCTAGCTCGTGGTGCTCCAGCTCCATCGGATCGTGTCGCTCCATACGGATCGTGCCTTAACAGCTCGTGGCGCTGGCAACCCATTGGGTTCGGGTCGTGCTACCTCGTCTGGATCGTCGCGCCTCATCTCGGATCGCACCTTCGGATCGGTTCGTGGTCCACCAAGCTGGAGCGATTCGGATCAGGGTACTTTAGGTTGGACACGGCGCTGCATCGGTTCGTGGCCTTCGAAGTGGAACGGATCGTGGCGCATGGTGGCGTGGGCTTCCATTAGATCGTGCTCATAGAGGGGGCGATCTGATCCAGGTAAATTCCTGCACTTCGTTCCAGCGACAGTCTTTCGCCATTCGACGGCGTTTTTGACCAAACTAACACTTCTAAACAATCACAAAACATCTCATACAGTCATAGCAACGTATAGTATCGACCACGAACACCATAACACAAATCATAGCATGTAAAGTGGATCAAACATGGTCAAAACCCCAAATTTTCCCTTAAGTATGTTTAAGTAAATCTAATCATAGGGTTAACAAAACTTAATCAAATCGAACCAAATTTCTAACAGAGGCATAAAATATTATTTAAGAATTTCTAAACATTTTTCCAGAATTTATTAGTGTATAAATTCGCTAATCTTCACTAATCACCCTTAGTTAACTGTAATTAGTGTCAAAACGATGCTATCACTCACCTTTACCACAGTAAAACTTTCAGATCTGAAGTGAACCTCTGATTTGCACGAATTCCAATATATAACAGCAGCTCTACCTCGGTCCTTGTGCTAATCCTCCTTGATTTGATGCCTCTAAGCCTTAATCCTTGATTAGGAAGTGATCTTGGGTGTTTTAGAGAGATTTAGAGAGTGGAGGCCATGGCTAGATCAAAAGGAATGAATAGTGACGGCTGAAAAAAAATGAGAAAAAGGTATTCTCCAAACCCAAACAGCCCTTTTAAACTCCTAATCCCGAAATTCCCCTTTGGGCCTAGCTGTTAATCACCCGGTTAAGCCCAATTAAGCTGTTTTTCACCATCAGAAACTTGTTTCAGCCATATCTGCCAAACGGTGAGTCCGTTTGGCTAATGTGACCACTCTACGGAAAGAGAAACCATCATTCGGAGCCAATGGAAGTGGTTTCAGGTCAAAATTCCTTTCCAGTCAAAAGTTATGGCCAAAACAGTGCCAACTAGGGGTAAAATGGTCATTTAAAAATCGGGAAAAATCATGAACATGGGAAATGACCCCAATAGTCGTCCCCCAAAGTTACATGACCATACGACTTCGTATGTGAAAGAAATAAATATTCTACGATCCTATGATGCGTAGAATGCGGGTCGTTACACTCTCCCCCCTTAAGAAATTTCGTCCCCGAAATTCCTTAACCCAAAACATACAAAGGATCCCGCATGCCTAACAACCACATACAACAATCAAGCATGCAAAACAAGCAAACAAGCCTATCCTAGCATGCGGAAAACTAAATCGAAGTCAAAACCTTACCAGGCAAAGAGTTCTGGATGTGTCTTCCTAATGTCCTCCTCTGTCTCCCAAGTACAATCATTCTCGTCCTCACTCCACTGTACCTTGACTAACTTCACCGCCTTCCTTCGAAGTTGCTTCATGTCGTGCGCGACAATACAGGCCCGCTTGCGGTTCCCAACCGCCTCGGGTTCCACTTCGAAGTCCTCTAACTGATCAGGTGAAATAGTCATATCTGAGTCGTGAACGAACTTCCTTAGCTGGGAAACATGAAATACATTGTGAACTCCCGCCATCTTCTCTGGTAAGTCAATTCTATATGCCAAATTCCCGACTAGTTCAAAAACAGGGAATGGGCCAACGAATCTTGGTGCCAACTTGCCTCTCCTGCCAAATCGTATTATGCTCTTCAACGGAGAAATCTTGACAAACACCAAGTCACCAACGGAGAATTTTAAGTCTCTTCTCCTCTTATGAGCATAACTCTTCTGCCTATCTTGGGCAGCCTTCATTCGTTGTTGAATGATCTTGATCTTATCTGAAGTTTCCCTCACCACATCTGGTCCAAGCATAAACTTCTCGCCAGTCTCTATCCAACATGATGGTGAGTTGCACGGTCTTCCGTACAAAGCTTCAAACGGAGCCATACCGATACTGGATTGGTAGCTATTATTATTTGCAAACTCTACTAGATGCAAATGGTCATCCCATGATCCACCAAAATTTCAATATACACGCTCTCAAGAGATCTTCCAAAATACGATTCACCCTCTCCGTCTGGCCGTCGGTCTGAGGATGATATGCGGTACTGGGATGTAACTCTGACCCTAGAGCCTCTTGTAAGCTCTTCCAAAACCCACTAGTGAACAACGGGTCTCGGTCGCTCACAATGCTTTTAGGTACTCCATGAAATCTCACTACCCACTTCATATATAATTCTGCTAACTTAGCTGCCGTTCTAGTCGATTTGACTGGTATGAATCTTGCACTCTTAGTCAACCGATCCACAATTACCCATATGCTATCATGTCCCGATCTAGTCCTTGGTAAACCATCAATGAAATCCATCGAGACTTGCTCCCATTTCCATTCGGGAATTTCTAATGGTTGCAACAACCCACTAGGCTTCTTTTGTTCGGCTTTAACTAGCTGGCAATTCATGCATTTGGATATAAACTTCCCAACGTCTCTTTTCATCCCTTCCCAGTAGTAGGTCTGTCTCATGTTTCGATACATCTTATTACCACCGGGATGTATAGTCAATTTTGAGTGATGACATTCTCTAAGCACTTCATCTCTCAAACCATTCACGTTGGGCACAACTAATCTTCCATTCTTTCAAATCCATCCATCTCGATCAAGCTCATACACATTCATCTCCTCATCGATACCCAGCTCTAACATGGAGATGATTTCCAATAGGTTAGGATCGTCCCTCTGACTAGAGCTGATCCGCTCAATCAAAGTGGGTCTGATCGTCAAACTTGCTAACATTTCTGGATCCAATTCGCACTTTGGTCTGAAATCAAACCCCGCGATATACTCCAGTTGCTTCCATTCAAGGAACATAGCCCCTAAGCTGGCATGTCTTCTACTCAATGCATCAGCCACTGCATTGCCCTTTCCCGGTGTGTATGCGATGTCAAAATCATAGGAAGCTAAGAACTCTAACCATCTCTGCTGACGGAGATTCAAATCTTTCTGAGAGAAGAGATACTTTAACGACTTATGATCTGTAAACAGCTCAAATCTTTCTCCCAAGAGATAGTGTCTCCACATCTTTAACGCGAACACGATCGCTGCCAATTCTAAATCATGGGTAGGGTATCTTCTCTCGTGCGGTTTCAATTGCCGGCTTGCGTAAGCTACAACCCTACCGCCTTGCATCAATACAGCACCCAGTTCGGTACCACAGGCATCCGTGTATACCGTCATCTCTTCATCCCCCTTAGGAATGACTAACAATGGTGCGCTTGTCAACTTGTCCTTTAGACTTTTGAATGCATTCTCGCACCTTTCATCCCAGACAAAAGCTTGATTCTTCTTGGTCAACTGGGTCAATGGTGCTGCTATCTTGGAGAAACCTTTGATAAACTTACGATAATATCCGGCTAATCCCAAGAAACTTCTTACATCTGTTGCGTTCTTGGGCGTAGGCCAATCTTGTACCGTAGCCACCTTTGCCGGGTCCACGGCAATACCATTCTCTGATACAACATGGCCCAAGAACCTCACTTCCCTCTTCCAGAAGTGACACTTAGAAAACTTTGCTTTCAATTGGTGTTTTCTCAACACCTCCATCGCTACTCTTAAATGTTCCTTGTGTTCTTCCTCTGTCCTCGAATAGACCAAAATATCATCAACGAACACAAGGACAGACTTATTCAACTGATCTCTGAATACCCTATTCATAAGATCCACAAAATATGTCGGGGCATTAGTCAGCCCAAATGGCATGACCAACCATTCATAAAATCCAGACGGCGTTCGAAATGCCGTTTTAGCTATACTCTCAGCTTCCACTCTAAGCTGATGAAAACCTGTCGCGAGATCCAACTGAGAAAATATTCTCGCGCCACTCAACTGATCGAACAAATCATCTATCCGCGGTAGAGGATACTTATTCTTCCTCGTCACTTTATTCAACTCGCGGTAGTCTACACACAAACGAAGGGAACCATCCGCCTTGGTAGCAAACACAACTGGTGCTCCCCATTCAGAAACACTCCTTCTGATAAATCCCTTCTTCAAAAGATCGCTGACTTGCACCTCGAGCTCTCGCTGCTCCCTTGGTGCCATACGACGAAGTGGCATCACTATAGGTCTGGCATCTTTTACCAAATCAATACGAAACTCAATCTCTCGGTGTGGTGGAAGTACGGTCACTTCTTCGAAAACATCCGGATACTGGCCAACCACGGGCAAACCCGACAACTCACTATGCGGAATGTCGAGGGAGTTTAGAAAACTAGCCAATACCCCCTTACTGGGTAGACCACCAAACACTATCCTCCGCCCATCATCCGCTCTAGCTGTCACTAAAAAGCCCTCACAGTCTACCACCACCCCGTATCTTTGGAGCCAATCTACTCCCAAAATAATGCCAAACCGAGTAAATCCCAAAACAAAGCAATCACAAACAAACATGCATCCATGACTCGATAAGACCACATTACGACAAATCATGCTAAGACTAGTCGAACCACCAATCGTGTTCATCACTACTAAAGGTCTATCGACAATCTCGGGCTCCAATCCCAACCTATCTAACAGGTCACTAGATATGAAAGAACTGGAAGCTCCGGTATCAAACAAAACTCTAACAGGAACATCATAACCAGAAAGCATACCTTGAATGACGACATTCTTTCCCTTCTCCGCCGCAGTTGGGGCATTCGACGAAGAAGGAATAGCATTAAGAGCATATGCTTTCACCATTTGCTTTTCTTTAGGGGGTTGTGGACACTTGTCCTTGTGATGTCCCATCTGGCCACAGTTGAAGCACTTCCTATCCGCTGGCTTGGCCCGACAATTACTAGCATAATGGCCCTTTTTACCACAGTTGAAGCACTCCACATCTTGCTTATTCTTTTTCTTCTGGCCATCATTAGTCTGATTCTGCTTTCTCTTATTCTGGGGACCACCCTTGCCTCCACCACCTGCTTGTGGCTTTGGCTCATCTGCGGATGCAACCTCAGTCTTTGGCTTAGGGTAGAGACTTTCTGATCTTAATGCTTTCCCCACAATCGATTCAAACGTCTCATGGATGTGGTTAATAAGTTTTTCCCCCAAATACTGATCCAAACCAGTTATGAATTTCTCATTCTTTTTCTCGGCAGTATCAATAAGAGATAAGCCATATTTTGACAAAGTGTCAAATTCAGCAATATACTCCGAGACAGCTCTGCCATTCTGCTTGAGCTCCAAGAATTTCTTAAACAGTACTTGACTTCTGAGCAGCTGGAATGAACTTCTCGCTAAAGCGAGCCTTAAACTGCTCCCAAGTAATCTGATCTTCGGGAGTAGCTGCCTTTATAGCATTCCACCAATTCATTGCCCGCCCTTGCAACTGACGGGACGCTAGCTTTCTCTTCATCGCATCCTCGATAGCCAAATCCTCGAAGATACGTTCGCAACTACCCAACCAATCCTGTACATCCGTAGCCGACTCCGTTCCATGGAACGACTTCCCACCAAGACTAGTATAATCCTTATTCAGCTTGGCGAAGTCGACTCTTGGCGCCTGCACTATTGGACCACCACCATTTCCACCATTGGGAGCTGCCCTCTGTACATCTCTAAGCATCACCCTCATGAGGTCAGTAAACATCGTCCTCATGTCAGCAGCATTCCCATTATTGGCCCCTCTACCGGTACCTCTAACATATCGTCTCATCGTCAATCTGAAAAAGGAAACGATTAACGACCCCATAGTGGTGCCAGTGCAGCACGACTTCATTCTTATACTACTAATAGTATATATATATATATATATAACTTTTGAAAACCAAAATAATCACAAATACGCTCTCTCGTATACGTATACTATCTCTCCCTGACAACGTCCCTAGGTTAACTACGCAACCTAGAGCTCTGATACCAAGTGTGACGGCCCGCTCCGCACCAGCCTGCATTTCCTCCGGAAGTGCGCTGTACACATGCCCCGACTAACACGGAACGGTCGCCAAAGAAAGGAAAGAAGGGAATGAACTAATCAAGGAACCTGTAGAATATCTCACAGCGCGTGGAATAAAATATAATAACAACATACTTGACATAAAACAGGTGAGACAGTCATAAGCTGATAACTAAAATCAACATAAATCATTAGAGCAGCGGAAATCCATATAAGCTTATTACAATTTTTCCAAATTTACTGTCTCTAAACAAAAGAAAGCTAAAGTAGAAGATACACCAATGCCCAAGCAGTGATCTTCAACAACACAGGGAGAATATTATATATATATTACGTGGAAGCCTCCTGCTCGTCTCCGGATCATCTAGCCGTGCATCACCAGCTAACCTGTCTCTAGTCTGCTCGTGTGAGCACCCAGAGTAATAAGAGGAGACATAAAACTCTGGGTCAGACATAAAGCCTGGTATGAGCGATAAGCATCTAAACGGAATGATAACAGGAATACTAAACCATACCTGAACCTGGACCTGCAACCAAAGAGTCAGTACTACATACCGTACAATACTCTAGGATGCCAACAACATATGGTGTAGAAATACGGGGGTGGGGGTGTGTATGTCAAACAATCAAGCATAGCAACCATCCTCACGTCTCTCACTCAGTGCGTAAAGTATACGATGTCCGCCACTTTGGGACACTAGACGACTTGAGGTAACGGCGAATCCCAACTTGTAGAAACCCTGCTGTGACCAAGCTAAACACATGGAGTCATGACCAAACATTTCAATGACCCACTTCATTGGTCGTAGCCCTTGGTTCTACCGATGCCATAATGACCCTAAATCCGCCTTCATACCTACTACCATAGTGGTCCAAAGCTATAGACATTGATAACCCCTTGGCACGCGTCCCGCAGCAAAGCCCAACCACGAAGCGAACTCGTTGATTTCCATCTGAATCTTGAGCTCTAACTTCTCATTTGGACTCCCTTTGCATCTCGTGTTATAGCCTTCACCTCGGATCGTGCTCCCTTGGATGGTTCGGTTCGTGGCGCGCCTCCCCAATCGGATCGGGTCGAGTTCCTGCTAGCTCGTGGTGCTCCAGCTCCATCGGATCGTGTCGCGCCATACGGATCGTGCCTCAACAGCTTGTGGCGCTGGCAACCCATTGGGTTCGGGTCGTGCTACCTCGTCTGGATCGTCGCGCCTCATCTCGGATCGTACCTTCTGATCGGTTCGTGGTCCACCAAGCTGGAGCGATTCGGATCGGGGTACTTTAGTTTGGGCACGGCGCTGCATCGGTTCATGGCCTTCGAAGTGGAACGGATCGTGGCGCATGGTGGCGTGAGCTTCCATCAGATTGTGCTCATAGAGGGGGCGATCTGATCCGGGTAAATTCCTGCACTTCGTTCCAGCGACAGTCTTTCGCCATTCGACGGCGTTTTTGACTAAACTAACACTTCTAAACAATCACAAAACATCTCATACAGTCATAGCAACGTATAGTATCGACCACGAACACCATAACACAAATCATAGCATGTAATGTGGATAAAAGATGGTCAAAACCCCAAATTTTCCCTTAAGCATGTTTAAGTAAATCTAATCATAGGGTTAACAAAACTTAATCAAATCGAACCAAATTTCTAACAGAGGCATAAAATATTATTTAAGAATTTCTAAACATTTTTCCAAAATTTATTAGTGTATAAATTCGCTAATCTTCACTAATCACCCTTAATTAACTGTAATTAGTGTCAAAACGATGTTATCACTCACCTTTACCACCGTAAAACTTTCAGATCTGAAGTGAACCTCTGATTTGCACGAATTCCAATATATAACAGCAGCTCTACCTTGGTCCTTGTGCTAATCCTCCTTGATTTGATGCCTCTAAGCCTTAATCCTTGATTAGGAAGTGATCTTGGGTGTTTTAGAGAGATTTAGAGAGTGGAGGCCATGGCTAGATCAAAAGGAATGAATAGTGACGGCTGGAAAAATGAGAAAAAGGTATTCTCCAAACCCTAACAGCCCTTTTAAACTCCTAATCCCGAAATTCCCCTTTGGGCCTAGCTGTTAATCACCCGGTTAAGCCCAGTTAAGGTGTTTTTCACCATCAGAAACTTGTTTCAGCCATATCTCCCAAACAGTGAGTCCGTTTGGCTAATGTGACCACTCTACGGAAAGAGAAACCATCATCCGGAGCCAATGGAAGTGGTTTTAGGTCAAAATTCATTTCCAGTCAAAAGTTATGGCCAAAAAAGTGCCAACTAGGGGTAAAATGGTCATTTAAAAATCGGGAAAAATCATGAACATGGGAAATGACCTCAATAGTCGTCCCCCAAAGTTACATGACCATACGACTTCGTATGTGAAAGAAATAAATATTCAACGATCCTATGATGCGTAGAATGCGGGTCGTTACAGCTACGGATGTTCAGGATTGGTTGGATAGCTGCGAGCGTATCTTCGAAGATTTGGATATCGAGGATGCGATGAAGAGAAGGCCAGAATCCCGTCAGCTGCAAGGACGGGCAATGAATTGGTGGAATGCTATAAATGCAGCTACTCCCGAAGATCAGATTACTTAGGATCAGTTTAAGGATTGCTTTAGCGATAAGTTCATTCCAACTGCTCAGAAGTCAGTGTCGTTTAAGAAATTCTTGGATCTTAAGCAAAATGTAGGGTTGTCTCAGAGTATATTTCCGAATTCGACACTATATCGAAATATGGGTTATCTCTTATTGATACTACCGAGAAGAAGAATGAGAAGTTCATAACCGGCTTGGATCAGTACTTGGGGAAAGGCTTATTAACCACATCGATGAGACGTTTGAATCGATTGTGGGGAAAGCATTGAGGTCAGAGAGTCTTTAACCTAAGCCGAAGACTGAGGCTGCATCTGTAGAAGAACCGAAACCGCAAGAAAGCAGTGGAGGCAAGAGTGGTTCTCAGAATAAGAGGAAGCAGAACCAGAGTAAGGATGGCCAGAAAAAGAATAAGAAAGATATTGAGTGCTTCAGCTGTGGTAAGAAGGGCCATTATGCTAGTAATTGTCGGGCCAAGCCAGCGGATAGGAAGTGCTTCAAGTGTGGCCAAGTGGGACATCACAAGGACAAGTGTCCGCAACCCCCTAAAGAAAAGCAGATGGTCAAAGCATATGCCCTTAATGCTATTCCTTATTCGTAGAATGCCCCAACTGCGGCGGAGAAGGGAAAGAATGTCGTTATCCAAGGTATGCTTTCTGTTTATGATGTTCCTGTTAGAGTTTTGTTTGATACCGGAGCTTCCAGTTCCTTCATATCTAGTGACCTAGTAGATAGGTTGGGATTGGAGCCCGAGATCGTCGACAGACCTTTAGTAGTGACGAACCCGATTGGTGGTTCGACTAACCTTAACATGATTTGTCGTAATGTGGTCTTATCGAGTCATGGATGCATGTTTGCTTGTGATTGCTTTGTTTTGGGCTTTACTGGGTTTGGCATTATTTTGGGAGTCGGTTGGCTCTAAAGATACGGGGTGGTGGTAGACTGTGAGGGCTTTTTGGTGACAGCTAGAGCGGATGATGGGCAGAGGGTAGTGTTTGGTGGTCTACCTAGTGATGGGGTAATGGCTAGTTTTCTAAATTCCCTCGATATCCCGCATAGTGGGTTGTCAGGTTTGCCCGTGGTTGGCCACTATCCGGACGTTTTCTAAGAAGTGACCGGGCTTCTACCACACCGAGAGATTGAGTTCCGTATTGATTTAGTGAAAGATGCCAGACCTATAGTGATGCCACATCGTCGTATGGCACCAAGGGAGCAGCGAGATCTCGGGGTGCAAGTTAGCGATCTTTTGAAGAAGGGATTCATCAGAAGGAGTGTTTCTGGATGGGGAGCACCAGTTGTGTTTGCTACCAAGGCGGATGGTTCCCTTCGTTTGTGTGTAGACTACCGCGAGTTGAATAAAGTGACGAGGAAGAATAAGTATCCTCTACCACGGATAGATGATTTGTTTGATCAGTTGAGTGGCGCGAGAGTATTCTCCCAGTTGGATCTCGCGACAGGATTTCATCAGCTTAGAGTAGAAGCTGGGAGTATAGCTAAAACGGCCTTTAGGACGCAGTCTGGATTTTATGAGTGGTTGGTCATGCCAATCGGGCTGACCAATGCCGCAGCATATTTTTTGGATATTATGAATAGGGTATTCAAAGATCAGTTGAATAAGTTTGTCCTTGTGTTCGTGGATGATATTTTTGTCTACTCGAGGACAGAGGAAGAACACAAGGAACATTTAAGGATAGTGATGGAGGTGTTGAGAAAACACCAATTGAAAGCAAAGTATTCTAAGTGTCACTTCTAGAGGAGGGAAGTGAGATTCTTGGGCCATGTTGTTTCAGAGAATGGTATTGCCGTGGACCCTGCGAAGGTAGCTACGGTACAAGATTGGTCTACGCCCAAGAATGCAACGGATATAAGAAGTTTCTTGGGATTAGCCGGGTATTATCGTAAGTTTATCCAAGACTTTTCCAAGATGGCAGCACCGTTGACTCAGTTGACCAAGAAGAATCGAGCTTTCGTCTAGGACAAAAAGTGTGAAAATGCATTCAAGAGTCTAAAGGACAAGTTGACATGTGCACCAGTGTTAGTCATTCCTAAGGGGAATGAGAGATGACGGTATACACGGATGCATGTGGTACCGGACTAGGTGTTGTATTGATGCAACGAGGTAGGGTTGTAGCTTACGCAAGTTGGCAACTGAAACCGCACGAGAAAAGATACCCTACCCATGATTTGGAATTGGCAGTGATCGTGTTTGCATTGAAGATGGGGAGACATTATCTCTTGGGAGAAAGATCCGAGTTGTTTACCGATCATAAATCGTTAAAGTATCTCTTCTCTCAGAAGAATCTAAATCTCCCACAGCAAAGATGGTTAGAATTCTTGGCTTCCTATGATTTCGACATCGCACATACACCAGGAAAGGGCAATGCGGTGGCTGATGCATTGAGTAGAAGACATGCCAATTTAGGGGCTATGTTTCTAGAATGGAAGCAACTAGAGTACATCGCTGGGTATGACTTCAGACCAAAGTGCGAATTGGATCCAGAAATGTTAGCAAGTTTGACGATCAGACCCACTTTTATGGAGCAGATTGGTTCCAGTCAGAGGAACGATCCTAACCTATTGGAAATCATCTCAAAGTTAGAGATGGGTATCGACGAGGAGATGAACAAGTATGGGCTTTATCGAGATGGATGGCTTAGAAAGAATGGTAGGCTTGTTGTACCCAATGTCATTGGATTGAGAGATGAAGTGTTAAAAGAATGTCATCACTCAAAATTGACCATACATCCTGGTGGTAACAAGATGTATCGAGACATGAAGCAGACCTACTACTGGGAAGGGATGAAAAGAGACGTTGGGAAGTTTATATCCAAATGCATGAATTGCTAGCTAGTCAAAGCTGAGCAAATGAAGCCTAGTGGTTTGTTACAACCATTAGAAATTCCAGAATGGAAATGGGAACAAGTGTCAATGGATTTCATTGATGGGTTACCAAGGACTAGATCGGGCCATGATAGCATTTGGGTGATTGTGGACCGATTGACCAAA
This sequence comes from Allium sativum, assembly GCA_030737875.1. Lineage (NCBI taxonomy): Eukaryota > Viridiplantae > Streptophyta > Magnoliopsida > Asparagales > Amaryllidaceae > Allium > Allium sativum. The sequence goes on along the minus strand of CM060913.1, from coordinate 702,482,329 downwards.
AGTGCAAGATTTATACCCGTCAAGTGGAATAGGACGGCAGATAAGTTAGCTGAACTATATGTAAAGTGGGTAGTGAGATTCCATGGAATACCCAAAGGCATTGCGAGTGACCGAGATCCATTGGTCACTAGTGGATTTTGGAAAAGCTTACAAGAGGCCTTAGGATCAGAATTACATCTCAGTACCACGTATCATCCTCAAACCGACGGACAGACAGAGTGAGTGAATTGTATATTAAAAGACCTCTTGAGAGCTTGTGTATTGGATTTTGGTGGATCATGGGATGACCATTTGCATCTAGTAGAATTTGCATATAATAATAGATATCAATTCAGTATTGGTATGGCTCCATTTGAAGCTTTGTACGGAAGACCGTGCAACTCACCGTCTGTTGGTTAGAGACTGGTGAGAAATATGTGCTTGGACTAGAAGTAATTAGAGAAACTTCACCTAAGATTAAGGTTATCCAACAACGAATGAAGGCTGCTCAAGATAGGCAGAAGAGTTATGCTGATAAGAGGAGAAGAGAATTAAAGTTCTCCATTGGCGACTTGGTGTTTATCAAGATTTCTCCGTTGAAGAGCGTGATACGATTTGGCAGGAGAGGCAAGTTAGCACCAAGATTCATTGGTCAATTCCCAGTTCTTGAGCAAATTAGGAATTTTGTATATAAAATTGAATTACCAGAGAAGATGGCAGGAGTTCACAATGTATTTCATGTTTCCCAGTTAAGGAAGTTCGTGCACGACCCAGATGTGACTATTTCACCTGATTAGTTGGATGATATCGAAGTTGAACCCGAGGCGTTTGGGAACCGCAGGCCTATGCATATTGTTGGGAATGATACGAAGCAGCTTCGAAGGAAGGGGTGAAATTAGTCAAAGTTCTATGGGGTGAGAATGAGAATGATTGTACTTGGGAGACAGAGGAGAGCATTAGGAAGACGTATCCAGAACTCTTCGTCTGGTAAGATTTCAGTTTCAATTTAGTCTTTCCGCATGCTAGGATAGGTTGTTTTGTTTGTTTTGCATGTTTGATTATTATATATGATTGGTAGGCATGCAGGATCCTTTTTATGTTTTGTGTTAACGAATTTCAGGGACGAAATTTCTTAAGGGGGGAGAGTGTAACGATCCGCATTCTACGCATCGCAGGATCGTAGGATATTTATTTCTTTCACATACGAAGTCATATGGTCATGTAACTTTGGGAGACGACCATTGGGGTCATTTCCCATGTTCATGATTTTAGCCGATTTCTAAATGACCATTTTGCCCTAACTGATCTTGTTTTGACCATAACTTTTGACTAGAAAGGAATTTTGACCTAAAACCACTTCCATTAGATTCGTTTGATGGTTTACCTTTCCGTAGAGTGGTCATAATAGCCAACGGACTCACCGTTTGGGTGATATGGCTGAAACAAGGTTTAGAAGTGAAAAATAGCCTAATCGGGCCTAATTATGGTGATTAGCAAGAGGGCCACTAACCCATTTCAGAATTAGGGTTATGAGGAGGCTGAAATCAGTGAGAGAACGATCTTATTTTCATTTTTCAGCCGCCACTTTCATCCTTGGGACCCTAACAATTGCCTCCAACATCTAGAATCATCTCTAATCACCGTTTAATCAAGGATTAGGCTTAGCAACACCAAATCAAAGAAGATCTTTACCAAATCGGTATTAGAGCTGCTGTTAGACATCAATATTCGCCCAAATCAGCGAGGTTTCAGTTCTGAAAATTTTATTTGTAGCCAAGGTGAGTGATTTGCGTAGTTTTGCACTAATTACGGTTAATTAAGGGTAATTAGTGAAGATTAGCGAATTTTAACATGATAAAATTCTAGAAAAACAATAATAAATTCGAAAATAATGTTTTAGACCTCTGTTAGAAATTTGGTTTGATTTGGTTAAGTTTTACTAATCATATCATTATTTTTTCCTAAACATGCTTAAGGGAAATATGGGGTTTTGACTATGTTTGATCCGTTTTAACTTATCAAATTGATGTTTTGGTGTTTATAGTCGTTTCTACATGTTGCTATGACTGTATGGTATGCTTTGTGGTTGATTAAAATAGTTAGATTGGTCGAAAACGCCATCGAATGGCTAAAACAAGTTGCTGGAAGTTCACAGAAAACTGTGCAGGAAACCGGATCGGATCGCCCTTACCCGAACCGACCCGGATGCTCATCCCCGAACCGATGGTGAAGCTGTGAAGCCTGGAGCTTGTGAACTGATAACCGAGGAGTCCTCCGAACCGCTCCGCCTCTCGTGGCATGTACCACCCCGACCCGACCCGTATGGCCACCTCCGAACCGAACCGATGCACGACAATTGGACTTGAAGAACCCGACCCGATCCGCCAGGAGGTGATGACAACCGATCCAAACCGCCACGAGATGAAGGTCACGAACTGAACCGTGGAAGCACGATCCGAATCTAATGAGAGTACGATCCGAAGCAAAGCAAAAGGGGGGAGACCGAACCGATCCGGGAAAGAAGACCAATAACCCGAGATGCAAGGTTAGTCCACGTATGAAGTTTGTACTCAGGATCCAGATGGAAACCAATGAGTGAACTTCATGATTGGGCTTTGCTACGGGACGTGTGCAAAGGGGTTGTCGATGTCTGTAGCTTTGGATCACTATGTGTAGGGGGTACGTGAACGGATTCAGGGCCACGGTGGCCTAGGTATGACTAAAGAGCTATAGACCAATGAAGTAGGGTCACTTGTATAGGTTTGGTTATGACTCCATGTGGTAATCTTGGTAGTAGTAGTTGTTGTACAAGTTGAATTCCGTTACTACTTCAATGGGTCTAGTGATCGAAGCGGTAGATATCGTATGCTTTACACACTGAGTGAGAGATGTGAGGATGGTTGCTATGTTTGATTTGTTTGCCATCATTATGACATGCACACCCCCACCCCCGTATCTTTACACCATTTGTTTTGTGGCACCTTAGAGAATTGTACGGTATGTAGTGCTAACTATTTGGTTGCAGGTCCAGGTTCAGGTATGCTTTAGTATACCTGTTATTGTTCTGTTTAGCTCCTTATCGCTCATACCAGACTTTTTGTCTGACCCAGAGTTTTATGTCTCTTCTTATTACTCTGGGTGCTCTCACGAGCAGACTAGAGAAAGGTTAGCTGGGTATGCACGAGTAGCTGATCCGAGGACGAGTAGGAGGCTTCCACGTATGATACATGTAGATATTCTCCGTGTGTTGTTGAAGATCACTGCTTGGGCATTAGTAGTGCATCTTCTGCTTTAGCTTTCTTTGCTTTAGAGACAGTTTAAAGTTGTAATAATGATGTTGGATCATAAGATGTATTTGGATTTCCGCTGCTAGGTTGATTTAGTTTTCAGCTTATACACTGTCTCGCCTGTTTTATGTCATGATTATGTTATTATTATATTTTGTTCCATGCGCTGTGAGACATTCTACAGGTTCCTTATTAGTTCATTCTCTTCTTTCCTTTTTTTGGCGACCGTTCCGTGCTAGTCGGGCATGTGTACAGTGCACCTTCGGAGGAAATGCAGGCTGGTGCGGGGCGGGCCGTCACAGTAGGAGTCAGATGGAGATCAGGAAGGAATATCAGTTGTCAAAATAATACTATGGAAAAATTCTACTTTAGCAGCGCCTTCCTTTCAATAATAGTAAGCTCTTGGGCCCCAGGCACTACTGTTTCCTTCCTCGTCATTTAAGTGGCCCCCGTTGACCTCGGGTGGCTAAGCAACGTCTCCTTCCCCATGGTAACTTGGGTAGGAGCCAAAGGCACTGTGTGTGAAAAAGTTGTTGATAACGAGTGCCTCAAGTCTGATACATCAAATCGGGAATCTGCCCTGGAAGCTCGAATGGGAGGAGGAGGAGTTGGGGATCACCGAGATCAATCCCTATGACGATGTTGACTGCTGCGGTCAGGTGGAAGCGGGGTGTCACCATAGAGGCTCGTCTCCCTTCAAAAGTTGTGGAAAAATACGCTCCTCGAGGGACGACGACTCCCGTAGCCTTGTCCTCCATGTCCTCTTTCCATATCACTTGCCAAATAAACAAGTTCAATGTTAGAAACATTGCGCATATGAGCGAACTCTGTTTTATGCTGTGTTCATGGGTGTATGTCCTAAGTGTTCTCTCAATAGACTGGACGACGGTCCACCCGAAGGAAAGAATCCCCACAGCTAGTGTTGGTTCTTCCACACTTGTCATACCCAACCAAGGAGACAAGTCTAGAGGGAGTTTATTAAGATCATCAAACTGGACCTCTGCCTCGAGTGAAATTACGGTTTATGAAGTAATAGCAAGAGATTGTGGCTTAGCCGACGCATCTACACCTGCCTTTCAAGTTGGAGTCGGAACAGGAGCGTCCAATGGGCCCACATCCCTGGCAACTTCCTTATCGCCGCCGATCTCACCCTCACTGGACTTCTCTTGAGTTTTAGTAGCTTTATGTGGCTTAGGCCTGGAGGACGGCACCTTTGTAACACCCCACACCCGCTACGGTCACTCACTAAGGGAATGCCATAGCTTCGGTGGAGTATTTTGAGTGAATATAGAATAGAAAAATTACAACAAGACAAATATAAGTAATACTTGAAAATTTAAAACATCATTTCATTGCAGTGGAGAGAAAAACATGTTTGGTTTCATCACAAAACCATAAACAAGAGTCGAGTACATAATATCCATCCTGATAAAACAAAAGTACATAATACCTCTACATAACCAATAGCCATAAAAGAAAAGAAAAATTAAGCTGAGCTTTACATCAACGGTCCAAGCTCCAAAAGACAGATAAAGCGATCTGATCAAAGCCCACTAGTACTAGGCCCAACCTGAGGACCTGAGGGGGAAAAAGATAAAAACAACGGGGTCAGACATAAGTCTGAGTGAGCCATATAACTTTAACAATACAATCATTAAAGTAATTAGTGTATGATATAAACTTGGTACGGTGATGACTGGGGATAAATGACTACACTAAGCAGCCAACTAGACATAGGATGAACTAAGATAACGGTAAAGACGCATCTACCCACCCAAGGATAATTACTAACTGCACCACACCAGTCATTCCTACTTAAAGGTTGATCCCACCCAAGGACTTAGAAAATTTAACTAGTAGTTTCGTGTACCCCAAGCTGACCACATAGGTGCCGTCAGCCCCTATCTCCACTAGGTGTACCCACTACTCCCCAAGCGATCGGCTCCGTAACGTAGATACCCGTGCTGGCCCCACAGTGGGGTGTATCACTCCCCAAAGTGGCAACCCGATACAACTTAAGAGTGCACGGCTTATACCTACACGATGCAACAACGTCTTACCTACCAGCCCGGGCCCACACACGCATATGAAACCCGTTGGACTTGCGTTGCCACCACTAACCCGTTTTTGGCCTCTTATAGTCAAGCCCAGTATGCGTGTCCCGTCCTCAAATTGGGTCAAGCCCACAAAGATACGTTTTGGGTTACTGGTTGAAATGGGCCCCCACAAGCTACCCACCTAAGCATGTCCCTTTTCTAGTGCATCCCACTTAACCCTTTAATCATGTTTAATTACATGTTTCTACTTGGTTAAGTGTTCTAATAGTATTTTCTATTGCCACCCAAGGCAACCCACTAGATTTCCACATGCCACCCAAGGCACTTACTTGATTTCCACATGCCACCCAAGGCACCCACTTAACCCCTCATGCCCCACTACATGCTTATCTGGTTAAGTGTTTCTTAGTTGATTAAGACCGTAACCTTTGCAAAGACCTCTCACATTAGACTATCTTTTATGGCAGCTGGATTTGTCGGTCGGTTCCGGGCAGCCTTACGCCATAACCGAGTCTAACCTCGTGTCTTTACACTTGTCACGTATTTAGTTTATGCCTAAGACCTCTCACATTGGGCCAATCATTTGTAGCCGCTGGATTTGCCGGTCGGGTCCGGGCAGTCTTATGCTACAAAAGGGTCCAACCTCGTGTCTTAGTTGATTAATTACACCTAATTCATCACCCCCATATTTTGAATTAATTTTCCCTAATTAATTCCAATTTAATGATGTACATAATTGACTCAATTATGTCCATCCACTTATGGTATGCCACATCATACCAATTTCACCACAATCTTGTTAACATGAATATTAATCCCATCGTTCCCCACGTGATACGCTAACATGACATACTTAAAAGGGAAGATTCATCACAAATACAATGGGTTCTACTTAGCATAACATTAGCATCAACATGGGTTTTAAAGGTGTCAACTTGCATATATGACCATGGCATCAAACCCAACTAGCATAAATAATCAACCCAAACTTGCATGAATCACATATGTCATAAAGAGGGTAACTTGCATAGATGTTCATGTCATAGACCTATCATAAAGGGATAAACTTGCATACATGTCATAGGTCTAAAACGGGATGAACTTGCATATGTTACTCATATCATAAAAAGGGGTAAACATGCATATGTATGCATGACATACAACGGGGTAAACTTGCATATGTATGCATATCATACAAAGGTGTAAACTTGCACATGTTACTTGCATATAATCAAACACCAAACTTGCATAACATGTCATATATGAACTTGCATATAATCAAACACCAAACTTGCATAACATGTCATATATAAACTTGCATATAATTAAACACCAAACTTGCATAACATGTCATATATGAACTTGCATATAATCAAACACCAAACTTGCATAACATGTCATATATGAACTTGCATATAATCAAACATCAGACTTGCATAACATGGTGTCATAATGGATCAATGTTTATCATAGTGATTTGCATAACTAGCATCATGAACACATAGCATAAAACTTGCATAACTAGCATCATGAACATATAGCATAAAACTTGCATAACTAGCATCATGAACACATAGCATAGGATAACATAACTTGCATTGATCCACATACATAACCATAACCTCATTATATCCTATCATAATTAGTTTAGCAATTGCTTGCTAAAGGCATAGAAACTCACAACTTGTTGATTAGCACTCCTATGAAGAAGATTAAGTTGCTAGAGTTGATTAGAAGTTGATTTGAGAAGCTATCTTCCTCTTTAATTTGTGGAGGCTCCTTCTAAGTTGCATTTTGATGGCATGACGACGTTGTATCCAATTTTAGTATGAATTAGGGTAGTCTTAGGGTGTATTTATAGATTAGTTAAGTGTTTTAGGCCATTAGATTAACCCTAAATCAGATTAGAGCCGTTAGATCTCGTCACTAGCCACCAAAACACAGCCCAGATCCCAAATCAGTGCACCCAGGTCACCTGGGCTCGACCAGGGAGGTCGACCCCCAGGTCGACACTAGGGTCGACACCCATTCGACCTGGTGGGCAGGTCGACCCCCAGGTCGACCTGGTCTGGGTGGGAATTTTCGCGCGTAGCCCATGTTCTGCATTTTTGAAATCTGTTTCTTTTTCTGATTTTTCGTGAAACTTCTAAAGGCCATATCTCAGTCATACGGACTCCGATTCACGAAATTTCGGACTCTATTTCGCGTATTTTTCCGAGACGAACGCAACCGCGAAACCCGTTTCCCTTAATTCTCATGTCTGAGATTAATTATTCATTAATTTATGTACGTCACTGTTGTTAGAAATACGGGGTGTTACATTCACCCCTACTTAAAGGATTTCGTCCCCGAAATCTCTAAGTCAAGAAGAACGTATCCTACCAACCAAACAACCATCTACTAAACCATCAAACACGGGCATACATTGTCCTTAAAGTTTCTAATACTGTATGAACATATGCAAGAAGTGTGTGTATATGTTCCCTGTCTAATGCAAAATCAGGCGGTCTACTGATTCAGTTGACCTCTTTAATGCAAACCATGATAGTGCCATGCATCCAATATGTATGCGAAAGAACCCTGTCGACACATACTATCTCTACATGTGTGCACCACCATACACCCAAAATGCATCATCCATATGATAACACAACCATTATACATCCATTAATATAGCTACCTACACACAATTATATGCAATATGCAATATGAAGTGACTGAGCCGTTCTAGTGTCTAAAGTGTGTGTATATGCATCCACGAGCAACCACTTGCATCCACACGCATCCATCAATCATAACATGTCTCAAACACATGTTTCAACCATAGGTTTACCCTATCTAAAGGTCAAAGGTACTAATGAGAGGACATACTAAAGATAAGATAAGTACTAGACAACCGATAAAGGAGAAGTTAAAAGACATACCCTAAAAAAGGAATGGGTACAGTGAACGCATCTTCGCTTCTGTCTCCCAAGTAGCATTGCTCTCATCCTCTCCCCATTGCACTTTGACTAGTCGAACCTCTCTCTTTCTCAACTTCATAATCTCTGACCCAAGGATGCGGGTATGAGCTCGTCGAATAGTCGCATCACGCTCTACCTCCACTTCTCTAAGCAAGCTCGGCTCTACAACCTCTGCGGTCTCATGTAGGCACTTCCTCAAATGTGACACATGGAATACGTCATGTACACCACTAAGTCTCTTGGGCAAATCCACTCTATATGCCATCTGTCCAATCCTTTCCTTAATAGGAAACAGTCCTACAAACCTTGGTGCTAACTTTCCAACGGACCCAAAGCGAACAACATTCCGTAATGGAGATACTTTATCAAAGACCATGTCCCCAACATCACTCAAGATCCGTCCTCCTCTTATCCGCGTAAGATTTCTGTCTGTCTTGCGCCTCTTTCATCCTTCTTCGAATCAAATCAATCTTTTCCGAAGTCTCTCTAACCATATCAGGCCCAAGTAAGATCTTATCCGTAGATTCCCACCAACATGTAGGTGATCGACAAGGCCTTCCATAAAGAGCTTCGAAAGGAGCCATGCCAATACTAGACTGAAAGCTGTTATTATACGCGAACTCCACCAATGGAAGATGCTCTTCCCATGTACCTCCAAAATCTAAGATACATAGCCTCAAAAGGTCTTCTAGAACACGATTCACCCTCTCGGTCTGGCCTTCTGTCTGAGGATGATATGCGGTGCTCAAACACAACTGAGTCCCTACCGCCTCTTGCAAACTCTTCCAAAACTCGCTAGTGAAGATAGGATCTCGATCCCCCACTATGCTAGAAGGTACACCATGCAATCGAACTATCTCTCGAAGGTAAACTGAAGCTAGCCATGGAGCAGTCCTCTTACTCTTCACGGGTATAAAATGGGCGCTCTTAGTAAGTCTGTCTACCACAACCCAAATTCCCGTATTACCCTTCCTCGATCTCGGTAACCCATCAATAAAATCCATCGAGACGCTATCCCACTTCCATTGCGGAACTTCCAATGGGTGAAGCAACCCAACGGGTTTCTTTTGCTCCGCTTTCACTTGTTGGCACACCAAGCATCTAGCGCCATACTCAGCCACATCTTTCTTCATACCGGCCCAAAAGAAAACTCGCTTCATGTCTTGGTACATCTTGTCCCCACCGGGATGAATGGTCATCTTCGAACGATGTGCATCATCAAGTATATCCTTCCTCAAACCCTCATCTTGCGGTACACAAAGTCTATCATCTCTACGCAACCACCCCTTATCATCTAGGGTGTACCTACTCAAATGGCTGGACGACTCCCCCCTTAAGAGATTCTCTACTAACTCAACCAACTGTGGGTCGTCCCGCTGTGCCTCGCCAATCCGTCCCAAAAGAGTAGGTCTGACCTCTAAGGACGCTAGCAAACCGGGTACAAAGTCAACGGAAGGTCTGAAATCAAACATCGAGATAAACTCCAAGCTTCATCGTTCCACGAACAATGGACTCAAGGACAACCTTTTTCTGCTTAAGGCGTCCGCCACCACGTTACCCTTGCCAGGGGTATATGCTATCTCGAAATCATAGGATGCTAAGAACTCCATCCACCTTTGCTGTCTTAAGTTCAAATCCTTCTGAGAAAACAAGTACTTCAAAGATTTGTGGTCAGTGAACAATTTGAACCTCTCGCCAAGAAGATAATGGCGCCAAGACTTAAGCGCAAAAACAATAGCGGCCAACTCTAGATCATGTGTAGGGTAATTTTTCTCATGCGCTCTCAACTGCCTTCCCCCATAGGCTATTACCCTTCCCTCTTGCATTAAGACTGCGCCTAGTCCTGTCCCACAAGCATCGGTATAGACAACAAATGGCTTACTCCCATCTGGCAACACTAAGACTGGAGCTATGGTTAAAGCTCTCTTTAACCGTTGGAATGCATCATCACAATCTACGTCCCATGTGAAGACTAGATTCTTTTTTGTCAAGCGAGTTAATGGGGCTGATATCTTCGCGAAGTCCTTGATAAACTTCCCATAGTAGCCAGCCAACCCCAAGAAACTCCTCACCTCGGTAGCATTCTCCGGAACCTTCCAATCTTGGATGGACACTACCTTCGCGGGATCCATAGCTATCCCTTCCTTAGAGACCACGTGCCCTAAGAACCGCACTTCCTTCCTCGAGAAGTGACATTTAGAGAATTTAGCCTTAAGGCTATGCGCTCGAAGAGTCTCTAACACTTCCCTAAGACGTAGGGCATGCTCTTCTTCACTCTTAGAAAAGACTAAGATGTCATCCACAAAGATCACCACGAACTTATTAAGGTACTCCCTGGACACCCTACTCGTCAAATCAACAAAGTATGTAGGGGCGTTCGTCAAACCAAATGGCATCACAAGCCACTCATAGAAACCATCCGGAGTCCTAAAGGCAGTCTTCTCTATACTATCCTCAGCCACTCTCAACTGATGAAACCCCGTGGCTAAGTCCAACTGCGAAAACACTGAGGCGCCAACCAATTGATCAAAGAGATCATCAATCCTCGGCAATGGGTGTCTATTCTTCTTTGTAAGCTTGTTGAGTTCTCTATAGTCTACACAAAGTCTGAGGGACCCATCCGCCTTCGTGGCAAAAACCACTGGAGCACCCCACTCCGATATACTTCGTCTTATGAACCCCTTCTCAAGAAACTCCCCTACTTGCTTATGGAGTTCCCTCCTCTCACGAGGAGCCATGTGGCGCACTGGCAAAGATACTGGTTTAGCATTGTCTACCAGATATATTTGGAAGTCTATCTCCCGCTTCGAAGGTAAGCCCTTCACCTCCTCAAACACATCCGAGTATTCCCGGACCACTCTAACAGATCGTAAACTCTCAACCGAAGCGTCAAGCGATTCAAGATAACTTAGCATAACATAATTCATGGGATTACAAGAGATCTCGAGAGTGTTCCCCAAGCGGGTCATGAGCCTAACAACTCTCCTTTCACAATCAAGAACGACACCATTACTGGATAACCAGTCCATGCCCAAAATTAACCCATAGCCCGTGAAGCCCAAAACAAAAGCATCACATCTAAACTCAACGCTAAGTATAGAAATCTTCAAACCCAAACATATCATGGACAAATAAGTGGAGCCCTCAATTGGGTTTGAAACAACCAAGGGATCATCTACTAGACTGGTGTCTAAGTGCAGTGACTCAACTAATGATGATGAAATAAACGAATGCGATGCGCCCGAGTCAAACAAAGTACAGACAGGATGATCAAACAGAAAAACCAGACTTTCAACGGAAATAGTTCTACCTCTTTCCTGAATTGGTGGAACCGCGAGAGCCTGAACTTGCCCCCTTTCCTGACCTGGTGCCATAAGAGCTTGCACATGTCCTCCTGAGGTAGATCCCGTCCTCTGCCCCTTCTTAGGGCAGTCCTTCACTAGATGCCCTGCTTCGCCATAGTGGAAGCAGCCAGTCTTCTTCTTCTTCCGACAATCTTTGCTTAGGTAGCCTGGTGTCCCACAATTGAAGCACTTCATCTTTCCCTTGCCACCGTTGCCTTTCCCACCCTTGTTTTGTTGTTGCTGTTGAGGTCTCTTTTGATCTCCTTTCTTCTTGGGTGCCTTATTAGCATTGGGACCCTTCTCTTCCTCATGCATGAGTGCCATATCTACTAGCTTCTCAAAGGTGGCCCCCATAGGGATGTGGGTCATAGCCAACCCATGCATCGGTTCATTCAAGCCCTTAACGAACCTCAAAGCCTTCTTCTCCGGTGTATTCACCATATCTATGCCAAACCTTGCTAACTGATTAAACTTGTTGACATATTCCTTCACTGATAGGTTTCCTTGCTTTAGAGTCAAGAACCTTTCCATATACAGATTTTCTTCCGCCCTTGAGAGAAACTTTGCCATAAACCTTTGTCTAAAATCCGCCCAAGAGTCAACTAGGCATTCTCCATTAGTGACCTCCCACCCGAGCGAGGCCTCTCCCTTCATTAACCAAGCAGCTAACTTGACTTTCTTTCCTTCTTCCATCTCAAAGATGTCTATCAACTCTTCCGTCTCCTTAAGCCAATCCCTAGCTTCCACAAAAGTTTCTGATCCTTGAAAAGGTTTCCCTCCCATAGCCTTAAATTCCTTGCAAGTCTTAGCAAAAGTGTCTGCGCGAGGAGAAGGAGGGGGAAGAAGATCGGGTGCAACTGGTGGTGGAGGAACATTTGCTGGACCCGCAGCGGTGGCCCTAGCCTCCATCAATCTCCTATACCATACTGGTATCGCTACACCCTCCGGAAAGTTAAGATCTTCAGCCATGCTGAAACGAAAAAGGAAAGATTCAAAACGGAGAATTCGAAAGATAAAGATATGGCTATTGGGGATTATGCTTTTCTTTAAAAACTTTTCTCTTGAAAGACATGTTTTTGAAAATACTTCTTCCAAAAATGTTTTTAGAAAAATAGTTTTTCTAAAAAAAAAAAATTTATCTGTTCTGGTAACCTTCAGCTCTGATACCACGTGTAACACCCCACACCCGCTACGGTCACTCACTAAGGGAATGCCATAGCTTCGGTGGAGTATTTTGAGTGAATATAGAACATAAAAATTACAACAAGATAGATATAAGTAATACTTGAAAATTTAAAACATCATTTCATTGCAGCGGAGAGCACAACATGTTTGGTTTCATCACAAAACCATAAACAAGAGTCGAGTACATAATATCCATCTTGATAAAACAAAAGTACATAATCCCTCTACATAACCAATAGCCATAAAAGAAAAGAAAAGATAAGCTGAGCTTTACATCAACGGTCCAAGCTCCAAAAGACAGATAAAGCGATCTAATCAAAGCCCACTAGTACTAGGCCCAACCTAAGGACCTGAGGGGGAAAAAGATAAAAACAACGGGGTCAGACATAAGTCTGAGTGAGCCCTATAACTTTAACAATACAATCATTAAATTAATTAGGGTATGATATAAACTTGATACGGTGATGACTGGGGATAAATGACTACAATAAGCAGCCAACTAGACATAGGATGAACTAAGATAACGATAAAGACGCATCTACCCACCCAAGGATAATTACTAACTGCACCACACCAGTCATTTCTACTTAAAGGTTGATCCCACCCAAGGACTTAGAAAATTTAATTAGTAGTTTCGTGTACCCCTAGCTGACCACATAGGTGCCGTCTGCCCCTATCTCCACTAGGTGTACCCACTACTCCCAAGCGATCGGCTCCCTAACGTAGATACCCGTGCTGGCCCCACAGTGGGGTGTATCACTCCCCAAAGTGGCAACTCGATACAACTTAAGAGTGCACGGCTTATACCTACACGATGCAACAACGTCTTACCTACCAGCCCGGGCCCACACACACATATGAAACCCGTTGGACTTGCGTTGCCACCGCTAACCCGTTTTTGGCCTCTTATAGTCAAGCCCAGTATGCGTGTCCCGTCCTCGACTTGGGTCGAGCCCACAAAGATACGTTTTGGGTTACTAGTTGAAATGGGCCCCCACAAGCTACCCACCTAAGCTTGTCCCTTTTCTAGTTCATCCCACTTAACCATTTAATCATGTTTAATTACATGTTTCCACTTGGTTAAGTATTCTAATCGTATTTTCTATTGCCACCCAAGGCAACCCACTAGATTTCCACATGCCAATCAAGGAACTTACTTGATTTCCACATGCCACCCAAGGAACCCACTTAACCCCTCATGCCCCACTACATGTTTATCTGGTTAAGTGTTTCTTAATTGATTAAGACCGTAACCTTTGCAAAGACCTCTCACATTAGACTATCTTTTATGGTAGCTGGATTTGCCGGTCGGGTCCGGGCAGCCTTACGCCATAACCGAGTCTAACCTCGTGTCTTTACACTTGTCACGTATTTAGTTTATGCCTAAGACCTCTCACATTGGGCCAATACTTTGTAGCCGCTGGATTTGCCGGTCGGGTCCGGGCAGTCTTATGCTGCAAAAGGGTCCAACCTCGTGTCTTAGTCGATTAATTACACCTAATTAATCACCCCCGTATTTTGAATTAATTTTCCCTAATTAATTCCAATTTAATGATGTACATAATTGACTCAATTATGTCCATCCACTTATGGTATGTCACATCATACCAATTTTGCCACAATCTTGTTAACATGAATATTAACCCCATCGTTCCCCACGTGATACGCTAACATGACATACTTAAAAGGGAAGATTCATCACAAATACAATGGGTTCTACTTAGCATAACATTAGCATCAACATGGGTTTTAAAGGTGTCAACTTGCATATATGACCATGGCATCAAACCCAACTAGCATAAATAATCAACCCAAACTTGCATGAATCACATATGTCATAAAGAGGGTAACTTGCATAGATGTTCATGTCATAGACCTATCATAAAGGGATAAACTTGCGTACATGTCATAGGTCTAAAAAGGGATGAACTTGCATATGTTACTCATATCATAAAAAGGGGTAAACATGCATATGTATGCATGACATACAAAGGGTAAACTTGCATATGTATGCATATCATACAAAGGTGTAAACTTGCACATGTTACTTGCATATAATCAAACACCAAACTTGCATAACATGTCATATATGAACTTGCATATAATCAAACAACAAACTTGCATAACATGTCATATATAAACTTGCATATAATCAAACACCAAACTTGCATAACATGTCATATATGAACTTGCATATAATCAAACACCAAACTAGCATAACATGTCATATATGAACTTGCATATAATCAAACACCAAACTTGCATAACATGGTGTCATAATGGATCAATGTTTATCATAGTGATTTGCATAACTAGCATCATGAAAATATAGCATAAAACTTGCATAACTAGCATCATGAACATATATCATAAAACTTGCATAACTAGCATCATGAACACATAGCATATGATAACATAACTTGCATTGATCCACATACATAACCATAACCTCATTATATCATAATTAGTTTAGCAATTGCTTGCTAAAGGCATAGAAACTCACAACTAGTTGATTAGCACTCCTATGAAGAAGATTAAGTTGCTAGAGTTGATTAGAAGTTGATTTGAGAAGCTATCTTCCTCTTTAATTTGTGGAGGCTCCTTCTAAGTTGCATTTTGACGGCATGACGACGTTGTATCCAATTTTAGTATGAATTAGGGTAGTCTTAGGGTGTATTTATAGATTAGTTAAGTGTTTTAGGCCATTAGATTAACCCTAAATCAGATTAGAGCCGTCAGATCTCGTCACTAGCCACCAAAACACAGCCCAGATCCCAAATCAGTGCACCCAGGTCACCTGTGCTCGACCAGGGAGGTCGACCCCTAGGTCGACACTAGGGTCGACACCCATGTCGACCCCAGGTCGACCCACAGGTCGACCTGGTCTGGGCGGGAATTTTCCCGCCTAGCCCATATTCTGCATTTTTGAAATTTGTTTCGTTTTCTGATTTTTCGTGAAACTTCTAAAGGCCATATCTCAGTCATACGGACTCCGATTCACGAAATTTCGGACTCTATTTCACGTATTTTTCCGAGACGAATGCAACCGCGAAACCCGTTTCCCTTATTTCTCACGTCTGAGATTAATTATTCATTAATTTATGAAAATCACTGTTGTTAGAAATACGGGGTGTTACAACCTTCTTCTTCTGACTTATGGAGCATGCCTTCTTTCTAATAACTGGCACCGTTCCACCACCAGCAACGCCGAACCTAATTATAGCTCTATTGTCGGGTAGCATCCCTGCACGACGAAGGCGCTTCTGACTTATAACCATGTCGGTAGAACAAAACTCCATCGACATCGCTCGTAGTGCCTCAATTCGTTGTTGGTACTCGATGCCAGTAGGCGCCTCGGGATTTTCTGCCATGACAAGACAAAGTCGAGCATAGGACATCAAATCCGCAAAATTTAAAATAAAATATGGAGTTCAAGAATACTTACTTCCTTCCAGCCACCTCCTCGCAAATCCAGGAGGATAAAGCACAACGAACCATTCATATTTGTATAATGTGGGGTTGGGCCACGCTCCAACAAAAAACTTGGTGTTGGGTGAAGCTTCGAGAAAATAATGAGACGGCGATATGTTAACCCTTCTCTTTAGCTGAAAAAAGTACTGAATGTTCTCTTCAGTAGGTTCAAAATGCAAATAATCCCGGTAGAGAAGGTATGTGCGCAAGAGCGAAGCATATGCATATGGATGCAACTGCGACGATGCAATACGGAAGTAATGCAACATGTCCTGAATGAAATTATTGGCTAGGGTCACACACCCAGTAATGCAAACTTTCCTGTTCCAGGCAATATAACCCTCTGGCGGCGCGTGAGCCCTACCACCCTTTCCTGGTGCATGGATGTGATCTACAGGAAGTTTAAACTATAGCATGATTTTCCTAGCTACCGTTGTGTCCATTTGCGATGGCATCGAATGCTACAGATTTTCAAGAATAACTACATCAAGCAGCATATCCGGTGCCACCGGCGCGTCCTCCTCGATAATTTCCACATCATCTACCTCTTCGTGTACAACCGGAGACTGTTGTCTTCCAGGATACTCCCTATGATTTGTCGCTTCCGGTAAATTGGTTGTTTAAGAAGGGGTGGATCTCTCAGAAGTCTTAAGCTCGCTGCCCGTCGGCTAGCCACGCTAGTAGAGTCAGAAGTATGCGATGATGACAAAGAATTCTTAGCTTCCAAAGTCTGCTCTATCATGGATCTAGTCTTCACTGCTAGCTATACTTTAACAAACTAGCGTTAGACTTCAGGATCGAATAATCTGCATCCCTTGTGTCGGTGTAATCTAACATGTGCGTGCAGTGTTATGAGATATCAAGATAATACAGTTTACAAGTCATGAATGTAGATCATGACAACAATGACATGTCCCTGAGACTGTCGCCATCGTCACCATCGGCTAAAATTACTGGATTCGCACCGGCTCACAACTACGTTGCACTTATGATATGCAAAAAACATTCCAAATAGTCCGACGGTTCAATCACAGTTCAAGATTATGCTCTAAGTCCTATGTGTAAACCTAAGCCATCCATCGTGCGACCGTCAACATATGAGCTGATTTAGTCGTGCGAGCAACACGAAGGTGATACAAATCCAGTAACATACGCTTGGGAAACCAAAGTCTAGAGCAAGAGGTACAACAAGGTGTGACACGAAGCGATCAGGACATTCACGTGCTCACATCCCTTCGAGGTCCAGACACTCGAATCCCATTCGGGATCCGATTGCTCGAACCCTGCTCGGGGTTCGAATGCTCGAGCCCCACTCGAGGTTCGAATACTTGAGCCCTGCTTGAGGTTTGAATCTCCGAACCCCTTTCGGGTTTCGAGGATCCAAAACCCCCATGGGGTTCGAGGGTTTGAAACCCCTTTGTGGTTAGAAGATCCACGCTCCGTCTTGAGTACGTGCCCACCACCAATAACACAAGGCCTCGGCCTTCTTTTTTCTCCCTCCGCCTCACGTCTCTCATTCGGCCTTGGCTCAAAAACTTCACCTCCATTCCACCTTCCTTCACAATCTCCTCTTCCTATCATCTTGAACTCCACCACACTCACTTAGTCCAAACCACAAACTCGTAGCGTAGAGACCGTGATGACCACGGTGGAGCTCACCGATGAAGGCATAAGGTCGGGTCCCCTTCGAATTACCTGGTTTCGGTTCGAATTCTCAAGTATAAAGGTTCAAAGCTCAAGCTAATGGCGGTCAACTAAAGAAGAAGAAAGAAAATAAATGGGGAGAGAGTGGCCTTATTTATAACACAAATAATGACTCCTTGTATTCCTCAATATGGATCTTCGTACGTCGACCAGGTACGAAAATTCGTACCCTACCAAGGTACGAAATTTCATATCCAACGGGGTAAAATAATTCATTCCCCACCATGGTACGGAACTCCGTAACTCCGTTTGGGGATACGAAATTCTCGCACCCCAAACCGGGTACGAGAAATAAAAGAAAAAAAGGAAAAGAGAGAAAAGTATATATCATATATATACTGATAGTATATGATACATATGCGTGTACGTACCAAAAACACCTGTATACGAATAGTAATAAGCATGCAAGCGCAATGTACTGCAAGTACTTAGCGACGTAAGCACATCGTAGCGCCAACAATGACTCGTTTGTGATTCTACAACAAACAAGCTCAAGAACTAACGTTTACTTTATAAGTTCACAAGAAAAGTGGATAACTCAACAACCACTTCAACAAACGCAAAGCAAATGGTGTCAAGACAAGATGTACTTTAGGGGGAAAATGTTAGCCGACCTTTTGGTCTAGTTCCCAAAAGTATGCAAGGCACGCTTGACTCGACTTATCACATGAAGTTAAAACCGAGAGTGCCACCAAGGAGTAAAGGAAATGAGCCGAGAAGGGATCATGCCGACAGGAACCTCACCGCTCTTTTAAACATCGACAAACCAATACCTTGAACTCCAGAAAGTCACAAGTCCCAATAAATCAACTCTTCCTGCCCATTTCACCATTTTTCGTACCCCTCCGTGTATGAATTTCATACCCAGGGAGGGGTACAAGTTTCTGGGCACGAGCTCCATGGGAACCGAGGTTCTGAGGGTTGGCTACAGGGGATACGAGATTCTAGGTGTGGTCCCCTATTTCTGCCTACTCCTACCTACTCCCACCTATCCACTCCACTATAAATACCCCTCAATCTCACACTTTAATGGGGTTGGAATTTGGTGATTTGACATCTTGAGAGCTCTAAGTAGCCCCTTTAATGGCGTATATGCTTTGAGGAAGAAGAAGAAGGGCAAAAGTGTCTTTTTCCCAATAGCCGCATATGCCAATTATGAGTGCATATAACTTAGTGATATATATAAAGGGATGTTATGAGATAGTCTCAGCCTTGTAACTCTTTGTTATAAATAATATTCCAACGACTCTTCCAAAGTGGACGTAGGT
Source organism: Allium sativum (assembly GCA_030737875.1). Taxonomy (NCBI): domain Eukaryota; kingdom Viridiplantae; phylum Streptophyta; class Magnoliopsida; order Asparagales; family Amaryllidaceae; genus Allium; species Allium sativum. The sequence goes on along the minus strand of CM060913.1, from coordinate 702,463,071 downwards.
CTCTACCGAGACCGAACCACTACAAATCTCTTGTGTCTTTTATTGCTTTCGCACTTACTTTTCAGTGCAAAACTATAATTCATAAGTAATTGGAATCTTGGGTTTTCATGACATATTTTGTCGTCAACATGTGTATGCGTGAATAACGAAAGCCTTAACTAGCAGGGCCCGTAGCTAGTGCCCTCTAGTTTATGTGAACATCGAATATATTATCGAGAGTTAATATGTGACCAATAGGTCCGCCTAGGGCCTTAAGTGATCAGGGAGAATCGACCCTATCTATCATTGATATTGACACACTGAATAATAAAGGACAGTGAATGAGGATATATGTATACATACATACATACATATATACATACATACATACATATATACACATATATATATATAGAGAGAGAGAAACCCCGTAGTTAGGGGATCACTCTCGATTTAATAACTAGACAGTTTCTGGTAAAAAAGTCTTCGCAAATACATGCGTAAATGTTCTATCTCGATATTATAATCTAGGAATACTCCTTTTGGGAAGAGTAGTAAAGTGATGCATAAACAGTAACAAGGGTAGGTTTGAATTACTTACCTCGTTAGGCATATATCTTAGGTTGAACAAAACGGGATACATATGTGTATTATAATATGTGTTGTACATTTCTTAGTCACCAGAGCTTGTTGTTTTGACCACCCTTGTAACACCCCACGTCCATTAATGTCACTCACAAATGGAATGCATTAACTTCCATGGAGCATTTTAAGTAAGTATAGAACCGAAAATCACAACAAGACAGATATAAAACAGTACTTAAAAATTAAAACTTTATTTCATTGCAGCGGATAAACCCATATGTTTGATTACATCATCAAAACCATAAACCAAAGCCAAGTACATCATATCCATCTTGATAAAACAAAGTACATAAACTGAAATACATAATCCCCAACATTGAAATAGCCATAAATAAAGAGAAGCTGAACTTTACTTCAGCGGTCCAAGAAATCTTCTAAAAGCAGTCCAAAATCAAGCTCCAATGGTGCCAGTTCCAATCTGAGCACCTGGGGAAGGGGGGGGGGAAAAGATGGAAAAAGGGGGGTCAGACATAAATTCTGGTGAGTGCGATAATTCTAACAGTATAATCAACAAAGTAACTAGGCTAAGGCATAAGTTGGAAAATAAGGAAATGATCATGAACCATTGAGTATGACAGAGTAAGCAAGGAAACAAGATGAACAATGATATCGTTAAAGCACACCTAACCCACTAAGATAAATTTACTAAACTACACCAACACTATAGGATAATTGCTATACTGCACCGCCACTAGTATACTGCACCACCACTAGTCACCCTAAGGTTGATCCCGCCTACAGACTTAATAATTATATTGCTAGTTTCGTGCACCACTAGCTGCCTTCATAGGTGCCATCTGCCCCTAAATCCACTAGGTGTACCCACTCCCCCCAAGCGATCAGCTCCCGGACTCGTAGATACTCGTGCTGGCCACACAGTGGGGTGTATCACTCCCCAAAGTGGCAACCCGATACCACCAAGAATGCATGGCTTATACCTACACGATGCAACAACGTCTTACCTACCAGCCCGGGTCCACACACGCATATGAACCCGTTGGACTTGCGTTGCCACCGCTAACCCGGGTTGGCCTCTTACAGTCAAGCCCAGTATGTGTGTCCCGTCCTCGACTTGGGTCGAGCCCACAAAGATACGTATGGGTTACTGGTTGAAACGGGCCCCCATTACTTGACACAAGCTATTCACCTAAGCTTGGTCCCCTGTAGTACATCCCACTTAACCCACTTCTTATTCATGTTTCAATTTTGGTTAAGTGTTTTTAATCGTATTTCCAAATACCACCCAAGGCACCCACTAAATTCCACATGCCACCCAAGGCACCCACTTAACCCCCTCATGTCCCACTACATGCTTATTTGGTTAAGTGTTTCTTAATTCATCAAGACCGTAACCTCATAAAGACCTCTCATATTAGGCTGGCATTTGTGGCATCTGGATTTGCTGGGCGGGTCCGGGCAGTCTTACACCACAAAAGAGCCTAACCTCGTGCCTTTACAACTGTTACGTATTTAGTTTGTGCCTAAGACCTCTCACATTAGACTGGCATTTGTGGCTGCTGGATTTGTCGGGCGGGTCCGCGCAGTCTTACACCACAAAAGAGCCTAACCTCGTGTCTTAGATGATTAATTACTCCTAATTAATCATTCCCCAAATTTGAATTACTTTCCCGATTCAAATTATCAATCAATTAACGATGTCCATAATTGACTCAATTATGTCCATCCATTTATGGTATGTAAAATCATACCAATTTTCACCACAATTATATTTTATGCGTTTTAAGGCATTTATGCCAATTAAATATTAATATTATCCCCTTTTTCCCCACGTAGTACGTTTATTCGTTTAACGTAAAAATATACGTTAGACTCGAATAGTCTAACTCATAAAATAAAAGAAAACATCACAAATCTAACATAAGGGTGAACTTGCATATGTGAATGATGTTCTACATCTAAAACTTGCATAGGCCAAAATTACAACTTGCATAAATAACATATGTCATGGATCCAAATCTAAAGGTGTGAACTTGATGAGATAATGGCCACAAACTTTCATAAACATCATATGTCATGGATCCAAATCTAAGGTGTGAACTTGATGAAATAATGGCCACAAACTTGCATAAATATCATATGTCATAGTTCTATATTTGCATAGGTAATAATCCTAAACTTGCATAACATGATTCATATCCAACTCATAAACTTACATAGATGATTCATACATCGCAACAATGGTGTAGACATGTAAAGTATCAGGTAGAATTTAGCATATGTCATAGCCTAACTTTCAATTTAAATTCTCACGTAAACTAGGTGCCATAGCCATGTAAGGTCACATATAATTCTACCCAAACTTGTATATGGTTCATGTTTGAATCAACATCTAAACTTTTCTACATATGATTTATCATATGAATCAATATAACAAACTAGCATAAGTAACATGATGATTCAACTAGACATAAGCCAATCATAGGATTATAACATGGGTGATAGCATCATAACTTTGCATCGTAGATGATAGTATCATAACATAATATCATAGAAATTACAACACGATTCTACACATACTTACAACATGCAATCAACAATTCATATCATATCCAAATTATCCGCATTATAACTCAATCCAATTCATTTATTAATTATTTTGCTAAAACTGTCGAACTCACAACTCAAAAGCAGTCTTGAGTTCTGAATTCTGATTTCTGGAGTTGAATTAGCGCTCGTTTGATGAAGATTTGTTGTTAGAGTTGAAAAGGATTGAATTAGATTTGCTTTCTTCCTCTCTAATTGGCGGCGGCAATTCTGAGTTGCAAGTTGACGGCATGGAGGCCATGAATCCAATTTTATTTTGATTTTAGGGTTTGGGTCTATTGGTGCTTTTATAGAGTTTAGGATTAGTTTAAGCCGTCCGATCAACCTAGAATTAATCCCAGCCAATCAGAGCATATTATTAACCCTAATGAATCATCATCTAGTCACAAATAGGTCATCATTCAAATCTGCCCGGGGGGCAGGTCGACCCCCAGGTCGACACTATGGACGACCTGGTCACGGTAGGTCGACCTGGCCCTGGCGGGAATTTTCCCGCCTAGCCTGTTTGACTCTAAATTTTTGAAATTTGAAATGTGTCTTGAATTTTCTGAAACTTCCGATCGCCATAACTTCTTCATACGAAGTCCAATTCACGCAAACTTGGACTGTATCTCAACCAGAATTCCGTGACGAACACAATGGCGCAACCCGTTTCCTTAATTCTCACGTCTGGGATTAATTATTCTTTAATTTAGTTAATTTGATTATTTAAAAATCCGGGGTGTTAGATTCTCCCCTCCTTAAAGGATTTCGCCCCCGAAATCTCTAAGTTAAGGAGAATGCATATCATAACATCCAGACAACCATATACTCAACCATCAAACACGGGCATCCATTGTCCTTATAAAATTTCTAATGCTGTATGAACATATGCAAGAAGTGTGTGTATATGTTCCTTATCTAATGCAAAATCAGGCGGTCTACTGATTCAGTTGACCTCCTTAATGCAAACCATGATAGTGCCATGCATCCATTATGTATGCGAAAGAACCTTATCGATACATATTATTTCTACATGTGTGCACAACCATTCACCAAAATGCAACATCCATATGATGGTACAACCATTATACATCCATTTCTTAAATATGTACACACATTTATATGCAATATGCAATATGAAGTGACTGAGCTGATCTAGTGCCTAAAGTGTGTGTATATGCATCAACGAGCAACCACTAGCAAACACTTGCATCCACTTGCATCCATCATACATAACATGTCTCAAACACATGTTTCAACTATAGGACTATCCTATCTAAAGGTCAAAGATACTAGTGAGAGGACATACTAAAGATAAGATAAGTACAAGATAAGAGATAAAGGAGAAATTAAAAGATATACCCTTGAAAAGAGAAGGGCATAATGAACGTATCTTCGCTTCTGTCTCCCAAGTAGCGTTGCTCTCATCATCTCCCCATTGCACTTTGACTAGTTTGACCTCTCGATTCCTCAAGTTCTTAATCTCCGACCCAACAATGCGCGTAGGAGCTCGTCGAATCGTCGCATCACGCTCGATCTCCACCTCTCTAAGCAAGCTCGTCTTTACCACTTCCGCGGTCTCGTGCAAGCACTTCCTAAAATGTGATACATGGAATACGTCGTGTACACCACTAAGTCTCTCGGGCAACTCCACTCTATACGCCATCTGCCCAATCCTTTCTTTAATAGAAAATGGCCCTACGAACCTTGGTGCTAACTTCCTAATGGACCCAAAGCGAACGACGTTCCGTAATGTAGACACCTTGACAAAGACCATGTCCCCAACGTCAAACTCAAGATCTGACCTCCTTTTATCCGCATAAGATTTCTGTCTACCTTGCGCCGTCTTCATCCTCCTTCGAATCAAATCGATCTTCTCCGAAGTCTCTCTAATCATATCGGGTCCAAGCAAGATCTTATCTGTAGATTCCCACCAACATGTGGGTGAACGTCACGGCCGTCCATAAAGAGCTTCGAACGGTGCCATGCCAATGCTAGACTGAAAGCTATTATTATATGTGAACTCTACCAATGGAAGATTATCCTCCCATGTACCTCCGAAATCTAAGACACATAATCTCAATAGGTCCTCTAGAATACGATTCACCCTCTCGGTCTTACCATCCGTCTGAGGATGATATGCGGTGCTCAAACATAACTGAGTCCCTACCGCCTCTTGCAAGCTCTTCCAAAATTCGCTAGTGAAAATAGGATCGCGGTCTCTCACTATGCTAGAAGGAACACCGTGCAAACGAACTATTTCTCGAATGTATACGGAGGCTAACCATGGAGCAGTTCTATTACTCTTCACGAGAATGAAATGGGCGCTCTTAGTAAGTCTGTCTACCATGACCCAAATCCCCGTATTACCCTTCCTTGATCTTTGTAATCCGACAACAAAATCCATCGAGACGCTTTCCCACTTCCATTGTGGGACCTCCAATGGGTGAAACAATCCACCAGGCTTCTTTTGCTCTATTTTTTAATTGTTGGCACACCAAGCATCTAGCGACATACTCCGCCACATCTTTCTTCATGCAGGCCCAAAAGTAAACTCGTCTCATGTCCATGTACATCTTGTCCTCGCCGGGATGAATGGTCATCTGCGAACGATGGGCATCATCAAGAATGACCTTCTTCAGATTCTCGTCCCGTGGTACACAAAGTCTATCGTCCCTATGCAACCAACCCTTATCATCTAGAGTATACCTACGGAGATGGCTCGATGACTCCCCTCCTTTGAGCTTTTCTACTAACTCAACCAACTGCGGGTCGTCTTGCTGTTCCTCGCCAATCCATCCCAAAAGCGTAGGTCTGACCTCTAAGGATGCTAGCAAACTAGGTACAAAGTCAATGGAAGGTGTAAAGTCCAACGTAGATACGAACTCTAAACTTCGCCGCTCAACAAACAATGGACTCAAGGATAATCTTTTTCTACTTAAGGCATCTGCCACCACGTTACCCTTGCCAGGGGTATATGCTGTCTCGAGGTCGTAGGATTCTAAGAACTGCATCCACCTTTGCTGCCTTAAGTTCATGTCCTTCTGAGAGAATAAGTATCTTAGCGATTTATGGTCTGTGAACAATTCGAATATCTTGCCAAGAAGATAATGACGCCAAGACTTAAGCGCGAAAACAATAGCGGCCAACTCTAGGTCATGTGTAGGGTAATTTCTTTCATGCACTCTCAACTGCCTTCCGCCATAGGCTATTACCCTTCCCTCTTGCATTAAGACTGCGCCTAGTCCTGTCCCACAAGCATCGGTATAAACGGTAAATGGCTTACTTCCATCTAGCAATACTAAAACTGGGGTTGTGGTCAAAGCTCTCTTTAAATGTTGGAACGCATCATCACAATCTACGTCCCACATGAAAACTAAGTTCTTCTTCGTCAAGCATGTTAATGGAGCTGATATTTTTGCGAAGTCTTTGATGAACTTCCTATAGTAGCCAGCCAACCCTAAGAAACTTCTCACCTCGGTAAAAATTTTAGGAACCTTCCAATCTTGGATGGCCACTACCTTCGTGGGATCCACGGCTATCCCTTCTTTGGAAACCACGTGCCCTAAGAATCGCACTTCTTTTCTCCAAAAGTGACATTTAGAAAATTTTGCTTTAAGGCTATGCGCTCGAAGAGTCTCCAACACTTCCCTAAGATGTAGGGCATGCTCTTCTTCACTTTTAGAAAAGATCAAGATGTCATCTACAAAGACTACCACGAATTTATTAAGGTACTCCCTAAACACCCTACTCATCAAGTCAACAAAGTATGCGGGGGCGTTTGTCAAACCAAAGGGCATCACCAGCCACTCGAAGAAACCGTCTGAAGTTCTAAAGGCAGTCTTGTCTATTCTATCCTCAGCCACTCTCAACTGATGGAAACAAGTGGCTAAGTCCAACTGCGAAAACACTGAGGCGCCAACTAACTGATCGAAGAGATCGTCAATCCTCGGCAGTGGGTGTCTATTCTTCTTATTAAGCTTATTAAGTTCTCTATAGTCCACACAAAGTCTAAGGGACCCATCCGCCTTCATGGCAAACACTACTAGAGCACCCCACTCCGATATGCTACGTCTGATGAACCCCTTCTCAAGCAATTCTTTCACTTGCTTACTGAGTTCTCTTCTCTCTCTAGGAGCCATGTGGCGTACTGGCAATGCAACTGGCTTTGCATTGTCCACTAGATATATTCGAAAATCTATCACACGTTTTGGGGGTAAACCCCTCACCTCATCAAAGACATCAGCATATTCACGGACTATGAGAACAGAATGTAAATCATCAACGGATGCATCAAGGGATTCTAGGTAACTATGCATTACTGGACCTCTAGGATCACAAGAAATATCCAGGGTCTTTCCGGAATGAGTCAACAATCTAACTACCCTTCTTTCACAATCTAGGATGGCCTCATATCTAGTGAGCCAATCCATACCTAGAATTAAACCGTAGCCCATGAAGCCAAGAACAAAAGCGTTGCACTCAAACTCAACGCCCAAGATAAACACTCTCAAATCCCGACAAATCATAGAAAGATGAGCCGAACCACCAATAGGATTTGAGACTACTAAGGGGTCAGTAACTAGACTAGTATCTAGGTGCAGTGTTTCAAATAATGATGTAGAAATAAACGAATGCGATGCGCCAAAATCAAATAAAGTACGGACAGGATGATCAAACAGAAAAACTAAACTTTCAACAGAAATTGCTCTACCTCATTCTTGCAACGGTGGTACCACGAGAGCCTGAACTTGTCCCCTTGCCTGCCCTGGTGCCATAAGAGCTTGCACTTGTCCTCCCGAGGTAGACCCTTCCCTCTGCCCTTTCTTTGGGCAGTCCTTAGTAAGATGTCCCGCTTCGCCACAGTGGAAACAATCAGTCTTCTTTTTCTTCCTATAATCTTTGCTTAGATGGCCGGGTGTCCCACAATTAAAGCATTTCTTCTTCCCCTTAGCATTTTTTCCTTTGCCACCTTTCTTGTTCTATTGTTGCTGTTGCGGCTTCTTTTGATCCCCTTTCTTCTCGGGTGCCTTATTAGCATTGGCGCCCTTCTCCTCTTCATGCATGAGTGCCATGTCAACTAACGTCTCAAAGGTGGCCCCCATGGGAATGTGGGTCATAGCTAACCCATGAAGCGACTCGTTTGAGCCCTTAACAAATCTTAGAGCCTTCTTTTCTGGAGTGTTCACCAAGTCTAAGCCAAACCTTGCCAATTGGTTGAATTTGTTAACATACTCTTTCACAGATATATTCCCTTGCTTCAGCGCCAAAAACCTTTCCATGTATAGATTCTCTTCAGTCCGTGAGAGAAACTTCGCCTCAAACCTTTGCCTAAAATCTGGCCATGTATCGACTGGACGTCCCCCATTAGTGACCTCCCACAAAAACGAGGCTTCATCCTTCATTAGCCACGCAGCTAGCTGGACTTTCCTTCCATCATCCACTTCAAAGATTCTAAACAATTCTTCCACCTCCTTTAGCCAGTTACGAGCTTCAACAAATGTCTCCGTCCCGTGAAAAGGTTTTCCACCCATTGCTCTAAAGTCCTTACATATCTTTGCGAAATTATCGACACGAGGAGGAGGAGGAGGATGATTTGCTGGACCTGCGGCGGCGGCCCTAGCCTCAAGATATTGACGAAACCAACCGGGCACATGAACGCCCTTTGGTATCTCAGATGCTTCAGACATGCTGAAACGAAAAAGGAAAGATTCAATACAAAAAGGACAGAAGGAAAGATATATTGCTCTTGGGGTTATGCTTTCTAAAATATACTTTTCTCTTGAAAATACTTTCCTTAAAACATTCTTTTGAAAGTACTTCTTTATAAAAATTGCTTTGAAAAATAGTTTTTCAAAAATTCATATCTTTTCTGGTAACCTTCATCTCTGATACCACGCGTAACATCCCACGTCCATTAATGTCACTCATAAAGGGAATGCATTAACTTCCATGGAGCATTTTAAGTAAGTATAGAACAGAAAATCACAACAAGACAGATATAAAACAGTACTTGAAAATTAAAACTTTATTTCATTGCAGCGGATAAACCCATGTGTTTGATTACATCATCAAAACCATAAACCAAAGTCAAGTACATCATATCCATCTTGATAAAACAAAGTAGATAAACTGAAAGACATAATCCCCAACATTAAAATAGCCATAAATAAAGAGAAGCTGAACTTTACTTCAGCGGTCCAAGAAATCTTCTAAAAGCAGTCCAAAATCAAGCTCCACTGGTGCTAGTTCCAATCTGAGCACCTAGGGGGGGGGGAGGAAAGAGATGGAAAAAGGGGGGTCAGACATAAAGTCTGGTGAGTTAGATAATTCTAACAATATAATTAACAAAGTAACTAGGCTAAGGCAAAAGTTGGAAAATAAGGAAATGATCATGAACCATTGAGTATGACAGAGTAAACAAGGAAACAAGATGATCAACGATATCGTTAAAGCGCACCTAACCCACTTAGATAAATTTACTAAACTACACCAACACTATAGGATAATTGCTATACTGCACCGCCACTAGTATACTGCACCACCACTAGTCACCCTAAAGTTGATCCCGCCTACAGACTTAATAATGATATTGGTAGTTTCGTGCACCCCTAGCTGCCTTCATAGGTGTCGTCTGCCCCTATCTCCACTTTGTGTACCCACTACCCCCAAGCGATCGGCTCCCTAACTCGTAGATACCCATGCTGGCCTCATAGTGGGGTGTATCACTCCCCAAAGTGGCAACCCGATACCACCAAGAATGCACGGCTTATACCTACACGATGCAACAATGTCTTACCTACCAGCCCGGGTCCACACACGCATATGAACCCGTGGGACTTGCGTTGCCACTGCTAACCCGGTTTGGCCTCTTACAGTCAAGCCCAGTATGCGTGTCCCGTCCTCGACTTGGGTCGAGCCTACAAAGATATATATGGGTTACTGGTTGAAACGGGCCCTCATTACTTGACACAAGCTATCCACCTAAGCTTGGTCCCCTCTAGTACATCCCACTTAACCCACTTCTTATTCATGTTTCAATTACATGTTTCAATTTTGGTTAAGTGTTTCTAATCGTATTTCCAAATGCCACCCAAGGCACCCACTAGATTCCACATGCCACCCAAGGCACCCATTTAACCCCCTCATGTCCCACTACATGGTTATTTGGTTAAGTGTTTCTTAATTCATTAAGACCGTAACCTCATAAAGACCTCTCAGGGTAGGATGACATTTGTGGCAGCTGGATTTGTCGGGCGGTTCTAGGCAGTCTTATACCACAAAAGAGCCTAACCTCGTGTCTTTACAACGGTTACGTATTTAGTTTGTGCCTAAGACCTCTCACATTAGACTGGCATTTGTGGCAGCTGGATTTGCCGGGCGGGTCCGGGCAGTCTTACACCACAAAAGAGCCTAACCTCGTGTCTTAGACAATTAATTACTCCTAATTAATCATTTCCCAAATTTGAATTACTTTCCCTATTCAAATTATCAATCAATTAACGATGTCCATAATTGACTCAATTATGTCCATCCATTTATGGTATGTAAAATCATACCAATTTTCACCATAATTATATTTTATGCCTTTTAAGGCATTTATGCCAATTAAATATTAATATTATCCCCTTTTTCCCCACGTAGTACGTTTGTTTGTTTAACGTAATAATATACGTTAGACTCGAATAGTCTAACCCATAAAATAAAAGAAAACATCACAAATCTAAAATAGGAGTGAACTTGCATATGTGAATGATGTTCTACATCTAAAACTTGCATAGGCCAAAATTACAACTTGCATAAATAACATATGTCATGGATCCAAATCTAAAGGTGTGAACTTGATGAGATAATGGCCACAAACTTGCATAAACATCACATGTCATGGATCCAAATCTAAGGTGTGAACTTGATGAAATAATGGCCACAAACTTGCATAAATAACATATGTCATAGTTCTATATTTGCAAAGGTAATAATCCTAAACTTGCATAACATGATTCATATCCAACTCATAAACTTACATAGATGATTCATACATCACAACAATGGTGTAGACATGTAAAGTATCATGTAGAATTTAGCATATGTCATAGCCTAACTTTCAATTTAAATTCTCACATAAACTAGGTGCCATAGCCATGTAAGGTCACATATAATTCTACCCAAACTTGTATATGGTTCATGTTTGAATCAACATCTAAACTTTTCTACATATGATTTATCATATGAATCAATATAACAAACTAGCATAAGAAACATGATGTTCAACTAGACATAAGCCAATCATAGGATTATAACATGGGTGATAGCGTCATAACTTTGCATCGTAGATGATAGTATCATAACATAATATCATAGAAATTACAACACAATTCTACACATAATTACAACATGCAATCAACAATTCATATCATATCCAAATTATCCACATTATAACTCAATCCAATTCATTTATTAATTATTTTGCTAAAACTATTGAACTTACAACTCAAAAGCAGTCTTGAGTTCTGAATTCTGATTTCTGGAGTTGAATTAGCGCTCCTTTGATGAAGATTCGTTGTTAGAGTTGAAAAGGATTGAATTAGATTTTCTTTCTTCCTCTCTAATTGGCGGCGGCTATTCTGAGTTGCAAGTTGACGGCATGGAGGCCATGAATCCAATTTTATTTTGATTTTAGGGTTTGGGTCTATTGGTGTTTTTATAGAGTTTAGGATTAGTTTAAGCCGTCCGATCAACCCAAAATTAATCCCAGCCAATAAGAGCATATCAGAAACCCTAATGAGTCAGCATCTAGTCACAAACAAGTCATCATTCAAATCTGCCCGGGGGGGGGGGGGGGAGGGGCAGGTCGACACCCTGGTCGACACTATGGTCGACCTTGTCAGGGTAGGTCGACTCCCAGGTCGACCCTATGGTCGACCTGGCCCTGGCGGGAATTTTCCCGCCTAGCCTGATTGACTCTGAATTTTTGAAATTTGAAATGTGTCTTGAATTTTCTGAAACTTCCGATCGCCATAACTTCTTCATAAGAAGTCCAATTCACGTAAACTCGGACTCTATCTCAACCAGAATTCCGAGACGAACACAATGGTGCAACCCGTTTCCCTTAATTCTCACGTCCGAGATTAATTATTCTTTAATTTAGTTAATTTGATTATTCAAAAATCCGAGGTGTTACAACCCTCCTCATTACAACCACCGAGGTTCATATGATTAAGTTTGGCTTTTGGTTCTTGTTTCTCTCAAGCTCGGTATTGGAAAAGTGACTTACTTTTAAAAAGGTAGTTGCATGAGTTAATACTAATTAATCCTATTTTGTTTCTACTGTGAGTTATTTTATCATACTCTAATTATGATCATGCTCATTTATTGTAGGTAGCAGATTTACATGCTCCATGCTTGGATGTATTTGAATTTTGATTTTTGTTGAAAATATGGGCACATAAATGTGTGGGGTGTTACAGTTTCCAATTTCAACTACAATTTCAAATATTTCCAATAAATGGATATTATAATATTATTTTATTATTAAAATAATATTAATTTTCAAAATTCACTATTTTGAATCCAAATTTTCCTGATGTCCATTATAAAAATAAATAAGAAAGTTTGGAAAGGAAATCTTTTCAAAACACTTCCTAAATACCTTAATCGAACTTCACTTTTTCTAGTTTCTATTCGTTTAAAATGAAAAATTGAACATGGTATAACTACTAAAAATTATTTCAAATCAATTTCTTTCTTTTACAAAAGTTCATCAAAATGAATTGTACTTTGCATCCATCCAAAATCAAATGCTAAATTTTGACTTTTATATTTTTGTTATATTAATAAATATTCATTAAAATTGATTTTTTATAAATGGAGACTTAACCAATGGGTAAATAATTATAGTTTTTTGTCATATATAACCATGATAATCACATACTGTATTATTGTCAACTATGATAACATCAATCATGACTATGTGATCTAATTCACCTCAGATACGCCTTAAAAAATTAACGCAAATATGGTTTTGTCAATCAACAGATTAACCGCAATCAATCAACACATGTACTCAACATCAATGGGATTCATACCCATATACAACAACCAATATCTAGTTTAACTTCCATAATGATGACCATTAAACGATAAAACCCATCCCAAAGTCAACAAATTAAGCTCTATATTTCATATATGCAAGTGACATTATAAATCTTACTTAAAGATCCAATCTTTTTCATACGAAGCCACATTAAACCATCTCAAACATTGTTAAACCACAATATGAACACATATATTACACCATAAGTTATTCTAAAGTCGGACAATTTCATACACACAAGTTAATAATTGAGTAGCCCTTTTTAAGTTCAATGTTTCTCACCTTGGTTTCCACTCCTCCTATCTTTAGTCGTAGAATATATTAGATATTACAAATGATTTTGGCAGCCTTTCGGTGTCACCGAATATTTTCTGGCGATATTTTCGTAGAGGTCCGATGCTATAGGGTTTCGGAAATTGACCGGCAAATAAATGGGAGTATATTTTGTTTTTGGGGAAAACGGGGCAGAGTTTCGGGTGCTAACAGGTACAAGTTGGGTAGGATCCACTTTTTAGGGCTGGTGGGGGTAGGGACGTGGAGGGGTTGTGTTAGGCTGGTAGTGGCAGGTTTGGGGCGGAGGAGGTGAAAGGAAGGGGGTTTTAGTGGGTTTAAGGGGTTTTAAAGGTGTTTTAAGGAGTTTGGAGGTTAGTGGAGCCCACGGGAAGGACGGGGTGGCTGACATTAGCCAGTAAGGGGGGAGGGTTGCTGCTGTGGTGGAGGGTTGGGCTGCCATGGCCAACAGTTCATGAGGGAAAGAAGAATGGTAGAATGGAAGGAGGAAAATGAGAAAAGAGGTTCCTTTTTTATAGGAATTTTGGAGTCCCAGATCACTGAGATGTCGGCAATAGGGAGGAGGAGAGAAAGCACACATCGTGGCCTTGGATGCATGAAAACTTCAAACAAAAATACCTTTGGCCTAAATGAATAGTTCTAGGCAAATGAAGATATGAGTTAATTAGCTTATATACATACAGCGTTTCATTCAACTTGTTATGACTACGCCTACAATATTGAATATATTTTCCGGTCATGTTAACTAGTTTTTCTTGCTCTTCGATAATATGTAAACAAAAATTAAAACATATTTTATTTATTAAAATGATCTCTAATGGACTATCAATTCTTATATAACTTATTACACTTCTAAACGTTGTATAACGACGTATCAATGCTTATGAAAATTAATCTGTGTTCTAAAAGCATTTTCAAAACATTAGACAACTATATTTTATTTTTATTTTTATTTTAAATATTATTTATTGGCTCAAAACTAACTATTAAATCATTTAAAATCAATTTTCTTTGATTTTTACCGGTGTGTTTAATACTCACACAACCACATAATAATCCCAATAATTATGAAAATTGAAACTCTCCTATATTTTTCAGATATGCTTCTAATGATCCTGGCCTCCTCAAATTAAGAGACCACTAGCAAAATGGCCATTGTAAATGTTATTTTCCAATTCTTATTGATTTTACTAACCCACATTTGTATTACGTGTGCTCACACATTAACTCCAATTAACTTGAAATTTGGAACTTTAACATTATTTACTACTACAGATTCGATAAAAATGGTATCGTCAAATTCCGCGGTCATATGAAAAATTTCAATTCTTCTAGCCTTTTAAACTAACACTGAATTATCAATTTTCAAAATAACCTTTCTAATTATTACTTTAAAACTCCAATAACCTTTTCCAAACTATCACATAAGTTGTATCCAAATTCCTATCTCAAAGTCTCAAAATTTACAATTTTTGTGAATAGTGTCAAAATTTAGTTTCTGCTGAAAATTGTTTGAATTGATAAGTTGCTAAAACTGATTCAAATAAAATTAATCGTTATACTTTTTGAAATCATATTTAATAATGAGCGTATGTATCCAGAACCATGCACGTTTATTTTAATGTCTCAAAAACTTGTATTTTCAAAATTTTAAACTGATTCCAAAATTTTAGGTCGTTAAACCATATCCTGAAAGTAAATTCAAAAATGCTCAGTCAACATCCTTGCATTGTCACTGCTCTTCAGAATCTTCGTTGCAATTTACTTCTTCCCAACCCCAACCCCACTGCTTATTCAACGATCTACTATGCAACCTTTATCACGGCATAATCTTTCCCAATGCATTCCTCTGTAGATTAACAAAAAAATATGCTTATTCGCAGCATTCAGAGCATCTCAATCTCTCCAATTTCATCCCCACACAGTCTAATCGACATTCTACTTCTTCGCAACCTTCTTCACATCTTGCAGCTCAGCTTAATCCTTCCCAACTCATTCCTCGGTATCCAAATCCACTATCCACATCTTCACAGCCTTCTCCATATTTTTGAACTCAACTTAATCCTTCCTAACCCATTCCCCCATGGCCTAATCAACAATATACTTCTCCACAGCCAAATCCTTTGCATTCTGCTAATAGATAACCTGGCTCTCTACCTACTAGTCAACCCGGTCCTCCACCTAGTCTGCAACCCAGACCTCTACTACAAACTCTCAAATATGATTCTTACCAATGCGCACTCTTGTGCATTCTTCCCCACAGAACAATCTGAACAAGCTTAGCTTTCCAAATGCATTGAATACATATGATGGTGCAACGATTACAATGGTAAAGTTGACTAATACAGCAGATCGCATATGTAAGTGCTTTGTAGTGAAACATATTTTATTTTTGTTTGACTTGTACTATGATAACATGGAATATTCTCTATACTGCAATTTTTTAATGCATCCTTTCAGTGAACTTTCAAAGAGGATGATTGCATCTTTTCCTAAGTGTTTGGCTGATTTTTGGCCCAGTTTTGGGAAGGTACAAACTACAACGATATACTTTTCAAAGTTTTTTTTGGTAATTTTAACTATAAATTTTTCAGTCCTATTACTTAGTTGGCCTGTTACTTGGTTAGGAGTTACATAGATTTAGTTTTAAAGTTTAAAAAGTTCATGGTTTCAGAGACGTTGCATAAATATGTCATTTGTATATAATTTTCGAATACACATATATGGATTACTTTAAGCCATATGTATGCAATTTTAATAAACATAACTTTTTATATACAAATAATTTCAAAGATATACACTAAGCCATTATGATAGTTTCATACATATGAAACTAGGAGGGGTATTCAGCTGTTATGTGGAGTCTGCAAGATCGATCCTTGTTGAAGTGATATTTTAGCAAACAAATTTTTTTCCACCTTCCATTTTTTTTAATCCTTCTACTTCTGTTAATACATATACATTGGCCTAGGTATAAGTTACATACATGAAACAATAACTTTAAAGTCATGTAAAATGTTTTTTAATAGTATAAGTACATATGTTATTTCATGATATACACTAGCATGGATGTATACGTACATGAATCTTGAAATTTGTGAGAAATCAAGAATCATCAGATTCGATACATGAAGTTTAAAAATGCATTGTTCCAAAGCAACATTCTCATGAATATCGCTCTAGTGACCACTTAAATTTGCATAAAGCTACACTTTAGTTAAAGGTGATTCATAATTTAAAAGCTCGATGTACCCATATACTAGCAATATAAATAAAAATCAATCTTGCAAATATCTTTGAATATATTGTTTTAAAGTATTATTATATATGTAACATGTATCATGCGTTGCAGGGGCAGGGGTATGGTTATGAAACTTATCCAGTAGAGATTATAAGAATGGTTTGGAAGACAAAGGTTAGCAAAATACGCTCGAATATGGTTAGCGGTATAAAAGAAAAGAATACTACACCAATCTTTATGACTCAAACTATTTGGGAATAGCGGCTTCAATTCTGGAACCTTCCATAAGTTAAAGAGAAATTGGGGAAAGCTTCAACAAATAGAAACTCCATTCCTACTTTGAACAGTTGTGGATCTCTTTCTACACAGGAGCAGGCTGAAAAATTGGTAATAATTATGTTTCATTTTACTCTAATTATTTATTTTTACTTCTAAAATTGCCAATATTAAAACAAACATAAATTATTTAGAGCAAAGAGTATAGTAGGCATGTTTGTATGTTTGAATTATTTGAGCATACTCACATCAAAATGGTAGCGCATAGTAAGAGTGGCTCTGCTCCACCTTCTTGGATAGATTCCAAAGCCAAGAATAAAAAAAATTGCAAAAATGGTTGAGGATATAAGCATTTTTTTTAAAATTATTTTTAATAGGACTGTTAGAAATATTGTAAGAGAAGAAAAAGGAATTTTTGAGAGAATTATTTTAATGAGGGGCAAATTTTCATTGTTTTCCTTTTGATTACAAATTTTGATTGCATTCATACATCAGCTTGATTACCTTGCTTTTATAATGCAGTGCACTCTCTAGAGTATTCTAGGAATGCATTATCCAGTATATCTAAAATAAAAAGTCTAGATATTCCCTTGATTTATTCAATTCAGTAATACAATTGCTAATTTCACAACATAGTTAATTGTTTCCTGAAAAACCAAGATTATTTCCAATATTTCCCCGTAAGCTTGGTTTTTGAACAACAAGAATATCTTGCAATCTTTTAAAATTATCAGGCTTCAATGCTTTTGTGAAAATATCAGCAACTTGATTATTTGTTTTGCAAAAATTCAGCTGCACCTCTTCATTTTTAATTGCTTCTCGAATGAAATGATGTTTGATGGCTATATGCTTTATTCTTCCATGATGGACTGGATTCTTAGCTATAGCAATGACTGATTTGTTGTCACAATGGATAGTCACAGCTTCTTGTTTCTCTCTAAAATCATTTAATATTTTCTTCAACCATATTTCTTGTTGGGTAGCTAGGCCAGCTGAAATATATTCAGCTTCTGCAGAAGATTGAGCAACTGTTTGTTGCTTCTTCGAACACCAACAAAATGCTGCTGATCCAAGCACTATCACATAACCCAAATAAATTAGTTTCAACATTATTTTCATATTTGATCCCATAGTCCAAAGTGCCTTGAATATATCTCAACACCCTTTTTGTTGCACCTAGATGGGTATGACTAGGATCATTCATGAACCGAGAAAGTAGGCTGACTGCAAACATGATGTCAGGTCTTGTATTATTAAGGTAAAATAAATTACCAACTAGGCTTCTGTAGTAGCTAGCATCAACCTTCCTTCCCCCATCTTCTGTTTTATCTTTTCATTCACAACTAGCGGTGTATCAACCGGATTACACCCAAGCATCTCAAACTTTCTCAATATTTTCTCAGAATATTTCTTTTGACAAATAAAAAATCCATCATCACCTTGTGAGATTTCTATTCCAAGGAAAAAATGCAGCAAATCCAAAATTTTCATTTCATATTTCTTCATCATTTCTTTTCTAAAATCTTCAATCAACTTTAAATTATTTCCGGAATAAATTAAATCGTCTACATAAAGTGCAATAATTAGAATACCATCCATACCTTGCCGTTTGACATACAAAGTAGGATCATTCTTGCTCTTCTCAAAGCCTTTCTCCATGAAATAATTGTCAATATTGCTATACCATGCTCGTGGTGCTTGTTTTAGCCCATAAAGTGCTTTCTTTAGTTTTTAAACTTTTCCTTCTTGTCCTTCAATCTCAAATCCTTGAGGTTGCTCCACGTAAACCTCTTCTTTTAGTTCTCCATTCAAGAATGCCGATTTTACATCCAGCTGATATAACTTCCATCCTTTTTGGGCTGCAAGTGATATTAAAGCTCTAATGGTGTCAAAACGTGCCATTGGAGCGAATGTCTCTTCGTAGCCCTTTGCAACGATTTTCGCTTTGTTCTTTTGAACTGAACCATCTGGATTATGCTTCACTTTGTAGATCCATTTTTCTTCAATGGTTTCTTTGTCTTTTAGCTTATCAACCAACATCCATGTTTTGTTCCTTTTAAGTGCATCCACCTCTTCTTGCATTTCCTTCCTCCAAGCATCTTCTTTAACCGCTTCTTCAAAAAAATTTGGTTCCATTGCGCAATAGTTGCACCTAGAAAAAATATCATCCAAACTACTCATTTTTATTGGGGTTGAGCATGGAGATGATGAGTTATGGCTTGGTGAGGATGAAGTGCTAGATAGAGAACTTGGTGTAGATGAATCACATTGGTTATTTGCAAGTGTAGTTGGTTTTTGTTCTAAAATTACCGCTGGAACGTTTTTATCCTCCACTTTCTCCTTTTTCCAATTCCAAGATGTCTTCTCATCAAATACAACATCTCTACTGATGATTACTTTCTTTGTCTTCAAGTTGTAAAGTCTGTAGCCCTTTGACACAGAACTATAGCAAATAAAAATGCATCTTTCATTTGCTTTTTGAAGCTTTATCCTTTTTTCTTTAGGAATTTGAGCATAGCAAATACTGCCAAAGACTCTAAGATGATTCACTGAAGGCTTTCTTCCACTCCAAGCTTCAAATGGCGTCATATTCCATACAACTTTTGTTGGACATCTATTCAGCAAATACACAGCTGTATTTACAGCCTCGGGCCAAAATTCTTTCGGCGTTCCTTTCTCAAACAACATTGATTTAGCCATCTCCATCACTGTTTGATTCTTCCTTTCGGATACACCATTTTGCTGGGGTGTATAACTAACAGTTAGTTGCCTCTCAACACCTTCTTCTTCACAAAATTTATCAAAATCATTGGAGTTATACTCCTTTCCCCTGTCACTTCTCAAAACTTTTACGGACCTGTCACTTTTTTCTCAACAAAAGCTTTAAACTTCTTAAATATAACAAACACTTCAGATTTTTGTCTCATAAAATAAACCCATGTCATGTAGGTCAAATCATCAATGAATAAATAAAGTACCTGTTTTGAGCATGAGATAATGTGCTCATAGGACTGTATACATCCGTGTGTACTAATTCCAACACTTCTTTGGCTCTTCTTGATCCTTCCTTTGGAAACGGTTGCGATGATGTTAGCCAAGTACACATCCTTCACATACTCCATGTTCTTCTTCTTTTATTGTTGGCAACCTATACACCATCTTCTTTTGTGAAAACAATGTGAGACTATTGTAGTTTAAGTGCCCAAGTCTCTTATGCCATAAACAAGTGTCGTCTTCCTTTTTTTCCATCAAGTTATGATTTTTCTCATAATTGAGATGGAAGGGAAAGCTTCTGTTGTTTGTCATTTTTATTACAGCAGTAGCTTTCCCTTTTGAATCAAAGATTTTACATTCTCGATTCTCAAATTGAAGAGAATAACCATGCTCTAAAAGTTCTCCAATGCTCAACAAATTTTCATCTAATTTAGGAACATAAAAGTTATCATGAATAACTTTACTTCCTTGCTTTGTTGCAACTCCAATGCTGCCTTTGCCTTCAACTTCAACATACTCTCTATTGCCAAGTTTAACTTTCGAACCAAATGAAGGATATATGTCAATGAATGAATTTTTGTCTCCTATTATATGATTGCTACATATGTTGTCCAGGTACCATATATCCTTATATTCTTCAGTTGCCTTTTGACAAGCAAAGAACAAGCTCCCTTCCATATCTTCCGCTCCGGCAAATGCTGTGTTTCGTGGCTTACCAAGACGACAGTCCTTTTGAATGTGCCCGAACCTTTTGCAATTATGACATTGTGGCTTTCCTTCGTTCCAGTAATCCTTTTCTTCATGAAAGTTTTTTTGCAAATTCCACACCATTTATTTGTTCCTTCATCACTTCCTCTTCTGCCATAGGTGTAACACCCCGAATTTCTGAATAATAGAATTAACTAAATTAAAGAATAATTCATCTCAGACGTGAGAATTAAGGGAAATGGGTTGCTCCATTGTGTTCGCCTCGGAATTCTGGTTGAAATAGAGTCCGAGTTTGCGGGAAACGAGTACTGGGTGAAGGAGTTATGGACGAACGAAGTTTGGCGGCAAAAGAGAAAAAAAATAGATTGTACTGGCACTCTTAGGAAGTGCGCCAATACAAATTTGCATTGGTGCACCTACCAAGTGCGCCCAGACCGAGGCAACAGGCCTGCACAACTTTCTGGTTCAGGCTGACACATGTTGCTGAGTCCTTTCTGACTCCTTGCTGAGTCATTAAGGCTGAGGTGTCACCCTATCCCGACTGAATGATTTTGATTAACCGTAAGATCATCAGACGGCCTAAATTAATTCAAAACTCTATAAAAAGACCCATAGACTCAAACCCAAAATCAGAATTAAAACTGAAACTATGGCCGTTATGATGTCATCTTGATCCCTAAAGTAGCCGCCACCAATTAGAGAGGAAGAACAACAAATTAAATCAGTTCTATTCAACCCTAACAACGAATCTTCTTCAAAGGAGAGCTATTACTACTTCAGAAATCAGAATTCAGAACTCAAGAACGCTTTTGAGTAGTGAGTTCGATAATTTTAATAAAATAATTAGTAATTTAATTCGATTAAGTTATGATGCGGATTGTATGGATGTGATGTGAATTGTTGATCGCATGTTGTAATTATGTTGTAGAATTGTGTCGAAATCCCTATGACGTTATGTTGTGATGCTATCATTTATGACGTAAAGTTATGTTGCTATCATCTATGTTGTAATTTTATATGTAATCAAATCATCATGTTTCATATGCTAGTTTGGTTATGTTGATTCATATGATAAATCATATGTATGCAAGTTTAGATATTGATTTAAACATGAATCATATACAAGTTGGGTAAAATTATATGTGACCTTACATGGTTATGACATCTAGTTTATGTGAAAATTTGATTAAAAGTTAGGCTATGACATGTTGAGTTATATGCTAAATTCTACATGATACTTTACATGTTAGATGCAAGTTTACACCATTGTTATGATGCATAAATCATATGCAAGTTTGTATAAATATATGAGTTTAGGATATGAATCATGTTATGCAAGTTTAGGTTTATTGCCTATGCAAGTTTACACCTTTAGATGTAGATCTATGACATACATGATTTATGCAAGTTTGTGACCATTATCTCAACAAGTTCACACCTTTAGATTTGGATTTATGACAAATGTTGTTTTATGCAAGTTGTAACTTTGGACTATGCAAGTTTTAGATGTAGAACATCATTCACACATGCAAGTTCACCCCTATGTTTAGATTTATGTTTTAATTATGTGTATATTGTGATGTTTTCTCTTTATTGCATGAGTTAGACTATTCGAGTCTAACGTATATTTTACGTTAAACGAACAAACGTACAACGTGGGATAAAGGGTATAATATTAAAAGATCTAATTGGCACAAATGCCTTAAAAGGCATGAAATAAATTTGAGATGAAAATTGGTATGATTTTACATACCATAAATAGATGGACATAATTGAGTCAATTATGGACATCGTTAATTGATTGATAATTTGAATAGGGAAAGTAATTCAAATTGGGGAATGATTAATTAGGGGTAATTAATCGTCTAAGACACGAGGTTAGGCTCTTTTGTGGTGTAAGACTGCCCGGACCCACCCGGCAAATCCAGATGCCACAAATGCCAGTCTAATGTGAGAGGTCTTAGGCATAAACTAAATACGTAACAATTGTAAAGACACGAGGTTAGGCTCTTTTGTGGTGTAAGATTGCCCATACCCGCCCGGCAAATCCAGCTGCCACAAATGCCAGTCTAATGTGAGTGGTCTTTATGAGGTTACGGTCTTAATGAATTAAGAAAAACTTTACTGGATAGACATGTAGTGGGACATGAGGGGGTTAAGTGGGTGCCTTGGGTGGCATGTGGAATCTGGTGGGTGCCTTGGGTGGCATTTGGAAATACGATTAGAAACACTTAACCAAAATTGAAACATGTAATTGAAACATGAATAAGAAGTGGGTTAAGTGGGATGTACTAGAGGGGACCAAGCATAGGTGGACAGCATGTGTCAAGTAATAGGGGCCCATTTCAACTAGTAACCCATACGTATCTTTGTGGGCTCGACCCAAGTCGAGGACGGGACACACATAATGGGCTTGACTATAAGAGGCCAAACCGGGTTAGCGGTGGTAACGCAAGTCCAACGGGTTCATGTGCGTGTGTGGACCCGAGCTGGTAGGTAAGACATTGCATCGTGTAGGTATTAGCCATGCATTGTTGGTTGTATCGGGTTGCCACTTTGCAGAGTGATACACCCCACTGTGGGGCCAGCACGGGTATCTACGAGTTAGGGAGCCGATCGCTTGGGGGTAGTTGGTACACCTAGTGGAGATAGGGGCAGGCGACACCTATGAAGGCAGCTAGGTGTGCACGAAACTACCAATATCATTATTAAGTCTGTAGGCGGGATCAACCTTAGGGTGACTAGTGGTGGTGCAGTATACTAGGGGTGGTGCAGTATAGAAATTATCTCATAGTGTTGGTGTAGTTTAGTAATTATCTTATAGTGGTTTAGGTGCGCTTTAACGATATCGTTGTTCATCTTGTTTCCTTGTTTACTCTGTCATACTCAATGGTTCATGGCCATTTCCTTATTTTCCAACTTATGCCTTAGCCTAGTCACTTTGTTAATTATATTGCTAAAGTTATCGCACTCGCCAGACTTTATGTCTGACCCCCCTTTGTTTCCTCCTCTTTTCTTCCTTTCCCCCCTAGGTGCTCAGGTTGGAACTAGCACCAGTGGAGCTTGATTTTGGATTGCTTTTAGAAGATTGCTTGGATCGCTGAAGTAAAGTTCAGCTTCTCTTTTATTTATGGCTATTTTGTATTAGGGATTATGTCTTTCAATTTATATACTTGGATTTAGTCAAGATGGATATTTTGTACTAGACTCTGGTTTTGATGATGTAATCAAACATATGTGTTTTCCGCTGCAATGAAATAAAGTTTTAAATTTTCAAGTACTGTTTATATCTGTCTTGTTGTTAAGTTTCTGTTCTATACTTACTTAAAACGCTCCATTGAAGTTAATGCATTCCCTTTGTGAGTGACATTAATGGACGTGGGGTGTTACACATGGTATCAGAGCTGAAGGTTACCAGAACAGATATGAATTTTTGAAAAACTATTTTTCAAAGCAATTTTTATAAAGAAGTACTTTCAAAAGTATGTTTTAAGGAAAGTATTTTCAAGAGAAAGGTATATTTTAGAAAGCATAACCCCAAGAGCCATATATCTTTCCCTCGGTTCTTTTTATGTTGAATCTTTCCTTTTTCGTTTCAGCATGTCTGAAGCATCTTAGATACCAGAGGGTGTTCATGTACCCGGTTGGTTTCGTCAATATCTCGAGGCTAGGGCCGCCACCGCAGGTCCAACAAATGCTCCTCCTCCTCCTCCTCCCCCTCCATCTCGCGTCGATACTTTTTCTAAGATATGTAATGACTTTAGAGCAATGGGTGGAAAACCCTTTCACGGGACGAATGAAGGAAATAATTCGATCTAATCGAGTTCCGCTTTTGCTTTAACTACTTAAAGTTGGGATCTTAGCAAGAAAAATAAATCAAAACTTATATAAATTGGGATTAAAACTTTTATACCTGATGTATTGATTCCAGATTAAACCCTAATCGATGAAGGTTGATGCATCAAATCGTATAGCACGTCAATCGCCGGCCTCTATTGGTTATCCACACGAATGCTTCTCTTTTCGATCAAAAAAAAAAGAGGAGTTTGGGTGCTAGCCGCCATATCCAAGGGTATCATGAAAGGTAAAGTTAGCGTTTTGTTTTATTTTTATTTATCTGGAAAAAAAAAATATGACGACTCCACTCTATCTTATAAAGTGAATAGTCAAAACCCTTATAAAATCAAGTATGCTCCATTAATTAAGGAATCACTTGTATACCATTTCAATACAATATAAAATATCAACAAATTTGATAATTTATTTACCCAATATATGTTCTTCCTTTATAACATTCTAAGTGTGTGACCCGATAGGTTATTATAACATTGGCAACAATTTAAATCATATTTAAACTGTAAACAGTGAGCGACATCTAGCAATACATCACTGCTAACCAAGTTATAATAAGATCAATGATTCGATACTTCCTTCTGTGACCTGTGTATCAATGTAATATAATCCTTTTAAACAATATATCCTAGACTAAACTAGAGGCATGGATCGTATCATTCTCATTATAATTTAATCCGTTTTCTTGATCGATGAGTAGACTGTTTAAAACAAATCAATATTTGAGCACGGCCATGCATTTCACAGTCTCACTCAATCAAGAGGCCCATGGATATCACTACGAATATATCGTAGGGTTAAATTCCATCTAGATCATTCATAATTTTCATTCGACTCGAGATGTATCCAATAATCACCGTTATCGTTACTCTGTTACGAAATAACTTTAGATGATATCAAAACACAAATATCCTCGAATAAAATTATAATGATTTCAGGTCTGAGGACCATTACATCACTGTCACTATGAAAATAACTTATGATACTATTTATTATATTCCATGGAGTTATCTCACAGTGGGTCAGCCCAATACGATATTCTTAAATACATACTTATGTTTTGACATTAATATCACGTATATCAATGATTAATGATATGTGATCATCAGTTAATCAACATACTAGTCTCAACGCTTTATTGTTGTCCTATATAAACAATAAAACTTGACTAGGGACATTTAAGAATTATAATACTTATCACATTATATAATCTCAAGTTCAATCTTACTCGAACCATATAATTCCGTATTATTATTCTAAGGACTTCTATTATATTATTATTTATATTACGCAGTAAATATAATATAATAGAATAATATTTTATTCCAAATAAAATAATAACATCAACAGTGTTATCAATCTCATCAAATGAATTGCCTCTAGGGCACAAACTCTAACAATCTCCCACTTGCACGAGAGTCAATCATTTATGTATCGTATACTTATGGAACTAGTGTGACTATTAAACTTCTACTGCGACAGAGTTTAATTCTATAGGTTTGCAACATTACAACTTTTGTAACTTTGCAGATATGTTTATTTCTTCTGTGAACAACTTCGCATAAGAATTATATTTCTTAAAATATATGTTTGGATTGATGATGAGTTTAATGTTTTAGGCATGAGCAACAGCCATATTGTTATCGCAATGTGTATCATTCGATCAACAATGAATTAAGTTCAATCATGAACTTCTTAATCCAAATATTTTCTTTCTTAGAATCAGTATCAATTTCTTTTTTTTAAACTAACATTATTTACAATAATCAATGTGTTATCAAATAACATTAGAGTTATTGTGTCACTCCCACTCAATCTCTTGTCTATACAAGATTTAATGGTATCTTGTGGTTTTCGATATATCTCGAATTCTATTTTATTCCCATCGGTATCTTAGAGACTGACTCTCCTTCACAAGGATACCAAATCAAGTAATAAACATTTTATTCTCAGAGAATTTATATCCACAAAATAGTTATCTGATTTGGGTCCAATCTTATCAGAGGAAGGACGTTTAACAAACGCCTTACATCCCAAATCTTCGTATTAGACACACTTGGACATTTCCTAGTTCATATCTTATATGGCGTCTTAAAATCGTTTTAGTGGTATTTAATATAATTGTTCTAAATTTAACTTACAGGAAGATCTATTTGACTTATCATTAATCGTACTATATCTTATAAGGTTCGATATCTCCGTTCAGACATACCATTCTAATATGGTGTTCTAGGTGGACAGAGTTGTGAAACAATTCCAAACTCATTCAGATGATCATTAAATTTATTGGCTTAAATGTTTTCTTTCGAACTGTTCGAAAAATATTTATTTTCTATTAAAATTGGTTTCAAACTCCACTTTGAATTCTTTGAACTTTTCAAAGGATTCTGATATGTATTTCATAAGATATACATATCTATATCTACTGATATCATCAGTAAATATAATGAAGTAATAAAACCTACCTCTAGCTTATGTATTCGTTGCTCCATATACATCATTATGTTCGAGACCCAATACTTGTCACTCAATCACTGTGTCAAGTGAAAAGGTGATTCAGTTATTTTGCCTAATAAAAAAGATTTGTATTCTCCATATAATTCAAAATCAAATGATCTCAAAATTCCATCGTTATGGATTTTGATATACTTTCTTGTCTATATTGGCTAACTGGTAATGCTAAAAGTATGTTGGATTTAAATCACTAAATTTAATCCACTTGGTACTTATGTCAAGTACATTATAGTTAAAGATTTATAAAATTCATTAACTATTTGTGAAATTCCATTAGATATTTCATTTAAATAAAATGAACAACAATTGTTCTTTTACTACAAATGAAATTTAAACATGTCAAAACAAGTTTTATAATAACATTTATTTTAAATGGAATTTCATAATAACAATTATTTTATCTATTTTAATTAAGCCAGTATATAGAACAAGAATCAACTTGCTGTGGATAATCCAACCACTTTTGTTTCATTTCCATTCGTAAGTCCACTTGTCATTTTATCAGATTTCTACTTATTTTGCAATTTCTGTAAATTAACATACATTTATGTGATTTATATCTAGTATCTAACACTAGAAATGTATAAGTAGATTGTTATAACATTTATATATTATTCGGTTAAAGTCATACCTCAACCTTTCATTTTAGATCCTCTATGTTCATATAACAATTACGTTTGATATGTTTGAGGACAATCCTCAAATTTCAATGTTAGTCAAGAAATTTGATTTAATTCAATTTATATCCTTCTTAAGGATTAATTTAAATTGTCAAATTATTTATTATTTAATATCCACATTAGATAATAAAATAATAACTGATTCTGTAATATTTATTTAATACAAAATTTTGACAATCAAAATTTATATTAACATAAATATGTAATTGAAACTAAAATATGCTCCCACTCTAATTAACATCCCTCTGTTTATATATGTAAAATCATTATATACATATAATGGTGTTCCAAGATCCATACCTAGTCATGCCTTGACCCAACTTTGGCTAAACTCAAAACACAACCTTTTAGGTAGACATCTTATATCAATTATATTTTCTATATAACTCTTGGATCGCATGTTGAACATTTTGTTCAGTATTATTCATTTGCTCAAAATGTAGAATAATTCATGCTTTTGTCTCTAAGGCCATAATCGTATTATGCAACCTAGTTAAGTCAAACCCAATAATAGGTTGGAGCACCACATTTTACTCCATCGCATATAACCAAAATAAAAGGTGCACAACGCTTTGGCGTTAGTTACATCCAGTGATTTTGGACAGTGATGAGTATATTATTAGAAGACGTCACCACGACTTAATATACCAAAATTTGCTTTAAGAAGGAATTTATAATTCGTAGCAGTGAACAATATTAGAGTTATTTACATATATCAAATATATGTATTTTATATCCGTAATATAAATTAGATTTAAATAATATATGCAAAAAAAATGTATTTAAATTCAACAATGTATAGGAATCGTGCCTACATTTCCTTCGAATATTTTAAAATTATCGGTTATCATTAACACATATGTATATATTCATGTATGTCAATTGCAATAGCTTAAAGGAGATATCTAGCAGCTATGTGCATACTATGATAATATAAAATGGCTTGTAGCTCACTATGGTATCAAGTACACTTTAGCTAAAAACCATTTAACAAAATCTGAATTCACATAAATTTCCAAAATATATGCAAATAAACTTGCAGGCCCAAAAAGGAAATTGCATACACAATTGTACAGCATAAATCATGTAACCAATATTGTATATGTATTCAGGTCAGAATTCCTATCAGAGATTAAAGTATATACATGATCATGACTAACATGTATATTCACTTAATACTGAATGCAAAACAGTTCTGGATTCTATTCGTCCCAGACTCCCATATGTCATGCAGATTATAGTCTATTACATGTACAAGCGTAACAATTGCAAATACATATACATTACAGATTCCATAATTATGTTTACATCAAGAATGTATACAAACCGGAAATGTATTGCCACTGTCCAATACAGTTTACAATAAAATGCGTACTGTAAATTATATATTTGTATATATATAAACATTTTGAAAAGAAAAACAAGTCAAACTTGTTTAATTTTTCAAAACCATGATTCCCGTAGTGGTTGATCCGTCATCCCATTGAATTGCCCTTTTCCAACCTGAAACAGTTTCAGGTTTTATTGCAACTGCTGCCCCCTGTTTAAAACAATTTTTAACACAGGGTTTAATCTTCAACAATACATCAAATGTATATCATATGTTGGGTTTAAGCCAAATACATGGAAAATACATAAATTTAACTGAGCATTACCTTTATTTACATGAATCAAGCATTCATGCATGTATTTGTAGCAAACTTCAAACTTACTTTCATACTATTTTTGTATCAATATACAATGTTGCTACAGATTCAATTTATGTTTACAATATATATATATATATGTACATTTATCAACATAAATGTAATGACATTTATATATACACTATATATAAACATCAACAGGGCAGATTGACCCTTGTTTATGCTCAAGTAAGATTCATGACCATCATTATCAATATATAAAATGATTTCTGTATAACTTATTAAGTCGACAATTAGGCAATACAGAAACTATATGTATACAACATATGCATATGTAACATTTACTATCTTGATATATATATATATATATATATATATATATGACCGACACCAGCCAAATCAGACTAGCCAGGTTATAATGTAAAACAAACAAACTTTGATTCTATCAAAAAGAACTGCATAACATAGTTGCATGTGTAAATATATGTTTTAGAACATTCATACTTGCAGATTTAATCCAAAAAGGAAAACAACAGACAAAATTTATTTTGACTATGTTTCTCAAACCCCTATTAAATTTGATCATATCAAGTTTGAAATTATATATATCATAATATATCACTGAATGTTTCACATATCATGCTAAGTACTTGAACCTGCAAAATACTGATGATGTCTAAAATGTTCAAAATTTAATCAGCAAATCTCATTTGCTGTTGCAGGGCAGTATACAGATAATTCAATTTCATGGTGATTATAAACTGATATGGGAGGATGTTACAAATATCAAAACAGCGAGGTTAAACACTAGTTATCATAGTATCCAAATACTATAACTTATACTAATATCATAAAACAGATAGTAAATCAAATTTACTGCAGTTTTTAATTTATATTAGCATCATATGCATATATATATATATTAATATAAAATACAAACAGTATTTTAAAACCGAATGTATCAAAGATATATCATTACATACATTTATATGTATGTATTACAAAGCGTAATGTTCATGAAGGCCTAATCAATATAGGGCTTGATAAATAGATAGACCAGTGCAAAACAGACATGATAAAACAGAATAGCAAGAGAGTTGAATTTCACTAACATACTTAATGATTTATACATATGTTAAATCAAACAATTCTTATTATAGGGATTATCGGATAAGAATTGACAATCCTGATTGCATTACAGAATCGATATCATATATCAATTCAAATTTCATTTTGAATGACAAAACAAATTTTGTACATGTTTTCCAATGAAAGGAATCAAAATACTTTTGATGACCACCATACTTTCATGTTACTGATCAGCAATACTAAAGTAGGATTAATACAAAAGATTAATCCATGTATTCAAATCCCACTTTATATCAAATATAAAGGTATTAACCATTAAAAGGGTTTTCATTAGGGATGCATTTATTTTTATATATATATATATATATATATATATATATATATCTTCATTACCAATTGAACTTCACATTATCAAGTATGATGAGTAAGAAATGGCAACTTAATAGAATTAATAACATATATATTAATCACAATTCTAATCAGTTTTATAACGAAAGAAATTTTTGAGTTTATTCTGAGATCAATTTATTTCAGACCAGTAATAATAATATGGTATGGTTTAAACATTTCACACCAAAAGAATCAACCAATCATTAAATCAACAAAACTATTTCAGCTTATTTTATATCACATATAAAATCATTTATAATGAAATGATTTCATCACATATAAAATTATTTTATACCACATATAAAAAATCATTTTATATCAAATATGTTATAATTCTCTTACAGTGGAGCTTATAACTCTTTACAAACTTTGGTACTCTATCAAACAGATTTATGATTATCTGTTTGTGCATTTTTACTTCGTGTAACCAGATCATAATCTAAATTCCATCAACAATTTGATTATTAGATTAGCATTGCTTATGGTAAACGAGTCGATACACTGCTTCAGATCAAATCTATACATACATGGATTTTAATATATATATATATATATATATATATATATATATATATATATATATTGATCAATTCTGCAAATTGACTTATCAAATTTCCAAATATATGACTTCATAAATCCATATAAACAGATCAGTACTGTTTATTTGTCAATCAAACAAATTTGATTTTATATGCAGGTATTAATATCAATTCAGAAACATTCGTCTTAAGAAACTTCTGTATAAATCAAAATTAATCAGGAAGCTATCTTACTGGTTCATTAATCGGTAGAATCAATTTTTATCAAAAGAAGAAAATTTATGATTAACTTTGGACATATACACTTAGTAATCAAACAATTTGATAATGAGTTTGGCACTGATTATTTGTATAAACAAATCATTACACTGCTTTGAATCATATCCATGCACTCACTGTTTAATCGTATAAGATTCAGTGAACAGAATTGATATCTGATATCAATTCGTAATTAAACGAAACAGTTTTCATTTTATAATCAAACCATTACTTTAACCCCTAAAATTAATTCGGTGTAGAACTTGCTTATGAAATTGAAATCCATATGACAATACAAACAAGAATAAAACCCAAAACAATGTCCACTTCATAATTTCTCGCAATAGCCTGGCTCTGATACCATTGAAGGAAATAATTCGATCTAATCGAGTTCTGCTTTTGCTTTAACTACTTAAAGTTGGGATCTTAGCAAGAAAAATAAACCAAAACTTATATAAATTGGGATTAAAACTTTTATACCTGATGTATTAATTCCAGATGAAACCGTAATCGATGAAGGTTGATCCATCAAATCGTATAGCACGTCAATCGCCGGCCTCTATTGGTTATCCACATGAACGCTTGTCTTTTCAATCAAAATAAAAAAGAAAGAGGAGTTTGGGTGCTAGCCACCATATCCTAGGGTATCATGAAAGGTAAAGTTAGGGTTTTGTTTTATTTTTATCTATTTGGAAAAAAAAATATGACGGCTCCACTCTATCTTATAAAGTGAATAGTCAAAACCCTTATAAAATCAAGTATGCTCCATTAATTAAGGAATCACTTGTATACCATTTCAATACAATATAAAATATCAACAAATTTGATAATTTATTTACCCAATATATGTTCTTCCTTTATAACGTTCTAAGTGTGTAGCCCGATAGGTTATTATAACGTTGGCAACAATTTAAATCGTATTTAAACTGTAAACAGTGAGCGACGTCTAGCAATACATCACTGCTACCCAAGTTATAATAAGATCAACGATTCGATACTTCCTTCTGTGACTAGCGTATCATTGTAATATAATCCTTTTAAACAATATATCCTGGATTAAACTAGAGGCATGGATCGTATCATTCTCATTATAATTTAATCCGTTTTCTTGATCGATGAGTAAACTGTTTAAAACAAATCAGTATTTGAGCATGGCCATGCATTTCACAGTCTCACTCAATCAAGAGGCCCATGGATATCACTACGAATATATCGTAGGGTTAAATTCCATCTAGATCATTCATAATTTTCATTCGACTCGAGATGTATCCAATAATCACTGTTATCATTACTCTGTTACGAAATAACTTTAGATGATATCAAAACACAAATATCCTCGAATAAAATTATAATGATTTCAGGTCTGAGGACCATTACATCACTGTCACTATGAAAATAACTTATGATACTATTTATTAAATTCCATGGAGTTATCTCACAGTGGGTCAGCCCAATACGATATTCCTCAATACGTACTTATGTTTTGACATTAATACCACGTATATCAATGATCAATGAGATGTGATCATCAGTCAATCAACATACTAGTCTCAACGCTTTATTGTTGTCTATATAAACAATAAAACTTGACTAGGGACATTTAAGAATTATAATACTTATCACATTATATAATCTCAAGTTCAGTCTTACTCGAACCATATAATTCCGTATTATTATTCTAAGGACTTCTATTATATTATTATGTATATTACGCAGTAAATATAATATAATAATATTTTATTCCAAATAAAATAATAACAGCAACAGTGTTATCAATCTCATCAAATGAATTGCCTCTAGGGCACAAACTCTAACAACGGAGACATTTGTTGAAGCTCGTAATTGGCTAAAGAAGGTTGAAGAATTGTTTGGAATCTTTGAAGTGGATGATGGAAAAAAAGTCCAGCTAGCTGCCTGGCTAAAGAAGGATGAGGCCTCGTTTTGGTGGGAGGTCACTAAAGGGGGACGTCCAGTCGATACATGGCCAGATTTTAGGTAGAGGTTTGGGGCGAAGTTTCTCTCGCGGGCTGAAGAGAATCTATACATGGAAAGGTTTTTGGCGCTGAAGCAAGGGAATCTATCGGTGAAAGAGTATGTCAACAAATTCAACCAATTGGCAAGATTTGGCTTGGACTTGGTGAATACTCCAGAAAAGAAGGCTCTAAGATTTGTTAAGGGTTTAAACGAGCCGCTTCATGGGTTAGCTATGACCCACATTGCCATGGGGGCTACCTTCGAGAGACTAGTTGACATGGCTCTCATGCATGAAGAGGAGAAGGGCGCCAATGCTAATAAGGAACCCGAGAAGAAAGGGGATCAAAAGAAGCCGCAATAGCAACAACAGAACAAGAAAGGTGGCAAAGGCAACAATGGTAAGGGGAAGAAAAGTTGCTTTAACTGTGGGACACCTGGCCATCTAAGCAAAGATTGTAGGAAGAAAAAGAAGACTGGTTGTTTCCACTGTGGCGAGGCGGGACATCTTATTAAGGATTGCCCAAAGAAAGGGCAGAGGGCAGGGTCTACCTCGGGAGGACAGGTGCAGGCTCTTATTGCACCAGGGTAGGCAAGGGGACAAGTTCAGGCTCTCGTGGTACCACCACTGCAAGAACGAGGTAGAGCAATTTCCGTTGAAAGTTTAGTTTTCCTGTTTGATCATCCTGTCCGTACTTTATTCGATTCTGGCACATCACATTCGTTTATTTCTACATCATTAGTTGAAACACTGCACCTTGATACTAGTCTAGTTACTGATCCCTTAGTAGTCTCAAATCCTATCGCTGGTTCGGCTCATCTTTCTATGATTTGTCGGGATTTGAGAGTGTTTATCTTGGGCGTTGAGTTTGAGTGCAATGCTTTTGTTCTTGGCTTCACGGGCTACAGTTTAATTCTAGGTATGGATTGGCTAACTATATATGGGGCCATCCTAGATTGTGAAAGAAGGGTAGTTAGATTGTTGACTCGTTTTGGAAAGACCCTTGATATTTCTTGTGACCCTAGAGGTCCAGTAATGCTTAGCTACCTAGAATCCATTAACGCATCCGATGATGATTTACATTCTGTTCCCATAGTCTGTGAATATGCTGATGTCTTCAATGAGGTGAGGGGTTTACCCCCAAAACGTGAAATAGACTTTCGAATATGTCTAGTGGATAATGCAAAGCCAGTTACATTGCCAGTGCGCCACATGGCTCCAAGAGAGAGAAGAGAACTCAGTAAGCAAGTGAAGGAATTGCTTGAGAAGGGATTCATCAGACGTAGTATATCGGAGTGGGGTGCTCCAGTAGTATTTGACATGAAGGCAAATGGGTTCCTTAGACTTTGTGTGGACTATAGAGAACTTAATAAGCTTATTAAGAAGAATAGACACCCACTGCCGAGGATTGACGATCTTTTCGATAAGTTAGTTGGTGCCTCAGTGTTTTCGTAGTTGGACTTAGCCACGGGTTTCCATCAGTTGAGGGTGGCTGATGATAGCATAGACAAGACTGCCTTTAGGACTCCAGACGGTTTCTTCGAGTGGCTTGTGATGCCTTTTGGTTTGACAAACGCCCTCGCATACTTTGTTGACTTGATGAGTAGGGTGTTTAGCGAATACCTTAATAAATTCGTGGTAGTCTTTGTGGACGACATCTTAATCTTTTCTAAGAGCGAGGAAGAGCATGCCCTACATCTTAGGGAAGTGTTGGAGACTCTTCGAGCGCATAGCCTTAAAGTTAAATTTTCTAAATGTCACTTTTGGAGGAAGGATGTAACAACCCATATTTTTATAACGTGTAATAACCATAAATCAAGGCAGAATTAATTTTTAAAATAAGAATCAAGGGAAACGGCTTACGCCATTGCGTTCATCTCGAAATTTTGCTTGGAAACGATCCGAGTTTTCGAAAATCGGAGTCCGTATGATCTAGTTATGACCCTTCGAAGTTTTCAGAAATTTTATAGTTCAAAACAGCTCAGAATTCGAATTCAAATTTCGAATTCAAACCCTGGAATTTACTGGGTGGGAAATTTCCCGCCCAGGACCAGGTCGACCTGGGGGTCGACTATGTAGTCGACCTGCCCAGGACCAGGTCGACCATAGAGTCGACCTGGTGGTCGACCTGGTGACAGAGCCCATTTTTGGGTCTGAATTCGTTTTGATGTTTCTGGCCTCATTTCTGTCTACATTCGTTGGCCTGACCCTATATAAATAGCCCCTAACACTAGTCTCTCTACACAAAATTCTCTTTGACCTTATGCTGCTCTAATTCTGGTTGAAAAGTTAAAGAAAGAGACTACTTCTTCTACGTCGAAACTACGTTAAGAGAATTGCTGGTTTGGGGACTTCTGTTAGGACTCGACTAAGCATATCAAGATTCAACATCGACTCTCTTTTTCTAATTCTCGAACCACGATCAGTAAGCCCCAGTTACTTTTAGTTTTAAACTGTAAACGTAATATGAATATGTGTAAATTGAAATTGGACCTGTGTATGATGACTGTTTTACACCCATTCTTGTTCATCTAAGATCTTGACCTTTGGGTATATTACTATGACATTGATTTGGGACCTATTCATGTTGTAAATTAAAAAGAAAATCCCCTAATATTAGCATGCCTGCAATGTTGAATCTGCTATTAGTCACAAGTTTATGACTATCACCTTATGTCAACCGTTACCATGACTATCTTCTTATGTCTACTGTTATCTTCACTAGTACCTTATTTTGCTAGATTTGGAATCTTTATGTTTCAGGCCGATATTCCATATGCCAGTAATGTTATAATCATTTATCTCAAATTATACCATGCTATGCTAGTAATCACTTTTGCCACCATTTACCCGTCCCCTTTTATGTTATTCCCTAATTAGATTTAATTGTATCGATTCGAGTTTACGTGCGATGGGAATACGATTTGGGTAGATTAGGTAAAACATGAGTTGGCTCTGAACTTGAATATGAACGTTATTATAACTTGAACCTGTATATGGACAAGAACTTGACATGAAATTTACATGAAACCTGACATGAAACTCGACATGAATTTTGACATGAAAACTTGAACATGGACATGACACTTAGATAAACTTGAAAATGGCCAACTCGAGGTTGGGTTAAGTTTGCAGTGTAAATCTGACCGGAACCGCCTGACAAATCCAGTGGTTGCAAACAATAGGATCCAATGTGTGTAGTTGGTCATATCGCATGTAAAACCCGAGGTTAGACTATGTTGTGGTGTAAATCTGCCTGGAACTGCCCGGTAAATCTAGTGACCACAATAATTAGTCTAATGTGAGAGGTTGGGGTGCACTAATGAATTAATGCCACATGATAGGGTTAAGTCATGAACCACTTGAATATACTTAACCAATTTGACACGATGATTTGATAGGGTTAAGTCATGAACCGCTAGAACACACTTAACCAACTTGATACATGATTTGGATAGGGTTAAGTCACGGATTTGAATGACAACACTTAACCCATTAGAAACCCTAGGTACTCGGTCCTTTTCAGCAGTAACCCACTTAGATGTATCACGATACCCTGGGACTAGGCAGGGTGGGGCACGATTACTGGGCTGATTGTAAGCGACTAGAACGAATGCTTAGTAGGTGCACCATTGTAGGTTCAGGAGGACTATGGTCGTGCACGTATTCCGGAGTTGAAAAAGCAGGCATTGGGCACCCATAGGTTCACACTATGCATGCTTGATTCGTGTCGGTGGTTGGCACCCTAGGGCTTTATAAACCCTTGGGTGGACCTAGCACAGGTGACTACATTTCATGAGTGGGCCGTATGACACAGACACTTGACGAGCTAGAACTTGTAAGGAGCTGATCAATTAGTAAATCGTACCGTGGGACCCCATAATGGGTCACTTCAAGATATTGGGCCAAGGGATCACTTCATGATAAATACTTGACATGGGTTAGAATACTAGTACGGTTGGTGCAGCAAACCTTGAACATGCGATGCTATACTTGAGTTATCTCGTTATCTTAGTTTATCATGCCAGACTTATCATCATCCTTATGTTTATTTTCAGTTTACACTTGTCTTGTTACATTTACAAGTTTTTATACTGAAAGTAACTAGGACTTACCAGTCTTTATGACTGACCCTTTTTCTTTCGCCTCTTTTTCTTTCGTTTTCCCCTCCCGGTTCTCAGGGAGGAAACACTAGCTCTTAGCTTGGATTTAGCTTGCTTTCTGACAGCTCATGTACGGTTTGGTCTTGAGCTATGTTATGGCTGCACTTCTGCTATGTTTGGGGAATAATTTACTTTTTCTACTTTAAGTTTATGCTTCTTTATCTAGAACTTGATGTAATGGAATAATTGGTACCTTGGATATATGAGGTTTTGACTCTTTTCTTGAAAGTAATGAAATTTGGTTTTTAATTTCTACCGCTGCTTATTTTATGTTCTGTCTTGTGATATTTCTGTGTATGCTTACCTAGATAATACTCCACCAAAACTAGTGCATTCCCTTTGTGAGTGACCCTAGCGGAGGTGGGGTGTTACATTTGGTATCAGAGCATAAGGTTACCAGACGGGGCAAAAGTTTTAAAAACCTTATGAAACTATTTTCAAAACCATTTATAAAGAAGCATTTTTTTTGAGAAAAATTTTATTTTTAAGAAAAAGCTATTCCCCAAAAGCCATTAGCACTTTCCTTTGTTTCCTCATTTGAATCCTTTTCTTTTCATTTTTCAGCATGTCTGATCTTAACATTCCTGAGGGAGTACCCGTACCTGGATGGTTCCGAAGGTACTTAGAAGCTAGGGCCAACGGCGCGGGCCCGGCAGACATTCCTCCTCCCCAGTGGCCGCGGTTCCTCCTCCTCCTGGTACCGCCTTTGCCAAAATATGCAAAGACTTTAAAGCGATGGGCGGAAAGAACTTCGTTGGAACTGAAACCTTCGTTGAGGCACGAAACTGGCTAAAGGAGACTGAATACTTGTTTATTATCTTGGATGTGGAAGACAATAGGAAAGTTCAGTTGGCAGCATGGTTGTTGAAAGAGCAAGCTGCATTTTGGTGGGAAGTCACCAACGCTACCAGGCCAGTTGAGACTTGGGAAGACTTTAGAGAGAGGTTTGGGCTAAAATTCTTATCGTCGGCAGAAGAGAACCTTCAGATGGAGAGGTTCCTAGCACTCAAGCAAGGAGACATGTCTGTTAGGGAGTACGTGAATAAGTTTAATCATCTTGCTCGGTTCGGTTTGGACTTGGTTAACACGGCCCAGAAAAAGGTTGTACGCTTTGCTCGAGGATTGAACGAGCCTCTACACAGTTTGGCCATAACTCATATACCCATGGGGGCGACCTTTGAAAGCTTGGTGGATATGGCTCTACTTCATGAGGAAGACAAGAATATCAAGAAGGAGGATAAGCCTAATGAGACTCAGAATAAGAAAGTTGACTTCAAGTAGGGAGGCAACAAGAATAACAAGAATAACAAGGGCAACAACAACAAGGCACGTGAGACAAGGAAGTGTAACTTTTGTGGGATTATGGGACATCTAGCTAAAGACTGTAGAAAGAAGAAGAGAAAGTTGGGTGAATGCTTTCATTGTGGAGATACTGGACACATCAGCAAGGATTGCCCTAAGAAGCAAGGGCAGACCCAGCGAGCAGGACCTTTTGGAGGGCAGTTGCATGCTCTCAACACCATTCCAGCACCGGACCGAGGTAGTAATATTTCTGTAGAAAGCCTTGTTTACATTTCTGACTTTCCTGTTCGAACCTTATTTGACTCTGGCGCATCGCATACTTTTATTTCTTCTGATATTATTGAAAATCTAAACCTAAGTACTATTCTAGTTGAGGATCCGTTATAGTTTCAAATCCAATTGGGGGCTCCGCTCATTTGTCTATGATTTGTGTGGATTTGAGAATTTCTATCTTAAGCGTAGAATTCACGTGTAATGCTTATGTTCTCAGATTTATGGGATACAGATTGATTCTAGGCATGGATTGGCTGTCCAATTATGGAGCCATTCCTGATTGTGAACGAAGGGTAGTGAGGCTCATGACTCGCCTTGGTAATACCCTTGAAAATTCTTGTAACCCTAAGGGTCCCGTCATGTTGTGTTATCTTGAATCTCTTGACTCGTCCATCGACAATTTGCAATCTGTAAGAGTGGTCCGAGAATATCCAGATGTCTTTGATGAGGTGAGGGGATTACCTCCTAAACGCGAGATAGACTTCCGAATTTATCTTGTTGATTATGCCAAGCCAGTTTCATTGCCCGTTAGGCACATGGCCCCGCGAGAAAGAAGAGAGCTCAGTAAACAAGTTAAGGAGTTGCTTGAGAAAAATTTCATAAGACGAAGCATTTCTGAATGGGGTGCTCCAGTGGTATTCGCTACTAAGGCGGATGGTTCGCTTCGTCTGTGCGTAGACCGTAGTGAGTTAAACAAGCTGACGAAGAAGAATAGGCACCCACTGCCAAGAATCGACGATCTGTTTGACCAGCTTGTAGGAGCATCTATTTTCTCTCAACTCGATATAGCCACAGGATTCCATCATCTTAGAGTGGCTGAGGATAGCATTGACAAAACTGCGTTTAGGACTCCAGATAGGTTCTTTGAATGGCTCGTCATGCCGTTTGGGTTAACGAATGCACCGCGTATTTTGTAGATTTGATGAGTAGGGTGTTTCTGGAGTTCCTTAATAAGTTTGTAGTGGTTTTCGTGGACGATATTCTGATCTTCTCAAAGGATGAAGAAGAGCATGCTAGACATCTCAAGGAAGTCATGGATACGCTTAGAGCACACCAGTTAAAGGCTAAGTTCTCCAAATGCCATTTTTGGAGGAAGGAAGTTCGGTTTCTTGGACATGTAGTTTCTAAGCAAGGCATAGTCGTGGACACCACAAAGGTGGTTGCGGTGCAAGACTAGAAAGTTCCTAAGAACGCAACTGAAGTGAGAAGCTTTCTCGGTTTGGCAGGCTACTATAGGAAGTTCATTAAGGACTTCACTAAGATTTCAGCCCCTCTTACTAGGTTAACGAAGAAAAACCTAGCGTTTGCGTGGGACATAGAATGTGAGATTGCTTTTCAGAGATTAAAGAGAGACCTCACCACAGCTCCAGTTTTGGCATTACCTGATGGAGGTAAGATGTTTATCGTGTACACAGATGCATGTGGCACGGGATTAGGCGCAGTCCTAATGCAAGAAGGGAAAGTGATATGCTATGGGGGTAGACAACTTAAAGTTCATGAGAAGAACTATCCCACACATGACTTGGAGTTGGCGGCGATCGTTTTTGCACCTAAATCTTGGCACCATTATCTTCTTGGGGAGAGGTTCGAGCTGTATACCGACCACAAATCGCTTAAGTACCTCTTCTCACAAAATGATTTGAATCTGAGAACACAGCGGTGGATGGAATTCTTGGCATCATATGACTTCGATATAGCTTATACCCCTGGAAAGGGTAACGTGGTGGCAGATGCGCTAAGTAGGAAAAGGTTGACTTTGAGCCCCTTGTTTGTTGAAAGGAAAAGCCTTGAGTTTATAGAAACCTTTGATTTTACACCTGCTGTTGAGTCATTGGTTGCTACGCTAGCATCTCTTGAGTTAAGACCTACACTTCTAGATCAAGTAGGGACTTCACAGAAGGAAGACCCACAGATAGTCGAAATTATGGACAAGCTGGTTAATGGTGAGACGTCAAGTCACCTCGGTAGGTATGCCATAGATGACAAGGGATGGCTAAGGCATGATGGAAGGCTTTGTGTCCCACAAGTGGGAGACTTAGTAAGGAAAGTTCTCGAAGAGGCGCACCACTCGAAGATGACTATACATCCCGGAGGGGATAAGATGTACAAAGATATGAAACGCATTTTCTTTTGGACTAGAATGAAAAAGGGTGTGGCAGAGTTCGTTTCAAAGTGCATGGTGTGCCAACAAGTAAAGGTCGAGTCGAAGAAGCCCGGTGGGCTATTACATCCTTTGGAGAGAGTATCTCGATGGATTTCGTGGATGGACTGCCTAGGTCAAGCAAGGGAAATACTAGCATATGGGTCATAGTTGATAGACTCACGAAAAGTGCTCACTTTATTCTGGTGAAAAGCAAGAGGACCGCATCATGGCTAGCGTCTATTTACCTTCAAGAGGTAGTACAGTTGCATGGGGTTCCTTCTAGTATAACGTGACCCGATTTTCACTAACCAGTTTTGGAATAGTCTGCAAGAAGCAATGGGTAAACGACTGAGTTTAAGCACGGCCTATCACTCACAGACGGATGGACAAACCGAAAGGGTAAATAGGGTGCTAGAGGATCTTTTGAGACTATACATTCTTGACTTTGGCGGTACTTGGGAAGACCGTCTTCCTCTCGTGGAGTTTGCATATAATAATAGTTATAAAGCTAGCATCGGAATGGCACCGTTCGAAGCCCTGTATGGAAGACCGTGCAAGTCACCAACTTGTTGATGGAAGACGACGGACAGACTTATACGTGGGCCCGACATGATAAGGGACACTTCTGAGAAGATTGAGTTGATACGAAGACGGATGAAAACGGCCCAAGATAGACAGAAATCTTATGCGGATCAGAGAAGGACAGACTTAGAGTTCGAAGTCGGAGACATGGTCTTTATAAAAGTTTCTCCTTTACGCAATGTAGTTCGCTTTGGAGCGGTTGGAAAACTAGCACCAAGATTCGTAGGACCATTCCCTATCACTGAGAAGATTGGGCGGATGGCTTATAAGGTAGAATTACCCGAGAGGCTGGCCGGAGTACACAATGTCTTTCATGTCTCGCATCTCCGAAAGTGCTTACATGAATCAGCCGAAGTGGTTGAGCCAAGCATCCTTGAAGGCGTAGAAGTGGAAAAAGAAGCAACATTGAGGCGAGTTCCAATTCGTATCTTAGGAACGGAGATCAAGAAGCTAAGGAATCGAGAAGTCAAGCTTGTTAAAGTTCAGTGGAGTGAAGCCCAAGAAGACGCAACTTGGGAAACCGAAGAGAAGATACGCGCGCTTTACCCATTTCTGTTTGAGGGTACATTCTCGATCTCTTTTTCCTATAAACTTGAAAACCTTTTCGTATCATGCTTTTACTACCTACGTTTGTCTTGTTATCTTCTCGATCTTATCTTGAGAACCTTAGGTAGAACCATATGGATGTTAACATGTGATTGAAACATGTTATGGTTGATGTTTGCAAATGGTTACAAGTGTTTGCAAGTGATTGCTAGTGGATGCATGACACAAATTAGGCACTAGATCGGCTCATTCACATTTTCATGTTGCATATGCATGAGTGCTTATACTTGTACATGGATGGAACTTGTTATGCTATCACTTGGATGTTGCATATGAATGAATGTTTGTGCACTCATGTAGAAATTATAAATTATGTTAGGAATTTGCATACATGTTGGATTCATTACACTAACATATTTTGCATTAAGGAGGTTTACTGAACCAGTAACCGCCTGATCTTTTGCATCAGATAAGTACATATACACACACTTTCTGCATATGTTCATACAGCACTAGAAATCTTTTAAGGACAATGGTTTCCTGTGGATGATGCTTTGAGTAGATGGATGATTGGATGGTAGGATGTATTCTTTCTAACTTAGAGATTTCAGGGACGAAATCCTTTAAGGAGGGGAGAATGTAACAACCCGTATTTTTATAACGTGTAATAACCATAAATCAAGGCAGAATTAATTTTTAAAATAATAATAGAGGGAAACGGGTTAAGCCAATGCGTTCGTCTCGAAATTCTGCTTGGAAACGACTCGGAGTTTTCGAAAATCGGAGTCCGTATGATCAAGTTATAACCCTTCGAAGTTTTCAGAAATTTTCAAGTTCAAAACAGCTCAGAATTCGAATTCAAATTTCGAATTCAAACCCCAGAATGCACTGGGAGGGAAATTTCCCGCCCAGGACCAGGTCGACCTGGGGGTCGACTATGTTGTCGACCTGCCCAGGACCAGGTCAACCATAGAGTCGACCTGGAGGTCGACCTGATGACAGAACCCAATTTTGGGTCTGAATTCGTTTTGATGTTTCTGGCCTCATTTCTGTCTACATTCGTTGGCCTGAC
The DNA here is from genome assembly GCA_030737875.1 of Allium sativum. Taxonomy (NCBI): domain Eukaryota; kingdom Viridiplantae; phylum Streptophyta; class Magnoliopsida; order Asparagales; family Amaryllidaceae; genus Allium; species Allium sativum. The sequence continues at coordinate 702,419,276 of CM060913.1, read as the reverse complement.
CCTATATAAACAGCCCCTAACACTAGTCTCTCTACACAAAATTCTCTCTGACCTTATGCTGCTCTAATTCTGGTTGAAAAGTTAAAGAATGAGACTACTTCTTCTACGTCGAAACTACGTTAATAGAACTGCTGATTTCGGGACTTCTGTTAGGACTCGACTAAGCATATAAAGATTCAACATCGACTCTCTTTTTCTAATTCTCGAACCACGATCTGTAAGCCCCAGTTACTTTTAGTTTTAAATTGTAAACGTAATATAAATATGTGTAAATTGAAATAGGACCTGTGTATGATGACTGTTTTACACCCATTCTTGTTCATCATAGATCTTGACCTTTGGGTATATTACTATGACGTTGATTTGGGACCTATTCATATTGTAAATCAAAAAGAAAAACCCCTCATATTATCATGCCTGCAATGTTGAATTTGCTACTAGCCACAAGTTTATGACTATCACCTTATGTCAACCGTTACCATGACTATCATCTTATGTCTACTGTTATCTTGACTAGTACCTTATTTTGATAGATTTGGAATCATTATTTTTGAGGCCGATATTCCATATGCCAGTAATGTTATAATCATTTATCTCAAGTTATACCATGTTATGCTAGTAATCACTTTTGCCACCTTGTACCCATCCCCTTTTATGTTATTCCCTAATTAGATTTATTTGTATCGATTCGAGTTTACGTGCGATGGGAATACGATTTGGGTAGATTAGGTAAAACATGAGTTGGCTTTGAACTTGAATATGAACGTTATTATAACTTGAACCTGTATATGGATAAGAACTTGACATGAAATTTACATGAAACCTGACATGAAACTCGACATGAATTTTGACATGAAAACTTGAACATGGACATGACACTTAGATAAACTTGAAAATGGCCAACTCGAGGTTGGGTTGAGTTTGCATTGTAAATCAGCCCGGAACCGCCCGGCAAATCCAGTGGCTGCAAACAATAGGATCCAATGTGGGTAGTTGGTCATATCTCACGTAAAACCCGAGGTTAGACTATGTTGTGGTGTAAATCTGCCTGGAACCACCTGGCAAATCCAATGACCACAATAATTAGTCTAATGTGAGAGGTTAGGGTGCACTAATGAATTAATGCCACATGATAGGGTTAAGTCATGAACCACTTGAATACACTTAACCAATTTGACACGATGATTTGATAGGGTTAAGTCATGAACCGCTAGAACACACTTAACCAACTTAATACATGATTTGGATAGGGTTAAGTCACGGATTTGAATGACAACACTTAACCCATTAGAAACCCTAGTTACGCGGTCATTTTCAGCAGCAACCCACTTAGATGTATCACGATACCCTGGGACTAGGCAGGGTGGGGCACGATTACTGGGTTGATTGTAAGCGACCAGAACGACGACTGAGTAGGTGCGCCATTGTAGGTTCAGGCAGACTATGGTCGTGCACGTAGTCCGGAGTTGAAAAAGCAAGCATTAGGCACCCGTAGGTTCACACTGTGCGTGCTTGATTCGTGTCGGTGGTTGGCACCCTAGGGCTTGATACACCCTAGGGTGGACCTAGCATAGGTGACTACATTTCATGAGTGGGCCGTATGACACAGACACTTGACGAGCTAGAACTTGTAGGGAGCCGATCAATTAGTAGATCGTACCGTGGAACCCCATAATGGGTCACTTCATGATGTTGGGCCAAGGGATTACTTCATGATAAATACGTGACATGGGTTAGAATACTAGTACGGTTGGTGCAACGAACCTTGAACATGCAATGCTATACTTGAGTTATCTCGTTATCTTAGTTTATCATGCCAGACTTATCATCATCCTTATGTTTATTTTCAGTTTATACCTGTCTTGTTACTTTTACTAGTTTTTATACTGAAAGTCACTAGGACTTACCAGTCTTTATGACTTACCCTTTTTCTTTCGTTTCCCCCCCAAGGTTCTCAGGGAGGAAACACTAGCACTTATCTTGGATTTAGCTTGCCTTCTGATAGCTCATGTACGGTTTGGTCCTGAGCTATGCTATGGCTGCACTTCTTCTATGTTTGGGGAATAATTTACTTTTGCTACAGTAAGTTTATGCTTCTTTATCTAGAACTTGATGTAATGGAATAATTTGTACCTTGGATATATGAGGTTTTGACTCTTTTCTTGAAAGTAATGAAATTTGGTTTTTAATTTCTACCGCTGCTTATTTTATGTTCTGTCTTGTGATATCTCTGTGTATGCTTACCTAGATAATACTCCACCAAAACTAGTGCATTCCCTTTGTGAGTGACCCTAGCGGAGGTGGGATGTTACAAAGGAAGTGCGATTCTTAGGGCACGTGGTTTCCAAAGAAGGGATAGCCGTGGAACCCGCGAAGGTAGTGGCCATCCAAGATTGGAAGGTTCCTAAAAATGCTACCGAGGTGAGGAGTTTCTTTGGGTTGGCTGGCTACCATTGGTAGTTTATCAAGGACTTCGCAAAAATATCAGCTCCATTAACACGCTTGATGAAGAAGAACCTAGTTTTCATGTAGGATGTAGATTGTGATGATGTGTTCCAACGTGTAAAGAGAGCTTTGACCACAGCCCTAGTCTTAGTGTTGCCCAATGGGAGTAAGCCATTTACCGTTTTTACCGATGCTTGTGGGACAGGACTTGGCGTAGTCTTAATGCAAGAGGGAAAGATAATAGCTTATGGTGGAAGGCAATTGAGAGTACATGAGAGAAATTACCCTATACATGACCTAGAGTTGGTCGCTATTGTCTTCGCGCTTAAGTCTTGGGGTCATTATCTTCTTAGCGAGAAGTTCGAATTGTTCACTGACCATAAGTCGCTGAAATACTTGTTCTCTCAGAAGGACTTGAACTTGAGGCAACAAATGTGGATGGAATTCTTAGCGTCCTACGATTTCGAGATAGCATATACCCCTGGCAAGGGTAACGTGGTGGCAGACGCCTTAAGTAGAAAAAGGTTGTCCTTGAGTCCGTTGTTTGTTGAGCGGCAAAGCTTAGAGTTCATCTCTACATTTGACTTTAGACCATCCGTTGACTTCGTACCCTGTTTGCTATCATCCTTAGAGGTCAGACCTATGCTTTTGGGATGGATTGGGAGGCACAACGAGATGATCCACAGTTGGTTGAGTTAGTGGAAAAGCTCAAAAGGGGGGGAGTCATCGAGCCATCTCCGTAGGCATACCCTAAATGATAAGGGTTGGTTACGTAGGGACGGTAGACTTTGTGTACCAAAAGACGAGGACCTAAGGAAGATCATTCTTGATGATGCACATCGTTCGAAGATGACCATCCATCCCGGCGGGGACAAGATGTACATGGACATGAGACGAGTTTACTTTTGGGTCGGCATGAAGAAGGATGTGGCCGAGTATGTCGCTAGATGTTTGGTGTGCCAACAAGTAAAAGCAGAGCAAGGGAAGCCCGGTGGATTGCTTCACCCATTGGAGGTCCCACAATGGAAGTGGAAAAGCGTCTCGATGGATTTTTTTGACGGGTTACCGAGATCGAGGAAGGGTAATACCGGGATTTGGGTTGTGGTAGAGAGACTTACTAAGAGCGCCCATTTCATTCCCATGAAGAGTAAGAGAACTGCTCTATGGTTAGCCTCCGTGTACATTCGAGAAATAGTTCGTTTGCACGGTGTTCCTTCTAGCATAGTGAGTGACCACGATCCTATCTTCATTAGCGAATTTTGGAAGAGCTTGCAAGAGGCGGCAGGGACTCAGTTATGTTTGAGCACCGCATATCATCCTCAGACGGACGACCAGACCGAGAGGGTGAATCGTATTCTAGAGGACTTATTGATGTTGTGTGTCTTAGATTTCGGAGGTACATGGGAGGAACATCTTCCGTTGGTGGAGTTTGCATATAATAACAGCTTTCAGTCTAGCATTGGCATGGCACCGTTCGAGGCTCTTTATGGACGGTCGTGTCGTTCGCCTACATGTTGGTGGGAGTCTACAGATAAGATCTCGCTTGGGCCCGATATGATTAGACAGACTTCGGAAAAGATCGATTTGATTCGAAGTAGGACGAAGACGGCGGAAGACAGGCAGAAATATTATGCGGACAAGAGGAGGTCAGATCTTGAGTTTGATATTGGGGACATGGTCTTTGTCAAGGTGTCTCCATTACGGAACGTCGTTCGCTTTGGGTTCGTTGGGAAGTTAGCACCAAGGTTCGTAGGGCCGTTTCCTATTAAGGAGAGGATTAGGCAGATGGCGTATAGAGCGGAGTTGCCCGAGAGACTTAGTGGCGTACACGATGTATTCCATGTATCACATTTGAGGAAGTGCTTGCACGAGACCGTGGAAGTGGTAGAGCCGAGCTTGCTTAGAGAGATGGAGATAGAGCGTGATGCGACGATTCGATGAGCTCCGATGTGCATTCTTGAGTCGGAGATTAAGAAGTTGAGGAATCGAGAGGTCAAGCTAGTCAAAGTGCAATGGGGAGATGATGAGAGCAACGCCACTTGGGAGACGGAAGCGAAGATGCGATCATTATACCCTTTTCTTTTCGAGGGTATGTCTTTTAAATTTCTCCTTTATCGCTTACCTTGTACTTATTTTATCTCTAGTATGTCCTCTTGCTAGTATATTTGACCTTTAGATAGGGTAGTCCTATGGTTGAAACATGTGTTTGAGACATTTTATGTATGATGGATGCATGTGGATGCAAGTGTTTGCTAGTGGTTGCTCGTGGATGCATATACACACACTTTAGGCACTAGATCGGCTCAGTCACTTCATATCGCATATTGCATATAAATTTGTGTACATATTTAAGTTAATGGTTGTATAATGGTTGTACCGTCTTATGGATGTTGCATTTTGGTGAATGTTTGTGCACACATGTAGAAATAATATGTATCGATAGGGTTCTTTGGCATACATAATAGACGCATGGCACTATCATGGTTTGCATTAAGGAGGTCAACTGAATCAGTAGACCGCCTGATTTTGCATTAGATAAGGAACATATACACACACTTCTTGCATATGTTCATACAACATTAGGAATTTATAAGGACAATGGATGCCTGTGTTTGATGGTTGAGTAGATGGTTGTTTGGATGGTAGGATATGCATTCTCCTTAACTTAGAGATTTCGGGGGCGAAATCCTTTAAGGAGGGAAGAATGTAACACCCCGAATTTTTGAATAATCGAATTAACTAAATTAAAGAATAATTAATCTTCGACGTGAGAATTAAGGGAAATGGGTTGCGCCATTGTGATCGTCTCGTAATTCTGGTTGAAATAGAGTTCGAGTTTGTGGGAAACGGGTACCGGATGACGGAGTTATGGACAAACGAAGTTTGGTGGCAAAAGAGAAAAAAATAGATTGCACTGGCGCACTTGGGAAATGCGCCAGTGCAAATTTGCACTAGTGCACCTGCCAAGTGCGCCCAGGCCGAGGCAGCAGGCCTGCACAGCTTTCTGTTTCAGGCTGACCCATGTTGCTGAGTCCTTTTTGACTCCTTGTTGAGTCATTAGGGCTGAGGTTCCACCCTATCCCGACAAAATGGTTTTGATTAACCCTAAGATCATCCAACGGCCTAAATTAATTCAAAACTCTATAAAAAGACCCATAGACTCAAACCCTAAATCCGAATTAAAAATGAAACTATGGACGTCATGTTGTCATCTTGAACCCTAAAGTAGCCGCCACCAATTAGAGAGGAAGAACAACAAATCAAATCAGTTCTATTCAACCCTAACAACGAATCTTCTTCAAAGGAGAGCTAGTACAACTTCAGAAATCAGAATTCAGAACTCAAGACCGCTTTTGAGTCATGAGTTCGATAATTTTAATAAAATAATTAGTAATTTAATTGGATTAAGTTGTGGTTCGGATTGTATGGATGTGATGTAAATTGTTGATTGCATGTTGTAATTATGTTGTAGAATTGTGTTGAAATCCCTATGACGTTATGTTGTGATGCTATCATTTATGATGTAAAGTTATGTTGCTATCATCTATGTTGTAATTTCATATGTAATCAAATCATCATGTTTCATATGCTAGTTTGGTTATGTTGATTCATATGATAAATCATATGTATGCAAGTTTAGATTTTGATTTAAACATGAATCATATACAAGTTGGGTAAAATTATATGTGACCTTACATGATTATGACATCTAGTTTATGTGAAAATTTGATTAAAAGTTAGGCTATGACATGTGTGAGTTATATGCTAAATTCTACATGATACTTTACATGTTAGATGCAAGTTTACACCATTGTTATGATGTATAAATCATATGCAAGTTTGTATAAATATATGAGTTTAGGATATGAATCATGTTATGCTAGTTTAGGTTTATTGCCTATGCAAGTTTACACCTTTAGATGTAGATCTATGACATACATGATTTATGCAAGTTTGTAACCATTATCTCAACAAGTTCACACCTTTAGATTTGGATTTATGACAAATGTTGTTTTATGCAAGTCGTAACTTTGGCCTATGCAAGTTTTAGATGTAGAACACCATTCACACATGCAAGTTCACCCCTATGTTTAGATTTATGTTTTAATTATGTGTATATTGTGATGTTTTCTCTTTATTCCATGAGTTAGACTATTCGAGTCTAACATATATTTTACGTTAAACGAACGAACGTACAACGTGGGGTAAAGGGGATAATATTAAAAGATCTAATTGGCACAAATGCCTTAAAAGGCATGAAATAAATTTGAGATGAAAATTGGTATGATTTTACATACCATAAATAGATGGACATAATTGAGTCAATTACGGACATCGTTAATTGATTGATACTTTGAATAAGGAAAGTAATTCAAATTGGGGAATGATTAATTAGGGGTAATTAATCGTCTAAGACACGAGGTTACGCTCTTTTGTGGCGTAAAACTGCCAGGACCCGCCCGGCAAATCCAGCTGCCACAAATGCCAGTCTAATGTGAGAGGTTTTAAGCATAAACTAAATACGTAACAACTATAAAGACAAGAGGTTAGGCTCTTTTGTGGTGTAAGACAGCCCGGACCCGCCCGGCAAATCCAGCTTCCACAAATGCCAGTCTAAGGTGAGTGGTCTTTATGAGGTTACGGTCTTAATGAATTAAGAAACACTTAACCAGATAGACATGTAGTGGGACATGAGGGGGTTAACTGGGTGCCTTGGGTGGCATGTGGAATCTGGTGGGTGCCTTGGGCGGCATTTGGAAATACGGTTAGAAACACTTAACCAAAATTGAAACATGTAATTGAAACATGAATAAGAAGTGGGTTAAGTGGGATGTACTAGAGGGGACCAAGTTTAGGTGGACAGCTTGTGTCAAGTAATGGGGGCCCATTTCAACCAGTAACCCATACGTATCTTTGTGGGCTCGACCCAAGTTGAGGACGGGACACGCATACTGAGCTTGACTGTAAGAGGCCAAACCGGGTTAGCGGTGCCAACACAAGTCCAACGGGTTCATATGCGTGTGTGGACCCGGGCTGGTAGGTAAGATGTTGTTGCATCGTATAGGTATAAGCCGTGCATTGTTGGTTGTATCGGGTTGCCACTTTGGGGAGTGATACACCCCACTGTGGGGCCAACACGGGTATCTACGAGTTAGGGAGCCGATCGCTTGGGGGTAGTGGGTACACCTAGTGGAGATAGGGGCAGGTGGCACCTATGAAGGCAGCTAGGGGTGCACGAAACTAGCAATATCATTATTAAGTCTGTAGGCAGGATCAACCTAAGGGTAACTAGTGGTGGTGCAGTATACTAGGGGTAGTGCAATATAGCAATTATCTCATAGTGTTGGTGTAGTTTAATAATTATCTTATAGTGGTTTAGGTGCGCTTTAACGATATCGTTGTTCATCTTGTTTCCTTGTTTACTCTGTCATACTCAATGGTTCATGGTCATTTCCTTATTTTACAACCTATGCCTTAGCCTAGTTACTTTGTTAATTATATTGTTAAAGTTATCGCACTCGCCAGACTTCATGTATGACCCCCCTTTGTTTCCTCCTCTTTTCTTCCTTTGCCCCCCAGGTGCTCTGGTTGGAACTAGCACCAGTGGAGCTTGATTTTGGACTGCTTTTAGAAGATTGCTTGGATCGCTGAAGTAAAGTTCAGCTTCTCTTTTATTTATGGCTATTTTGTATTGGGGATTATGTCTTTCAATTTATGTACTTGGATTTAGTCAAGATGGATATTTTGTACTTGACTCTGGTTTTGATGATGTAATCAAACATATGTGTTTTCCGCTGCAATGAAATAAAGTTTTAAATTTTCAAGTACTGTTTATATCTGTCTTGTAGTTAAGTTTCTGTTCTATAATTACTTAAAACGCTCCATGGAAGTTAATGCATTCCCTTTGTGAGTGACTTTAATGGACGTGGGGTGTTACAATAGGTGCCTCGACCTCTTCCACATGAATTTCTTCCTCTTCCTTTGCCAAATCTGCCACCTCTAGAAGATTCGCCATTATTTTGCTTTATTGTTTTGTCATTGTTTAATTGAGTGGTGAGTTTGGACTGAAACGCGTTTTCAACCGTCTTTTCTATACGGCGTAACAACCTTTGCTTGTAGGATCGAAGTGAACCCATCAAGCCTTAAACGGTCATGTTTGATTAATCTTTGGTTTCTTCTATAACAGCCACTATAGGATCAAATTTTTCAGTTAAGCTTATCAAAATTTTATCAACAATTCTATGATCGTCAATTATATCTCCATGAGACTTCATTTGATTCTCTAATTTGGACAGCCTATTAAAATACTCATTCAAACCTTCATTTTCTTTCATTTTTTCATTTTCAAAATCTCTCTTTAGAGATTGAAGTTTGACAGTTCTCACTTTTGAATCTCCTTCAAACTCTTGTTGCAAGATTTCTCATGATTCCTTGGCTGATTTTGTTTTTGTAATTCTTGGGAATATGGTGTTTGACACTCCTCTTTGAATCATTCCAAAAACTCCAGCATCTGGGATTTTTTTCTTTTTTAATACTTCAGTGTGGGCTGCTGTATGTTCTGCCGCAGCTGTTGAGTCTTCATATCCTTTTTTGATGAACTCCAAGACATCCAACGTGGTGAACAAGTCTCCATTTTTTATGCCCAAAAATCATAATTTTCTCCTTCAAATAAAGGAACTTGGATATTGCTATAGGTGGAGTTGATGCTTGCTAAATTATTGCTTGGAGAAGACATTACTTTGCACTTTGTTTTTTTTTAATTGCAAGGATCTAGAGCTCTGATACCACTGTTAGGAATATTTTAAGAGAAGAAGAAGGAATTTATGAGAGAATTATTTTAATGAGGAAATTTTCATTGCTTTCCTTTTGATTATAAATTTTGATTGCATTCATACATCAGCTTGATTACCTTACTTTTATAACGCAGTGTACTCTCTAGAGTATTCTAGGAATGCATTATCTAAAATATCTAAAATAAAAAGTCTAGATTTTTCCTTGATTTATTCAATTCATTAATACAATTGCTAATTTAATAATACAATTAATTGTTTCCTGAAAAACCAAGATTATTTCCAATATTCAAAGACGAGGAGCTCCTAAAGGCAAGAGCTTTGGCGAAGAGAAAGCAACAGACTTGCAGCAGCTATCGAAGTTGTTGTTGAACATGGCACAAGTGGATGTAGAAATGAATTTATTTTAGAGTTGTGGGTGAGAAGTGCATCATGGAGAAAAGTGCTCCAATATTCAAAGATAGGGTTGAAGAGATGTGCTTCAACAATTGATGGTGATGAGAAGTGCATCACAAATCAAAGAGAAGAAGAGAATCAACGAATCTAATGAAACCGAGTTTAAGGGGGAATGGTGTTGAAAATAAACTTGGTTTTGTAAGGAAATACTAATTATGCAACAAATTTAATGTTTGTATTTAGGAAAGTCAAAATTAAGTAGTAACAAATTCTAGGCCTTCAAATTAGAAAATTCTAGTGAATGTTTTGTAAAGGGAAATATTGAAAATTAGGGAATGCAAGAAAAATCTAGAAAAGAAAAGTCTAGAAGCTGGCTATGTTATAAAAGGGATGTAATATCCCATTTGTCGTATGAAAGAAAAGTGAAGAAATAAAAATGTGGTGATTCAATTATTCTATGTTTAATCTCTTTTCTCCTCTCTATATCAAATTCCAACAAGGACAATTTGATGAAAGCTTGTGTGAGCCAACTTAACACTTCGAGAAATACTAGTGTTGACAACGTAGATTTTCCGCTAGAGACATTCGATAACATTTTCGAATTGCTTGTAGTGCCAAATGCAAAAAATGTTCCTATACAATTGAGAGAACTATTCTTTTTTTTAATGGCCCTTCAGAACTATGTTTGTTTAAAAATTTATACTACTGAAGTTTGCAGAAGCATACGGATTCATAACAGTGTGCTTGAAACTAGTATGCTTTAACCTGTCATGTTTCAAAAATAAAACCGCTGACTTACTGTTTGTTTCAGTCATCACAATATGTATATGTTCCACTTCTCCTAAGGATGACTTATTCTATCGCAAAACGTATTCTTTTATTGTTAGTTTTGAATGGCTTGTTCATGGATATGTTTCAGTTTTGTTAATAGTGATGTGTCCCCTGATTTTGTGAATGTTGTCAATGATCATGCCATTGACCAAAATGTTAGCTTTCTTATTCCTGCTGCAATTTGTAGTTAAAATAACTGCACATGTTACCTTCCTATTCCTGTTGAAAGTATCTAGATACAGATATCTTCCCTTGACTTTGTTACCTTCCTATTTTTACAACAATTTGTAGTTAACCAGTTGCATATGTTTTCTTCCCTCATTATTATAACTAGCATTCACTTATAGGAATAACGCTTCATGTTCATAATAAACTTTGTTAGCATATATTTCACATTGGTTTTGTTTTTGTTAAATTCTGGAATGGATGCCAGCAGTTATTACGCTAAATATATATTATATATTACATGTGCGAACCTATGCCACACACATAATCTTTATCGGAAATTTGTTTAAAGATATGTTTTTATATTTCGATCTTACGAAAATGAAAATATACATTCCTAGATTGAGTTTATCTTGATTGGTTCATTTGTTAATGGAAAATGTTTAATAATTAATCCACTTAAGTAATCTCGAAGCACAGATAAAATAACAATTTTATTTGAAAATTATGGATTTGTGGAATACATCATATGTCAACTATATCTTACTTGACAACACAACTTTACCAAGTGTTTTTATTAATTTAACTAATGCATAATTCATCTAAGTAAATTTATTGGCTGTATGCTAATTACCTTAGAATGGATATAAGAAACAATGTTAATTATGACATTATAACTTTTAGGATGCGAAGGAAAATAACTTTTAGGATGCAAAGGAAAACTATGCATTGGTTCTGATATAATTTGCCTACATTTAATTAAATATTAGATGAACTAACGTTTCCATTGGAAAGAACTATATATATTAAGCTATATAGTGACAAAGCTGATCGTATAGTGAAAAATTTATTAGAGTAACATTGCTGAAAAAAGTAGCATGAATATGAAAATGGTAGAAAAGCAATAAAATAACAACTATAACTTGCATAAATTTACATGGATGTTGTTATGTTCAAGTAACACATACGAACTAAGTACTCATAATTCATTAACTACCACAGTCAATTTTGAAGGAAATGCATCATGGATCTAAGAAGGCAGTAAACTCATCTTCAGTATTATTTTAGCTATCAGAATAATTTTTTCGTTATGCAAAAATACCAAGTACCATGCCGCCCCTCTTTAAATTCAGTGCGAATATCAAAAGATGTATGTACATCCATGTCACCAATTCTGATAAAACTATCTTCCATCATCGCAGTTTGGTAATACAGAGTTGGGTAGAAGATTTCCAGCTTCTCAATTGTCGTGATCTTGCATCGTAAAGAACCAACGAAGCACCACCAAGAATAAGACCAAAACTAAATAACATATATGATATCAAGCAAGAATTAGAAGTACACCTACAAATAGGAAATAACTCATTACAATTCACAAATAATCATATAATAATGAACATACATCCATGAAGAGAAGTGATTAAGAGAAAAGCTACATTTTTTACACATATTTATAAAATAGATCAGAATAATGTGTAAATGGAAAAATAGAGTAATATAAAATAGAAAATAGATGTAGAACTTGTTGGGGATTTCGTGGCTTGAGAAGCTAATGGAGGAGAATGATAGCCGTACTTCTGACTTCAAGGATTTGCGTAGCAAATTCTTGAAGACAATAGTTCAACCCACCAGGTACAAAAGGGTTATCGAACTATTGACTTCAGGATTCAATGAAGCCTTGAAACAGCGAATTCGAATTCAAAATTTGTACGATTTTGATCCAACCAAGAACACTCTAGATTTAGTTTTCTGACGATGCAAGAATCGAAAATAGAATTAAGAGGAAGAAGAAGTTTGCTATTCTGCAACACTTTCAGATTTTGTAACACTTTAGAAGTGTTTCGGACAGAATTGTTCTGCAACAGTATAACGGTGTTGCAGAATATCTTAGGAAAAAGAAGATCGAAATTCAGAGATATTTGAAATTATTTTGCGCAATTCTATATATTGGTGACGAGAGGAGGCATCCATTAGCCAAGCGTTGCAACTATTTAATTGTAACAGTCATTTCTGTTCGAACCAGAAACATATGCACCCTTTTAGTTTTGCAATGCTTCTGAAGCGTCGCATCCCTTCGGGTTGAAACCGGTCGACCGCCCAAACGTCACCAGTCGACAGTTTTTAACCAAAGGCCAAAACGGTCGACTGGTTGAGTTTTGGCCTATTGACTTATTTGTTTCTGCGGCCTAATGGATCACGAGACCCCAAGAGCCCCAAGGCCCATCTTTTGACATTTTAAATATTATTATCTATGCCAAGTTCATGCCTAAGGCCCATTGCCTTATATCTCCTTCTCTTCTTTCTTTTGATATCATATATCAAGCTTTTACCAATATAGAGACAAACTCCTCTATATTCTACAATGTGGGACTAACCCCTACACCTTATCTTCTTCCATTCTTGCTTCCCTCTTCAAAAACAAACCCATATCCCAAAACTAATTTTGAAAATTTACAACAATCTCCTCCAATTTTCAAAATAAATTAAAGTGGATGGCTGAATCACTAGTGTGACTTCCTACATACCCAAGTGAGATCAAGCCTATGTAGTTCTAAGATCAAGATTTGCATCATCGTGGAAACAACACATAAATAAAAGTATCTTTTGGATTTGAACTTTTACTTAGTGTAAACCGTTCAAAGCTCTATCGAGATTCTATGGTGAATGAATCTTGAACCAAGTATCCCTTAATGATAAAGCTGGAACCATCACACATATTGTATTCCTTAGTTAAAGTGTTCTATATTGCTCAGCACGTTAATGGCCATGTGCTTATATCCTAGTTCATGAGTCTACTTAGAAAGCGGTCTTACTTTCCTAGGAAACGACCTGATTTCCATACTCATATATGTAAGTCACTTAAGGTGTTTCTGCGATACACCTTTTAGGGTTTCTAGACTTATCAAGGATATTTATCCATCCTTTGTTCATGCAGAATCCAACACTAAACATTATGGGATTATTGACTTAGTGTTCCATAATCATTTCCTTAACTTGTTGGTACCCATTAAACTTTGTCTATCCTTTTCAAGACATAAGTTGGGTTTCTATTAAGGATGATCAATCTTCATTCACAGACCTTAGTCCCATTTCTTTAGACTTTATAGAAACCATAGCCTTTGGAAGACTCCTAGTAAGTGGGTCAGCCAAGTTTTTCTTTGTTTCTGTGTAGTCAACGGTTATAACTCCACTTTTGAGTGATTGTCTCACCATGTAATATCTTAGAACCACATGTCTAGACTTTCCATTATATGTTTTAGTAGAAACGTTATATATCGTTGCTTGATTATCGCAATTAATGGAGATGGCTTCTTCCATAATGGGATTTCTACAAACAAATTTCTAAGCCATTCCGCTTCCTTACATGCGTCTGCTAATGCAATCAATTCTCACAACATAGTTGAATCAGATATACGAGTTTGTTTCTTTGAAGCCGAAGACACAGCAGCGCCTCCTAATGTAAATATCTAACCAGTCGTAGACTTGGATTTGGATTCTACATTGTTCCAGGTTGCATCACTATACCCTTCTATTATAGCAGGATATCCTTTATAAGATAAACCATAGCTTATGGTTCCCTTCAAATAAGCTAAGACTCTGGAAATGGCTTTCCAGTTTTCGAAACCTAGATTACTCGTAAATCGACACAATACACTTATAGCATGTGCGATATCTGGTCTAGTACAATGCATAGCATATATAAGACTCCCAATAATACTGGAATATTCTAATTGAGAAATGGTACGTCCAGTGTTCTTTTCCAATTTTATACTTAGATCTAAAGGAGTTGGTGCTGGTTTGTCATTATAGTGATCATATTTCTTTAGGAACTTCTCAATGTAATGAGATTGAGTTAGTAATAACTCCCCCATTTTCCTAATGATTTTAATTCCTAAAATTACATCAGCCTCTCCCAGATCTTTCGTATCAAATTTAGAAGACAAAATATTTTTAGTTTCATTGACATAGGATATATTGGAACCAAATATCAGCATGTCATCAACGTATAAACGCATTATAACATAACTGTTGTTATCCGATTTGTTATAGATATATTTATCTGCATCATTAACAATGAATCCAAATGACAATGCAACTTTATCAAACTTCTCATGCCATAAAGAGATTTAACTAATTTACAAACTTTCTTTTCTTGGCCTGGGGTTATGAAACCTTCAGGTTGTTCCATGTATATTTCTTCTTCTAAATCTCCATTTATAAAAGCTGTCTTTACATCCATTTGATGTATGACCAAGTTATGAATTGATGCAAGTGCAATTAAACAGCATATCGAAGATATGCGAGCCACCAGAGCATATGTATCAAAATAATCAAATCCTTGTCTTTGTTTGCGCCAGTTACTTCGCTGGATTCTCCATTATTCTCATCGTAAGTCTTGAACAGATTACAGTCTTTGCAAATATGAATAGTTGCTCCAGTATCGATCCAGCAATCATTATCAATGCCACTAACGGAGTTCGCCTCTTGTACGACAGCCACAAGCTTTTCATCAACCGCATTTTCTTTTTATTGTTTCTTCCAAAGACGACAGTTTCGGGCATAGTGGCCGGGTTTGTGACAATAGTAACAGTCGCCCTTCTTCTTGTTCTTGGAATTATTACCTTTCTTTTTAAACTGTGTCTCATTCTTACGCTTCAACTTATCATTAATTTCAACATTATTAGCCTTAGATTGAGTCATTTTGCGGATTATCATCTAATTCGGGTTTACGAGAATCCTCTTCAATACGAAGATGACGCTGTAAACTGTCTAAATCAAAATCCATTTCCGCATGTTTTAATTTTTTCTTATAATCATTCCAAGAATTCGGGAGTCTTGAAATAATAACTCCTGCAACAAATGATTCAGGGAGATCAATACTGGCATCCTTAAGTTGATTTACCAACAGTAGAACTTCACTTACTTGTCCAATTATGGACTTGTTGGTGACCATTTTGAAATCCATAAAATTGCATATAAGAAATTTTATATTACTTGCCTCGGAGATGCGATATTTGCTTTCTAGCGCAGTCCAGAGTGCCTTTGCGGTGTCCAAGGTCTTGTGAGCATTGTATATCGGAGTAGACAGTGCATTCAGAATGTGGCCTCTACATAGAAAATCTTCCTCTTTTTGCTTTGCCCTTTTAGCTTTTAGTTCTGCACTATCCTTATCGGTTTCCTCCATTATTTTCTCTAATCCATCTTCGAGAATATGAAATAATTTGATCGTGATCAGAAAGAATTTCATGGTCTCTTGGCAACGAGTGAAGTTCTCTCCATCAAATCGCTTTAATTTTGTTAAATGCTGATTCATCACTTGCAATGCACTCAAACCTTCCATGGTTGAAAAAATATGGTCTGAAAATTTGTTGGGGATTTCGTGGTTTGAGACGCTAATAGAGGAGAATGATTGCCGTACTTCTGACTTCAAGGATTTGCGTAGCAAATTCTTTCAGACAATAGTTCAACCCACCAGGTACAAAAGGGCTATCGAACTATTGACTTTAGGATTCAATGAAGCCTTGAAACATCGAAATCGAATTCAAAATTTGTACGATTTTGATCCGGCCAAGAACACTCTAGATTTAGTTTTCTGACGATGCAAGAATCGAAAATAAAATGAAGAGGAATAAGAAGTTTGCTATTCTGCAACACTTTCTGATTTGTAACACTTTAGAAGTGTTTCAGACAGAACTGTTTTGCAACAATATAACGGTATTGCAGAATATCTTAAGAAGAAGAGGATCGAAATTCAGAGATATTTGAAATGATTTTGCGCAATTCTATATATAGGTGACGAGAGGAGGCATCCATTAGCCAAGCGTTGCAACTGTTTAATTGCAACAGTCATTTCTATTCGAATCAGAAACATATGCACCCTTTTAGTTTTGCAATGCTTCTGAAGCGTCGCATCCCTTCGGGTTTAAACCGGTCGACTTCCCAAATGTCACCGGTCGGCCATTTTAACCATAGGCCAAAACGGTCAACTGGTTGAGTTTTGGCCTATCGACTGATTTGTTTCCGCGGCACCAGTCGACCATTTTTAACCATAGGCCAAAACGGTCGACTGGTTGAGTTTTGGCCTATCGACTGATTTGTTTCCGCGGCCTAATGGATCACGAGACCCCAAGAGCCCCAAGGCCCAAGGCCCATCTTTTGACATTTTAAATATTATTATCTATGCTAAGTTCATGCCCAAATCCCATTGCCTTATAGCTCCTTCTCTTCTTTCTTTTGATATCATATATCAAGCTTTTACCTATATAGAGACAAACTCCTCTATATTCTACATTGTGGGCCTACACATTATCTTCTTCCATTCTTGCTTCCCTCTTCAAAAACAAACCCATATCCCAAAACTAATTTTGAAAATTTACAATAGAACTAACTTTGAAATATAAATTCGTATTGGTTGCTCGATATGTATATTGTATACCTGTCGAATATCTAATATACACAAACTATTAATATCATTTACTTTTCCATATGGAAAACATAGTTATATAGCGTTAATGAAATAGATGGTCCATATTATAGAGGATGTATTTTAAATAGATTATTTACCTAATTAATAATAGTCATACCCATTAAAAAGAGAAACTTATTTTAAAAGTTGCTCAGCCTGTGCCATATTTTACTTGGGCACATGTTTTATTTTAAACCACAATGAGTGTAGTTCATGAAGTTACATAACAAATAAATAAATAAATAAAGGGGATTGAACTGATAAACATGAAATTAAAAATATTTTTAGATTATTCAAAGTGAATGCACAATTATGTTGAATGAATCTATGAAACAATAGAGCTTCATATTTTGGGAAGAAGTTCATCATTAACGCATGAATATAGTAGGAAATAATAAATAATTCTATAATATAACAATCAATAAATAACCATTCATTTAGTTATGAAAAGAAGAGTAAGGGTATAAGGTACCCTTACTTTATTTATGCTTCATAGTTCATTCTCATTGATGCCTTCTAACCTATTCAACTATGTTTCTCATGAAATGAATTCGTTGAATGCCTACTACAATATATATTCAGAATAAACTGTATTGCAGAGTAAAAGAAATGCTACATATAAAAGAGACACTATTATGAATCAAAACATAGCCATTGTGGTAACTTTTGATGAGTGGAAGATGGGTTAAGTAGTTTTTGGAAATATTTAACAACATACCATCTGATTTGTGGAAATGGTCCTCAAATGAAAACTTAAAAGGTAGGCCGCCAATACAAAGTAACAGTCAATAAGTATTAGTGAAACCAAACTGATATCAAATTTAATGTAGATCTGGTTTTTGATCTATTTAAACTGATGTTTTGCCTAGTACAAACTGAAAAAGAAAACAATGAATGCAACGTTAGTGTGTGTAGTATAAAAAACCAAATCTGAAGAATAATCTTAAGAAAACAATAACAGCCAAAGCAATAATCAATATTAATATATGAGCCAACTGTTTTAGACCAGGCTAAGAATTCAAAGTGTTGCGAGAGAACTGGGAAATACCAATTTATCCTTAGATAGATTCCCTAATTCTGCAAGGAGGTTTATGAACGGAAGCAAACATAATTGGTCAAGATGGTGTGTTAACCCAGAAAAATGACGCTAACATCCAAGGAGAGTAAAGTAGAGGGCAGATTTATAGTGGTTCAACCTCTATTTTGGCCTACGTCCACTTTGAATGAGAATTTCATTGATTTCTCCATTACAAGGTACATATTGATCTTGATCTACACTTTTCTCTATCTTTTACAATAATTCTCTCTCAATTCCCCGATGATTCTCGAGTCTAGAGTAGAAACACTCGAATTCCACTAGTAGCGGCGATATCGGACTTGATCTTCGATAATTGAGCTCGATAAAGAACTTTGGTAATTTATGAATGAATGTGATGTCAGAGAAGCTTTAATTATGTTTGAAGAAGGTTGAGGATAAATAATGGTAGCCCTTCGAGAAGAGAAAATTTAACCCCATTTATGTGTTAGGGGGTCCGATATTTATAGTTGATGCTTGGAGTAAGATGGAGCTTGAAATAGTGTGTGCGCAGTTTATATGGATTGACCGATGACCCATCGTATATCTGATGATCCATGGACCTGGATCGAGTACAATCCATGGTCAGAAAAGTCGCCTTTCTTATGCAATTGAACATGACCGATCCAGGGTGGATCATCGATCCAAGTACCTCCATCATATGTGAGTGCCCTGATGCATACTATTAGCGATCCATGGTCTTAAAGTGTTGTTGCCTTCAAGTTTTGCCATGATCCATGCTTTGCACTAAAAAATGATATGTGACCCGGTCCATTGATGGATCGCCTCATAACGATCCATAGCAATTGCCCAATTATGTAACACTTACAGACGATATATTATGTGTAAGACCCATATCTTGCGATCCATGCACACATACGATCCATCAGATGTATCACGAGCTACTCCACACGATCCATATTTTACATCTCTAACTAATTTATCCATCAAACTACAATGATCCAGTTCCAAACAACCTATAAATAAGTGGCTTGTATACAACCAATCCGATCCATTGTTTCCCTTCAATACATAGACTTTACAACCGATCTATCTTGCGAGTTGTTAAGTTGGATTAACATTTGCCCCTCGATTTACAAGTTATTAAAAGAAACACATTCATCAAAATGATCGGCTTGACGTTGTAGGCTTCAAAGTATATTAAATGGATTGCTATAGCTTTAGATGGATCACACATGAGTTGTTTTTAGGGGTCGTAAACAAGCTACTCTCCTGGATTGCGAGCGCACATTTTATAATGGACCACGAGTTAACTCGAATAAATGGGCCGTAAGAGCCTCTTTCAAAGTTTTATATTTCTCTCAGATCTATCAGTCTTTATTCTATTTATTATTTTCCAAAAAGCATTTTAATGTCAGTATGCTCCCTTTGAAGAACTCACTCCGATCCGAACTCCCTACCTCATCGCTAACTGGATCAAACCGCCGCTGACCAACACTCACCGTCGCTGACCATCCAAGTACTTCAAACCATACTCGAATCCACCCGATTCGAATCAACTTGTGATTTTTTTCCTTTTTAGATCTGGTTTATCTCGACATTACTAAACCTCTGCAAACTCGCCTCATCAATATCCGATTGTTTCAGTCCATCGTCAGTGATCATAGATGCTGATTTTCTTCGAAGTTTATATTGTGTTGAATTTAACTTATCGCATATATTACTTAGGTTTCCAGGGTATTAGGCCTATCATTCTGGTCAATGTTGTAAATTCTTGCATTGATCTACATTTTTCATATGAATTGTGATCCGTATCTGGTGTAAAGGTTTGCAATTTTGGTGGTTCGTGTCTCAATTTGAATTTGGCAATATTTTGTTTGTGTAGACCATTCATGAAATGATGATATATGAATTCTTTGAAAAATCACTTGTTTTTGATAATCTGTGCTACAATTTGTGCTAAATGTTTTGAGATTGTAATGATAGTGCTCAATTTTAATTTTGCAAGTTAGTATGTTGGTCACGAAAGAACTTGGTCGTCACTTCCTGTGTTGATCGCATGTATTGGATGGATCACGCTCTTGATTAAACTTGACGATCCAGGGCTTGAAAGGTCGAAGTGTGACCATGTTTATTGATGGATCGCGTGCCTTGTTCCAATAATGGACCATGACATATTCTTGGATCGCCCGTCGTGGTCGATCGACGGATCGGTCTTGTTGGCTTTGGTTGTTGAAATTTCTTGGGTCATGGATCGTTATGCCTGAACTTGTGGGTTAAACGTGTTTTTGTCTTGCAAAAGATCGATAGATTATTGGTTTTATTGTCGATCCAGTTTACAAATGATTGATCATATTGAACTTTCCCTTCGTTGCCAACTGTCTTGTTATAACAAGAACACTTGAATGATTTTGGGCGATTATTTTTCCATTGATTGTCCACATCAACGACATATTAGTTAAATTATTAAGAATGAACTACAATGAATTTTTGACTTGAATCGAATGAAGTGCCCATACAAGATTGTTTCATTCAACCATTTATAACTTATTGAACATCAATTGCATAGATACGATATCCAAGATTAAATTCATGATGACACTAGAGATCCACTAATTGGCACATGCCGACTGCAAATTTCATGCTTCGTTTTCAATAAATTATATAATTTCGCACAACACTTCAAACTTAGGAAATGCGCACGTATAAATTAATTAAAAACAAGATTCCTTGTGTAGAATGGATACTCGATAGAAAACTCATCATCACTCTGAAGAGACAACTACTTTTGCTCGGACTAGAGCTTCTAATCAAGTTTCTGAAGCTGGAACAACTGTAGCCCTAGGGTCTATAACAAATCAACCTATTCCTGTTCCTCGTCCTCTCGACAACCCGCCATCGGAGAGATTCCTTTCAACTCTTACTTAGCGTGATTTTAAGCAAATATGCATTCAAATCGGCATCCTGAAACTGATGCAAGATTATCGGGGAAAGATGAGTTTGTTGATCGTCCTTCCTTCGACTTTGTTGCAGTTAATCGTCATATGTTAATGAGTGGAGCCATTCCTCCCATTAACCCCTTTCTATAGATGGTCCTTCGACATTCAACGATTGCTTCTTTTCAGCTACGCCCAAATGGCTATGCCATTTTAATTGGGCTATGCGTGCATTTTATGAGAATGATTCATTGTATGCCCACTTTTTAGAACATCTGCTGTAACACCCTGTGAATTCTATAACGTTAAGCTTCACAAATTAAAGTATAATTAATTTTAAATGATGAAATCAAGGGAAATGGGTTATGCCATTGTGTTCGTCTCGTAATGAGTCCAGGTTTGCGTAAAATGGATATCGTATAAAGAAGATATGGACGAACGAAGTTCGGCAGAAAAACCAAAAAACGGGTCAGAATGCACTAGAGCACTTGGGAAGTGCGCCAGAACAAAGTTGAACTGACGCACTTGGGAAGTGCGCCAGTACATTTTTAGCCTGGCGCACCTGTCAAGTGCACCCAGGTCAGAATGACCTGCTGGTCAGGTCCTGGCTGGCCTGGTCAGGGTCTGGTCGAATTCTGATGCTTGGTTGAGTCACTAGGGCTTACATGTCACCTCTTGATTGGCTCTTTGAACATTGTATGGTCTAGATTCCTCCTATCTTCATATGACGGCTCAAAACAATTTAAAATTCTATAAATACAAGTCAAGTCTAACCCTAAACTCACACAAATAATAGAATTCAAAAGTCGTCATGCTGCTGGAGAGGAACTAGGAATGGTCGTTAATTAGAAAGCCTAGAGACAAGCCAACACTAAAGCCTAAGAGACGAATCAAATTAAGAAGAAGATTAAAGTTTAATCAAATCAATCAACGCAACATTAGTCTACCCAAAGGAGCGCATCTCAGTTTCAGAATTCAGAATTCAGAATCCAGAATTCAAGATTCTGCATTCGTTGTAAGTATAGTGACCTTTCAGAATATGAATAAAAATTGTGATGTGATTCGATGTAAATGAAAATAAAATCGTGTCGTTATATCGTATAAATTTTTTGTATTGTAATGGTTCTATCATGACTTGTGTATTGATGTTTGTGGCATAAATTGATTGATGCAAGCCTATTGAACAATTGTATATGAAAACAATGGCACTTGCAAGTTTGTGGCAAAAACTAGAAATTGATCCCTTTTTGAATATGTCGATGGCATGGACTATGTATATTCCCTTAGTCTAAATTAGAATTTATGTAAACATGTTATAGACCTTTTATGCCTACATGACCCAAAACCTATGATATCATTCTTATGATTATTGGCAAGTATAATTAGATCTATGTTTGCAAGCATAATTGGATCTATGTTTCATAAACTATGCAAGTTCATGTTGAAATGGGCTATATGATTAGATGTAAAAAATGTACATTTTTGATGGTATATAACATGCTAGTTTTGTGGTCGATATTATGCCAAGTTAAACATGTTTGAACACAAGTTTGTATTTGCCTAAACTATGCCATTTCATATGTCACCTACTTAGTCATACTTTGATTTGAATGCAAGTTCATATGACCCATGTTATATGTTAGTTGAATCGCCAAATTGCAAGTTCATACCTATGATGTTCATATTGATTATGCCAAAAATGCCAAGTTTACACCTATGTCACTTTTACATTTATGAATTCCCTTATGCCAATTTGTGTGCGCTAAATTAGGCTAAGTTTTTAGCCTAATATTTTATGTTAAAAACTATGTGAATGAAGATTAGGCTAACACTGTTAGCCTAATGCTTAAATGGGGTAACGTTGGGAATATTTGAAAACTTGACATTAAAATATATGAAATTGGCATGTTTGTCACATGCCAAAATTGGTGGCATTTAAACGGTATAAATTCTTATACCAAAAATGTTAAACTTGGAATGTGGGCCATAATATTTAATTGTTGACAAATTTACATATATTCAGTAATAAAGACAAATATGTAAATTTAGAAAACACGATATGCTTAACCCGAGGTTGGATTGAGTTGTGATGTAAACCTGCCCGGACCCGGCCGGCTGTCCAGTAGTCACAACAATACCTATCCAATGTGGGTGGTTAAGCATTAAGCTCAATAAGGACCTGAGGTTAGACTGAGCTACAGTGTAAACCTGCCTGGAACCGACCGGCACATCGAGTAACCGTAGCAATACCTGTCTAATGTGAGTGGTCTGGTGCTCCTAAGAGGCTAAGGATAGATGGTAGGGTTAAGTCAACTATAACACTTAACCAAATTCAACATGTTAACAAGAATTGATGGGTGGGGTTAGGTAAATATAGACACTTAACCACTTAACATGTTTGACTAGAGAATCCTGGTAACGAGGGACCCATTTCAGCAGTAACCCAAAGTTAGGTATCAACGGTACCCTGAAACTAGGCAGGGTGGGGCACGATTACTGGGCTGATTGTAAGTGGTCAAACGACGGTGGTGGGTGCACAGTGCAGGTCTAACGGGGTGCGGGCGTGTACACACTCCGGAGCAGACAACCAGGGCACTGGGGACAACAGTAGTATAACCTATGCCTTCTAGGATTTGTGTCGGGCCGCCACCATGGGTCTTGATACACCCTATGGTGGGACCAGCATAGGTATCTATAATTCTTGGGGGCCGTATGACACATGTTAACGCGAGTAGGAGCCGATCTATTAACAAGAATGGGGATCACTTCACCCTCATCACGGGGTGCCAGTTAGAATAAACTCAAATAGGTGCAGAGATATAGTATGGGTGTGATAGTACATTCGACACTTCCTTAGCTGGTGACACTTTCCTATTTTAAGTTTACATCCATCATACCCTTTTCTTATTCACATATTGAAGAGTTACTAGATTTACTCAGGCTTTATTTCTGACTCTATGTTTCCTTTCGTCTTCTTTTCTTCCATTCCCCCCCAGGTCCACAGGGAGGAAACAGCTCAACTCAGTAAGACTCTTTACAAGCACCAAGAACGTAGATGTATGATTTGGATCTTTCTTGCTCGGATAATGGCTTTGGATATCACTATGGTGATTTTCGTCACTTTATTTATGTTTTCATGCTTCTTTAATAATCAAGGCAGTTATGAGGTTGTAATGTTGGAAGTATTTTGAGACAATTATGGAAATCTTTTGTTTGATACACGTATTGATGAAATAAAAGTTTGTTTGGTTTCCGCTGTTTAAAATATGTGTATTTATATCTGTCTTGAGTTTATCTGTGGCTTTTACTTATAAACCTCCACCAAAGTTAAGGCATTCCCTTGTGAGTGACCTTAATGGAGGTGGGGTGTTTCACTTGGTATCAGAGCATAGGTTTACCAGACAAGATAAAAGTTTTCGAAATTGTTTTCAAAAAGAAGTTTAAAGAAGCATTTTTTTTTATAGAAAAAGTGTTGTATTTATAAAAAGACTAAATCCCCCAAAGCCATATGCCCTATCTATCCCTCTCTATCCTTCGTTTTGAATTTTTCCTTCTGTTTCAGCATGTCTGGGGACCTTACTCCCCAGCTACAGACGCTTTTACTCCTCCTCCTCCTCCTCTGTGCGAAATAGCAAGCGGAAAAATCGCAGAACAAGAAGACGGATAATAGTCAAGGAGGAAAGGACCATAACAATAATAACAAGACACGTGAGAAAAGGAAATGTTATTTCTGTGGCATTGTTGGGCATATAGTTCAGGATTGTAGAAAGAAGAAGATGAAGATGTGGGTATGCTTTCAGTGTGCTGATATTGGACATATCAGTAAGAACTTCCCTAAGAAGCAAGGGCAAGGCCTGTAAGCAGGAGCTTCTGGGGGTACCTCTTTAACTTCTTCTCCTAAACGCTTTGTTTTATCTTGCTTATCTTCTCAATCCACTCTTGAGAACGAGGTAGAAATATTTCTGTAGGAAGTGTAGCCTATTTTTATGATCATCCAGTTCGTACACTTTTTGACTCTGGCGCACCACACTCCTTTATTTCATCTGCTGTAGTAGAATCTCTGCATCTAGACACTAGTATGGTAGAAGATCCCTTAGTAGTCTCAAATCCAATTGGGGGCTCCACTTGCTTGTCAATTGTTTGTTTGGGTTTGAAAATCTCTATTCTCAGCGTTGAGTTTAGTTGTAGTGCCTTTGTTTTGCGCTTCTCGGGATATGGTTTGATCTTAGGAATGGACTGGTTATCCAGTAATAGTGCCATTCTTGACTGTGAGAAAAGAGTAGTTAGACTCTTGACTCGGCTTGGTAACACTCTAGAAATTTCTTGTAATCCCTTGAATGCTGTTATGCTTAGTATCTGGAGTCGCTTGATGCTTCTGATGAGAATTTGCAATCGGTTAGAGTAGTCCGGGAATATCCGGATGTCTTTGAGGAAGTGAAAGGCTTGCCTCCAAGGGGGGAAATAGACTTCCGCATATATCTTATGGATAACACAAAGCCTGTAGCTTTACTTGTCAGACACATGGCTCCAAGGGAGAGAAAGGAGCTCAGTAAGCAGGTTAAAGAACTTCTCGAAAAGGGGTTCATTAGATGGAGCATTTCGGAATGGGTGCTCCAGTGGTGTTCGCAACCAAAGCAGACGGTTCACTTCGCCTTTGCGTCGACTATAGGGAGTTAAACAAATTGACCAAGAAAAATAGGCACCCTCTTCCCCGAATCGACGATTTGTTTGATCAGCTTGTAGGTGCGACGGTCTTCTCCCAACTTGATCTGGCAACTGGGTTCCATCAGCTAAGAGTAGCTGAAGACAGCACCGACAAGACAGCGTTTAGAACCCCAGATGGTTTCTTCGAGTGGCTTGTCATGCCTTTCGGTTTGACAAATGCACCCGCTTATTTCGTAGACCTAATGAGCAGGGTGTTCAGAGAATTCCTCAACAAATTTGTGGTTGTCTTCGTAGATGATATCTTAATCTTCTCGAAGAGTGAGGAAGAACATGCTCAGCATCTGAAAGAAATCATGGATACTCTCCGTGCACATCAACTAAAAGCCAAATTCTCCAAGTGTCACTTCTGGAGAAAAGAAGTAAGGTTTCTTGGGCATATAGTGTCCAAAGAAGGGTTGGCTGTGGACCTCGCGAAAGTGGTGGCAGTGCAAAATTGGAAGGCACTAAGAAATGCAACGGAAGTTCGAAGCTTTCTTGGGCTAGCCGGTTTTTATCGAAAGTTTATTAGGGATTTCGCGAAAATCTCAACCCCACTCACAAGGCTAACAAAGAAGAATCTGGAATTCACTTGGGATTTGGACTGCGAGTTTGCTTTCCAACTATTAAAAAGGGCTCTTACAACAGCCCCAGTTCTAACTCTGCCTGACGGGAGCAAAATGTTCACAGTATACATGGATGCATGTGGAACGGGACTAGGCGTTGTTCTAATGCAAGAAGGAAGGGTAGTAGCTTATGGCGGAAGACAATTGAAAGTTCATGAAAAGAACTACCCAACCCACGATCTTGAGTTAGCCGCCATCGTCTTTGCGCTTAAGTCTTGGCGCCATTATCTCCTAGGTGAGAAGTTTGAATTATACACTGACCATAAATCGTTGAAATATCTCTTCTCCTAGAAGGATCTTAACTTGAGGCAGCAAAGATGTATAGAGTTTCTTGCCTCCTATGATTTTGAAATTTCCTATACTCTCGGAAAAGGCAACGTGGTAGCAGACACGTTGAGCCGAAAGAAACTTACCCTAAACCCTCTCTTTGTGGAAAGGCAAAACTTTGAATATATAGCCAGTTTTAACTTTAGGCCCCCCTCGGATTTTGTACCGGGTTTGTTAGCATCTCTCGAAGTACGCCCTACTCTCTTAGACTCAATAGGGGCTACACAACGTGAAGACTCTCAGCTTGTTGATGTGATTGATAAACTCATTAGAGGTGAGACTTCTAGTCACCTTAGTAGATACGCCATAGATGATAAGGGTTGGCTGAGGCGAGATAGAAGATTATGCGTCCCACAAGCAAGGGAGTTGACAAAGAAGGTTCTCGAGGAAGCGCATCATTCCAAGATGACTATACACCCTGGCGGTGATAAGATGTACAAGGATATAAAAAGGACTTTCTTTTGGAGCGGCATGAAGCAAGACGTGGCAGATTTTGTCTCTAAGTGCATGACCTGCCAACGAGTCAAGGCAGAACAAAACAAGCCTGGAGGACTACTTCACCCTCTAGAGGTCCCACAGTGGTAGTGGGATAGCATTTCAATGGACTTCATTGATGGACTGCCTAGGTCGAGCCGAGGCAACACTAGCATTTGGGTAATAGTGGATAGGCTTACTAAAAGCGCCCACTTTATACCTATCAAGAGTAGAAGGACTGCCTCATCTCTAGCATCTCTTTATCTCAAGGAAATAGTTTGACTCCATGGGATACCCTCCAGCAATGTTAGTGACCGAGACACTATTTTCACAAGTGAGTTTTGGCGGAGTCTGCAAGAAGCTGTAGGCACACAGCTATGTTTGAGCACGGCCTATCACCCCCAAACAAATGGCCAGACGGAAAGGGTGAATAGAGTTTTAGAGGATCTTTTAAGACTTTGCATTCTTGACTTTGGAGGGACGTGGGAGGATCACCTTCCTTTAGTGAAATTTGCCTACAACAACAGCTACCAAGTTACCATCGGCATGGCACCCTTCGAAGCCTTGTATGGAAGACCGTGCAAATCACCAACTTGTTGGTGGGAGTCTATAGATAAGCTTATACTTGGGCCAGACATGATTCGAGAAACTTCAGAGAAAGTGGACTTGATACGTAGGAGAATGAAGACAACCCAAGACAAACAGAAATCCTACGCCGACAAAAGAAGGACCGACCTTGAGTTTGAGGTTGGGGACAGGGTTTTCCTTAAGGTATCCCCTTTAAGGAACGTCGTTTGCTTTGGATCCGCAGGAAAGCTAGCACCAAGATTTGTAGGACCATTCCCTATCATCGAGAAGATTGGGAAAATGGCTTATAGAGTAGATATGCCTGAAAGATTTGCCGGAATTCACAATGTCTTTCATATTTCTCATCTCCGGAAATGTCTACATGAATCAGCGGAAGTGGTGGAGCCAAACATTCTAGAAGAAGCCGAAGTGGAACGTGAAGCAACAGTGAGGAGAGTTCCAACTCGAATCGTAGGAACTGAAATCAAAAAGCTACGCAACCGCGAAGTGAAGTCATTAAGGTTCAGTGGAGCGACGCCGAGGAAGATGCGACTTGGGAAACTGAGGATAGAATACGCGCTGTCTACCCTATTCTTTTTGAGGGTACATCTTTGACCTCTTTTTTTTCTTAAGTTGTGCTTGTATCAGTCTTTTTAGGTATATCTCATCGATATTATCTTTATCCTTAGGTAGAAACCCCTTTGAATGTAAACATGTATTTGAAACATGTTATGGTTGATGGCTGCAAGTGGTTGCTAGTGGTTGCTCGTGGATGGATATATACATACAACCTAGGTCTTAGATCGGCTCAATCACTTCATACTGCATATGCATATATGTATTCTTATTTGTATATGGTTAAAAACTTGATATGGTATCATATGGTCGTCGCATTTGTATGAATAGTTGTGCACTCATGTAGAATTATGAGTCGGAAAAATTTGCATACATAATGGATTCATGACACTTACATGATTCGCATTAAGGAGGTCAACTGAATCAGTAGGCCGCCTGATTTCTGCATTAGATAAGGACATGTACACACACTATGCATATGATCATGAAGCATTAGAATTCTTTTAAGGACAGTGGATGCCTGTGTTTGTTGGTTGAGTAGATGGACTGTTTGATGGTAGGATATACATTCATCCTAACTTGAAGATTTCGGGGACGAAATCCTTTTAAGGGGGGAGAATGTAACACCCCATGAATTCTATAACGTTAAGCTTCACAAATTGAAGTATAATTAATTTTAAATGATGAAATCAAGGGAAATGGGTTACGCAATTGCGTTCGTCTCGAAATTCGGCTTGAGATAGAGTCCAGGTTTGCATAAAACGGATATCGTATGAAGAAGATATGGACGAACGAAGTTGGGCAGAAAAACTAGAAAACGGGTCAGAATGCACTGGCGCACTTGGGAAGCGCGCTAGACCAAAGTTGAACAGGCGCACTTGGGAAGTGCGCCAGTACATTTTTAGCCTGGTTCACCTGCCAAGTGCGCCCAGGTCAGAATGACCTATTGGTCAGGTCCTGGCTGGCCTGGTCAGGGTCTGGTCAAATTCTGATGCTTGGCTGAGTCACTAGGGCTTACGTGTCACCTCTTGATTGGCTCTTTGAACTTTGTATGGTTTGTATTCCTCCTATCTTCATCTGACGGCTCAAAACAATTTATAATTCTATAAATACAACTCAAGTCTAACCCTAAACTCACAAAAATAATAGAATACAAAAGTCGTCATGCTGCTAGAGAGGAACTAGGAATGGCCGTCAATTAGAAAGCCTAGAGACAAGCCAACACTAAAGCCTAAGAGACGAATCAAATTAAGAAGAAGATTAAAGTTTAATCAAATCAATCAACGTAACGTTAGTCTACCCAAAGGAGCGCATCTCAGTTTCAGAATTCAGAATCCAGAATTCAAGATTCTGCATTTGTTGTAAGTATAGTGACCTTTCAGAATATGAATAAAAATTGTGATGTGATTCGATGTAAATGAATATAGAATCGTGTTGTTATATCGTATAAATTTTGTGTATTGTAATGGTTCTATCATGACTTGTGTATTGATGTTTGTAGCATAAATTGATTGATGCAAGCCTATTGAACAATTGTATATGAAAACAGTGGCACTTGCAAGTTTGTGGCAAAAACTAGAAATTGATCCCTTTTTGTATATGTCGATGGCATGGACTATGTATATTCCCTTAGTCTAAATTAGAGTTTATGTAAACATGTTATAGACCTTTTATGCCTACATGACCCAAAACCTATGATATCACTCTTATGTTTATTGGCAAGTAAAATTAGATCTATGTTTGCAAGCATAATTGGATCTATGTTTCATAAACTATGCAAGCTCATGTTTATTTGCAAAATATAATTGGTTCTATGTCAAGCATCGTTTGGGTTTGATAAACTATGTAAGTTCATGTTGAAATGGGCTATATGATTAGATGTAAAAATTGTACATTTTTGATGAATATATAACATGCTAGTTTTGTGGTCGATATTATGCCAAGTTAAACATGTTTAAACACAAGTTTGTATTTGCTTAAACTATGCCATTTCATATGTCACCTACTTAGTCATACTTTGATTTGAATGCAAGTTCACATGACCCATGTTATATGTTAGTTGAATCGCCAAATTGCAAATTCATACCTATGATGTTCATATTGATTATGCCAAAAATGCCAAGCTTACACCTATGTCACGTTTACATTTATGAATTCCCTTATGCCTATTTATGTGCGCCAAATTAGGCTAAGTTTTTAGCCTAATATTATATGTTACAAACTATGTGAACGAATATTAGGCTAAGATTGTTAGCCTAATGTTTAAATGCGATAACGTTGGGAATATTTGAAAACTTGACATAAAAATATATGAAATTGGCATATTTGTCACATGCCAAAATTGGTGGCATTTAAATGGTATAAATTCTTATACCAAAAATGTTAAACTTGGAATGTGGGCCATAATATTTAATATTTGACAAATTTACATATATTTAGTAATAAAGACAAATATGTAAATTTTGAAAACACGATATGCTTAAACCGAGGTTGGATTGAGTTGTGATGTAAACCTGCCTAGACCCGCCCGGCTGTCCAGTAGTCACAACAATACCTATCCAATGTGGGTGGTTAAGCATTGAGCCCAATAAGTACCCGAGGTTAGACTGAGCTACGGTGTAAACCTGCCCAGAACCGATCGGCTCATCGAATAACTGTAGCAATACCTGTCTAATGTGAGTGGTCTGGTGCTCCTAAGAGGATAAGGATAGATGGTAGGGTTAAGTCAACTATAACACTTAACCAAATTCAACATGTTAACAAGAATTGATGGGTGGGGTTAGGTAAATACAGACACTTAACCACTTAACACGTTTGACTAGAAAATCCTGGTAACGAGGGACCCGTTTCAGCAGTAACCCAAAGTTAGTTATCAACGGTACCCTGAAACTAGGCAGGGTGGGGCACGATTACTGGGCTGATTGTAAGCGGTCAAACGATGGCGGTGGGTGCACAGTGCAGGTCTAACGGGGTGCGGGCGTGCACACACTCCGAAGCAGACATCCAGGGCACTGGGGACACCAATAGTATAACCTATGCCTTCTAGGATTTGTGTTGGGCCGCCACCATGGGTCTTGATACACCCCATGGTGGGAAAAGCATAGGTATCTACAATTCTAGGGGGCCGTATGACACATGTTAACGCGAGTAGGAGCCGATCTTTTAACAAGAATGGGGATCACTTCACCCTCACCACGGGGTGCCAGTTAGAATAAACTCAAATAGGTGCAGATATATAGTATGGGTGTGATAGTACATTCGACACTTCCTTAGCTGGTGACACTTTCCTATTTTTAGTTTACATCCATCATACCCTTTTCTTATTCACATATTCAAGAGTTACTAGATTTACTCAGGCTTTATGTCTGACTCTTTGTTTTCTTTCGTCTTCTTTTCTTCCGTTCCCCCCCCCCCAGGTCCACAGGGAGGAAACAGCTCAACTCAGTCAGACTCTTTACAAGCACCAAGAACGTAGATGTATGATTTGGATCTTTCTTGCTCGGATAATGGCTTTGGATATCACTATGGGATTTTTGTCACTTTATTTATGTTTTCTTGCTTCTTTAATAATCAAGGCAGTTATGAGGTTGTAATGTTGGAAGTATATTGAGACAATTATGGAAATCTTTTGTTTGATACACGTATTGATGAAATAAAAGTTTGTTTGGTTTCCGCTGTTTAAAATATGTGTATTTATATCTGTCTTGAGTTTATCTGTGGCTTTTACTTATAAACCTCCACCAAAGTTAAGGCATTCCCTTTGTGAGTGACCTTAATGGAGGTGGGGTGTTTCATCTGCTCTTTTTGTGGCCTTAAAAGAAGAAAGGAACACCACTCTGTTGTATTCAGCGAAGGCGCTCGAAATCATTGGCTTAACCTTGATTTCCAAGATAGCACTTTGGAATTCCTTAGCCAATTCTTTGATGTTCGATGCCTAGAAAGCTTCTATGCGATTTGGATGGAAGGAGGTGAACAAATTTACTCATAGCTCTTCACATCTAATATTTTCTAAGTCCCAATCATTAAATTTTTCCCTCTCTTTTGCAGAACTACCATCTCTTGTCAAAGATTCCATCATTTGCAAACCTTCTCTTGAGACACTGAAGGTTGTTAACAACAAAGAGAGGACTAAAAATTCTTAATTACAGAAGAATTTCTCCATTAATTTGGGTTGCTTGACCCATCTCGATCTTTCTTGTCACGAGAAATTTCTTATGCTTTTCCTTCTATTCGTGAAGCATTGGGTTCCCTAGCCCATGGATAAGATGTTTCATTGCAAATTTCAATCGAGGAATCCGTATTGAAGAAGCACTCGGACCCTGCTGGCAATTGGATCATCTGCCCAACTTAAACTGCCTTCCATTGTTGAGGCAGAGAGTGTGTATCGTGAGGGAAAAGCTCCTGTCAAGGTTGTTAAACGTCTTGAGGAAGGAAAGATAGAAGGAAAAGGCGATTCTTTTGTTGAAAGAGGCGCCGCCAACCCTATGTTTCTAGTCACACCTGAGGCGGATTTTTATGACATTTACGGGGGTTTGAGCAATCTTGTCGTAACTTCCGGCGAGCCTTTTATGGGTGATATTGCGACTTTCGAACTTACTACGCTGGTTTTGAAGACATCTTCTGGATTGGATCTTACTCCTTCTCAAAAACCTATCTCTGAGGTTGCAGCCACTATGACTCTGAAAACAACGAGCGGTTCATTGTTTGATGCACGCTAGATCACACACAACACACACTAAGTACATTTGAGATCTTCCTTGTGTATTCTGTCTTGCCCTAATGTTTCCTGCTTTAAAGATTGAACTCTTGTTTTCTTTTTTTTCCAGGTCAAACCATGAACCGTTCATATGTGAATGACTTCAATCGCTATGCGGTACCTAATAATCCGCACCGCCATGTCCCACCTCGTTCTCATAGGGGAACTGATGAAGAGAGAAGATTAAGAAAGGCCCGAGAAGCACATGACTAACAAGGGAGGATGAGCGGAGCAAGATAACCCGAGATGATTATCATAACCGAGATAGGAGGGAGGAAGAGGACCGGAAGAAGAGAAAGGAGCCGGATGGTAAGGAAAAAGTTCATGACAAAGATGCTTCACATAAGCATGCTAAAACCAACAAAGATCCTATTTACATTATTCAGACTTCCCCAAGCCTTCACTGATTGCACATACAATTGTTGCTTCCTCTTATGTTGATATCCAGCAGATCATTCAAAGGCTACGCTATTCTCTCCCAAAAGCACCTAACACACTCTTTTCTTGAATTCCCCACTAGTTCTTGAGATCCATTCACCTCAACTTAAGGATAAATCAAATAGATAAGGATGTGATGCTTAAGAATCTGGAGACCATGAAAGATGTTTGACCAACTTGTAGAAGCTGGTTAACAAACTCTAGAGAGTCAACTAACTCAATTACAAAGCCCGGCTGAGCATGGAGAATGACAACACTAAATGTGATAGAACTCTCAAAGCTCGTGACACTGACAATGAATTTATTTCTAAGAAGACCGTGGAGCTGGAGGCTGAAAATCATAGGGTTAAGGAAGATCTTTCTGCTGCTACTTCTTCCCAAAAACAGAAGGAAACCATGCGGACTGCCCATGTAACACCTCGCATTTTATGACAATTAAGTAATGCATATGTGTATATATATGCCTAGACATAAATTTTGAACAGAAGAATAAAATAAAGATAATATATGATTGCATGAAATAAATACATGCATTGAAAAAGAAGAAATAGATGAATGCAAATAAAAATGTAACGCATACGTTAAAAGAAAGAAAGATTTGGTTGCATGCAGTGTAAATTTGTTGCATGCAATGATTTACAAATATTATGCATTAATAATAAAAGAAAAATGAAAGAAAATTTTGCATGCAATGTGATGAGGTTACAAGTAATAGTTTAAATGAAAAAGATGAATAAGAAAAGAACAATGACTACCATTGATCTAAGCCTTGTTAACAAAAGCCTAAGTAGTCCAGTTGGTTAGAGCGTGTGACTCTCATGCAAGAGGTGCAGAGCTCGATCCCCGTCGCCGTTATATTTTTATTTTAAGGGAACGGCTAAAATAACACATGTTCATATGAGAAAATATGTATAAGCGCGCATATAAGTAAAAATATACATATAAGGAAGTGAAGAAAATATATGTATATATGTATAAGAGAATATATGCGTATATATGTGCAGAAATATATATATATATATATATATATATATATATATATATATATATATATAAGAGAAAAATTAAAAACAAGGCTGCAATCATAGAAATATGGTAAGAATTAAATAACGACATAACACCATTTGAATTTTGAAATCGAAATGAAAGTTGTGCGTATATACATTTTTTTTTTGAAAATTGGTTAACTTTATTTCTAAAAACCAATAGCCCTCCTTTATAAGCCTCGTTAAAACCTTGTAATCCCCCTAACATAGATGGGTACCTTACAAGGAAAAAGAGTACTTATAAATTTGGTGAACAAACATATAACCATAACAAAGCAAAATACATCACAAATAAAAAGAAAAGTCCAAATACAGGTCACACACTAAAGCCCAACCAGACCCAACCACGGTTTGAAAACATAAAATCAACAGCTCATCAGTCAACCGGTATCAGTAAGCTCGATACCCCATCTACCCAGTATTACTTCACTTCTCCCGTCTCTAGAACATTTACTTCCATTATTATTCACCAACCATTTGACTTCCCTTTCAATCTTCCAGAGACATGACGAAGAGCTCGAATTTTTGCCATGGAATACTCTCAAGTTTCTCTCTTTCCAGATGGAATAAATAGCGCAAGTAAAGGTAGCACACGCCAGGTCCTTCAATTGATCTTTATTCTTGAAATTGTTATACATTAACAAAGCTTCTTCCTTCAGATCTGATAAATTTGGGGCAAGATCCAGTTTTAGCTTCAACGATAGCCAAATGAAAGCTGAAAAGTCACACGTAAAGAATAAATGTTGGACAGTCTCAGGATGATTGTTGCAAAGGAGGCAAAGAGGATCCGTAATGTTGTTGAATCTCTGAATTATGTCCTTCGTGTTCAATCTGCCAATAATAGCAAGGTAAGTGATAAAAGACATTTTTTTTACTATTTTTACCATGCCAAATAACTGAAAAAAAAATTCTTCCTTTTGATCATGATTTCGCAGATTATCCCAAACTCTATGGAATGAAAACTGACCACCATCACACCATTCGTAAAGGTCATGCCTTTTATTTGGATATGTGGATATTGAGCATATTTCATCAATCAATTCCCTAGTAGCTGGATGAATTTCAGGTATAAACATCTCATTAATGATGATGTTATTCACTTTCTGATTTGTATCACTAATTAGATTTAATCTATCATACCCAAGCAAATCAACCAGAATTTTACAATTTATCCACGGTTCATGCCATAAATAAGTGTCAGCACAATTAGCAATGACTTTATTAAACAACTGCTTGGATCTTCTTCTTAACCTTAACATATATTTCCATGTAGAAGAAGAATTATTGTCCAAATCCATTGTCCAAAAATAGTCTTTATTGCAATACTTGTTATGGTTCCATTTACTCCAAAGTGATGTGTTGGCTAAAAATTTCCAAAGCAACTTCACACAGGCTGCTTTTTTAAGATCTGAAAAAAAATTGGACCAACACCACCTTTAGCCTTTGGTCTGCACAAATTATGCCATGACACCTTATGAGATGAACCCCCCCAGAAAAAATCAGCACAGAGTGAATTCAACTTGTCAATAGTAAATTCTGGAATTTGATAAATGAAAATCCAATATAAAATAATGGGGGTGATAATTGTATTTATCAACTCAGCCCTCCCTGCAAAACTGAGTAATTTTGTTTCCCAACCATTTATTTTTCCTTGTATCCTTTGAATGAGAGAGTTACATTCAGAATAATGTAAATAATTGGTTGATAGAGGGACCCCCAAATATTTTATAGGAAGAGTGCCTTGCTGAAATTGTAGTATGTGTAGAATCTGTTTAGAGTTTGTGACTGAATTGCTGAAAAACACTTTTGTTTTTGAAGCATTAACATTAAGTCCAGCAAAAGACTAAGGTTCTGAAAAATCTTCTTTAAAACTTGAGCATTCAGACTAGAAGCTTTACCAAAAATCATAAAATCATCAGCATACAATAAGTGAGAAATAATTGGGTTGACTGTATTGCTTGGCTGAAATTTCTTCTGTTGAGATGCTTCATCCATCATAAAAGAGAAATATTGCATAGCCATAGAAAATAAATAGGGAGACAGAGGGTCACCCTGTCTTATACCCCTATTTGATGTGATAAAACCTTTAGGAACCCCTTGTATCATAATTGAATAAGTAGCAGTTGACATACACTCAAAAATGATGTTTATGAAATGAATAGGAAATCCCATGCGAGACATGATGTAGCAAATGAACTTTCTATTCACATAGTCATATGCCTTTTGCAAGTCAACTTTTACACACATTTTTGGCATCCCTTTTTTCTTAAAATCCCTCAATAATTCATGTGCTAACAATATATTGTCACCAATGTATCTATCATATATAAATGCACTCTGATTTTCTGAGATTAAATGAGGCAGAAAGTGTTTAAGTCTATTACATAACACCTTAGAAAATATTTTGTAATAGACATTACAACAGGTAATTGGCCTATAATGTGCAATTTCAGAAGGTCTATCATTTTTAGGGATTAGTGTGATAAAAGTGTGATTCAGAGACTTTGGCATTTTACCTGTTCTGAAAATATCAGAAATAGCCATAAGCAACTCATTTTTCAAATTTTCCCAATGAATTTTGAAAAATTTAGCATTAATTCCATCTGGCCTAGGGCTGGAATCATCATGAATAGAAAATAATGCATCTTTTATTTCTGATAGCTCAATATTTTTCAAGAGAAAATGCTATCCTTCTAAATTGATGGTGGCAATAGGATGAAAGTCAGGAAAAATTGTATTGCTTGGACCATTAAACAAACCTTCAAAATAATTGATAGCTTGAAACTCAATATCCTCAGCTTTATACAATAAATTTCCATTTTGATCAATTAAAGCTCTAATATGATTAAAAAATCTTCTATTTGTCATTCTGGAGTAAAAGAATTTAGAATTTGTATCTGACTGTTACAACCAAGAAACTTTAGCTTGCTGTTTAAGCCCATTGAAATGGATTTGTTGCAAATTATGATATTCTTTTTTGGCTGACAGGTAATTCTCATACAAAAGAATGTCCTCTGGATCATTATCATCAGCTCTTTCTAACTATAAGGAAATTTCTTCAGCTTGTTTAAGAC
The DNA here is from genome assembly GCA_030737875.1 of Allium sativum. Lineage (NCBI taxonomy): Eukaryota > Viridiplantae > Streptophyta > Magnoliopsida > Asparagales > Amaryllidaceae > Allium > Allium sativum. The sequence continues at coordinate 702,381,625 of CM060913.1, read as the reverse complement.
TTGCAGAATTTTTATCTCTTAATTTGTTCCAAATCCTCAACTCATTTTTGCAACTTTTGAGTTCTTGCATAAACTGAAAACCATAAAATCCACAAACAGTTGCATTAAGACCCTTATGAACAGCTTCTTTATACCCTTCCAATTTATGCCAATCATTTCAATATCTAAATGGAAAACCCTTAACCTCTGAAGTAGAAATTAGATCAAGCAAAATTGAATTATGATCACTTGATTTCTATGGGAAAGAAAGAGCTTTCCTATGCAGAAATAATTGAAGACAACAATTATTCACCAGGATTTTGTCAATACTAGTAGCAATACCCTTTCTACGCCAAGTAAAATTAAATCCCAATGGTTTAACTTCTGATAATCATGTCTGTAGTATAAATTTTTGAAATTCTCTAATTTGTTGAAAAGGAACTGATGAGCCACCTTTTTTATCATTAGGAGACAAGACATTATTGTAATCCCCCATTAAAATCCAGGCATTATCAATTAAGCTTGAAACATTTGCTAGATCTTGCCATAAAGTAATCCTATCTGCAAAAACATTACTTGCATATATGACTGTGAAAACCATCCTAAATCCCCCTTTATTGATAGCATCTACTGTCAAATGTTGAGAAGAGAATGAAGAAACTGACACATCCCATACATTAGTATCCCATATTAGTAAAATTCTACCAGATGATATTGATGAGTTATTAGTAAAATTCTACCATATATGTATGTATACGTGTAAAATGGTCATTAGAAGTTTTGCATACATATATGGAGATTATATGTAAATATAATATCTAAATAAATTCCAGAAATTCAAATGTTCAAACAAATAAACTTCTGCTCCAAAAAAGCTCGCGGGACTCATAGGTGGTCGACCCACCCATAGAGGGGTCGAACCAGGGGTTGACCTACCCCAGATCCGTACAGATTCATCGATGAATCTAGACTATTTTGTTAACTATGTTCGTTGCTGGCTCAGCGCTGCGTGTATGATAAGATCCTGAACACCTATAAATAGGTTAGTAGAGCTTAGCCTAAATCTCATATTTCTGAGACGATGTTTATACTCTGCCATTCTTCTTCCTCCTCAAATCTCTTCAGAAAAATAGAATAATTAGCTTAGGATAATTCTGATTCAAGATCTGGAGGAAAAGAATGAAAATTAATAAAGAAGGTGTTTATAATCATATTCGAAGTAAGATAAATTCTTGGATTTGGTCTATATAATTTTCTCCTCTATCTTCCCTTTTTCTTTTAGTAAGAATTAAGATCCATGGTTGTTAGGTTCTAAATCCAGTTAGGGGAACCACAGAATGCTAGATCTGGACCAGATTCAGGATTTGGGAAGCAAATCAGATGAGTGAACTTAGGTTATATCATTTTTGGTAATGGTATATTTATCTTTTGACATTCCCTGTTAATATGAAATGTAATATGTTAGAATGGTTAAAGTATTGAAATATTAATATGACATGTTGAAATATTAATATATGTTGGAATATTCATATGTTGAAACGTTAATGTGTTGAAATGTAAACCTGTTAAAAATGTGGAAAAATTACTATTGTATACATGTATGTTTTAATTACATGATAATTTGTGACATATTATGTAACTGAACGCTTAATCGTCAACCTGTGACATATTATACTTGAACCCTTGACTGTAAGAATTTGATAGTTACATGTTCAATTGTTAGAATGGAATAATTGCATGATTTTATGATTACATGTTGTCATTTAAAAAATGAAGTTAATTACATGTTAGGGAAAACATGCGACACGACAATTAGAAATAGACTTAATGTGAAATTAAGTATAACATGTAAAATATAGATTACAGTAAAATTTGGAAGAGTGAACGTGCTTGGAATTACTGTAAATAGAAAACTGTAACACACTTAGACACAAGGTTAAATTCAACTTATGGTAGAAGTCTGTCCGGAACCACTAGGATAATCCAACATCCACAAGTTGTTAATTTAATGTAAGTGGTCTAGTGCGAAAATATTCATGTAACGGTGCTAAGACACAAGGTTAAGCCCAACTTGTGGTAGAAGTATGCCCGGAACTGCCCGGCAAATCCAGCATCCACAAGTGGTTGGCTTAATGTAAGAGGTCTAGTGCATATATATATATATACACACACACACTCACACACACACACGCGCAAGGATAGAAATGAAAGGCACTAATTGTGATTAATGGAAATGAATGAAAGTTACAACAGTAAAAGGATTGGAATGAACGTGGAATGATAATAACCTATTATAAATAAATTACATTAATGAGAATGTTATATAATAGGTAGGCTTGTCCTAGGGACAATTGAAAATTATAACTTAGGTTATAATAAATGGTAAAGAAAATGGAATAACTTATGTAATGGAATAAGTCGTACTTAATTGTGAATTAAGTTATCTATAAGAACGAGAATCTGAAAGCTGCTAATAAAGATAACATAAGTTATAATAATGGAAAGGAAACTTATTAGAAAACCTTAGTTAAGAGAACTACGTTAATAAGTAAAAAACAACAATTTGTATTGACAGTATAAGATGGAATTATGATAAATAAGAAAGAATGAGGCAAACTTATTAAATGAAATAAGTTATATTTAATCATAAATAATAAGTGACATGTTAAACAGAAAACATGATGTCAATTGAGATATACTTAATTACATATTAAGTAGAACATGTTATTGTAACTATGAGATTGGACAAGGAATAATATATTGTAGATTACAGACCTTGGATTACAATCTAGAGAATAACATGTTATTGACTTATTAATAAATTTAAATGGGTTAAGTTATATGACTGAAATTAATAAGCAAGAGGAACTTGGTAACTTTAATAAGAAGTCAATGTGAATGGGAATAACCAAGTTTAATGGAAAACCGATGAGGTAAAGCAAGCGCATAATTGAATGTTTAGACATAGGGTATAATAACATATTAAAATTAGGTGCTTGGACTGGTCCGCACGTTTGAGGGTGAATAACTCAACCGGGTAGATCATTGTGGTGTTATGAGGCATAAGGGGAGTGCACGTTTGTCTGATTATTCTATCGGCTCCGAAGGACTAGAAGGGGAAGCACGCGGCTTCTTGGGACATGAAAGGTGCTCCAGGTAGTCCTCTGTGGTGGTGTAGTGTTAGTGCTATGCTCACAGAGGTTGGGTCTGCGCATAACTACCTGATAAGTAAGCCTTGACTATAAAAGTAGATTTGTAGTCAGAAAACTATGACGAGGTGACACTAGGGTGATTCGGCGATTGCCTCAACAGGGAGGCGGGGTCAGGACCAACAAGGATAGTAGATTGTTGGGTACCCGTCATCGGTAGCCAGTGGGATGCGGAAAGACTAGAGCTAAACCTAGGAAGCCATCCACCTTTCACTATCGAGGCACGGTGCTTGAGGGAGACGCCAACTGGATGTCTAGATTGTTTGTTAGGGGCAAGTTGCTTAGCTCTTGTAGTCTTTACTAGTTGAGGGAGGGGCCGAGGTGGGGCCATAGCCACCATGAGAAATAGACCCAAGGGATATCTATATTTTGAGACCCTTAAAGGCGGGCTTGTACAGATATGGAAAATCTCCCGACCGAGTTCCGTGTTTCTTGTACAGCCCTACAACGAAACTCAGTGCACAGTAGAGGATATGCGTGGTTAAGGCATCGAGTACGATTAACGATACGTACGTGGGAAAGTCTAGATACATGCATATCTGCTCTGGTGTATCGTAGACTCATATTCTCTGTGATGGAATCTAAGTCGATCGAAGGCGGCAGTCTGTACGCTTATGTGGCATAGTAATGGCAGATATATGCAGAACGTAATGTTTTTATATAGAGATCCGTACGTCACACTGGCATAGGATGAGGAACTGCGCACATTTTCTATGGCTATACAGTGGAGACCGTGCGAGTGGGGTACCATGGGTTGTACCTCAATATTAGGGAGAGCTACATATATATTGTATTAAGTTAATCCACTGGAAAATAGATGGGTGCGACATGTATGTAATCCTTGAGTGCAGTTAGCCCAAGTAACCTAATAAACAAGAAAATGTAACTGAATGGTATATGTAGGATTGTCCAAAATGTGTAGTTTAGATCCAGTCACCAGAACTTGTGTTCTGACCCCCTCCTCATAACATACTCGCATGTTAGGTTTGTGGTAGAGATAAGATAACTTTAGATACCGATTATGTAGTATTTTTACTACGGTAAGGCTATATTTTGGTTATACTATATTTTATCCATTCCTCTATGAGATATTTTCTGAGCTCTGATATATTTTATATCTCTGTCTTTTCTGCAGGACAGTAGAGCAACCAACACGAGTTTCGATGGATTAAAATTTTGAAAAAAAAATCATTCTTTCGGAATTCGGGTTGTTACAGTCCAAGTTAAGGAAGCTCACTCAGCTTAAAAGAATGCTAAAGATAAACTTTTCGTGGAGTAGAGACCTATTCAAAATTATAGATAAAACGCTACCAATTTGCAAAAAAAGATTACTTCTCAGGAATTAGAAATTTCTTCACTGAGGTCCAGAGTGGAAGAACTTAAGTGAGAGAGGAATTAAGTTCTTTCGGATTAGGCGACTGCTGAGTAGGCACACGCTAAGACTAAAGTTGGATTCAACTCTACTTTATTCATATTTTACACTTTTAACATCATGGGGCTAGGGAGTTTTAGAAGACAAATATCCGTTCACCTTGCACAAGGTTTGGGAGTCAATACTTGCGCAGCTCAAGAGCAATGGCTATACATAGGAGCAGTTTATTTGGCATTACCTAGATAATGAGTCCAGAGCTACCCTTGCCAAGGGAAAAGAAGAACTTAGGAAGGAGCATGGTTTAGGTTGGAGCTGGATCTTCTTGGTGGCATATTCCTGACACAACTGCTACCACTGTTGATACTACTTCCACTTATGCTACCATTTCTGATCCCAAGCCTCCTTTTGTTCCTTCTATCGAACCCACTACAAGTCCTGGAAAAAATAAGGAAGCTGCCGAGGAACATTCAGAGGGCGATGATGGAAACAATTATGACTCAAATGTTTATGAAGTAAAGGCTAGAAACCCCATCATCTCAGGAAAAATTGGAAATGATCCAGTCTTACTTAACTTGGACTTCATATTCACTCCATGTGAGTACAATGGGTTTCTTGATTATTGTTCATTCAAATTAGGCTTGGGCACTCAGAAGCCTTCTCCTACCGCGCCGGAAGGAATGGGAAATGAAGCCATTTGCACTCCTTCTATTCAAGTGATAGAAAGCGCTTTGATTGTTACTCTTTCGCCAGGCGATCCTTCCTTAGCTCTCGAGTCTAACCCCACTTCTGCTTATCATCTCGGGTCCTAATCAGAGCAAATTGCAGCACTTCAGGATTTAGACAGCCCGACTAGCCTAACTGGAAGGAGAATGGAAGATGTCGAAGAGCCAGATGAAAGCCCTAAGAAAGGCGTCAAGGACCATTCAGGAAAAGATGTTAAGTCTCCAATGAAAAGGCATAGGAGAAAGCTTGATGCCAATGAGAAGATACTTATTTCTACTACTTCCAAGATTTCAATGGGTGACGAAGAAGCTATGGATACAAGACAGTCTGCCATTAAACCTCCTTTAACCAGGCTTGGCAAACTTCATTTAAACTCGAGAAGTTCTTCTAAAGGCGGGAGGAAGAAGGATTGAGACGTTTGATTGCTTAAGCTGCTTGTTTATCTTTTTTGTTTGTGATTTCTTTTGACTGGATTCTGTGTGAGTGCCGGCCCTCGGTTCTGAACCTTTTAGGAACTTGCTTTGGTGATATAAAATTGTTCATTGTTTGTTGTACTTTAGCTTTTGCCCTTCAGCTTTGTTTTATTTTAATGTATTCACCTTTTTGTCAGGTGCAAGTGTTTTACTTATTGCGATGTCAGGATGAGCTTGTGGTATGTTTTCTGAGCATTGTTTCTTCTTAATGTGGTTTTGTTGCCCATATACCATAGATTATCACGAGCTGCAAAGTATTGAAGTGATTAACTTGTCGAGTTCCTTTGATTTTGATTGACGCACTAGAAGTTTCAACTTTGTCGACGAGAGCTCTTTATTCTGGCCAACATGTGTAGAACTTCTGAACTTCTCAATGCATTCAGAAGACTCGACTTTATTAGCAGACCATGTGCTTCTTCTTGGAGAAGTCATCATTTCCTATGCCTTTGCTGTGGAAGGACTTCTTCCTCACTGTGAGAGGACTTTTTGCTTCACTTTGGAAACTTTTGCCTCGCTCATGGGAGGACTTTTACCTTCACTTTGGAAGGTTGCCTTCACTTGGTAAGGACTTTTTATTTACTTGGAAAACATTTGTTGTTGCATCATTCCATGTGGCAGACGCCGGACCTTTTATTGGATGCTTTCCTTGGTAAGCGATAACAGCTTAGAGAACTAGGGCCATGTACCTCTAGTTTGGGAAGGTGCCCCTTTGGTAAAACTTACAACCTCTTGCTTTTGCTTCACTCGGGAAGCGTTTGCCTCACTTAAAGGAGGACTTTTACCTTGACTTAGGATGGTTGCCTTCACTTGGGAATGAAATTTTTCATTACATGAAAATCATTTGTTATTGCATCGTTCCACGGGGAGGACGCTAGTTCTGTTACCGGATGCTTGTCTTGGCAAGCGATCACCACCAGAGAACCAAGGCCCTATACCTCCAGCTTGGGGAGGTTCCCCTTTGGTGGGGCTGACTTACAACCTCTTGTCCGCGCTTCACTTGGAAGCTCTTTTTGTTTTGTCATTCCATGGGGCAGATGCTAGTCCTTTTATCGCATGCTTGTCTTGGCAAGCGATCACAGTTTGAGAAACAAGGACCTATGCCTCCAGCTTGGGAAGGCGCCCCTTTTGTGGAACGTGTAACCTTTTTCTTTTGCCTCACTTGGAAGCTTCTGTCGTTGTGTTGTTCACGGGGTGGATGTCGGTCCTTTTATCGGATGCTTGACTTGGCAAACGATCACGGTTTGAGAACCATGGCCATGTGCCTCCAGCTTAAGGAGGTGGCCCTTTGGTGAAACTCATAAACTTCTACTTTTATGTTCGCTTGCTACTCTTTTCACTACAAAACTCTAAGTGACTTCCCTTTTCAATCTACAAAGTGGTGCATTGCATCCTTTCATTTGTGCTGAACGATGTCTATGGCACTTGATGCTTAAGCCGTCTCTGCCGCGATGTGTTGTAAGGGTCACCAGGTTTTGTTGGACTATGAGCAAGCAAGCTTTATTTAGATAGCCTGCAATATCAAATCAATTCTAAGCAATTTTTTGAATATTTAACAAAAAATTGCGAATATGTGATCGATATAAGCAGGTGCCGACTTTTATATATAGAGATGATATTCAATTACAATGCTGCCTTTAAACATTGGAAGTTTATACTTGCAAAAGGAATTACAACAATTTTCACAAGGATTGAATAAAGCATCAAGTAAAATATCGACACAAATGGTTGCTGTTCCAGGCTGTTGGTATCGGGACTCCATCAACTGTTGATATCTTGAATGTGCATCCAGGAGCTTGACTGACGATGTACGGTCCTTCCCAATTAGGCCTAAATATTCCAATTCTAGTCATCACCCGTTTTAGCACGAGGCCTCCGACTACAAAAGTTCTCTGACGGGCTTTGGTGTTGAAGTGCTTCGTTATTCTTCTTCGATTTGTTCCAATTCAGTGATCTTCTTTATCTCATTTCTCCTTAAGATGATTGAGAGTATCTAGTTGTAGTTGTTCATTCCCTGCCTAACTGAAGTTAATTCTGCGATGAGTGGGGACTTTCAGCTCTACAGGAATCATTGCTTTGGCGACAAAATGCCAAGGAGAATGGTGTGTGTTCCCAATTGCTGATTTGTGAGTCGTCCGATACGTCTATAGTGCAAGTGGCAGCTCATTTACCTAACAACCTTTAGCTTTCTCCACTCACTTTTTAATGGTTGACTTGATAAGTTTGTTCACTGCTTCCACTTGCCCATTTTTCCTACGGATAGGCCACAGCTGCGAAGCTCTTTTGGATCTTGTACTTGGCACAGAAAGCTTTGAATCCCTCGTTCGCGAATTGAGTCCCATTGTCCATTATTATCTTTTGCAGCACACTAATTCTCCAAATATTATTTTTCAGCACAAATTTAATAGCTTTCTTTGAGGTAGTAATGGAAAGTGGCTCTGCCTTAGCCCACTTAGTGAAATAATCAACGGCTACAATGGCATACCTCTTGTTGGACTTGGCGATTGGTAATGCCCCAATTAAATCAATCCCCCAAATAGCGAAAGGTGATGGGCTGACCATTTGAGTTAACTATATGGATGGTGCTCGTGGAATCTTGGCAAATCTCTGGCATCTATCACATTTTCTGGTATATGTTGCAGAGTCTCAATTTAAATCGGACCGGAAATAACCATATTGAAAAATCTTCTTAGCCAATGTCTCACCACCCAAATGTCCTCCATACTCTCCTCCATGCAACTTCACTAGAATTACTTTGGATTCCTCTTTGGTAACACGTCGATGCAGAGGTATAGAGAAACCCCGCCTATACAAACGACCATCTTGTATGAGAAAAAGGGGTGCCTTTTCCAATAGCTTCTTTCGCTTCCTTGGGTCCTCTGGGAGTGTTTTGTTGAAGAAGTATTCTCTAATTGTAGTCATGCATGATTCCCGCTCTTCAATTGTTTCCATGACCCAGTAAACATCAGTGTCATCAGTGATGGGATTTCAGAGGACCTCCACATGCACAAACCCCAATAATTGGGCATCACCTGAGCTGGCATACTTGTCAAGCGAGACCGCATTTATATTATCTTCCCTAGCGATATGAGCTATGGTGTAATAATCGAGGTTATTTAGGAGTTCCCAAGCTTTCGACAGATAAGTAGGCAAATTCCCTCCTTTAGCTTGAAACTGTCTACGAATCTGGTACACCACCAGCTATGAATCACTGAAAATCTAAAAAAGCTTTCAAATTAAACACTTTTGCTATCTTCAACACAACAATCAATGTCTTATACTCTACTTTGTTGATAGAAATTCTAGTCTTAATGCATAACACGCTGAGTGTCCTTTAGGAATCTCCTGAACCACTCCTTCCCCTGAACAATACTCATTCATGGCTCCATCGATGAACAACTTCCATTGAATCACCACATCTTTAGGGTCTTCTTTTTCATCACCTCTATCTGTAAACTCGACAATGAAGTCTACTAAGGCTTGTCCATTGATTGTTCTTTGGGGATGATACATGATATCATACTGACTGAGCTCAATATTGCACTTTAATAATCGTCCCGAAGTTTCAGGGCAAAATAAGACTTGCTTTAGCGGCGGATCTATGAACACTTCGATGGATTGGGCTTGAAAATATGGCCTAAGCTTCTTCGAGGCAATGAGAAGACAATAAGCGAGCTTTTCCCACTTGGGATAATTTAATTCTGCCCAGTAAGCCTTTTGCTGATGTAGTATCCCAGTCGTTGAATCTTCAAATTCTCTCATACCAAATTTGCACTCAAGGCATGGGATGATACTACTAGATATAAGAACAAATCCTTTCCATCACTAGGCTTTGAAAGCACTGGTGGCGTCTCCATGTGTTTGATCAGTTCTTCGAAGGCCATTTGGCAAGCTGGAGTCCATTTGAAATCCTTCTTTCCTTTTCTCAGTGCATGAAAGAACAGAATACACCTGTTATTTGCTTTTGAGATGGAGCGATTTAATATAGTAATCAACCCATTCAACTTCTGGAGCTCTTTCCTAGTTCTAGGAGGCCGCATATCTCTCAATGCTTAAATCTTGGTAGGATTGGCCTCAATGCTCCTGGCGTTGACCATGAATCCTAGAAACTTCACTGATACAACTCCAAATAAACTCTTGATTGGTTTTAACTTCATGCCATATCTTTTGAGAATATCAAACATTTCAGCCAGATTTTGTAATGACCCGCAGCGTCAGGGGTATTATAATTAATTTATTTAATTATATATATCGTGATGTAGTGAATTAAATAGAGGTTTAATTAAATAATGTGGAATAATTAATTTAATTAAATAATTAAATAATATATTTAATTCAGAAATAATCAAAAATATTGGAAATCACAATATTCGATGAACGGGGTCGTCACTTAGATTCAATTCAGCTTAGAGTTGGATTATATTGACGAATATATTCAATCGACGACAGTTTGAACGTATAATTATAATATAATTAAAATTGAGCTTGAAATGGCGCTGTAGTTCGCTATTTGGCGATTTGAACTTCAACTGAATGTACAGAGTTCGTTTTAAATCGGATTTCTGTGAAACAAGAAACGTGTGGAGCTGACGGAGTATATCTTTCTAGTGGAAGAGAAAAATCGGGGTTTCGTCGTGTAGATTTTGAGATATGTCCAAATCAAATTTTAAAATAGTCGCTATAGAATCGTTTATTGGCCGTAATGGTTTATTCGATATAACGAGAGATCGGGTTTGAATTTAGACAAGGTTCTTTTGGGAAATAGTGATAATATAATTTTTAGGATTTTATGGTAATTTTTAATTAATTTAATAAACGACTTTTTATTTAGAGTATTTTGCACCCTGTAGTCAACATTTTGAAGTTTCAAAATATGAGTCCACCTGCCGGTATTATTATATTTTTGGGATCGTGTCACCAAGCTCGACACAACGGTATCTCTATGTCAGTCTGTAAGTGGAAGGAATTTTATGAAAACGAGGTACGTTAAGTTTTATAATATAAAACTTAGGAGAAAATATAGAGGGGTGACCAAGCCAATACTTAAGCTTAGCAACATCACTCCCTTTCACTGATCGGAGATAAGGCCACGCCTCATCATTTTTAGCCACTCCTTCCTTACAGCAAAACAAGAAATCGTGGACACCACTCTACCACAAAATCAAACAAAATATCTAAACCCTTTCTTCTATAAATAACCCACTGTTTCCCTTATAACCGAATACACTTATTTTCTTCAGTAAACTAAAAGTGAGCCGCCACTTTTCCTAATCTTTCAATCAACTAAATCGCGAGCTTCACTCCACGAAATCGAGCGTGTTTGGATCCGTTGAGCTCACGAGTTAAAGAGCTTCAACTTCGTTGTCTTCTTTTTGGGTGCGGTGTGTTTTTCTCGTTGTTGATTTTGGTACAGCCGTGGCAGATGCTTGCGTCGTGGTGACCAAGTGGAGGCTGGAGGATTGTTCGAGGACACCATTGAACTCGGGGTGCGAAGTGGAATGTACTGGGTTCGAATTGTACCTGAAGGGCATGGTTTGACAGAGCGGTTGTAGAGAGAAGACTCGGTGGTTTTTGGGGTTTTTCAGTTGGAACGGAGATGGTGAAATGACGGAGCAGAGGGATGCTGCGTGAGCTAGTGTTCGCCAGTTTCAGCTGAGAGTGAATGGAGATGGAGTTTCAAATCCACAATGTGAAGACCGTATTGGTGTTGTGGCCTTCATTGGTTGTGGCGTGCAGAATTGTGGAGTTAAGTTTAGAAATGGAGGTTGCCTGCGTGATGTTATACGGAAGGCGGTAGTTTAGACATAAGAAGAAGTGGCTTTGAGGGGAGTTGCTGAGTTTTTGAAGAACGATGGAAGTAAAAATGGCGTGTGCAAATACATGAGCACGGTGGAAGTATGGGAGTAGGTCACGACTTGTTTGTGGGAAGAAAGGTTAGTACGCTAATCAGGGATTGAGTTAACATGGTGATTTGGGGGTCATTAAGTATATTAGTTTAATGGTAATTTATACAGTGAGAATTATGAATTTATGATGGTGATTTGGATTGGGAAAACAATTAAAGAATTTTGAAATGATTTGTAGATGGGAAGGCCTTCACGAAATGATGGGATTTACTTTTTGGGTAAAACAAAACCGTGAGGAAGGAGATGCGGAACTGTTAAATGGACCTAATAATGGAAGATGGTGTGGTTCGTTGTTGAAATCATTTAAGTAGAGTATTAACTTCAAAACTTTATAACATCGTCATACGATGTCAGAATCTGACGAAACAAGATCCGATGGGATCATATAGACGGGAGCAACACAATGGAGCTGAATGAGAGTGATTCCGAGCTCGTTACAATTTATGGCGAAATAAATTGTCCGTCGCAGTCAAATGAACGCAAACCGATATTTATCGGTTAACGCGCAAATGTGAGTAAATCTCACTAACTATGAACAGTTTATAAATTCATGTTGTATTTTTAGAACTGTTAGATATTGGCTGATTTACTGTATGTTGACTGTTTGATTGAACTGCTAGTCAGTTAGTTAAATTTTCTATATTGATTCTGTTTAACAGAATATATCATATGGAACTGAAAGTGATGTTATATTATATTGTTTAACATCTGTGATGCAGGGAAACAGGTTGGAGGAATCCAACTGGATTCCTCAACATTTATTTTACTGTTTTCATATATTGTGATATATGATGTGTTATATAATCTGTTATGGATTATGGGTGTTGAAATGATATTGATCATTTTTATTCGATATTTTAAATATCATAAAAGACCCTGGGATGTAAAAAGAATTTATTTCAATGTATATTGAAATAAAGGAATTTTATAAAATCACATGATTTTATAAAAGGAAATATTTATAAAACGAACACGGTTTTATAAAAGGGATATTTATTTAGAAAATAAATAGAAATAGAAAAGGAATATTTATTTAGAAAGTAAGTAGAAGTTATAAATAGGAAATATTTGTAACGGTAAATAGAAGTTATAAATAGGAAATATTTGTAACGGTAAATAGAAGTTATAAATAGGAAATATTTGTAACGGTAAGTAAACGTTATAAAAAGGAAATAGTTTTAACGGAAAACGTAGTTTATCAAAAGAAGTTAATCGATGTTAGTTGATCGATTAGTGTTAAAGTAAAAGGAGATAATCGATGTTAGTTTAATCGATTAGTGTTAAAGTAAAAGGAGCTAATCGATGTTAGTTAATCGATTAGAGTTAAAGCAAAGAAGTTAATCGATGTTAGTTAATCGATTAGAGATTAGAGTTAAAGCAAAGAAGTTAATCGATGTTAGTTAATCGATTAGAGAATAAAGTTAAAGTAAAAGAAGTTAATCGATGTTAGTTAATCGATTAGTGTTAAAGTAAAAGAAGTTAATCGATGTTAGTTAATCGATTAGTGTTAAAGTAAAAGGAGATAATTGATGTTAGATAATCGATGTTAGTTAATCGATTAGAGTTAAAGAAAATGAGTTAATCGAATATAGTTATTCGAAGAGAAGAAAATGAGTTAATCGAATATGGTTATTCGAATAGAAAGTAGAATGAGTTAATCGAATATGGTTATTCCAATAGAAAGTAGAATGAGTTAATCGAATATAGTTTATTCGAAGAAAGTAAAAGGAGTTATCGAATATAGTTTATTCGAAAGGAGTTAAGTGAAATGAGTAAATCAATAGTGTTAGTCAAATAGAGTTAATCCAATAGTGTTAGTCCAATAGAGTTAATTGATAAGAGTAAATCGAACATAGCTATTCGAGGAGGGTTAAGTAAGGAAGTTAGTAAAAGGAATATAAAGTGAACTTTTCCTATTTCAAAGTTAGAAATGTGGTTCAGTTAAGGTCTAAGAGGTAGTTCTACCCCAACTTGATTGACTTCGTTTTTAACTAAGGAATAGTTAAGGTTCGGCAGTAAAGGAAATGGTTTGAGTTGGCATAGCAATGTTTGTTTAAACATCTGTCTAAGTCCAAGGAAGAAGCTTTGGAAATGTTTTCCAAATAAGAAACCAGAAATGTTTTCAAATAGAGAAAACAGGAAATGGAAATGTTATCCATTTGTTAATAACGTATATTTTCCCAATTTAGAAAATAAGGAATATTGAACGTAGGGAAACATGAGATAAGTAAATTAATGAACTAAAGAGATGAATGTTGAATGATGTTTGATCGATATAATTTCCATTTGGAAATAATATCATTGTTTGCACACCTATTTTTATTCGATAGTTAAATCACAGACTATCGAAGTTTTGACCATTTTAACGTTGTTAATATGGAGAGACCGGTTGGATTATTATCCAAAGAACCACTCTGTATTGGCATAAGCGCTGCGAATCATATATGCCAAAGATAATTGAAGACGGAGTTATGCAAGGGCTATCCTGTTTACAGAATAGTGCCTTCGGTTCATCCTGTTCCTGGATGACTTGTATGGACGGATGTCTGACAGAGTATTTCCAGACGATCACGTATATTGATTTCTCCAACTGTACCAAGAGTGGAAGCGGAGAAGGAAACTTCTTTTAGCTAACACATAATGTATTGTTGTAGACGTCAACCGGTGATTTGATGGATTTGACGATGTGACATTCAAAGTGAATCTGACGTGATGATAAGTGTAGCTTCTATCCTCATCATCCGGTAAATGACAGAAATCGGGCAGGCAGCATGGCTAAGTCGGTCGCACCGAAGTAGGGTGTATAATCACCTGATCTAGAGTTTCATTTACTTCTAAAAATCTATTGTTGATGCTGTCCCATTCGGGAAACGGTTGCTGATCCCAACTGTTGGTGATATACATTCGATACACTCAAGCGAAATGAGTGGTCGGTCATGTGTGGTCGGGTTGTAAGATGTTCTTGTTGAACCCAGTGTATTTCTCTCTAGAGGTACACAAGCGGAAGGTGATTCCATACCTTGTCATAGTTGGAAATCCATTATCCAATACGTGCTTGCGGTTTTGATTGTATAGTATATATGTAGAACGTGAGATGAAAGCATTTCTACTAGATGATTATATATATTGTGGTTGATAGACATTATTATAATATCAAAAGGTTTTTGATATAAAGATATTTTGGATTCTCATAAGGGAAAAACCCGTTCCGTTATGCGGCGTGGTCTTATGAGATATCGTTTACTTGTTCGAACTGTTTTTAAACTGTTTTACTCATACCAGTCCCATGACTGACCCGGAGTTTATTTTGTTGTTTTCCCTAAACTCTTGGGTGCCTAAATTTGTATGGGAAGTCAAGTAGTCGGGATTTTACAGATATACTGGAAGAGCTAGGAGCAGGAGGCTTCAGGATCATATAGCTATAGTTATTTCTGCTATGTTGTAAGTGATGTACTTTGATATTGATGTATATTCAAGTACAGATGTATATTTCAAGTTATGTTATGAAATATATTTATTCGTTCCGCTGTGAGATTCGTGTTACTCTGATGTTGTGTTCTTCTTCTTCATCTATTCTAAGTTTCTATCTTATCTTTCCTCACCCTCTAATTTCTTTCACTAATTACCAGGATTTTCGATGGTTTGGTTATCGACGTCGTGCTTATGTCGATAACCAAAGTCACTTAAAATCCGGGTCGTTACAGATTTTCCAGGTGATTACTAGCCTTCTTTGATCTAACGAGCATATCATCAATGTATACTTCCATAATTTTGGCGATCTATGACTTGAACATCACATTAACAAGCCGCTGGTACGTCGCCCCCGCATTATTCAACCAAGATGACATGACTTTATATCAGTAGAGTACCACAACTATGACAAATGTGGTTTTCTCCTGATCTGGCTTATGCATCATTATCTGATTGTACACCGAATAAGCATTCATAAATGATAGTAACTCATTCCTTGCTATCAAATCTACGAATTGATCAATTCTAGGCAACGAAAAGTTCTTTTTAGGGCATGCCTTATTGAGATCTGAATAATCTATGCACACGTGCCACTTGCCATTTGGGTTCTTCACTAGAACCGGATTCGACACCCAATCTAGATATGTTAACTTCTAGATGGAGCGATCCTCCATCAGTCTATCTACTTCTTCTTTTAGAGCTATTGACCTTTCTGGGCTTTGAATTCTCCTTTTGTGCATTACAGCTTCTACGGGGGTCAAAATTCAATGCATGAACGGCTACTTCTGGGGATATACCACAATATCAGCATGACTTCATGCGAACACATCCATATTTGCTTTCTGAAAAATAACCAACTCTCTCTGCAACTTCTGGCCTAACCGTGATCCGATATACAAGACTCGATCATGATCTCTCGAATGAACTGCCATAGGTATTGTGAACCTCAGCTAGCATCGCTTGATTCTCCCTTGCATTAGTCTTTGGAGGATACTTCTCTTTTTGAGCCCCACTATGCCCTCTAGTGCAGGGGGTGTACTTTAGTTGCTATAATGAAGGTTCAAGAATGATGAGGGGGGCCTCCACATTCTTTCCCTTATTTTTCTTCTTGGCTACTTTCAACTCTGTTAGGTAACATTCTTTGGCGGTATTCTGATCTCCCTATATTACGCGAACACCCTTTTCTATAGGAAATTTCATCATCAGAAACCATGGTGCTAATGCAATTCTGAAATCAACCTAAGCAGCTCTACCTAAGAATGCTTTATAAGCAGAAACTTCATCAACAAATAGAAAAGTTTGCTTCAGAATATCCTTGCTCCCTCCTCCTAACTCAACAAGCAAGTCAATTGTTCCAATCGGTTGGTTAGACTCTTCCATGAACCCTCAGATCTTTGTCCGATAATCTTTCACATCAGTCATTGAGACATTCATCAAATTGAATGTCTTTCGAAAAAGGACATTTACACAGGCACCACAATCAACTAGCACCCTCTTGACCATTACTAGACTGATTCCGACTGTGACCACCATTGGATTAAAAATTGGAGCAACTACACCTTCTGAGTCTTTCTCTTCGAACACAATATCACCATGATAAATCTTCTGCTACTTCATGGGAATGGTATTACCGAGAATCAAGCACTTTTCTTCTTCAAGTTGTACTTTATAGCACTCGCATACCTATTAACTTCCCTCTAACTTTTACCTGTTGGATGAGGACCATCAGATATGGTGTTTATCACATATCTCAAATTATTATTCGTTGCTAAAGCTCTATTGCTTGGACTAGGTTGATTACAGGTGAATTTTCTCCTAAGGAGTTTGGGAAGGAACCGATGCTAGCGATTTTCTCACATGCTGATGCAGCTTATTCTTCCTAAACAACTTTTCAATTAGACTCTTTAGATGTTTGCATTCAATTGTGTTGTGACCGTGATGATTGTGGAAATGACGAAACCTTCTAAAACTCACTTCCCTGTCGGTCGTTGAGGTGGAAAATACCCTGCATCTTTAGTGGCAAAGAAAACGTTCTCCGAAGTATCATCAAAGGAGTCAACTCTGTAGTTTTGAAAAAGTGAAGCTTCTTGAAATTCTTCAGATCCTTCCCTTCACTTTCCCTCTTCTGACCTCAAGCAATCTTCTTCTCACTTTTAGTACCATCGCCTTTCTTATCTTCCACCACATTACCTCCAACAGTATACTGGGTTGAAGCATCTGCCTCCAACCGGATGAACTCCTCCGCCTTCTTATAAAATTTGTCAACTGTATTGGGCTCCTTTATCTTCACCCATTTTATGAAGTCGGTCTTCTTATCTACAGCTCGGAGTAGTGCCATCAATATCATCCAAGGATCCTGATTTCCAACTTCTACTACTGCAGCATTGAAACGAGTAAGAAATCCTCCACCATCAATCCCGGATGTTGCTCCAGCCCTGATAGTGGCATAATATCTTTGTCTTTCGAAGTATACAACCTGAACTACTCTCTATTCTTCTTTTCTAAATTAGAGAACTGATCAACAGATCTCTGTGGCAGCTTGGTGAACCATAGAGATGCCACTTCTTCCAAATAGATGGGAATATAAAGACATTTGATCTCATTCGTCGTCTTCACACCGTTCATGTGCCACTCATACTTGTATAGAAACAGATTAGGATCAGTAACTCTGTTTTATCCATGCATAGTTGACGGGACAAACTTCATCGGGAATTCAGCCTTCCGAAATCTTTCCGTGAACGGAGTTTTACTTAGAGAAAAGTCTCGTTCTCTCTCATCTTCGGGAAGACGCCAATTCCTTTAACAAATGCTAGTCTTCGCAAGCGATCGCAATTAAGGAACCAAGGCCCTGGGCCTCCAACTTGGGGAGGTGCTTTCCTTTGGTGGGACTAGCAACTTTGCGAGAAGTATACATTCTGGGATGATTCTTAGCATTTTCCTTGGAATCCTCGATGTCAGCATCATCCCTACCACTTGACAAATCATCAACTTCCACTATATAGTAATCACAGTTGCGATTTTAAGCGAAGGAGTGTGCATTTTCATCCAAGTCAATCTCGACTTTGTGATTTGCCGGATTAGCTTGAGCATCCAAAAGAGGACCTAGCTTGTCCATCGAGGCTTTTATTCGAACCTTCCATTCGCTGATTCAAATTGGCGACAACTACATTTAACTCATCCCGGGTTACACCAAATCCCGGAGTTCGAGAAATAGTTGGATTACTAGTTTGAGGAGTGACTATAGCATCATTAGCAGCATCTCCAAAAACTCTTGAAGATTTACTGCTCTTCTTTGAAGGTGCCATTTTATTGGACAACTTACTAGTCTTCAAGGAAATCCTTTCAACAGACCTAGCTTTTAGACCTTGCGGATCCATCATAAAAGAATATGCCTCAACCTCTTTGGATCAAGGCTCTTAAACTTATGGTCAAGGGTTCGAGCCCCACGGTGGGCACCAAACTATTAACATCGAAAAATGATGCTAACACCAAAGAGGTAAAGGAATACCTCTAAATTGTAGAAAACAAGGTTTAAAGCATAAAATTGTCGAAAATAGTATAGTAGTGAGCAGATTTATAGTGGTCCAACCTCTATTTTGGCTTATGTTCACTTTGAATGAGGATTTCATTGATTTCTCCATTAAAAGTTACATATTTATCTCAATTTAAACTTTTCCCTACCTTTTACAATAGTTCTCTCTCAATTCTCTATCAATTCTCTATCAATTCTCTGATGATTCTTGAATCCAGAGTAGAAACAATTGAATTCCAGTAGTAGTGATGATTATCGAACTTGATCTTCAATAATCGAGCTCGGTGAAGAACTTCACTGATTTCTGGGTGAAAGTAATGCTGGAGAAGTTTGAATAATGCTTGAAGAAGCTTTAATGGTGTTGAAAAAACTTAATGATCAATAATGGCAGCCATTCGGGTGGAGAAAATATAACCTCTTTCATGTGTGAGCGGGTCCAGTATTTACAGTTGAGGGTTGGCATGTGATGGAGCTTGAAATAGTGTATGCCCAGTCTATATGGATCGACCGACGATCCATCGTATACCCGGCGATCCATGGTCTTGGACTAGGCACGACCCTTGCTTGGCAAAGCCACCTTTCTTATGCAATTGAACATGACCGATCCAGGGTGGATCGGCGATCCAAATATAGCACACTCCATCATATGTAAGTGCCCTCGATCCATGCTATTAACGATCCAAGGTCTGAAAGTGTTGTAGCCTTCAAGTTTTGCCATGATCCATGCTTTGCACTAATAAATGGCATGTGATCTGGTCAATCAGTAGATCGCTTCATAACGATCCATCGCATTTTCCAAATTTATTAAACACTTACAGACAATCCATCGTTTACAAGACCCATATCATGCGATCCATGCACACATACGATCCACCAGATGTACTACGGTCTGCTATACATGATCCATCTGTTACATCTCTAACTGACCCATCCATCAAAACTACCATGATCCAACTCTGAATGATGCATTAACAAGTTTCTTATGTACAAACGATCCAATCCATGGTTTCCGTTCGATCCATCCACTTTACAAGTGACCCATCTTGTGAGCTATTAAGCTAGATTAGCATAGTGCAAGCACTGTTATTCCTAATCCTTTGACTAAATACATCGTAAACAACATATGACAATAAATAAAAGAGAACGAAAATTAAAAAAAGGTGGTTTTTTATATATTTTTAACATCAATTAACTAATACAGAATTTAAGTTGAATTCTTGTGTAAATATACATAAATAAATTTCAAAGTATATGCGAATATTAATTACAATTTGAATTTAAATTTGAATGCGTGTTAAAAACAGGAAAAGAATAAGATAAAATATTGAAATAAACAAAAACAGTCCAGAAATAAATACGTTATCAAACAAAAGGAACAAAAAATAAATCATGCAATAAAAATGGGTTCCCATTGATTTGAAATCGCATGGGTCGGTCGTGCGTTGGCTGGGTCGACACATGGGTCGATTGACATTGGGATTGGGTCAACCGATGTGTCGACCCAGGCATGGGCATGGGTCGACCTAGGTCAACCAAAAACATTCTCTTTTTATTTATTTTACATATGTGAAACCTGGATAGGGTTTGATTAGAATAGAGGTTTTATATTAATATGAACCCAATGGACGAGGTTTGTCTAGGCATATATAAACAAACCTATAGGGCCCTGCTTTTGAACTCATATTTTCTGAGATGGCGCTTTAGCTCTATCATTCCTTTTCTCCTCCAAACTCTCCAGAAAAAAGATTGGATTTTGGTTATTTGATTTGAGATTTGAAGGCAAAAGAAATGGATTCAGGATTTAGATATCCAGATTTCTTATTGAAACAGATAATAAACTCATATTCAAATCAGATTCAGAATTTGGTGCCCAAAATTTCATGGTAAGTGGATTAAATTTTTAATTTTATTTAATGGTATATGATATCTTTTGATTCCTTTATAAATTATAAGATATTCTATCATTCCTCTTTCCCTTTTTCTACATCGGATCTTACAATTTTATGTTGAATTTTGATTATGCACAAAATATGTATAAATCTGCAATATTGACATAGGTATACAACCGGTTAAAATTCTTTTTATTTTGCATGCAAAGGAAAATACGATTCCGGTTGAAATATAAGAAGAAGAAATTTGGTGGTTTAGGGATGAATGTTAAATTGTAACGAAAATAATATCAGATTGAAAACAGGAACACATGAATAAAATTTCCAAATAACTATAACATAAGTTGACATAGCATAATTAATTTTATGTGTAGCAAATTTGTAGTTAAATGGTAAATACGACAATTTCCTTAGTGTTTGTTAAAAATTAGCTTGTAATTCGTAACATACCGGATATAAAAATTATTGGGATTAAAAGAAAACAAAAGGGTATAAATCCCACTATGTCCAAATTTACCATAGTTAGGTCAAAACGGGAAGAATTAGTTAAAACGGGAATTCACATATACCTATAAATATGAAAGGTTGGAAATAGCCTACATTTATTTGTTAGGAAAAAGGAGGATATATTATCATAGTTTGGTTAATAAAGAAAATAGGAAACATGATTGCTAACATGAAAAATGTGACACCCCACCTCCGTTACTGTCACTCACTAAGGAAATGCATTAAGTTTCGTGAAGCGTTATAGGTAAACAGAAACAGAAATATTACAAGACATATATAAAGCAACAACGGAATTTAAATTTTTATTTCAAACATAAATCATAACATCGTGGTACAAAATATCACAAGCCTGAAACTACATAAAAGTCATTACAAAAATATAAAACTTTATGTCATGTTCCATCTGAGTACATAAAAAGCACAATTCCCCAAGAATAGACAAAGCCATAGTAGCAAGGATAGGAGCTTGAGCCATACATATAAGCAGCTCTAGCATAATGTAAGAAGAATCACGGTCAAGCCCGAGTGTTCCCGCCCTGAGAACTTAGTGGGGAACGGAAGAAAGAAGAGGAAACAAAAAGGGTCAGGTATAAAGTCTGGCTAGTCCAATTACTTTTAGCAAGTAAATAAATAAAAGTAGCATGACAGGCATATAAAGTGGATAGGAGAGATAACTATAAAAAGGCAGGTAAGACTAGGTAAACATGATAGGGTGTATACGCTTCCTTAATGATTACTCTGCACTGCTACTAGTATATCCAGAATGAGATGATCCCTTCCACTATAAGGTGGTAGGCTTAGGCATACGTACAAATGTACCCTAACTACTACCATAATCTATCGGCTCCCTAATCCGCGTAGATACTCTGTGCCGGCCCCACCGTAAGATGTATCACGTCCTAAAGTGGCAACCCTTCGTTGATATGTACAGCCTCATATCTACAGGTGTCATGGTCGTCTTATCCCCCTCTTCCCGGCTCATGCACGCAAATGACGCGGTCGGTTTGCGCCGCCCACACCGTCCTCCACATTTGGATCTCTTACAATCAGTTCAATAAGCATGCCATTTCTCCGACCTAGTTCGGAGTACTTTGTTTGATACCTACTTCGAGTTACTGACTGAAAATGGTCCCACACAATATGATACAAGCTCTCCCCTTTGTCTTGTATCCCCCACTAGGTTTTCCACATGTTATATACCCTAAAAGGTGTCATTAATTATATAACCCCAATCTTTCTACCGGTTATGCTTACCTATAGGTGTCTTTAATACATAACCCCCAATTGGTTAAGTTTTGTAGGCCTATATTTAAATATTACCCACCCAACCCAGATATACTTAACTTAACCCTTCCATTGTTCAACCAAGTTTACTTAACCCCTATTCATGTTTATGTTCACACAATCCCTATGGATTCAACTAGGTTAAGTATTCCAATTTGTTACCATGTCCATTTATGGTAATAATGGGCTTGACCTCCCACATTAGGCCTACAATTTCTGGATGCTAGATATGCATGTCGGGTCCTAGAAGACTTCTTCCACAAGTTGGGCCTAACCTCGTGTCTTAGCCCGTCTCGTATTTGTGCACGTAGATTCCTCACACTAGATTCAGCATTTGTGGTTGCTGGATATACCGGTCGGGTCCAGGCAGACTTCCACCACAAATGCAATCTAACCTCATGTCATAACTGCAACTACAATTTCTAATTACTGTAATCCTAGGCATTTTAATTATTAACCAATTAATTATACCTATGTCTTTATAGGTGTTCATGCCCATTTACTCAATTATATTCATAATGGATTATATGCCCAAATTTATGTTCATAAACATTATTCAAATTATGCCAATTTCAATGTTTTCCCGCATTCCCTAACTAACGCATTCGCATATATTTAGCGGCATGCCTAGGATAGAAAGTAGCCTGGCCATAAACAATAAAAAGGGAAAGGTGATGGGAAGATGACCATAGTGATTATTAATAAAGTAACATAAACATGTAATTGGCATAGTGATAAGGTGTACATATAAAAATAGATCTAGTGAGCATGTGATAATAAAACTAGATTTAACGTACTAAGGATGTCATAATAGGCATGAATAAATAAGGATTCTTATGCCCGATTAATTATAGATCTAAATTAATCACCACATGATAGGTACAAGATGATATAGATTGAGAATTAGATATAAGCAAGATTTTAAATGTCCAAATAATGACAGATCCAAATTAGCCACAAACATAGATAAAGGTTAAGATCCACAAATGTGACATGGTAAATTAACCACAAGTGAATTAGATCTATAAAGGTAGATCTAGCATGATAAAGTTTAAGATCCACAATTGTGACATGATAAATTAACCACAAGTGAATTAGATCTATAAAGGTAGATCTAGCATGATAAAGTTTAAGATCCCAGAAAGTCATAGATTCATAATTTATAACAAATCCAAATCGCACTCATATCACGTTTACTTTTAATCATTTAAATCTAAACGTAACTAACTCACAGTGTTTGGATTTTAGAAGATAGAAAAGTAATTATTGGTGTTGAATCTCAGATCTATACTTGAAACACTTGAATCTTTAAACTTGATTTGTATAAGAAGAAAGGATTAGATTCAATTCAGGCACTGATAGCATTTGGCCTACATTATTTTTAGTATGAGAAAACAAGAGAAATGAGGGTATATTTATAGCTGCCCGCCTCCAGAATTCGATTGTCATTTCAGCCCTAGGGGGAATCGGGCCATGGGTCGACACCTACTTGGGTCTGGATGCCCAAAAACTAACATGGGCGCACTTTATAGTTGAGCCAGTGTAAAAATATCTTGGCGCACTTGTCAAGTGCGCCAGTTATCCCTACTTTTAGCATCAAAATTCTACCGTCCATAACTTCTTCATATGTTATCTGTTTTACACAAACAAGATGCCTATCTTGACCATAATTTCAAGACGGACACAATGACATAGTCCGTTTCCCTTAATTTTGAATATTAAACTAATTATTCTGTAATTTATCCTCTTTAGTGTAGTTTAAATACGGGGTGCTTGATTCTCCCATATTCAAAGGATTTCGTCCCTGAAACCTCCAATTTAAGAAGAATGTATCTTGCCATCCATCATCATTATACTTATCCACCAATCACAGGCATCCATTTCCTTAAAAATTTCTAATGCTTATATGAGTATATGCGAAGGTGTGTGTATATGTCCCAATTCTAATGCGAAGATCAGGCGGCCTACTGATTCATTTGACCTTCTAAATGCAATGTATGTTAGTGTCATGAATTCAATATGCATGCAAATAATCCTATTATAACATGTAAGTTCTATATGTGTGCACAATCATCCGTCCAAATGCAACATCCATATCATGATACATCCATTTTCATCCATTAAAAGAAAGAAAAATGCACACACATCCATATGCAGTATGAGAGTGATTGAGCTGATCTAGTGCCTAATGTGTGTGTATATGCATCAACGAGCAACCACTAGCAACCACTTGCATCCAATTGCATTCATCAAACATAACATGTCTTAAATACATGTTTACAATCATGGGATTTCCTACCTAAAGGTCGAAGATTCGATCGATAGGATATACTCAGATGATAGAAGCAAGTGCGAATAAAAGCTTTGGAAAAAGAAGCTGAGAACATAGTCCCAAAACGGAAAGGGTATGAAGCATGATCTTCATCTACAGCCTCCCAAGTCGCATCCTCGTTGTGTTCTTCCTATTGCACTTTTATTAACCTAACCTCTCTGTTGCGCAGTTTCTTAACTTCTGATCTAAATATACAGGTAGGAACTTGTCTAATTGTCGCCTGCCTTTCTACCTCTACTTCCTCACGCATCTTCGGCTCAACTACCTCTGCTATATAGTGTAGACACTTCGATAAATAAGAAATGAGGAAAAACATCATGAATATCCATACATATGCGAAGCGAGCTGTATGCCTTAGTTGCGAATACCACCGGAGCACCCCATTCAGAAATGCTTCGCCGAATAAATCCTTTCTCAAGTAGCTCCCCTACTTATTTACTGAGCTCCCTCCTTTCTCTTGGAGCCATATGGCACACGGGCAATGCGACTGGCTTTGCATTGCCCACCAAATAGTGCGGAAATCGATCTCGCGCCTTGGGATAAACCCCGAACCTCATCAAAGACATCAGGATACTCACAGACTACCACTATAGATCGTAGATCATCAATAAATGCATCAAGTGACTCTAGGAAGCTAAGCATGACAGACTCTTGCGGGTCACAAGAAATCTCGAGGGTCCTCTAATGGAAATTCAAAAGTCTAACGACCCCCTCTCACAATCGAGAATGGCACCGTACGTGGTTAGCCAATTCATCCCTAGAATCAATCCATAGCCCATAAAACTGAGCATATACGCATTACACACAAACTTGACGCCCAACACTGATATTCTCAAACCCCGACAAATCATAGATATATTAGCCGAACCACCAATGGGGTTTGAGACAACAACGGGATCCACTACATACTAGTATTTAAGTGCAGAGATTCTACTACAGAAATAGATATAAACGAGTGTGAAGCACCAGATTCAAAAAGGTTTCTAATAGGGTGACTGGAAAGAGAAATCAAACATTCCACAGAAACTTTCCTACCTCTATCTGGAGCACTGGCCACGAGAGCATTCGTTTGCCCTCTAGAGGTTCCTGCCCATTGACGTTGTCCTTGCTTCCTTGGGCACTCCCTAGAATAGTGTCCAACCTCTCCACAAATGAAGCAAGCATTCTTCCTTTTCCTGCAGTCCTTGGCCAAGTGACCCTCTCAACCACAACTATGGCGCTTCCTCTTATCCTTAGCCTTGCCATTCTTTCCGCCTTCCTTCTGTTGTTGTTATGGTTGTCCTTTCTTGGGCCATACCTTTATTTTGAGTTATTTCCTCAGCCTTTACTTCCTTTTTTCCTCCTTTGTCTTCCTCATGCATCAAGGCCATATCGACAAGCCTTTCAAAAGTCGCTCCCATAGGAATTGGGACATAGCTAACCCATGAAGGGGTTCATTTTGTCCTTTAACAAACTGCAAAGCTTTCTTATGCGGAGTGTCTACCAGCTCTAGTCCAAATCTTGTTAGTTGGTTAAATTTGTTAACATATTCTTTAACCGTCATGCTCCCTTGCTTGAACTCCAAGAACCTCTCCATTTGCATGGTTTTCTCAGCTTGGGAAAGAAACTTCATTTCAAATCTCCTTTTAAAATCATCCCAAGTTTCCAATGGACGCCCAGCTTGCGTTACCTCCCACTAAAACGAAGATTCATCTTTTAGCAGTTAGGTAGCTAACTGAATCTTCCTCCGATCTTCCACCTCAAAAATTCCAAACAGATCCTCCATCTCTTTCAGCCAGTTTTTTGCCTCTACGAACTTCTCAGTACCGCGGAATGGCTTTCTGCCCATGGAACAGAATTCTTTGCAGATCTTAGAGAAATTATCTGTTCTTGGAGGAGGAGGAGGAGGAGGAGGGACAGCATGTGCAGCTGGGGGAGGAACGTCAGCTTGACCTCCGGCAGGCGTTGTGGACTCTAGATACCTACGGAACCAGCCCGGTATCGTAATGTCCTCTGGGACATTAGGTTCCACAGACATGCTAAAAAGAAAAGAAAAGAGATTTAGACAAAGGATCGAAAGATTTACATATGGCTTTGGGTAATATGTTTTTCAAATAAGACTTTTCTTTTTGAATATGCTTTCTTTTAAAACATTTTTGAAAATAATTTTCAAAGACTTTATCCAATCTGGTAACCTTCAGCTCTGATACCAAGTGTGACACCCCATGTCCATTAATTTCACTCACTAAGGGAATGCATTAAGTTTGATGAAGCATTATAGGTAAACAGAAATAGAAATGTTACAAGACAGATATAAAAGCAACAAAGGAATTTAAATTTTTATTTCAAACATAAATCATAACATCGTGGTCCAAAATATCACAAGTCTGAAACTACATAAAATCCGTTGCAAAAATATAAAACTTTATGTCTTGTTCCATCAGAGTACATAAAAAGCATAATTCCCCAAAAAGAGACAAAGCCATAGTAGCAAGGATAGGAGCTAGAGCCATATATATAAGAAGCTCCAACATAATGTAAGCAGAATCACGGTGAAGCTCGAGTGTTCCCACCCTAAGAAACTAGGGGGGACGAAAGAAAGAAGAGGAAACAAAAAGGGTCAGACATAAAGTCTGGCAAGTCCAATTACTTACGATTAGCAAACAAGCTTACCTCTAACATCAGACTTAATTAGTTGCTCTTCCAAGACTCTGGTTGGTTTGAGTGGAGGGATAGATGACGAACCCTCCTCAATGTTTGCAGAAGAGAAAGAGATGGATGACTTGGTCCGACTGCTACCAAGTTCTTTCTCGGGGACCGACTTCCCCTTCACTCTGCGGCGTTCCACCTCTGCCGCGCTCTTTTCTCGGCTACTTCTCTCGACCAAAAATGCTCGTTCCTTGTCATTTACAATGTGAATCATAAAAGTCTCCTAATCCACAGGTTGCCCCTTTGTCACCTCTCTCTCCCTTCACTCAAAAGTAGTTTCCATGCATCGGCCAGTACCATGGAGTACCAATGCATCCAAGATAGATTCTTATGGCGAATGAACCTTGCGAAGATTGAGAGAGCTTGACGTCCATGACTCTTTTTTAATTTAGACATCTCCTGAGTGTGTTTGTCTTTGATGGTCCGAATATCAATATCATGTTGAAGCTTCAGGTATTTGGTTGACTCAATTGTCATGGCGGCATTCTCTTTGGCCAGATTTTTGGCTAGCTCAGATGAATTAAGGGCAGCTTTGAGGTTCTGCACTTCTAGGACCAGTCGATCATTGTCTCCCTTCAGAGATTCAACTTCGCCCCTCATAAAGTCATGCTCCTGATTTTTCTGTCAAACTTTGGCATTCAATTCTTCGACTGCTTTGTCCTATCTCTCCTTATCGGTCGCTGCCTGCAGCTCCTGATCTTTAATTTTCTTTTCAAAGAACCTAAAGTTCCCTCGACCAGATGAGTCATCTATGTACCCCCCCTCGATTTCTTCTTAGCTGGGGCCATCACGTCCTGGCTCAGTGTTGTTGACTCGGATCCCACCTTCAGTGATCTGATTGTTC
Organism: Allium sativum; assembly: GCA_030737875.1. Taxonomy (NCBI): domain Eukaryota; kingdom Viridiplantae; phylum Streptophyta; class Magnoliopsida; order Asparagales; family Amaryllidaceae; genus Allium; species Allium sativum. The sequence continues at coordinate 702,353,419 of CM060913.1, read as the reverse complement.
TATCCTCATCAAGAATAGCATATTGATGTAAGTGTTTGTCAGTCAGGCAATTCCAAAACCACCGCCGCTCCGGAACGAGCTTGATCAGTCGCCTATAGCATTACTCAAACACTTCCTCCTCAGGCCTCGTCCGGTTGTCCCCTAAAAAAAAGAAAAAAAAGGGATGATCAACATAAATAACCCTACTGTGAGAGTATCGACCGATAAGGAGACTTACTGCATTGAATCCAATATCGAGCGTGTCTCGACTGCTCCTTAATCCAAAACCATTTCCGCTTTGGATCACCTACCTTTCTTGGAATCTCTTTAATAATCTTCCAACCTCGGGTATCCTCGAAATAAAGAAGATAAGGGTACCGTTTCTCGTTGTGTCTAAAGTGGAAAAGGAAAGCCAAATCATCAAAGGTCGGAGGGTGACCCAAATACCTCATATAGAAGTAATAAACTTGTGACACCCCACGTCCGTTATTGTCACTCAAAAAGGGAATGCATTAAGTTTTGTGAAACGTTATAGGTAAACAGACACAGAATAATTACAAGACAAATATAAATAAGATAGCAGCGGAAATTTAAATTTTTATTTCAAACATAAATCACAATGTTGTGGTCCACAATACCATAAGTCACAAAAACCATTACAATAAAATAACTTCTGTCTTGCACCATCAGAGTACATAAGTATATAAAAAGCATAATTTTCCAAATAAAAGAGTTAAGCCATAATAGAGAAAGGAACTTGAGCTATACTTTAGAAGTTGCTCCTAGCAAGATGATCTCTAAGTTCTGACTAAGCCTGAGTGTTTCCTCCCTGAGAACCAAGGGGAGGGTGGAAACGGAAGAAAGAAGGAGAAACGAATGGGTCAGACATAAAGTCTGGCGAGTTTAGTTACTTTTAGCCAGTAACCAAATAAAAGTAACATGATAGGCATATAAAGTGAATAAGAGAGATCATTACATAAATGGCAGGTGTGACAAGGTAGACAGGATAAGGTGTGTACACTTTTCTAATGATTACTCTGCACTGTTACTAGTATAACCAAAATGAGAAGATCCCTTCCACTATAAGTTGGTAGACTTAGGGCATACGTCCGAGTTTTCCCTAACCACTACCCTAATCGATCGGCTCCCTGCTCCATAGATATTCTGTGTCGGCCCCACAATAGGATGTATCACGGCCTAAAGTGGCAAGCCCTCACTAATATGCACAGCCCCATATCTACAGGTGTCACGATCGACCCTTCTACCGGCTCATGCACACACATGGCCCGGTTGGTTTGCACTGCCCACACCACCCTCCACGTTTGGGTCTCTGACATTCAGTCAGTAAGCGTGTCTCCTCTCCACCTAGTACATAGTGCTTTTATTTGATACCTACTCCGGGTTACTAACTGAAAAGGGTCTCACACAATATGATACAAGCTCTCCCCTTTGTCTTGTATCCCCCACTAGGTTTTTACTGACTATGTATACCATTAGATGTCTTTAATTACGTAGCCCTATACCAGTCATGCTTACCCTAAAAGGTGTCTTTAATTACATAACTCTATTATTTCCTTCGGTTACGTATACCACTAGGTGTCTTTAATTACATAACCTTATCGGGATAAGTTTGTGGGTGTATATGTAGATATTACCCACCCCCTCCGGATTTTGCTTAACCCATCCACTATCCAATCAATTCAATTAACCCTAATCTTAGTTCACAATCATACAATCCCTATTGATTAGATTTGGTTAAGTAGTCCAGTTCATGACCATGTCCATTTATGGTTTATAATGGGCTAGACCTCCCACATTAGGCCTACAACGTGTGGATGCTGGATATGCTGGTCGGGTCTGGGCAGTCTTATTCCACAGTTGGGCCTAACTTCGTGTCTTAGCCCGATTCGTATTTGCATACTTAGACCTCCCACATTAGGTTCAACATTAGTGGCTGCTGGATATGTCGGTCGGGTCCGGGCAGACTTCCACCACTAACGCAACCAAACCTCATGTCATAAGTACAATTACAATTCCTAATTGTAATTACTTGACATTTCATTATTAATTTAAAAATAAATTAATCAACTAATTAGACCTTTCCCTTTATAGGTGTTGATGTCCATTCTACTCAATAGTTTGAATTATATGTCCAAAATGTTCATATTCAAATTATGCAATTATTAACCCGTTTTCCCTTGTTCCTTAACTAGCGCCCTCACAAAATTGGCAGCATGCCTAGGCTAGATAACAGCTAAGCCATAAACGAGAAAAAAGGAAATACAATAGGAGTGTAACAAAAGTGAATCTTTAACATAACTTGTCATAGGCATATACTATCATAGTGATGAAGTGAACATACATACTAACATGGACATGTAATTAGCATCTTAACAAGATGGACATAAAACTAGTGAACTTGTGGTTGTCAATTGATTCTAACATAACTACGATGTCTCAATAAGCATAGTGAGATCTGGATTAGCAATTTAGATGTCCAGTTGGTTTAGATCTAACATGATAAACACAAGGTGATAAATTAGATCACATAATTCAGATACGAAGTTTAAAATAGATCTAACACCATTAGGATGACATAATAGCATGTTTAGATCTATATACGGGTTCACATGTCCAATTTACAACATATCTAAGTTGATCACAATATGACAGGTGAAAGGTGATTTTCATAAAGAATTGGATCTAACCAACATTATAACTGTCCAAATTAACAGATTTACATTCACCACAATATAGTTACAATTCAAGATCCATATAGGTAATATGATAGATTTACCACAATTGCATTAGATCTAAAGGTGTAGATCTATCATGATATTGTATAAGATTTAAAATAGCATAGATTCATAGTTTACATCATATCCAATTCACAGTCTTTCATAATTCACTTTTATTCATTTAAACCTAAAAGCAACTAGAAATTCACAACATTAGGTTTAGAGAATTGAAAAAGAATGGACCTTGAATTTTTGGATTTGATTTGCAAAGCTGATAGTTGTTTGAAGAAAACGGATCCATCTCAGTTCGCACACCGGCATCATTTGGCTCCCATGATTTCCAATGAAGAAATAGGAGAATTGAACACACACATATATATACACACACACACACATATATATATATATATACACACACACATATAGCTGCAGAACCCTCTGAAACCGACTGCCATCTCAGCCCAAGGGGTGTCGACACCCCTGTGGGTGGGTCGACCCATAGTTCGACACCCCTTAAGAGGGGTCGACCCTAGTGTCGACGCCCCTCTAGGGAGGTCGACTCCCTAGAGCGAGAAATTTGCCGCCTTGATAAATTTTTGATTTTCGAACTATTCTGGATAGGGTCTGACTCATACATAACCCATTTGTGTATATATGTTCTTTCTACACGTATACAAACTTAAAACCTTCATAACTTCTTCATACGGTGTCCGGTTTACGCAAACCAAATGTCTATCTTGACCAGAATTTCGAGACGGATGCAATGGAATAGTCTATTTTCCTTAATTGTGAATATTAAATGAATTATTGTTTAATTTATCTTCTTTTAGTGTCATTAAAAATTTGGGGTGTTACATTCTCCCATACTCAAAGGATTTCGTCCCCAAAATCTCTAAGTTTAGAAGAATGCATACCCTACCATCCATCATCCATCTACTCATCCAACAACCATTGGCATACATTGTCCTTAAAGACTTCTAATGCTTATATGAATATATGCAATGGTGTGTGTATATGTCCCAACACTAATGCGAAAAATCAGGCGGTATACTGATTAAGTTGACCTCTTTAATGCAATGTATGTTAGTGCCATGAATCCAATATGTATGAAAATAAACCTATTATATCATATAAGCTCTATATGTGTGCACACTCATTCGTCCAAATGCAACATCCATATGCTAATTCATTCATTTCCATCCAAAAAAAGAAAAGAAAATGCACACACATCCATATGCAATATGAAAGGGATTGAGCCGATCTTAGTGCCTAATGTGTGTGTATGTGTGTCCACAGGCAACCACTAGCAAACATTTGCATCCACTTGCATCCATCAAGCATAACATGTTTCAAACACATGTTTATATCCATAGGATTCCTATCTAAAGGTCGAAAAATACTACGGATAAGATATACTCAAATGTTAGAAACAAGCACTGATAAAACTTTGGAAAAAGGAGTTAAGAACATACCCTCGAAAAGGAAAGGGTAGGAAGCATGAATCTTGTCTTCGGTTTCCCAAGTCGCATCCTCTGGGTTACCTCCCCATTGAACCTTTAGCAACTTGACCTCTTTATTGCGTAGCTTCTTAACTTCTGATCGCAGAATATGGGTAGGGACTCGCGTGACTATCGCCTCCATTTCCACTTCGACTTCTTCCAACACGCTCGGCTCAACAACCTCCACGGTTTCATGCAAGCAATTCTGCAGATGAGAAACATGGAAAACATAATGAACACCAGATAGATTTTCTGGGAGCTTTACTCTGTAGGCCATTTGGCCAATCCTCTCTGTTATGGGAAATGGTCCAACAAACCTAGGTGCCAACTTCCCTTCTGATTCGAAGCGAACCACATTCCTCAGAGGTGACACTTTGATAAAAACTAAGTCTCTTACTTCAAATTTGATGTCAGTCCTTCTCTTGTCTACATAGGATTATGCCTATCTTGAGCAATCTTCATCCGCCATTGAATAAGGTCAATCTTTTCAGACGTATCTCTAACCATATCTTGTCCAAGTAATAATCTTTCTGTAGATTCCCACCAACAAGTTGGTGATCTACAGGGTCGTCCGTACAATGCTTCGAAAGGTGCCATGCCGATGCTGGAATGATAGCTGTTGTTATAGGCAAACTCTACTAAAGGAAGGTTCTCTTCCCAAGTCCCTCCGAAGTCTAGGATACACATCATCAAAAGATATTCAAGAATTCGGTTCACCCTCTCTGTCTGTTCACCGGTCTGAGGATGATAAGCGGTGCTCAAACATAACTTTGTACCTATTGCTTCTTGCAAGCTCCACCAAAATTCGATGATAAAGATGGGGTCACGATCGCTCACGATGCTGGAAGTACTCCGTGAAGACGAACTATCTCACGAACATAAATTGCTGCCAACCATGATGTCGTCCTCTTACTCTTAACTAGAATAAAGTGAGCACTCTTAGTGAGTCTATCTACCACAACCCAAATACTGGTGTTTCCCTTCTTCGATCTAGGCAAACCATCTATGAAATCCATAGGGATGCTCTCCCATTTCTAGTGCTGAACCTCCAACGGATGAAGTAATCCACGAGGCTTCTTTGGCTTAGTTTTGACTTGCCGGCAAACTAAACATTGAGAAACAAATTCGGCCACATCTTTCTTCATCCCAGCCCAAAAGAAAACCCTCTTCATGTCCCTGTACATCTTATCACCGCCTGGATGAATGGTCATCTTAAAATGGTGGGCTTCTTCTAGGACTGCCTTTATCAAGCTTCCAGTTTGAGGAACACAAAGCCTTCCATCTCGTCGCAACCACCCCTTTTCATCTATGACATATCTACTTAGGTGAATAGAAATATCCCCTCTTCTGAGATTTCCCATGATGTCTAAAATCTATGGGTCACCTTGTAGCGAAGCTCCTGTCTGGTCCATAAGAGTTGGTCATATCTCTAAGGACGCAAACAAATCAGGCAAAATCTCGATGGCGGGTTTAAAATCAAAATTTGATATGAACTCCAAGTTCTTTCTCTCCACAAACAGAGGACTCAGGGCCATCCTCTGCCTACTTAGTGCGTCTGCCACCACATTACCCTTGCCAGGGGTATAAGCAATCTCAATCAAAAAAGCTAGAAACTCCATCCACCATTGTTTCCTTAAATTGAGGTCTTTCTGCGAGAACAGATACTTGAGAGATTTATGATCGGTGTATAACTCGAACTTCTCTCAAGTAAATAATGACACTACGTCTTTAACGTGAATACTATGGCAGCTAGCTCTAGGTCATGGGTGGGGCAGTTCTTCTCATGAACTCTCAACTGTCTACCCCTGTAACACCCCGGATTTTTGAATAATCGAATTAACTAAATTAAAGAATAATTAATCTCAGACGTGAGAATTTTGGGGATTGGGTTGTGCCATTGTGTTCATCTCATAATTCTGGTTGAAATAGAGTCCGAGTTTACGGGAAACGGATACCGGATGAAGGAGTTATGGACAAACGAAGTGTGGTGGCAAAAAAAAAGGATTTCACTGGCGCACTTGGGAAGTGCGCCAGTACATATTAACACTGGCGCACCTGCCAAGTGCGCCCAGGCCGAGAATAAACCTGCACAGCTTTCTGGTTCAGGCTGACCCCTGTTGTTGAGTCCTTTCTGACTCCTTGCTGAGTCATTAGGGCTGACTCACCGCCCTATCATGATTGAATGGTTTTGATTAACCCTAAGAACATCCGACGGCTTAAATTAATTCATAACTCTATAAAAAGACCCACATACTCAAACCCTAAATCAGAATTAAAACTAAACCCATGGCCATCATGCTGTTGTCTTGAACCCTAGAGCAGCTACCACCAAATTAAAGAGGAAGAACAACAACCAAATCAGAACTGTTCAACCCTAAAAGCGATTCTTCATCAAAGGAGCGCTAATTCAACTCCAGAAATCAGAATTCAGAACTCAAGACTGCTTTTGAGTTGTGAGTTCGATCACCTTAACAAAATAATTGCTAAATTAATTATGATGTGATATACGTTGGATTATAAGTTGTGGTTGTGAATCTAATTCATATGTGTAATCATGTATGTTAACTCGATTCATATTATATGATGTTATGAAAGTTTTATATGCGATGTTATGCAAGTTTCACATATGATGTTATGCAAGTTTTATATATGATGGTATGCCGGTTTCACACATGATGTTATGTTTTATATATGATGTTATGCCAGTTTCACATATGATGTTATGTTTTATATATGATGTTATGCCAGTTTCACATATGATGTTATGCAAGTTTTGTATATGATGTTATGTAAGTTTGGATCTAAAATATATGCTAGTAGTTCATGACGTTAACTTGTGTCAATGAATCCCTTTCTATAATCCAATCACCTAGGTTTACAACATTAGTTTTTATGCGAATATGGATGTGGAACATATGTTAGTTCGTATAGGTATTATGTTCATATTTAAGTTTAAGTGAAAATTGGATTCATATGTATATATACAAGTTCACACCTTTAAAGTTTAGATCCATATTCAAGTTGACATTTTTGTGTTGAATCTATGACATGCCTAGTTATGAAAGTTTACACCTTTATGTTGATACATAGTTTACTCAAGTTAACACCTTTATTGGATCCATAGTTATGCAAGATGACACCTTTATGTTTAGGTTGACGACATACATAGTTTATGTAAGTTTGTGATAATTACCTAGGCTAGTTGGATGTAAAATTATGTTCATACATGCAACCTCACACCTTTTAGATCTATGATCCTTGGTAATACAAAGACTATGCAAGTATGTTGAAATTCTTAATTACAAGTTTGATGCAAATTAGATCTATTATTGTGTGTATGTGAATTTGTGACGTTTATTCCTTTTTTTTAAGTATTTGCTAGTCTAATATGAATATGTCATGTTGAGCGAACGAATGACGGGGGTACGACGGGAATAATATTAAATTGGCAATGTAATGGCCTAAAAAGGCATGTAATTAATCTTAAGAAATAAAATTAATTAGTAATTAAATTGGTATAATTTATATACCATAAATAGATTAGCATAAATTCCCTAAAAGGCATAAAATATAATTGTGGTGAAAATGGGTATGATTTTACATACCATAAATGGATGGACATAATTGAGTCAATTATAGACATCGTTAAATTTGGAATTGATTGATAATTTGAATAGGGAAAGTAATTCAAATTGGGGAATGATTAATTAGGAGTAATTAATCTCCTAAGACACGAGGTTAGTCTCTTTTGTGGTGTAAGACTGCCCAGACCCGCCCAGCTAATCCTCCTGCCACAAATGCCAGTCTAATGTGAGAGGTCTTAGGCATAAACTAAATACGTAACAATTGTAAAGACACGAGGTTAGGCTCTTTTGTGGTGTAAGACTGCCCGGACCCACCCGGCAAATCCAACTGCCACAAATGCCAGTCTAATGTGAGAGGTCTTAGGCATAAACTAAATACGTAACAATTGTAAAGACACGAGGTTAGGCTCTTTTATGGTGTAAGACTGCCCGGACCCGCCCGACAAATCCAGCTGCCACAAATGCCAGTCTAATGAGAGAGGTCTTTATGAGGTTACGGTCTTAATGAGTTAAGAAACACTTAACCAGATAAACATGTAGTGGGACATGATGGGGTTAAGTCGGTGCCATGGGTGGCATGTGGAATCTAGTGGGTGCCTTGGGTGGCATGAGGAAATACGATTAGTAACACTTAACCAAGGTAAAACATGTAAGTGGGACATAGGGGTTAAGTGGGTGCCTTGGGTGGCATGTGGAATTACTAATAGATACCCTTAACCAAAATTGAAACATGTAATTAAAACATGAATAAGAAGTGGGTTAAGTGGGATGTACTAAAGGGGACCAAGCTTAGGTGGATAGCTTGTGTCAAGTAATGGGGCCCCGTTTCAACCAGTAACCCATACGTATCTTTTTGGGCTCGACCCAAGTCGAGGACGGGACACGCATACTGGGCTTGACTGTAAGAGGCCAAACCGGGTTAGCGGTGGCAACGCAAGTCCAACGGGTTCATATGCGTGTGTGGACCCGGGCTGGTAGGTAAGACGTTGTTGCATCATGTAGGTATAAGCCGTGCGTTCTTGGTTGTATCGGGTTGGCACTTTGGGGAGTGATACACCCCACTATGGGGCCAGCACGGGTATCTACGAGTTAGGGAGCCGATCGAATGGGGCAGGGTAGTGGGTACACCTAGTGGAGATAGGAGCAGACAGCACCTATGTAGTCAGCTAGGGGTACACGAAGCTACCACTATTATTAATAATTACTAAGGGGGTACACCTAGTGGAGATAGGAGCAGGCGGCACCTATGACGTCAGCTTGGAGTACATAGAATTACCATTATTACTTATTGAAGGGGTGCATCTAGTGGGGATAGGTACACGCTGGGTACCTATGATAGCAACTAGAGATATACAGTCAAACGTGGAGGATAGTGGGTACACCTAATAGTACACGAAGCTATCATCGTTCTATTTAGCCAAGAGGATCAAAATTCTGGAGTGACTACTAGGGGTGCAGTTAGTGTTAGTATAGTATAGTACGGTACAGTACGGTTGAGTATAGTAATTATCCTATATTGATTAGGAAGCGCCATTTACGTTATCTCTGTTTCTCTTGATTGCCTTGCCATACCCATGTGGTTCATATAGTCATTACGTTATTCTCCAACTTGTATCTTATCATATTGCTTTAATAATTATGTTGTTAGAGTTATCGCACTCGCCAGACTTTATGTCTGACCCCCTTTGTTTCCACCTCTTTTCTTCCTTTCCCCCCCAAGTTCTAAGGGTGGGACTAGTACTAGTGGAGCTTGATTGGGATCTCTTTGGGAGCACTTGGATTTGGATTGCCGAAGTAAAGTTCAGCCTATCATTTTCTTTATGTCTATTTATAGTAATAGGATTATGTACTTTGTTTTATCAAGATGGATATTATGTACTTGACTTTGGTTTATGGTTTTTGATGATGTAACCAAACATATTTACCTTCTGCTGTAATAAATAAAATTTTAAATTTTCAAGTACTGCTTTATATATGTCTTGTTGTGATTTTCTGTTCTATATTCACTTAAAACGCTCCATGGAGGTTAATGCATTCCCTTTGCGAGTGACATTAATGACATGGGGTGTTACACGTGGTATCAGAGCTGAAGGTTACCAGAACAGATAAGATATTTTGAAAAACTATTTTTCAAAAGCATTTTTATAAAGAATACTTTCAAAAATATGTTTGTAGAAGAGTATTTTTGAAAGAAAGGTTTATTTTAAGAACATAATCCCCAAGTGCCATATATCCTTCCTTCGATTCCCCGTTTTGAATCTCTTCCTCTTTCTCCTTTCGAGTTTTTCCCCCTCCGCGTATAGATGCTTTTTTCTAAGATAAATAAGGACTTCCGTACGAAGGACGGAAAACCATTTCAAGGGACTTAGACGTTTTTTGGCTAGAAGTTAGTCCAAGGAATTGGAGGGCTTGTTGGTACCTTTGAGATAGACGGTGGGAGGAAGGTTCAAATAGTTGTTTGTTTAACAAAGGACGATACCTCATCTTGGTGGGAGGTCACGAATGGAGAATGTGAAGAAGAAGGCTAGTTGTTCTGGAGAAGTAGGACGTCTTAGGATTGTCGAAGGAGGCAAGGACAAAGTACAGGATCTTCTGGAGGGTAGTTATATTCCCTCACGGCTGGTATACCAGATAGGGGTAGGACCGTCTAGGTTGAAATTTGGTTTTCTTTATCATCCTGTTTGAACTTTGTTTGATTCTGGCGCTTCATACTTGTTAGTATCTACTTTGTTAGTTGAAACACTGCACCTAAATACTAGTCTAGTTAAGGATCCCATCCTAGTCTCAAATCCTGTTGGTGGTTCGGCTCAGCCTTCAATGGTTTGTCGGGATTTGAGAGTGTCTATCTTGGGCGTTGGATTTGAATGCAATGCCTTCGTCCTTGGTTTCACGGGCTATAGTTTGATTCTAGGGGTGGATTGGCCAGCCAGGCGGGGTGCCATCCTAGATTGTGAAAGAATGGTAGTTAGACTATTGATTCGTTATGGAAAGACCCTCATATTTCTTGCGACCCTAGGGGTTTAGTGATGCTTAGCTGCCTAGAATCTTCTGACGCATCCAACGATGATTAGGAATCTGTTTGTGTGGCCTGTGAGTATGGAGACGTCTTTGATAAAGTGCGGGCTTTACCCAGAGGCGCGAAATAAGTTTTCGTATGTTCTTAATAGATTAAGCAAAGCTAGTTATGTAATAAGCGATGGTTTTGGAGCAAGACTGGCAAGGACAACCAGAGTCGGTCAAGTGCTCAATTGGTTGGCCGTCTTACTAGTATCATCTCACGTAGGTCGTCTGAATTCGAAGGAGGTATCCCTTGGGTGTTTTTCTGATATTGGTTTAGGCCTTTGGGGCTTGCACTTGGGGGATGTCGAGTTCGACTAGGATGGCCTGCGTAAGAGATGGATAGTTGTGACGATTTTGCATAGGATAATGTCCTGGTTTTCTCTTGAAGCAGAGAAGAGCAGGCCCTAAATCTTAGGGAAAGCTTAGGGACCCTACAAGTGCACCAGCTTAAAGCTAAGTTCTCCCAAATACCATTATTGGAGAAAAGAAGTGAGGATTTTAGGGCATGTGGTGTCTAGGGAAGGGTTATATGTTATGGTGGATGGAGTTCTTAGCATTCTACGACTTCGAGATAGCATATACCCCTAGCAAGGGTAACGTGGTGGCAGATGCCTTAAGTAGAAAAGATTATCCTTGAGTCCGTTGTTTGTTGAGCGGTGAAGTTTAGAGTTCATCTCTACATTTTACTTTACACCTTCCATTGACTTCCTACCCGGTTTGCTAGCATCCTTAGAGGTCAGACCTACACTTTTGGGACAGATTGGCGAGGCGCAGCGAGACGACCCACAATTGGTTGACTTAGTAGAAAAGCTCAAAGGAGGGGAGTCATCGAGCCATCTCCGTAGGTATACCCTAGATGATAAGGGTTGGTTGCGTAGGGACGGTAGACTTTGTGTACCACGCGATGAGAATCTGAGGAAGACCATTCTTGATGATGCCCATCGTTCGAAGATGACCATTCATCCCGGTAGGGACAAGATGTACATGGATATGAGACGAGTTTACTTTTGGGCCGGCATGAAGAAAGATGTGGTTGAGTATGTTGCTAGATGTATGGTGTGCCAACAAGTAAAAGCAGAGCATAAGAAGCCAGGTGGATTGCTTCACCCATTGGAGGTCCCACAATGGAAGTGGGAAAGTGTTTTGATGGACTTTGTTGATGGACTACCAAGATCAAAGAAGGGCAATACGGGGATTTGGGTTGTGGTAGACAGACTTACTAAGAGCGCTCATTTCATTCCCGTAAAAAGTAAGAGGACTGCTCCATGGTTAACCTCCGTATACATTAGAGAGAGAGTTCGTTTGCACGGTGTTCCTTCTAGCATAGTGAGCGACCGCGATCCTATTTTCACTAGCGAATTTTGGAGAAGCTTGCAAGAGGCGGTAGGGACTCAGTTATATTTGAGCACTGCATATCATCCTCAGACGGACGGCCAGACCGAGAGGGCGAATCGTATTTTAGAGGACTTATTGAGGTTGTGTGTCTTAGATTTAGGAGTTACATGGGAGGAACATCTTCCATTGGTAGAATTCGCATATAATAACAGCTTTCAGTCTAGCATTGGCATGGCACCGTTCAAGGCTCTTTATGGACGACCGTGTCGTTCGCCTACATGTTGGTGCCTGGTGGGAGTCTACAGATAAGATCTTGCTTGGACCCGATATGATTAGAGATACTTCGGAAAAGATTGATTTGATCCGAGGAAGGATGAAGACGGCGCAAGATAGGCAGAAATCTTATGCGGACAAGAGGAGGTCAGATCTTGAGTTTGATGTTGGGGACATGGTCTTTGTCAAGGTGTCTCCATTACGGAACGTCGTTCGCTTTGGGTCCATTGGGAAGTTAGCACCAAGGTTCGTACGGCCGTTTCTTATTAAGGAAAGGATTGGGCAGATGGCGTATAGAGAGGAGTTTCCCGAGAGACTTAGTGGTGTAAACGACGTATTCCATGTATCACATTTGAGGAAGTGCTTGCACGAGACCGCGGAAGTGGTAGAGCCGAGCTTGCTTAGAGAGGTGGAGATCGAGCGTGATGCAACGATTCGACGAGCTCCTACGCGCATTCTTGGGTCGGAGATTAAGAAATTGTGAAATCGAGAGGTCAAACTAGTCAAAGTGCAATGGGGAGATGATGAGAGCAATGCAACTTGGGAGACGGAAGCGAAGATGCGTTCATTGCACCCTTCTCTTTTCGAGGGTATGTCTTTTAATTTCTCCTTTATCGCTTACCTTGTACTTATCTTATCTTTAGTACATCCTCTCGCTAGTATCTTTGACCTTTAGATAGGGTAGTCCTATGGTTGAAACATGTGTTTGAGACATGTTATGGATGATGGATGCACGTGGATGCAAGTGTTTGCTAGTGGTTGCTCGTGGATGCATATACACACACTTTAGGCACTAGATCGGCTCAGTCACTTCATATTGCATATTGCATATAAACGTGTGTACATATTTAAGTAATGGATGAATAATGGTTGTACCATCATATGGATGTTGCATTTTGGTAAATGGTTGTGCACACATGTAGAAATGATATGTATCGATAAGGTTCTTTCGCATACATAATGGACGCATGGCACTATCATGGTTTGCATTAAGGAGGTCAACTGGATCAGTAGATCGCCTGATTTTGCATTAGATAAGGAACATATACACACACTTCTTGCATATGTTCATACAACATTAGAAATTTTATAAGGACAATGGATGCCCGTGTTTGATGGTTGAGTAGATGGTTGTTTGGATGGTAGGATATGCATTCTCCTTGACTTGGAGGTTTCGAGGACGAAATCCTTTAAGGAGGCGAGAATGTAACACCCCGGATTTTTGAATAATCGAATTAACTAAATTAAAGAATAATTAATCTCAGATGTGAGAATTATAGGGATTGGGTCGCGCCATTGTGTTCGTCTCGGAATTCTGGTTGAAATAGAGTCCGAGTTTGCGGGAAACGGATACCGGATGAAGGAGTTATGGACGAACGAAGTGTGGTGGCAAAAAAAAAAGGATTGCACTGGCGCACTTGGGAAGTGCGCCAGTACTTATTAACACAGGCGCACCTGCCAAGTGCACCCAGGCCGAGAACAAACCTGCACAGCTTTCTAGTTCAGGCTGACCCCTGTTGTTGAGTCCTTTCTGACTCCTCGCTGAGTCATTAGGGCTGACTCATCACCCTATCATGATTGAATGGTTTCGATTAACCCTAAGAACATCCGATGGCTTAAATTAATTCATAACTCTATAAAAAGACCCATAGACTCAAACCCTAAATCAGAATTAAAACTAAACCTATGGCCGTCTTGCAGTTGTCTTGAACCCTAGAGCAGCCGCCACCAAATTTAAGAGGAAGAACAGAAACCAAATCAGAACTGTTCAACCCTAACAACGATTCTTCATCAAAGGAGCGCTAATTCAACTCCAGAAATCAGAATTTCGAAATCAAGACTGCTTTTGAGTTGTGAGTTCGATCACCGTAACAAAATAATTGCTAAATTTATTATGATGTGATATACGTTGGATTATAAGTTATGGTTGTGAATCTAATTCATATGTGTAATCATGTATGTTAACTTGATTCATATTATATGATGTTATGAAAGTTTTATATGCGATGTTATGCAAGTTTCACATATGATGTTATGCAAGTTTTATATATGATGGTTTGTCGGTTTCACACACGATGTTATGTTTTATATATGATGTTATGCCAGTTTCACATATGATGTTATGTTTTATATATGATGTTATGCCAGTTTCACATATGATGTTATGCAAGTTTTGTATATGATGTTATGTAAGTTTGGATCTAAAATATATGCTAGTAGTTCATCAGGTTAACTAGTGTCAATGAATCCGTTTTTATAATCCAATCACCTAGGTTTACAACATTAGTTTTTATGCGAATATGGATGTGGAACATATGCTAGTTCGTATAGGTATTATGTTCATATGCAAGTTTAAGTGATAATTGGATTCATATGTATATATACAGGTTCACACCTTTAAAGTTTAGATCCATATTCAAGTTGACATTTTTGTGTTGAATCTATGACATGCCTAGTTATGAAAGTTTACACCTTTATGTGGATGCATAGTTTACTCAAGTTAACACCTTTATTGGATCCATAGTTATGCAAGATGACACCTTTATGTTTAGGTTGACGACATACACAGTTTATGTAAGTTTGTGATAATTACCTAGGCTAGTTGGATGTAAAATTATATTCATACATGCAACCTCACACCTTTTAGATCTATGATCCTTGGTAATACAAAGATTAAGCAAGTATGTTGAAATTCTTAATTGCAAGTTTGATGCAAATTAGATCTATTATTTTGTGTATGTGAATTTGTGACGTTTATTCCTTTTTTTTTTTAAGTATTTGCTAGTCTAATATGAATATGTCATGTTGAGCGAACGAATGACGGGGGTACGAAGGGGATAATATTAAATTGGCATGTAATGGCCTAAAAAGGAATGTAATTAATTTTAAGAAATAAAATTAATTAGTAATGAAATTGGTATAACTTATATATCATAAATAGATGAGCATAAATGCCCTAAAAGGCATAAAATATAATTGTGGTGAAAATGGGTATGATTTTACATACCATAAATGGATGGACATAATTGAGTCAATTATGGACATCGTTAAATTTGGAATTGATTGATAATTTGAATAGGGAAAGTAATTCAAATTGGGGAATGATTAATTAGGAGTAATTGATCGTCTAAGACACGAGGTTAGACTCTTTTGTGGTGTAAGACTACCCGGACCCACCCGGCAAATCCAGCTGCCACAAATGCCAGTCTAATGTGAGAGGTCTTAGGCATAAACTAAATACGTAACAATTGTAAAGACACGAGGTTAGGCTCTTTTGTGGTGTAAGACTGCCCGGACCCGCCCGGAAAATCCAGCTGCCACAAATGTCAGTCTAATGTGAGAGGTCTTAGGCATAAACTAAATACGTAACAATTGTAAAGACACGAGGTTAGGCTCTTTTGTGGTGTAAGACTGCCCGGACTCGCCCGGCAAATCCAGCTGCCACAAATGCCAGTCTAATGTGAGAGGTCTTTATGAGGTTACGGTCTTAATGAATTAAGAAACATTTAACCAGATAAACATGAAGTGGGACATGAGGGGGTTAAGTGGGTGCCTTGGGTGGCATGTGGAATCTTGTGGGTACCTTGGGTGGCATGAGGAAATACGATTAGTAACACTTAACCAAGGTAAAACATGTAAGTGGGACATAAGGGTTAAGTGGGTGCCTTGGGTGGCATATGGTATTACTAATAGAAACCCTTAACCAAAATTGAAACATGTAATTGAAACATGAATAAGAAGTGGGTTAAGTGGGATGTACTAGAGGGGACCAAGCTTAGGTGGATAGCTTGTGTCAAGTAATGGGGGCCCGTTTCAACCAGTAACCCATACGTATCTTTGTGGGCTCGACCCAAGTCGAGGAAGGGACATGCATACTGGGCTTGACTGTAAGAGGCCAAACCGGGTTAGCGATGGCAACGCAAGTCCAACGGGTTCATATGCTTGTGTGGTCCCGGGCTGGTAGGTAAGACGTTGTTGCATCATGTAGGTATAAGCCGTGCATTCTTGGTTGTAACGGGTTGCCACTTTGGGGAGTGATACACCCCACTGTGGGGCCAGCACGAGTATCTACGAGTTAGGGAGCCGATCGAATGGGGCAGGGTAGTGGGTAAACCTAATGGAGATAGGAGCAGACGGCATCTATGTAGTCAGCTAGGGGTACACGAAGCTACCACTATTATTAATAATTACTAAGGTGGCACCTATGACATCAGCTAGGAGTACATAGAATTACCATTATTACTTATTGAAGGGGTGCATCTAGTGGGGATAGGTACACGCTGGGTACCTATGATAGCAACTAGATATATACAGTCAAACGTGGAGGATAGTGGGTACACCTAGTAGTACACGAAGCTATCATCGTTCTATTTAGCCAAGAGGGATCAAAATTCTAGAGTGACTAGTAGGGGTGCAGTTAGTGTTTGTATAGTACAGTATGGTACAGTACGGTAGAGTATAGTAATTATCCTATATTGATTAGGAAGCGCCATTTACGTTATCTCTGTTTCTCCTGATTGCCTTGCCATACCCATGTGGTTCACACAGTCATTACCTTATTCTCCAACTTATATCTTATCATGTTGCTTTAATAATTATGTTGTTAGAGTTATCGCACTCGCCAGACTTTATGTCTGACCCCCTTTGTTTCCACCTCTTTTCTTCCTTCCCCCCCCCACCCCCCCCCCCCGGTTCTAAGGGTGGGACTAGTACTAGTGGAGCTTGATTGGGATCTTTTTGGAAGCACTTGGATTTGGATTGCCGAAGTAAAGTTCAGCCTATCATTTTCTTTATGGCTATTTGTAGTAGTGGGATTATGTACTTTGTTTTATCAAGATGGATATTATGTACTTGACTTTTTTTATGGTTTTTGATAATGTAACCAAACATATTTACCTTCTGCTGCAATAAATAAAGTTTTAAATTTTCAAGTACTGCTTTATATCTGTCTTGTTGTGATTTTCTGTTCTATATTCACTTAAAATGCTCCATGGAAGTTAATGCATTCCCTTTGCGAGTGACATTATTGGACATGGGGTGTTACAACCCCCATAACACATTACTTTCCCTTCTTGCATCCGAACCGCACCAAGCCCTGTACCACCAACATCAGTGTAAACGATAAACACCTTACACCCGTCAGGCAAGGTCAAGACTGGGGTTGTTGTCAGAGCTCTCTTCAGTCATTGGAAATAAATGTCATAGTCTATATCCCATCAAAATGCCAAGTTCTTCTTCGTCAACCTGGCGAGTGGGGCTATACCGTTGCGAAGTCCTTAATGAACTCCCTATAGTAACCTGCCGACCCAAGAAAGCTTCTCAACTCGGTTACATTTTTAGTAATCTTCCAATCTTGCACTACAACCACCTTCGTGGGATCAACATCTATCCCTTCTTTGGAGACCACATGCCCTAAAAATCTCACCTCTTTTCTCCAAAAATGGCATTTGGAGAATTTTGCTTTAAGCTGATGGTCACGAAGAGTTTTCAAAACTTCTCTCAAATGTTGCACATGCTCTTCTTCTCTTTTAGAGAAGATCAAAATATTATCAACAAAGACTACAACAAATTTATTTAGGAACTTCCGAAACACCCTACTTATCAGATCGACAAAATAGGCGGGTGCATTCATCATCCAAAAAGGCATAACTAGCCATTCAAAGATACCGTCCGAAGTCCTAAAAGGAGCTTATCTATGCTGTCCTCATCCATCCTTAAATGATGGAACCCTGTGGCCAAGTCGAACTAGGAAAATACCAAGGCACCAACAAGTTGATTAAATAAACCATCAATCCTCAGAAGTGGGTGCCTATTCTTCTTAGTGAGTTTATTTAGCTCTCTATAGTCAACACACAAATGAAGGGAACCATCCGCCTTAGTCGCTAATACTACTGGAGCACCCTATTCAGATATGCTTCGTCTGATAAACTCCTTCTCAAGTAGCTCCCCTACTTGCTTACTCAGCTCCCTAATTTCCCTTGGAGCCATGTGGCGCACTGGCAGTGCCACTGGCTTTGCATTATCCACCAAACATATACGAAAGTCGATTTTGCGCCTCGGAGGTAAACCCTGAACCTCATCAAAAATATCGGAAAAATCTCGGACTACTGGAAAAGATTGCAGATCGTCGATAGATGCATCAAGAGACTCTAGGAAACTAAGCTTAACCGACCCTTGTGGGTCACAAGAAATCTCGAGGTTCCTCCCATGACAAGTCAGAAACCTAACAACCCTCTTCTCATAATCTAGAATGGCACCATATTTGGTAAGCCAATCCATTCCTAGAATCAACCCATAGCCCATAAACCCGAGCACATATGCATCGCATTCAAACTCGACGCCTAACACAGATACTTTGAGACCCCGATAAATCATTGATAAATGAGCCGAACCACCAATGAGGTTTGAAACAACTATGGGATCCACTACCATACTAGTAATTAAGTGTAGAGATTCAACTACAGAACTTGATATAAATGAGTGTGAGGCACCAAAATCAAAAATTGTTCTAATATGTTGGTTTGAAAGATAAATTAAACCTTCCACATAAATTTTTCTACCTCTATCAGGAGCATTGATCGATAGAGCATGCACCTGCCCTCCAGAAGTCCATGTCCTTTGACCCTGTCCTTGTGATCCATGTTTCTTCACGCACTCTCTAGCATAATGTCCGACCTTTCCACAATGGTAGCAAGAGTTCTTCCTTTGCTTACAGTCTTTAATCAGGTGACCTTCCTTCACACAATTGTGACATTTTCTCTTATCCTTTCTTTTATCATTTTTCTCTCCTTTCTTCTGTTGTTGTTGCTTCTTCCCCTTCTTGGGCCACACCTTCCTATTTTACGATGTCTCCTCGGCCTTCTTTTCTCCCTTGTCTTCCTCATGCATTAGGGCCATATCGACAAGCTTTTAGAAAGTGGCCACCATTGGAATATGGGACATGGCTAACCCATGCACAGTCTCATTTAGCCATTTAGCAAACCCCAAAGACCTTTTGTGTGGCATATCCACCAACTCTAAACCGAACCATACTAGCTGGTTGAATTTATTCACATAATCCTTTACCGACAAGTTTCCATGTTTGAGTGCAAAGAATCTCTCCATCTGCATGCTTCTTTCGGCTTGGGAAAGAAATTTCATTTCGAACCTCTGTCTAAAATCTTCCCAAGTTTCCATCGGATGTCCAGCTTTGGTGACTTCCCACCAAAATGAGGCTTCGTCCTTCAGTAGCCAAGCGGCTAACCGAACCTTCCTTCTATCCTCTAAATCAAAGATTACGAACAAGTCCTCTGTCTCCTTAAGCCAATTCCGTTCTTCCATGAATGTCTCGTTTCCATAGAATGGCTTCCCTCCCAAAGCACGGAAGTCTTTGCAGATCTTGGCAAAGTTATCTGCTCTTGGAGGGGGAGGAGGAGGAATGACTGGTGCAGCTGGGGTAGGAGCATTTCCTTGGCCTTCGGCAGGCGCCGTGGCCTCCAAATACTTAAGAAACAATCCGGGTATTGTGATGCCCTCTGGGATATTAGGAATGTTTTGTTCCCCAGACATGCTGAAAAAGGAAGAAATTTATATAAAGGACCGAAGGATACTGCATATGGCTTTTTGGGGAATGTTTTTCAAAACAGACTTTCCTTTTTGAAAATGCTTTCTTTGAAAATCATTTTGAAAATAATATTCAAAAACTTTTATCTAATCTGGTATTCTTCAGCTCTGATGCCAAGTGTGACACCCCACGTCCGTTAATGTCACTCACTAAGGGAATGCATTAAGTTTCCAAAAGCATTATAGGTAAGCAGACACAGGATAATCACAAGACATATATAAATAAGATAGCAGTGGATATTTAATTTTTTATTTCAAACATAAATCAGAATGTTGTGGTCCACAATACCATAAGTCACAAAAACCATTACAATAAAATAACTTCTGTCTTGCACCATCACAGTACATAAGTATATAAAAAACATAATTCCCCAAATAAAAGAGTTAAGCCACAGCAGAGACAAGAACTTGAGCCATACATCAGAAGTAGCTCCTACCAAGATGATATCTGAGTCCTGACTAAGCCTTAGCGTTTCCTCCTTGAGAACTGGGGGGGGGGGGAAGGGATGGAAGAAAGAAGGAGAAACAAAAGGGTCAAACATAAAGTCTAGCGAGTCTAGTTACTTTTAGCTAATAAATAAATAAAAGTAACATGATAGGAATATAAAGTGGATAAGAGAGATCATTACATAAATGGCAGGTGTGACAAGGTAGACAGGATAAGGTGTGTACACTTTTCTAATGATTACTCTGCACAATTACTAGTACAACTAGAATGAGATGATCCCTTACACTATAAGTTTTTAGACTTAGGGCATACGTCCAAGTGTAACCTAACCACTACCCTAATCGATCGGCTCCCTGCTCCGTAGATACTCTGTGTCCGCCCCACAATAGGATATATCACATCGTAAAGTGGCAACCCCTCACTGATATGCACAGCCCCATATCTACAGGTGTCATAGTCGTCTTATCCCCCTCTACCCGGCTCATGCACGCATATGGCCCTATCGGTTTGCGCTGCCCACACCGCCCCCCACATTTGGATCTCTTACAATCAGTCAGTAAGCGTGTCCCCTCTCCGCCTAGTACGGAGTGCTTTTATTGGATACCTACTCCGAGTTACTAATTGAAATGGGTCCCACACACTACGATACAAGCTCTCCCCTTCGTCTTGTATCCCCCACTAGGTTTACACTAACTATCTATGCCATTCGGTGTCTTTAATTACCTAGCCCTATACCAGTTATGCTTACCCTAAAAGGTGTCTTTAATTACATAGGTATATTATTTCCTCTGGATAAGTATACCTCTAGGTGTCTGTAATTACGTAACCTTATCGGGTTAAGTTTGTAGGCATATATGTAGATATTACCCACCCCCTCTAGATTTTGTTTAACCCATCCACTATCCAATCAATTTACTTAACCCTAACCTTAGCTCACAATCATACAATCCTTATGGGCTAGATTTGGTTAAGTAGTCCAGTTCATTACCATGTCCATTTATGATTTATAATAGGCTAGACCTCCCACATTAGGCCTACAACGTGTGGATGCTGGATATGCCGGTCGGGTCCGGGCAGTCTTATTCCATAGTTGGGCCTAACCTTGTGTCTTAGCCTGATTCATATTTGCATACTAAGACCACCCACATTAGGTTCAACATTAGTGGCTGCTGGATATGCCGATCGGGTCTAGGCAGATTTCCACCACCAATACAACCTAACCTCGTGTCATAAGTACAATTACAATTCCTAATTGTAATTACTAGACATTACATTATTAATTAATTAATCAATTAATCAATTAATTAAACCTTTCCCTTTACAGGTTTTAATGTCCATTCTACCCAATAGTTTGAATTATATGCCCAAAATGTTCATATTCAAATTAGTCCATTATTAACCCTTTTTCCCCATTACTTAACTAGCGCCCTCACAAAATTAGCAGCATGCCTAGGCTAGATAACAGCCTAGCCATAAACGAGAAAAAGGAAAAATAATAGGAGTGCAACAAAAGTGGTTGTTTAACATAACTTGGCATAGGCATATACTATCATAGTGATAAAGTGAACATACATAGTAACATGGACATGTAATTAACATCTTAACAACGTGGACATAAAACTGGTGAACATGTGGCAGTCAATTGATTCTAACATAACTATGATGTCTTAATAAGCATAGTGTGATCTAGATTAGCAGTTTAGATGTCCAATTGGTTTAGATCTAACATGATAAACACAAGGTGATAAATTAGATCGCATAATTCAGATCCAAAGGTTAAAATAGATCTAACACCATTAGGATGACATAATAGCATATTTAGATCTAAATATGAGCTCACATGTCCAATTTACAACATATCTAAGTTGATCACAATATGACAGGTGAAAGGAGATTTTCATAAAGAATTGGATCTAACCAACATTGTAACTGTCCAAATTAACAGATTTACATTCACCACAATATAGTTACAAGTCAAGATCCACATAGGAAATATAATAGAATAACCACAATTGTATTAGATCTAAAGGTGTAGATCTATCATGCCATAGTATAAGATTTAACAATAGCATAGATTCATAGTTTAAATCATATCCAATTCACAGTCTTTCATAATTCCCTTTTATTCATTTAAACCTAAAATCAACTAGAAACTCATAGCGTTAGGTTTAGAGAATAGAAAAAGAATGGATCTTGAATTTCTGGATTTGATTTGCAAAGCTGATAGTTGTTTGAAGAAAACGGATCCATCTCAGTTTGCACATCAACAGTATTTGGCTCCTATGATTTCCAATGAAGAAATAGGAGAATTGGACACATATATATAACTGTAGAACCTTCTGAAACCGACTGCCACCTCAACCCTAGGGGTGTCGACAACTTTGTGGGTTGATCGACCCATAGGTTGACACCCCTTAAGGGAGGTCGACCACCGTGTTGACACCCCTCTAGGGAGGTCGACCCCCTAGAGCGGGAAATTTTCCGCCTTGATGATTTTTTTGATTTTTGAACTGTTCTGGATAAGGTCTGACTCATATCTGACTCATACGTGACTCATATGTGTATATATGTTCTTTCTACGCATATACAAACTTAAAACCCTTATAACTTCTTCATAGGTGTCCGTTTTACGCAAACCAAATGTCTATCTTGAACAGAATTTCGAGACGGACGCAATAGCGCAGTCCGTTTTCCTTATTTCTTAATATTAAATGAATTATTACTTAATTTATCCTCTTTTAGTGTCATTAAAAATTTGGGTTGTTACCAAACTCTAAGCAGATTGTTGTAAGCGGTTGGATGGAATTGCAGTGGAGCCAGGTTCATCCGAAGTAAGAAATCGATAATCAACGAAGGAAAGGGGGTATAGCTCCCACGTTAAATATTGGAAGAGATATTGCAAAGTAACCATCTTGGGGTCTGTGAGGTCGATCAGTTTTCTGAGGGAGAAGAACATCGTTGAAAGGAATGTTATGTTTACCAGTTAAATTCTGTAGCCATTTAAGAGTGATCAAGGTCCTTTCTGCATCTGCAGGGTTCTCTAGAATTTCTACTCCCGGAAGCATGTCGGGTGTTATGGGAACGGGTGCTGCTTCATTTAACTCGACCGTTATTTTGAGGGGAGGTAGTGGACTTGTCGACTGACTTCGAGTGTCGCTATCAGAATAAGGTTTCGATCAGGTCGACGACATAGAAGTTCTATCCAGCCTAATGGCTTTAACCATCGGTAGATGAAAAGATAGTCAAGCTGAAATTAAAGGTTAATTCAAAAATAGTTAGTGCCACCTTAAAGTGCTATCTTAGTAAAAGACAAACCATAGAAATTATGATTTGTTTTCATATGTCAGATCGTACAATGATCAATATCTTTTCACCACCCACTCGAACACTACCACGTGTCCCAGGGTTTAACAACGCCTTAGCACACGAGACACCACTACTAGGCGAGAAAGTTCTCTACCCTTGTGGCATAATTGGGTTAGTGGATCTGATACTATCAGATTTTCCCAAAATGACATTGGTATCACCATAGACAATCGCATAGCCGTCGACTCCGGCGATCCGATGCTGATGATCCCAATCACGAATCATGTAAAACCCAAATTATGACAAGAAAGCATAGAAATGAGAGATCCTACGCAAGAATGACATTTAGGCATTTTGAAAAGGATAAATAATCAATATCTACCTGAAAAGATGATCTTGGGGGAATATGGCAATCGTCCTTCTTTTTCTTTCGATAGAGCAGTAAATCAGTTCTTGCAATAGTAAAGGTAAAGAGAAAAAGGTGAAAGAAGTTTTCATTTTATAATATGATGAATTTGCTATACACATTAGGCTGACATGACCTTCAAACTGGACTCGGCTGACGTGCAAAGCAGTTGGCAAGCCAAGGATCAGTCGATAAGACATATGACAATGAGGCGTCGTTATTTCCTAAACTCGTTTAAGTTTCCAAAACAGCTGACAGATTTATTATGATTTACAAGGATCATTAAATGGATGACTCAAAACAACCAATGAAATTCTTCGGTTGATATGAAAAGATTAGTTCAGGGCACGTGTTTACAAAGAATGCTTCGTTTCCAACATACCATACTTTGTGGGGCAAAGGTTTGATGGGCCTTTCAAACAGTCCATCAAAGCTCGACAATGATGCAGGCTCGTACCTTGAATGCTCGAAGTGGGTGAATCGATGAGTCCTGATATTTGAATTTACTTCCCACACCAAGCATGGTCCAAAAGAAGACCGGTGTGACCAAGCATGCTCAGCCGCACTGCATCCAATTACGAACCGAAAGCGCACCTACAGAATAGCTCATCCTTAATCTTACCCATTCCAAATCATCCGAATTAGACGGATCAGTTGCCACTTCTAACCGATAATTCGAGGAATACCAATTCCTTAAGAGATACCTATTCTTTCAAATTTAGCTACTCTTGTGGGTCCCATGACACATGTCAAAACTAGCTCAAGTACTGTATCACTTGTAAAAACCCCTTCTGAATTCAGAGGGAGGGACTTTTAAAAGTTTAGAAGCTCTAGCTTTTGAATACTTTTTATTTATCTCTTATTGTACCGCCATTATGACTATTATGTCTAATAGTTGAAATAGTATATAAGAGGAAATAAAGTGCACGTAGGCTAACTAACGCCGAACCACTATAAATTTGTGTGTGATTTCCTCCATTTTCAGTTCTTTGTAATTATTAATCTTCATTTACATAACCCTTTCTTTGGGTTTTGTGCCAATTTTTGGTGTCAACACTTAAAGTGTAGACGTCAAAAGTTGGTCACTAGTGACAATCAACCCCCAATCGTGTGGAGAGCACACGAATATTGATCTCAAAGTATAGGTAAGTAAAGAAAACGTGGAACACGTAAGAATTTTTATAGTGGTTCTGCAAAGATGGTGCCTATGTTCACTTTATATATATTGATTTTTTTTGGTTACAAGTACAATGTTTTTTCTACTTTGAAAAAAGAAGAAGAACAGGCTATTTTTAGACTTAGACGTAGAAGAGAATTTTAGCCAAAAAGTGAAGTGATCGAAGGAATTCTGAGAGTAGAAGTTGAAAAGAAGCCCGGGGAGAAGGTCCTTTTCCATTTTGAGCTTGAGGTATATATAGGTGAAGAAGTGGGCTGATCGGGCCGCAACGTGGCTTCCCTCTTTTTCGGAGCTTGGACACGTGGAGCTCGATTATCGATTGTAGTTGTGGCGGTGGGACCCGGTCCACTGCTGATTAATATTATCCTCAGAAATAGTGGCTTACGTGGCACTTGAGGTGAGGTGTATCAAAAGTAAAGCTTTGGCTCGGAGTGGTTCACCGCTTTTGTTGCCTTGAGAGTCGGTCCGAGTACTGAATGACTCAGCTGGATATTTCTAAATGAATTCCGAGATATTTGGTCGGTCATACTTTGATGGGAACGACGAATTCGATCAGTTGAGATGAGTGATTTTCCGGTCTTGATGAGCCATTTATTTGAAGGAGAACAATTCGGGTCGGCCTAAGCTCGAGTTGTTCTTGAAGGAGGTTGGTTCGAATTGAATCTTACCTGGGCTTCCTAGAGTGTAAGTCGTTCTGTCGGTCGATCAACTAACATTGAGAATGAACTTTTTGACATTGGGCTTCGATCCGTTGAACCACGATAGCTTTGGCCAAAAAATTGGCCAACACTTTGCCCCTCAGAATACATATTTTTGGTAAGGGAGGTGTGTTCTGATCCTTGGATCGAAGTTCAATGTACAAGCAACAATGGTTATGCCAAACCGTATTGAGGCCAGAAACCCGATGATCCTAATGGTTGTATTAAGACCAGAAAACCGACGATCGAATCAGATCGTATTAAGGTCAGAAAACCAACAACCATCGAGAACTGTATTAATGCCGTAAAATTGATTGTTAACTTCGTTTCTGAGATCCAACACCTACAGGGAATGTATGGGCCCTTCTTGGTCTCAAGAAGGCTCTGACTTTGACTGGGCTAGCATTAACCGTACTCGACTTAAAGATATGGACGAGCATTTATCACACTTTGCTTTGAAAGATGGCGAGCATTAACCATACTCGGCTTATAGGGGTGGCGAGTATTATCCATACTCGGCTTATGGAGATGACGAGTATTATCCATACTCGGCTTATGGGGGCCAAACTCGGACTATGGAGATGGCGAGTATTAACCATACTCGTCTTATGGCAAGTGTTGATTATGCTTGACCCATGTAAAATTATTTGTGAAGCTCGACAAGTGGGAAGTGCACTTGGTTCGTAGAAAGGGCGAGTATAATCCATACTTGGCTTAGAAGAGTTCCACTGTCCCCGGCTTATGGGGTAGGTATAAATATGATTGCGGGCTTTGATCATGCGCTATGGACGACAGCTTAGCACGGGCCATATTCGAGTTAGTGAGTGCTAGTGTAACACCCCACGTCCATTAATGCCACTCACAAAGGGAATGCATTAACTTCTATGGAGGTTTTAGGTGAATATAGAACAGTAAAATTTCAACAAGACAGATATAAAATAGTACTTGGAAATTTAAAAACTTTATTTCAATTGCAGCAGAAGTCAAAACATGTTTGATTACATCATAACACCATAATCAAAGTCAAGTACAATATCTATCTTGATAAAACAAGTACATAATCCCATTACATAAATAGCCATTAAAAAGAAAGATAATAAGCTGGACTTTACTTCAGCAGTCCAAGCTTTCCAAGAGATAAGCAATCCAATCAGACTCCACTGGAACTTGGCCCAACCTGAGGACCTGAAGGGAGAAAAAAATGAAAAAGAGGGGGGGGGGGGTCAGACATAAAGTCTGGCGAGTATGATAATTCTACAATACTATTATCAAAATAACTGGACTAAGGCATAAGCTGGAAAACAAGGAAATGTCTATGAAAGAGCAGATTAAGGACATAGACAATCGCTAAAGGAAACGTTATAGGCGCTCCTAAATACTAAAGGATAAACACTATACTGCACCACACCAGTCACCCTAAAGATTGATTCCACTTAGCTTCACTTAGAAACTTTCTTAATGGCTTTACGTACTCCTAGCTGACTACATAGGTGCCGCCTGCTCCTATCTCCACTAGGTGTACCCCACTTTCCATTTTTCGATCGGCTCCCTAATCGTAGATACCCGTGCTGGCCCCACAGTGTGGTGTATCATTCCCCTAAAGTGGCAACCCGATATAACGGAGATGCACGGCTTATACCTACACGATGCAACAACGTCTTACCTACCAGCCCGGGTCCACACACGCATATGAAACCCGTTGGACTTGCGTTGCCACCGCTCCCTGTTTTGGCCTCTTATAGTCAAACCCAGTATGCGTGTCCCGTCCTCGACTTGGGTCGAGCCCACAAAGATACGTTTTGGGATACTGGCTGAAATGGGCCCCCATTATTTCCCACAAGCATTCCACCTAAGCTTGTCCCATTAGTCCATCCACTTAACCCACTTAGTCATGTTCATTTACATGTGTATTTGGTTAAGTCTAATCGTATTTCAAATGCCTCTAAAGGCAACCACTAGATTCCTCATGCCACCCAAGGCACCTACTATTTCTTAATTCATTAAGGCCATAACCTCATAAAGACCTCTCACATTAGACTGGCATTTATGGCAGCTGGATTTGCTGGGCGAGTCCGGGCAGTCTTACACCATAAAAGAGTCTAACCTTGTGTCTTTACAACTGTTATGCTTTAGTTTCGGCCTAGGACCTCTCACATTGTGCCGACATATGTGACTACTGGATTTGCCGGGCGGGTCCGGGCAGGTTTACGTCACAAACGGGTCCAACCTCGTGTCCTAAGCATTGATTATTATTAATAATCCACTTTCCCCAATTTTAATAATTCCCTACTTGAATTATTAATTAATTCCAAATTTAACAATGTCCATAATTGACTCAATTATGGACATCCATTTAAGTCATGCAAAATCATATCAATTGCACCCCAATTTGTTAATTTCCTAATATTACCCCTACCCTACGTTTGATCGTTTATTCGCAAAATGTATGCTAGACTCGATTAGTCTAACTCATAGCATAAAAGAAAATATTCACAACAACAACATATATATGTGACTAAATAAATCATAACAAGGGGTAAAACTTGCATACATTACAACTTGCATAAGGTTATACATGTCATGGATCTAAGGGTGTCAACTTATTCATAATTCACATAATATGATTTTGATCAAATTTCATAAACTTGTATAGGACATGTGTGAATCAACATCATTAACAATATGGTTTTATATGGGTACACCTAACTCAATAGGCAAATTCCCAAAAATCAAAATTCATTTAATCATAGATTCATGTATATGGGTACACCTAACTTAATAGGCAAATTCCCATATTCACGATCCAATTAATTTGTAGATTCATGTATATGGGTACAGCTAACCCAATAGGCAAATTCCCATAATCAAGATCTATTATAAAAAAAAGATAAACTTTAAACATGATCCAATTCGCATAAATACTAACATCATGATTTTACAACTTGTATGATTCAACACAACTTAACATGACATCATTATCATATAACATAAGTATTTCAACATATGTGATAATATGAGATCTAAAACATATATAAGATTTACAACATAGCATATCATAATTTGCAACATAGCATGATATGATTTACAACATAACATAGCATGATTAATCACATATGACATAGCATAGGATTATTTACAACATAATCACTACAACATAACAACATATATATGATAACATAATAGCATAACAAGAGATCCACAACATAATTTACGAATACATAACAATTCATATCACTTTCTTGTGATCCATTCATAACTTAATCAAATTATTTTATGATAATATTGGGAGATTCATCATACTCACAATTTTAAAGAAGAGAAATAGAAAGAGAACTTTTGATTTGATTTGAGTAGATTTAGTTTGTAGATTAGGCCTTCTTCTTCTTTAGTTTGTGACGGCTATGCTGAACTCCATGGCAACGGCATGTCGGTAGCTCTCCAATTTTTCAAGTGATTTAGGGTTAGAGTCTACCCACTTATTTATAGATGTTAGGATTCATTTAGGCCATTAGATTTAACCTAGAAATAACCGCAGCCATTCAGACCAGATGGGGTTTATCTTATTGACTCAGCAATGAGTCAGAAGTGACTCAGCAAACACTCAGCAAATTAATAAACTTCTATTCATGTTTACATTAACTGCCTATATATATATATATATATATATATATATATATATATATATACACACACGCACCTATTCATGAATTCAAATTAATCCATAATTAACTTATGACCATTTCTACACATTAATTTTCCAATTAATGTCTTAATTCCATTTTTCGCCTTTTAAGGCAATTCACATATCTCAAATTTGTTATATGCCTTTTTAAGGCTATTTCGTGCAAATTCTCAATATTAATTCTTTTAATTTGTGAATATTAGTATTAACAGAAATACGGGGTGTTACATTCTCCCCTCCTTATGGGATTTCGACCCCGAAATCTTCAAGTTTATATCCTATCATCAACCATCTACTCAATCAACAAACACTGGCATCCACTGTCCTTATAGACTTCTAATGCTTTCATGTTTAAATGCACAGTGTGTGTCTATGTCCGTATCTAATGCAAAATCAGGCGGTCCACTGATTCAGTTGACCTCCTTGATGTAATTCATGATAGTGCCATGCATCCATTATTGATGCAAAAGATCCTAATTGCTTACAAACTACTTCTATATGCGTGCACATCCATTCAACCGAATGCAGCATCTATAAGATGGTACAACCATTATACATCCATTATACTAAATATATTCATTTATGCAATATGCAATATGTAGTGACTAAGCCGATCTAGTGCCTAAAGTGTGTGTATATATGCATCCACGAACAACCACTAGCAACCACTTGCATCCATTTTGCATCCATCATACATAACATGTCTCAAACACATGTTTCAACCATAGGATTATCCTAACTAAAGGTCAAAGATACTAATGAGAGGACATACTAAAGATAAGATAAGATAAGCTAAGCGATAAAGGAGAAATTAAAAGACATACCCTCAAAAAGAAAAGGGTATAGCGAACGCATCTTCCCTTCTGTCTCCCAAGTAGCATTGCTCTCATCATCTCCCCATTGCACTTTAACTAGTCCGACCTCTCGATTTCTCAACTTTTTGATCTCCGACCCAAGAATGCATGTAGGAGCTCGTCTAATTGTTGTATCACGCTCTATTTCCACCTCTTTAAGCAAGCTCGGCTCTACCACCTCCGCGGTCTTGTGCAAACACTTCCTTAAATGTGATACATGGAATACGTCGTGTACTCCACTAAGTTTCTCAGGCAACTCCACCCTATACGCCATCGTCCCAATCCTGTCTTTTATAGGTAACGGTCCTACAAACCTTGGCGCTAATTTCCCAACGGACCCAAAGCGATCAACATTCCGTAACGGAGACACTTTGATAAAAACCATGTCCCCAATGTCAAACTCAAGATTTGTCCTCCTCTTATCAGCATACGATTTCTGCCTATCTTGTGCTGCTTTCATCCTCCTTCGAATCAAATCAATCTTCTCCGAGGTTTCCCTAACCATATCGGGCCCAAGTAGGATTTTATCGGTAGATTCCCACCAACATGTAGGCGAACGGCAAGGCCTTCCATAAAGAGCTTCGAAAGGTGCCATGCCAATACTAGACTGAAAGCTATTATTATATGCGAATTCTACCAACGGAAGGTGCTCTTCCCATGTACCCCCAAAGTCTAGGATACAAAGCCTTAAAAGATCCTCTAGAATGCGATTCGCCCTCTCGGTCTGGCCGTCCGTCTGAGGATGATATGCGGTGCTCAAACATAGCTGAGTCCCTACCGCCTCTTGTAAACTCTTCCAAAATTCGCTAGTGAAGATGGGATCACGGTCGCTTACTATACTTGAAGGAATACTGTGCAAACGAACTATCTCTTTAATGTATACAGAAGCCAACCACGGAGCAGTCCTCTTACTTTTCACGGGAATAAAATGGGCGCTCTTAGTAAGTCTACCTACTATAACTCAAATCCCCGTATTACCCTTCCTTGATCTTGGTAATCCATCCACAAAATCCATTGAGACGCTTTCCCGTTTCCATAGTGGAACTTCCAATGGGTGAAGCAACCCACCGGGTTTCTTTTGTTCCGCTTTTACTTGTTGGCACACCAAGCATCTAGCGACGTACTCGGCCACATCCTTTTTCATACTGGTCCAAAAGAAAACCCGCTTCATATCTTTGTACATCTTGTCTCCGCCGTGATGAATGGTCATCTTTGAGCGATGAGCATCATCAAGAATGGCCTTCCTTAAGTCTTCGTCTTGTGGTACACAAAGTCTATTATCCCTTCGTAACCAACCCTTATCGTCTAAGGTATACCTACGAAGATGGCTAGACGACTCCCCTCCTTTGAGCTTTTCTACTATCTCAACCAACTGGGGGTCGTCTTGCTGTGCCTCACCAACTCGTCCTAGAAGTGTAGGTCTAACTTCCAAGGATGCTAACAAACTAGGTACTAGGTCAACGGAGGGTCTAAAGTCAAACATGGAGATGAATTCTAAGCTTCGTCGTTCAACAAACAACGGACTCAAGGACAACCTTTTCCTACTTAAGGCGTCTGCTACCACGTTTCCCTTGCCCGGGGTATATGCTATTTCAAAATCGTTGGAGGCTAGGAATTCCATCCACCGTTGCTACCTTAAATTCAAATCCTTCTGAGAGAATAAGTATTTTAATGATTTGTGGTCAGTGAACAGTTCGAATTTCTCACCAAGAAGATAGTGACGCCAAGACTTAAGCGCGAAAACAATTGCGGCTAACTCAAGGTCATGCGTAGGGTAATTCTTTTCATGAACCCTCAACTGCCTTCCACCATAGGTTATTACTCTTCCCTCTTGCATGAGGACCGCGCCAAGTCCCGTCCCACAAGCATCAGTATAGACGGTAAACGGTTTATTCCCGTCTGGCAGCACTAAGACTGGGGATGAAGTTAAGGCTCTCTTTAAACGTTGGAACGCATCATCACAATCTTCGTCCCACGCAAAAACCTGGTTCTTCTTCGTTAACTGTGTTAATGGAGCTGATATTTTTGCGAAGTCTTTGATAAACTTCCTATAATAGCCAGCCAACCCCAAGAAACTTCTTACTTGGGTTACATTTTTAGGGACCTTCCAATCTTGGATGGCCACCACCTTTGCAGGATCCACTGCTATCCCTTCCTTGGAAACCACGTGCCCTAAGAACCGTACTTCTTTCCTCCAGAAGTGACACTTAGAAAATTTTTCCTTAAGGTTATGTGCTCGAAGGGTTTCCAACACTTCCCTAAGATGTAGGGCATGCTCTTCTTCATTCTTAGAAAAGACTAAGATGTCATCCACAAAGACTACCACGAATTTGTTAAGGTACTCCCTAAACACCCTACTCATCAAATCAACAAAATATGCGGGGGCGTTTGTCAAACCAAAGGGCATCACTAGCCATTTATAGAATCCGTCAGGAGTCCTAAAAGCAGTCTTATCTATACTATCCTCAACCACTCTCAGTTGATGAAAGCCAGTGGCTAAGTCCAACTGCGAAAACACTGAGGCGCCAACTAACTGATCAAAGAGATCGTCAATCCTCGGCAGTGGGTGTCGGTTCTTTTTAGTAAGCTTGTTTAGTTCTCTATAGTCCACACAAAGCCTAAGGGACCCATCCGCCTTTGTAGCAAATACTACTGGAGCACCCCACTCTGATATACTACGTCTTATGAACCCCTTCTCAAGCAACTCCTTCACTTGCTTATTGAGTTCCCTCCTTTCACGAGGAGCCATGTGGCGCACTGGCAAAGATACGGGTCTAGCATTATCCAGAAGATAAATTCGAAAGTCTATCTCCCGCTTTGGAGGTAAGCCCTTCACCTCCTCAAACACATCTGGATATTCCCGGACCACCTCTACCGTTCGCAGATTCCCTACAGACGCGTCAAGCGATTCAAGATAACTTAGCGTAACAGAATTTATGGGACTACAAAAGATGTCGATAGCATTACCAAGGCGAGTCACAAGCCTAACTACTCTCCTTTCACAATCAAGAATGGCCCCATTTCTAGATAACCAATCCATTCCTAAAATTAGCCCATAGCCCGTGAAGCCCAATGCATAAGCATTACATCTAAATTCAGCGCTAAGTATAGAGATTTTCAAATCCAAACATATCATGGTCAAATGAGCCGAACCCCCAATTGGATTTGAAACAACCAAGGGATCCTCTACTAAACTAGTGTTCAAGTGCAGTAATTCAACTAATGATGCAGAGATAAACGAATGAGATGCGCCAGAATCGAATAAGGTACGGACAGGATGATCAAACAGAAAACTAAGCTTTCAACAGAAATTGTTCTACCTCTTTCTTGCAGCGGTGGGGCCGCAATAGCCTGAACTTGCCCCCTTGCCTGCCCTGGTGCCATAAGAGCCTGCACCTGTCCTCCCGAGGTAGACCCTGCCCTCTGCCCCTTCTTTGGGCAGTCCTTCACCAAATGTCCCGCATCTCCACAATGAAAACAACCAGTCTTCTTTTTCTTTCTACAATCTTTGCTGAGATGGCCAGGCGTCCCACAATTGAAGCATCTCTTCTTCCCTTTGCCATTATTGTTTTTACCACCCTTCTTATTTTGCTGTTGGGGTTTCTTCTGATCCCCTTTCTTTTCAACTGCCTTATCCTCATGCATAAGTGCCATTTCTACTAGCCTTTCAAAGGTGGCTCCCATAGGGATGTGGGTCATAGACAACCCTTGCAACGGTTCATTCAAGCCTCTAACGAACCTCAAAGCTTTCTTCTCTGGCGTGTTCACCAACTCCAAGCCAAACCTTGCTAACTGATTAAATTTATTGACATACTCCTTCACCGATAAGCTCCCTTGCTTTAATGTCAAGAATTTTTCCATATTTAAATTCTCCTCTACCCTTGAAAGAAACTTTGCCTCAAACCTTCGTCTGAAATCCGCCCATGAATCAACTGGACGTTCCCCGTTAGTGACCTCCAACCAAAACGAGGCCTCTCCCTTCATTAACCAAGCAGCTAAACGGACTTTCCTCCCATCTTCCACTTCAAAGATATCCAACAATTCCTCAGTCTCCTTAAGCCAGTCTCTGGCCTCCACAAACGTCTCAGTCCCTTGAAAAGTTTTTCCTCCCATAGCCTTAAATTCCTTACACGTCTTTGCAAAAGTGTCAACACGAGGAGGAGGAGGAGGAATGGGTGCAACTAGGGGTGGAGGAACATCTGCTGGGCCTGCAGTAGTGGCCCTAGCATCCAAATATCTCCTAAACCACCCTGGAACCGTCACACCTTCTGGGAGATTAAGATCTTCAGCCATGCTGAAACGAAAAAGGAATGATTCAAAATGGAGAATTCGAAAGATAAAGATAAGGATATGGCTATTTGGGATTATGTTTTTCATAAAAACTTTCTCTAAATAACATGTTTTTGAAAACACTTCTTCCAAAAATACTTTAGAAAAATATTTTTCTAAAAATTTTATCTGTTCTGGTAACCTTATGCTCTGATACCACGTGTAACACCCCACATCCATTAATGTCACTCACAAAGGGAATGCATTAACTTCTATGTAGGTTTTAGGTGAATATAGAACAGTAAAATTTCAACAAGACAGATATAAAATAGTACTTGGAAATTTAAAAACTTTATTTCAAATGCAGCAGAAGTCAAAACATGTTTGATTACATCATAACACCATAACCAAAGTCAAGTACAATATCTATCTTGATAAAACAAGTACATAATCCCATTACATAAATAGCCATTAAAAAGAAAGATAACAAGCTGGACTTTACTTCAGCAGTCCAAGCTTTCCAAGAGATAAGCAATCCAATCAGACTCCACTGGAACTTGGCCCAACCTGAGGACCTGAAGGGAGAAAAAGATGAAAAAGAGGGGTGGTCAGACATAAAGTCTGGCGAGTATGATAATTCTACAATACTATTATCAAAATAACTGGACTAAGGCATAAGCTGGAAAACAAGGAAATGTCTATGAAAGAGCAGATTAAGGACATAGACAATCGCTAAAGGAAACGTTATAGGCGCTCCTAAATACTAAAGGATAAACACTATACTGCACCACACCAGTCACCCTAAAGATTGATTCCACTTAGCTTCACTTAGAAACTTTCTTAATGTCTTTACGTACTCCTAGCTGACTACACAGGTGCCGCCTGCCCCTATCTCCACTAGGTGTACCCCACTTTCCATTTTTCGATCGGCTCCCTACTCGTAGATACCCGTGCTGGCCCCACAGTGGGGTGTGTCATTCCCCTAAAGTGGCAACCCGATATAACGGAGATGCACGGCTTATACCTACACGATGCAACAACGTCTTACCTACCAGCCCGGGTCCACACACGCATATGAAACCCGTTGGACTTGCGTTGCCACCGCTCCCTGTTTTGGCCTCTTATAGTCAAACCCAGTATGCGTGTCCCGTCCTCGACTTGGGTCGAGCCCACAAAGATACGTTTTGGGATACTGGTTGAAATGGGCCCCCATTATTTCCCACAAGCATTCCACCTAAGCTTGTCCCATTAGTCCATCCACTTAACCCACTTAGTCATGTTCATTTACATGTGTATTTGGTTAAGTCTAATCGTATTTCAAATGCCTCTAAAGGCAACCACTAGATTCCTAATGCCACCCAAGGCACCTACTTAACCCCCATGTCCCACCTTACATGATTATCTGGCTAAGTATTTCTTAATTCATTAAGGCTATAACCTCATAAAGACCTCTCACATTAGACTGGCATTTATGGCAGCTGGATTTGCCGGGCAGGTCCGGGCAGTCTTACACCATAAAAGAGTCTAACCTCGTGTCTTTACAACTGTTATGCTTTAGTTTGGGCCTAGGACCTCTCACATTGGGCCGACATTTGTGACTACTGGATTTGCCGGGCGGGTCCGGGCAGGTTTACGTCACAAACGGGTCCAACCTCGTTTCCTAAGCATTGATTATTATTAATAATCCACTTTCCCCAATTTTAATAATTCCCTACTTGAATTATTAATTAATTCCAAATTTAACAATGTCCATAATTGACTCAATTATGGACATCCATTTAAGGCATGCAAAATCATATCAATTGCACCACAATTTATTAATTTGCTAATATTACCCCTACCCCACATTTGAACGTTTATTCGCAAAATGTATGCTAGACCCGATTAGTCTAACTCATAGCATAAAAGAAAATATTCACAACAACAACATATATATGTGACTAAATAAATAATAACAAGGGGTAAAACATGCATACATTACAACTTGCATAAGGTTATACATGTCATGTATCTAAGGGTGTCAACTTATTCATAATTCACATAATATGATTTTGATTAAATTTCATAAACTTGTATAGGACATGTGTGAATCAACATCATTAACAATATGGTTTTATATGGGTACACCTAACTCAATAGGCAAATTGCCAAAAATCAAAATTCATTTAATCATAGATTCATGTATATGGGTACACCTAACTTCATAGGCAAATTCCCATATTCAAGATCCAATTAATTTGTAGATTCATGTATATGGGTACACCTAACCCAATAGGCAAATTCCCATAATAAAGATCTATTATAAAAAAACATAAACTTTAAACATGATCCAAATCGCATAAATACTAACATCATGATTTTACAACTTGTATGATTCAACACAACTTAACATGACATCATTATCATATAACATAAGTATTTCAACATATGTGATAATATGAGATCTACAACATATATAAGATTTACAACATAGCATATCATAATTTGCAACATAGCATGATATGATTTACAACATAGCATAGCATGATTAATCACATATGACATAGCATAGGATTATTTACAACATAATCACTACAACATAACAACATATATATGATAACATAATAGCATAACAAGAGATCCACAACATAATTTACAAATACATAACAATTCATATCACTTTCTTGTGATCCATTCATAACTTAATCAAATTATTTTATAATAATATTGTGAGATTCATCATACTCACAATTTTAAACAAGAGAAATAGAAAGAGAGAGTGCTTTTGATTTGATTTGAGTAGATTTAGTTTGTAGATTAGGCCTTCTTCTTCTTTAGTTTGTGACGGCTATGCTGAACTCCATGGAAACGGCATGTCGGTAGCTTTCCAATTTTTCAAGTGATTTAGGGTTAGAGTCTACCGACTTATTTATAGATGTTAGGATTCATTTAGGCCATTAGATTTAACCTAGAAATAACCACAGCCATTCAGACCAGATGGGGTTTATCTTATTGACTCAGCAATGAGTCGGAAGTGACTCAGCAAACACTCAGCAAATTAATAAACTTATATTAATGTTTACATTAACTGCCCATATATATATAAATATATATATATACACACACGCACCTATTCATGAATTCAAATTAATCCATAATTAACTTATGACCATTTCTGCACATTAATTTTCCAATTAATGTCTTAATTCCATTTTTCTCCTTTTAAGGCAATTCACATATCTCAAATTTGTTATATGCCTTTTTAAGGCTATTTCGTGCAAATTCTCAATATTAATTCTTTTAATTTGTGAATATTAGTATTAACAGAAATACGGGGTGTTACAGCTAGTCAGGCTCGACTCAAATCATTCAAACATAATCCATGTTTGCAAAAGAAAGATCATTGTTGCTAAAGAGATATTACAAAGAAATGAGAATAAATTCTATAAGGACAACTATCGATTCTAGAGCATGCCTAGGAGCTAAATCCTAACCCCGTACAAGTGTACATCAACATATCCTTTTTATTGAAAGAAAGTAACAATACATAAAAAAAGAAATCTAAATCTTATTAGTTAATGATAATGCCGCGAGTGTTGTGCCTAGGGTCCTTTCTGTTTCTAGGAGCTCGAGGACCGACCTGAGGAGCTTGGGCAGAAGACTGAGGCAGTAAGGCCGGTGTGTTTTTTCTGACATGCTCGGGAAGTTCTCCTTGCCTGACTCTATCATCGATGAGATCGCGCAGGTGACTGCATTCATTGGTGCTATAAGCGGCTATGTTGTGGAACATGCAGTGTCTAAGGACCCATATTTTTATGGATAATAAATAATTTATTTAATTATTTAAATAATGGTTTGGTAATTTAAAATGACCAAAATTAAATAATATTGAATATTTAATTAATATTAATAATAGAATAATATATTTAATTCTAAAATAATCAAAAATAGTAGAACTGACAATGTTGTGTGGATTGAATCATTTAATTCGGTCTAGAATTGAATTATATTAACAAATTTATTTATAAATGTCAGTTGAACGTATAATTTATATTATAATTATAATCAAGCTCGAAATGGCGTGGAAGTTCATAATTTGACGGTTCAAACTTTAAACAAATATACAGAATCCGTTTTAAACCATATTTCTGTGAATTAAGAAATGTTCGGAACTGGTGAAGTATATTTTTCTAATGGAAGAGAAAAATCGTGATTTCGTCATGTAGATTTTGAGTTGTGTCCAAATGAAATTTTTGAAAAGTCGCTATGGAATTCCTTTATAATTTATAACGATTTATTTACATTATAAAACGATTTTTAATATAAAATAGGTATCGATTTAACACTGGATTTAAAATGTCGAGTTATAAATTCAGATAGGAATATTTTAGAGCTGTATTATATTCTATGTCTACATATACGATAATATTAATTTATTAATATTAAATTTAAATATTTTCAAATATATTAATATTTAAATGGGTTTATTTAGAGCTTTAAAAATAGCCATTTTTGCAAACGATCTCCATTTTCGACGAAACTAACTTTGTTGGATCTGGAATATTAAATTATTACTAGATTTCAATTTTCATGATTTTTGGATTCAATATATGGCCATGTGGAATTTAAATGTGAAAAAAAGTCAATAATTTGATTTTAAAAAACATGCTGTGTGAGCAAACGAATTCGGAATTCGACAAAACAAGTTTTATTGGGTCCGTAATGTCAAACCATAGCTACATGTCCATTTTCATTAAAATTAGATAGTATATGTGATCGTATGAATTTTTAAACTATAAATAAAAGTAAAGATTCATTAAAATGCGATATAATATTCGAATAAAAATATATTAATTTATCTATATATATTCCTTAATTTTCTCCTTACCTAATTCCACATTTCCCAGGTCAAAATATCGGCCGCCACATTTTCTCCTATAACAAACCAAAACGCGAAAAACCACTTCAAATAAAGCAAAAAGAAATTCAAATAAATTTCGATAAATCGCAGCTCAAGCAGTTTTGAAATCCTTGAGAGTATATCTTCACACTGGTATGAAAATCGTTCAGCTCGATGCGTTTTTGGGGTCTTTAAAATGTTAACAACGGCCCTAGGGTTAAGGAATGACGGCGATTTAGGCTTTGTTATGGGTCGAGGAGGAGGGCGTTGGGATCACTGGAGTGAGACGCACTTGCTACGGAAGTTTTGTGATTTTTAGTGATCACTGATGTCGCGACTTCTATGCTATAGCACGGTGCAGACCTGACGAACTCGGTTTAGGGGGATGGTGCAAGCTTTAGTTCGTGGTTGTTGGGAGGAAGAGTATTGGAAGAGGGGAATATTGGTATGTTCGGTTTGGAGATTCATGAAGTAACGAGTTGGGGAGGATGATATAGAGTTCGGTTATGGTGTTTTTACTAGAGCAGGAAGATCACGAGTTACATCGTTGAAGAAGGATTAGGGAGCAAGTGGATTTTTTTGTACAGATGGAATGTTGGGCCCAATAAAAAAGGTTAAGCCCAAATTGAATAAATATTTGGTTTATTTTAAGTTTAAATTTAGTATATAAACTTTAAAAATTAATATCTTTGTCATACGTGGTCGAAAATCAACGAAACAGGATCCGTTGGGATCATATGGATGGCAGCTACACAATGGAACTGACTGGGAGTGAATTGGAGCTCATTACAATTTATAGCGAAATAAATTGTCTGTCTGAATCAAAGGACAGTTATCGTTATTTAATGATGAACGCCCAATGTGAGTAAAACTCACTAACTCTGCCAGTTTATATTGTCATAAATATAATTTAGTACTGATAAATGATGATTGATTGATGCGTGATGATTGTTTGGTTGAATTGCTGATTTAGTGGTTGAAATATATATATATATATATATATATATATATATAGATATATCGTTAATTAAATATTGATTCTGTTTATCAGAATATTTCATATTGAAATGAAATCGATGTTATTTATATTGTTTAACATCTGTGGATGCAGGGAAATAGGTTGGAGGGATCCAACTAGATTCCTCAAATATTATTACTGTTTATTTTCATATATTATGATATATGATGTGATATATTTTCTATGATTGATTTTGTATGTGTGGATGACACTCCCACTATGATTTGGTATTTCTAAAATACCATACGTAATACTAGAATGAAAAAAGGGATTTTTCAAAGTGTATATTAAAAATAAAATATTTATAAAATCAAAGAATTTTGTAAAGTAAAATTATTTATAAAATCAAAGAATTTTATAAATGAAAATATTTATAAAATCAAAGGATATTATAAAAGGAATTTTTATTTAGAAAATAAATAAAATTATAAAAGGAAATATTTTATAAAATAAATAGAATTATAAAAGGAAATTGATGAGATATAAAGGAATTACGAAAAGATGTAGTTAAAGTGGATATTAAATAGAAATCTGTTTTAAAAGATAAATTGAGAAGATTTGTTTATAAATAATGTTTTATAAATTATTTATCATTGGATAAACTGGATATATAAGTCTGAACTTATATAGAGAAGTAGAAATCGGTTGACACCAATATTTTAAATAGAATGTGAACTCAGCATTTATAAAGGGAATTATGAATGAGATTTAAGTGTTATAAATAAAAAGGAGATTTCGTATGAATAATTCTATAAATAGAAGTATAAATAGAATTTGGAAATGTGATATTATTTTAAAATACGAAATCAAACTTAATGGATTATAAAAAAGAAATATTTTTCACATTCGATGTGAATAATGGATTAAAATGAATATTTTATAAATTAAAACATTTATAAGGAAAATTGGGTTTTGAAATAGGAAATCAAATGGGAATTTATATGAGATAGGGAATAGGGTTAAAATAATATTAGCTATTCGAATAAGAGTTAACCAAATATTAGCTATTTGAATAGAGTTAATCAAATATTAGTTAATCTAACAGAGTTAATCGAATATTAGTTATTCGAATAGAGATAGTGGAATATTAGTTATTCGAATAAGAGTTAATCGAATAGAGTTAATCAAATTAGAGTTAATCGAATATTAGTTATTCGAATAGAGTTAGTCGAATATTAGTTATTCGAATAAGAGTTATTCGAATAAGAGTTAATCGAAAGAGAGTTAATCAAATATTAGTTATTCGAATAGAGTTAGTCAAATATTAGTTATTCAAATAAGAGTTAATCGAATAGAGTTAATCGAATTAGAGTTAATCGAATATTAGTTTTTCGAATAGAGTTTGTCGAATACTAGTTATTCGAATAAAGATTATCGAATATAAGTTATTCAAAGGGAGATTATCTGATATAGTTTATTTAAAGAAAAGATTATCGAATATAGTTATTCGAAAGAGCGTTAATCGACTATTTGTTATTCGAAAGAGAGATTATCGAATATAGTTATTCGAAAGAGAGTTGTCGAATAGAGATTATTTGAAAGAGAGTTATACGTTAAAATTCGTGTATATCGAATTCGGTAAAGTACTATTTACTTTTTGGTTTTTAAATCAAGATGTATTTATTTATAAATTAGTTGTTTGTTTATTTATTCAAATTAAGAAATAAAAGTTGTATTTTGAAGTTAGATATTTTGAAAGTAGGGATTATAACGTTATTGTTATAACAATGTTTTTATAAAAGATTTGGATTCGTAAACTGAATCTGAGAGTTGCATAAGAAATGATTGATAAGAAGATAAGAAACGAAGTTAAGGAAATTTGGAACTGACTGGAGATTTGCTAAGTTGAATGGTTACTTGGGTATCGATCTGATGTTGGTTTCGGCCTATGGGATAAATACTTAGGGAATTTTTCTCTTACTGGTTTACAGTTAGAAACTGATGGATGTGGAATGATAGTGATTCTTGAATAAGAAACGGAAATGTTTTCCAATGTTAATATCGTATATTTCTAAACTCAGAAAATAAGAATTGATGAATATGTGGAAATGGGGAAAAGAATAAATTAATGATAAATTAATTTAAAAAGGGGAAAAAAGTTGATTGATGATTGATCAGTAAGATTTTCATTTGGAAATACGACCGGTTTTTGTACACATGTTTCTCTTTGATAGTTAGATCACCGACTATCAAAGTTTTTGACCATTTCCATTGTCAATACGGAGAGACCGAGCTCAGATTCATTATCTGAAAACCACTCTGTATGTGCATTAGCGTTGCGAATCAAATATGATGAAGATAATTGAAGTTGGAGTTGTGCAAGGGTTGTTCTGGCGATCCTAGGTAGAAATTGCCTAAGATGGATTTACATAATAGTGCCTTCGGTTTGTGTAGCAGCCACGTCCATTAATGTCACTCGCAAAGGGAATGCATTAACTTCCATGGAGCATTATTAGTGTATAGAATAGAATATAACAAGATATATACATATATTGGTACTTGAAAATTTTAAAACATCTTTTTTTGCAGCAGAGAAATAGTTTGATTACAACAACTTCATAAACCAACAGTAAAACCAAGTACACTTAATATCCAACTTGACAAATTGTTTTCTGAGTACATAAAGTAAAAATAATAACCCCAACACAAGTAGCCATAAAAGAGATGAGCTGGACTTTACTTTCAACAATCCAAGCACTTCCAAGAGAGAGAGAAAGAGATCCAAGGTCAAGCTCCACTAGTACTAGTCCCATCCTGAGAAGCTGGGGGGGGGGAGGAAGAAAAGAGGCGAAAACAAGGGGATCATACATAAAGTCTGGCGAGTATAATAACTTTAACAATATAATTATTAAAGTAACTAGGATAAGGCATAAACTGGTAAGATAAGGTATGACTATAAAACAAGTGGGCATAACAAAGAAAACAAAAGGAATATTCTGGCGTTAATCTCGTTCCTAATCACTATAGGATAATTACTATACTACACCACTACTAGTCACTCTAAAGGTTAATCCCACCTACATAACATAATAATGATAATGGTAGTTTCGTGTACCCCTAGCTGCCTTCAAAGGTGTCGTCTGCCCCTATCTCCACTAGTTGTACCCACTACCCCCATGCGATCGGCTCCCTAACTCGTAGATACCTGTGCTGGTCCCACAGTGGGGTGTATCACTCCCCAAAGTGGCAAACTGATACCACTAGAGATGCACGTCTTATATCTACACGATGCAACGACGTCTTACCTATCAGCCCGGGCCCACGCACGCACATGACCCCGTTGGACTTGCGTTGCCACCGCTAACCCGTTTTGACCAATTACAATCAAATCCAGTAAGCGTGTCCCGTCCTCGACTTGGGTCGAGCTCACAAAGATACTTAATGGGTTACTGGTTTGAAAAGGGCCCCCATGCCTGACACAAGTTTTCCACCTATGCTTGGTCCTCACTAAGGTTTCCAACTTAACCCTATTCCTATTCATGTCTTCCTACATGTTTTCAACTTGATTAAGTGTTTCTAATCGTATTTCACATGCCACCCAAGGCCACCCACTTAACCCCTATGTACCACCACATGTTTATCTGGTTAAGTGTTACTTAATTCATTAGAACCATAACCTTGTAAAGACCTCCTGCATTAGACTGACATTTGCGGTTGCTGGATTTGCCGAGTGGGTCCGGGCAGTCTTATACCGCAAACCAGCCTAACCTCGTGTCTATACAATTGTTGCACATTTAATTCGTGCCTTTGACTTCTCACATTAGACTACCGTTTGTGGTTGCTGGATTTGCCGGGCCGGTCCGGGCAGTCATACACCACAAACGAGTCTAACCTCGTGTCTTAGACGGTTAATTATCACATAATAATTCAACCCCAAATTGGATTAATATCCCTATTCAAATTTGTCAATAAATTCCAAATTTATTTATGTCCATAATTGTCACCGAAATTATGTCCATAATTTCAGGTATATAATTTATACCAATTAATGCCTCAAATTAATTATATGCCTATTAAGGCCATTTTATGCCAATTCACAATTATGTATATTCAATATTTTCCCATTGTCCCCATGCTATTCA
This sequence comes from Allium sativum, assembly GCA_030737875.1. Taxonomy (NCBI): domain Eukaryota; kingdom Viridiplantae; phylum Streptophyta; class Magnoliopsida; order Asparagales; family Amaryllidaceae; genus Allium; species Allium sativum. The sequence goes on along the minus strand of CM060913.1, from coordinate 702,308,530 downwards.
TACATTTTGATGTGACATATGTTAGACTCGCAATAGTCTAACTTATAAAAAGAAAAGCAACATCACAACTTGCATAATACATAAAATAGATCTAAGAATCATGACATAAGTTTGCATAGCCAATAACTTGCATAAGCAATACACAAATTTGCATAAACTATCATGGATCTAAATATATATCTAAACATAAAGATGTGAACTTGCATATATGGATATGGTTTTCCTATAACTTGCATATGAATTTCATTCAAACTAGCATATGATTCACATACAAAACTAGCATAGGCAATGGGCGTAAATTTGCATAACTATGTACTGCCATGGATCTAAATATAGATCCAAACATAAAGATGTGAACTTGCATATGGATCTAAACATAAAGATGTGAACTTGCATATGGATATAAACATGTAAATTATTGTCACATATTTTGCATATAAAGTAGCATATGTATCTACATGATTCACATATGAACTTGTGTATAATCCACCTACAGACTTGCATAAGATTCACATATGTTTTAACATCCCAAACTTGCATAAAATCCATAAACTAGCATATGATTTAACATCCCAAACTTGCATATGATTCATATACATATGTTTTAACATCCCAAACTTGCATAAGATTCATATACATAACATCCCAAACTTGCATATGATGAATCAAGTAAACATATACAATTGAGTAGATCCACAATAACACAACTGTCAACGATAACATCACATGATTCAAAGTCATATTCTCATAATCCAATTATAACTTATCACAATTAAATTAATTAATTAATTTGTGAAAGATATTATACTCACAAACAAAAGAATAGTCTTGTCTTTCTGGGATCTGTGTTCTAAATCTGAATTGCTCGCCTTTGATATAGACTAATTGTTATTTAGATTAGATTAGATTTGATTATTTCTTCTATCTTGTTTTAGAGTTGAAAGAGAATGGCGGCTACTCTAGGTTCTCCATTGACGGCATGGCGACTCTTGGTATGAATTAGTATGATTTAGGGTTGAGAGTTAGGTTGCTTATATACAATTTTAATTAATTAAGAGCCGTCAGATTAACCTAGAATCAATCAAGACCATCCAGTCAAGATAGAATAACACCTTAGCCCTAATGACTCAGTAACAAGTCAAAACAGCGTCATCTTTCAGATCTTTCCCGGGGGGGGGGGAGGGCAGGTCGACCCCTAGGTCGACCTGTGTGGGTAGGTCGACTTGCCCTTTGGGCGGGAATTTTCTCGCCCAGCCCGCTTCCCTGTTTTGAATTTGAATTTCAAATTTTCTGATTCGAGCTTTTTTTAATGTATTTAAATTCTGAAATTTCTGAAGGCCATAACTTCTTCATACGAAGTCCAATTCACACAAACTCGGACTCTATCTCAAGAAGAATTCCGAGATGAACGCAATGGCTCAACCTGTTTCCCTTTGTTATCAATTTAACAATTAAGTATTCTTAAATTTGTTAATTTTAATATTTAAAGTTATGGGGTGTTACATTCTCCCCTCCTTAAAGGATTTCGCCCCCGAAATCTCCAAGTTAAGGAGAATGCATATCCTAACATCTAATCATCCATCTACTCAACCATCAAACACAGGCGTCCACTGTCCTTACAAGATTTCTAATGCTGTATGAACATATGCAAAAAGTGTGTGTATATGTTCCTTGTCTAATTCAAAATCAGGCGGTCTACTGATTCTGCTGACCTCCTTAATGCAAATCATGATAGTGCCATGCGTCCATTATGTATGTGAAAGAATCCTATCGATACATATTATTTCTACATGTGCGCCTAACCATTCATAAAAATGCAGCATCCATATGATAACACAACCATTGTACATCCATTAATATAGATATGCACACACATTTGTATGCAACATGAAGGTGATTGAGCCGATCTAGTGCCTAATGTGTGTGTACATGCATCCACGAGCAACCACTAGCAACCACTTGCATCCACCAAACATAACATGTCTCAAACACGTGTTTGCAACCATAGGGTTCTTCCTAACTAAAGATCGAAGATGTCATCGTAAAAATAATACTAAAAGATAGGACAAGTATCAACAAAGCGGTAGAAAAAAGGAGAAAATAAAACATACCCTCAAAAAGGAAAGGGTACATCGTACGCATCTTCTCTTTCGTCTCCCAAGTCGCGTCTGTTTGATCATCTCCACATTGCACTTTGACCAACTTGACCTCTTTGTTGCATAGCTTTTTGACCTCCGATTCGAGAATGCGTGTAGGAGCTCATCTAACTATGGCACTGCGCTCTACTTCCACTTCTACGAGCGTGCTCGGCTCCACTACTTCTGCCGTATCATGTAAACACTTACGCAAATGCAAAACGTGAAACACGTCATGAGCACCACTGAGCTTCTCTGGTAACTTTACTCTATATGCCATCTGCCAATCCTCTCTGTAATTGGAAAGGGTCCTATGAACCTCGGTGCCAACTTCCTTACCGATCCAAAACGGACTACGTTTCTCAACGGTGACACCTTAATAAAAACCATGTCCCCAATATTGAACTCAAAATCGGTTTGTCTCTTATCAGCATATGACTTCTGTCGGTCCTGCGCCGTCTTCATTCGCCGTCGAATCAAGACTATTTTCTCCAAAGTCTCCCTAATCATGTCGGGTCCAAGCAAAACCTTATCCGTGGATACCCACCAACAAGTAGGTGATCGACACGGTCGTCCATAAAGAGCCTCAAAAGGTGCCATGCCAATGCTAGCCTGGAAACTATTATTATAGGCGAACTCCACTAATGGAAGATGTTCTTCCCATGTTCCTCCAAAGTCTAGAATGCATAGCCTCAGAAGGTTTTCTAGAATCCGATTTACTCTGTCGATCTGGTCGTCCGTCTGAGGGTGATAAGCCATACTTAATCATAATTGTGTTCTAACCGCCTCTTGTAAGCTTTTTCAAAATTCGCTTGTGAAAATGGGATCTCTATCGCTCACAATGCCAAAGGGTATGTCGTGCAGACGAACCATCTCTCGAAGGTAAATAGATGCTAACCAAGTGACGGTCCTTCTACTTTTAACGGGGATAAAATGGGCGCTTTTGGTAAGTCTGTCTACACTTACCCATATCCCCGTATTACCCTTCCTTGATTTTGGTAACCCATCTACAAAATCCATGGAAATACTTTCCCATTTCCAAAGCGGAATCTCTAAAGGGTGGAGCAAACCACCGGGCTTCTTTTGCTCCACCTTGACTTGCTGGCACACTAAGCATCTAGAAACGAACTCAACCACGCCCTTCTTCATTCCGGCCCAAAAGAAAACTCACTTCATATCCCTATACATCTTATCACCACCAGGACGTATGGTCATCTTAAAGCGATGCGAGTCTTCAAGAATTGCCTTCTTCAAACTCTCGTTTTGTGGTACGCAAAGTCTCCCATCTCTATGCAGCCATCCTCTCTCATCTATAGCAAATCTATTAAGATGACTCGAAGACTCCCCTCCTATAAGCTTGCCTACTATCTCAACCAACTATGGGTCATTTCGCCGTGCCTCTCCAACTCGACCCAAAAGTGTAGGTTGCACCTTTAATGATGCCAACTGAAACACCCCACCTCCATTAAGGTCACTCACAAAGGGAATGCCTTAACTTTGGTGGAGGTTTATAAGTAAAAGTCACAGATAAAACACAAGACAGATATAAACACATATATAAGCAGCGGAAAACAAACAAACTTTTATTTCATAAATACGTGTTTATACAAAACATTTCCATAATTGTCTCATAATAACTCCCAAAACATTACATCATCATTTCTGTCTTGATTATTAAATAAAGAAGCTTAAAACATAATTAAAACTGCATAAATCCCCATAGAACGTGTCCAATAGCCATAGCCAAGGAAAGAGAGTCCAAACCATATATCTACTATCTTGAAGCTTGCAAAGAGACTGACTAAGCTGGGTTGTTTCCTCCTAGTGGACCTGGGAGGGGGGAGATGGAAGAAAAGAAGACGAAAGAAAAATAGAGTCAGACATAAAGCCTGGTAAGTCTAAAGACTCTTCAGTATGAGAACAAGAATAAGGGCATGATAGGTATAAACTGGAAATAGGAACGTATCATAAACTAAGATAAAGTAGTTTTGAAACGAATATACTATCGCACCCCACACTATATCTCTGCACCTACATGTATTAGTTCTGATTGGCACCCCATGATCGAGGTGAAGTGATCCCCTTTCTAAAGATCGGCTCCTACTCACAAAATCACATGTGTCCAACGACCCCCAATGATTGTAGATACCTATGCTAGTCCCACCATGGGGTGTATCAAGTCCCACGGTGGCGGCCCAACACAATTCTAGAATGCATAGGTTATACTGCTGGTGCCCAGTGCCATGTTTGTCTTCTCCGAAGTGTGTGCACGCCCGCACTCCGTTAGAACCCACACTGCTGCACCAACCGCCGTCGCTTTTGACCGCTTACAATCAGCCCAGTAATCGTGCCCCACTCTGCCTAGTTTCAGGTTACCATGATACCTAATTGGGTTACTGCTGAAATGGGTCCCCCGTTACTAGGGTTTTCTAGTCAAACATGTTAAGTGGTTAAGTGTCTGTATTTACCTAACCCCACCCATCAGTTTAATTAACATGTTGAATTAGTTAAGTGTTTTAGTTAACATAACCCTACCATCCTAACTTGTCTGTCCTTAGCCTTAATTAGTTAAATCACCGACCACTCACATTAGATAGGTATTGTTACGGTTACTGGATGTGTCGGTCGGTTCCGGGCAGGTTTACACCGTCACTCAGTCTAACCTCGGGTCTTTATTGGGCTCAATGCTTAACCACCCACATTGGATAGGTATTGTTGTGATTACTGGACAACCGGGTGGGTCCGGGCAGGTTTACATCACAACTCAATCCAACCTCGGGTTAAGCATACTCGTATTTTCTAAATTTACATATTTTTCTCTTTTACTTGTTATATGTAAATTTGTTAACAATTAAATGTTATGGCCCACTTTCCAAGTTTAACATTTTTTGTATAAGAATTTATACCGTTTAAGTGCCACCAATTTTGGCATGTGACAAAACATGCCAATACATATAATTTTCACCAATTTATGTCAAGTTTCCTATAATTACCAATTTTTCCCAACGTTACCCCGTCTAAATATTTGGCTAACAATCTTAGGCTAATTTTTAGTTCGCCTGATTTTTAACATATAATATTAGGCTAAAAACTTATCCTAATTTAGCGTACACAAAATTGGCATAAAGAAATTCATTAACATAAACATGACATAGGTGTAAACTTGGCATTTTCGGCATAGTGAATATGAACATCATAGGTGTGAACTTGCAAAACAGTCAACATGAATATCATAGGTGTGAACTTGCAACATAGACTAAATCAACATACATATATGTGAACTTGCATTGAAATTGGGATCTAACTAAATAGGTGTCACATGAATTAGCATATGATTTAGACAACATAAGCCTAAACATGTTTAGATCTAGGCATAACATCGTACATCACTAGCATATGACAAGAATATGACATGTCCATAAAGTATGTAAAATTATATCACATGTGTGAACTAGATCCAATCATGTTTACTACTATAACATGAAACTTGTACTAAAATGGATCTTGGCATGGATCCAATTATGTACTTGCAACTTTTGTATAAACATATGAGCATGTATATGAACTTAATCATTTAGGCATAGAGGTTTTAGCACAAAGTATATACAAGAGATCTTAACTTGGACATAACACATACAACCTATATTAAACATATAAACATATAGGTGTAAATTCTAACATTAACCATACACTTCTATGTGATGTTGCTTTCATTCTCAATGTACAATAGGACCAACATCAAGTAAATTATGCCACAAACATCCCAATACCATTCACAACACAATCATTTCAATACATAGATATGAATTAACATCGTCGTTATACAATAGCACAATTCCACTTCCATTTTACATCGAATCAAGTCTTAATTTTATTCTCATCGGAAAAATCACTATACTTACAACAAATGACGGTCTTGTTTTCTGATTTCTGAGTTCTGAATTTGCAATGCTTTCCTTTGGGTAGACAAATGTTGTTTGAATCTTGGTTTTACTTTAGTTTTGCTCGTCTCTAAGCTTTCTCTAACTGACGGCTACTCTTAGTTTCCTCCCAGCAGCATGACGGCTCAAGTTCTATTTTATTTGTGTGAATTTAGGTTGAGTGTTGAGTTGTATTTATAGAATTTCAGATTGATTTGAGCCGTCGGATGATCATAGAGTGAATCCAGACCATACACACCAAGAGAAGCCAATCAGCAAGTGACAAATCAGCCCTAATGACACACCAAAGCTCAGAAATTCGACCAGAAACCCGACTAGGCCAGCCAAGGCCAAACCGGGTGGACTGGGCAGGTCGACCCCCAGGTCGACCACATGGTCGACCTGGTTACCCAGGTCGACCTCCTGGTCGACCTGGGTCCTGGGCGGGAAAATTCCTGCCCAGCCCAGTTTGTGTCTGCTTTTCGAATTTCGAACTGAATTTTGAACCGTTTGAATTTTAAATTAAACTCTGAAACTTCCGGAGGTCATAATTCCTTCATACCGAGTCCAATTTATGCAAACTCGAACTCTATCTCAAGCTGAATTCCGAGGCGAGCACAATGGCGTAACCCGTTTCCCTTAATTCTTTCATTTTGAGTTAATTGTACTTTAATTTGTTAATTTACTATTAACACAAAATTCAGGGTGTTACATTCTCCCCTCTTTAATGGATTTCGTCCCCGAAATATTCAAGTCTAGAAGAACGTGTATCCTAACATCTAATCGTCCATCTACTCAACCAACAAACATAGGCGTCCATTGTCCTTAAAAGACTTCTAGTGCTTCATGATCATATGCACAGTGTGTGTACATGTCCTTATCTAATGCAAAATCAGCCGGTCTACGGATTCAGTTGACCTCCTTAATGCAAATCATGTAAGAGTCATGAATCAATTATGCATGCAAATTTTTTTTCCTTACTCATAAATCTACATGAGTGCGCAACCATTTATATAAATGCGACATCCATATGACAACATATCAAGTTTCAACCACATACAAATATGAATACATATACGCATATGCAATATGGAAGTGACTGAGCCGATCTAATACCTAGGGTGTGTGTGTATATGCATCCACGAGCAACCACTAGCAACCACTTGCAACCACTTGCAGCCATAAATCATAACATGTTTCAAACACATGTTTACATCCATTAGTTTCTACCTAAGGATAAAAAGGGTAAGACCGAGGAGATATATCTAAAGAGATAGATACAAGCATAACTTAAGGAAAAAGAGAGATCAAAGATGTACCCTCAAAAAGAAAAGGGTAAGCCGCGCGTATTCTGTCCTCAGTTTCCCAAGTCGCGTCTTCCTCGGCATCGCTCCTTTGAACTTTAACCAGCTTGACTTCGCGGTTGCGTAGCTTTTATATTTCAGTTCCTACGATACGATTTGGAACTCTCCTCACAGTTGTTTCTCGTTCTATTTCAACTTCTTCTAGAATGCTTGGCTCCACCACTTCTGCAGACTCATGTAGACATTTCCGGAGATGAGAAACATGAAAGACGTTGTGAATTCCTGCCAACCTTTCAGGCAGCTCTACTCTATAAGCCATCTTCCCAATCTTTTTGATGATAAGGAACAGTCCTACAAACCTTGGTGTAAGCTTTCCTGCGGATCTGAAGCGAACGACGTTCCTTAAAGGGGATACCTTAAGGAAAACCCTGTCCCCAACCTCAAACTCAAGGTCGGTCCTTCTTTTGTCTACGTAGGATTTCTGTCTATCTTGGGCAGTCTTCATTCTCCTTCGTATCAAGTCCACTTTTTCTGAAGTCTCTCTAATCATGTCTGGCCTAAGTAAAAGTTTGTCAGTAGACTCCCACCAACAAGTTGGTGATCGGCACGGTCTCCCATACAAAGCTTTGAAGGGTGCCATGCCGATGGTGGCTTAGTAGCTGTTGTTGCAGGTGAATTCCACTAAAGGAAGATGATCCTCCCATGTCCCTCCAAAGTCAAGAAAGCACAGTATCAAAAGATCTTCTAATACTCTGTTCACCCTTTCCGTCTGACCATCAGTTTGGGGGTGATAGGCCGTGCTCAAGCATAATTGTGTGCCTACAGCTTCTTGCAGACTCCGCCAAAACTCGCTCGTAAAGATGGGATCTCGGTCACTCACTATGCTGGAGGGTATTCCATGGAGTCGAACTATTTCCTTGAGATAAAGAGATGCTAGAGATGAGGCAGTCCTTCTACTCTTGATAGGTATAAAGTGGGCGCTTTTTGTGAGCCTGTCCACTATTACCCAAATGCTAGTATTGCCCCTTCTTGACCTAGGCAACCCATCAATGAAGTCCATTGAAATGCTATCCCACTTCCATTGCGGGACTTCTAGAGGATGAAGCAGTCCTCTAGGTTTCTTTTGTTCTGCCTTGACCTGTTGGCATGTCACGCACTTAGAAATGAAATCTGCCACATCCTTCTTCATGCCGCTCCAATAGAAAACTCTCTTTATGTCCTTGTACATCTTGTCTCCACCTGGGTGTATTGTCATCTTGGAATGATATGCTTCCTCGAGAACCATCTTTACTAAATCCCTTGCTTGTGGGACGCATAGTCTCCATCCCATCTTAGCCAACCCTTATCATCGATGGAGTACCTATTGAGGTGACTGGACGTTTCACCCCTAATTAGTTTATCAATCACATCCATAAGTTGAGGGTCTTCACGCTGTGCGACCCTTATTGAGTCTAAAAGAGTGGGCCTTATTTCTAGGGATGCCAACAAACCAGGTACGAAATCAGAGGAGGGCCTAAAGTCAAAACTGGCTATATATTCCAAGCTTTGCCTTTCTACAAAGAGAGGGCCTAAGGTCAGTTTCTTTCTACTCAAGGCGTCTGTACTACGTTGCCCTTACCAGGAGTATAGGAAATCTCAAAATCATACGAGGCATGGAACTCCAACCACCTTTGCTGCATCAAGTTAAGGTAATTCTGCGAGAAAAGACATTTCAACGATTTATGGTCAGTATATAATTCGAACTTCTCACCTAGGAGATAGTGGCGCCAAGACTTAAGTGAAAGACGATGGAGGCCAACTCAAGATCGTGGGTTGGGTAGTTCTTTTCATGAACTTTCAATTATCTTCCACCATAAGCTACTACCCTCCCTTCTTACATCAGAACAATGCCTAGCCCCGTACCACAAGCATTAGTATATACTGTGAACATCTTGCTTCCATCAGGCAAAGTCATAACTGGGGCTGTTGTAAGAGCCCTTTTTAAGCATTGGAAAGCAATATCATAGTCCAAATCCCAAGCGAATGCTAAATTCTTCTTTGTTAGCCTTGTGAGTGGAGCTGAGATTTTCGCGAAATCCCTAATGAACTTTCGGTAAAAACCTGCTAGCCCGAGAAAGCTTCGGACTTCGGTTGCATTTCTTGGTGTCTTCCAATCTTGCACTGCCACCACTTTCGCGGGGTCCATAGCTAACCCCTCTTTGGACACTATATGTCCAAGAAATCTTACTTCTTCTCTCCAAAAGTGGCACTTGAAGAATTTGGCTTTTAGCTGATGAAATCGAAGGGTTTCCATGATCTCCTTCAGATGCTGAGCATGTTCTTCCTCATTCTTTGAGAAGATTAAAATATAGTCTATGAAGACGACCATAAACTTATTGAGGAATTCTCTGAACACCCTGCTCATTAGGCCAATGAAATAAGTGGGTGCGTTTGTCAAGCCGAAAGGCATGACAAGCCACTCAAAGAAACCGTCTGGGGTTCTGAACGTCGTCTTATCAATGCTATCTTCAGCTACCCTTAGCTGATGGAACCCAGTAGCCAAATCAAGGTTGGAGAAGACCAACACACCTACAAGCTTATCAACCAAATCTTCTATCCTGGGAAGCAGGTGTCTATTCTTCTTAGTCAGCTTGTTTAGCTCCCTATAGTCCACACAAAGACATAATGAGCCATCTGCTTTGGTGGCGAACACAACTGGAGCACCCCATTCCGAGATACTCCTCCTTATAAACCCCTTCTCGAGAAGCTCCTTAACTCTCTTACTGAGCTCCTTTCTTTCCTTTGGAGCCATGTGTCGAACATGTAAAGCTACAGGCTTTTGACTATCAACAAGATATATGCGGAAGTCTATCTCTTGCCTCGGAGGTAAGCCTTTCACCTCTTCAAAGACATCCGGATATTCCCAGACTACTCTAACCGACTGCAAATTCTCAACAGAAGCATCAAGTGACTCTAGATAACTAAGCATAACAACATTCAAGGGATTACAAGAAATTTCTAGAGTGTTACCAAGCCAAGTAAAGAGCCTAACCACTCTCTTCTCACAATCAAGAATGGAACCATTACTGGATAACCAGTCCATGCCTAAAATCAATCCATATCCCGAGAAACCCAAAACAAAGGCACTACATCTAAATTCAACATTTAGAATAGAGATTTTAAAATCTAAGCAAACCATCGAAAAATAAGCCGAGCCCCCAATTGGATTTGAAACAACCAAGGGATCTTCTACCATACTAGTGTCTAGGTGCAGAGATTTTACTAAAGCAGGTGAAATAAAGGAGTGTGATGCACCAGAATCAAAGAGAGTGCGAACTGGATGATCGTAGAGATAAACTAAGCTTTCTACAGAAATATTTCTACCTCGTTCCTGTGGAGGTGCCACCAGCGCGTGAACCTGTCCCCCTGAGGTGGATCTCGTCCTCTGTCCCTGCCCCCGCTTCTTTGGGCAGTCCTTAGCCAAGTGTCCAGTCTCGCCGCAATTGAAACAACCACCATTCATCTTTGCCTTCTTCTTTCTGCAGTCTTTCGCTATATGTCCAACAATGCCACAGAAATTGCACTTTCTCTTTTCACTGGATTTGTTGTTCTTCCCACCTTTCTTGAAGTCTGTTTTCTTAGCCTGTAAGCCATATTTCTTTTATTGAGGCACTTCCACCTTTGCCTCTTTCTTGCCTTTATCTTCCTCGCGTAGCAACGCCATGTCCACCAAGCTTTCATAGGTCGCTCCCATGGGTATATGGGTCATAGCAAAGCTGTGTAGAGGCTCATTCAGACCTTTGACGAAGCGAAGGGCCTTCTTGTGTTGGGTGTTTACTAAATCCAACCCAAATCTGGCCAGCTGATTAAACTGATTGACATACTCCTTGATCGTCATACTTCCTTGTTTAAGAGTTAGGAACTTCTCCATTTGTAGGCTTCTTTTGGCTTGGGAGAGGAATTTCATCTCAAACATCATCCTGAAATCTTCCCAAGTCTCGACTGGCCTCTCAGCATGTGTAACTTCCCACCAATAATAAGCTTCGTCTTTAAGCAACCACACTGCTAGCTGTATCTTTTGCCTGTCGTCAACTTTGAAGATAACGAATAAATCTTTGGTCTCCTTCAGCCAGTTCCTTGCTACCATAAAGGGTTCAGCTCTGTAAAAGTCCTTTCCACCCATAGCCTTGAAGTCTCTACAAGTCTTAGCGAAAGTATTTCCACGAGGAGGAGGAGGAGGAATCGCTGCCACTGTGGGAGGAGGAATGTCTGCTGGGCCCGCACCATTGGCTCTAGCCTCTAGGTACCTTCAGAACCAGCCAGGTATCGGTACTCCTTCTGGAAGGTTAAGATCTCTAGACATGTTGGAACAAAAAGGAAAGTATTCAAGACAAAAGGATAGAGAGATAATGCATATGGCTTTGGGGAATTATGCCTTTTAAAAACAATGCTTTTTCTTGAAAAAGAATGCTTCTTTAAACTTCTTTTTGAAAATAGTTTCAAAAACTTTTATCTAGTCTGGTAAATCTGTGCTCTAATACCAGGTTAAACACCCTACCTCCATTAAGGTCACTCACAAAGGGAATGCCTTAACTTTGGTGGAGGTTTATAAGTAAAAGTCACAGATAAAACACATGACAGATATAAACACATATATATATAAGCAGCGGAAAACAAACAGACTTTTATTTCATAAATACGTGTTTATACAAAACATTTCCATAATTGTCTCACAATAACTCCTAAAACATTACATCATCATTTCTATCTTGATTATTAAATAAAGAAGCATAGAAAATAATTAAAACTGCATAAATCCCCATAGAACGTGTCCAACAGCCATAGCCAAGGAAAGAGAGTCCAAACCATACAACTACTATCTTGAAGCAAGCAAAGAGTCTGACTAAGCTGGGTTGTTTCCTCCGTGTGGACCTTGGGGGGGACTGAAGAAAAGAAGATGAAAGAAAAATAGAGTCAGACATAAAGCCTGGTAAGTCCAATGACTCTTCAGTATGAGAATAAGAATAAGGGCATGATAGGTATAAACTGGAAACAGGAAAGTATCATAAACTAAGATAAAGTGGTTTTGAAATGAATATACTATCGCACCCCACACTATATCTCTGCACCTACATGTATTAGTTCCAATTGGCACCCCATGATCGGGGTGAAGTGATCCCCTTTCTAAAGATCGGATCCTACTCGCAAAATCACATGTGTCATACGGCCCCCAATAATTGTAGATACTTATGCTGGTCCCACCATGGGGTGTATCAAGTCCCATGGTGTAATACCCCACCTCCGCCAGGGCCACACTCACGAGTGCTGACACTAGCTTTGGAGGGGTGTTGTCTAGGTAAACATGAACAGAGATATCACAAGACAAAACATAGATAAATAAATAAGTAAAGCAGCGGTAGAAATTTAAAAAACCATAGTTAACCATTTCAAAACCAAATTGTCAACTTACATCAAGGTATTTGTCATTATCTTCCAACTACCACAAGTCTAGAAAACATAAACTGAAAATAACATAAAGTAAACTATCCACAAGATAGATGTGATGAAGCCATAGCAAGCTCAAGTCCAAACCGTACATGAGCTGTCAAGAAAGCAAGCCAAATGTCCAAGCTAAGCACTAGTGTTCCCTCCCTGAGAACCGGGGGGGGGGGGGGAACAGAAGAAAAGAGGCGAAAGAAAAAGGGTCAGTCATAAAGACTGGTAAGTCCTACCTACTATTAGTATAAAAACTAATAAAGTTAACTAAACATGAGAAACTGAGATGAAACATAAAGATGGTAACTAACTGGCATGATAAATATATAACAAGGTAGATTAAGAGTGGCATCACATATACAAGGTTTAGTTTTGCACCAATAGTACTAGTATTCCAACCCATGTCAAGTATAAACAAGAAATGATCCCTTGGCCCAATATCATGAGATGACCCAAGTCAAGGTCCAACTACGCGGTCTAGTCGATCGGCTCCCTATAAGCCTAACTCATCGAGTGTCGGTGTCATACGACCCAATCACGAATGTAGCTACTCTGTGCTAGGTCCACCCTAGGGTGTATCAAGCCCTAGGGTGCCAACCACTGACACCATTCCAAGCACGCACAGTGTACAACTACTGGTGCCCACGCCTGCTTTTTCAACTTAGGACTACGTGCACGACCATAGTCCGCTTGAACCTACAATGGCACACCAAACTCTGCCGTCATTTTTGTCGCTTACAATCAACCCAGTAATCGTGTCCCACCGTAGCCTAGTCCCTAGGGTATCGTTGATACATCCAAGAGGGTTACTGCTGAAAAGGACCACGTAACTAGGGTTTCTAACGGGTTAAGTGTGTTTAACCCCATCCAATCATGTATCAAGTTGGTTAAGTGTACCCAAGTGGTTCATGACTTAACCCCATCCAATCATGTATCAAGTTGGTTAAGTGTCTCCAAGTGGTTCATGACTTAACCCTAACATGTGGCATAAATTAATTTAATGCACCCAACCTCTCACATTAGACTTTGTTGTGGTTACTGGATATGCCGGGCGGGTCCGGGTAGCTTTACACCACAACCTAGTCTAACCTCTGGTTTCAAGCGCGATATGACTAACTTCTCACGTTGGGTCCTATTGTTTGTAGCCACTGGATTTGCCGGGCGGTTCCGGGTAGATTTACGCTACAAACTCAACCCAACCTCGAGTTGGCCACTTTATGGTTTTCTACATGTCATGACCATTTTCAAGTTTTCAAGCATAATAAAGTTTCACGTCACATTTCAAGTCATGTTTTTCATGTCATTTCAAGTTTGCCTAACTACCCATAACGTATCCCCATCGCACGTAAATTCGCATCAACACAAGTGAATCAAGGAACATAAAAATATGACCAAGAGGGGCATAAGGTTGGTAAAGTTGGTCATAAGTTAAACATGATGATATTTGAGGCAAAGGTGTTCATCACTACTAGCATATAGGATTATTGGCCTCAAAACATGTATGACATCAAACTTAGCAAATAAACTTGTGGGTAGCATGTAGTTCAACATCATAGGCAAAGGTGATAACATGATAATAGTTGACATAGAGTGATAAACTTGTGGATAGCATGTAGTTCAACATCATAGGCAAGTTTACATCAAGGTTATGAGGGGTTCTATGTTGCATTATGCATAATCCCTACATAAAGCTCATAGCTTTCTACCCAAAAATCAAGGTAAATGGTACTAGGTTCATGATAGTGCCACAATCATAGATCAAAAGAGTCATAAATGGATCTATGCATACAAATATAGCCCCAAGACAAGTATTATACCAAAAGTCCCATTTCAACTTGCTACATGATCATATTAACTTCATAGTTTAAATCTAAGAGGAGAGTGGGGCTTACAAAGCGTGGCTATGAGGACTAGAAACCAAATAGAACAAGATAGAGACGTTGTAGAAGCTCTAGGAATGATGTAGCAACACTAGAAGCCTTGAGAATAAGTAGCTCCTTTGATTTGATGAAGAAAGATGGCTCCTTTTTTCCTTAGAAGCTCTCAAGATGAAGATGGAGGCCATGATTAGGGAGCATTTTGGCAGAATTTAGTTGTTAGGATGATTTGTGATGGTTTAGGCTAGGTATTAGGGTGTTTTTATAGGTGTAGAGACTAGTTTAGGCCATAGGATTAACCCTAGTGTAGATCCGGACCATCAAATCCTGTCACAGGCTAGCTGAGCAGACCAAAGGAGCAAACAGGTGCACCAGGGAAAACCTGGCCGACTAGGGAGGTCGACCACCAGGTCGACTCCCCAGTCGACCTGGGGGGGGGGGGGAGGCAGGTCGACTCCCCAGTCGACTCCCTTGTCGACCTGGGGTAGGGCGGGAAAATTTCCCGCCCAATCTGCTTGAAGCTGAATTTGAATTTCGGGATGAATTTTGAATTTTCTGAAATCTTCTATGGGCTATATCTTGGTCATACGGACTCCGATTTACGAAATTTCGGACTCGTTTTCAAGAAGAATTTCGAGACGAACGCAATGGCGTAACCCGTTCCCATTGATTCTTAACTTATAATTTAATTCTGCCCTGATTTCTTGTTTTAACATGTTATAAAAATTCGGGTTGTTAAGTTCTCCCCACCTTAAAGGATTTCGTCCCCGAAATCTCCAAGTTAGGAAGAACGTATCCTACCATCCATCATCCATCTACTCAAACATCATCCATAGGCAATCATTGTCCTTAAAGGATTTCTAATGTTGTATGAACATATGCAAAAGTGTGTGTATATGCACTTATCTAATGCGAAAATCAGGCGGTTACTGATTCAGTAAACCTCCTTAATGCAGAATATGTTAGTGAAATGAGTCCAAATGTATGCAAATTCCTAGGATAATTTATAATCTCTATATGAGTGCACATAACATTCATCCATATGCAACATCCACGTGATAGCATAACAAGTTTCATCCATGAATAAGCATAAACACTCATGCATATGCAATATGAAAGTGTGTGAGCCGATCTTAGTGCCTAACGTGTATCATGCATCCACGAGTAACCACTTGCAAACACTTGCAACCATTTGCAACCATCAAGCATAAAATGTTTCAAATACATGTTTCATCCAAAGGGTTTCTACCTAAGGTTCTCATGACAAGATTAACGAGATAACAAGATAAACATGGATAGCAAAAGAAAGATATGCTAACTAGAAAAGGAGATTGAGAATGTACCCTCAAAAAGGAATGGATAAAGCCCACGCATCTTCTCCTCGGTTTCCCAAGTTGCTCTTCATCGGCTTCACTCCACTGAACCTTTACTAACTTGACTTCTCGATTCCTCAGCTTCTTGATCTCCGTTCCCAAGATACGAATCGGAGCTCGCCTCAGGGTTGCCTCTTTCTCTAACTCCACGTCTTCAAGAATGCTAGGCTCAACTACTTCGGCTGATTTATGTAGGCATTTTCGGAGATGCGAGACATGAAAGACATTGTGCACTCCAGCCAGCTTCTCGGGAAATTCCACCCTATAAGCCATTTGCCTAATCTTCTCGATGATAGGGAAGGGTCCTACGAACCTTGGTTCTAGCTTTCCAACTGCTCCAAAACGAACCACATTTCTCAAAGGAGAAACCTTCACAAAGACCATATCTCCAACTTCAAACTCTAAGTCTGTCCTTCGCTTGTCTGCATAGGATTTCTGTCTGTCTTGGGCCATTTTCATCCGCCTTCAAATCAACTCAACCTTCTCGGATGTGTCCCTTATCATGTCGGGCCCAAGTATAAGCTTATCCGTCGTTTCCCACCAACATGTTGGTGACTTGCACGACCTCCCATACAAAGCTACGAATGGTGCCATCCCTATGCTTGCTTGGTAGCTGTTATTATAAGCAAACTCTACGAGAGGAAGGTGGTCTTCCCTAGTGCCACCAAGTCAAGAATGCATAGCCTCAACAGATCTTCTAGTACCCTGTTCACCCTTTCGGTCTGACCATCTGTCTGTGGGTGATAGGCCGTACTTAGATTCAATCGCGTACCCATCGCTTCTTGCAAACTATTCCAAAATTGGCTAGTGAAGATCGGGTCACGACCGCTCACTATGCTAGAAGGAACTCCATGCAATCGCACTATCTCTCGAAGATAAACAGATGCTAGCCATGATGCGGTCCTCTTGCTCTTTACTGGAATGAAATGAGTACTCTTCATGAGTCTATCCACTATGACCCATATGCTAGTATTCCCCTTCCTTGATCTCGGCAATCCATCCACAAAATCCATAGAGATACTTTCCCACTTCCATAGCGGGACCTCCAATGGATGCAGTAGCCCACCGGGCTTCTTCGACTCGGCCTTTACTTGTTGGCAAATAATGCATCTAGAAACAAACTCTGCAACATCCTTTTTCATCCCATCCCAAAAGAAAATGCGCTTCATGTCCCGGTACATCTTATCCCCTCCGGGATGTATGGTCATCCTCGAGTGATTCGCCTCCTCAAGAACTTTATTTACTAAATCTCCCACTCGTGGGACACATAGTATTCCATCGTGCCGTAGCCACCCCTTATCATCGATAGTATATCTAGCGAGGTGACTTGACGTCTCACCCCGAATCAACTTGTCCATGATCTCGACTATCTGCGGGTCTTCCCTCTGCGAAGTCCTAACTTGATCAAGAAGTGTAGGTCTAAGCTCAAGGGATGCTAACGAATCAGTCATCAACTCAACAGCAGGTGTAAAATCAAAGGTTGCTAAGAACTCTAGGCTCTTCATCTCAACAAACAAGGGACTCAAAGTCAACCTTCTTCTGCTTAGTACATCCGCCACAACATTACCCTTGCTAGGGGTATAAGCTATATCGAAGTCATATGATGCCAAGAATTCCATCCACCTTTGCTGCCTTAGATTCAAATATTTCTACGAGAAGAGGTACTTGAACGACTTGTGATCAGTGTATAACTCAAACCTTTTGCCTAGAAGATAATGGCGCCAGGATTTGAGCGCAAAGACGATCACCGCCAACTCCAAATCATGAGTGGGATAGTTCTTCTCATGAACTTTAAGTTGCCTACCCCCAAAGCATATCACTCTCCCTTCTCGCATCAGGACAACGCCTAATCCCGTGCCACATGCATCGGTGTACACGGTAAACAACTTCCCTCCATCGGGTAATGCTAGAACTAGAGCTGTGGTGAGGGCTTTCTTGAGCCTTTGAAAAGCAAGCTCACACTCTAAGTCCCATGCAAAGACTGAGTTCTTCTTCGTTAACTTAGTAAGAGGGGCTAAAATCTTAGCGAAGTCCTTAATGAACTTCCTATAAAATCCTGTCAGACCGAGAAAGCTTCTCACTTCAGTTGCATTCTTCGGAACTTTCCAGTCTTGTACCGCCACTACTTTAGCGGGATCCACAGCTATGCCCTGCTTAGAAACTATATGCCCAAGGAACCGAACTTCCCTTCTCCAGAAATGGCATTAGGAGAACTTGGCTTTCAACTGATGAGCTCTAAGCGTATCCATAACCTCCTTGAGATGTGTAGCATGCTCTTCCTCGTCCTTAGAGAAGATCAGAATATCATCCACGAAGACAACCACAAACTTGTTAAGGAACTCCCTAAACACCCTACTCATCAAATCAACGAAGTATGCGGGTGCATTAGTCAAACCAAACGGCATGACGAGCCATTCAAAGAATCCATCTGGAGTCCTAAACGCAGTCTTGTCAATACTATCCTCGGCCACTCTAAGCTGATGGAATCCGGTGGCTAGATCGAGCTGAGAGAAAACAGAAGCACCTACAAGCTGGTCAAAGAGATCATCAATCCTCGGTAACGGGTGCCTGTTCTTCTTTGTCAGCTTGTTTAACTCACGATAATCAACACATAGGCGAAGCGAACCATCCGCCTTAGTAGCGAATACCACAGGAGCACCCCATTCAGAAAAGCTTCACCTAATGAAATTTTTCTCAAGCAATTCCTTGATTTTCTTGCTAAGCTCTCTTCTTTCTTGCGGGGCCATGTGCCTAATAGGCAATGAAACTAGCTTGGCATTATCAACAAGATAAATATGGAAGTCTATCTTTCGTTTAGGGGGTAACCCCTTCACCTCATCAAAAACATCAGGATATTCTCGGACCACTGTAATGACCCACATTCTACGCATCGGAGGATCGTAGAATATTTATTTCTTTCCCATATGAAGTCGTATGGTCATGTAACTTTGGGAAACATTCATTAGAGTCATTTCCCATGTTCATGATTTTTTTCGATTTTTAAATGACCATTTTGCCCCTAGTTGGTAATGTTTTGGCCATAACTTTTGATTGGAAAGGAAATCTAACCTGAAACAACTTCCATTGGATTCGTTTGATGGTTTACCTTTCCGTAGAGTGGTCATAATAGCCAAACGGACTTACCGTTTGGGAGATATGGCTGAAACATGGTTTGGAGGGTGAAAAACTGCTTAACCGGCCAAATCGGGTGATTAGTGAGTAGGCCCATAACCCATTTCGGGATTAGGGTTATGGGGAGGCTGAAATGAGATAGAGGATCATTCCATTTCAGTTTTCTAGCCTCCACTTATCACCAAGGAACCCTAAAAATGGCCTCTAACCTCTAAATCATCTCCAAATCACCTTTTTGTCAAGGATTTGGCTTAGCAACCTCTAATCAAGGAAGATCTTCACCAAAACAACATTGGAGCTGCTGTTTAGCATTGGGATTCATGTCAAATCAGAGATTTATTTCAGATCTTAGTTTTGTTTGTGGCTAAGGTGAGTGATTTGCATAGTTTTGCACTAATTATGGCTAATTAGGGGTGATTAGTGTTAATTAGCGAATTTAAGCAAGATAAAATTCGGGAAGAATATTCATAAATTCATAAATGATGTTTTAGACCTCTGATATGAATTTGGGTTAATTTGGTTAAGTTTTGGTAATCCTATCATTAGTTTCACCTAAACATGCTTAGGGGGAAATATGGGGTTTTGGGTATGTTTGATCCATTTTAACCTATCATGTTGATGTTTTGATGTTTATGGTTGATTATGCATGTTGCTATTACTGTATGAAATGCTTTGTGATTGATTTCAATAGTTAGAATGGTCGAAAACGCCGTCGAGGGGCGTAAAATGTTCGCTGGAAGAACTGCAGGAAATCAGCCCGAACCGGACCGGATCGGCGGAAGCAAAGGCGATCCGAACCGATGGCGCGACCCGATCCGCCGATGCTTCAAAACAACGATCCGACGATGTGATCCGATCCCTCCATCGTGATTCACCTTCACGATCCGCTAGCAGCTCCGATCGCCAGAAGGAAGCATGACCCGATCCGACAGGAGCCCCACGAACTGATGAAGCACAACCCGACCCGAAGGAGCTTGTCACGAACCGATCCATGGCGATAGACTTGGAGACCCCGACCCGATCCTCTGATGGGTACTCGAACCGATCCGATGGAGCTGGAGGACCACGAGCTGATGACGTGACTTGATCCGAACCGTGGTGACGAGGAAAGCTGGACTCCGAACCAGATGAGCCCGATCCGATCCGATGAAGAGTGTTGAAGGCCGATCCGATCCGATTCGATGGTGATGACCAATAACCCGAGATGCAAAGGTAGTCCAAATGGAAGTTAGAGCTCAGGATCCCGGACCCAGTTGGGAACCAATGAGTTCACTTTATTGTTGGACTTTGCTGCGGGACGTGTGCTAAGGAGTAGTCGATGTTCATAACTTCGATTCACCACTAAAAATGAATGATGGGCTACTTATCAGTGCAGTAGGTTCATTATGACCTGAGGGGCAAAGTGATGGTAGCAAGACTGCGTTATCAGTGCAGTAGGGTCATTATGACCTGAGGGGCAAGGTGATGCGTAGTAAGACTATGAGCCAGTGCAGTGGGGTTCTTGTGACTCCATGGGGCAGAGTGGACATAGTAAGGATTACTAAGGCTATGAGCCAGTGCAGTGGGGTTCTTGTGACTCTATGGGGCAAAGTGGACATAGCGAAGGATTTGTGGCTACGCTATCAGTGCAGTGAAGCCATTTATGACTTCATGGGGCAAGGTGATCGTAGCAAGGTATGTTGGGTGATCGGAGTGGTGAATATCGTATGCTTTATGCACTGAGTGAGAGATGTGAGGATGGATGCTATGTTTGATTGTTTCCCATCATTATGACATGCACATCTCCCCCACCTCCGTATCTTTACACCATTTGATATGGTACCTTAGAGTGTTGTACAGTATGTAGTGCTAACTCTTTGGTTGCAGGTCCAGGTTCAGGTATGTTTTAGTCTACCTGTTATTGTTCACTTTAGATGCTTATCGCTCGTACCAGGCTTTATGTCTGACCCAGAGTTTTATGTCTCCTCTTATTACTCTGGGTGCTCACACGAGCAGACTAGAGACAGGTTAGCTGGTGATGCGCGAGTAGCTGATTCGGAGGCGGGCAGGAGGCTTCCACGTATGATATATATATACACATTCTCCCTGTGTCGTTGGTGGTCGCTACTTGGGCATTAGTAGTGTACCTCCTTTATCTTGCTTTTGTTTTGAGACAGTTTGAAAGTTGTAATAAGCTGTATTTAGAATTTCCGCTGCTATGATGTTTAGTTCTGGTTTTCAGCTTATGCACTGTCTCTCCTGTTTTATGTCAAGTATGTTATTATTATATTTTATTCTATGCGCTGTGAGACATTCTACAGGTTCTTTGTATGTTCATTTCCTTCTTCCTTTTCCTTCTCACGACCCGTTTCGTGCTAACTAGACATGTGTACAACGCACTTTTGGAGTAAATGTCGGTTGGTGCGGGGCGGGCCGTCACACTTGGTATCAGAGCTCTAGGTTGCGTAGTTAACCTAGGGAAAAACACTAGGGAGAGATAGTACGTATATGAGAGCGCGTATTTGTGATTACTTTGGTTTTCAAAAGCTATATATGTATATACTATTAGTAGTATAAGAATGAAGTCGCACTGCACTAGCACCACTATGGGGTCGTTAATCGTTTCCCTTTTTCAGATTGACGATGAGCCGAGACACGAGGGGTGCTGGTAGAGGGACCAACCAGGGGAATGCCGCTGACATGAGGGCGATGTTTACTAACCTCATGAGAGACATGCTTAGAGAAGTGCAAGGGGCAGTTCCCAATCCCGGAGTTAGTGTTGGCCCAGTAGTGCAGGCGCCTAGGGTCGATTTCGCCAAGTTGTGCAAAGATTACACTATTCTTGGTGGAAAGCCGTTCCACGGAACGGAGTCGGCCACGGATGTTCAGGACTGGATGGATAGCTGTGACCGTATCTTCGATGACTTAGGTCTTGAGGATGCGATGAAGAGAAGGTTAGCGTCTCGTCAACTGCAAGGGCGAGCGATGAATTGGTGGAATGCCATTAGAACAGCTACTCCAAAGGATCAGGTTACTTGGGATCAGTTCAAGGCTCGCTTTAGCGAGAAGTTTATTCCAACTGCCCAGAAGTCAGTGTTGTTTAAGAGGTTCTTGGAACTCAAGCAGAATGGAAGGGCAGTTTCTGATTATATTGCCGAGTTCGACACTTTGTCGAAGTATGGACTGTCTCTTATCGATACTCCTGAAAAGAAGAATGAGAAGTTCATTACTGGTTTGGATGGATATTTGGGGGAAAGGCTTATCAACCACATCGATGAGACTTTTGATTCGATCGTGGGGAAAGCTTTGAGATCAGAGAGTCTTTACCCTAAGTCAAAGACTGAGGCTGCATCTGCAGAAGGGCCAAAGCCGCAAGCAGGCGGTGGAGGCAAGAATAACTCTCAGAATAAGAGGAAGCAGGACCAATCAAAAGGTGGCCAGAAAAAGAGCAAGAAGGATGTTGAGTGCTTCAGCTGTGGTAAGAAGGGCCATTATGCTAAAGAATGTCGGGCCAAGCCAGCGGAAAGGAAGTGCTACAACTGTGGCCAAGTGGGACATCATAATGATAAGTGTCTGCAACCTCTTAAGGAGAAGCAGATTGTGAAAGCATATGCTATTGATGTTGTTCCTTCTTCGTCGAATGCCCAAACTGCGGCGGAGAAAGGAAAGAATGTTGTTATTCAAGGTATGCTTTCTATTTATGATGTACCAGTTCGAGTTTTGTTTGATACTGGGGCTTCCCGTTCCTTCATATCTAGTGACCTGGTAGATAGGTTGGGACTGGAACCCGAGATAGTCGATAGACCATGGGTTGTGACGAACCCGATTGGTGGTTCGAATAGCCTTAGTATGATTTGCAGAAATTTGGTCTTATCGAGTCATGGATGTATGTTTGTATGTGATTGCTTTGTTTTGGGCTTTACTGGGTATGGCATTATATTGGGATTCGATTGGCTCCAAAGATACGGGGTGGTGGTTGACTGTGAGGGCTTTTTGGTGACAGTGAGGGCGGATGATGGGCGGAGGGTAGTGTTTGGTAGTCTACCTAGTGATGGGGTTATGGCTAGTTTTGTAAATTCCCTCGACATCCCGCAGGATGAGTTGTCAGATGTGCCCGTGGTTGGCCAGTATCCGGACGTCTTCGAGGAGGTGACTGGGCTTCCACCACACCGAGAGATTGAGTTCCGTATTGATTTAGTGAAAGATGCCAGACCTATAGTGATGCCACTTCGTCGTATGGCACCAAGGGAGCAGCGAGAGCTCGGGGTGCAAGTCAGCAATCTTTTGAAGAAGGGATTTATTAGAAGGAGTGTCTCCGAGTGGGGAGCACCAGTTGTGTTTGCCACTAAGGCAGATGGTTCCTTTCGCTTGTGTGTGGACTATCGCGAGTTGAATAAGGTAGCGAGGAAGAATAAGTATCCTCTACCACAGATAGATGATTTGTTTGATCAACTGGAAGGAGCAAGAGTGTTCTCCCAGTTGGACCTCGCGACATGATTTCATCAGCTTCGAGTAGCAGATGAGAGTGTTCCGAAAACGGCATTTAGGACGCCGTCTGGATTTTATGAGTGGTTGGTCATGCCATTTGGGTTGACCAATGCACCAGCCTATTTTGTGGATCTTATGAATCGAGTATTCAGAGATCAGTTGAATAAGTTTGTTCTTGTTTTCGTGGATGATATCCTTGTTTACTCAAGGACAGAGGAGGAACACAAGGGACACTTGAGGATAGTGATGGAGGTGTTGAGGAAACACCAATTGATATTGAAATTCTCTAAGTGTCATTTTTGGAGAAGGGAAGTGAGATTCTTGGGTCATGTTGTTTCCGAGAGTGGTATTGCCGTGGACCATGCGAAGGTGGCTACGGTACAGGATTGGCCTATGCCCAAGAATGCGACATACGTAAGAAGTTTCTTGGGATTAGCTGGATATTATCATAAGTTTATCCAGGACTTCTCCAAGATAGCAGCACCGTTGACTCAGTTGACTAAGAAGAATCGGTCCTTCGTCTGGGACGGAGTGTGTGAGGATGCCTTCAAGAGTCTAAAGGAATGGTTGACGCATGCGCCAGTGTTAGTCATTCCTAAGGGAAATGAAGAGATGACGGTATACACGGATGCTTGTGGTACCGGACTAGGTGCAGTATTGATGCAAGGAGGTAGGGTTGTAGCTTATGCTAGTCGACAGCTAAAGCTGCATGAGAAGAAGTATCGTACCCATGATTTGGAATTGGCAGCGATTGTATTTGCGCTGAAGATGTGGAGACACTCTCTCTTGGGGGAAAGATTTGAGTTGTTTGCCGATCATAAATCGTTAAAATATCTCTTCTCTCAGATGGATCTGAATCTCCGTCAGCAAAGATGGTTAGAGTTCTTGGCTTCTTATGATTTTGATATCGCATACACACCTGGGAAAGGTAATGCGGTAGCCGATGCCTTGAGTAGGAGACATGCCAGCTTAAGGGCAATGTTTCTTGAGTGGAAGCAACTGGAGTATATCGCGGGGTTTGATTTCAGACCAAAGTGCGAATTGGATCCAGTTATGCTAGCTAGTTTGACGATCAGACCCACTTTGATAGAGCGGATTGGTTCTAGTCAGAGGGACGATCCTAATCTATTAGAAATCATCTCCAAGTTAGAGATGAACATCGACGGTGAGGAAATGAATGTGTATGGGCTTGATCGAGATGGATGGCTTCGAAAGAATGGAAGACTAGTTGTACCCAACGTGAATGGTTTGAGAGATGAAGTGCTTAGGGAATGTCATCACTCAAAAATGACTATACATCCCGGTGGTAATAAGATGTATCGAGACATGAGACAGACTTACTACTGGGAAGGGATGAAAAGAGACATTGGGAAGTTTATATCCAAATGCATGAATTGCCAGCTAGTTAAAGCTGAGCAAAAGAAGCCTAGTGGTTTGTTGCAACCATTAGAAATTCCCGAATGGAAATGGGAGCAAGTCTCGATGGATTTCATCGATGGCCTACCAAGGACTAGATCGGGATATGATAGCATTTGGGTAATTGTGGATCAATTGACTAAAAGTGCAAGATTTATACCAGTCAAATCGACCAGAACGGCAGCCAAGTTGGCAGAATTGTATATGAAGTGGGTAGTGAGATTTCATGGAGTACCCAAAAGCATTGTGAGTGACCGAGACCCGTTGTTCACTAGTGTGTTTTGGAAAAGCTTACAAGAGGCTCTAGGGTCAAGATTACATCTCAGTACCGCATATCATCCTCAGACCGACGGTCTGACGGAGAGGGTGAATCATATATTGGAAGATCTCCTGAGAGCTTGTATATTGGATTTTGGTGGATCATGGGATGATCATTTGCATCTAGTAGAGTTTGCATATAATAATAGCTAACAATCCAGTATCGGTATGGCTCCATATGAAGCCTTGTATGGAAGGCCGTGCAACTCACCATCATGTTGGATAGAGACTGGCGAGAAGTTTGTGCTTGGACCAGAGGTGGTGAGAGAAACTTCCGATAAGATCAAGATCATTCAGCAACGAATGGAAGCTGCCCAAGATAGGCAGAAGAGTTATGCTGATAAGAGGAGAAGAGACATGAATTTCTTCGTTGGTGACTTGGTGTTTGTCAAGATCTCTCCGTTGAAGAGCGTAATACGATTTGGCAGGAGAGGCAAGTTGGCACCAAGATTTGTTGGCCCATTCCCTGTCCTTGAACTAGTCGGGAATTTGGCATATAGAATTGGCTTACCAGAGAAAATGGCGGGAGTTCACAATTTGTTTCATGTTTCCCAACTAAGGAAGTTCGTTCACGACTCAGATATCACTATTTCACCTGATCAGTTAGAGGACTTCGAAGTAGAACCCGAGGCGGTTGGGAACCGCAAGCTGATTCGTATTGTGGGGCACGATACGAAGCAACTTCGAAGGAAGGCGGTGAAGCTAGTCAAGGTTCAGTGGGGCGAGGACGAGAATGAGTGTACTTGGGAGACAGAGGAGAGCATTAGGAAGGCATATCCAGAACTCTTTGCCTGGTAAGGTTTACTTTGCGATTTAGTTATTCCACATGCTAGGGTAGACTTATTTTACTTGTTTTGCATGATTGATTGTTGTTCTATGATTGATAGGCATGCGGGACCTTTGTGTGTGTATGGATTAGGGAATTTCGGGGGCGAAATTTCTTAAGGGGGGAGAGTGTAATGAGCCGCATTCTACGCATCGGAGGATCGTAGAATATTTATTTCTTTCCCGTATGAAGTCGTATGGTCATGTAACTTTGGGAAACATCCATTAGAGTCATTTCCCATGTTCACGATTTTTGACGATTTTTAAATGACCATTTTGCCCCTAGTTGGTACTTTTTTGGCCATAACTTTCGATTGGAAAGGAATTCTAACTTGAAACCACTTCCATTGGATTCGTTTGATGGTTTACCTTTCCGTAGAGTGGTCATAATAGCCAAATGGACTTACCTTTTGGGAGATATGGCTGAAACAAGGTTTGGAGGGTGAAAAACTACTTAACCGGGCCAAACCGGGTGATTAGTGAGTAGGCCCATAACCCATTTCGGAATTAGGGTTATGGGGAGGCTGAAATGAGATATAGGATCATTCCATTTCAGTTTTCTAGCCTCCACTTATCACCAAGGAACCCTAAAAATGGCCTCTAACCTCTAAATCACCTCCAAATCACCTTTTGGTCAAGGGTTTGGCTTAGCAACCTCTAATCAAGGAAGATCTTCACCAAAACAACATTGGAGCTGCTGTTTAGCATTGGGATTCACGTCAAATCAGAGATTTATTTCAGATCTTAGTTTTGTTTGTGGCTAAGGTGAGTGATTTGCATAGTTTTGCACTAATTATGGCTAATTAGGGGTGATTAGTGTTAATTAGCGAATTTAAGCATGATAAAATTCGGGAAGAATATTCATAAATTCCTAAATGATGTTTTAGACCTCTGATATGAATTTGGGTTAATTTGGTTAAGTTTTGCTAATCCTATCATTAGTTTCACCTAAACATGCTTAGGGGGAAATATGGGGTTTTGGGTATGTTTGATCCATTTTAACCTATCATGCTGATGTTTTGATGTTTGTGGTTGATTATGCATGTTGCTATGACTGTATGAAATGCTTTGTGATTGATTTCAATAGTTAGAATGGTCGAAAACGCCGTCGAGGGGCGTAAAATGTTCGCTGGAAGAACTGCAGGAAATCAGCCCGAACCTGACCGGATCGATGGAAGCAAAGGCGATCCGAACCGATGGCGCGACCCGATCCACCGATGCTTGAAGACCACGATCCAACGATGTGATCCGATCCGAGCCCTCCATCGCGATTCACCTTCACGATCCGCTAGCAGCTCCGATCGCCAGAAGGAAGCATGACCCGATCCGACAGGAGCCCCACGAACTGATGAAGCACGACCCGACCCGAAGGAGCTTATCACGAACCGATCCGTGGCGATAGACTTGGAGACCCCGACCCGATCCGCTGAAGGGTACTCGAACCGATCCGATGGAGCTGGAGGACCACGAGATGATGACGTGACTCGATCCGAACCGTGATGACGAGGAAAGCTGGACTCCGAACCAGATGAGCCTGATCCGATCCGATGAAGAGTGTTGAAGGCCGATCCGATCCGATTCGATGGTGATGACCAATAACCCGAGATGCAAAGGTAGTCCAAATGGAAGTTAGAGCTCAGGATCCAGGACCCAGTTGGGATCCAATGAGTTCACTTCATGGTTGGACTTTGCTGCGGGACGTGTGCTAAGGAGTAGTCGACGTTCATAACTTCGATTCATCACCAAAAATGAATGATGGGCTACTTATCGGTGCAATAGGGTCATTATGACCTGAGGGGCAAAGTGATGGTAGCAAGACTACGTTATCAGTGCAGTAGGGTCATTATGACCCGAGGGGCAAGGTGATGCGTAGTAAGACTATGAACCAGTGTAGTGGGGTTCTTGTGACTCCATGGGGCAGAGTGGACATAGTAAGGATTAGTAAGGCTATGAGCCAGTGCAGTGGGGTTCTTGTGACTCCATGGGGCAAAGTGGACATAGAGAAGGATTTGTGGCTACGTTATCAGTGCAGTGAAGCCATTTATTACTTCATGGGGCAAAGTGATCGTAGCAAGGTATGTTGGGTGATCGGAGTGGTGAATATCGTATGCTTTATGCACTGAGTGAGTGATGTGAGGATGGATGCTATGTTTGATTGTTTGCCATCATTATGACATGCACATCTCCCTCACCTCCGTATCTTTACACCGTTTGATATGGTACCTTTGAGTGTTGTATAGTATGTAGTGCTAACTCTTTGGTTGCAGGTTCAGGTATGTTTTAGTCTACCTGTTATTGTTCACTTTAGATGCTTATCGCTCATACCAGGCTTTATGTCTGACCCAGAGTTTTATGTCTCCTCTTATTACTCTGGGTGCTCACACGAGCAGACTAGAGACATGTTAGCTGGTGATGCGCGAGTAGCTGATTCGGAGGCGGGCAGGAGGCTTCCACGTATGATATATATATACACATTCTCCCTGTGTTGTTGGTGTTCGCTACTTGGGCATTAGTAGTGTACCTCCTTTATCTTGCTTTTATTTTGAGACGGTTTGAAAGTTGTAATAAGCTGTATTTAGAATTTCCGCTGCTATGATGTTTAGTTCTGGTTTTCAGCTTATGCACTGTCTCTCCTGTTTTATGTCAAGTATGTTATTATTATATTTTATTCTATGCGCTGTGAGACATTCTACAGGTTCTTTATATGTTCATTTCCTTCTTCCTTTTCCTTCTCACGACCCGTTCCGTGCTAACTGGACATGTGTACAGTGCACTTTTGGAGTAAATGTCGGTTGGTGCGGGGCAGGCCGTCACAACCACCCTCACAGATTGAAGATTGTCAATAGACGAGTCGAGGGATTCAAGATAACATAACATGACGGGAGCCAGAGGGTTACAAGAAATCTCTAGGGTATTGCCAAGGTGAGTCATAAGCCTCACTACCCTATGCTCGCAATCGAGAATGGCTCCATAACTGGACAACCAATCCATGCCCAAAATCAACCCGTATCCCATGAACCCGAGAACATAAGCATTACATGTGAATTCTACGGTCAAGATAGAAATCCTCAAATCCATACAAATCATAGATAGATGGGCGGAACCCCCAATTGGATTTGGAACACTAACGGGATCCTCAACTAGACTAGTACTTAGGTGCAAACTTTCAACAATGTTAGAAGAAATAAAGGTATGCGATGCGCCAGAATCAAATAAAGTTTGAACAGGAAAACCAGAAATGTAAACAAGGCTTTCTACAGAAATACTACCTCGGTCCGGAGCTGGAGTAGTGTTGAGAGCATGCATCTGCCCTCCAGAAGATCCTGCCCGCTGAGTCTGTCCTTGCACCTGTCCTTGCTTCTTTGGGCAATCCTTACTGTAGTGTCCAGACTCTCCGCAATGAAAGCATTCTCCCAACTTCCTCTTCTTCTTCCTACAATCTTTGGCTATGTGTCCAGTGATCCCACAGAAGTTGCACTTCCTTGTCTCCCTTGCCTTGTTGTTGTTGGCCTTGTTACCCTTGTTGTTCTTGTTGTTCTGGTTGCTCTGATTGTTCTGGTTACCTCCCCACTTGGAGTCCGCCTTCTTGGTTTGAGTCTCATTAAGCTTAACTTCTTTCTTTCCATTCTTTTCATCTCCTTGGAGCAAGGCCATATCCACTAAGCTCTCAAAAGTGGCCCCCATGGGTATATGAGACATGGCCAAACTATGCAATGGCTCATTCAATCCTCGAGCAAAGCGTAGAGCATTCTTCTGAGGTGTGTTAACCATGTCTAAACCGAATCGAGCAAGCTGGTTAAACTTATTCACATACTCCCTCACGGTCATGTCCCCTTGCTTCAAAGATATAAACCTCTCCAATTGCAGATTCACTTCAGCAGATGATAGAAATTTAAGCCCAAACCTCATCCTAAAGTCGGCCCAAGTCTCTATAGGCCTAGTAGCGTTGGTGACCTCCCACCAATGAGGAGCTTCCTCTTTCAATAGCCATACTGCCGATAGGACTTTCCTACAGTCTTCCACATCAAAGATAGCAAAAGGGTCTTCAGTTTCCTTTAACCAGTTTCTTTCCTCAACATAAGTCTCTGTCCCTACAAAATTCCTGCCACCCATCGCCTTAAAGTCTTTGCAAATCTTCGCGAAATCCACTTGTGGACGCTGAGGAGGAAGAGGAGGAGGAGGAAACTCAGGTATGGGAGGAGGAGTTGGAGTGTTTTCTGGGCCCGCATCGTTGGCCCTAACTTCCAAGTACCTTCGGAACCATCCGTGTATGGGTATTCCCTCGGGAAGGTTAAGATCGGCCATGCTGAAAAAGGAAAAAATAGATTTAGAACGAGGAAACGAAGGATAGTGCTAATGGCTTTTGGGGAATAGCCTTTTAGAATAAACTAGACTTTTTCTTGGAAAAATACTTAATTGGTTTTGAAAATAGTTTTTCAAAAGGGTTTTTAAAACTTTTGTCCGGTCTAGTAAACCTCATGCTCTGATACCAAATGTAACACCCCACCTCCGCCAGGGCCACACTCACAAGTGCTGGCACTAGCTTTGGAGGGGTGTTGTCTAGGTAAACATGCACAGAGATATCACAAGACAGAACATAGATAAATAAATAAGTAAAGCAACGGTAGAAATTTAAAAAACCATAGTTAACCATTTCAAAACCAAATAGTCAACTTACATCAAAGTATTTGTCATTATCTTCCAACTACCACAAGTCTAAAAAACATAAACTGAAAATAACATAAAGTAAACTATCCCCAAGATAGATGTGATGAAGCCATAGCAAGCTCAAATCCAAATCGTACATGAGCTGTCAGGAAAGCAAGCCAAATATCCAAGCTAAGCACTAGGGTTCCCTCCCTGAGAACCTGGGGGGAGGGGGGAGGAACGGAAGAAAAGAGGCAAAAGAAAAAGGGTCTGTCATAAAGACCGGTAAGTCCTACCTACTGTTAGTATAAAAACTAATAAAGTTAACTAAACATGAGAAACTGAGATGAAACATAAAGATGGTAACTAACTGGCATGATAAATAGATAACAAGGTAGATCAAGAGTCGCATCGCATATACAAGGTTTAGTTTTGCACCAATAGTACTAGTATTCCAACCCATGTCAAGTATAAACAAGAAATGATCCCTTGGCCCAATATCATGAGATGACCCAAGTCAAGGTCCAACTACACGGTCTAGTCGATCGGCTCCCTATAAGCCTAACTCATCGAGTGTCGGTGTCATACGGCCCAATCACGAATGTAGCTACTCTGTGCTAGGTCCACCCTAGGGTGTATCAAGACCTAGGGTGCCAACCACTGACACCATTCCAAGCACGCACAGTGTACAACTACTGGTGCCCACGCCTGCTTTTTCAACTCAGGACTACGTGCACGACCATAGTCCGCCTGAACCTACAATGGCGCACCAAACTCTGCCGTCATTTTGGTCGCTTACAATCAGCCCAGTAATCGTGCCCCACCCTAGTCTAGTCCCTAGGGTATCGTTGATACATCCAAGAGGGTTACTGCTTAAAAGGACCACGTAACTAGGGTTTCTAACGGGTTAAGTGTGGTTAACCCCATCCAATCATGTATCAAGTTGGTTAAGTGTACCCAAGTGGTTCATGACTTAACCCCATCCAATCATGTATCAAGTTGGTTAAGTGTTTCCAAGGGGTTCATGACTAACCCTAACATGTGGCATTAATTAATTTAATGCACCCAACCTCTCACATTAGACTTTGTTGTGGTTACTGGATATGCCGGGCAGGTCCGGGCAGCTTTACACCACAACCTAGTCTAACCTCGGGTTTCAAGCGCAATATGACCAACTTCTCACATTGGGTCCTATTGTTTGTAGACACTGGATTTGCTGGGCGGTTCCGGGCAGATTTACGCTACAAACTCAACCCAACCTCGAGTTGGCCACTTTATGGTTTTCTACATGTCATTACCATATTCAAGTTTTCAAGCATAATAAAGTTTCATGTCACATTTCAAGTCATGTTTTTCATGTCATTTCAAGTTTGCCTAACTACCCATAACGTATCCCCATCGCACGTAAATTCGCATCAACACAAGTGAATCAAGGAACATAAATATATGACCAAGAGGGGCGTAAGGTTGGTAAAGTTGGTCATAAGTTAAACATGATGATATTTGAGGCAAAACTGTTCATCACAACTAGCATAAAGGATTATTGGACTCCAAACATGTATGACATCAAACTTAGCAAATAAACTTGTGGGTAGCATGTAGTTCAACATCATAGGCAAAGATGATAACCTGATAATAGTTGACATAGAGTGATAAACTTGTGGGTAGCATGTAGTTCAACATCATATGCAAGTTTACATCAAGGTTATGAGGGGTTCTATGTTGCATTATGCATAATCCCCACATAAAGCTCATAGCTTTCTACCCAAAAATCAAGTAAATGGTACTAGGTTCATGATAGTGCCACAATCATAGATCAAAAGAGTCATAAATGGATCTATGCATACAAATATAGCCCCAAGACAAGTATTATACCAAAAGTCCGATTTCAACTTGCTTCATGATCATATTAACTTCATAGTTTAAATCTAAGAGTAGAGTGGGGCTTACAAAGCGTGGCTATGAGGACTAGAAACCAAATAGAACAAGATAGAGACGTTGTAGAAGCTCTAGGAATGATGTAGCAACACTAGAAGCCTTGAGAATAAGTAGGTCCTTTGATTTGATGAAGAAAGATGGCTTCTTTTTGCCTTAGAAGCTCTCAAGATGAAGATGGAGGCCATGATTGGGGAGCATTTTGGCAGCATTTAGTTGTTAGGTTGATTTGTGATGGTTTAGACTAGGTATTAGGGTGTTTTATAGGTGTAGAGACTAGTTTAGGCCATAGGATTAACCCTAGTTTAGATCTGAACCATCAAATCCCGTCACAGGCTAGCTGAGCAGACCAAAGGAGCAAACAGGTGCACCAGGGAAAACCTGGCCGACCAGGGAGGTCGACCACCAGGTCGACTCCCCAGTCGACCTGGGGAGGGGGGGGGTAGGTCGACTCCCTAGTCGACCCCCCTGTCGACTTGGGGTAGGGCGGGAAAATTTCCCGCCCAATCTGCTTGAAGCTGAATTTGAATTTTGGGCTGAAATTTGAATTTTTTGAAATCTTCTATGGGCCATATCTTGGTCATACGGACACTGATTTATGAAATTTCGGACTTGTTTTCAAGCAGAATTTCGAGACGAACGCAATGGCGTAACCCGTTCCCATTGATTCTTAATTTATAATTTAATTCTGCCCTAATTTCTTGTTCTAACATGTTATAAAAATTCGGGTTGTTACACATGGTGGCGGCCCAACACAATTCTAGAATGCATAGGTTATACTACTGGTGCCCAGTGCCCTGTTTGTCTGCTCCGAAGTGTGTGCACGCCCGAACTCCGTTAGAACCCACACTACTGTACCAACCGCCGTCGCTTTTGACCACTTACAATCAGCACAATAATCGTGCCCCACCCTGCCTAGTTTCAGGGTAACATGATACCTAATTGGGTTACTGCTAAAATGGGTCCCCCGTTACTAGGGTTTTCTAGTCAAACATGTTAAGTGGTTAAGTGTCTGTATTTACCTAACCCCACCCATCAGTTTAATTAACATGTTGAATTGGTTAAGTGTTTTAGTTAACTTAACCCTACTGTCTTGACTTATCTATCCTTAGCCTTAATTAGTTAAAGCACCGACCACTCACATTAGACAGGTATTGTTACGGTTACTAGATTAGCCGTTTGGTTCCGGGCTGGTTTACACTGTAACTCAGTCTAACCTCGGGTTTTTATTGGGCTCTTAACCACCCACATTGGATAGGTATTGTTGTGATTACTGGACAACCGGGCGGGTCCGGGCAGGTTTACATCACAACTCAATCCAACCTCGAGTTAAGCATACTCGTATTTTCTAAATTTACATATTTGTCTCTTTTACTTGTTATATGTAAATTTGTTAACAATTGAATGTTATGACCCACTTTCCAAGTTTAACATTTTTGGTATAAGAATTTATACCGTTTAAGTGCCACCAATTTTGGCATGTGACAAACCATGCCAATACATATAATTTTCACCAATTTATGTCAAGTTTCCTATAATTACCATTTTTTGTCAATGTTACCCCGTCTAAATATTAAGCTAACAATCTTAGCCTAATTTTTCGTCTACATGATTTTTAACATATAATATTAGGCTAAAAACTTAGCCTAATTTAACATACACAAAATTGGCATAAAGAAATTCATTAACATAAACATGACATTGGTGTAAGCTTGGCATTTTCGGCATATTCAATATGAACATCATAGGTGTGAACTTGCAAAACAGTCAACATGAATATCATAGGTGTGAACTTGCAACGTAGACTAAATCAACATACATATATGTGAACTTGCACTGAAATAGGGATCTAACTAAATAGATGTCAAATGAATTAGCATATGATTTAGACAACATAAGCCTAAACATGTTTAGATCTAGGCATAACATCGAACATCACTAGCATATGACAAGAATATGACATGTCCATAAAGTATGTAAAATTTTATCACATGTATGAACTAGATCCAATCAAGTTTACTACTATAACATGAAACTTGTACTAAAATGGATCTTGGCATTGATCCAATTATGAACTTGCAACTTTTGTATAAACATATGAGCATGTATATGAACTTAAACATTTAGGCATATAGGTTTTAGCACAAAGTATATACATGAGATCTTAACTTGGACATAGCACATACAACCTATATTAAACATATAAACATATACGTGTAAATTCTAACATTAACCATATACTTGTATGTGATGTTGCTTTCATTTTCAATGTACAATAGGACCAACACCAAGTCAATTATACCACAAACATCCCAATACCATTCACAACACAATCATTTCAATACATAGATATGAATTAACAACGTCGTTATACAATAGCACAATTCCACTTCCATTTAACATCGAATCAAGTCTTAATTTTATTCTCATCGGAAAAATCACTATACTTACAACAAACGACGGTCTTGTTTTCTGATTTCTGAGTTCTGAATTTGCAATGCTTTCCTTTGGGTAGACAAATGTTGTTTGAATCTTGTTTTTACTTTAGTTTTGCTCGTCTCTAAGCTTTCTCTAACTGACGGCTACTCTTAGTTTCCTCCCGGCAACATGACGGCTCTAGTTCTATATTATTTGTGTGAATTTAGGTTGAGTGTTGAGTTGTATTTATAGAATTTCAGATTGATTTGAGCCGTCAGATGATCATAGAGTGAATCCAGACCATACACACCAAGAGAGGCCAATCAGCAAGTGACAAATCAGCCCTAGTGACACACCAGAGCTCAGAAATTCGACCAGAAACCCGACCAGGCCAGCCAGGGCCAAACCAGGTCGACCTAGTTACCCAGGTCGACCCCCAGGTCGACCCCCTGGTCGACTTGGGTCCTGGGTGGGAAAATTCCCGCCCAGCCCAGTTTGGGTCTGCTTTTCGAATTTTGAACTGAATTTTGAACCCTTTGAATTTTAAATTGAATTCTGAAACTTCCGGAGGTCATAATTCCTTCATGCGGATTCCGATTTACGAAAACTCGGACTCTATCTCAAGCAGAATTCTGAGACGAGCGCAATGGCGTAACCCGTTTCCCTTAATTCTTTCATTTTGAATTAATTATACTTTAATTTGTTAATTTACTGTTAACATAAAATTCTGGGTGTTACACCAACAATCCAGGTACATAATTGACAGAGGGTCTGAAGTCAAAGATAGATATATACTCCAAACTCTGCCGCTCTACGAACAAAGGACTTAAAGTCAACTTCTTTCTACTTAAGGCATCGGCTACAATGTTACCCTTACCAGGGGTATATGCGATCTCAAAGTCGTTGGATGCCAAAAACTACATCCAACTCTGTTGCCTCAAGTTTAGGTCTTTCGGAGAGAATAAGTACTTTAGCGACTTGTGGTCTGTATATAACTCAAACCTCTCGCTAAGTAAATAATGATGCCATGACTTAAGTGCAAAAACTATGGCAGCCAACTCTAAGTCATGGGTAGAGTAATTTTTCTCGTGGGCTTTCAACTGCCTTCCACCATAGCATATCACCCTTCCCTCTTGCATTAAAACTGCGCCAAGCCCTGTCCGACAACCATCGGTATGTACTATGAATGTCTTACTCCCATCTGGAAAAAATAAAACTGGAGCTGTCGTCAAAGCCCTCTTCAGACGTTGGAAAGCATCGTCACAGTCAACGTCCCAAGTAAAAGTCAAGTTCTTCTTCATTGACCGAGTAAGTAGGGCTGATATCTTCGCGAAGTCCTTAATGAACTTCCTATAATAACCAGCCATCCCTAAAAAGCTTCTTACTTCTGTTGCGTTCTTAGGAGTTTTCCAATTTTGGATTGCCACCACCTTTGCGGGATCCACAGCTATCCCTTCCTTAGAAACCACGTGTCCTAAGAACCTCACTTATTTTCTTCAAAAATGGCACTTGGAGAACTTAGCTTTAAGTTGATGCGCTCGTAGGGTCTCTAAGACTTCCCTAAGATGTAGGGCTTGCTCTTCTTCACTTTTATAGAAAATCAGGATATCATCCACAATGACTACCACAAACTTGTTTAGAAACTCCCTAAACACCCTACTCATTAAGTCAACAAAGTATGCGGGTGCATTCTTCAAACCAAAAGGCATGACGAGCCACTCGAAGAAACCGTTAGGAGTTCTAAATGCAGTCTTATCGATGCTATCTTAAGCCACCCTTAGCTGATGAAACCTTGTAGCCAAATCCAATTGCGAGAAAACCGAAGCACCCAGCAATTGATTGAATAAATCATCTATCCTCGACAATGGGTGTCTATTCTTCTTTGTGAGCTTATTCAGCTCTCTATAGTCCACGCACAATCTAAGTGAACCATCAGCTTTCGTAGCAAAAACGACTGGAGCTCCCCAGTCTGAAATACTTCTTCTTATGAACCCCTTTCTCAAGCAATTCTTTCACCTGCTTACTGAGTTCTCTTCTCTCTCTCGGAGCCATGTGGCGCACGGGTAATGCAACTGGCTTTGCATTATCCACTAGGTATATTCGAA
The DNA here is from genome assembly GCA_030737875.1 of Allium sativum. Taxonomy (NCBI): domain Eukaryota; kingdom Viridiplantae; phylum Streptophyta; class Magnoliopsida; order Asparagales; family Amaryllidaceae; genus Allium; species Allium sativum. The sequence continues at coordinate 702,271,183 of CM060913.1, read as the reverse complement.
AGTCTATCTCGCGGCTCGGGGGTAAACCTCGAACCTCATCGAAGACGTCACTAAATTCACGGACCACATGAACAGATTTCAAATCATCATTGGATGCGTCAAGGGATTCTAGGTAGCTAAGCATGACCAGACCTCTAGGGTCACAAGAAATATGAAGGTCTTTCCACAACGAGTCAACAATCTAAATACCCTTCTTTCACAATCTAGGATGGCAACGTATCTGGCTAGCCAATCCATGCCTAGAATCAAGCCGTAGCCCATGAAACCAAGAACGAAGGCATTGCATTCAAACCCAATGCCCAAGATAGGCACTCTAAAATCCCTACAAATCATTGAAAGATGAGCCGAACCACCAATAGGATTTGAGACGACTATAGGATCTGTAACTAGACTAGTATTTAGGTGCATTGTTTCGACTAACGAAGCAGATACAAATGAGTGTGAAGCATCAGAGTCAAACAAAGTACGAACAGGATGATCAAATAGAAAAACTAAACTTTCAACAGAAATGTTTCTACCTCTCTCCTGTCCTGGTGCCATGAGAGCCTGGATCGGCCCTCTTGCCTGCCCTGGTGCCATGAGAGCCTGAAGATGCCCTCCAGAAGTGTACCCTGTTCTTTTCCCTTGCCCTTATTTCCTTTGGCAGTCTTTAACTAGATGTCCTGCCTCTCCACAATGGAAACAACCCGTCTTCTTCTTCTTCCTACAGTCCTTGCTCAAATGTCATGGTGTTCCACAATTATAGCACTTTTTCTTTCCCTTGCTATTGTTGTTCTTCTCGCCTTTCTTGTTTTGTTGTTGTGGTTTCTTTTGGTCCCTTTTCTTCTCCGGTGCCTTATTAACATTAGCACATTTCTCCTCTTCATGCATAAGCGCCATGTCAACCAGTCTCTCAATGGTAGCCCCCATCAAAATGTGGGTCATAGCCAACCCATGTAGCGGCTCATTCAAGCCTTTAACGAACCTCAGAGCCTTCTTCTCAGGTATGTTCACCAAGTCTAAGTCAAATCTCGCCAACTGATTGAACTTGTTGACATACTCCTTTACTGATAAATCCCCTTCCTTCAATGCTAAGAACCTATCCATATATAAATTCTCTTCTGCTCTGAGAGAAATTTCATCTCGAACCTACGCCTGAAATCCATCCATGTCTCCACTGGACGCTCTTCATTCGTGACCTCCGACCAAAACTAGGCTTCGTCCTTCATTAACCAAGCAGCCAATTGGACCTTTCTTCCATCTTCCACCTCGAAAATACCAAATAGATCATCCACCTCCTTAAGCCAATTTTTAGCTTCAACAAACTTCTCTGATCCATGAAAAGGTTTCCCGCCCATTGCCCGAAAATCTTTGCATATCTTCGAAAAAGTATCAATGCGAGGCGGGGGAGGAGTAGGAGAGACTGCAGCTGGGGGATGAGGAACATTTGCTGGGCCTGCGGCATTGGCCCTAGCCTCCAGATACCTTCTAAACCAGCCTGGTATTGGTATGCCCTCGGGTATCTCAGGTTCCCATGCATGCTGAAAAAGAAAAAGGAAGAGTTTCAAAACGGAGAATCGAAGGAAAGATATATGGCTCTTAGGGGTTACGTTTTTAGAACAAACTTTTCTCTTGAAAATACTTTCCTTAAAACATATATTTGAAAGTATTTCTTTATAAAATGTTTTTGAAAAATAGTTTTTCAAAATTCATATCTGTTCTGGTAACCTTCAGCTCTGATATCACGTGTAACACCCCACGTCCATTAATGCCACTCACAAAGGGAATGCATTAACTTCCATGGAGCATTATTAGTGTATAGAACATAATATAACAAGACAGATACATATATTGGTACTTGAAAAATTTTAAACAACTTTTATTACAGCGGAGAAATAGTTTGATTACAACAACTTCATAGACCAACAGTAAAACCAAGTACACTTAATATCCATCTTGACAAATTGTTTTCTAAGTACGTAAAGTAAAAAGCATAACCCCAACACAAGTAGCCGTAAAAGAGATGAGCTGAGCTTTACTTTTAGCAATCCAAGTACTTCCAAAAGAGAGAGAAAGAGATCCAAGATCATGCTCCACTAGTACTAGTCCCACCCTGAGAACCTGGGGAGAAAAGGAAGAAAAGAGGCAAAAACAAGGGGGTCAGACATAAAGTTTGGCGAGTATAATAACTTTAACAATATAATTATTAAAGTAACTAGGATAAGGCATAAACTGGTAAGATAAGGTATGATTATAAAACAAGTGGGCATAACAAAGCAAACAAAAGGAATATTCTGGCGTTAATCTCGTTCCTAATCACTATAGGATAATTACTATACTACACCACTACTAGTCACTCTAAAAGTTGATCCCGCCTACAGAACATAATAATGATAATGGTAGTTTTGTGTACCCCTAGCTGCCTTCATAGGTGCCATCTGCCCCTATCTCCACCAGTTGTACCCACTACCCCCATACGATCGGCTCCCTAATTCGTAGATACCCTTGTTGGTCCCACAATGGGGTGTATCACTCCATAAAGTGGCAACCCGATACCACTAGAGATGTATGGCTTATATCTACACGATGCAACAACGTCTTACCTACCAGCCCGGGCCCACGCATGCACATGACACCATTGGACTTGCGTTGCTACCACTAACCCGTTTTGACCTCTCACAATCAAACCCAGTAAGCGTGTCCTGTCCTCGACTTGGGTCGAGCTCACAAGGATACTTAATGGGTTACTGGTTTGAAAAGGGCCCCCATGCCTGACACAAGATTTCCACCTATGCTTGGTTCCCACTAAGGTTTCCCACTTAACCCCATTCTTATTCATGACTTCCTACATGTTTTCAACTTGGTTAAGTATTTCTAATCGTATTTCACATGCCACCCAAGGCCACCCACTTAACCCCCATGTCCCACCACATGTTTATCTGGTTAAATGTTACTTAATTCATTAGAACTGTAACCTTGTAAAGACCTCCCACATTAGACTGACATTTGCGGTTGCTGGATTTGCCAGGCGGGTCCGGGCAGTCTTATACCGCAAATGAGCCTAACCTCATGTCTTTAGAATTGTTATGCATTTAATTCGTGCCTTTGACCTTTCACATTAGACTACCATTTGTGGTTGCTGGATATGCCAGGCGGGTCCGGGCAGCCTTACACCACAAACGAGTCTAACCTCGTGTCTTAGGCGGTTAATTATCACATAATTATTTAACCCCAAATTGGATTAATATCCTTATTCAAATTTGTTAATAAATTCCAAATTTATTTATGTCCATAATTGTCACTGAAATTATGTCCATAATTTCAGGTATATAATTTATACCAATTAATGCCTCAAATTAATTATATGCCTTTTAAGGCCATTTTATGCCAATTCACAATTACGTATATTCAATATTTTCCCATTGTCCCCAAGCTATTCGTACGTTTTGATATGACATATGTTAGACTCGCAATAGTCTAACTTATAAAAAGAAAAGCAACATCACAACTTGCATAACACATAAAATAGATCTAAGAATCATGACATAAGTTTGCATAGCCAATAACTTGCATAAGCAATACACAAATTTGCATAAACTATCATGGATCTAAATATAGATCTAAACATAAAGATGTGAACTTGCATATATGGATATGGTTTTCCTATAACTTGCATATGAATTTCATTCAAATTAGCATATGATTCACATACAAAACTAGCATAGGCAATGGGCATAAATTTGCATAACTATGTACTGCCATGGATCTAAATATAGATCCAAACATAAAGATGTGAACTTACATATGGATCTAAACATAAAGATGTGAACTTTCATATGGATCTAAACATGTAAATTAATGTTACATATTTTGCATATAAACTAGCATATGTATCAACATGATTCACATATGAACTTGTGTATAATCCACCTACAGACTTGCATAAGATTCACATATGTTTTAACATCCCAAACTTGCATAAAATCCATAAACTAGCATATGATTTAACATCCCAAACTTGCATATGATTCATATACATATGTTTTAACATCCCAAACTTGCATAAGATTCATATATATAACATCCTAAACTTGCATAAGATGAATTAAGTAAACATATACAATTGAATAGATCCATAATAACACAACTCTCAACGATAACATCACATGATTCAAAGTCATATTCTCATAATCCAATTATAACTTATCACAATTAAATTAATTAATTAATTTGTGAAAAGTGTTATACTCACAAACAAAAGAATAGTCTTGTCTTTCTGGGATCTGTATTTTGAAACTGAATTGCTCGCCTTTGATATAGACTAATTGTTATTTAGATTAGATTTGATTTGATTTGATTCTTGCATCTATCTTGTTTTAGAGTTAAAAGAGAACGGCGGCTACTCTAGGTTTTCCATTGACGGCATGGCGGCTCTTGGTACGAATTAGTATGATTTAGGGTTAATAGATAGGTTGCTTATATAGAATTTTAATTAATTAAGAGCCGTCAGATTAACCTAGAATCAATCAAGACCATCCAGTTAAGATAGAATAACACCTCAGCCCTAATGACTCAGTAACAAGTCAAAACAGCATCATCTTTCAGATCTGCCCGCGGAGGGGGGGGCAGGGGTCGACATGGCCTTTGGGCGGGAACTTTCACATCCAACCCGCTTCCTTGTTTTGAATTTGAATTTCAAATTTTCTGATTCGAGCTGTTTTAAATTTGTTTAAATTCTGAAACTTCTGAAGGCCATAACCTCTTCATACGAAGTCTAATTCACACAAACTCGGACTCTATCTCAAGCAGAATTCCGATACGAACGCAATTGCGCAACCCGTTTCCATTAATTCTCACTTTAACAATTAAGTATTCTTAAATTTGTTAATTTTAATATTTAAAATTACGGGGTGTTATAGTTTGTCTAGTCCCAGGATAACCTGTATGGAAGAATGTCTGACAGAGTACATTTAATAGATCATGTAAGTTGATCCCTTTAAATGTATTTACGTTTGGTGGTGGAGGAATTTGTTTCTCTTAGCTGTTTACCCGTGTTATGTTTGGAGAAATCAATTTATGATTTGGCGGGTATGACGATGTGACATTCAAAGTGAATAAATGTGTGATCTGTCAGAGATAAGCGTGGCCTCAAGCCTCATAACTAGGAAATGGTATAAAATTAGGTAGGTGCATGGCTTAGTGGTTAGCTGCCAATTAGGGTGCATTGTCACCTGATCTAGAGAAATTTCATTAACTTCTTTAACCTATTTCGATGCTGTCCCTTTTAGGTAACGGTTGCTGATCCCCACCATTGATGATAATACATTTGGTGCACTCAACTGAAATGAGTGACCGGTCATGTTTAGCCTGGGTTACAAGATGTTCTTACTGAACCCGGTGTATTACTCTCTAGAGATACACTATCGGAAGGTGGTCCCATAACTTGCCAGTTGGAATCCATTACCCAATAAGTGCCCGTGGATTTTAATTATATATATATGTTTGTTGAATGTGAGATGAAAGCGTTCTGCTAGATGATTATTTAGTTGTGGTGGATAGACACTATTATAATATCAAAAGAGTTTTGATATAATGATTATCATTTCTTTCAAAAGGATTTTGAAAGTTAAATCAAGTGTTTCGGGTTCTCATAAGGAAAAAACCCCGTTCCATGTTATACGGTGTGGTCTTATGAGATACTGTTTATTTTCTCAAACTATTTTAAAGTGTTTACTCACACCGGTCCCATGACTAACCCAGAGTTTATTTTTGTTTTGTTTTCCCTAAACTCTTGGGTGCCCAATTTTGTATGGGCAGTCAAGTAGTCGAGATTTTACAGATACGGGGAGCTTTGAGCAGGAGGCTTTAGGATTTTATAGCAATTATTTATTTCCGCTGTGTTGTAAGTTTTGTACTTTGATAATGATATGTATATTCAAGTATAGATTTGTATTTAAAAGTTATGTTATATAGTATATTTTATTCGTTCCGCTGTGAGGTTCGTGATACTCTGATTCTGTTGTTGTTCCTCTCCTTCTTCTATTCTAATTTTCGATCTTATCTATTCTCACCCTCTAACTTCTTTCTATTAATGATCTGGAATGTTCGATGCTTGAAAAATTGACATGGGTTTTATGTTGATTTTCTGGGTCAAAAATTCCCGTTCGTTACACAGTGCTTACCGGAATCGATCTCCTTCTGGGGCGGCTCTCTTCGGAGGTTTTGGGAAAGGAAGAGATCCTCGTACGTCAAGGTAGATGTCGAGTAGAGAAGAATTGATCTCGATATATTGATCTTACTTATTTTCTCTCTGAGGTCGTATGCATTCATTCTTTTCTGAGGCCTTTCCTCTTCCTTTATTCTGGCCATTGGCGTTGGATGGACCTCCTTGTTTGGTATGGAGGACCTCGAGGCTCTCCATCTCAATGCTTTCATCTTCTTGTCAGAGGAATTGCTCGGCCTCTACATAGAAATCTTCGATATTCTTGAGGGGTCTCTGGTTAAAGGGATAGAGAATTATGATTGGTTCTGGACGCCTGCAATGGCGGCCATAAGCACCATCGATGGCTTCGGTCGATCGGTTGATGCTACGACCGCGTTGAATATTTCGAGGAAAGATCGAAGTGTCTCTCCTAGTCATTGCTTGATGGAGGTCAGGAACATGACACTTTTCGGTTGGGAGATATGAACTCTGAACTGCTCAATGATGTGGTTGACCAGCCTGTTCCAACCGCCGATCGACTCTGTTGTTAGCTGCCGGAACCACATGACGGTTATATCTGTGAGAAAGAGTGGGAAGCATTTGGCCATAACATTGGTCGATGCGCTAAGCACCTCCATGTGATTCATATATCGCATAAGGTGGATGGTTGGGTCAGTTCGGTCATTGTAAGGCTGCTAGGAACTTGAAGCCCGGAGGAGTGCGGGAGTTTTTGATCTCCCTCCTGCTGAGAAGAGGTTCCTTGGGTGAAATGTCGGATGATGCTTGCAAGCTGGCTTCCATCTCCGTGGAGTCATTGCCATGAATCCAGCTCTGCATTCGAGAGAACTCCAGCACCAAGATCCAACGAAAGCATGTTCGGAAGGGTGGCCGTTGGTTGGGCCCGACCTCCGATAGTTGAGTGAAGTTGAGGGCGAGGATGATCCTGGCTAGTGGTTCTGGGAAGAATGGCCCCTCTTGAACCTGATGATAGTTGGATGGGTTGTACCTATGACAGAAGGTCCGGTCTGATCCAACATAACATGTGATGTTCGGGGCTCAGCATTGCCTACAGTCTAGGCGATGTTAGAAGGGTTTACGGTAGTGTTTTCTTCCGCTATGGTGAGAACCGGTATGGTAGAGTGGTCTCCCTGGCTTGAAGGGAAGGCTCTACCATCTCTTCATTGAAGGGGAAGAGTCATTAGACGAGTCTGCGGTAAGATACTGGGTTGTAATGGGAATGACATTGATTCTGATGGACCCAGCGGTTGTTCGATTGATCTGAGCGGTCGAGCTGGTCCTTGGAGCGGAGGCAATATGGTCAAACGACCTAGATCTTGATCGCGGGCCTCCTATGAATCTACAGTTGTGGCTGCGCTGGCCACCTCGATCGAATTCTCCCAAATGCACTGACATAACCTACGACCTTCAATAAGTTCCGATCCATAGCGAACAAGTGGAAGAAAGATGTAGCATCTTCCCGCCCCCACAAACGCCGATGCATCCAAAACAAACGTTGCAGAAGAAAGTCTGGAAGCATCCTCTCATGAAGACATGTCCCGATATATTACTAGGGACGATGTAGACAAGATTCTAGCTGCGTTCAATGAACTGATGACATCTCAGGGTAAACTCCACGAACAACAACAACAACAGTTGATGGATCATGTTCTCGGTCAAGTGGAGATGGGATTAAATGCTTCAACGTCAATTCCTCTACCGACCAGGAGTGGAGCAACAACTGATTTTTGGTCTGCACCGAATCAGGCCACTGATCAGATCCTAACTTCGCTTCCTCCTGGCTCGGCTTCACCTCCCAACCAATTACAGCAGGAGTATGACTACCAGCCACCAGCGCAGCCGCAACTGCTGATTCAAAGGTGGCCCGCGATTAAGATCTAGGTTGTTCAACCATATTGCCTCCGCTCTGAGGACCAGCTCGACCCCTCAGATCAATCGAACAACCGTCGGGTCCATCGGAATCAATGTCAATCCTGTAACAACCCGCATTCTACGCATCGGAAGATCATAGAATATTTATTTCTTTCCCATATGAAGTAGTATGGTCATGTAACTTTGGGAAACAACCATTAGAGTCATTTCCCATGTTCATGATTTTTGTCGGATTTTAAATGACCGTTTTCCCCCTAGCTGATCTTGTTTTGGCCATAACTTTTGATTGGAAAGGAATTTTGACCTAAAATCACTTCCATTAGATTTGTTTGATGGTTTACCTTTCCGTAGAGTGTTTATAAAAGCCAAACGGACTTACCGTTTGGGAGATATGGCTGAATTAAGGTTCGGAAGGTGAAAAACTGCTTAACCGGGCCAAATAGGGTGATTAGTGAATAGGCCCATAACTTATTTCGGGATTAGGGTTATGGGGAGGCTGAAATGAGTTAGAGAATCATTCCATTTCAGTTTTCTAGCCTCCACTTATCTCCAAGAAACCCTAAAAATGGCCTCCAACCTCTAAATCACCTCAAAATTATCTTTTAATCAAGGATTAAGCTTAGCAACATCAAATCGTGGAAGATCTACACCAAATCAACATTGGAGCTACTCTTTAGCATTGGGATTTGCATCAAATCAGGAATTTATTTCATATCTTAGTTTATTTGTGGTTAAGGTGAGTGATTTGCATAGTTCCTCACTAAATATGGCTAATTAAGGGTAATTAGTGTTAATTAGCGAATTTAAACATGATAAAATTTTGGAAAAATGTTCATAAATTCTTAAGTGATGTTTTAGACCTCTGATATGAATTTGGGTTAATTTGGTTAAGTTTTGCTAATCCTATCATTAGTTTCACCTAAACATGCTTAAGGGGAAATATGGGGTTTTGGGTATGTTTGATCCATTTTAACCTATCATATTGATGTTTTGATGTTTGTGGTTGATTATGCATGTTGCTATGACTGTATGACATGCTTTGTGATTGATTACAATAGTTAGAATGGTCAAAAACGTTGTCGAATGGCGTAAACACTTGCTGGAAAAGCTTCAGGAAACAGTGCAGGTTTTCGGATCGGATCAGATATGGTTGCTCGGATAAGTGAACTGAGCAAGGGATTCGATCGAATCAGAACTTGACACTTGAGAAATCTGGCAAAAAAGAAGGCCATGCTAGCGATATTGGGATTGGATCGGATAAAGGAGGGGGATCGGAACGACTAAAGGAGGAGGATCGGATCGGAACAAATGAAGGGCGAGGGAGCTGATCGGAGCGGGAGCACGAACTGGATGGGAGATGGCACCCGACCCGACCTCAAGTAGGACACCCAACCCGACCCGAAGTAGGACACCCAACCCGAACCGACGCAATGCAGTGAACCCGAACCGAACCGTACCAGAGGAGGACCATGAACCGACGCAACGTAGTGGACCCGACCCGAACCGGTGGCTTGAAGGGGAACCCGACCCGACCCAACATTAACCAATAACCCTAGATGCAAAGGTAGTCCAATATGGGAAGTTAGAGCTCAGGATCCAATTGGGAACCGAGGAGTTCACTTCATGGTTGGGCTTTGCTGTGGGATGTGTGCTAAGGAGTTGTCGATGTTCATAACTTCGATTCACCACTGAAAATGGATGATGGGCTATTTATCAGTGCAGTAGAGTCATTACGACTCGAGGGGAAAGGTGATGGTAGCAAGACTACGTTATCAGTGCAGTAGAGTCATTGCGACTAGAGGGGCAAAGTGATGCGTAGTAAGACTATGAGCCAGTGTAGTGGGGTCATTGCGACTCCATGGGGCAGAGTGGACACAGTAAAGGATTAGTTAGGCTATGAGCCAGTGCAGTGGGGTCATTGCGACTCCATGGGGCAAAGTGGACATAGCAAAGGATTCGTGGCTATGTATCAGTGCAGTGAAGCCATTTATGACTTCATGGGGCAAAGTGATCATAGCAAGGTATGTTGGGTGATCGAAGTGGTGAATATCGTTTGCTTTACGCACTGAGTGAGTGAAGTGAGGATGGATGCTATGTTTGATTGTTTGCCATCACTATGACATGCACACCCCCACCTCCGTATCTTTACACCATTTGATATGGCACCTTAGAGTATTGTACAGTATGCAGTGTTTACTCTTTGGTTGCAGGTCCAAGTTCAGGTATGTTTTAGTCTACCTGTTATTGTTCGGTTTAGATGCTTATCGCTCATACTAGGCTTTATGTCTGACCCAGAGTTTTATGTCTCCTCTTAATACTCCAGGTGCTCACACGAGCAGACTAGAGACAGGTTAGCTGGTGATGCACGAGTAGCTGATTCGGAGGCGGGCAGGAGGCTTCCACGTATGATACATAGACATTCTCCCTGTGTCGTTGGTGGTCGCTACTTGGGCATTAGTAGTGTACCTCCTTTATCTTGCTTTTGCTTTGAGACAGTTTGAAAATTTGAAATAATGTTTAACTTTGGATCATAAGCTGTACTTTGATTTTCCGCTGCTATGTTAGTTGTTTCAGCTTATGCAATGTCTCACCTGCTTTATGTCAAGTATGTTATTTTTATATTTTAATCTATGCACTGTGAGACATTCTATAGGTTCTTTGTTAGTTCATTTCCTTCTCCCCTTTTTCCTTCTGACGACCTGTTCCGTGCTAACTGGACATGTGTACAGCGCACCTTTGGAGTAAATGTTGGTTGGTGTAGGGCGGGCAGTCACATTTGGTATCAGAGCTCTAGGTTGCGTAGTTAACCTAGGGAAAGACACTAGGGAGAGATAATACGTATATGAGAGCGCGTATTTGTGATTACTTTGGTTTTCAAAAGCTATATATGTATATACTATTAGTGGTATAAGAATGAAGTCGTACTGCACTAGCACCACTATGGGGTCGTTAATCGTTTCCCCTTTTACAGATTGACGATGAGCCGATATGCTAGAGGTGCTGGTAGGGGAGCCGATAATGGGAATGTTGCTGACATGAGGGCGATGTTCACTGACCTCTTGAGATACATGCTTAGAGAACTGCAAGGGGCAATTCCCAATCCTGGAGTTGGTGTTGGTGCAGTAGTGCAGGCACCTAGGGTCGATTTCGCCAAGTTGTGCAAGGATTACACTAACCTTGGTGGGAAGTCGTTCCACGGGACGAGTCGGCCACAGATGTTCAGGACTGGATGGATAGCTGTGATCATATCTTCGATGACTTGGGTCTTGAGTATGCGATGATGAGAAGATTAGCGTCTCGTCAGCTGCAAGGGCGAGGGATGAATTGGTGGAATGCCATTAGAAAAGTTACTCCAGAAGATCAGGTTACTTGGGATCAGTTCAAGGCTAGCTTTAGCGAGAAGTTCATTCCAGCTGCCCAGAAGTCAGTGTTGTTTAAGAGATTCTTGGAACTCAAGAAGAGTGGTAGGGCAGTTTCTTATTATATTGTTGATTTCGACACTATGTCGAAGTACGGACTATCTCTTATCGATACTCCTGAGAAGAAGAATGAGAAGTTCATTACTGGTTTGGATGGATACTTGGGGGAAAGGCTTATCAACCACATCGATGAGACTTTTGAATCGATTGTGGGGAAGGCTTTGAGATCAGAGAGTCTTTACCCTAAGTCAAAGACTGAGGCTGCATCTGCAGAAGGGCCAAAGCCGCAAGCAGGCGGTGGAGGAAAGAATAACTCTCAGAATAAGAGGAAGTAGGACCAATCTTAGGGTGGCCAGAAAAGGAACAAGAAGGATGCTGAGTGCTTCAGCTGTGGTAAGAAGGGCCATTATGCTAAAGAATGTCGGGCCAAGCCAGCGGAAAGGAAGTGCTACAACTGTGGTCAAGTGGGACATCATAAGGATAAGTGTCTGCAACCTCTTAAGGAGAAGCAGATTGTGAAAGCATATGCTATTGATGCTGTTCCTTCTTCGTCGAATGCCCCAACTGCGGTGGAGAAAGGAAAGAATGTTGTTATTCAAGGTATGCTTTCTATTTATGATGTACCAGTTCGAGTTTTGTTTAATACCGGGGCTTCCCGTTCCTTCATATCTAGTGACCTTGTAGATAGGTTGGGACTGGAACCCGAGATAGTCAATAGACCATTGGTTGTGATGAACCCGATTGGTTGTTCGACTAGCCTTAGTATGATTTGCAGGAATTTGGTCTTATCGAGTCATGGATGTATGTTTGTTTGTGGTTGCTTTGTTTTGGGCGTTACTGGGTATGGCATTATATTGGGAGTCGATTGGCTCCTAGGATACGGGGTAGTGGTAGACTGTGAGGGCTTTTGGTGACAGTTAGGGCGGATGATGGGCGGAGGGTAGTGTTTGGTAGTCTACCTAATGATGGGGTTATGGCTAGTTTTGTAAATTCCCTCGACATCCTATAGGATGTGTTCTCAGATGTGCCCGTGGTTGGCCAGTATCCGGACGTCTTCGAGGAGGTGACCAGGCTTCCACCACACCGAGAGATTGAGTTCCGTATTGATTTAGTGAAAGATGCCAGACCTATAGTGATGCCACTTCGTCGTATGGCACCAAGGGAGCAGTGAGAGCTCGGGGTGCAAGTCAGCAATCTTTTGAAGAAGGGATTTATTAGAAGAAATGTCTCCGAGTGGGGAGCACCAGTTGTGTTTGCCACTAAGGCAGATGGTTCCCTTCGTTTGTGTGTGGACTATCGCGAGTTGAATAAGGTAACGAGGAAGAATAAGTATCCTCTACCGTAGATAGATAATTTGTTTGATCAACTGGAAGGAGCAAGAGTGTTCTCCCAGTTGGACCTCGCGATAGGATCTCATCAGCTACGAGTAGCGGATGAGAGTGTTCCGAAAACGGCATTTAGGACGCCGTCTGGATTTTATGAGTGGTTGGTCATGCCATTTGGGTTGACCAATGCACCAGCCTACTTTGTGGATCTTATGAATCGAGTATTCAGAGATCAATTGAATAAGTTTGTTCTTGTGTTCGTAGATGATATCCTTGTTTAATCGAGGACAGAGGAGGAACACAAGGGACACTTGAGGATAGTGATGGAGGTGTTGAGGAAACACCAATTTAAAGCGAAATTCTCTAAGTGTCATTTTTGGAGAAGGGAAGTGAGATTCTTGGGTCATGTTGTTTCCGAGAGTGGTATTGCCGTGGACCCTGCGAAGGTGGTTACGGTACAGGATTGGCCAACGCCCAAGAATGTAACAGATGTAAGAAGTTTCTTGGGGTTAGCTGGATATTATCATAAGTTTATCCTGGACTTCTCCAAGATAGCAACACCATTGACTCAGTTGACTAAGAAGAATCAGTCCTTCGTCTGGGACAGAGTGTGTGAGAATGCATTCATGAGTCTAAAGGAAAGGTTGACGCGTGCGCCAGTGCTAGTCATTCCTAAAGGGAATGAAGTGATGACGGTATACACGAATGCTTGTGGTACTGGACTAGGTGTTGTGTTGATGCGAGGAGGTAGGGTTGTAGCTTATGTTAGTCGACAGCTAAAGCCGCATGAGAAGAAGTATCCTACCCATGATTTGGAACTAGCAGCGATCGTGTTTGCACTAAAGATGTGGAGGCATTATCTCTTGGGAGAAAGATTTGAGTTGTTTACCGATCATAAATCGTTAAAGTATCTCTTCTCTCATAAAGATCTGAATCTCCGTCAGCAGAGATGGTTAGATTTCTTGGCTTCGTATGATTTTGATATCGCATACACGCCTGGGAAAGGTAATGCTGTAGCCGATGCCTTGAGTAGGAGACATGTTAGTTTAGGGGCAATGTTTCTTGAATGGAAGCAACTGGAGTATATCGCGGGGTTTGATTTCAGACCAAAGTGCGAATTGGATCCAGTCATGCTAGCTAGTTTGACGATTAGACCCACTTTGATAGAGCAGATTGGTTCCAGCCAGAGGACATCGACGGTGAGGAGATGAGTGCGTATGGGCTTGATCGTGATGGATGGCTTAGAAAGAATGGAAAACTAGTTGTATCCGACGTGAACGGGTTGAGAGATGAAGTGCTTAGAGAATGTCATCTCTCAAAACTGACTATACATCCCGGTGGTAATAAGATGTATCGAGACATGAGACAGACTTACTACTTGGAAGGGATGAAAAGAGACGTTGGGAAGTTTATATCCAAATGCATGAATTGCCAGCTAGTTGAAGCCGAGCAAAAGAAGTCTAGTGGTTTGTTGCAACCAATAGAAATTCCCGAATGGAAATGGGAGCAAGTCTCGATGGATTTCATCGATGGTTTACCAAGGACTAGATCGGGATATGATAGCATTTGGGTAATTGTGGATCGATTGACTAAGAGCGTAAGATTTATACCAGTCAAATCGACCATAACGGCAGCCAAGTTGGCAGAATTGTATATGAAGTGGGTAGTGAGATTACATGGAGTACCCAAAAGCATTGTGAGTGACCGAGACCCGTTGTTCACTAGTGGGTTTTGGAAGAGCTTACAAGAGGCTCTAGGGTCAGAGTTACATCTCAGTACCGCATATCATCCTCAGACCGACGGTCAGACGGAGAGGGTGAATCGTATATTGGAAGATCTCTTGAGAGCTTGTATATTTGATTTTGGTGGATCATGGGATGACCACTTGCATCTAGTAGAGTTTGCATATAATAATAGCTACCAATCCAGTATCGGTATGGCTCCATATGAAGCTTTGTACAGAAGACTATGCAACTCACCATCATGTTGGATAGAGACTGGCGAGAAGTTTATGCTTGGACCTGATGTGGTGAGGGAAACTTCAGATAAGATTAAGGTCATTCAACAACGAATGAAAGCTGCCCAAGATAGGCAGAAGAGTTATGCTGATAAGAGGAGGAGAGACTTAAAATTCTCCGTTGGTGACTTGGTGTTTGTCAAGATTTCTCCGTTGAAGAGCGTGATACGATTTGGCAGGATAGGCAAGTTAGCACCAAGATTTGTTGGCCTATTCCCTGTTCTTGAACTAATCGGGAATTTGGCATATAGAGTTGGCATACCAGAGAAGATGGCGGGAGTTCACAATGTATTTCATGTTTCCCAACTAAGGAAGTTCGTTCACGACTCAGATATGACTATTTCACCTGATCAGTTAGAGGACTTCGAAATAGAACCCGAGGCAGTTGGGAACCGCAAGCCGATTCATATTGTGAAGCACGATACGAAGCAACTTCGAAGGAAGGCGGTGGAGCTAGTCAAGGTTCAGTGGGGCGAGAACGAGAATGATTGTACTTGGGAGATAGAGGAGAGCATTAGGAAGGCGTATCCAGAACTCTTTGCCTGGTAAGATTCACTTTGCAATTTAGTTATTCCGCGTGCTAGGATAGACTTGCTTTACTTGTTTCGCATGTTTGATTGTTGTTTTATGATTGATAGGCATGCGGGACCCTTTGTGTGTTTTGGTTAGGGAATTTCGGGGGCGAAATTTCTTAAGGGGGGAGAATGTAATAACCCGCATTCTACGCATCGGAGGATCGTAGAATATTTATTTCTTTCCCATATGAAGTAGTATGGTCATGTAACTTTGGGAAACAACCAATAGAGTCATTTCCCATGTTCATGATTTTTGTCGATTTTTAAATGATCGTTTTGCCCCTAGCTGATCTTGTTTTGGCCATAACTTTTGATTGGAAAGGAATTTTGACCTGAAACGACTTCCATTAGATTCGTTTGATGGTTTACCTTTCCGTAGAGCGGTCATAATAACCAAACGGACTTACCGTTTGGGAGATATGGCTGAATTAAGGTTCGTAAGGTGAAAAACTGCTTAACCGGGCCAAATAGGGTGATTAGTGAATAGGCCCATAACCCATTTCAGGATTAGGGTTATGGGGAGGCTGAAATGAGTTAGAAAATCATTCCATTTCAGTTTTCTAGCCTCCACTTATCTCCAAGAAACCCTAAAAATGGCCTCTAACCTCTAAATTACCTTGAAATCATCTTTTAATCAAGGATTAAGCTTAGCAATATCAAATCGAGGAAGATCTACACCAAATCAACATTGGAGCTGCTGTTTAAAATTGGGATTTGCATCAAATCGGGAATTTATTTCAGATCTTAGTTTATTTGCGGTTAAGGTGAGTGATTTGCATAGTTCCTCACTAATTATGGCTAATTAAGGGTAATTAGTGTTAATTAGCGAATTTAAACATGATAAAATTTTGGAAAAATGTTCATAAATTCTTAAGTGATGTTTTAGACCTCTGATATGAATTTGGGTTAATTTGGTTAAGTTTTGCTAATCCTATCATTAGTTTCACCTAAACATGCTTAAGGGGAAATATGGGGTTTTGGGTATGTTTGATCCATTTTAACCTATCATATTGATGTTTTGATGTTTGTGGTTGATTATGCATGTTGCTATGACTGTATGACATGCTTTGTGATTGATTACAATAGTTAGAATGGTCGAAAACGTCGTCGAATGGCGTAAACACTTGCTGGAAAAGCTTCAGGAAACAATGTATGTTTTCGAATCGGATCAGATATGTTGGCTCGGATCGGATAAGTGAACTGGGCAAGGGATTCGATCGGATCGGAACTTGACACTTGAGAAATATGGCAAAAAGGAAGGTCGTGCTAGCGATATTGGGATCGGATCGGATAAAGGAGGGGGATCGGAACGACTAAAGGAGGAGGATCGAATCGGAATAAATGAAGGGCGAGGGAGCTGATCGGAGCGGGAGCACGAACTGGATGGGAGATGGCACCCGACCCGACCCAAAGTGGGACACCCGACCCGAACCGACGCAATGCAGTGAACCCGAACCGAACCGTACCAGAGGAGGACCATGAACCGACGCAACGTAGTGGAACCGACGCAACGTAGTGGACCCGACCCGAACCGGTGGCTTGAAGGGGAACCAGACCCGACCCAGTATTAACCAATAACCCGAGATGCAAAGATAGTCCAATATGGGAAGTTAGAGCTCAGGATCCAATTGGGAACCGATGAGTTCACTTCATGGTTGGGCTTTGCTGCGGGACGTGTGCTAAGTAGTTGTCGATGTTCATAACTTCGATTCACCACTGAAAATGGATGATGGGCTATTTATCAGTGCAGTAGAGTCATTACGACTCGAGGGGCAAGGTGATGGTAGCAAGACTACGTTATCAGTGCAGTAGAGTCATTGCGACTTGAGGGGCAAAGTGATGCGTAGTAAGACTATGAGCCAGTGCAGTGGGGTCATTGCGACTCCATGGGGCAGAGTGGACATAGTAAAGGATTAGTGAGGCTATGAGCCAGTGAAGTGGGGTCATTGCGACTCCATGGGGCAAAGTGGACATAACAAAGGATTAGTGGCTATGTATCAGTGCAGTGAAGCCATTTATGACATCATGGGGCAAAGTGATCATAGCAAGGTATGTTGGGTGATCGAAGTGGTGAATATCGTATGCTTTACGCACTGAGCGAGAGATGTGAGGATGGATGCTATGTTTGATTGTTTGCCATCACTATGACATGCACACCCCCACCTCCGTATCTTTACACCATTTGATATGGCACCTTAGAGTATTGTACAGTATGTAGTGCTAACGCTTTGGTTGCAGGTCCAGGTTCAGGTATGTTTTAGTCTACCTGTTATTGTTCGGTTTAGATGCTTATCGCTCATACCAGGCTTTATGTCTAACCCAGAGTTTTATGTCTTCTCTTATTACACTGGGTGCTCACACGAGCAGACTAGAGACAGGTTAGCTGGTGATGCGCGAGTAGCTGATTCAGAGACGGGCAGGAGGCTTCCACGTATGATATATAGATATTCTCCCTGTGTCGTTGGTGGTCGCTACTTGGGCATTAGTAGTGTACCTCCTTTATCTTGCTTTTGCTTTGAGACAGTTTGAAAAGTTGTAATAATGTTTAACTTTCGATCATAAGATGTACTTGGATTTTCCGCTGCTATGTTAGTTGTTTCAGCTTATGCACCGTCTCACCTGTTTTATGTCAAGTATGTTATTATTATATTTTATTCTATGTGATGTGAGACATTCTACAGGTTCTTTGTTAGTTCATTTCCTTCTCCCCTTTTTCCTTCTGACGACCCGTTCCATGCTAACTGGACATGTGTACAGCGCACCTTTGGAGTAAATGTCGGTTGGTGCGGGGCAGGCCGTCACAATTCCCATTACAACTCGGTATCTTACCGCAGACTCGTCTAACGACTCTTCCCCTTCAACAAAGAGCTGGTGGAGCCTTCCCTTCGAACTAGGGAGACCACTCTACCAAACCGGTTCTCACCATGGCTAAAGAAAACACTACCGTAAACCCTTCTAACATCGACCCGACTGGGGGCAACGCTGATCGCCGAACATCACATGCTATGTTGGATCAGAATGCAACTTTTGTCATGGGTACGGCCTAGTCCAACTCTCATCAGATTCAAGAGGGTCCATTATGCCCAGAATCGCTAGCCAGGGATCATCCTCACCCTCACCTTCACTGAACTCTCGGAGTCCTAGCCCAATCAACGACCACACTTCCGAGCATGCTTTCGTTGGATACTGGTGCTGGAGTTCTCCCAAAAGTAAAGTTAGATTCATGGCAACGACTCCTCGATGATGGAAGCCGGATTGCAAGCATCATCTGACGTTTCACCCGGGGCACCTCTTCTCAGCAGGATATAGATAATGTCCACCACAGCCCTTTTACCAGGGAGATCAGAAATGTATTAACCCGTAAAATCTGAACCAATTTAAATTTTTTATTTTGGAAATATTAATGAATTTTGGATATTTAAAATGATTTATTTTAAATAATGATGAAGAGAAATTTATTCTGAATAGAATTAAAATGTATATATTTATTTGAATCGTCGTTAGAATATAATTATTTATTTTTAATTATAAAAGGAATTGAAAATGGCGCGGTAGTTCGAAAATTCGATTTCGAATTTCAAATGAATGTACAAGATTCAAAATAAACCGGATTTTAGCGAAACTAAAAATATTAGAATCTAATTGAAAATACCTTTCCAACGAATTCGAAAAATTGAAATTTCATAGCGGGAATAAAAAGTTATGCCCAGTTGAAATTTCAGAATAGTCGCTATGGAAATATAGCCCTTAAAAATGGAAATTTTGCAAACGAACTCCATTTTCGACGAAACCACTTCTGTTGGATCCAGGATGTCAAGTTATTGCTAGATTCCAAAATTTATAATTTTTGGGATTAATATGTGAGCGTGGTGAAGTAAAACATGTTTTGTCAGTTTAAGTCAATTTGGATCAACCAGAAAATGGCCATTTTTCAAACGGTCTTCAAATTTGACGAAATTAGTTTTGTTAGGACCGTATCGTCAATACGAAGCTAGAAATAATTTTTCTGGAATTTTTAGAGTCCGTATGTGGCCCAGTAAATTGAAATATGCATTCAAATTCAATATGTAGAGAGTTATATTTTGATTTTGACGGAAACTGGTCGTAACGGTCGAATTGGCTTACGGGACATATCCCATTGCGTTCGGAATGGGGGTAATTAGTTATGGACGACAATCGGTGGGTTCAGTTTGGAGTTCGAAAATGAAAGTTTCTTTTTAGAAATTTAAAAGGATTAAATATTATAAGTAATATAATCTCCTTAATCCTCTCCTCCCATACCCGCTGACCAAATCAGAAATAGGAAAAAAAGGGGGAAAAACATCAACCCGTCGCCCCCTCGATCGACGCCCTCTCCCAGGCGGCACCGCCCAATTCGGCCGCCCCATCCTTGCTGACACCGCCTCCTTCTTCGTCAGCTCGAGAATCCGCACCCCTCTTTTTTCCCCAGCACCTCGAGCACCAGCCTCCCCCCCCCCCCCCCGGACGCCTCAATGAACCAACTCCGACCACACCCCTATCAGCCGCCACCTAACGACGCCACTCCCTCTTTCCAAGGATCGAACCCCTCCTCCCCTGCTGCTTAAAAACGAAGTCCACCCTCCTTCGCCCCTTTGAACCACTGTATCTTCCTGTATCCGCCTGCTCCGCCCCTCCTTCGACTGCAGCTTGAACTGAGACGAAGCAGTAGGTGCTTTTTAATTTAAATAACTCTTTTTGTTGTTGTTTTCAAATTTTATAAAAATCTAAAATTATTGTTAAAAATATGAAATTTTTATATAGGTTATTGTTTTAAAACTGAATTTTTATTATAGAAAAAACATTAGTATAAAAATTGGATTTTTAGTTTAGTAAAGATAAGATTTTTAGTTAAGAAAAGATTAGATATTTATAATAGGAATGACGAGATTTTTATTACAGAAAAGGTTAGATTTTTAAAAGTAGAAAGATTTGATTTTTCAAAGCCAAAAGATTTGATTTTTAACAATATAAAGTTATGGTTTTTATTAAAATAAAAATATGATTTTTAGATACAAAAGATTAGATTTTTGAATAGGAAAAGTTTAGATTTTTAAACAAGAAAAGATACAATTTTTATGGTTATAAAAGTATAATCTTTATATAGAAGATAGCGTAATAAACATATAATCTTTATATGGAAGATAGCGTAATAAAAATATGATCTTTATATAGAAAATAGTGTAATAAAAAATATATTTGATTTTTAGAGTGTTGAAATAAAAATGTGATTTTTAACATATATTCGTGAAGCAGATCTCGTTGAGAACGCGATGAAGATTTTCTGCATATGAAGAGCTGTGGCGTTTGGTTTAGCTTCTAGGTGAGAACTTCTCACTTTTATTTTATTTTCTAGTTAAAATATATACTAAGATGTAGACGGTGCTTAGCAGCACCCGACACCCGTCGTCCACAAACCATGGACGACTTGTTTGTTTGTTTGATTGTGTTGTAAAAATTGATTGTGTGATGTGGAATGAAAATAAATATTTTATAGTTAAAAATATTATTTTTAACATGTATATAAATAAAATAAATATTTATAAACAAATCGGACGATTTGTTTATGTATACACATTTGACTGATATTGATTGGGACGATAAATTTTACACATCGCCCAACTGCACAAATAAAATTCATTATTTGTTGATTGAAACCCCACACGGGTATTTGGGATGAAATTGGACATAAACTAATCCCAATATTTAGTTGTATGTCGATCGATTGATTGACAAGCTGTGTAAGCGTTAAATATTTATATTTAATGCTTATGTAGTGTAGAATGCATCATGGATGATGGTTGACTGTGTTTGGTTGTTATTGTGTACGTGTGTTGTATGAAATCCATATAATAACATTATATGATAATTGGCTATGTCTGATTCTAGTTCAGAAAGAATGAATATTTTAAAATAACGAATGTTTTAAAATAATGAATACTTTAAAATAATATTCAGTAATGGATCAAAAATGTGATTTTGACGTCCGATTTTGGATGGATACGAATATATTTAAATATATATAGCCGTGTTGATTAGATAATGCCATTTTGACATAAACGATAGTTATATCGATTTTATTCATTTTTATAATGAATATAGAAAAGGAATTGATTTCAAAATCTAATGTTTTGAAAATACTATCATTTACATATCAATGATATGGAATATCCAATTTTGATTTGAAATTGAATATGAAGTTCAAATTGTTTTGAAATCGAATTTAAAACGATTTATAAAATACGTTTTGAAAGGAAATCGATAAAATATATATAATATATATGTTATATATATAATAGCCCGAATAGAACGCGCTGCGCTGCGGCAGTTCGCGAATTTCAACCATTGACTTCGAATGGACAATACGGGAGATCCGACCATCGGATTCTCCTAAAACAGGAACCATTGGATTCGTATCGAAAAGAGCTTTCTAACGAATATTAGAGATTTGAAATCTAATGTTTGGATTTGGAATTATGTCCAAATCAAATTTGGAAAAGGTCGCTGTAAATGTAGTTCGATGGTCGTTTATGGAAATCGATTGTACGTGCCTTGATAAAATTATTAAAAATATCAATAATTTGTGTAAAATCATAATAAATGATTTGGAAAGAATTAGGATGAAAAAATCCATATTTTAAAAGATAAAAATATATTTTTATCAAAATGAACTAGTTATGAACTAGAAAAATAATTTATTTATTTTTAGAAATAAATAAATTGGATTTGAAATCATTTAAAAAATAACCAGAATTTCCAATATATGAGTTGGAATGGATTTGAATCGAAATTATCTTTGAAAAATTTCGATATATGATTCTGCGATTATACGGATATTGTGGAGGAATTTGTAAGATATATATATATCGTTATTGCGATACGATATTTGTTGGTTTCAGAATTTGATATTGACTATAGGCCGATATATTTTCTATTCAGAGTCTTGTATTTAATATCAAATTGGATTTTGGGTTTTTCGTGAATGGTATCTTTAATAATACTGTTCTTAAACCTAATGGAGTTAAGAAAAGTAGAAAATGATCGAAGATTAGCTAAGTTGAATGGTTTACTGGGTACTGTTCTGATATTGGTTTCGGCCTTCGGGGTTAATACTTAGGGAATTGTTCGCTTACTAATTTACGGTTAGAGACTGATGGGATTTTGGGTTTTTTCGTGAACTGCGTTTTAAATGACACTGTTCTTGAACCCCGTTTGAATAGAATGAGTCTTTTAATCAAGATTTGAAGAAGAATTACCAATTAATTAACATTTAATTGGAACTGAAAATGGAATGTGAATTGGGTTTATTGTGAACTGTGTTTTAACGACATTCGTTCTTTAACCCGATTTACAGTGAAATGTGATATCGAATTTATAAATCTTTTTAAGATTTAACAGGAATTTTCCAAAGTAACGGTTTTTCCAATATATTAAACTGGAATAGAATGGAATTCGATTTGATAATAATCGAAGTGAACTTCTATGGAGGAAGACTGTTAATACATATGGAATTTAAAATGCTTTGCCGTTATTCCATTTATATTATTAGTCGGATACGGAAATTGATATCGATTATATATTGATTTTTTCTTCCGTGAAGATTCCATATTTAATGGAATGTGATTTGGGTTGGTCGCGAATGGTATCTTTAATAAGACTGTTCTTAAACCCAATGGAGTTAAGAAAATTAGAAACTAACTGGAGATAAGTTAAGTTGAATGGTTTCCTAGGTATTGATTTGATGTTCGTTTCGGCCTTCGGGGTTAATACCTAGGGAATTGTTCACTTGCTTATTTACGGTTAGAGGCTGATGGAATGAAATGTGATTTTGGGTTTATCGTGAACCATGTTTTAAATGACATTGGTTCTTTAACCCAGTTAAAACAAGATATAACTTCCCAAGTTAAACAATCATTAATATTGATTTTTGGGAAAATTAAAACCAAGTAGAGTTTTAATGAATCTTTAATTAGATTGAAAAGATCGAGAATGGAGTATCACCAGTTTTGCTCCAAGCGATAGTTAAATCTTTAATTAGATTTGAACGTGAAATGGTAATTAAATTTACCGATAACACCATTGTGTTAGTTATGGAATAATACCAGTTTTGCTCCATGGGATGGATAGGTTGGGATTGGGAAATAAAATAAACGATTACTTCGGTGTGGTTCGCTAATCCCGACAAGTTTGGAAAACCATAACATGGTCTGAAATGATATCCAAAGGAAGATTAAAAAATAAATTTAAAAGAATTTATCTTTGTTAAATTAATGGGATCCTTTCCCAAAGTATATGAATATTTGAATGAAAGAATATTCTGAATTGGAAAGAGGCGTATGTTGTGTTTTATAGCACTTGTTATTTTGTATACGCGAGTTATTCAGAAAGGCCGGGTTTATACCCATTTTGAATAACTGATTCGACGATATGTCGACGATGAAGACGGTGGTTGAAGACCGGAGGTCTTCACATCGTTTGGATGATTACTGATGTCTTGATAGGGCTATACACCCAACACGAGGTAATAAGTGGTGATCGTCCAGACATACTTGGAGATCGACGGATATGCAAGGACCTCTCTCCTGGGCATACAGGAGAGGAATAAGGTGCCTCTGGTTTCGTTCAGACTCAGTACGAACTTGTAAATGGATTGTGTGTCTGACATTGGATTTTATTATGTGTTGATTGATTTCTATTAAATATATATCTGTTTGGCGGTGGAGAATTTATTCTCTTGCTTGACGCCCTTCTCTGAGACGTACGAGCTCAGAGGTTATATATCAATAGATATCAGTTGCATGGCATGAATTTCCTGTGTGGCATGCTGAGATCCAAATGATCAAGGCTTCTATTGAAAAAGTAGAGTCTTGTGGTTGATAATCAAAGCACGGCTTTAATACAGCGTAGATTTTTGTATGGCGTTAATTCGCGAGCCTCACACCTCGGTATGAGTTAAAAACGGGATAAGGACCGTTGGGAGAACACGACATTTCTTTCTAGCTATAGGCGGTGTTAGTGTTTTATCAAGGCCTGACATTTTATATTTTTACCTTTGTGGATGTTGGATTACGAGGCGCCTCGGTTATATCGGTCTCTTCGGAGCCGATAGATAGGTCTGATAGGACCGGGAAATGTGTGTTCAGGAATTGCCAATCCTCAAACGTAGCGGAGGACCGACCCAACCAATTCCAAGGGCTGCCCAAAGTGCGTAGTCCTAAGACATTTGCTAGAGTTTCTCGAAGCAGTGAGGAGCCATCCCTAGCCTCGACTCATAGACGGAAATCTAATTTCCAATACTTGATATTTCGGTTTTGATAGTAGAGCCTAGTATTGGCGACATGATAGATGATACCCATGCCGCCTATGATTGATACATTTATATTTGAAGCTGTTTTCATACACTTTACACTATAATAGTATCAAATGATTTTTTTTAAACGTGCCAAGCATGTTTGGCTATTATAAGGGAAAACTCTATCCTCCGGCTTGCGTTGCATTGTGTGATGGGACCTGGGTCTTGTAATAGCTTCATTTTTCCAAAAAGCATTGCGTTGTTTATCCTATGCACTAGTATTTTAGGAGGAAACTAGTTCCGTGTTATACGGCGTGGTCCCTTGAATTACTCTCTTTTAAAGTAAAGTTTTAAATAATTTTTCTAGTTCTCACACCAGTCACATGGCTGACCTGGAGTTTATTGTTTTAACCTAAACTCTGGGTGCCCCTATTTTCCACACGGGCAGCTAGTAGTTTTGGTTTTGATGATTTATATTCACAGGATCCTGGTTTACAGCTGGAATGATATTCGAAAAGCTCTGTATCTGTATTTCTCCTTCAGTTGTGTTTTGTATTATTTTCCGTTGCATTGTAATTTAAATCTCTGATATTTTTCTGATGTATAATATTTATTTGTACTTTGTATATTCTTGTATTCTGATGGAATTGTTGTAATTAACAATAAAATGTTCTTATGTTTGTGTTCTGATTTGTCTTGTACTCATAGCAATTCGTTATTCCCTTCACGGGGAAGTTCGGGTCGCCACAAGAAACTCCCGCAATCCTCTGGACTTCAAGTTCCCAGCTGCCGAGTGTTACAACGGTCGGATTGACCCAACCATCCACCTTATGCGATATATGCATCACATGGAGGTGCTTGGTGCATCGACCAATGTTATGGCTAAATGCTTCACACTCTTTCTCACAAATATAGCGGCATATGGTTTCGGCGGCTAACAATAGAGTCGATCGGCAGTTGGAATGCGTTGCCACCTGCTTCATTGAGCAGTCAGAGTTCATATCTCCCAACCGAAAAAGCGTCATGTTCTTGACCTCCATCAAGCAACGACAGGGAGTGACACTTTAATCTTTCCTCGAAAGATTCAACGCGGTCGTAGCATCGGTCGATCGACTGGAGCCATCGATGGTGCTCATGGTTGCCATTGCAGGCGCACAGAACCGATTAGAATTCTCTATCTCTTTAACCGGAGATCCTCAAGGATATCGAAGATTTCTATGCAGAGGCCGAGTGATTCCTCCGACAAGAAGATGCCAACATTGAGATGGAGAGCCTCAAGGTCCTCCCACCAAATAAGGAGGTCCATCCAATGCCACTGGACAAAATAAAGGAAGAGGAAAGGCCTTAGAAAAGAATGATCCAACGTACGACCTCAGAGAGAAAATAAGTATGATCAATATACTAACCTAAATTCTTCCCTGCTCAACATCTACCTTAACGTACGAGAATCCCTGTCTTTCCCGAAACCTATTCGAAGAAAGCCGACACAGAAAGAGCTCGAATCCGACAAGCACTGCATGTTCCACAACATAGTTGGTCATAGAATCAACGAATGTAGGCACCTGCATGATCTCATTGAGGGTAAGGTCGTGCGAGGTGAACTTCCCGAGTATGTCAATAAAAACACACCGGCCTTGCCGCCTCACTCTTCTGCCCAAACTCCTCAGATTGGTCCTCGAGCTCCTAGAAACGGAAAGGACCCTGAGCCCAACACTCACGGCATTATCATTAACTAATAAGATTTAGATTTCTTATTTCTTTATTTATTGTTATTTTCTTTCAATAAAAAGGATATGTTGATGTACACATGTATAGGTTTAGGATTTAGCTCCTAGGCATGCTCTGGAGTCGACAATTTCCCTTTTAGAATTTATTTTCATTTCTTTGTAATATTTATTTAGCAACACTGAGCTTTCTTTTGCAAACATGGATTATGTTTGAATGATTTGAGTTGAGCCTGACTAGAGCTTACTAACTCAAATATGGTCCTTGCCAAGCCATCGTCCATAGCGCACGATTATAGCACACCACCATATCTAAACCTACCCCATAAGCCGAGGATGGTGGAACACTTTTAAGCCGAGTATGGATTATACTTTCCCTTTCTCCGAACCAAATGCACTTCCCACTTATCGGGCTTCACAAATAATTTTACATGGGTCGAGCATAATTAACACTTGCCATAAGCCGAGTATGGTTAATACTCGCCATCTCCATAAGCCTACAATGGTTAATACTCATCACCCCCGTAAGTCTAGTATGGATAATACTTTTCATCTCCATAAGTCGAGTATGGATAATACTCGCCATCCCTGTAAGCCGAGTATGGTTAATGCTCACCATCTTTCAAAGCCAAGTGTGATAACGGCTCGTCCATATCTTTAAGTCGAGTATGTTTAATGCTCGCCCAATCAAGGTCGGAGCCTTCTTGAGAGCAAGAATGGCCCATACATTCTCAGTAGGTGTTGGATCTCACAAATGGAGTTAAAAATCAATTTCATGGCCTTAATACGGTTCTCGATGGTTGTCGGTTTTATGACCTTAATATGATCTAATTCTGCCATTGGTTTTTCGGTCTTAATACAACCATCAGGATCATCGGGTTTCCAGCCTCAATATGGTTCGGCATAACCATCGCTGCTTATACATTGAACTTCGATGCAAGGATCAGAACACACCTCCCTTACCAAGAAAGATGTATTCTAAGGGGCAAAGTGTTGGTCAACTTTTTGTCCAAAGCTGTCGTGATTCAACGGATCAAAGCCCAATGGCAAAAAGTTCATTCTCAATGTCGGTCGATCGGCTGATAGAACGCTTACACTCCATGAATCCCAGGAAAGATTCAATTCGAGCCAACCTCCTTCAGTAACGGCCCGAGCCTAGGCCGACCCGAATTGTTCTCCTTCAAATAAACGGCTCATCGAGCCCGGAAGACTCGCTCATCTTAACTGACCGAGTTCATCGTTCCATCAATGTAGGATCAACCAAATATCTCGGAATTCATTTAGAAATATCCAGCTGAGTGACTCAATACTCAGCACGACTCTCAAGGCAGTAAAAGAGGTCAACCACTCCCAGCCAAAGCTCTACTTTTGATACACCTTACCTCAAGTGCCACGTAAGCCACTATTTCCGAGGATACTATTAATCAATAGTGGACCAGGTCACACCGCCGCAACTATAACAAATAATCGAGCTCCACTTGTCCAAGCTCCGAAAAAGCGGAAAACCACATGTCGGCCCGTTCATCCCACTTCTTCACCTATATGTACCTCCAAGCTCAAAATAGAAAAGAACCTTCTCACCAGACTTCTTTTCAACTTCTACTCTCGGACTTCTTTCGTCCACGTTAATTTTTAACTGTACTTCTCTTCTACGACTAAGTCTAAAAATAGCCAGTTCTTCGTCTTCTCTCAAAGTAGAAAAAAACATTGTACTTTGAACAAAAAAAAATCAATATATATAAAGTGGACGTAGGCACCATCTTTGCCAAACCACTATAAAAAGTTTTGCATGTTCCCCGTTTCCTTTACTTATCTATACTTTGTGATCAATATTCGTGTTCTCTCCACACGATTGGGAGTTGGCTATCACTAGTGACTAACTTTTGATGCCAACATACTAGAAATTAAATTATAAAATTAGGTAATTCTGGTTTCAAGATAAAACTTGATGATATTTCTAAAAATGCCAATAGCTTCAATAAAGGAAGAGAGAATTTATCTAAAATTTTAGAAAATTCTTAGCCTTCTTCTAGTAAAAAAGGGATTAGGATTTATATAGAAAATTAATGCTAAGAAGAGCTCGAGACCTAGCAAACCAGTATTTCCTAGTATTAAGAAACCAAACTTTGTTCCGAAGAAAAAGACTTCTCAAAATATTAGTATATGGGTTCATAAAACAAATAATTGTCTGACTAGGAATAAATATATTAAAAATTTCATAGAAATTGTGCATAATAATATTAGTTATATTTTTAAAAGGGACACTGAACCCTCATGGGTTTGGTTTCCTAACACCTAACTTGTAGGGCCTTAACAGAGGAAGTTGGTGCCAACATCTTCTATAATTTTTGTAGGTCCCACTTAAAAATAAAGGAAACTGGATATCCGACGGTTGTTATCTACTCTAAAGGAGGAACTGTCACATTAGGAGATAACAGCAAAAGATATACCGGAAAAGGAGATGTAAGAAATTATAGTATATCTAATTTACCATTTATTTTTGATGTGTTACTAGTTAAAAATTTAAAACATAATTTATCAAGTATTAGTCAATTATGTGATAAAGGTTTCAAAATAGAATTTTCCAAAAATAAATGTAGTATATTGATTCGCATCATAATCTTATTTTCGAAGGAAACATAGATAAAAATATCTACATCTTAGATATGATAGTTAATAATAAACTAATATGTGTTTACTAGCCAAAGACAATGATCCTTGGTTATTGCGCAAAAGATTTTGTCATATTAATTTTGAAACCGTAAATAAAATTTCTAAAAATGAACTTGTAGGAGGTTTACCTAAAATGAAATATAAACAAGAAAACCTTTGTGATGCTTGTCAATTTGGAAAATTAACTAAATCTTCTTTCAAATCTAAAAAGGTCATTTCAACATTACAACCACTTGAACTATACATATGGATTTGTTTGGACCGACTCAAATACAATATATAAATCACAGTAGACATGTGTTTGTAATAGTTGATGATTTTTCAAGATACACTTGGACAATATTTTTTAAGGAATAAAAGTGATACTTTTGATAATTTTAAACTATTTGTAAAACATATTCAATACTTTACAAGTTTAAAAATTAAAAACATAAGAAGTGATCATGAAGGAGAATCGAAAATGAAAAGTTTGATTTATACTGTAAGAAGAAAGGATTTTCTACAATCTCTCGTTTCCCAAAACTCCACGACAAAATGGAGTTTTAGAACGGAAAAATCAAACGTTACAAGAATGCTCTAGAACATTGTTGAATGGAAGCTCGTTTCCTAAACAATTTCTGGGCTGAAGAAGTTGCAACAACTTATTTTGTTTTAAATCATGTTTCTATTTCAAGGTTTTTGGTTCAAAATTTTTTATTTTAAATACTAAAGATAATCTTGGAAAATTCGATTCAAATCCAATGAAGGAATATTAATGGATATTTTGAACGAATCAAAGCTTATCGAATTTATAATAAAAGAACGAATAAAATAGAAGAATCGCTTTATATGTCATTTGACAAATATTTTATTCAAAATTCTTTTAATTTAGAAATTTTGAAAAATAGATCTTCTTAAGATTAGGATATTATAATATATAGAGAAGATGAAAACATTTTTCACGAAAAATTAATAGGAATATTATTGAAACTCAAGATAATCCCAACAATAATAATCAAATCATTAATACTAATGAAGTTAGATCTCCACCAAGAATATTATGAGATCATCCAACTCAAAATATTATTGGTGAAATAAACTCTAATGTAAGAACAAGAAGTCAGTTAAATTTAGTAAGTAATTTGCCTTCTTATCAAATATCGAATCCAATAATCCAAAAGATGATTCTACATATGAAAATTGAATAATTGATATGCAAGAAGAATTAAATCAGTTTGAACGCAATGAATTCTGAGAATTAGTTCCAAGGCCAAGTGATCAAACTGTCATTGGTACGAAATGGGTTTACAAAAATAAAGCAGATGAATTAGGCAATATAACTAGAAACAAAGTTAGACTTGTAGCACAAGGTTATAATCAGAACAAGGTACAGATTATGAAGAAACATTTTCTCCGGTCGCCAGACTAGGAGCAAGTCGAATTTTGTTAGCATATGCATGTTATCATAATTTTAAATTATATCAAATGGATGTAAAAAGTGCCTTCTTAAACGGTTATATAAAAGAAAAAGTATATGTTGAACAACCACCATTATTTGCCCATGAAAAATATCCTGATCATGATTTTAAACTGAAAAAGGCGTTATGTGGTTTAAAACAAGCACTTCGTGCTTGGTATGGACATCTTAAAAATTATTTGACAAATTCAGGATTTCAAATTGGAAAGGTTTATCAAACGCTATTATAAAACGATAGAATAAAGATATTTTAATTGTTTAAATTTATGTCGACGATATTATATTTGGTTCAACTAATGAAAAGTTATTTCAGGGATTCTCCAAAATAAAGACAAGTGAATTTGAAATGTCTCATATGGGAGAATTGTCTTATTTTCTTGGTTTACAAATTAAAAAACTTTCAAATGGAATTTTCATAAATCAAGAAAAATACTGCAATAATTTAATGAAACGTACTGGCATGGAAAATACATCAAGTGAACCGACACCTATGAGTACAACAACACATCTTGAAAAAGATGAAAATGGTAAAAGTATCGATCAAAAATTGCATCGAAGTATGATAGGTTCTCTTTTATATTTAATAGCTAGTAAACCAGATATAATGATGAGTGTTTATTTATGTGTTCGATTTCAAGCCAATCCAAAAGAATCACATTTATGAGACGTAAAATGTATCTTGCGTTATCTTTTCAACATTAAAGATTTTGGACTTTCCTGTCTGAAAGATTGTTCCTTTGAATTAGAATCATATAGTGACACCAATTTCGGAGGATCTTGGACAGATCCTAAAAGTACAAGTAGTACTTATCATTTTATTGGCAAATCACTAATATCCTTGTTTAGCAAGAAACAAAATTGCGTTTCACTATCGTAATGTGAAGCTGAAATATGTAAGCAACATTGGCTTGTGCTTAAGCAATATACATGCAACAAAACTTAAAGATTTTGATG
This sequence comes from Allium sativum, assembly GCA_030737875.1. NCBI lineage: Eukaryota > Viridiplantae > Streptophyta > Magnoliopsida > Asparagales > Amaryllidaceae > Allium > Allium sativum. The sequence continues at coordinate 702,239,659 of CM060913.1, read as the reverse complement.
TAACCTTAAGTAATTCAACTATTTATTGCGATAACACGAGTGCAATAAACTTATCCAAAAATCCGGTAAATCATTCTATAATAAAACATATTGATATTAGACATCATTTCTTAAGAGACAATATTTAAAAATAGAATATGAATTTAGAATTTGTAAACTCATAAAGTCAAATTGCATATATCTTTACTAAACCGTTATTAGAAAATTAATTTATTAAGCTGTGAAGGGATCTAGGAACTGTTTCATATTCAGATTTGTAGAAATATCTGCTTATATTCTCTCTGCTATGTTCGAATGTTGCTTTGTCCTGTTATATATTCTTTTTAATTGAAGACAAAGAGGGAGAAAGTATTATATATTGTACAACTTGTATTATATATTATGCAACTAATATTTTGTTACAGAGATGCAACAATGGTAAGTATATGTTATAAAAAACTAAATGTTGGAGAGAATCTTTATACTCAGGCGGAGACAAATATATATATAAGTACATTCAGCGGGAAATAATATTTTTTTTACATGATTGCAAGAGGTTGTCATCAATCAAAAAGGGGGAGAATGTTGATTCATGAGATTTTGGATTCACAACAAAGAAGAATTGAAGATTGATTTAAGAGTTAGTTCATATATATATATATATATATATATATATATACATATATATGTATATATGTATGTGTGTGTGTGTGTGTTTAGTGTGTTAGATTAATGTTAAAATCTATCCTCATTTTACATAACACAAATACACAAAACACATGTGTGTGTGTGAATGGCTAAAAAGAGCCATTACTGGGGCTTCGGCCTTGGACCGTAGGGCGTTGAAACCCCAGTAATAGCCATTTTCTATCAGTTTTCATATATATATATATATATATATATATGTATATGTATATAAACCTTTCATATTTTCTACCATTTAATAGGTGAATTTTATACCAATTGACTGATCCAAGAATAACAGCCACATTTCTGAACAGTCACCTTCTTTCATGAAGAGATTCCTCTTCATTTCTAATAGAGATAGGTGCCTCTCTTCGTTAAAACTCTTCATGAAAGTTGACTACTCTTCAACCATTAAATACATCATAAACATGATTTACAAAGTACCGAATCTTCTTATATTTTCTGATCTTAAACTATATATTCTCTTGTATTCTAAAAGCTTACCCAAACATTCAAATTGCTTTGGAAACTTTGAATTTATTTCAAATCTCTCCATTGAATAAGCAATATACTTCCTTCAAATCTTCACAAACACGTTATATACTTGAGGATAATATTATAGGAAGGGTGTACTCAAATCTTTGGCTACTCAGTGTTATTCAACGAACACAATCAAAGTCAAGCTCTTGTTATATAGTTGAAAGTCCTGTTCGGTTGCTTAGGTAGAGAAAATCTCATTCGGTTGCTCGGGTGAATTGTGAACCTGTTCCTTCGGGTGAAGAGAGGGTGTTGACAGTTGAATTCTAGAAGGAGTCTAGGACGGGATATAGGACGGTGCTCCGAGCCACTATAAAAATTATTGGTGTCATTTTTATTTATGCATTTACTTATCTATGATATCTTATATTATTCAATATTTATTTACATGACTACTGTATAAGATAAGATAGAATATCATATATACTTCCGCATATCCATATAAAAAGATCCTACTGTAAGTCACTTGATTATTCATTAACTAGACTTCTATAAATATACCAATATCTGGGAAGAGAGAATTATTTTCCATAGGATTTGTCTGATGAAGACTTTGAGTCTAGCAATCGTACTTTTCCTTGCTTTCTCAAGCATTTTCAACCTGTATGAATGTAAGTCATTAATTATTTATAATACTAATTATTTTCTCCTATATATGACATATTCTTGTGGAGTTTGTTTATATTATCTTTTGTTTCATTATAATGCTCCAAAGTCTATATTAGAATTGTATGCATGTTTATGCGCTTTGCTTATTAAAGGTAAAACGTGAAAGAAAATTAATTCACAAGATAAGTTCTAGATATGATTTTTGTTGAATTTTAGAGAATTGAATTCATTTTAAATTACTATTAATTTTTATTAAAAATATTTAAATTTCCACTCAAAACATAATGGAACCTTATATTTTAAACCCTATACTCTATCAAAAATCAAAGTTTTACAAATTCGATAGTAGTATAGGTATTGTGCATTGTTTGTAAATTATAAATTGTGATTGGCTCTACAAATAGTGCAAATGTTAATTAACATAAAAGAACATCGGTCGTTTTGGGGTCTATGGTTCTACTGTCATTTTTAGCATACTCAATTTTTATTGCAGTTAACAATTTACAAATTGCATACTTATATATTTCATAAACAGTCGGTACAAACTTATATTATGAATAATCATAATTGCTTTTCTATTTCGAAAATAAAGTGAAAGTTTCTTGGATTTAGTTAAGATGTTTGTAATTTTCAAAATTCATGAAAATATATTAATATAATAAAAAATTAATGAAACAAAACCTTTTTTGGAGATTTGCTATTTTTCTTATTGATATTGTCAACTAGATGATCAAAATTGTTAGCTTATTATTGTAATGCATATCAAACTCTTAATTGTTTTTCGTATAATATGAACACTTACTCATTTATGTCATACCTTCTTATTTGACTGTAGTAACCCGTGACTTCCCCGGTAAGGAAAGCACGAATTGCTTTGAGAACAACACACATTGGAATACAAACAGAAGAACATTTCATTGTTTATTACAACAATTCCATCAGAATACAAGTATATACAGAGTATGAATAAATATTACACATTCGATAAATATCAGAGATTTAAATACATTACTGCAGCGGAAAAATAATACAAAACATAACTGAAAGAAATACACGGATACAGAGCTTTCTGAATATCACTTTAGCTATAAACTAGAATCCTGTGAATATAAATCTGCAAAACCAAAACTACTAGCTGCCCATGTCGAAAATAAGGGCACCCAGAGTTTAGGTTAAAACAATAAACTCCAGGTCGGTCAGTCATGTGACTGGTGTGAGAACTAAAAACAGTTATTAATCTTTATTTTAAAGTTAGGTAAATTAAGGGACCACGCCGTATAACACCGAACGGGTTCTCTCCCGAGAATACCAGTGCATAAAACAAACAGCGCAATGCTAAATAAAGAAAAATGAAGCTATTATAAGACCCAGGTTCAATCACACAATGCAACGCAAGCCGGAGGATAGGATTTCACCTTATAATAGCCAAAGAATGCATGATACGTCTAAAAACAAATTATTTTGATATTACCATAAGTGTATAGTGTCAAAACAATTTCAATAATAAGTATCAATCATAGGCGTCATAGCTACCATTTACTATGTCGCCATACTAGGTTCTACAAATAAAACCGAATTATCACGTATTGGAAATTGGATTCCATCATGAGTCGAGGTAAGGGGCAAGCTCCTCTCCATTTGAGACACTCTAGCAAAAGTCTCAGGACTACACACAGCGATCCTTGGAATCAGTTGGGCTGTTCCTCACCTAACATTGGAGGATTGGCAATTCCTGAACACACGTTTCCCGGTCCTATAGGACCTATATAATGGTTTGTACGTCGGCTCACATAGTGCCAGTTATCGACAGTATATTCGAGGCGCCTTGCATTCCAACAACCACACAGGTAAATAGTATATAAATGTCAGGGCTGGTAGGTCACTGACATCACCGATAGCTAGAAAGAAACGTCGTGTTCTCCCAATGGTCCGTATCCCGTTTTTGACTCATACCGAGGTGTGAGGCTCGCGAATTCACGCTATACACAAAGCTATGCCACACAGGCTGTGCTTTGATCATCAACCACAAGACTTTGCTTTTCAACAGAAGCCTTGATCATTTGCCACTTAGGCGTGCCACACAGAAATTCACTCCATGTGATTGATATCTATCGATATATAACCTCTAAGCTCGTACGTCTCATAGAAAGGCGTTAAGCAAGAGAATAAATTCTCCGCCGCCAAACAGATATATATTTAATAGAAATCAATCACATAGAATAAAATCCAATGTCAGACACACAGTCCATTTACAAGTTCGTTCTGGGTCTGAACGAAATCGGAGGCACTTTCCTCGCATATCCATCGATCTCCAAGCACGTCTGGACGACCACCAACTGATTCACTCCTCTTGGGTGTACAGCCCAATCAAGATCATCAATAATCATCCAAACGATGTGAAGACTTCCGATCTTCAACCAGCATCTTCATCTTCGACTTGTCGTCGAATCGGTTATTCAGAATGGGTATAAACCCGGCCTTTCCGAATAACCCGCGTATATAATAAACACGTGTTACACAAAAACAACATACGCCTCATTTCAATTCAGAATATTCTTTATTCAAATTTTCACACTTTTAGGGAAAGGTTCCCATTAATTTTATCAATGATAAATTCTTATAAATTTATTCTTTAATCTTCCTTTGGATATCACTTCAAACCATATTATGGTTTTCCAAACTAGTCGGGATTAGCGAACCACACCGAAGTAATTATTTATTTTATTTCCCAATCCCAACCTATTCATCCCATGGAGCAAAACTGGTCATACTTCATATCTAACACCACGGTGTTATCGGTAAATTCAATTAACATTTCACGTTCAAATCTAATTAAAGATTTAACTATCGCTTTGGAGCAAAACTGGTGATACCCCATTCTTGATCATTTCAATCTAATTATAGATTCATTAAACTCCACTTAGTTTTAAATCTTCTCAAAAATCAATATCCTGTCTTTAACTGTGTTAAAGAGCCAATGTCATTTAAAACACGGTTCCCGATAAACCTAAAATCACATTCCATTGTTAATCGGGTTAAAGAACAGGTGTTATTCAAAACACTGCTCACGATAAACCCAAAAACCAATTTAAAGTCAATTCCAATTAAACACTAATTAATTGGACAATTTCACTAAATCTTAATTAAAAGATTTATTCTTTTCCAAACTGGGTTCAAGAACAGTGTTATTTAAGACACCATTCACGACGAACCCAAAATCCCATTTGATATTAAATACAAAGCTCTGAATAGAAAATATATCGGCTTTTATTCAATATCCAATTCTGAAACCAACAAATATCTTATTGGAAAAAATGACATAAATATATCTTTCAAATTTCCATAACAATATCTGTATAATCAAAAAATCCAACATCGTGATATTCCGAAGATAATTTCGATTCAAATCCATTCCAATTCACGTATTGGAAATTCTGATTATTTTCAAAACCATTTCAAATCTAGTTCAAAACTAGTTCATTTCGATAAAAATATATTTTTATCCTTTCAAATGTGTAATTCTTTCCAATTTATATATTATGATTTTACACAAATTATTAATATTTTTAATAATTTTATCAAGGCCCGTTGTAACACCCCACGTTCATTAATGTCACTCACAAAGGGAATGCATTAACTTTAATAGAGCGTTTTAAGTAAGTATAGAACAGAAAATCACAACAAGACAGATATAAGCAGTACTTGAAAATTTAAAACATTATTTCATTGCAGCGGATAAACCCATATGTTTGATTACATCACCAAAAACCATAAACTAAAGCCAAGTACATCATATTCATCTTGATAAAACAAAGTACATAAACTGAAAGACATTATCCCCAACGTCAAAATAGCTATAAAAAAAGAGAAGGTGAACTTTACTTCGACGATCCAAGCAATCTCCTAAAAGCAGTCCAAAATCAAGCTCCACTGGTGCTAGTTCCAACCTGAGCACCTAGGGGGGGCAGGAAAGAGAAGGAAAAAAAGGGGGTCAGACATAAAGTCTGGCGAGTGCGATAACTCTAACAATATAATTAACAAAGTAACTAGGCTAAGGCATAAGTTGGAAAGTAAGGAAATGACAATGAACCATTGAGTATGACAGAGTAAACAAGGAAACAAGATGAACAACGATAACGTTAAAGGCACACCTAAACCACTACAAGATAATTACTATACTGCACTACCACTAGTATAACAGGATTAGGTGTTACCCTAATGTTTAAACTGAAATAGAATCGAAACAGAAACAGAATGCTAATAATGGGCCTTTACCACCCCAACATACAAAAGGTACAGAAGTAGAATACTAATAATTGGCCTTTACCACCTAACTAATAGGCCTTTACCACCCCAACAGACAGAAGGTACGGAAACAGAATCTGAAACGGAATCAGAGACAGAAACAGAATAATCCCCACGGAAGCAGAATGTAGAATTAGGTGTACACTAGTAATGGGCCTATACCACCCCAACAGACGGTACCACGCAGAAACAGACAGGTGTTACCACCCAACAGAAATAGACAGTACCAACAGAAACGGACAGAACTAAGTGTACCCTAAGTCCTACCCCCAAGCGATCGGCTCTATAAATCGTAGATACCCGTGCTGGTCCCACAGTGCGGTGTATCACTCCCCAAAGTGGCAACCCGATATTATCAGAGATGCACGGCTTATACCTACACGATGCAACAACATCTTACCTACCAGCCCGGGCCCACACATGCACATGAACCCGTTGGACTTGCGTTGCCACCGCTCTCCCATTTTGGTCTCTTACAGTCAAGCCTAGTATGCGTGTCCCGTCCTCGACTTAGGTCGAGCCCACAGAGATACTTATGGGTTACTGGTTGAAACGGGCGCCCATGATTTGACACAAGCTATCCTCCTAAGCTTGGTCCCATCTAATATTTCCCACTTAACCCACTTCTTATTCATGTTTCAATTACATGCTTCAATTTTGGTTAAGTATTTCTAATCGTATTTCAAATGCCACCCAAGGCACCCACTAGATTCCACATGCCACCCTAGGCACCCACTTAACCCACTCATGTCCCACTACATGTTTATCTGGTTAAGTGTTTCTTAATTCATTAAGACAGTAACCTCATAAAGACCTCTCACATTAGACTGGCATTTGTTGCAGCTAGATTTGCCGGGCGGGTCCGGGAAGTCTTACACCACAAAAGAGTCTAACCTCTTGTATTTACAATTGTTACGTATTTAATTTGTGCCTAAGACCTCTCACATTAGACATACATTTGTGGCAGCTGGATTTGCCGGGCGGGTCCGGGCAGTCTTACACCACAAAAGAGCCTAACCTCGTGTCATAGACGATTAATTACTCCTAATTAATCATCCCCCAATTTGAATTACTTTCCCTATTCAAATTATCAATCAATTCCAAATTTAACGTTGTCCATAATTGACTCAATTATGTCCATCCATTTTTGGTATGTAAAATCGTACCAATTTCACCACAATTATATTTTATGCCTTTTAAGGCATTTATGCCAATTAAATCTTTTTAATATTATCCCATTCACCCCACATTGTACGTTTGTTCGCTTAACGTAAAATATACGTTAGACTCGAATAGTCTAACTCATGGAATAAAAGAAAACATCACAATATACACATAATTAAAACATAAATCTAACATAGGGGTGAACTTGCATATGTGAATGATGTTCTACATCTAAAACTTGCATAGATCAAAGTTACAACTTACATAAAAAACATATGTCATGGATCCAAATCTAAAGGTGTGAACTTGATGAGATAATGGCCACAAACTTGCATAGGTAATAACATAACATGATTCATATCTAACTCATAAACTTACATATGTGATTTATACATCGCAACAATGGTGTAAACTAGTATCTAACATGTGAGGTATCATGTAGAATTTAGCATATGTCATAGCCTAACTTTCAATTAAATTTTCATATAAACTAGGTGCCATAGCCATGTAAGATCACATATAATTCTACCCAACATGTATATGATTCGTGTTTGAATCAAAATCTAAACTTGCCTACAAATGATTTATCATATGAATCGATATAACAAACTAGCATAAGAAACTAGATGATTTGATTGCATATAAAATTACAACATGGATGATAGCAACATAACTTTACATCATAAATGATAGCATCACAACATAACGTCATAGAGATTTCAATCATAATCCTACAACATAATCACAACATGCAACCAATACTTCATATCACATCAATACAATCCACATTATATCTTAATCCAATTAAATTACTAATTATCTTGTTAAAACTATCAAACTCACAACTTAAAAGCAGTCTTGAGTTCTGAATTCTGGAGTTGAATTAGCGCTCCTTTGATGAAGATTCGTTGTTAGGGTTGAGTAGTTCTGATTTGATTGTTGTTCTTCCTCTTTAATTTGGTGGCGGCTGCTCTAGGGTTCAAGACAACAGCATGACGGCCATAGTTTTAGTTTTAATTCTGATTTAGGGTTTGAGTCTAGGGGTCTTTGTATAGAGTTTTGAATTAATTTAAGCCGTCGGATGTTCTTAGGGTTAATCAAAACCATTCAATCATGATAGGTTGATGAGTCAGCCCTAATGACTCAACAAGGAGTCAGAAAGGACTCAACAACATGGGTCAGTCTGAACTAGAAAGCTGTGCAGGCTTTTGCCTCGGCCTGGGCGCACTTGGCAGGTGCGCCAGTGCAAATATGTACTTGCGCACTTCCCAAATGCGCCAGTGCATTACTTTTTTTCTACTTTCGGCCACCAATCTTCGTTCCCCCATAACTCCTTCATCCGGTACTCGTTTCTCGCAAACTCGGACTCTATTTCAACCAGAATTCCGAGACGAACACAATGGCGCAACCCAATCTCCATAATTCTCATGTCTTGGATTAATTATTCTTTAATCTAGCTAATTCGATTATTCGAAAATCTGGGGTGTTACATTCTGTGACGACCCCATTTCCCGTACAGACGGAGACAAGGGTAATCTTTGGAATATAACACAGAAACAGATAATAACAGAACATAATTAAATAAAAACACCAGATAATGAACAATAGAATATACTGGATAAGAGTAATCATCAGAGTTACACAATATACAGGATCATACTTAGTACAATTAAAGTTCAACTATACATATATGTCTACAGCGGAAAAACAAACATAATGTACAATAGGAGCTGAACAGCATAAAAAGAGATAAATGATAGAATCCATCTTCAGCTCCATCTATCCAGAAAAGCTAGCTAAAACCTGAATACAAGGATGCCCGTGTAGAAAAAGGGGCACCCGAGTTTGAAAGTGAAACAAACTACGAGTCAGTCATGGGACTGGTATGAGAAATCTACTCAACACATTTATAATATGGCTAATCACAGGACCATGCCACTTTCGTGGAACGGGTTTACTCCATCGGATGGCCAGTGCTTTAAAAACAATTCTTTCTTTTAAACATCGCAATGCTTTTTATAAAAATGAAGCCATTATAAGACTCAGTTCCCATCACACAATGAAACGCAAACCGGAGGATAGAGTTTTTACCTTATAATGGCCAAGATATGCTTGATACGAATAAAACAAAAGCATTTGATATTACTACTAGTGTTTATATGTTTCAAAAAAAATTCAAATCATAACTATCAATCATAGACGACATGAGCGTCCGATGCCACTATGTCGCCAAATATATATACAATCGAAACCGCACAGTCACGTATGTGGAAATTGGATTTCCATCATGAACCAAGGCAAAAGATAGTCCTTACCGAATTCGCGACTCTCTAGCCCGAGCCACAGGATCAGAGCTCGAGTGACCCTAGGAGCGACAGGGCCGGTCCACCGATGTGGATTAAAATTTCTGAACAATACGTTTCCCCGCCCTTTGGGCGTAAACGAGCCAACGAGTGACTCCATCAGACCCGGATCGTCCGATCAAATCGAGGCGCCTCGCAACAGCAACAACCACATAAGTCAAACTCGTCAGGCCGTGTAAAATCACTGATGCTACTTCTAACTAGAAAGAAACGCATGTCCTCCCTGAGGTCCTCTCCCGTTTCTGTTTCATACCGGGGTGTGAGGCTCGCGATTTCACGTCATACACAAAGCTACGCCACACAGGCGGTGCTTTGATCATCTCCACAAGACCTTTCTTTTCAGCAGAAGCCCTGTTCATTTGCCGCTTAGGAATGCCACACTAGCAATTCATGCCATGCGACTGATGTCCATCGATATACAACCTCTGAGCTCGTGCGTTTCAGAGAAGGGCGTTAAGCAAAAGAATAAATTCTCCACCGCCAAACAGATGTATATTTAACAGAGATCAATCAACACAGAATAAAATCCAATGTCAGACACACAGTCCATTTACAAGTCCGTTCTGGGTTTGAACGAAACCGAAGGCACTATATACCTCGCAAACCCATCGATCACCATGTACGTCTGGACGATCACCACTCATTATCCATATTTTGGGATGCCTCCCAATCAGGACCTCGGTTACCATCCAAACCAGGTGAAGATCTCCGGTCTTCGACCATCGTCTTCATCTTCGATTTCTTATCGTCGATTCAGTTATTCAAAATGGGATAAACCCGGTCTTTCTGAGCAACTCGCATATATAATAAACAAGTGAAACACTAACATATACACGCATCATTTCAATTCATTAGTCGCTAACCGTCAGTCAGTAAGAGAACGATTTCCAAAATATTAACCCCGAAGGCCGAAACCAACATCAGATCGATACCCAAGAAAACATTCGACTTAGCCAACCTTCAGTTAATTTCTAAATCTACATACATATCCTTTTATAATATTTTATAACGATTTATCGCTATTTTTATTTATTTTAAAATAGCCATTTTATTCGAAACGACGCTTCGGGCCATAACGCGACCGTAGCGCTGTTTTTCTTCAGATTTGATTTACACATATCTGAAGATCTAACCACTGGATCTTCACAAAATTTACATTATTAGAAAGATTTTTTCAAAACGAATCCAACGGTTCCAGTTTCGGGAAAATCCGACGGTCGGATCTCCCGATATAATCGTTTGAAGTTTCGATTTCAAAATACGAACTACAGCGTCGTTATTCGATTAAATATAATTATATTTATTTATATATATATATATAAATATAATCGATTCTGGCGCTGTTTTTCTTCAGATTTGAATTAAACATTCCAGACAATCCAAACGTTGGATTTTTACAAAGTTGGTGCCGTTGGAAAGATATTTCCAAAGCGAACCCAACAGTTGCGATTTCAGGAAAATCCGATGGTCGGATCTCCTGGTATAATCGTTTGAAATCACAGTTTCAAAATACGAACTGCAGCATCGTTATTCGATATATTTAAATTCTATTTATATATATATATCGATTCTTCATTTCAAAACTATATTCTTTTCATACATTTGATAAAAATTATATTTTTATCTAACTGTCTTCTATTTCAACACTTCACTATTTTTAACGATTCGTGCATATAATAAAAATGTGATTTTTATTGTAAAACAATTCATTTCAAAACACTATTATTTTATATAGTTAATATAGGTGATAAAAATAGGATTCTTATTATAAAACAATTTACTTCAAAACGAGATTATTTTATACATTTCATATTGATGTTAAAAATGGGATTTTTATTATAAAACAATTTCTTTCGAAATATGAATACCATTCAACACATGAATTTCAATTCAACGAATGAATTTCGATTCAACACATGAAGGTTTTCTATAGTTTATATATATCGATAAAAAGGTGATTTTTATATTTAAAACACGAATATCGTTCAACACATGAATTTCTATCCAGCGGATGAATATCGATTCAACACATGAAGGTTTTCTATTCAACGAATAAATATAGTTTCAACAAATGAAAATAATTCAAACACATGAATATTATTCAAAATTTCGGCAGCATAACGGCAGGGTAGTTAAAACCGGGACCGTCCCTAGTACGACTCCTTGCTCTACCTTAAAACCTAGCGGTTTTTGACAATGGGGATTATGCATCTAGTTCGCACGCAGGCGGCATGTATATATTTATTTCATTTCCACAAACTAATCCTATGTGGTTTCAACCAAATATTTCTCAACCACAAATGAGTATTTTTCAACCACAATCAATCAATATCAACCACAAACAATTCCAACCAACCATTCGCTATCAATCAATTTTCACACCAATCACAACCAATAAATATCGTCTATGGTTTGTGGACGAGGGGCGTATATATATATATATATATATATATATATATATATATATATATATATATATATATATATATATATACAGCAATTCACTTCTATTTCAACACATATATAATTTTTACAACGCATATAAAACTTATACATCAAACGTACAACTTATACAACGCTTATACATGAGGTGTACAACGCCTATATAACTCATACATCGACTATATAATTTATACATCGTCGTTTTCCATATCGTTTATAAATTAGAAATCTCACATTGGGTTCCACTCCACCAAAAATAATAGAAGGCTCAGAAAAATATGCGGTCTCTTCTAGAAGGTAGAAGACTTCCACACAAGTCCACTGTCTCTTGTTTCACTGAATTTCGTCAAGAAACGAAAAAGATATGATTTTTACAGTGAAATCAAAAACTCTAGCACTTTAAATTGCTATAATATAGTTAAAATAAAAATAGTCGTATACCTTTCTGAAATGTTCAAAACTAGGTCACGCGATTTCGTGAAATCCGTGGATCGATAGCTCGATCGGGCTACGCAGTGTCGAAGGGGGAGGAGAGAGCTTCTCGGCGATGGTGGTGTGGTCCAGTTCGACGCTGGCAGGAGGTGGCGGCGACGAGTTGAAGTCGCCAACTTCTAGGCGTCGATCCAGGCGCTACAGGCTACGAAAAAATCCAATCTTTATATGGATGTGAAGATCGTGAGGAGCTCTACAAAATCTTCAACTGGAGGAGGGGCTAATTTTGCGTGGATTGGTTGGAAAGTGGACGGGAATATTTCGAGCGGTTTCCGCTTTCGATCGGGGAGAGAGAAAAAGGATTTTCTTTTTTTTTATTTTAAAAAAAATATGATTGGCCGGTGGGTTTTAAAGGGGTTTTCTGACGCGATCACCAATCTAAACCCAATGACTGTCATCCCTAGCGTTTTGCCCCCATTCCGAACACAATGGGATATGTTTCGAAGGCCCATTCGACAGTTTCAGTCAGTTTTCATTCAATTTAATATATATAACATTCAATATTTAATTTGAACGTACATTTCAATTTGCCAGGGCCACAAACTGATTCGAAAAATTCCAGAAAAATAAATCTAGCTATGTTTTGACGATACGGTCCCAACAAAACTAGTTTCGTTGAATTATGAGACCGTTTGCAAAAAGACCCGTTTCTGGTCGATCCAATTTAACTATAATTGATCAAAACACGTTTTCCTTTGCCACGCTCACATACTAGCTTCAAAAATTATGAAATTTGAAACCTAGCAATAACTTTACATCCCGGATCCAACAAAAGTGGTTTCATCGAATTCTGAGGTCGTTTGCAAAATGGCCAATTTCACGGGCTATATAAATTCCATAGCGACCTTTCTGAAAATTCATTTGGCCATAACTTTTTCTTTCCGCTATGAAACTTCGATTTTTCAGATTCTTTAGAAAGGTATTCACTAACATATTTAAATATTTTTGGTCTCACTCAAATCCGTTTTGTTTTGCACCCGGTATAGCCCGACAAAGTTTGAATTCAATTTTTGAAACTGCAGCGCCATTTCAGGCCTTGTTTATAATTAGAATTAATTATATTCGTTTTCAAACGTCGATTCAAACTCACTTTTCATCGCTATTATTTAAAATATTTATTTTAAATATTTAAAATCCATTATTTTAGCCAATTTAAAAATTTTTAATTGGTTCAGATTTTCCGGGTCGTTACAATCTCCCCCACTTAAAACTTTTCGTCCCCGAAAAGGAAAAAAGTCGAAAGTGGTTTGATTAATCAACTCTACGTTCAATCTGGCTTCAATTCTCCAACTTTTCAGTTTCTGAGAATTTTCAAATTCTTCAAAAATTTGGCTAACACCCGGAATTTTCGAAAAATTTCGCCATAACCTCCTTTGCATGGGGAGAGATTTGGAAATTTATTGGGCCGTATTAGGTACCCAATAAATCGTAATAAGCATACACATATTTATAGTGATATATTCTGGTGTTTACAGGGGAGGGTGTATTGATAATAACTCCAGAGAATAAATTCTCGTCACACTGTCAAAGCCTGAGGGAGTGTGTATTTTAAATGCTCCAGAGGATAAATCCTCGTCACCTCGTCCCGTGTGGGAAATAAATAGTCCATGTGCCATATCTAATAACTAGAGAGACACGATTATTGTCAACTCCAGACCCGTGTGGGGTTATTAATCTGGCAATTTTATCGTTACAATTTTAAATAGTCCATATTAGTCATCTTTTCAACCTGTAAAATATAGTCATCGCCATACAAGCCTCTCGCTCATATGGTAATCTTCCACCTCGTCACACAAGCTCCAAATGCTTATGTGGTATATGATGAAGTATGTCTATCTTCCAGAAGTATGCCATGTAATGTAGTTCAAAATTAATTGTTACTATCCTATGGCGATGTTTATTATTTCACACAGAAAAACCAACACTCTACATCCAATGGCATTCACAGGAGTTGATATAATAATATTTCGCATCCAACTCATTATGGTTTACCTATTTGTCGGGCACACAAATAAATTCTTTACTCAACAGCTAATCCATTTACCTGTTCAAACATATATAATGCACATGTATATATTTCTATCTATTTTCTACTCAGTTCAATGTGTGATTTAATCGAATAAATTCTACCATTTATCCTATTATTGATTAAATTAACTATCGTTTTAATAATTTTAATTAATCAAATCTACTATCACACAACACAACAACAATCAAATTGTTTTTAACTTTTCAAAATCATACAAATCAATTCCTATATTCTTTTAAAATCATTCAGACTATAGAATTAAAAGTGCACATCCATAAAAAGAAAATTACAACAGAGTAGAGAACTAAATGGATAATGCAAAGTATGGTAAATATACCTTGCACGGAGTCAATTAGAGATATCCACTCGGCATCTAGGATAAGCTTTCTAAATGCTCTCCTCAGTTTCCCAAGTACAATCTCGCGGATCTCCACTCCATTGCACATTGACTAAGTGAACCTTCTTGTTCCTCAGTTCTTTGGTTTCTTTGCCGATAATCTTTAGCGGCTCTCTTCTCACAGCTAATTCAGGGGTAATTTCAATATCCTGTTGAGCTGCTTCTTCCACGATCAAGTCTGGATCATGAACGTGCTTTCGAAGTTGAGATATGTGAAATACATCATGAACTCCATGCAACCAATCAGGCAATTTAACCCTATAAGCGAGAGTTCCGATCCGTTCCAGAATAGGAAATGGACCAATGAATTTGGGCGCCAACTTTCCAGTTTTACCGAACCGGATAACTCCTCTCATCGGCGATACTTTCAAATATACATAGTCGCTCAGTCGCTTCAGGAGTAGTAAATCTTTCCAGAAAAACCACTTTGAATCTGTCCCAGCTGATATCACCTTCTGGATTATTCTCAATTACCGAATCCCACCAGAACAAAGCTTCATCTTTGAGTGCCCAGGATACCAGTAATCTTTTCTGATCATCCCTCAGCTTTAAACCATCAAAGATTTTCTCAGCAGAGCGAATCCAAGCCTGTGTCTTCATAATAGATTCTTCACCAGAGAACGGTATTCCACCCATATTTCGATATTTGATTAATAGGGCCTCAATATCCGGTTCTGCATTCCATCTGTTTCTGACACTCATTTTCTAGTACTTCTGCAAATAGCAGATCAAGTGTCAGGTCACAGAAAAGATATTTCAAAATATAGAGACAAATATTTGAATGTAGATGTGTCTATCGCGGTGTAATTTCATTCTGCTTTACACATACTAGGATATTATTGATCCTGTAACACCCCACCTCCGCCAGGGTGTCTCTTGCAGGCACTCTGACTTTAGAGGGGCGTTTGAATCAGGTAAACATGCATAATGATATATCAAGGCAGAACAAGAACATACGTATATATGTAAACAGAGTAAATAAGATAGGTAAAACAGCGGAAGATTTCAAACTATTTCAAAACAAGTCTGGTACAACATAACTTTCCAAATAAACAAGTCTAGATAAAAACAACGTCAACTAAAAAACTGAAATACATAAGTACTATTCCCAAAATAAGTGATAACCATAGCTAGCTTCATGTCGAAACCGTACATGAGCTGAAATCCCACAAGCAAGCAATCCGAAATCCAAGCTAAGCTCCAACGTTCCCACCCTGAGAACCTGGGGGGGAAACGGAAGAAAAGAGGCGAAAGAAAAACAGGTCAGTCAAAAAGACTGAGTAAGCCCTACTACAATCAATGTAAACTGATAAAGTTAACTGGCATGATGAAAACTGAGATGAGCATAAGGATAACTACATACTGGCATGATAGATAAAAGGTGTCATCGCATAATCAGGTTTAAGGTTTTGCACCACAGGTGTACTAGCAAACTAACATGACTTGAATAAACATGTATTGATCCCTTGGCCCAAGCTTTGGCCCAATAACATGAAGTGACCCTAATACGAGGTCCAACCAAACGGTCTAGTCGATCGGCTCCCTATAAGCCTAACTCGTCACGTGTTGGTGTAGATACGGCCCAAACATAATTGTAGTCAGACTGTGCAGGGTCTCCCGTCGGGTGTATCAAGCCATAGGGTGTCAACCCCTGGACACCATAAACATAAGTGCACAGTCTCGATCTACTGGTACCCGTGCATGTTTTCCTCGGCTTCGGACTATTTGCACGACCATAGTCCGCCCGGAACTACACCGGCGTACCACTCTGCCGTCGTTTTTGGTCACTTACCTCAAGTCCAGCAATTGTGCCCCCACCCTAGCCTAGTCCCTAGGGTCTTAATGATACGAACTTGGGATTACTGCTGGAGTGGACCCATATTTCTAGAATTTTCTAGTGGGTTAAGTACGGTTTAAACCTCTTGCTAATCATGGATTAACTTGGTTAAGTGTAACGATGAGTTCACGACTTAACCCTGATTAATCTACCAAGCTCAAATTGGTTAAGTATTAAGTGGACCATGACTTAACCCTAATCATGAGGCATTAATTAATTTAATGTGCCTTAACCTCTCACATTAGACCTTGTTGTGGTTACTAGTTAAGCCGGGCGGGTCCGGGTAGCTTTACACCACAACTTGGTCTAACCTCGGGTTCAAGGTACAACATGACCAACTTCTCACATTGGGTCCTATTGTTTGTAGCAACTAGTTAAGCCGGTCGGTTCCGGGTAGGTTTACGCTACAAACTCAACCCAACCTCGAGTTGGTCACACTTATATTTTCTAAGTGTCATGTCCATCATGTTTCCAAAACATGTTACAAGTTTTCAAGAATTTGGGTAGACCTAACTTAATAGGTAAATTCCCAATGGTTAGACCTAACTTAATAGGTAAATTCCCAATCTTATGTTTTTATGTCTTTTAAGTTTACCCAACCCCAAACGCAATCCCATCGCTTACATATCGCAATAGCGCATAAAGGATAGAAAGAGGGAACTTGGCATAATCATGACATAAAGGTGTTGAAGCCACAAGTTTAACATGGTGGCATATGAAATGTACACATGTTCATATACTTGCATATTACATTTTAGGCCTCAAAAGCATGGATAAAACCAAACTTAGCATATTGGTGATACATGGTGATAAATGACATGTAGAAATGGCCATAAGTTCGCATTTAGCCTCACATGCAAGTTATCGTAAGAGATATGATAACTTACATGTTGCCAAAATGCAACCTTTAGCATAAAGCTTGAAGATTTAGGCTCATAAACCCAAGATAAGCTTGCATAACATGATAACATGAGTAAGATGATCAACCCAAACTTGCATACATAACATGGCAACTTGCATATCATAACATAGCAAACTTGCATAACATAACATGGCAACTTGCACATCATAACATAGCAAACTTGCATACATAACATGATAGACTTGCATAACACATCATAGTAAACTTGCATATCATAATGATCAAACACAACTTGCATCATTCATTAACTTTAGAGTTTAAATATGAAAGTAGAAAAGGGCTTACAATGCTTATGAAGATTCAAATGAGTATAAGCAAATATAAGATTGAGACAAAAGCCCTTATGCAATAAAATAAACCCAAAATGCAAGCTCCAATTGAAAAACCCTTGAGCAAAAATGATCAAAACTCTTGCTTTATGATGTAAATATGGAAGCTTGACTTGAATGCAAGCTAATGACACTCATACAAGCTTGAAAACACTTGTATGCATGGAAAATCTCTCATAGAAATTTATTTAGAATTTTATGAAGAGAGTGGAGGCCATGAGAGGAATGATTTTGCCATAGTTTAGTTGTATGAATGAATAATGATGATTTAGGGTTAGGTTAGGGTCTTATTTATAGAGATTAGGATTAGTTCTAGCCTTAGGATTAAACCCTAGTTCCAATCTCAGCCCTCAAAACCGAATCTGGCCCCCAAACTCAGCACATCTCCAAAATGGTGCACCAGGCAAAACTGCCCGGCTGAACCAAGTCGACAGCCAAGTCGACAGGGCTGTCGACTTGGGACAAACCAAGTCGACTCCCAAGTCGACAGGGCTGTCGACTTGGGTGCTTTGGCGGGAATTATCCCGCCTGGCCCAATCTGACCCTAATTTCCAAATTCAAACTTGAATTTGAAATCTGTTTTTACTTTGAATTTTTCTGAAAACTTCGTTGGGCCTTAATCGGGTCATACGGACTCCGATTTTCGAAAACTCGGACTCTATTTCGTGTATTTTTCCGAGACAAACGCAGTGGCATAGCCCATTTCCCCTGATTCAGATTTATAAATTAAATTCTGCCTCGATTTACGTTATAACAGGTTATTGAAAATACGGGTTGTTACATTCTCCCCCTCCTTAAAGGATTTCGTCCCCGAAATCTTCAAGTTAGGAAGAACGTATCCTACCATCCAACATCCATCTACTCAAAACATCATCCACGATCAATCATTGTCCTTACAAGATTCTAAATGTTGTATGAATCATATGCAAAGGTGTGTGCATATGTACTTATCTAATGCAAATATCATCAATGCAAATTATGTTAGTGAAATGAATCCATATGTATGCAATTCCTAACATAATGTATAACATCTATATGTGTGCACATAACATACATCCATATGCAACATCCATGTGATAACATAAAAATTTTCATCCATGAATAAGCATAAACACTCATGCATATGCAATATGAGGAGTGTGTGAGCCGATCTAGTGCCTAACGTGTATAATGCATCCACGAGTAACCACTTGCAAACACTTGCAACCACTTGCAAACATCAAGCATAACATGTTTCAAACACATGTTTCATCCAAAGGGTTTCTACCTAAGGTTCTCACGACAAGATTAACACGATAAACTAGATAAACATGGATAGCAAAGAGAAAGATATGCTAACAAAGAAAAGAGATTGAGAGTGTACCCTCAAAAAGGAATGGATAAAGCCCACGCATCTTTTCCTCGGTTTCCCAAGTTGCGTCTTCTTCGGCTTCACCCCTTTGAACCTTGACATGTATTACTAGCCAATAAGTCATACCTCCCGACAGAAATAGGACCGAGAATGGAACCAAGAGGATATACGTAAAAAGATAACATGCGAGTAAGTTCCACAGGAAAACAAGGATCAAGGATATGCTCTTAAAAAGAGATATGATGCGCATATCTAGCCTTCAGTCTTCTAAGCCACATTTCCTTGAGCTTAACTCCACTGTGCTTTGACCGTCTTTTACTTAATCTTCTATCATTCTTGGCTTAAACATAACTATGACCTCATGGTTTCATGCAAGCTCTCCAAAATTCACTAGTGAATCCTGGATCTCGTTTACTTACCATAAAGTATTCCACGCAGTAGAACTTTTCTTGGAAATACCAATCCACGTTGCCAATTGCTCTTACTAACGTGATTTTCTATAACTCATGCTTGAACGAAATGAACCATCCGCCTGTGAATGATAGGCCGTACTTAAATTCAGTCGCTTGCCCATGACTTCCCGTAGACTATTCCAAAACTGGCTAGTGAAAATTGAGTCATGGTTACTAACTATCCTTTAGGGAATCTCGTGCAACCGCTTTATTTCTTGAAAGTAAACTGTCGCTAGCTATGATGCAGTCCTTTCGCTCTTTACCGGAGTGAAATGAGCAATCTTCATGAGTCTACCTACTATGACCCACATGCTCGTATTCTCTTTCCTTGACCTAGGCAGTCCATCCACGAAATCCTTCATGACGCTTTACTACTTCCATTGCGGGGACCTCCAATGGATGTAATAGCCCACCGGGCTTTTTATGACTCGGCCTTAATCTGTTGGCACAACATGCACCTTGGGACAAACTCGGCCACCTCCTCGAGTGATGTGCTTCTTCAAGAGCCTTCTTTCTCTCATCGCGTCTTAGCCATCCCTTGTCATCTATAGCGAGGTGACTTATCATCTCGCCTCGAATCAACTTGTCCATGATCTCGACTAACTGCGGGTCTTCTTTCTGTGAAGTCCCTACTTGATCCAGAAGGGTAGGTCTAAGCTCAAGGGACGCTAACTAACTAATTAAACTGAGAGAACTTCTTACTTCAATTGTCCTCGTCGGAGCTTTTCGGTTTTGAACCGCGACCACTTTAGCAGGATCCACCACTAAGCCTTGCTTAGAAACTATGTGCCCAAGAAATCTAACTTCTTTTCTCCAAAATGACATTTGGAGGACTTGGCTTTCAACTGATGCGCTCTAAGTGTATCCATCACCTCCTTGAGATGTCTAGCATGTTCTTCCTCATTCTTTAAGAAAGTCAGGATATCGTCTACAAAGATTACCACAAACTTCTTCAGGAACTCCCTAAGCACCTTACTCATCAAGTCCACGAAGTAGGCGGGTGCATTAGTTAAACCGAATGGCATGACCAGCCATTCTAAGAATCCATCTGGAGTTCTGAACAATGTTTTGCCTATACTATCCTCAGCTACTCTGAGCTGATGGAATCCAGTGGCAAGATCAAGAGAAAACAGATGTTCCTACAAGCTGATCAAACAAATCATCGATCCTTGGCAATAGTTGTCTATTCTCTTTGTTTAACTCACGATAATCAACACAAAGTCGAAGAGAACCATCTGCCTTGGTAGTAAATACTACAGGCGCTCCCCATTCAGATATACTTCATCTAATGAAGTTCTTCTCAAGCAACTCCTTGACTTGCTTTCTTAACTCTCATCTTGCGGGGCCATGTGCCTAACCGACCACGAAACTATCTTGGCATTATCAACCAGATAAATGCGGAAATCTATCTCTCGTTTAGGGGTAACCCCTTCACTTCACCCGAGATATCAGAATATTCTCGGACCACCCTCACCGATTGCAAACTATCGATAGACGAGTTGAGGGATTTAAGATAACACAACATGACGGGACCCATAGGGTTACAAGAAATTTTTAGGGTATTACCGAGGCGAGTCACGAGCCTCACAACCCTATGCTCACAATCAAGGATGGCTCCATATCTAGACAACCAATCCATGGCCAATATCAATCTGTATCCCCTAAAACCAAGAACATAAGCACTACACAAGAACTCTACACTCAGTATAGAGATCCTCAAATCCCCACATATCATAGACAGATGGGAGGAACCCCCAATAGGATTTGAGACACAGACGGGATCATCTACCAAGCTAGTACTAAGGTGCAAACTATCAACAAGATCAGATGAGATAAAGCTATGCGATGCACCAGAATCAAACAAGGTACGAACTGGAAAATCAGAAATATATACAAGGCTCTCAACAGAAATACTACCTCGATCGGGAACTGGAGCGACATTGAGAGCATGAACTTGCCCTCCTGAAGGTCCAGCACGCTGAGTCTGACCCTGGCCTTGCCCTTGCTTCTTCGGGCAATCCTTACTGAAATGTCCAGTCTCACCGTAGAAAAAGCATTCACCATTCTTCCTTTTCCTCTTCTTACAATCCTTAATAAGATGCCCAAATGAACCGCAATAATGGCACTTCCCCTTGTTGTTCTTGCCCTTGTTGTTGTTCCCCTTGTTGCCTTGACTCTTGTTCTTGTTCTGATTGCCTTGACTGCTCTGACCACTTGGAT
This sequence comes from Allium sativum, assembly GCA_030737875.1. NCBI lineage: Eukaryota > Viridiplantae > Streptophyta > Magnoliopsida > Asparagales > Amaryllidaceae > Allium > Allium sativum. The sequence continues at coordinate 702,217,544 of CM060913.1, read as the reverse complement.
TACCCTGATTTCCTTTCCACTGGGAATCATTCTTCTTGGCTTGAGTATCATTCATCTTGATCTCTTTCTTGACATCTCCCTGAAGTAACGCCATATCAACCAAGCTCTCAAACGTGGCCCCATGGGGAATATGTGACATAGCCAATCCCTGCAACGACTCATTCAATCCTCTAGAAAAACGAAGAGCCTTCTTCTGAGGAGTATTCACCATATCCAAGCCAAAACGAGCTAACTGATTGAACTTGTTCACATATTCTTTGACAGACATATCTCCTTGTTTCAAAGTTATGAACCTCTCCATTTGCAGATTCTCCTCAGCAGAAGATAGAAACTTAAACACGAACCTTGCCCTGAAATCGGCCCAAGTCTCAACAGGCCTAGTACCATTGGTGACTTCCCACCAATAAGCAGCTTCATCCTTCATAAGCCAAACCGCCAACAAGATCTTCCTCTGATCGTCTAACCCAAAGATAGCAAATAAATCCCCGGTCTCTTTCAACCAATTTCTGGCCTCTATAAAAGTCTCAGTGCCTTGAAAGTTCTTGCCACCCATTGCTTTGAAATCTTTGCAAGTCTTTGCGAAGTCAGCTTGAGGATGTTGAGGGGGAGGAGGAAGAGGAACCTCAGTGACAGGAGGAGGAGGAACATCAACGACAGGAGGAGGAGGAACATTAATTACCGGAGGAGGAGGAACATCTGCGGGGCCGGATTCGGTCGCCCTAGCCTCCAAAAGTCTCATATACCAAACAGGTACGTGTACTCCCTCCGGAATAGCAAAGTTATCAGCCATTCTGAAAACGAAGAAAAAGACAGATTCAGAATGGAGAAAAACGAAGGAATTTTGCTAATGGCTTTTTGGCGAATAGCCTTTAAAATAAACTAGACTTTTCTTTGGAAAATACTTTATACTTGGTTTTGAAAATAGTTTTCCAAAAGTTTAAAAAACCTTTTTGTTCCTTCTCGTAAAGCATATGCTCTGATACCAAATGTAACACCCCACCTCCGCCAGGGTGTCTCTTGCAAGCACTCTGACTTTGGAGGGGCGTTTGAATCAGGTAAACATGCATAATGATATATCAAGGCAGAACAAGAACATATGTATATATGTAAATAGAGTAAATAATATACGTAAAACAACGGAAGATTTCAAACTATTTCAAAACAAGTCTGGTACAACATAACTTTCCAAATAAACAAGTCTAGATAAAAACAACGTCAACTGAAAAACTGAAATACATAAGTACTATTCCCAAAATAAGTGATAACCATAGCTAGCTTCATGTCGAAACCGTACATGAGCTGAAATCCCACAAGCAAGCAATCCGAAATCCAAGCTAAGCTCCAACGTTCCCACCCTGAGAACCTGGGGGGGGGGGGGGAACGGAAGAAAAGAGGCGAAAGAAAAACAGGTCAGTCAAAAAGACTGAGTAAGCCCTACTACAATCAATGTAAACTGATAAAGTTAACTGGAATGATGAAAACTGAGATGAGCATAAGGATAACTACATACTGGCATGATAGATAAAAGGTGTCATCGCATAATCAGGTTTAAGGTTTTGCACCATAGGTGTACTAACAAACTAACATGACTTGAATAAAGATGTATTGATCCCTTGGCCCAAGCTTTGGCCCAATAACATGAAGTGACCCTAATACGAGGTCCAACCAAACGGTCTAGTCGATCGGCTCCCTATAAGCCTAACTCGTCACGTGTTGGTGTCAATACGGCCCAAACATAATTGTAGTCAGACTGTGCAGGGTCTCCCGTCGGGTGTATCAAGCCCTAGGGTGTCAACCCCTGGAAACCATAAACATAAGTGCATAGTCTCAATCTACTGGTACCCGTGCATGTTTTCCCCGGCTTCGGACTATGTGCACGACCATAGTCCGCCCGGAACTACACCGGCGTACCACTCTGCCGTCGTTTTTGGTCACTTACCTTAAGTCCAGTAATTGTGCCCCCCACCCTAGCCTAGTCCCTAGGGTCTTAATGATACGAACTTGGGATTACTGCTGGAGTGGACCCCTATTGCTAGGATTTTCTAGTGGGTTAAGTACGGTTTAACCCTCTTGCTAATCATGGATTAACTTGGTTAAGTGTAACGATGAGTTCACGACTTAACCCTGATTAATCTACCAAGCTCAAATTGGTTAAGTATTAAGTGGACCATGACTTAAGCCTAATCATGAGGCATTAATTAATTTAATGTGCCTTAACCTCTCACATTAGACCTTGTTGTGGTTACTAATTAAGCCGGGCGGGTCCATGTAGCTTTACACCACAACTTGGTCTAACCTCGGGTTCAAGGTACAACATGACCAACTTCTCACATAGGGTCCTATTGTTTGTAGCATCTAGTTAAGCCGGTCGGTTCCGGGTAGGTTTACGCTACAAACTCAACCCAACCTCGAGTTGGTCACACTTATAGTTTCTAAGTGTCATGTCCATCATGTTTCCAAAACATGTTACAAGTTTTCAAGAATTTGGGTAGACCTAACTTAATAGGTAAATTCCCAATGGGTAGACCTAACTTAATAGGTAAATTCCCAATCTTATGTTTTTATGTCTTTTAAGTTTACCCAACCCCAAACGCAATCCCATCGCTTACATATCGCAATAGCGCATAAAGGATAGAAAGAGGGAACTTGGCATAATCATGACATAAAGGTGTTGAAGCCACAAGTTTAACATGGTGGCATATGAAATGTACACATGTTCATATACTTGCATATTACATTTTAGGCCTCAAAAGCATGCATAAAACCAAACTTAGCATATTGGTGATACATGGTGATAAATGACATGTAGAAATGGCCATAAGTTCGTATTTAGCCTCACATGCAAGTTATCATAAGAGATATGATAACTTACATGTTGCCAAAATGCAACCTTTAGCATAAAGCTTGAAGCTTTAGGCTCATAAACCCAAGATAAGCTTGCATAACATGATAACATGAGTAAGATGATCAACCCAAACTTGCATACATAACATGGCAACTTGCATATCATAACATAGCAAACTTGCATAACATAACATGGCAACTTGCATATCATAACATAGCAAACTTGCATACATAACATGATAGACTTGCATAACACATCATAGTAAACTTGCATATCATAATGATCAAACACAACTTGCATCATTCATCAACTTTAGAGTTTAAATATGAAAGTAGAAAAGGGCTTACAATGCTTATGAAGACTCAAATGAGTATAAGCAAATATAAGATTGAGACAAAAGCCCTTATGCAATCATATAAACCCAAAATGCAAGCTCCAATTGAAAAACCCTTGAGCAAAAATGATCAAAACTCTTGCTTTATGATGTAAATATGGAAGCTTGACTTGAATGAAAGCTAATGATGCTCATACAAGCTTGGAAACACTTGTATGCATGGAAAATCTCTCATAGAAATTTATTTAGAATTTTATGAAGAGAGTGGAGGCCATGAGAGGAATGATTTTGCCATAGTTTAGTTGTATGAATGAATAATGATGATTTAGGGTTAGGTTAGGGTCTTATTTATAGAGATTAGGATTAGTTCTAGCCTTAGGATTAAACCCTAGTTCCAATCTCAGCCCTCAAAACTGAATCTGGCCCCCAAACTCAGCATAACTCCAAAATGGTGCACCAGGCAAAACTGCCCGGCTGAACCAAGTCGACAGCCAAGTCGACAGGGCTGTCGACTTGGGACAAACCAAGTCGACTCCCAAGTCGACAGGGCTGTCGACTTGGGTGCTTTGGCGGGAATTTTCCCGCCTGGCCCAATCTGACCCTAATTTCCAAATTCAAACTTGAATTTGAAATCTGTTTTTACTTTGAATTTTTCTGAAAACTTCGTTGGGCCTTAATCGGGTCATACGGACTCCGATTTTCGAAAACTCGGACTCTATTTCGCGTATTTTTCCGAGACGAACGCAATGGCATAGCCCTTTTCCCTTGATTCAGATTTATAAATTAAATTCTGCCTCGATTTACGTTATAACAGGTTATTGAAAATTCGGGTTGTTACAGATCCTATCTGTATAGAGTTACCCGTCCTAGAACACTACTGGTTCTATTTCTGACGAGTTCGTTCATATGTTATATTCCAGAACTAAGCTTAACCAAAGCTCTGATACCACGTTGTGACGACCCCATTTCCCGAACAGACGGAGACAAGGGTAATCTTTGGAATATAACACAGAAATAGATAATAGCAGAACAGAATTTAATAAATACACCAGATAATTAACAATAGAATATACTGGATAAGAGTAATCATCAGAGTTACACAGTATACAGGATCATACTTAGTACAATTACAGTTCAACTATACATATATGTCTACAGCGGAAAAATAAACATAATGTACAATAGGAGCTGAACAACATAAAAAGAGATAAATGATAGAATCCATCTTCAGCTCCAGCTATCCAGAAAAGCCAGCTAAAACCTGAATACAAGGCTGCCCGTGTAGAAAAAGGGGCACCCGAGTTTGAAAGTGAAACAAACTACGAGTCAGTCATAGGACTGGTATGAGAAATCTACTCAACACATTTATAATATGGCTAATCACAGGACCACGCCACTTTCGTGGAACGGGTTTACTCCATCGGATGGCTAGTGCTTTAAAAACAAATCTTTCTTTTAAACATCGCAATGCTTTTTATAAAAATGAAGCCATTATAAGACTCAGTTCCCATCACACAATGCAACGCAAACTGGAGGATAGAGTTTTTACCTTATAATGGCCAAGATATGCTTGATACGAATAAAATAAAAGCATTTGATATTACTACTAGTGTTTATATGTTTCAAAAACAATTTCAAATCATAACAATCAATCATAGACAACATGAGCGTCCCATGCCACTATGTCGTTAAATATATATACAATTGAAACCGCACAGTCACGTATGTGGAAATTGGATTTCCGTCATGAACCAAGGCAAAAGATAGTCCTTACCGAATTCGCGACTCTCTAGCCCGAGCCACAGGATCAGAGCTCGAGTGACCCTAGGAGCGACAGGGCCGGTCCACCGATGTGGATTAAAATTCCAGAACAATACGTTTCCCCGTCCTTTGGGGCATAAACGAGCCAACGAATGACTCCATCAGACCCGGATCGTCTGATCAAACCGAGGCGCCTCGCAACAGCAACAACCACATAAGTCAAACTCGTCTGGGCGTGTAAAACCACTGACGCCACTTCTAACTAGAAAGAAACGCATGTCCTCCTTGAGGTGCTCTCCCGTTTCTGGTTCATACCGGGGTGTGAGGCTCGCGATTTCATGTCATACACAAAGCTATGCCACACAGGCGGTGCTTTGATCATCTCCACAAGACCTTGCTTTTCAACGGAAGCCCTGTTCATTTGCCACTTAGGCATGCCACACTAGCAATTCATGCCATGCGATTGATGTCCATCGATATACAACCTCTGAGCTTGTGCGTTTCAGAGAAGGGCGTTAAGCAAAAGAATAAATTCTCCGTCGCCAAACAGATGTATATTTAACAGAGATCAATCACACAGAATAAAATCGAATGTCAGACACACAGTCCATTTACAAGTCCGTTCTGGGTCTGAACGAAACCGGAGGCACTATATACCTCGCAAACCCATCGATCACCACGTACGTCTAGACGATCACCACTCATTATCCATATTTCGGGATGCCTCCCAATCAGGACCTCGGTTACCATCCAAACGAGGTGAAGATCTCCGGTCTTCGACCATCGTCTTCATCTTCGATTTCTTATCGTCGATTCAGTTATTCAGAATGGGATAAACCCGGTCTTTCTTAGCAACTCGCGTTTATAATAAACAAGTGCAACACTAACATATACACGTATCATTTCAATTCATTAGTCGCTAACCGTCAGTCAGTAAGAGAACGATTTCCCAAATATTAACCGCGAAGGCCGAAACCAACATCAGATCAATACCCAAGAAACCATTCGACTTAGCCAACCTTCACTTAATTTCTAAATTTACATCCATATCGTTTATAATATTTTATAATGATTTAACTCTATTTTATTTATTTTAAAATAGCCATTTTATTTAGAACGACGCTTCGGGCCATAACGCGACCGTGGCGCTGTTTTTCTTCAGATTTGATTTACATATATCTGAAGATCTTACCGTTGGATCTTCACAAAATTTACATCATTAGAAAGATCTTTTCAAAACGAATCCAACGGTTCCAGCTTCGGGAAAATCCGACGGTAGGATATCCCGGTATAATCGTTTGAAGTTTCGATTTAAAAATACGAGCGTCGTTATTCGATTAAATATAATTATATATATATATATATATATATACACACATATATATATAAATATAATCGATTCTGGCGTTGTTTTTCTTCAGATTTGAATTAAACATTCCAGACAATCCAACCGTTGGATTTTTACAAAGTTTGTGCCGTTGGAAAGATATTTCCAAAGCGAACCCAACGATTGCGATTTCAGGAAAATCCGATGGTCGGATCTCCCGGTATAATCGTTCGAAATCACAGTTTCAAAATACGAACTGCAGCGTCGTTATTCGATATATTTCAATTCTATTTATATATATATCGATTCTTCGATTTGAAAACTATATTCTTTTCCTACATTTGATAAAAATTATATTTTTATCTAACTATCTTCTATTTCAACACTTCACTATTTTTAACGATTCTTGCATATAATAAAAATGTGATTTTTATTGTTAAACAATTCATTTCAAAACACTATTATTTTATATAGTTAATATAGGTGATAAAAATAGGATTCTTATTATAAAACAATTTATTTCAAAATGAGATTATTTTATACATTTCATATTGATGTTAAAAATGGGATTTTTATTATAAAACAATTTCTTTCAAAATATGAATACCATTCAACACATGAATTTCAATTCAACGAATGAATTTCGATTCAACACATGAAGGTTTTCTATAGTTTATATATATCGATAAAAAGGTGATTTTTATATTTAAAACACGAATACCGTTAAACACATGAATTTCTATCCAACGGACGAATATCGATTCAACACATGAAGGTTTTCTATTCAACGAATAAATATAGTTTGAACAAATGAAAATAATTCAAACACATGAATATTATTCAAAATTTCGGCAGCATAACGGTAGGGTAGTTAAAACCGGGACCGTCCCTAGTACGGCTCCTCGCTCTACCTTAAAACCTCGCGGTTTTTGACAATGGGGATCATGCATCTAGTTCGCACGCAGGCGGCATGTATATATTTATTTCATTTCCACAAACTAATCCTATGTGGTTTCAACCAAATATTTCTCAACCACAAATGGGTATTTTTCAACCACAATCAATCAATATCAACCACAAACAATTCCAACCAACCATTCGCTATCAATCAATTTTCACACCAATCACAACCAATAAATATCATCCATGGTTTGTGGACGAGGGGCGTATATATATGTATATATGTATATATATATGTATATATATATATATGTATATATATATATATGTATATATATATATGTATATATATATATATGTATATATATATGTATATATATATATATGTGTATATATATATATATTGACATGACCCGAACTTCCCCGTGAAGGAAAGCACAGATGGCGTTGAGGACAGGACAAATTAGAAGGCAGACAGAAGAACATTTCATTGTTATTACAACAATTCCATCGGATACAAGAATATACAGAGTATAAATGAATAAATTACATTCGATAAATATCAAAGATTACAATAAATTACATAGTAGTGGATAAATATACAAACCACAACTAGAAGAGATACACGGATACAGAGCTTTCCGAGCATCGTTCCAGCTGTTAATCAGGATCCTGTGAATATAAATCTGCAAAACCAAAACTACTAGCTGCCCGTGTTGAAAATAGGGGCACCCAGAGTTTAGGATAAAACAATAAACTCCAGGTCAGTCATGTGACTGGTGTGAAACTAAAAAAGTTATTAATCTTTATTTTTAAAGTAAGGTAAATCAAGGGACCACGCCGTATAACACAGAACGGGTTTCCTCCTAAGAATACCAGTGCATAAAATAAACAGCGCAATGCTAAATAAAGAAAAATGAAGCTGTTATAAGACCCAGGTCCCATTACACAATGCAACGCAAGCCGGAGGATAGGGTTTTTACCTTATAACAGCCAAAGCAAGCTTGATATGTTTAAAACACATTTTTTGATACTATTATAAGTGTATAGTGTCAAAACAATTTCAATCATAAATATCAATCATAGACGGCATTAGTGACCCATACCACTATGTCGCCATACTAGGTTCTACAAATAAAAGCGAATTATCACGTATTGGAAATTGGATTCCGTCATGAGTCGAGGCAAGTGGCAAGCTCCTCTCCGCGTTCGAGACACTCTAGCAAATGTCCGAGGACCCCACTTTGATCCTTGGAATCGGCTGGGCCGGTCCTCTCTTACTTTTGAGGATTAGTTATTCCTGAACACACGTTTCCCGGTCCTTACAGACCTATATCCGAGGCGCCTCCCATTCCAACAACCACACAGGTGAAAAGTATATAAATGTCAGGGCTGGTAGGTCACTGACACCACCCTAGCTAGAAAGAAACGTCGTGCTCTCCCAGCGGTCCGTCTCCCGTTTTTGACTCATACCGAGGTGTGAGGCTCGCGAATTCACGTTATACACAAAGCTACGCCACATAGGCCGTGCTTTGATCATCAACCACAAGACTCTGCTTTTCAACAGAAGCCTTGATCAATTGCCACTTACGCGTGCCACACTGGCTATTCACTCCATGCGACTGATGTCCATCGATATACAACCTCTGAGTTCGTACGTCTCAAAGAAGGGCATTAAGAAGGAGAATAAATTCTCCGCCGCCAAACAGATGTATATTTAATAGAGATCAATCAACACAGAATAAAATCCAATGTCAGACACACAATCCATTTACATGTTATGGGTCAGAATGAAACAGGAGGCGCTTTCCTCGCATATCCATCCATCTCCAAGTACTTCTGGACGATCACCAACTGTTTCCCTCATCCTGGGTGTATAGCCTAATTAAGATCATCAGTAATCACCCAAACGATGTGAAGACTTCCGGTCTTCAACCACCGTCTTCCTCTTCGACATCTCGTCGAATCGGTTATTCAGAATGGGTATAAACCCGGCCTTCCTGAATATCCCACGTATATGATAAACAAATGTTACACAAACACAACAAATGCCTCATTCCAATTCAGAATATTCTTTTATTCACAAAATCACATTCTTTGGGAAAGGTTCCTGTTAATTTTATCCAAGATAAATTCTTCTAAATTTATTCTTAAATTTTCCTTTGGATATCATTTCAAACTAGTCGGGGTTAGCGAACCACACCGAAGTAATTATTTATTTATTTCCCTATCCCAACCTATATATCCCATGGAGAAAACTGGTAATACTCCATATGTAACACCACGGTGTTATCTGTAAAATTAATTACCATTTCACGATCAAATCTAATTAAAGATTTAACTATCGCTTTGAAGCAAAACTGGTGATACTCCATTCTCGATCACTTTCCAAATTTGATAATTTAAATTACCAATTCACATTTCAATCTAATTAAAGATTCATTAAAACTCCACTTATTTTAATCCTTTCAAAAATCAATATTCTGCCTTTAACTGGGTTAAAGAACCAATGTCATCTAAAACACGATTCACAACAAACCCAAATCACATTTGATATTAAATATAAGGCTCTGAATAGAAAATAAACCGGCTTATATTCAATATCAAATTCTGAAACCAACAAATATCGTATTGGAAGTAACGATATAAAATATATCTTTCAAATTCCAATAACAATATCTGTTTAGTCACGAAATCCAACATCGAAATATTCCGAAGATAATTTCGATTCAACTCCAGTCCAATCCACGTATTGGGAATATTGATTGTTTTTACAATCACTTTCAAATTCAATTTATTTATTTCAAAAATAAATTGATTTTAATTCTAGTTCAAAACTAGTTCATTTCGATAAAAATCTATTTTTATCTTTTCAAATATGGAATTTTTCAGCCCAATTTTTCCCAAATCATTTCTTATGATTTTACACAAATTATTGATATTTTTAATAATTTTATCAAGGCCCGTACAGTCGATTTCCATCAATGGCCATCGAACTGCACTTACAACGACCTTTTCCAAATTTGATTTGGACATAATTCCAAATCCAACCGTTAGATTTCAAATTTCTAATATTCATTGGAAAGCTCTTTTCGAGACGAACCCAACGGTTCCGGTTTTAGGAGAATCCGACGGCCGGATCTCCCGCAACGTCAATTCGAAGTCAATGGTCGAAATTCACGAACTGCCGCGGCGCGGCGCGTTCTATTCAGGCTATTATATATATATAATATATATATATTATATATATTTCATCGATTTCCTTTTAAAACGAATTTTATAAATAGTTCTAAATTCGTTTCAAAAACAATTTCAACTTCATCTTCAATCTCAAATAGATTCGATTTCAATTCAATTCGAATTCATTTCAATTTTTATTTAATTCGAATTCAAATTCGTTTCAATTCAATTCAAATTCTAATTCGTTTTAATTCAATTCAATTTGAATTAACCTTCTATTTACTTCAATTCGAATTCATTTCAAATTGATTTCAATTCAATTTCAGTTCGTTTTAAATTTCATTCAAAACGATTTCAATTCGTTTTTAATTCAATTTCAATTTAATTCAATTTGAACTCATTTCTAATTGATTTGAATTCAAATTCACTTTCTATTCAATTCGAATCGAATTCATTTTCTATTCGATTCGAATTCATTTCAGATTGATCCAATTCAATTTCAATTCGAATTTTAATCTAATTTAATTTGAATTTCATTTCAAAATATTAAATTTTGAAATCACCTTTCAATATTCATTATAAAACAAATAAAATCGATATAAATATCGTTCACGTCAAAATAACGCATCTCTAATCAACACGGCTTTATATTTCAATAATTCGTTATTCTATTCAACAAATGAATATATATTCTATTCAACACATGAATCTATATTTCTTTCAACACACGACTATTTTTTTTATGTAAAATATTTTATAAAATCATGGTATATATCGTTTGATTTTAATTAGACTCCACCGTGAAGTAGATTCTAATTGTAAATATGATAAAGATGTAAATTTTATTGTTAAGATATTTTACTCAACACATGAATAGTTTCAGCACATAAATATCATCAACACATGACTATTTTTGTATTCAACACATGAATCTTCTTTTATAATATTCATTGTTTTCCCGATTGGAATGAGGCCCAATCGATCACCATATAACGTTAATTATATGGATTCCATACAAACATGTATAAAATAGCAATGATAAACAATCAACCATCTTCCAAGGTGCACCACACAACTGCATAAGCATCAAATATAAATAATTAACGCTTACACAGCCTGTCGACCAATCGATCGACATATAATTAAATAATTGGGATTAGTGTACCCAAATATCATCCCAACACCCGTGTGGGGTTTCAAATCAACAAACACTGAATATTATTTGTGCAGTTGGTCGATGTGTAAAATTTATCATCCCAATCAATATCAGTCAAATCAGTGTATATAAACAAATCAGCCGATTCGTTTATAAATATTCCTTTATTCACATTCACGTTAAAAATTATATTTTTAAAGATAATTAATTTATTTCAACACATCAACATTTTATTATCGATTTCACATCAACAACACAAACAAATTTCACAGCACATTAATTAAACAAACAAGCCATCCATGGCCTGTGGATGACGGGTGTCGGGTGCTGCTAAGCACCGTCTGCATCCTAGTATATATATAACTAGAAAAAGAAATTTAGAGTGAGAAGTCCTCAACAATAGCTATCCCAATTCCACGACACTTCTTTTATAGAATCTTCGTCGTTCTCGCCTATTGTCGCTTTCGTTTCCCGTAGCCACTATATATATAAATCACATTTTTATTTCGCTATTCAATGTATAAAAAATCGAATTTTTACTTCGCCATTCAATATACAAAAATCTCTCCTTTTCAAATTTAAAGATTTCGCCTTTTCAAATTTAAAGATTTCGCCTTTTCAAATTTCAAAAATCTAATCTTTTCTATTTTAAAAATCAAATCTTTTCTATTTTAAAAATCTAATCTTTTCTATTTGAAAAAAAATCTAATCATTTTGATAAGAATCCAAAATTTTCGCTTAATAAAAATGTAATATTTTTGTTACAAAAATCTAACCCTTTGCTATACGAAAAATATAAACTTTTCTAATAATAAAAATGTAAACTTTCTCCTATCAAAAATTAACCTCTTTATTTATAAAGATTTAGTTTTCAAATTATTTCCCCTTTCATATAGAAACTGAAGTTTTCTCTCTTAAAACTAATTACTGTAATTAAATAAAAACAAATAACTATATAAATAAAATCAAAAACTTACAATGGACTAAAGAGGAGGGGGAGTTACTCGCGCCGGAGGGAGGCGTTGGTGCCATCGCAGGCCGGATGAGCAAAAAAAAAGGGGTTTGTGACTCGTGACTGGCGGGTAGGGCTAAGGGGGCTCGGTGGTTCTGAAATCAAGAGGAGGGAGGCGCGATTTCTTTTGAGTTTTTTTATTTTATTTTATTTTATTCTGATTTGGTCAACGGTATGGGGAGGAGAGGGTTAAAGGGGATTATATATTTTATATTTATTTATTTTATTATTTTAAATTTCAAAAAGGTACTTTATAATACGAACTCGAAATCAAGCCCACCGACTGTCGTCCCTAGCTAAATACCCCCATTCCGAACACAATGGGATATGTTTCGTAGGCCAATTTGATCGTTTCGATCAGTTTCCGTTGAATTTAAACCATAAATCTATATATATTCAATTTAAACGCATATTTCAGTTTACCGGGACCACGTACGGACTCTAAAAATTCCAGAAAAATATTTTCTAGCTTCGTATTGATGATACAGTCCTAACAAAACTAATTTCATCGAATTCTGAGACCATTTGAAAAATGGCCATTTTCCAGTCGATTAAAATCAACTGAAAGTGGTCAAACGCGTTTTCCTTCGCCACGCTCACATATTGACTCGAAAAATTATGAAAATTGAAGTCTAACAATAATTTGACGTCACGGATCCAATAAAAGTGGTTTCGCCGAAATCTGAGGTCGTTTGCAAAATTCTATTTTTAAGGGCCTGAATTCCATAGCGACTATTCAGTATTTTCAACTGGACATATCTTTTGATTCCCGCTATGAAATTTCGATTTTTCGGATTCGTTGGAAAGATATTCCCAAATAGATCCTATTATTTTTGGCTTCACTAAAATCCGGTTTATTTTGCACCCGGTACATTCAATTGAAGTTTGAAATCGAATTATCGAACTACCGCGCCATTTTCAATTCTATTTATAATTGTATATAATTATTATATTCTAACGACGACGTATATAATATATACGTTCGAATTATATTCAAAATAAATTCTCGACTATATCATTTAAAATAATTCATTTTAAATATGCAAAATTCGCTAAAATTGCCAAAATAAAAAATTTAAACTGACCCAGATTTTCCGGTTGTTACAATCTCCCCCACTTAAAACTTTTCGTCCTCGAAAAGGAACAAAGTCGAAAGTGGTTTGATTAATCAACTCTACGTTCGATCTGGCTTCCATTCTCTAACTTTTCAGTTTCTGAGAATTTTCAAATTCTTCAAAAATTTGGCTAACACCCGGAATTTTCAAAAAATTTCGCCATAACCTCCCCTGCACCGGGAGCCACGGGAAAATCCCGAAATTGCCATATAGGCCTTCTGATCTCAAAAAGAAAAAGAAAAAGCCAAGCGGCTAGCCAATAGGCTCATAAAATCATCATCACCCAAACAAAACAGTAAATTATAGTAAACATGTACCTATTTGTCGGGCAAACAAATTTTATTCTCTGCTCTAGCCTCCTTGCTATGACCTGTTCAATGTAAGTACATGTATATGCAAGCAAATGCGACCAATTTTCAATACAATTCAATATTCGATTCAATTAGGCATAATGGTTCAAAATTATCAAACAAATAAACAAACAACACAAACATCAATCAATTAGTGGATTAACGTTTCAAATTGATAATTTTGATACATATACAAAAAATCATGTTTTTGATGCCAATTCACAAAAATGCATTCTAGCTATATTAGTTTTGGTTCTCACACCAGTCTAATGGAAATATATAGAAATCACACCTTCGTCACCCGAAAATAAATGCTGATGATGTTTCGAACCACCATCAGAACATCTCCGAGCTACTAGAGTGTAATTCTATATCTATCCAGTATATTAAAACTTCGACTATACGTTCATGACGCGTATACGCGAAATCTATATATACTCGATTGTCCAAATTCAAAATAAATAAATATTCAAATACATATAAAGCGATTTAAATTTTAAAACAAAAATTTTTTCATTTGAAAAATATACTCTTCACACTCGTTCTAGGATACTACTGATCCTGTCTCTAACGAGTTATTCTAATTGGATATTACTAATCCAATATCTGATGAATTCTTTCGTATGGTTCTAATGTGTCTTGTTCTCGAGCTTTGTAAACCATAGCTCTGATACCAAACTGACACGACCCAAACTTCCTCGTGAAGGAAAGCACGGATGGCGTTGAGGACAGGACAAATTAGAAAGCAGACGGAAGAACATTTCATTGTTATTGCAACAATTCCATCGGACACAAGAATATACAGAGTATAAATGAATAAATTACATTCGATAAATATCAGAGATTACAATAAATTATATAGCAGAGGAAAAATATACAAACCACAAATAGAAGAGATACACGGATACAGAGCTTTCCGAGCATCGTTCCAGTTGTTAATCAGGATCCTGTGAATATAAATCTGCAAAACCAAAACTACTAGCAGCCCGTGTCGAAAATAGGGGCACCCAGAGTTTAGGTTAAAACAATAAACTCCAGGTCAGTCATGTGACTGGTGTGAGAACTAAAACGGTTATTAGTCTTTATTTTTAAAGTAAGGTAAATCAAGGGACCACGCCGTATAACACGGAACAGGTTTCCTCCCAAGAATACCAGTGCATAAAACAAACAGCGCAATGCTAAATAAAGAAAAATGAAGCTGTTATAAGACCCAGGACCCATCATACAATGCAACGCAAGACGGAGGATAGGGTTTTTACCTTATAATAGCCAAAGCATGCTTGATACATTTAAAACACATTTTTTGATACTATTATAAGTGTATAGTGTCAAAACAATTTCAATCATAAATATCAATCATAGACGGCAATAATGACCCATACCACTATGTCGCCATACTAGGTTCTACAAATAAAACCGAATTATCACGTATTGGAAATTGGTTTCCATCATGAGTCGAGGCAAGGGGCAAGCTCCTCTCTGCGTTCGAGACACTCTAGCAAATGTCCCAGGACCCCACTTTGATCCTTGGAATCGGCTGGGCCGGTCCTCTATTACTTTTGAGGATTAGTTATTCCTGAACACACGTTTCCCGGTCCTTACAGACCTATATCCGAGGCGCCTCGCATTCCAACAACCACACAGGTGAAAAGTATATAAATGTCAAGGCTGGTAGGTCACTGACACCACCCTAGCCAGAAAGAAACGCCGTGCTCTCCCAGCGGTCCATCTCCCGTTTTTGACTCATACCGAGGTGTGAGGCTCGCGAATTCACGTTATACACAAAGCTACACCACACAGGCCGTGCTGTGATCATCAACCACAAGACTCTGCTTTTCAACAGAAGCCTTGATCAATTGCCACTTACGCGTGCCACACTGGCTATTCACTCCATGCGACTGATGTCCATCGATATACAACCTCTGAGCTCGTACGTCTCAGAGAAGGGTGTTAAGCAAGAGAATAAATTCTCCACTACCAAACAGATGTATATTTAATAGAGATCAATCAACACAGAATAAAATCCAATGTCAGACACACAATCCATTTACAAGTTCGTTCTAGGTCTGAACGAAACCGGAGGCACTTTCCTCGCATATCCATCCATATCCAAGTACGTCTTGACGATCACCAACTGTTTCCCTCATCCTGGGTGTACAGCCCAATCAAGATCATCAACAATCACCCAAACGATGTGAAGACTTCCGGTCTTCAACCACCGTCTTCCTCTTCGACATCTCGTCGAATCGGTTATTCAGAATGGGTATAAACCCGGCCTTTCTGAATATCCCACGTATATGATAAACAAATGTTACACAAACACAACAAATGCCTCATTCCAATTCAGAATATTCTTTTATTCACAAAATCACATTCTTTGGGAAAGGTTCCCATTAATTTTATCCAAGATAAATTCTTCTAAATTTATTATTTAATTTTCCTTTGGATATCATTTCAAACTAGTCGGGGTTAGCAAACCACACCGAAGTAATTATTTATTTATTTCCCAATCCCAACCTATATATCCCATGGAGAAAATTGGTAATACTCCATATCTAACACCACGGTGTTATCGGTAAAATTAATTACCATTTCATGATCAAATCTAATTAAAGATTTAACTATCGCTTTGGAGCAAAACTGGTGATACTCCATTCTCGATCACTTTCCAGATTTGATAATTTAAATTATCAATTCACATTTCAATCTAATTAAAGATTCATTAAAACTCCACTTAGTTTTAATCCTTTCGAAAATCAATATTCTGCCTTTAACTGGGTTAAAGAACCAATGTCATCTAAAACACGATTCACAACAAACCCAAATCACATTTGATATTAAATACAAGGCTCTGAATAGAAAATATATCGGCTTATATTCAATATAAAATTCTGAAACCAACAAATATCGTATTGGAAATAACGATATAAAATATATCTTTCAAATTCCCATAACAATATCTGTATAGTCACGAAATCCAACAACGAAATATTCCGAGGATAATTTCGATTCAACTCCAGTCCAATCCACGTATTGGGAATATTGATTGTTTTTAAAATCACTTTCAAATTTAATTTATTTATTTCAAAAATAAATTGATTTTAATTCTAGTTCCAAATTAGTTCATTTCGATAAAAATCTATTTTTATCTTTTCAAATATGGCATTTTTCAGCCCAATTTTTCCCAAATCATTTCTTATGATTTTACACAAATTATTGATATTTTTAATAATTTTATCAAGGCCCGTACAGTCGATTTCCATCAACGGCCATCGAACTGCACTTACACCGACCTTTTCCAAATTTGATTTGGACATAATTCCAAATCCAACCGTTTGATTTCAAATTTCTAATATTCATTGGAAAGCTCTTTTCGAGACGAACCCAACGGTTCCGGTTTTAGGAGAATTCGACGGTCGGATCTCCCGCAACGTCAATTCGAAGTCAATGGTCGAAATTCACGAACTGCCGCGGCGCGGCGCGTTCAATTCAGGCCATTATATATATAATATATATATTATATATATTTCATCGATTTCCTTTTAAAACGAATTTTATAAATATTTCTAAATTCGTTTCAAAAACAATTTCAACTTCATCTTCAATCTCAAATCGATTTGATTTCAGTTCAATTCGAATTCATTTCAATTTTTATTTAATTCGAATTCAAATTCGTTTCAATTCAATTCAAATTCTATTTCGTTTTAATTCAATTCAATTTGAATTTACCTTCTATTTACTTCAATTCGAATTCATTTCAAATTGATTTCAATTCAATTTCAGTTCGTTTTAAATTTCATTCAAAACGATTTCAATTCGTTTTTAATTCAATTTCAATTTGAATTCATTTCTAATTGATTTGAATTCAAATTCACTTTCTATTCAATTCAAATCGAATTCATTTTCTATTCGATTCGAATTCATTTCACATTGATTCAATTCAATTTCAATTCGAATTTTAATCTAATTTAATTTGAATTTCATTTCAAAATATTAAATTTGGAAATCACCTTTCAATATTCATTATAAAACGAATAAAATCGATATTAATATCGTTCGCATCAAAATAACGCATCTCTAATCAATATGGCTTTATATTTCAATAATTCCTTATTCTATTCAACAAATGAATATATATTCTATTCAACACATGAATCTATATTTCTTTCAACACACGACTATTTTTTTTTATGTAAAATATTTTATTAAATCATGGTATCTATCGTTTAATTTTAATTAGACTCCACCGTGAAGTAGATTCTAATTGTAAATATGATAAAGATGTAAATTTTATTGTTAAGATATTTTACTCAACACATGAATAGTTTCAGCACATAAATATCATCAACACATGACTATTTTTGCATTCAACACATAAATCTTCTTTTATAATATTCATTGTTTTCCCGATTGGAATGAGGCCCAATCAATCACCATATAACGTTAATTATATGGATTCCATACACACATGTATAAAATAGCAATGATAAACAATCAACCATCATCCAAGGTGCACCACACAACTACATAAGCATCAAATATAAATAATTAACGCTTACACAGCCTGTCGACCAATCGATCGACATATAATTAAATAATTGGGATTAGTGTACCCAAATATCATCCCAACACCCGTGTGGGGTTCTGAAATCAACAAACACTGAATATTATTTGTGTTGCTGGGCGATGTGTAAAATTTATCATCCCAATCAATATCAGTCAAATCAGTGTATATAAACAAATCAGCCGATTCGTTTATAAATATTCCTTTATTCACATTCACGTTAAAAATTATATTTTTAACGATAATTTATTTATTTCAACACATCCACATTTTATTATCGATTTCACATCAACAACACAAACAAATTTCACAACACATTAATTAAACAAACAAGCCATCCATGGTCTGTGGATGACGGGTGTCGGGTGCTGCTAAGCACCGTCTGCATCCTAGTATATATATAACTAGAAAAAGAAACTTAGAGTGAGAAGTTCTCACCAATAGCTATCCCAATTCCACGACACTTCTTTTATAGAAATCTTCGTTGTTCTCGCCTTTTGTCGCTTTCGTTGCCCGTAGCCACTATATATATAAAAATCACATTTTTATTTTGCTATTCAATGTATAAAAAATCGAATTTTTACTTCGCCATTCAATATATAAAAATCGCGCCTTTTCAAATTTAAAGATTTCGCCTTTTCAAATTTAAAGATTTCGCCTTTTCAAATTTAAAGATTTCGCCTTTTCAAATTTCAAAAATCTAATCTTTTCTATTTTAAAAATCTAATCTTTTCTATTTTAAAAATCTAGTATTTTCTATTTGAAAAAAATCTAATCTTTTTGATAAGAATCCAAAATTTTCGCTTAATAAAAATGTAATCTTTTTGTTACAAAAATATAACCCTTTGCTATATGAAAAATATAAAACTTTCTCATAATAAAAATGTAAACTTTCTCCTATTAAAAATTAACCTCTTTATTTATAAAGATTTAGTTTTCAAATTATTTCCCCTTTCATATAGAAACTGAATTTTTCTCTCTTAAAACTAATTACTGTAATTAAATAAAATCAAATAACTATATAAATAAAATCAAAAACTTACAATGGACTAAAGAGGAGGGGGAGTTACTCGCGGCGGAGGGAGGCGCTGGTGCCATCGCAGGCCGGAGGAGAAAAAAAAAGGGGCTTGTGACTCGTGACTAGCGGGTAGGGCTAAGGGGGCTCGGTGGTTCTTAAATCAAGAGGAGGGAGGCGCGATTTCTTTTGGGTTTTTTTATTTTATTATGATTTGGTCAACGGTATGGGGAGGAGAGGGTTAAAGGGGATTATATATATTTTATATTTATTTATTTTATTATTTTTAATTTCAAAAAGGTACTTTATAATACGAACTCGAAATCAAGCCCACCGACTATCATACCTAGCTAAATACCCCTATTCCGAACACAATGGGATATGTTTCGTACGCCAATTTGATCGTTTCGATCAGTTTCCGTTGAATTTAATCCATAAATCTATATATATTCAATTTAAACACACATTTCAGTTTACCGAGGCCACGTACGGACTCTAAAAATTCCAGAATTTTTTTTCTAACTTCGTATTGACGATACGGTCCTAACAAAACTAATTTCATCGAATTCTGAGACCGTTTGAAAAATGGCCTTTTTCCAGTCGATTAAAATCAACTGAAACTGGTCAAATGCGTTTTACTTCGCTACGCTCACATATTGATTCGAAAAATTATGAAAATTGAAATCTAACAATAATTTGACGTCACGGATCCAATAAAAGTGGTTTCGTCGAAATCCGAGGTCGTTTGCAAAATTCTATTTTTAAGGGCCAGAATTCCATAGCGACTATTCAGAATTTTCAACTGGACATATCTTTTGATTCCCGCTATGAAATTTTGATTTTTCGGATTCGTTGGAAAGATATTCCCAAATAGATCCTATTATTTTTTGTTTCACTAAAATCCGGTTTATTTTGCACCCTGTACATTCAATTGAAGTTTGAAATCGAATTATCGAACTACCACGCCATTTTCAATTCTATTTATAATTATATATAATTATTATATTCTAACGACGACGTATATAATATATACGTTCGAATTATGTTCAAAATAAATTCTCGTCTATATTATTTAAAATAATTCATTTTAAATATACAAAATTTGCAAAAAATTGCCAAAACAAAAATTTTAAACTCGCCCAGATTTTCGGGTTGTTACATTTATATATAGCAATTCACTTCTGTTTCAACACATATATAATTTTTACAACGCATATATAACTTATACATCGAACGTACAACTTATACAACGCTTATACATGAGGTGTACAATGCTTGTATAACTCATACATCGACTATATAATTTATACATCGTCGTTTTCCATATCGTTTATAAATTAGAAATCTCACATTGGGTTCCACTCCACCAAAAATAGCAGAAGGCTCGGAAAAATATGCGGTCTCTTCTAGAAGGTAGAAGACGTCCACACGAGTCTACTGTCTCTTGTTTCACTGAATTTCATCAAGAAACGAAAAAGATATGATTTTTACAGTGAAATAAAAAACCGTAGCACTTTAAACTGCTATAATATAGTTAAAATAAAAATAGCCGTATACCTTTCTAAAATGTTCAAAACTAGGTCACGCGATTTCGTGAAATCCGTGAATCGATAGCTCGATCGGGCTACGCAGTGTCGAAGGGGGAGGAGAGAGCTTCTCGGCGCTGGTTGTGGGGTCCAGTTCGACGCTGGCAGGAGGTGGCGGCGGCGAGTTGAAGTCGCCAACTTCCAGGCGTCGATCCAAGCGCTACAGGCCACGAAAAAAAATCCAATCTTTATATGGATGTGAAGATCGTGAGGAACTCTACATAATCCTCAACTAGAGGAGGGGCTAATTTTTCGCGGATTGATCGGAAAGTGGACGGGAAGATTTCGAGTGGTTTCCGCCTTCGATCGGGGAGAGAGAAAAAAGGATTTTCTTTTTTTTATTTTAAAAAAATTATGATTGGCTAGTGGGTTTTAAAGGGGTTTTCTAATGCGACCACCAATCTAAACCCAACGACTATCGTCCCTAGCGTTTTGCCCCGATTCCGAACACAATGGGATATGTTTCGAAGGCCCATTCGACTGTTTCAGTCAGTTTTCATTCAATTTAAAATATATAACATTCAATATTTAATTTGAACGTACATTTCAATTTGCCAGGGCCACAAACTGATTCGAAAAATTCCAAAAAAATAAATCTGGCTATGTTTTGATGATACGGTCCCAACAAAACTAGTTTCGTCGAATTCCGAGACCGTTTGCAAAAAGGCCCATTTCTGGTCGATCCAATTTAACTATAATTGATCAAAACACGTTTTCCTTTGCCACGCTCACATACTAGCTTCAAAAGTTATGAAATTTGAAACCTAGCAATAACTTCACATCCCGGATCCAACAAAAGTGGTTTTGTCGAATTCTGAGGTTGTTTGCAAAATGGCCAATTTCACGGGCTATATAAATTCCATAGCGACCTTTCTGAAAATTCATTAGGCCATAACTTTTGCTTTTTGCTATGAAACTTCGATTTTTCAGATTCATTAGAAAGGTATTCACTAACAGCTTTAAATATTTTTGGTTTCACTCAAATTCTTTTTGTTTTGCACCCAGTACAGCCCAACAAAGTTCGAATTCAATTTTTGAAACAGCAGCGCCATTTCAGGCCTTGTTTATAATTAGAATTAATTGTATTCGTTTTCAAACGTCGATTCAAACTCACTTTTCATCGCTATTATTTAACATATTTATTTTAAATATTTAAAATCCATTATTTTAGCCAATTTAAAATTTTTAAATTGGTTCAGATTTTTCGGGTCGTTGCACATTCTGCCCTCCTTAAAGGATTTTGTCCCCGAAATCTCCAAGTTAAGGAGAATGCATATCCTACCATCCAAACAACCATCTACTAAACCATCAACCACGGGCATCCATTGTCCTTATAAAATTTCTAATGCTGTATGAACATATGCAAGAATGTGTGTATATGTTCCTTATCTAATGCAAAATCAGGCGGTCTACTGATTCAGTTGACCTCCTTAATGCAAACCATGATAGTGCCATGCGTCCATTATGTATGCGAAAGAACCTTATCGATACATATCATTTCTACATGTGTGCACAACCATTCACCAAAATGCAACATCCATATGATGGTACAATCATTATACATCCATTACTTAAATATGTACACACCTTTATATGCAATATGCAATATGAAGTGACTGAGCCGATCTAGTGCCTAATGTGTGTGTATATGCATCCACAGGCAACCACTAGCAAACACTTGCAGCCATCAAACATAACATGTCTCAAACACATGTTTACATCCATGGATTTCCTATCTAAAGGTCAAAGATTCGGTCGATGGGATACAAACAAATGATACAACTAAAACAAAAGCTCTATCTCCATTTGACATCAGTTAACAGAATAATTCCCTAAGTCTTAGCCCCGAAGACCGAAATCAACATCAGACTGCCACTCAGAAAATTACCCCTATTAAACAATGTCAAAAATGGAAATCTACTTCATGCTTCGAGTAGAAACCCCTATCCTTTAGAAATATTCAGATACTTACAGAATACTGGTACAGATCATATTATAGAATGTTTCTCAGAAAGCTAAGCATAACAGACCCTTGCGGGTTACAAGAAACTTTAGGGGTCTTCCCACGACAAGTTAGAAACTTAACGACCCTCTACATAGAAAGCTGGTCCATTTAGACCCAACTCATAGCCCATAACTTGAGCACACAAATGTCACATTCAAATTTTTGACGCCTAACACAAATAAATTCAAACCCCTACAAATCACTAACAATTGAGCCAAATCACAAATGGGGTTCGAAACAACTACGGGATCAGAAACAAGATGAGTATTAAAGTGTAGAGTATCAATTACAGAATCAAAATGCCAGAATCAGAAAGAGTTTTAACTCAACAATCAGATAAGGAAATTAAACCATCTTCATAAATTTTTCTTATTTCTATCCTATCCACCAGCCTCGAGGGTATTCGCCTGTCCTCTAGAAGTAGGTCCTGCCCTATGCCCTTTCCTTGGGCAGTCCTTAATCAGATGTCCCGCTTCGCCACAGTTGAAGCAAGTGCCCTTCCTTTTCCTGCAATCCTTGTTCAGATGGGTCGAGCTTCCACAAGTAAAGCACTTCTTCTCCTTCCTATCTTCAGACTTCTCATCCTTCTTTTGTGTTTCCTTTTTGGGCCCCGTTTTCTTGTTCTGTGGTCCTTCGTGCTTTTCTTCTTTTTTCTCACTTTTGGCTTCCTCTTCATGCATTAACGCCATGTCAACCAATTTCTCGAAGGTAGCGCCCATAGGAATGTGGGTCATAGCTAACCCATGAAGCGGCTCGTTTAAACCCTTAACAAATCTTAGAGCCTTCTTTTCTGGAGTATTCACTTAGTCTAAGCCAAACCTTGCCAATTGGTTGAATTTGTTGACGTACTCTTTCACCAATAGATTCCCTTGCTTCAGCGCCAAAAACCTTTCCATGTATAGATTCTCTTCAGCCCGTGAGAGAAACTTTGCCTCAAACCTTTGCCTAAAATCTGGCCATGTATCGACTGGACGTCCCCCATTAGTGACCTCCCACCAAAACGAGGCCTCATCCTTCATTAGCCATGCAGCTAGCTGGACTTTTCTTCCATCATCCACTTCAAAGATTCCAAACAATTCTTCCACCTCCTTTAGCCAGTTACGAGCTTCAACAAATGTCTCCGTCCTGTGAAAAGGTTTTCCACCCATTGGTCTAAAGTCCTTACATATCTATGCGAAATTATCGACACGAGGAGGAGGAGGAACATTTGCTGGACCTGCGGTGGCGGCCCTAGCCTTAAGATATTGACGAAACCAACCAGGTACATGAACACCCTCTGGTATCTCAGATGCTTCGGACATGCTAAAACAAAAAAAGGAAAGATTCAACATAAAAAGAACCGAGGGAAAGATATATGGCTCTTGGGCTTATGCTTTCTAAAATATACCTTTCTCTTGAAAATACTTTCCTTAAATAATACTTTTGAATGTACTTCTTTATAAAATTGCTTTGAAAAATAGCTTTTCAAAAATTCATATCTGTTCTGGTAACCTTCCGCTCTGATACCACGTGTAACACCCCACGTCCATTAATGTCACTCACAAAGGGAATGCATTAACTTCAATGGAGCATTTTAAGTAAGTATAGAACAGAAAATCACAACAAGACAGATATAAGCAGTACTTGAAAATTTAAAACTTTATTTCATTGCAGCGGATAAACCCATATGGTTGATTACATCATCAAAAACCATAAAATAAAGTCAAGTACATCATATTCATCTTGATAAAACAAAGTACATAAACTGAAAGACATAATCCCCAAAGTCAAAATAGAAATAAATAAAGAGAAGCTGAACTTTACTTCAGCGGTCCAAGCAATCTTCTAAAAGCAGTCCAAAATCAAGCTCCACTGGTGCTAGTTCCAACCTCAGAACCGGGGGGGGGGGGGGGGGGAAGGAAAGAGATGGAAAAAAGGGGGTCAGACATAAAGTATGGCGAGTGCGATAAATTTAACAATATAATTAACAAAGTAACTAGGCTAAGGCATAAGTTTGAAAGTAATGAAATGACCATGAACCATTGAGTATGACAGAGTAAACAAGGAAACAAGATGAACAACGATAACGTTAAAGGCACACCTAAACCACTACAAGATAATTACTATACTGCACCACCACTAGTATAACAGGATTAGGTGTTACCCTAATGTTTAAACTGAAATAGAATCGAAACAGAATAATTTATACAGAAACAAAATGCTAATAATGGGCCTTTACCACCCCAACATACAAAAGGTACAGAAGTAGAATACTAATAATGGGCCTTTAACTCCCAACTAATGGGCCTTTACCACCCCAACAGACAGAAGGTACGGAAACAGAATCTGAAACGGAATCAAAGATGAAAACAGAATAATCCCTACGGAAATAGAATGTAGAATTAGGTGTACACTAGTAATGGGACTTTACCACCCCAACAGATGGTACCTCGCAGAAACAGACAGGTGTTACCACCCAACAGAAACAGATGGTACCAACAGAAACAAACAGAACTATGTGTACCCTAAGTCCTACCCCCAAGCGATCAGCTCCCTAACTCGTAGATACCCGTGCTGGTCCCACAGTGGGGTGTATCACTCCCCAAAGTTGCAACCCAATATTATCAGAGATGCACGGCTTATACCTACACGATGCAACAACGTCTTACCTACCAGCCCGGGCCCCCGCACGCACATGAACCCATTGGACTTGCATTGCCACCGCTCACCCATTTTGGCCTCTTACAGTCAAGACCAGTACGTGTGTCCCGTCCTCGACTTAGGTCGAGCCCACAGAGATACTTATGGGTTACTGGTTGAAACGGGCCCCCATGATTTGACACAAGCTATCCACCTAAGCTTGGTCCCCTCTAATATTTCCCACTTAACCCACTTCTTATTCATGTTTCAATTACATGCTTCAATTTTGGTTAAGTATTTCTAATCGTATTTCAAATGCCACCTAAGGCACCCACTAGATTCCACATGCCACCCAAGGCACCCACTTAACCCCCTCATGTCCCACTACATGTTTATCTGGTTAAGTGTTTCTTAATTCATTAGGACCGTAACCTCATAAAGACCTCTCACATTAGACTGGCATTTGTGGCAGCTGGATTTGCCCGGCGGGTCCGGGCAGTCTTACACCACAAAAGAGTCTAACCTCGTGTCTTTACAATTGTTACGTATTTAATTTGTGCCTAAGACCTCTCACATTAGACATACATTTGTGGCAGCTGGATTTGCCGGGCGGGTCCGGGCAGTCTTACACCACAAAAGAGCCTAACCTCGTGTCTTAGACGATTAATTACTCCTAATTAATCATCCCCCAATTAGAAT
This sequence comes from Allium sativum, assembly GCA_030737875.1. Taxonomy (NCBI): domain Eukaryota; kingdom Viridiplantae; phylum Streptophyta; class Magnoliopsida; order Asparagales; family Amaryllidaceae; genus Allium; species Allium sativum. The sequence continues at coordinate 702,191,076 of CM060913.1, read as the reverse complement.
TACTTTCCCTATTCAAATTATCAATCAATTCCAAATTTAACAATGTCCATAATTGACTCAATTACGTCCATCCATTTATGGTATGTAAAATCATACCAATTTCACCACAATTATATTTTATGCCTTTTAAGGCATTTATGCCAATTAAATCTTTTTAATATTATCCCCTTCACCCCACGTTGTACGTTTGTTCGCTTAACGTAAAATATACGTTAGACTCGAATAGTCTAACTCATGGAATAAAAGAAAACATCACAATATACACATAATTAAAACATAAATCTAACATAGGGGTGAACTTGCATATGTGAATGATGTTCTACATCTAAAACTTGCATAGATCAAAGTTACAAATTGCATAAACAACATATGTCATGGATCCAAATCTTAAGGTGTGAACTTGATGAGATAATGGCCATAAACTTGCATAGGTAATAACATAACATGATTCATATCCAACTCATAAACTTACATATGTGATTTATACATCGCAACGATGGTGTAAACTAGTATCTAACATGTGAGGTATCATGTAGAATTTAGCATATTTCATAGCCTAACTTTCAATTAAATTTTCACATAAACTAGGTGCCATAACCATGTTAGTTCACATATAATTCTACCCAACATATATATGATTCATGTTTGAATCAAAATCTAAACTTGCCTACAAATGATTTATCATATGAATCGAAATAACAAACTAGCATAAGAAACTTGATGATTTGATTGCATATAAAATTACAACATGGATGATAGCAACATAACTTTACATCATAAATGATAGCATCACAACATAACGTCATAGAGATTTCAATCATAATCCTACAACATAATCACAACATGCAACCAGTACTTCATATCACATTAATACAATCCGCATTATATCTTAATCCAATTAAATTACTAATTATCTTGTTAAAACTATCGAACTCACAACTCAAAAGCAGTCTTGAGTTCTGAATTCTGATTTCTGGAGTTGAGTTAGCGCTCCTTTGATGAAGATTTGCTGTTAGGGTTGAGTAGTTCTGATTTGATTGCTGTTCTTCCTCTTTAATTTGGTAGCGGCTGCTCTAGGGTTCAAGACAACAGCATGACGGCCATAGTTTTAGTTTTAATTCTGATTTAGGGTTTGAGTCTAGGGGTCTTTTTATAGAGTTTTGAATTAATTTAAGCCATCGTATGTTCTTAGGGTTAATCAAAACCATTAAATCATGATAGGGTGATGAGTCAGCCTTAATGACTCAGCAAGGAGTCAGAAAGGACTCAACAACATGGGTCAGTCTGAACCAGAAAGCAGTGCAGGCTTTTCCCTCGGCCTAGGGGCACTTGGCAGGTGTGCCAGTGAAAATATGTACTGGCGCACTTCCTAAGTGCGCCAGTGCATTTTTTTCTACTTTCGGCCACCAATCTTCGTTCTTCCATAACTCCTTCATCTGGTACTCATTTCCCGCAAACTCGGACTCTATTTCAACCAGAATTCCGAGACGAACACAATGGCCCAACCCAATCCCCATAATTCTTACGTTTGAGATTACTTATTCTTTAATTTAGTTAATTCGATTATTCAAAAATCCGGGGTTTTACACCCGTATAGTCGGTTTTCAATAACGGCCACCGAACTGCACTTACAACGACCTTTTCAAAATTTGATTTGGACATAATTCCAAATCCAACCGTTAGATTTCAAATTTCTAATATTCATTGGAAACCACTTTTCGATACGAACCCAAGGGTTCCAGTTTCAGGAGAATCCGACGGTTGGATCTCCCGCAACGTCAATTCAAAGTCAATGGTCGAAATTCGCGAACTACCGCGGCGCGGCGCGTTCTATTCAGGCCATTATATATATTATATATATTTCATCGATTTCCTTTTAAAACTTATTTTATAAATCGTTTTAAATTTGTTTTCAAAACAATTTCAACTTCATATTCAATTTCAAATCAAAATTGAATATTTCATATCATTATTATATAAATGATAATATTTTCAAAACGTTATATTTTGAAATCAGTTCCTTTTCTATATTCATTATAAAAACGAATATAATCGATATAAATATCGTTCGCGTCAAAATGGCGCATCTCTAATCAACACGGCTTTATATATTTCAATAACTTCGTTATTCTATTCAACAAATGAATATTTATTCCATTCAACACTGAATCTATATTTCTTTCAACACATGAATATTCTCAACACATGAGCATCGTCAACACATGACTATTTTTGTTATTTAATATATTTTATAAAATTATGATAAAGATGTAAGTTTTGTTGTTTAAAATATTTTACTTAACACATGAATATTTTCAACACATGAATATATATTTTATTCAACACATGAATATTTATTCTATTCAGCACATGAATATATATTTCTTAATATTCTTTATTTTCCCAATTGGAATGAGGCCCAATCAATTACCATATAATGTTAATCATATGGATTCCATACAACACATGTATATAATAGCAACGATAAATAATCAACCATCATCCAAAGTGCACCACACTACCACATAAGCATTAAATATAAATAATTAGCACTTACATAGTCTGTCGACCAATCGATCGACATATAACTAAATAATTGGGATTACTGTACGCCAAATATCATCCTAGCACCCGTGTGGGGTTTCAATCCACAAACACCGAATATTATTTGTGCAGTTGGGCAATGTGTAAAATTTATCGTCCCAATCAATATCCTTCAAATAGGTGTACATTAACAAACCGTCCGGTTTGTAAATGAATATTTATTTCTTCACATTCACGTTAAAAATTATATTTTTAACTATATAATATTTTATTATCCATTTCACATCAACATCGCAAACAAACTTCATAACACATCAAACAAGCATACAAGTCGTCCATGGTCTGTGGACGACGGGTGTCGGGTGCTGCTAAGCACTGTCTGCATCCTAGTATATATTTTTAACTAGAAAACAAGATTAAAAGTGAGAAGTTCTCACCCAAACTAAACCAATACACCGCGACTCTTCATACGTAGAAATCTTCGTCGTGCTCGCCTTTTGTCAATTTCATTGTCCATAGCCACTACATATATAAAAATCACATTTTTATATTATTGCTATGTATATAAAAATCACATTTTTATAATCGCTTTATATGGATAAAAATCACATTTTTATACCGCTACTATATAGATAAAAATTCTATTTTTATAACGGTGTTCATATAATAAAAATCATATTTCTATTTCTCTACTTCATATATTTTTACAACGTTTCTTTATATATAAAAATTATATTTTTATATTTCTACTTCATTTATAAAGATCGAATTTTTATATCATCGCTATAAAAATCACATTTTTATCTCAACATATATATAATAAAAATCATATTTTTATTTCGCTACATCTATAAAAATTATATTTTTATACTCTACATCATATAAAAATTATATCTTTATCTCTTCTACATAATAAAAATCATATTTTTATTCTTTCTAAAATATAAAAATCAAAATTTTATTATCTTCACTATATAAAAAAAAAAACCCGACCTTTTCTATGTGATTAACTATATGAAAATCACATCTTCATTATTTCTACTATATAAAAACCACATCATTATTATCCTAAAAATCGTATCTTTATAGTTTGAAAATCGTATATTTCCCTAAATAAAAATCACTCCTTACTATTATGAAAAATCACTCCTTCCTATCATGAAAAATATAATCTTTCTTATAAAAACATAATCTTTTATATAAAAATATAATCCTTTATGTAAAAATAAAATCCTTTATATTCAAAAACATATAATTACTGAATTAATCACATTCATATAACTAAAAATGAATAAATTAAAAATACTTACAGGAAATCGAATTTTGCAGGGGGGGCTACATGAACGGTGGACGGTTGGAGGGGGTCTGGCGTCACAGGGGGTAGTGGTGCAGGCGGTGGGGGGGGGGGGGGGGTTCGATTCAGGTGGTGTCGGGTTTTGGGGGGTTTTGGGGTTGGAGCGCTGTCGATTTAGATGAGGGGGAGGAGGAGAGAAGGCGGAGGAAGGGGGAAACGGGGTGCAGGGAGGGGGGCTCGCGCTCCAACGGCGGCGCGCCAGGAGGAGCGGCGGCGCCCTGATCGGAGGAGCGACGACTCCTCCTTTATCTTCTTTTCCTTTTTTTCTTTAATTTCGTTCTGAACAAAGAAGGGCGGTGTGTGGAGAGAATATATACATGTATATAAATTTAATTAATTATTTTTAATTTCAAAAAGGTACCTTTTTATTTCGACCTCGAAACGAAACCCACCGCCTGTCGTCCATAGCTAATTACGCCCATTCAGAATACAATGGGATATGTATCGCAGGCTGATTCGACTGTTTCGATCAGTTTCCGTCAAAATCAAAATATAAATCTATATATTGAATTTGAACGCACATTTCAATTTACCGGGGCAACATACAGACTTTAAAAATTCCCAAAAAATCTTTTCTAGCTTTGCATTGATGATACGGTCCTAAAAAAACTAATTTCGTCAGATTCTGAGATCGTTTGAAAAATGGCCATTTTCCAGTCGATTAAAATCAACTAAAACTGGTCAAATGCGTTTTTCTTTGCCACGCTCACATATTGATTCGAAAAATTACAAATTCTGGAATCTAGCAATATCTTGATATCACGGATCCAACAAAAGTGGTTTCGTCGAAAACTAAGGTCGTTTGCTAAATTTCCATTTTTAAGGGCCAAATTCCATAGCGACTATTCTGAATTTTCAACTGGACATAACTTTTGATTCCCGCTATGAAATTTCGATTTTCGGATTCGTTGGAAAGATATTCTCAATTAGATTCAAATATTTTTGGTTTCACTAAAAATCCGGTTTATTTTGAATCCTGCACATTCATTTGAACTTTGAAATCGAATTATCGAACTACCGCTCCATTTTCAATTCCTTTTATATTTAAAATAAAATATTTATATTCTAACGTCGATTCAAATAAATATATACGTTCTAATTCTATTCAAATTAAATATCTCGTCGATATTATTTAAAATAATTCATTTTAAATAATCAAAATTCGTTAAAATTGCTAAAATAAAAATTTTAAATTGGCTCAGAATTTCCGGGTTATTACATTGACAATACGTTGGTTATATTATTTGGACAAAATCAATCTGAATATAATTTATGTTTATGAAAATGTAGTTGCATAATAGAGAACATAAAATTACTTGAAAAACATTGTAAGGTTGCTATTACTTATCTGCTCACTTTACTTATTTCATATGCCTAATTAATAATTATTATTAAAGAGTCAAACCCATTAAAACAATCTTTTCATATTTTTCAATCACACAAGTGTATTACTAAGTGATAATTAATTGTAATAAATGGTCCTTATTATTTATTTAGCTATCTATATTTAAAACTTAATGATATGTTTCCTGCATACTTTTTAATTATAAATAATTTTGAAATTAATTTTACAGGTCATGGGATGTCATTTCAAAGGAAAAAAATTGATGGATGATGATTCGATTATTGAAAAAGCTAATGTCCCATGTTGTGCAAGAGATAAGTGTAGCACTAATGGCAATGCTCTATGTGGCCCGACAAATGAATGTTTTCCCGATATGCCGGCATGTAAACAGAAATGCCCACCATGTTAAGCTCCACGAGCCTAAATCATGACTAAAATAATAAAGATATCGTTTGTTTTTATTTTCTCTTTTCCATTTATATCGACCGCCCAATAGTAGTTTTTCAGAAATAATGAAGAATGCATTATATGCTTTCTAAGATGATATGGGTCAGAAATAAAGGTAAAAAAAGTAAACTGGTAGTATATCTCATAGAACAGTTACTAAATATAATAAGAAATATAGATAAGATAGTAATGATCCATAATAGTGTAAACAAAACATCATCAATATAGAATCACTGATTTATATCTTTATCCTGAAGTACTAGTCAAGTACATCATAGTCAAACTAGATCCTCATCAATCAAAGTATCATATAAAAGTGAAATATCTACATGTATAGAGTAATATGCCTAAGCTCCTTCAAGCTCATCTTTGTGTCAACTGCACATCACGTAGACCTATTATATGGTCTACTTATCAACAATTTTTATGCATGCCTATCATAAAGTTAATGAATATCCAAGATAATAAGAGGGAACATAAAATCTTGGACCAGAAAATAGTGGGGTGTGAGCAATAAATTCTATCAATAGTTATGTTATAAATTATGACAGTTGACAGGTTAAAGTCAAATAAACTAAAGAAAAAACACATGATAACTGAATAAAAGATGCTTCCGTAGTAATAAAAATAATAGGTATAATCCTAAGATAGAAGCCTACGTGGACACCATTCCTGATCTTATCTCCAAACCATGTGGGCGATAGATTAACTAAGAAATTAAAGATAAGCAATCATAACATCCATCAACAAAGTCTTATCCATCACCTTGTAAAGCCAATATATTGATAACCCATATGACTATCCTAGCCCATGTCAGAGACTGATGGGAACCCAATTATATTAGTACTCTGTGTTTAGACCAATATGTTATATAAAACCGACAATAGATTACACCACTCAGGGTAACGACGTCGCTAGAAGTTCTAAGGGGTATGCCACGATTACCTTGATTTTATTCAACTAGAATACTCCGAGCTATAAATGATACCTTGGTGCTCCAAATTACCATAATATGACAATTTCATCACAAGTTTGAGTCTAGTGTGAATGAATCCAATATTTCGCGGCACATTACACCATAAGGTGCTTACTCCATTATCTTGTAGCTTTGTTACATACGATATACTTCCATTACCTTGCAGCGTTTTTACACCACAAACTTCTTCAATCTCCTACATCCCACCCACCCAATTTTTCATTTAAAGATTTACAAATCCACTTCGTAAATGCAGTCAATGATCCACAACCTCCAACTTGACCATGAAGATCACTTCTTCCTCCTTCATGGATCACACCCATAAATTTCAAAGATTGATGTATGGGTACCAATCCATGCCTTATGTATCAGTGTTAATCCACATACTTAGCTAAATCATTGGTTTGAGTGCTTTGTTCTTCTTTTAGACTTCACATTATACTTAGGGCTTTAACACATCTTCCATGAACCAGGTCCAATACCTTCAAAATTGTTGACATAACCAGGCCTTACAATCTCCAAGCCAATCCATCATCCCCTGGAAACATGGTTTACGCAAACTTCACCTAAATTTTCAGAAACCATCACCAAACAACCATGAGCCTCTTCTATGGATTGCCTGTCCAATAGAAGAAGTATGATGGACTTCCTTATGGGTTAATAATGATCCATTAACATAGCTCAAAATTGCTCCAAGTTTTCTAAGCTTGAACTGGATGCCATTGAGAGTGTGTCATCCAAGTTAATTGGGATTCCAATTAATTTTGAGCCTAATATGCTCTAATCTCGAACCTAAGTTCTAACTGCGAAGAATTCTATGTGAAAATCAATCATAACATCTAGTTTAGGCATTTCAATGAATCAAGTAGCAAAGCATATGAACATCAAACAAGACAATCGCTGAAATCCATATAATCATGAATCTATCACATATATACATAGATATAGGATTAAATAAGATTAAGCTGCTTACTAATTAATCTAAACTTGTCAGGTTAATCCATTATATGTCTAGTTCGTTTATCCCAGGGTTACCAAATATTAATAGTTTAAATCTAACCATATTTGAAGGTTATTTAGACATGCATGCAATAAAATTCCCTAATCTAAATGTATAGTTTAATATGAACATATGAGAAATTAATCATTCACCAAATCAATAGATTTATATAGATTCATATGAAATCAATCCAAGACATGTAAGGAAACTAATGTTGATGGTGTTTCAAATAATTATTACATGTAAATCTATGTTAGATCCGATCACTCTTCTCTGATTATACGAGATTAGAAGTGGATTTGGGTGCAATATATGAATTTTGGAGAAAAACTTAAGTTGATTATTGTCTGAGAGCTAATAGGAAATGTTAAAACTTTACGTTAATTTCCATTAGCTTTATTTGTAGTTGCAGGTCCTAAGGCTAATGGACTAGCTAATCCCAGTCCATTAGCACACTTTAATTCTGTATAGCAGTCTAAAAACTCAAAGTTAAACCCCTTGTGTAAATTCTTTATATGATCACTCTACAAAATGGGAAACTATTATCCTGTTCCAATGGATAAGGTTTTACCATCTAATTCGGCTCACATCAAAAGTTATGACTAGGAACTGTACTTTAGGAGTAACATAATGATCCAACAATCATGGATGTGTAAATACAACATTTTAGATATTTCAATATATCATAAGGATACATCCTCAAATGAATAAAATAGAATTATTTAGCTATCCTTCGATTCGTACATATAGAATGTTACATTCTCCCACTTTCGTAATTTCACCCTCAAAATTCCCAAGCAAACAAGTTATTTTGAATACCTAATATCAATGTGCAATGAATCTATTATACAATCTAGCATTCAATCAATTAATGGAAAGACAATTTTGTAGCCTACCATGTGAAATTCTAATAGTAATAGGAATAAAGAAGCAAGTAGATGGGACACATAATCGTGAAGTACTACCAGAAGAGTTCTAGATATGCCTCCTTGAAACTCTACTCCGTCTCCAATGTAAAATCGCCATCGTTATTGCTCCATAATTCCTTAACTTTCTTAAATACACTCCTCTTAAGGCTTATCATGTCGTTGCCCATAACTTTAAGTGACTTACGAGATATTAATACTTCTGCCTTTAACTATATATCTTTAAATCATTTTGGTGCAACAAAAATTCCTACATTATGCTTACACTTAAATATATAAGAGGCATGGAAAACATTATGCACATCCGCCATCTTTAAAGATAAGCGTTAAAACTGGACAATTTTAATCGATGTTAATTTTATTATGGAGAAGATTTTAATTGATTCTTGTAATCAATTAATTATGGGTAATAAATTAGAAAGATATGGTGGAAATCATTTGATTTGATAAGTCTATTAAATATTGATATATGTGGCAGCAAATTTGGATGGAATGAGAAGATATATTATTTGATATAAGGAATCAATCAATATATGTATAAGGGGAAACAATCACAAATATGTGAGGTTTCCATGAAAATCAAATCAAGGAAATTTGAAAACTTTTCATGCTTATCTTCATGCAAGTGTTTATTGTTACTCTTATAAATATGGAGGCATTTGCTTATTCTTTTCGACAATAAGCCAGTAGTGCTCCCTTCTACATATGCACAACAAGATCCCTATTTTCGTACCAATTGTAAGGTGAGAAATATATATATATATATGTATGTATATATGTATATTAAGTGTCATTATTATTCTCTTATTGTACTCACTTTTGAACTGGAGAAAGAATAAAATAAGTTGTTGGGTCACCGTGGACGTAGGATATTCCTATCTGAACCATGTTAAATCTTCTATGTCTCTTATTTCTGCTATTGTTTCTATGAGGCAGCATAATTGATTATTGTTCTTTTGTTTTGAGTTCAAATTGGTATCTAAATAGACAATACTAGATCCTGATCAAATAATCTTCCGCTCAAATTAACAAAAATTTCACAACGGTTTGGTATCAGAGCTAGTTTTATTATTCTTATTTGGATAATAATGGCTACTTCTAGTAAGGCTATTGGTAGATCTGCCGTCAGTTATGGAGTAACTAGTTTTTATGGAAAGGGTGATTTTGGTACTTGGAAGATGAAGATGGAGGTTGTATTGAAGAAGGAGAAGACTTATAAAGTTGTTTCTATGCCTGAGAAATTGAAAGATATGCATGCAGCTTATTCGGAAGAGATGGATGATGAAGTTCTCCCAACAATTCAGTTGAGTCTTTCAAATGAAGTTCTTAGAGAATTTTCGCATAAGAAGGCGACGAAGCAACTATAGGATGCATTATCTGATGCATATCAAGTGTAATGACCCGAACTTCCCCGTGATGGAAAGCCCGGATTGAGTTGAGGACAAGACGAATCAGAACCCAAACAGAAGAACATTTCATTGCTTATTACAACAATTCCATCAGAATACAAGAGTATCTAGAGTATGAAAAAATATTATACATCAAAAAAATATCAGAGATTCAAATTACATTTAAATACATAGCAGCGGAAAAATAATACAAAATACAACTGAAAGAGATAAACAGATACAGAGCTTTCCGAATATCGTTCCAGCTGTAAAATAGGATCCTGTGAATGTAAATCTGCAAAACTAAAACTACTAGCTGTCCGTGTGGAAAATAGGGGCACCCAGAGTTTAGGTTAAAACAATAAACTCCAGGTCAGTCATGTGACTGGTGTAAGAACTAAAACAGTTATTTAAAACTTTACTTTAAAAGAGAGTAATTCAAGGGACCACGTTGTGTAACAAGGAACGGGTTTCCTCCCAAGAATACTAGTGCATAGGATAAACAACGCAATGCTTTTTTGAAAAAAATTAAGCTATTATAAGACCCAGGTCCCATCACACAATGCAACGCAAGCCGAAGGATAGGGTTTTCCCTTATAATAGCCAAATAATGCTTGATACATTTAAAACAACTCATTTTGATACTATTATAGTGTAAAGTGTATAAAACAATTTCAAATATAAATGTATCAATCATAGGCGGCATGGGTACCATCTATCATGTCTCCAATACTAGTCTCTACAAACAAAACCAAAATGTCATGTATTGGAAATTGGATTTCCGTCATGATTCGAGGCAAGGGATGTACTCCTTGTCGGCTTCGAGACACTCTAGCAAATGCCTCAGGATCTCCCGCAGAAGACACTTGGATCTTCCAAGGCCGGTCCACACTTACGTTAGTGGATTGGTGAAACACCCCACCTCCATTAAGGTCACTCACAAAGGGAATGCATTAACCTTGGTGAAGCATTTTAGGTAAAAGGCACAGATAATTTACAAGATAGAAATATAAACAGTGAAAAACCAAAATCATTTCAAAAATAGCGTGGTTTAGTAAAAACATTACAAACATTGTCTCAAAACCCAACTTCTAAATTATTACAATAAAACATCTGTCTTGATTTAAAAATCCAAGTACATAAAGAAGCATGAAACAGTAGTAAAGCAGCATAAATCCACAATAAAAGTGTAACTTTAGCCATATCCCAAGAAAAGAGAATCCAAGTAATACATCTTCTCTCTTCATGCTAGAAAGTCTGCACTAAGATGAAATATTCCCTCCCCGAGGACCTGGGGAGGGGGGAAACGGAAGAAAAGAAGGTGAAAGAAAACGGTCAGACATAAGCCTAGTAAGTCCAGTGATTATTCAGCATGTAAACAGGTAAAAGGATCATGACATGAATAAACTGAACATAGGACAATACCATAGTAATAAAATAACATAAGATAAGGCAAGATAAACTGAATATACTATCGCACTCATTTTCATTTCTCTGCACCTACTAACGAATATTTCAACTACCATCATGTGTTCATAACAAAGTGATCCCTTTTCCGATCGCCTTCTACTTGCATGCATTTATTACTTATGTCATTCGGTCCCGCTTGATTGTAGATACCTGTGCTGGTCCCACCATGGGGTGTATCAATTCCTACGGTGGCAATCCGACACAAATTCAAGATGCACAGTGTATACTACTGATGCCCAGTGCCTGCTTTTTCCACTCCAGAGTACGTGCACGCACATACTTCGCCGGATCCTACACTGTTGCACCACCCACCGCTATTTTGACCGCTTATAATCAGCCTAGTAATCGTGCCCCACCCTGCCTAGTTCAGGGTACCGTGATACATCTATGTGGTTTACTTCTGAAATGGGTCCCCGTTACTAGGGTTTCCTAATCAACATGTTATAACGGTTAAGTGTTCTCAAATTAACCTAACCCCACCCATCTGTTTAATTAACATGTTGCATTGGTTAAGTGTTGCCTTAATTAACTTAACCCTACCATTCTTAGTGTGCCCTTTCGTTAGCTTTAATTTATTTATTAAAGCACCAACCTCTAACATTATATTTATATTGTTGCGATCGCTGGATGTGCCGGGCCATTCCGGGCAGTCTTACACCGCAACTCAATATAACCTCGGGTTTTCTGGTTTTCGGGCTTAATGCGCTAATATCTCACATTAGATCTATATTGTTGCGGTCGTAGGATGTGCCGGGCAGTTCTGGGCAGTCTTACACCGCAACTCAATCTAACCTCGGGTTAGGCATGTTCATCTTTAGACAATTTACATATTTGTCATATGTGTCCAAGTTTAGGTCATTTTATGTCAATATTTCCCAAGTGTAGTCAGTACAAGTTTTATGCCCAAAATTTACTCAATTAAATTATACCCAATTTTCCCGCGTTATAATCGCACATACAACGAGATTCAATCTAAGTTCTGAATGAACCTAGTATTCATAAAAGAAAAGAAAAAGGGGGAAAATAGAGAAGGAGCATAAGAATTGACATAAGGAAAAGTAGGCATGTAATGGTGTGCCCAATTTATCATGTTTCCAATAGGCATGTTGTACATTAACAATAAGTGTAGGCAAGCTATGCAATTTACACCATAGAAATAAAGATTAGATAGAATTAGACTTAAGAGGATCACTAATTTTGATGCACAACATGATAAGTTCCATTATATCAATCGCAACAGTCTCATAGGCATGATAGGTTCCATTATGCCAATCACAACAGTCTCATAGGCATGATAGGTTTCATTATGTCAATCACAACAGTCTCATAGGCATGATAGGTTTCATTATATCAATCACAATAGTCTCATAGGCATAGGAAATTCAGATTTGACAAAAGGATAAGCATGACTCAGAATTAGGCATAGTTCTAGATCCGATTATTACAGTCATGATTTCTATTAGATGTTCAAATCTGAATAATTACTGAACTTACTAAAAGAGAACGGATCTTATATTCTGGGATCTGATTTATGAATTTGTTAAGCTTAACCCTTGATGTAGACGTTTGATTCTCTAGTTTGGATTTGGTTTGGAACTTTCTAACTTGATTTCTAGTTTAGAGAATATGGAGGTTAGGCTAGCTTAGACATGGACAGCATGGCGGTTTCATAGAATAGGGTTATGAGGTCTAGGGTTGAGGTTTGGGGTGATTATATAGAAGTTTAGGATTAATATGGCCTTTTGATCAACCTAGGAGTCATCAGAGCCATCTAGTCCAAGAAAGTGCGTCATCAGGCCAATCAGAAGTCGCCACGTAGCCCTATGACTCAGAAAATCGTCACTGTCCAGCACAGTTGGCAGGGGTCGACCCCTACAGGGGGGTTGATGTAACACCCCGTATTTTCTGAGAATATTAAAATAACAAATTAAAGAAAACTTAATTTTAAAACTGAGAATTAAGGGAAACGGGTTACGCCGTTGCGTTCATCTCGGAATTCTGCTTGAGACAGAGTCCGATGCGTGAATCGGACTCCGTATGAAGAAGTTATAGAGTTCAGAAGATTTCATGTTTAAACAGAAAATTAAATAATTAAATAAACAAAATAGTTCGAATTTCAAAATCGTATCGTGAATCAGTTGGGTGGGAAAATTCCTGCCCATAGGGTTCGACTTCCCCTAGAGGGGTCGACATAGGTGTCGACCCCCCAAGAGGAGTGTCGACTGGTGTGTCGACCCACCCTATAGGGGTCGACCCCCTCCCCCAGATCCGAACAATGACGATTTTCTGACTTGTTGCTGAGTCACTAGGGCATATGTGGCAATTTCTGGATAGCTTTATCTAGCCTAGACGGTTTTGATTGCTCCTAGGTCAATCTAACGGCTAACATAAGTCTAAACCTCTATAAAAGCAACCCCAACCCTCAACCCTAAATCACACAATTACATTCCAAGTAGACATCATGCTGTCCATGGTCAACATAGCATAGCCACCATTCTTCTCCAACTAGAAAGCAAGTTAGAAGCTACGAATCAAAATCTGAATTAGAGAATCGATAGTCTACGTCAAGGGATAGCTTTTCAGTTTCAGAAAACATATCCTAGAAAACAAGATTTTTCATTTGTAAGTTCGTGTTACTTTCAGAAATAAAATCTAATTGTGATTCTTACATTGTAATAAATCTGATTCTGAGGTTATGCCTATTTCTATCTGTTTTCTATATCCATTGGATCAATCTCATTGATATTATTATGTCCATTCTTTGTCTCTTCTTTCCTTCTCCCCTTTTTGTTTTTATAGCCAGGCTACTGCGAGCCAGAGCCAAATCTCATAAGAGATGAATGTACGTTGGGAAAAATTGGGCATAATATATGATTTGGACATGGCCAGCGCTAAAATTGGGAAAAGTATTAAATTATGTATAATTGGGCATAACTGATTTATAACTGATTTGAGGATATAACACATGCTGTATTTAAAACATAAGTGTATCAAACATATGATTTGAGATTTGAGGCATAAAGTATACTGGACATGTGACTTGGTGTTTGGGGCGTTAATTAAACTGTAAACATGTAAGGCATAGTACATGTTGTGGTTTAACACCTAAAATTGGGGCATATTATATACGATAGTTTATGACTCGGAAGAAGGAGATTTTTGTGTATAGTCAATTATGGCTTAGGCATGAAAACCTATAGTAAGATAGGGATAATTATTAAATGTGAACATTCCTAAATTGGGATTTTGGGTAATTGGCATGCACTGTAATTGAAGGCTATAATTTGGCATAGTTTATGCTGTGAATCATGATTGGGGGTTTTTGGAGAACATTTTATATGGTGCAACATGACTAAATCTTAGGGCATGTGTTATATTGTGATTTTTGGCGCATGACTATTATAGCAAAATTGGAAAAAATTGAGTGTAACCTATTTTGAGTAATAACTTGAAATTGAATTTGTGAGACATAACTTGCAATCAACTTTGTTGGTGTATAATTTGAGAATTGGAACATGACTAGTTTTGTGAATTTTGGATGATTAACATATAAAATCTAAACTTGGACGTTTATGGTAAATATGCTAAAAGATAAACATGCTTAACTCGAGGTTAGATTGAGTTGCGGTGTAAAACTGCTCGGAACCGCCCGGCACATCCAGTAACCACAACAAAACAGGTCTAATGTGAGAGGTTAGCGCATTTAGCCCAAAACCCAAGGTTAAATTGAGTTTGCAGTAGAAATATGCCCAGAACCGCCCGACACATCCAACAACCGCAAACAACAGTTCTAATGTGAGAGGTTGGGGGAGTTAATAAATTAATTAATGCCAATAAACAAACATGCTAAAAAGGTTAGGTTAAGTAAATTTAGAACACTTAACTGTTATAACATGTTAATTAGACAAGAAGGTGGGGTTAAGTAAATTTAAAACACTTAACCAATATGACATGATGAATGAGTAGGGTTATGTTAATAAGAAACACTTAACCAATATGACATGATGAATGAGTAGGGTTAAGTTAATAAGAAACACTTAACCAATATGACATGATGAATGAGTAGGGTTAAGTTAATAAGAAACACTTAACCAATATGACATGATGAATGAGTAGGGTTAAGTTAATAAGAAACACTTAACCAATATGACATGATGAATGGGTAGGGTTAAGTTAAAACAAGAGAGCAACACTAAACCAATATAACAGGAAGCGTGGAAGGGTTAAGTTAATACAAGAAGGCAACACTTAACCAATGTAACATGACAAGTGGGTGGGTTAAATTAACTTGAATTGATTGATGACACTTAGCCAATACAACATGATGAGCGCGTGGGTTAAGTTAATAAGAAACACTTAACCAATGTAACTTGATGAACGAATGAGGTTAAGTTAATGGGAATTACTTAACAAATATAACATGATGAATGAATGGGGTTAAGTTAATAGGAAACACTTAACCAATCCAACATGACGAGTGAGAAAGGTTAATAAGAAACACTTAACCAACATGACATAATGAGTGGGTGGGTTAAGTTAACATGAATGGACATCACTTAACAAATATGACATAATGTGTAGGAGGGTTAAGTACATATCGGGTTGGTGGGTAATATTAGTAAATATAGGCCCATAAACTTAACCATTAGTAAACATGTTTGAATTAGTGGGAGGGTTAAGTACATATTAGGTTGGTGGGTAATATTAGTAAATATAGGCCCACAAACTTAACCAATAAGAAACCCCTGTAACGAGGACCCATTTCAGCAGTAACCCACATAGATGTATCAAGGTACCCTGAAACTAGGCAGGGTGGGGCACGATTATTGGGCTGATTATAAGCGGTCAAAATAGCTGCAGGAGTACGTCAGTGTAGGTTCCAACGTTTTACGTGAGTGCATGTACTTTGGAGTGGGAAAAAGCAAGCACCAGGTACCAGTAGTTATACACTGTGCATCTTGAATCGTGTCGGGTTGCTGTCATAAGGATTGATACACCTTATGGTGGGACGAGCACAGGGTATCTACATGCAAGAGAGGGCCGACTGACACAGACACATGGAACATTAATACAAGTAAGGAGCCGATCGATAGGTTAGTAAGGGTACAACTAACATCTTTATGGCAATTAGGGTGATTGAGGTAAGATCCTCATACTAGATGTACACCTAAAGGCTACCATAATGGCGGGGATTTGGATCACGTTGTAATACTATCATTTTACACAGATTACTAGTTGGGACACTAGTTAGGCGGTGCAGAGATATAGAAATCAAAATAACAAGATAGTAGCGAAGCAGAGAAAGAGTAGAAGCGCATTCAGTTTATCTTACCTTGTCATATCTTGTGCTAATTTTATGTTATCTTGTTATCCTTGTTATCACGGTATTGTCTTATATTCAGTTTATTCATGTCTTGATGCTTTTGCCTATTTACATGCTGAAAGTCACTGGACTTACCAGACTTATGTCTGACCTAGTTTGTTTTCGCCTCTTTTCTTCTGTTCCCCCTATCTAGGTTCACAGGGCGGAAATGTTACCACTTAGCTCAGTTTTCTTTCCAAGCTCGAAGATAGTCGATGTATTTCTTTGGACACTCTCTTCCACTTCTATGGCTGGTTCTTGCTTTATTGGGGAATATCATTGTTATTTTTATGCTTCTTTTATACTTGGAAGTTTTTGAATCAAGACAGATGTTTTATGTATTACCTTTAAGTATGATTGAGACAGTTGTTGTAAAATCTTGACTGAACCACATTGTTTAAAAAATGACTTTATTTTCCGCTGCTTTATTTGTCTTTCTTGTAATTTATCTGCATCTTTTACCTATAGCGCTCCACCGAAGTTAAGGCATTCCATTTGTGAGTGGCCTTAACGGAGGTGGGGTGTTACACTTGGTATCAGAGCTGAAGGTTACCGGATCAGATAAAAGATTTGAAAATTTATTTTCAAAACATTTTTAAAGAAGCACTTTCTAAAGAAAAAGGTTTTGTTTTAAAAGGCACATTCCCCAAAAGCCATAGGAACTATCTTTTGATCCTCTGTTTGAATCCTTGTTTTCCTTCTTAACTGAGTCTTCAGGGCTCCTGGCTTACTGGGAGGTAACCTCATCGCGGCATGGTTTCGTAGGCTTGATGAGACTGCGACACTTGTCAAAGGGTGAAGAATTGCCCAACTTCCATCTATAGCCGCAGTAGTTTCACCTACGGCTAATTTTCTTTCAATCTTTGTAGGGTTTTCCGTGTGATGGAGGCAGCTTTCAAGAGACTTGTCAACAAGTTACACAAAGATGGCAAAGATGAGAATGAGGGAGTTTAGCTTAGCAACACAACCCAAGGATGAGAAACTCATGGATATGGACTTGGTTCACAAAGGAGGAAAGAATAGAAAAATCTAAGACAAGAGGAAGTGTCGGGACAAGGGCAAGAACAAAGGATAGATTTTCAGGTGGGCAAGTGCATGCTGAAAAAGTCTAGTTTTTCTTTTTGGACATCTTATTAGTACTCTTTTTGATTTTAGCGCTTCATATTCGTTTAAATCTGCTTCCATATTTGAGTCTCTACACCTTAGTACTCGTATAGCAGAGGATCCCATTATTGTCTCAAATCCAATTTGTGGTTCGGCTCATTTATCTTTAGTTTGTGAGGATTTGAGAATAACTATATTAAGTATTGAGTCTAAGTGTAATGCTTATGTTTTTGGTTTCATGGGCTATGGGTTGATTCTAGGCATGGATTGGTTAGCTAGTAATTGTGAATGGAGGGAAGTTAGACTTTCGGCTTGCCTCGGGAATACCCTCGAGATTTCGTGCAATCCTAAGGGATCTGTTTGTCTTAGCTACCTAGAATCGCTTGATGCATCTATCGACGATTTGCAATCCGTTGGAGTAGTCCATGAGTACGCAGATGTTTTTGATTAGGTTAGGGGTTTGTCTCCTAAAAACGCGAGATAGACTTCCGCATATATCTAGTTGACATTGCAAAACCAGTTGCATTACCTGTACGAAAAATTAATCCAAGGGAAAGGAAGGGCTCAGTAAACAAGTAAAAGAATTACTTGAAAAAGGGTTAATAAGGCGAAGTATTTCTGAATAGGGTACTCCAGTCGTTTATGTTACAAAGGCAGATGGTTCACTTCGCTTGTGCATAGACGATATTTTGGAATGAGGAAGAACATGCTTTACATCTAAGGGAAGTATCGGATACCCTCCAAGCGCATAAACTTAAGGCGAAGTTCTCTGAAAATGTCATTTTTAGAGAGAAGAAGTAAGGTTTCTAGGACATGTGGATCCCAAAGAAGGGATAGCTGTAGATCCCACAAAAGTAGTTGCGGGGCAAGACTGGAAGGCCCCAAGGAATGCAACAGAAGTAAGATGCTTTCTTGGACTAGCAGGCTAATATAGGAAATTAATTAAGGACTTTATGAAGGTATCGTCCCCACCTACTAAATTAACAAAGAATAATCTAATCATCTTAGTATATACACTTGGTAACATGGTTAGCATCCGTTTATTTTCAAGAGATAGTTCTGGGAATTTTAGCATGACACGGCAGAAGTTGTAGCCCAAGTATACTATAAGAATAAAAGGTGGAATGGGAGGCGACAGTGAAATGAGTTCCAACGCATATTCTGGAAACAGAAATCAAGAAGCTACGCAAATCATGAAGTTAAGACAGTTAGATCAATATGGAATGAAGCTCAAAAAGATGCGACTTCGAAGACTGAAGACTAGATACGCGCATCATACCCTTTTTGAGGGTATATCCTTGATTCCTCTTTTTCTGTAAAGTTTATTTGCATGCTAGTCTTTATCTTTTAAGTATATCCTCTCGATCCTATCCTCAATCCTTAGGCGAAAGCCAATGGATGTAAACATGTGTTTGAAACATGTTATGATTGGTGGTTGCAAGTGGTTGCTAATGGTTGCTCGTGGATGCATATACACACATTAGGCACTAGATCGGCTCCGTCACTTTCATATTGCATATGCATGAGTGAATTTTTATATATGAATTGAAACTTGATGTGTTATCATATGGATGTTGCATTTGTATGAATGATTGTGCACTCATGTAGAAGTTATAAAGTACGATTAGGAGTAATTGCATACATGATGGACTCATGGCACTGATATAATTCGCATTAAGGAGGTCAACTGAATCAGTAGACCGCGTGATTTTACATTAGATAAGGACACGTACACACACTATCCATATGATCATGAAAGCATTAGAAATCTTTTTAAGGACAACGGATGCCTGTGATTGAATGGTTGAGTAGATGGATGTTGGATGGTAGGATATGCATTCTTCTTACTTAGAGATTTCGGGGACGAATTCCTTTAAGGAGGGGAGAATGCAACACCCCGTAATTTCTGAGAATATTAAATTAAAAAATTAAAGAATACTTAATTTTAAAGTTGAGAATTAAGGGAAACGGGTTATGCCATTGCGTTCGTCTTGAAATTCTGCTTGAGATAGAGTCCGAGTTTGCGTGAATCGGACTCTATATGAAGAAGTTATGGAGTTCAGAAGATTTCATTTTTAAATAGAAAATTAAATAATTAAATAAACATAACAGTTCAAATTTCAAAATCACCTGAATCAGCTGGGCAGGAAAATTCCCGCCCATAGGTTCGACTCCCCCCGGGGGGGTCAACATAGGTGTAGAACCCCCAAGAGGGGTGTCGACCCCCCCCCCATAGGGGTCGACCCCCTCCCCCAAATCCGAACAGTGATGATTTTCTGACTTGTTACTGAGTCACTAGGGCATAAGTGGCAATTTATGGATAGCTCTATCTAGCCTGGATGTTTGTGATTGCTCCTAGGTCGATCTAACGACTCACATAAGTCTAAACCTCTATAAAAGCAAACCCCAACCCTCAAACCTCAACCCTATATCACACAATTTTATTCTAAGGAGCCACCATGTTGTCCATGGTCAACCTAGCATAGCCACCATTCTTCTCCAACTAGAAAGCAAGTTAGAAGCTACAAATCAAAATCTAAATCAGAGAATCGATAGTCTACGTCAAGGGATAGCTTTTCAGTTTTAGAAAATAAATCCCAAAAAATCTTTTGTAAGTTCATGTTACTTTCAGAAATAAAATCTAATTGTGATTCTAACATTGTAATAAAACTGAATCTGAGATTATGCCTATTTCTATCTGTCTTTCTACATCCATTGGATCTATCTCATTGATATTATTATGTCCATTCTTTGTCTCTTCTTTCCTTCTTCCCTTTTTGTTTTTATAGCCAGGCTACTGCTAGCCTGAGCCAAATTTCATAAGAGATGAACGTACGTTGGAAAAATTGGGTATAATATATGATTTGGGCATGGCCAGCGCTAAAATTGAGAAAAGTATTAAATTATGTATAATTGGGCATAACCTATTTGTAACTGATTTGAGGATATAACACATGTTGTATTTAAAACATAAGTGTATCGAACATATGATTTGAGATATGAGGCATAAAGTATATTGGACATATGACTTGGGGTTTGAGGCGTAAATTAAACTGTAAACATATAAGGCATAGTACATGTTGTGGTCTAAGACCTAAAATTGGGGCATATTATATACGATAGTTTATGACTTGGAAGACGGAGATTTTTGTGTATAGTAATTTATGGCTTAGCCATGAAAACCTATAGTAAGATATGGATAATTATTAAATGTGAACGCGCCTAAATTGGGATTTTGGGTAATTGGCATGCACTGTAATTAAAGGCTATAATTTGGCATAGTTTATACTGTGAATCATGATTGGGGGTTTTTGGAGAACATTTTTTACAGTGCAATATGACTAAATATTAGGGTATGTGTTATATTGTGATTTTTGGGGCATGATTATTATTGCAAATTTGGAAAATATTGGGAGTAACCTATTTTGAGTAATAACTTGAATTGAATTTGTGAGGCATAACTTGCAATCAACTTTGTTGGGGTATAACCTGAGAATTGGAACATAACTAGTTTTGTGAATTTGGGATGATTAGCATATAAAATCTAAACTTGGACGTGTATGGTAAATATGCTAAAAGATAAACATGCCTAACCCGAGATTAGATTGAGTTGCGATGTAAAACTGCCCGGAACCACCCGGCACATCCAGTAACTGCAACAACACAGATCTAATGTGAGAGGTTAGCGCATTTAGCCCAAAACCCGAGGTTAGAATGAGTTTGCGGTAGAAGTCTGGCTGGAACCGCCTGGCACATCCAGCAACCGCAAACAACAGTTCTAATGTGAGAGGTTGGGGCATTAATAAATTAATTAATGCCAATAAACAGACATGCTAAGAAGGTTGGGTTAAGTAAATTTAGAACACTTAACTGTTATAACATGTTAATTAGACAAGAAGGTGGGGTTAACTAAATTTAAAACACTTAACCAATATGACATGATGAATGAGTAGGGTTAAGTTAATAAGAAACACTTAACCAATATGAAATGATGAATGAGTAGGGTTAAGTTAATAAGAAATACTTAACCAATATGACATGATGAAAGAGTAGGGTTAAGTTAATAAGAAACACTTAACCAATATGACATGATGAATGAGTAGGGTTAAGTTAATAAGAAACACTTAACCAATATGACATGATGAATGGGTAGGGTTAAGTTAAAACAAGGGAGCAACACTTAACCAATATAACAGGATGCGTGGAAGGGTTAAGTTAATACAAGAAGGCAACACTTAACCAATGTAACACGAAAAGTGGGTGGGTTAAGTTAACTTGAATTGATTGATGACACTTAACCAATACAACATGATGAGCGTGTGGGGTTAAATTAATAAGAAACACTTAACCAATGTAACTTGATGAACGAATGGGGTTAAGTTAATGGGAAATACTTAACCAATATAACATGATGAATGAACGGGGTTAAGTTAATAGGAAACACTTAACCAATCCAACTTGAGGAGTGAGTAGGGTTAATAGAAACACTTGACCAACATGACATAATGAGTGGGTGGGTTAAATTAACATGAATGGCCAACACTTAACCAATATGACATAATGTATGGGAGGGTTAAGTACATATCGAGTTGGTGGGTAATATTAGTAAATATAGGCCCACAAACTTAACCATTAAGTAAACATGTCTGAATCAGTGGGAGGGTTAGGTACATATAGAGTTGGTGGATAATATCAGTAAATGTAGGCCCACAAACTTAAGCAATAAGAAACCCTAGTAATGGGGACCCATTTCAGCAGTAACCCACATTGATTATCAAGGTACCCTGAAACTAGGCAGGGTGGGACACGATTACTAGGCTGATTATAAGCGGTCAAACTAGCGGCGGGGATACGTCGGTGTAGGTTCTGACGGTTTACGGGCATGCACGTACTCCGGAGTGGGTAAAAGCAGGGACTGGGTACCTGTAGTTATACATTGTGCATCTTGAATCATTTCGGGTTGCTATCATAAGGATTGATACACCTTATGGATGGACCAGCACATGGTATCTACACGCAAGAGAGGGCCAATTGACACAGACACATGGAACATTAATACAAGTAAGGAATCGATCGATAGGGTAGTAAGGGTACATCTAACATCTTCATGGCAATTAGGCTGATTGAGGTAAGATCCTCATACTAGATGTACCCCTAAAGGCTACCATAATTGCGGGGATTGGGATCACGTTGTAATACTATCATTTTACACAGATTACTAGTTGGGACACTAGTTAGGCAGTGCTGAGTTAGGCAGTGTAGAGATATAGAAATGATAATAGCAAGATAGTAGCGAAGCAGAGAAAGAGTAGAAACGCATTCAGTTTATCTTGCCTTGTCATATCTTGTGCTAATTTTATGTTATCTTGTTATCCTTGTTATCATGGTATTGTTTTATATTCAGTTTATTCATGTCATGATGCTTTTGCCTATTTACATGCTGAAAGTCACTGGACTTACCAGACTTATGTCTGACCTAGTTCGTTTTTGCCTCTTTTCTTCCGTTCCCACCCCCCTAGGTTCACAGGGAGGAAATGTTACCACTTAGCTCAGTTTTCTTTCCAAGCTCGAAGATGGTCGATGTATTGCTCTGGACTCTCTCCTCCACTGCTATGGCTGGTTCATGCTTTATTGGGGAATATCATTGTTATTTTTATGCTTCTTTTATACTTGGAAGTTTTTAAATCAAGACAGAAGTTTTATGTATTACTTTTAAGTATGATTGAGACAGTTGTTGTAAAAGCTTGACTGAACCACATTGTTTATAAAACGACTTTATTTTCCGCTACTTTATTTGTCTGTCTTGTAATTTATTTGCATCTTTTACCTATAGCGCTCCACCAAAGTTAAGGCATTCCCTTTGTGAGTGACCTTAACAAAGGTGGGGTGTTACAGTCGACACCCATGTCGACAACCCTATAGGGGGGTCGACTCCCATGTCGACACCGCATAGGGGGGTTGACACCCCTGAGCGGGAGATTTCCCGCTCAGCCGATTTCTGAGTTTTTGAATTTCGAACAGAATTGATTATTTAATTATTATTTTTAATTTAGTTTCTGCTTACACCAGAATCTTCTAACCTCCATAGTTTCTTCATACAGAGTCCGATTCACGCAAACTCGGACTCTATCTCAAGCAGAATTCTGAGACGAACGCAATGGCATAGCCCGTTTCACACAATTCTTCTTCTAAAAATTAGGTGTTCTTAGATTTTTTAATTTCAATATTTATAGGAAATACGGGGTATTACATTCTCCCCTCCTTAAAGGATTTCGTCCCCGAAATCTCTAAGTTAAGAAGAATGTATCCTAACATCCAACATCCATCTACTCAACCATCAATCACAAGCATCCATTGTCCTTAAAATGATTTCTAATGCTTTCATGATCATATGCATAGTGTGTGTACATGTCCTTATCAATGCAAAATCAGGCGGTCTACTGATTAAGTTGACCTCCTTAATGAGAATCATGTCAGTGCTATGAGTCCATCATGTATGCAATTATTCCTAATCGTACCTTATAACTTCTACATGGGTGCAAAATCGTTCATACAAATGCAACATCCATATGACAACACATCAAGTTTTAATCCATACATAAATTCATATATCCATATGCAATATGAAAGTGACTGAGCCGATATAGTACCGTGTGTGTGTGTGTATGCATCCACGAGCAACCACTAGCAACCACTTGCAACCACTTGCAACCACTTGCAACCATCAATCATAACATGTTTTCAAATACATGTTTACTTTCATTTGTTTCTACCTAAGGATCAAGAATATGACCCAGGATATATACTTACAAGATAGATACAAGCATGCATAAACTTATGAAAAAGGAGATCAAGGATGTACCCTAAAAAAGAAAAGGGTAGGATGCGCGTATCTTGTCTTCAGTCTCCCAAGTTGCGTCTTCTTCATCGTCACTCTATTGTACTTTTACTAGCTTGACCTCACGATTGTGTAGCTTTTTAACTTCTGTACCCAAAATACGAGTTGGAACACTTCTCACCGTCGCTTCTCGCTCCACTTCTACTTCCTCTAGTATGCTTGGCTCCACAACTTCCGCAGACTCACGTAGGCACTTCCGTAGATGAGAGACATGAAAAACATTATGAACTCCAGCCAATCTTTCGGGCAGCTCTACTTTATAAGCCATCTTCCCAATCCTCTTAATGGTAGGAAAAGGCCCTAAAAATATTGGTGTCAATTTTCCTATGGACCCAAAGTGAACGACATTCTTCAAAGGAGATACTTTAAGAAAAACTCTGTCTCCAACCTCAAACTCAAGGTCGATCCTTCTTTTATCAGCATAGGACTTTTGTCTATCTTGTGCGGTCTTCATTCGTCTTCGTATCAAGTCCACCTTCTCTGAAGTTTCTTTGATCATGTCAGGCCCAAGTACGAGCTTGTCTGTAGACTCCCACCAACAAGTTGGTGATCGGCATGGTCTTCCATATAAAGCCTTGAAGGGTGCCATGCCTATGGTGGCTTGGTAGCTATTGTTGTAGGTGAACTCCACCAAAGGTAGATGATCCTCCCATGTTCCTCCAAAATCAAGAATGCACAATCTCAAAAGATCTTCTAATACTCTATTCACCCTTTCTGCCTGACCATCGGTTTGAGGGTGATAGGCAGTGCTTAAGCATAGTTGTGTGCCTACAGCCTCTTGCAAACTCTTCAAAACTCGCTCGTAAAGATAGGATCTCGATCACTTACTATGCTAGAGGGTATTCCATGCAGTTGAACCACCTCTTTAAGATAAATTGATGCTGACGATGAGGCGGTCCTCTTACTCTTAACAGGTATAAAGTGAGCGCTTTTAGTGAGCCTGTCAACTATTACCCAAATACTGGTATTGCCCCTTCTTGACATAGGCAACCTATCAATAAAGTCCATCGAAATGCTATCCCATTTCCACTGTGGGACCTCTAGAGGATGAAGTAGACCACCAGGCTTCTTCTGCTCTGCCTTGACTTGCTGGCATATCAAACATTTAGAGACAAACTCGGCTACATCCTTCTTCATGCCATTCCAGAAGAAAACCCTTTTTATGTATTTATACATCTTGTCCCCACCTGGGTGTATGGTCAACTTAGAATGGTGTGCTTCTTCGAGAACAATTTTCACCAAATCCCTGCTTGTAGGACGCATAGTCTTCCGTCCCGTCTCAACCAACCCTTGTCATCATTGGAGCATCTATTGAGGTAACTAGAAGTCTCTCCTATAATTAGCTTATCCATCACATCAACTAGCTGAGGGTATTCACGTTGCGCGGTTCCTATTGAGTCCAAAAGAGTAGGCCGCACCGCTAGCGATGCTAACAAACCAGGTACAAATTCAAGGAGGGTCTAAAGTCAAAGTTTGTTATGTACTCCAAGCTTTGCCTTTCTAGAAAGAGAGGACTTAAGGTTAGCTTTTTCCTACTTAAGGTGTCTGCTACCACATTGCCCTTGCCAGGGGTATAAGAAATCTCAAAATCATATGAGGCAAGAAACTCCATCCACCTTTGTTGTCTTAAGTTAAGATATTTTTATGAGAAAAGGTATTTTAATAATTTATGGTCAGTAAACAATTCAAACCTTTCTCCTAGTAGGTAATAACGCCATGACTTAAGAGTGAAAACAATGGCAGTTAACTTTAAATCATGAGTTGGGTAGTTCGCCTCATGTACCTTCAACTGCCTTCCCTCATAACAAACTACCTTGCCTTCTTACATCAAGACAGTGCCCAATCCTGTACCGCATGCGTCTGTGTATACTGTAAACATCTTACTCCCATCAGGCAATGTCAGAACTGGGGCTGTTGTCAGAGCCATTTTTAGTCGTTGGAAAGCAACATCACAATCCAAATCCCAGGAAAAAGTTAGGTTCTTCTTCGTCAACCTAGTAAGTGGGACTGAGATATTTGCAAAGTCCTTAATGAACCTTCTATAATAGCCCTCTAGCCCGAGAAAACTTCATACTTCGGTTGCATTTCTTGGAGTCTTCCAATCTTGCACCGCGACTACTTTTGCTGGATCCACAGCTATCCCCTCTTTGGAGACCACATGTCCAAGAAACCTTACTTCATTTCTCCAAAATTGGCATTTGTAGAATTTTGCTTTCAGCTGATGTGCATGAAGAGTATCCATAACTTCCTTTAAATGCAAAGCATGTTCTTCCTCACTCTTTGAGAAAATCAAAATGTCATCCACGAAGACCACTACAAATTTATTAAGGAACTCTCTGAACACCCTACTCATCAAGTCTACG
Organism: Allium sativum; assembly: GCA_030737875.1. Taxonomy (NCBI): domain Eukaryota; kingdom Viridiplantae; phylum Streptophyta; class Magnoliopsida; order Asparagales; family Amaryllidaceae; genus Allium; species Allium sativum. Next base: position 702,163,899 of record CM060913.1, on the reverse strand, counting down.
AAATAGGCGGGTGCGTTTGTCAAGCCGAAAGGCATGAAAAGCCATTCGAAGAAACCATCCAGGGTCCTAAACGCAGTCTTATCTATGCTGTCTTCAGCCACTCTTAGCTGATGAAATCCGGTGGCCAGATCTTGTTAGGAGAAAACCGAGACACCTATGAGGTGGTTGAACAAGTCGTCTATTCTAGGAAGCGGGTTCCTATTCTTCTTGGTCAGCTTGTTTAGCTCCCTATAGTCCACGTACAAGCGAAGTGAACCATCCGCTTTGGTTGCAAACACCACTGGTGCACCCCATTCAGAAATACTCTGCCTTATGAACCCCTTTTCAAGCAACTCTTTAACTTGCTTGTTGAGCTCTTTCCTTTCCCTTGGAGCCATGTGTCTAACAGGTAAAGCAACAGGTTTTGCATTATCAACGAGGTATATGTGGAAGTCTACCTCTCGCTTTGGAGGTAAACTCTTCACCTCTTCAAAGGCATCCGAGTACTCACGGAGTACTCTAACAGATTGCAAGTTTTAAACAGACGCATCAAGAGATTCTAGATAGCTAAGCATAACAGAGTTCATGGGATTATAAGAGATTTCGAGAGTGTTACTGACACGAGTAATAGGTCTAACCACTCTCCTTTCACAATCGAGGATGTCACCATTATTGGATAACCAATCAATGCCTAGAATCAACTTATAGCCCGTGAAACCCAAAACATAAGCATTACATCTAAACCCAACGCTTAGTATAGAAATTTCCAAATCCAAACAAATCATCGACAAATAAGACAAACCCCCAATTGGATTTGAAATAACCATGGGATCCTCTACTATACTGGTATCTTGGTGAAGAGATTCAACTAAAGAAGTAGATATAAAAGAGTGCGATGCACCAGAATAAAAAAGAGTACGAACTAGATGATCAGAAAGATAAACTAAACTCTCAATAGAAATATTTCTACCTCTTTCTCGCAGAGGTGCAATGAGAGCGTGAATCTACCCTCCAGAAGTAGATCCAGTCCTCTGCCCTTGCCCTTGCCCTTGCCTTTGCCTTCTTGGGCAATCCTTAGCCATATGTCCTGTCTCTCCGCATTGAAAACAACCACCCATCTTCCTCTTCTTCTCCCTGTAGTCTTTAACTAGATGTCCGGGTATGCCACAAAATTTACACTTACTCTTGTCCCTTGGTTTGTTATTCTTCCCGCCTTCCTTGGAATCCGTCTTCTTAATCTGCGATCCCTCCACTTTCTTGTCTAGAGGTTCTTCCTCCTTTTCCTCTTTCTTGCCATCCTTGTCTTTCTCCTGTAATAGTGCCATGTCCACCAGTCTCTCAAAAGTCGCGCCCATAGGTATATGGGACATAGCTAGGCTGTGCAGTGGCTCATTCAACCCTTTAACGAAACAGAGAGCCTTTTTATGTGGAGTGTTTACTAACTCTAGTATGAATCTAGCCAGCTGGTTGAATTGGTTGACGTATTCCTTAACCGATATGCTTCCCTGTTTGAGTGCTAAGAACTTCTCCATCTGTAGTCTTTGTTCAGCTTGCGAGAGGAAATTCATTTCAAATCTCATTCTGAAATCCTCCCAAGTTTCAACTGGTCTCTCAGCATTAGTAACTTCCCACCAGTAAGAGGCTTCATCCTTAAGTAACAATACATCAATACAGTTTTATTGTATCTTTTGCTTATCGTCCACTTCGAAGATAACAAACAAATCTTCTGCTTCCTTGAGCCAGTTTCTTGCTTCCACAAATGACTCAGTCCCATTAAAGTTCTTTCCACCCGTAGCTCGAAAGTCTCTACATATCTTCGAGAAAGCATTCACACGCGGCGAAGGAGGAGGAGGAACGGCTGCAGCTGGGGGAGGAGGAAAATCTGCTAGGCCTGCGTCATTAGCCCTAGCCTCCAGATACCTTCTGAACCAGCCAGGTATCTGTATGCCCTCGGGAAGATTAAGATCCCCAGACATGCTGAAACGAAAAGAAAAAGGTTCAAAACAAACTATAGAAAGACAGTGCATATGGCTTTGGGGATTATGCCTTTAAAATACTTTTCTTGAAAAGGCTTCTTTAAACTTCTTTTTGAAAAATAGTTTTCAAAAACTTTTATCTGATCTGGTAAACCATTTCCCTGATACCAAGTGAAACACCCCACCTCCATTAAGGTCACTCACAAAGGGAATGCATTAACTTTGGTGAAGCATTTTAGGTAAAAAAGCACAGATAATTTACAAGACAGACATATGAACAGCGGAAAACTGAAATCATTTCATAAATAGCGTGGTTCAGTCAAAACATTACAAGCATTGTCTCAAAACCCAACTTCTAAATTATTCTGTCTTGATTTAGAACTCCAAGTACATAAAGAATCATGAAACAATAGTAAAGCAGCATAAATCCCCAATAAAAGTGTAACCACATCCATAGCCCAAGAAAAGAGAATCTAAGTAATACATCTACTCTCTTCAAGCTGGAAAAGTCTGCACTAAGATGAAGTATTCCCTCCCTGAGGACCTGGGGTGGGGGGGGGGGGGGGGGGACGGAAGAAAAGAAGGCGAAAGAAAACGAGTTAGACATAAGCCTGGTAAGTCCAGTGATTATTCAGCATGTAAACAGGTAAAAGGATCATGACATGAATAAACTGAACATAGGACAATACCATAGCAATAAAATAACATAAGATAAGTCAAGATAAACTGAATATACTATCGCACTCATTTCCATTTCTCTGCACCTACTAACAAATATTTCAACTACCATCATGTGTTCATAATAAAGTGGTCACTTTTTCGATCGGCTTCTACTCACATGCATTTATTACTTTTGTCATTCGGCCCTGCTTGATTGTAGATACCTGTGCTGGTCCCGCCATAGGGTATATCATTCCTATGGTGGCAACCCAACACAAATTCAAGATGCACAGTGTATAATACTGATGCCCAGGGCCTGCTTTTTCCACTCCGGATTACGTGCACGCCCATACTCCGCCGGAACCTACACTGTTGCACCACCCGCTGCTATTTTGACCGCTTATAATCAGCCCGGTAATCGTGGCCCACCCTGCCTAGTTGAGGGTACCGTGATACATCTATGTGGGTTACTGCTGAAATGGGTCCCCGTTACTAAGGTTTCTTAATCAACATGTAATAACGGTTAAGTGTTCTCAAATTAACCTAACCTCACCCATCTTTTTATTAACATGTTGTATTGGTTAAGTGTTGCCTTAATTAACTTAACCCTACCATTTTTAGCCTGTCCGTCCCTTAGCTTTAATTTATTCATTAAAGCACCAACCTCTCACATTAGATTTATATTGTTTCAGTCATTGGATGTGCCGGGCGGTTCAGGGCAGTCTTACACCACAACTCAATCTAACCTCGGGTTTTTGGGCTTAATGCGCTAACCTCTCACATTAGATCTATATTGTTGCGGTCGCTGGATGTGTCGGGCGGTTCCGGGCAGTCTTACACCGCAACTCAATCTAACTTCGGGTTAGGCATGTTCATCTTTAGCCAATTTACATATTTGTCATATGTGTCCAAGTTTAGGTCTTTTTATGTCAATATTTCCCAAGTGTAGTCTGTACAAGTTTTATGCCCAAAATTTACTCAATTAAATTATACCCAATTTTCCCGCATTATAATCGCACGTACAACGAGATTCAATCTAAGTTCCGAATGAACCTAGTATTCAAAAAAGAAAATAAAAAGGGAAAAATAGAGAAGGAGCATAAGAATTGACATAAGGAAAAATAGGCATGTAAAGTGTACCCAATTTATCATGTTTCCAATAGGCATGTTGTACATTAACAATAAGTGTGGGCAAGCTAAGCAATTTACACCATAGTTATAAAGATTAGATAGAATATTACTTAAGAGGATCACTAATTTTGACTTACAACATGATAGGTTCCATTATGTCAATCACAAAAGTCTCATAGGCATGATAGGTTCCAATATGTCAATTACAACAGTCTCATAGGCATGATAGGTTTCATTATGTCAATCACAATAGTCTCATAGGCATGATAGATTTCATTATATCAATCACAACAATTTCATAGGCATAGGCAATTCAGATTTGACAAAAGGACAAGCATAAAACAAAATTAGGCATGGTTCTAGATCCGATTATTACAGTCATGATTTCTATTAGGTGTTCAAATCTGAACAATAACTAAACTTACTAAAAAAGAACGGATCTTGTATTCTGGGATCCGATTTATGAGTTTGTTAAGCTTAACCATTGATGTAGACATTTGATTCTCTTGTTTGGATTTGGTTTGGAGCTTTCTAACTTGATTTCTAGTTTGGTCAAGATGGAGACTAGGCTAGCTTAGATATGGATAACATGGCGGCTTCATAGAATAGGGTTACGAGGTCTAGGGTTGAGGTTTGGGGTGATTATATAGAAGTATAGGATTAATATGGGCCTTTAGATCAACCTAGGAGTCATCAGAGCCGTCCAGTCCAAGAAAATGTGTCATCAGGCCAATCAGAAGTAGCCACGTAGCCCTATGACTCAGAAAATCGTCACTGTCTAGCATAGTTGGCAGGGGTCGACCCCTATAATGGGGTCAACACCCATGTCGACACCCTTGAGCGGGAGATTTCTCGCTCAGCCAATTTCTAAGTTTTTGAATTTTGAACATAATTGATTATTTGATTATTATTTTTAATTTCTGCTTACACTAGAAATCTTCTAACCTCCATAACTTCTTCATACGGAGTCCGATTCACGCGTACTCAGACTCTATCTCAAGCAGAATTCCAAGACGAACGCAATGGCGTAACCCGTTTCACCCAATTATTCTTTTAAAAATTAAGTGTTCTTAGATTTGTTAATTTTAATATTCATAGAAATACGGGGTGTTACAATTGGCAATTCCTGTACACACGTTTCCCGGTCCTATAGGACCTATATCCATCAGCTCGCGCTGTAGTGTCACGAAATTCTGGTCCAATTTGATCTGACCAAATAACACAAGTCCAACCCATTTACACTGGAAAACCAGAAAACTAATAGAAAGAAAAGAGATGGTGAGAATAGATAAGATAGAAACTTAGAGTAGAAGAAGAAGAACAACACAACATCAGTGTAACACGAACCTCACAACGGAACGAATAACATATAATATATAACATAACTTTGAAATATAAATCTGTACTTGAATATACATATCATTTCCAAAGTACAACACTTACAACATAGTGGAAATAACCATAGCTATATAATTTTGAAGCCTTGTGCTTCAGCTCTCCAAATATCTATAAATCTCAACTACTTGACCGCCCGTACAAAATTGAGCACCCAAGAGTTTAGGGAAAACAAAACAAAATAAACCCCGGGTCAGTCATGTGACTGGTGTGAGTAAACTCAAATCATTTGTTTAACGTTAAAAATCCTTTCAAAAGAAAGAATAATCGTAAGACCGATCCACACATAAACACGAATGGTTTTAACCTTACGATAACCCGAATCATTTGTAAAACCATATTATTCTGATATTATAATAATGTCTAACACAAGTAATATCAATCTAGTAGAAACGCTTGCATCTAACGTTCTCGCGGGCTCTTATTTGGGGAATGGATTCCAACTATGACAAGGTATGGATCCACCTTCCGCTCAGTGTACTCTAGAAGCGATACACTGGAGTTCAACAAGAACATCTTGCAACTCGGCCACACATGACCGACACTCATTTCGCTTGAGTGTATCGAATATATCGTCACCTTATAGTTGGTAAACCAACATACCTATTTCTGGAAGATACAGAATTAAAACAAGTACAAATATGAATATTCTCTAGATGGTGACAATATACCCTACTTGGGTGCGGCTCACTTAGCCATGCTGCCTGCCCGATTTTTTTCATTACTCAGTTGATGAGGCTTGACGTTATAATATATCTCTATACAGATCATGTTTTCTTTTACTTTGAATGCCACATCATCATACCTGCCAAATCACAAATTGATTTCCCCAAAAATACCACGGGTATAAGCTAAGAGAAACGAATTCCTCCACCACCAAACTGATCGACCAGAACTCATAAACAACTCAACCAATAAATCTCCACAATATAAAACTACTTTATATCAAATAACAAATATGCGCTCATACACTCAAACTCAATCTAGGGTATTACTAACTTCATCTCTACTGAGTCATGCCACAGAGCTAAGTTAATTACTTAACCTTAAGCTCTGATACCAACTATAGTGTCCCGAAATTCTGGTCCAATCTGAGCTGACCAAATAGCACAAGTCCAACCCATATTACACTTCGATCAAAAACTTCGATAGTCGGTGAGTTAACTATCGAAGAAAACACGTGTGCAAACAATGATATTATTTCCAAATGGAAATTCTATCAATCAATCATCAATCAACATTTCTTCATTTCCCCATTTCTCGTTTCCATATATTCATCAGATCCTTATTTTCTAATTCTAGAAAATATACGTTATTAACTTCGGAAAACGTTTCCATTTTTGATTCACGCATCACTATCTTCTCACATATATCAGTCTCTAACTGTAAACTAGTAAGAGAACAACCCCCTACGTATTAACCCCGAAGGCCGAAACCAATATCAGATCGATACCCAGAAAGCTATTCAACTCAACTAATTTCCAGTCAGTTTCTAATTTCAGTAATTCCCTTTATATTCCTAATTCAGAACCCAAATTCCTTTATCATATTTTACCTGCAAAATATTCACTTTAAATCAATATAATGTACCCGTTTTCGACGCACGGGTCTAAACCTTCCTAATGTAAAATTCTCTTTTTATAAAACTTTATTCATTTTCCAAATATTTCCCTTTTATAATTCTATTTACTTTCTAAAACAATATTCCTTTTATAGTTCTATTTATTTTATATAAATATTTCCTTTTCAATTCTATTTGTAAATCGTTTACAAATATTTCCTTTTCTATTCTTTCTATTTATTTAACAAATAAATATTCCTTTTCAATTCTATTTGTTCAACAATTATTTCCTTTTTAATCTGTTTACTTAACAACTAAATATTCGCTTTTCAATTCTATTTATTTAACAAATAAATATTTCCTTTTATAAAATCCTTTGATTTTATAATTATTTTCTTTTATAAAATTCTTTGATTTTATAATTATTTCTTTTATATATAAAATCCTTTGATTTTATATAAATAATTTATTTTCAAAATACACTTTGAAAATCCACTTTTTTACATTCCAGTATTTCTTACGGTATTTAAAATATCCAAATAACAATGATCGATATCATTCAACACACGTAATTAACACATATTATATATATCACATCATATATTACAATATATGAAAACAGTAAAATAAATGTTGAGGAATCCAGTTGGATCCCTCCAACCTGTTTCCCTGCATCCACAGATGTTAAACAATATGATCAACATCCATTTCATTTCAATATGAAATATTCTTCTAAACAGAATAAATATTTGATTAAAGATTTATATATATCGTTATCTATAATTTCAACCAATACATAAGCAATTCAACCAAACAGTTAACACACAACAATCAAAAGATAATTATCAGTTCTAAAAATATGTTATAAAAATATAACGGTTCAAAGTTGGTGAGTTTTACTCACTTTGGCAGTTCATCGTTAAATAACGATAAACTATTGTTTCATTCAGATCAAACAATTTATTTCGCCATAAATTCAACCGAGCTCCAATCCACTCCCTATCAGTTCCATTGTGGAGTGTCCGTCCATACGATCCTAACAGATCTTGTTTCATCAGATTCCGATATCGTATATATAAGATACAACAATTATAAGTTTCATATATTATTTAGATTAATTAAAACAAAAGAGTATATTCACTTTGGGCTTTACCAAATAAATCCAGCCTACCTCCCATTAACAAACCCGCTCCCTCATCTTCTCCTCCCCGTCTGTTACATCGCTGCTCCCTTTTTCAAGCCATGAACACATCCTTTAGGACTCCATTCCTCTTCCATTGCATCTTTAAAAATCCAGTAAAAATCACTAAAACCCTTCTCTTCAAAATCCCTATCCACCCATACCATCCATGACAACTTCGGTCTCCACCAGCCCGTTGTGTCCTCCTCAAGCCACTATAGCGGCTGCGACTTCATTTGACAGGGAAACACTCGGAAATTTCCACTCCAACCCCAAATCCTATAACAAACTCAAACCCAATCTCAAAACTATACATTGATGCTCCAAAACGTCAAAGTTCCAAACCCTAGCACCCTATCACGAACGTTGTGTCCAAACCAGCGAAAAAAATAACTTCCGAACTAGAACTATATCAGTTTGAAGAGAAGCTTGTCGTGATTCCATATACATATATAATGTGATTTACATCACTTTATTTTGATTTCTATAAATCTTTAAAGATGGGCTTTGACGTTTTGAGTAAGAAAACTGACGACGGAAATAACGTTTTACCAAAGAATGAAAATTTTTAGGTTTAGGGAGGATAGTGCGGTATTTATAAGAAGAGGGAATTATTTTTTATATTGATTATTATATTTGTTTTTAATCAACCGCAATTTGCATTTATCATTAAAAATCCCTGTAATCACAAACAACACCAAAAAAATCATGAAAATGGGCATGCAGCTACAGTTCGACATTATAGACCCAACGAAACTACTTTCGTCGAATTCCGACATCGTTTGCTCACACAGTGTACTTTTAAAGGTCAAATTATTGTCTGTATTACACATTATAATCCCATACGGTCATATACTGACTTCAAAAATCACGAAAATTGAAATCTAGTAATAATTTAATATTGCGGATCCACCAAAATTAGTTTCGTCGAAAACAGAGTTCGTTTGCGAAACTGGCTATTTTTGAAGCTCTAAATAACCCATTTAAATATATAAATATATTTAAAAATAATTAAATTAAATATTAACAAATTAATATTATCGTATATATAATCACATACGATATCATATAGCTCTAACTGGTATATAACTCGATATTCAAATCCCGGTTGAATCGATATTCAATGTATATTGAAAAATCCTTTTATAATATAAATAAATAGTTATAAATTATAGAGGAATACCATAGCGACTTTTCGAAAATTTGATTTGGACAAATCAAAATCTACACAATGAAATCCCTATTTTTCTCTTCCACTAGAAAAATATACTTCACCAGCTCCAAATGTTTCTTGTTTCATAGAAATCCGATTTAAAACGAACCCTATACATTCAATTGAAGTTCAAATCGCCAAATAGCGAACTACCACGCCATTTCGAGCTCGATTTTAATTATATTATAATTATATGTTCAATTGTCATTTATATAATATATTCGTTATTCGAATTCATTTCCAAACTGAATTATATATATTTTGATTTGTCCAGTTCACATTATATTGCCACTTCAGCAAATTCTGAATATTTCAGAATTAAATATATTATTTAATTATTATATTAATTAATTATTCCTAGTTATTTAATTAAACCACCATTAAATCCTCTATATCACTATTTAAATAATTAAATAAATTAATTATACATCGCTGAAAATGCGGGTCATTACACCCGCAGTAGCCGATATATCCGAGGCGCCTTGCATTCCAACAACCACATTGGTAAAAATGCAACAACGATGTTAGGGCTAGTAAAACGCTGACACCACCCATAGCTAGAAAGAAACGTCATGTTCTCCTTGGGTTCCCTTATCCCGTTTTTGACTCATACCGAGGTGTGAGTCCCGCAAATTAACGCTATACACAAGGCTATGCTGTATTAAAGCTATGCTTTGATCATCAACCACAAGACTCTGCTTTTCAACAGAAGCCTTGATCATTTGCATCTGAGCATGCCACACAGGCAATTCATGCCATGCGACTGATATCTATCGATATATAACCTCTGAGCTCGTACGTCTCAGAGAAGGGCGTTAAGCAAGAGAATAAATTCTCTGCCGCAAAACATATATATATTTAATAGAAATCAATCAACACAGAATAAAATCCAATGCCAGACACACAATCCATTTGCAAGTTCTTTCTGGGTTTGAACAAAACCCGAGGCACCTTATTCCTCGTCCCGTATGTCTAATACAGGAGAGTGGTCCTCGCATATCCGGTCGATCTCCAAGTACGTCTGGACGATCACTACTTATTGCCTTGTCTTGGGTGTGCGGCCCAATCAAGACATCAGTAACCATCCAAATGATGTGAAGACCTCCGGTCTTCAACTACTTCTTCATCGTCGACTTATCATCGAATCAGTTATTCAGAATGGGTATAAACTCGGCCTTTCCGAATAACTCGTGTATGTGACGACCCCAAAACCCTGTACGACAGTGTTAAGGATAATCATTGGAATATAACACATTAATCATCATTAGCACAGTACAGATAATAGCATAAACAGGAAATAGACTAATTTACGCAAATATGACAGCGGAATCATATATATCACCACATCAGAGAGCACAGTGCATGATACAACTTAGTGCATAATAATACATGGTCAGTCTACATCGCCTGAGGCGGAATCATATACATAGAGAATACATAAACAAAACATCAGTCTACATCGCCTGAGGCGGAATCATATACATATATAGTAATGGCGGAAAAATCATAATCATCACTGTGTAGTCAAGCCTCGCCATGAGCCAAAAAATGCACCTCTGCTGCGGTGCCAAGCCAAAATACGCCAGCTACCTGGTACTAGGCTGCCCATGTGAAAATAAGGGCACCCGAGTTTGCAAGGTGAAACAAACTACGAGTCAGTCATGGGACTGGTATGAGAAATCTACTTAACTAATAAACAACAATAATAAAGCAAATCAAAGGACCACGCCACTTTCGCGGAACGGGTTTACTCCAATGATTGCTAGTGCATGAAATAAAGTAAATTATTAAATCATCGCAATGCTTTTTATAAAAATGAAGCCATTATAAGACTCAGGTCCCATCACAATATGCACCGCAAGCCGGAGGATAGAGTTTTACCTTATAATGGCCAAGAAATGCTTGATATGTATAAAGCAAAAGTGTTTTATATTATTACTAGAGCATATATGTTTCAAAAGCAAATTCAGTCATAAATATCAATCATAGACGGCATAAGTGACCCACACCACTATGTCGCCATACTAGTAATACAACCAAATTCACAATTTCGTATTGGAAATTGGATTCCATTACGAGTCGAGGCAAGGGGCAAGCTCCTCTCCGTTCGAGACACTCTAGCAAATGTCTCAGGATCGCACACAGCGATCCTTGGAATCGGCTGGGCCGGTCCTCTCTTACTTTTGAGGATTAATTATTCTTGAATACACGTTTCCCGGTACTTGCAGACCTATAATCGAGGCGCCTCGCATTCCAACAACCACACAGGTGAAAAGTATATATAAATGTCAGGGCTGGTAAGTCACTGACACCACCGTAGCTAGAAAGAAACGTCGTGTTCTCCCAGCGATCCTTATCCCGTTTTTGACTCATACCGAGGTGTGAGGCTCACGAATCCAATCTATACACAAAGCTACGCCACATAGGCCATGCTTTGATCATCAACCACAAGACTTTGCTTTGCAACAGAAGCCTTGATCATATGCCACTTAGGCATGCCACACAGGCAATTCACTCCATGCGACTGATTTCTATCGATATATAACCTCTGAGCTCGTACGTCTCAGAGAAGGGCATTAAGCAAGAGGATAAATTCTCCGCCGCCAAAAAGATATATATTTAATAGAGATCAATCAGCACAGAAAAAAATTCCAATGTCAGACACACAATTCATTTACAAGTTCATTCTGGGTTTGAACGAAGCCGGAGGCATCTTATTCCTCGCATATCCGCACAATCAACAATATGTCCGGACGGCTACCACTTCAGCTCCTTCAAGGTAGCTACTCCAATCATGAGCATCAGTAGCGCCCATCCATCCAATGTGAAGATCGTCGGTCTTGAACCGTATTCAACTCTTCGACTTCTCACAGTCGATCGATTATTTGAAATGAGAATGAACTCGGCCTTTTCAAATAATCCAAGTATATTTAGATTTTCAAATCAATTCTTCACATGGTTAAATTATTCAACATTCACATTTCAGTTCCTTAGTATAATTTTCATGTCAAACACATTCAACCATCAGATATCAAGCAAACCAAGTAGAATCGGTTTATTTCTGTTCTATATCATCTATAATATTTTATAACGATATATCGCCATTTTTATTTATTTAAAAACGGCCGTATTTAATTAAACGACGTTTCAGGTCATGCCGAGGCACTAGCGTTGTTTTTCCCTAAATTTGTTTTACATGTATCTGAAAATCTAACCATTGGATCCTAACAAAGTAAATATCGTTGAAAAGATCTCTCAAAAGCGAACCCAACAGTTCCGGTTTCGTCAAAATCCGATGGATGGATCTTTCGGTATAATCGTTTAAAATTACGATTTCAAAACGCGAACTGCACGGCCTCGATTCGATTTAATTTATATATATATATATATATATATATATATATATATAGTTCATTCGGTGATTTCTATATCGTTTTCACTTCAAATATTTTACTAACGCCTTTAAATTTTGGAAAATTTCGCCATAACCTCATTTGTATGGGAAGGGCTGGGAAAATTTCCAAATAGCCACATGGGCGTCTCATCTTAAAAAGAAAAAGAAAAGGCCAAGCGGCTAGCCAATCGGCTCATAAAATCATCACCTAAGCAAAACAGTAAACATGTACCTATTTGTCGGGCACACAATTTTATTCCTCTTCTCTAGCATCTTTGCTATCACCTGTTCAATAAATATGCATGTAAATGTGTGTAATTCTAATCACTTATCATTTTCAATTCAATTTCATATTTGACTCGATTTGGTTAAACATTACCATTCATTTCAATGTTGCACACATAAGCTGAAAATCGCATTATTAGTGAATATTTCCAACTCATGAATATTTGTTTGAACAAGTAGTTATTTTAACACTTCATAATCCACTTAAAAATGATATTTTTAGCGAACTAAAATATATTTCCACACATGACTATTTTATTTAGTTCCTATACATGTTAAAAATAATATTCATTGCAAACAAATATTTATTTCAACACTTGTATATTTTTAGCAAATCATATACATGATAAAAATGGTATTTTTATCATCAAAAATATTTATTCAACACATGAACTTCTCAACACATGAGCATTTCCACACATAGATATTTTATATAGTTTGTACATATAAGAAAAATGTAATTTTTATTGTTGAAACAATTTATTAAAAACACAAATATTTTACATACTTCATATATATAATAAAAATGTCATTTTTATTGTTAAAACAATATATTTATTCAACACGTGAATCTATTTTTCAATACATGAACTTCTCAACACATGAGCATTTCCACACATGGATATGGTTTCAACACATGACTTTAGTTTCAACACAATAAAATAATTTCAACATATGAAAATAATTCTAACACATGAATATTATTCAAAATTTCGGCAGCATAACGGCAGGGTAGTTAAAACCGGCACCGTCCCGAGTATGGCTCCTCGCTCTACCTTAAAACCTCACGGTTTTTGACAATGGGGATTTCATACATCTAATTCGCACGCAGGCGAGTATGATTTTTCTTTTCCACAATTTATTCCAATTTTGTTTCAATCACAAATGGGTATTTTCCAACCACAACCAAAAAATATCAACCACAAACAATTCTATCAACCATTCGCATTATTCACCAAATTTTTCACGCCAATTCACAATCAATAAATATCGTCCATGGTTTGTGGACGAGGGGAGTGTATATATATATACATTCGTATATAAATATATTTTATTTCCATTCCAACACACATATCATTTATACAATGCATGTATAATTCATACTTCGCTCATATAACTTATACGACGCATCTACATGAGGCATATAACACGTATATAATTTATATTTCGCTTATATAATTTATATATGAAACTTCAATTCACATTTCAGTTTAGAAATCTCACATTGGTTGTTGCTTTGCTAAAAATAGTAGCGTGCTCAGAAAAATCTTCGAACACTTCTAGACTGTAGAGAGTATCGACACGGTCTAGATGTTTCCTGTTTCATCGAATTTCATTAACACACGATAAAGATACGATTTTTCAAAGTTTGCAACACTTAAAAGTGTTATTTTCAATTCAGAAAATTCAAGCCGTATACCTCCTTTGAACCTTCGAAACAAGGTTTCGAATTTGCGGAAAATCCGCGAAGTATCGCTTCGATCAGGTGGTGCCACATGAAGGAGGGTCAAGAGGCGTACTTGGGGTGGCGGTGCGGGCGAACTCGGTGGCACAGTTGAGGGGTGGCGACGCACGAAAGTTCGGATCTTTGGAGGAGGAGATCTCGACGCAGGAGCGACGATAGGAGGAGCTTCTGGTATGGATTTGAAGAGTGGAGGATGCTCTTCAAAAAGTTCAACTGGGGCGGGGCTGAAGATGAACGTGGCGATCGGAAAATGGTCGGGAAGGGGGAAGCTATGCGTCGTCGAGAGCGAGGGAGGTGGGGGGGTTCTGATGTTTTTTTTATTTTTAAATTATGAAAGGAAAATTCCTATTGGGCGAGGCTTTATTTGATTTTTAAAATAGTGTTTCTCCATCTAGATACCAATTCAAACCCAACGACTGTCGCCCCCAGCTAAATACCCCTATCCCGAACACAATGGGATATGTTTCATAAGCCAATTTGACTGTTACAGTCAGTTATTCTTCAAATTAAAATATAAAACATTCAATATTCGATTTTAACGTACATTTCAATTTGCCAGGGCCACAAACTGATTAGAAAAATTCCAAAAAAAATAAATCTAGCTACGTTTTGACGATACGGTCCCAACAAAACTAGTTTCGTCGAATTCTGGGACCGTTTGAAAAATGGCCATTTTCTGGTCGATCCAATTTAACAAAAATTGACCAATCACAATTTCTTTTGCCATGCTCACATACTAGCTTCAAAAATTATGAAATTTGAAACCTAGCAATAATTTGACATCCCGGATCCAACAAAAGAGGTTTCGTCGAATTCCGAGGTCATTTGCAAAATGTCTATTTTCAAGGGCTATATATTCTCTATAGCGACCTTTCTGAAAATTCGTTTGGCCATAACTTTTGGTTCCCGCTACGAAACTTCAATTTTTCAGATTCGTTAGAAAGATATTCACTAACAAATTCAAATATTTTTGGTTTCACTAAAATCCGTTTTATTTTGCACCCAGTACAGTCCGTCAAAGTTCGAATTCAAATTTTCAAACTGCCGCACTATTTCTAATTCATTATTTTATTGAAATATTCTTTTTCAATTGTCCAAATTTCTTTTGAAATAACCAATTAAAATTTTTTAAATTGGCTCGTATTTTCCGGGTTGTTACAGTGTGTATAACAAACAAGTGCTATAAAAGCACAACATACGCCTCATTCTAATTCTGAATATTCTTTTATTTAAATATTCACATCTTTAGGGATTTGTTCTCATTAATTTTATCAAAGATAAATTCTTGACATTATGCCTTCTGCTAGCAATAAAATTCCATCCAAAAGGCACACGTGAAAGCATCCCGCCCCACTCACTAGCCCTCTTAAACTATAATGTTGAACAATATTGCTTTTTGGAATATTAGAGGACTTCATTTGGAATCAAAACAACGTGATATTCATGCTTTCATTAGAAGATATAATATTCAGATTGTTTGCCTCTCGGAAACTAAACTAGATTTGAATTTGACAAGGAAAGTTGCTGCAAATATGTCCTTTAGGTGGAACTTTGACCATAATCTTGATCATGCTCAATATGGTAGACTTCTCACTCTTTGGGACCCATCCATCTTCCATCTAACAAAACTTGCTTCATCTGACCAATTTGTTCATTTCTTTTGCACTCACATATCTTCAAATTCACACTTCTTTCTATCCTCGGTTTATGCTCAGAATAATGCATCTTTGAGACAATCTTTTCTTGATAACTTGCCTTCTTTGAATCCTAACCTTCCCTGGATTGTTGGATGAGACTTCAACTGTATGCACTCGTCCATACAAAAGTCTAGTTGTAATCGTCTCTCTATCAAAGAGATTTCTCCTCTAAATCAAGCTCTGATTAGTTCATGTCTTATCCCGTTAACCTTCTCTGGTTTTGAGTATACATGGTCTAATCGTAGCAGATCTGGACTTCCTACTCGTTGCAAATTAGATCATATCTTTCTTAACATTCATTTTATCAATATCTGGCATATGTCCATCTATCAAGCCCTCCCTCCTTCTCTCTCAGACCACAGTCCTCTTCTTTTTCGCTGGGAAAATGTTAATGCCATTAGCAAGGGAGGTACCTCTTTTAAATTTTTTAATCACTGGACTAAACATGTTGACTTTTTTAATATTTTAGCGCAGGTCTGGAATCAGCAAGCCCCTTGTGATTCTTTGCTGAAACTCATGGCTAAACTCAGAACTCTTAAATTACATCTCAAAGCTTGGTCCGCGCACACATTTGTCTCTGGAGCTAAACAATCTAGAGCATAAGAGAAGAGTTATTAAAAGTATAGCAGGAGCTTACTCAATTGCCTAATAATGCATCTCAGATTAAGGCTGAAGTACAATTGCAAAGTGCCTTGAAGCATGCTTTAAATCTTGAACTGGCGGGTCTGAATTAGAATGCTTATGTAAGAAGAGAAAAGGAAGCAGATAGAAACACTAAATACTTTCATGACTCAATCAAGATAAAGAAATATAAGGACTCAATCTTCACCATCAAGGATTTGAATGGTATCCAGCACAATTCTGATGATGGTATTGATAATTCGTTTGTAGAATATTTTTCATCTATCCTTGCCTCTCCATTGCCAACATATGATGTGCTACCTCTTTTCAATATTGTTGTTCCCTCTCTCTCTCTCTGAGGAAGACTCCCATTGCCTAATTACTCTTGTTGATGGCTCAGAAATTAAAGCTGTTGTTTTCAGCTTGGATTCAAATAGTTGCGGCGGACCAGATGGTTTCAATGCTTACTTCTTACAACAATGCTGGACACAGATTGGTGAAGACATAATTGGTGTTGTTCAACATTTCTTTATGAGTAATTCCTTACCTTTAAGCCTGAATGCGACAGCCATTGCTCTTATTCCAAAGATTGACTGTCCTGCATCGGTTGCTAATTTTCGATCAATATCCTGTTGTAACATTGTCTATAAAGTTATTTCTAAGATCTTAGTGTTGAGGATACAAAGTGTTCTATCATCAATTATCTCTCCAAATCAATCAGCATACATAAAAGGAAGGTCAATTAGCGATAACATCCTGATTACTCAGGAGCTTTTGCATGGCTATAGGAGGAAGGGCATTTCCCCTAGATGTATGATTAAGTTGGACATTAAAAAGGCTTTTGATTCGCTCTCTTGGCAAGCTATCTTGGCAGTGATGTCTCGCATGAACTTTCCAAAACCTTTTATTGCATGGATATATTCTTGTATTTCAACACCTACTTACTCTATCATAAGGAATGGAAAATTGCATGGCTTTTTCAAAGGAACTAGAGGAGTAAAGCAAGGAGACCCAATTTCTGCATATTTGTTTATCATCATTATTGAATTGCTGAACTCCCTTATTATTGAACAAATTACAAGTGGTAACCTTGAGCTTCATCCGAAATGTAAGAGACCCTTAATTTCTCATTTGCTTTTTGCTGATGATCTTATCATCTTTACTAAACCATCTCTCCAGAACATTTAATGCACTTTTGGTATTCTAGAGCGGTTTTATAGTATTACTGGACTTCGTATCAACATTGACAAATCACATATTTTGATTGCTGGAGTTACGTCTGAAAGGAATATGGAAATAATATCTTTTTCAGGACTTGCTGAATTGCCTGCAAATTCTATTTATCTAGGAATGCCTTTAATTTGTTCCAGGATTACAAAGCAGCAGTGCATTCCCCTATATGAGAAAATCATCAGTAAATTGTTGCAGTGGCCTAGTTGTCGTCTGTCCCAGGCTGGTAGGCTTACTATTGTCCAGTCAATAGCCAAAGCCATGACAACTTACTGGTCAAGACACTACATTCTACCCGCTAAGCTCATTGATATGATTTTAAGTGCTTTAAACAAATTCTTATGGCATGGTGATCCATACTCTAAAAAGATGATTCCTTTTGCTTTTAATAAACTTTATGATGATAAAAAATTTGGCTGTCTTGGAATAACAAACCTTCTTGTGTGCAATAAAGCTGCCATTTCTGTCTACTTTGAAAAATTGTTTGCAAAGGAGAAATGTTTATGGGCATTGTGGGTTCATAATAATTTGATTGGTGATAGAAATTTCTGGTCTATGTCAATACCGCATAGTTGTAGTTGGAGTTGGCGTAATATCTTGAAGCTAAGATACACTTTCAAGCCTTTCTTCCAATGTAACTATCGGATTATTCCTAACCTTTCTTTTTGGCATAGACCATGGGCTCGACCGGGACTAATATTGAGTGAGATTGTTGATTATAATACTATGGTGAACTCGGGCATCCCGCAATCTACAATTGTTACAGATTATATCCATGATGGCGCACTTTTGCTACCTTACTCCAGCTCCTCTGTTTTGTGGAATATTTGGAGTGAGATTAGTGTTAACTTTGGATTTGCAGGTAATAAAGAAACTCAATGGTGTGGTAAAGATCATTCTATTAAACATGTGTACAATTTGATGCTATCAAATCGACAAACGTTTCCATGGCATAAAAGAATTTGGAATTGCGGAAGTTCTGCTAAGGAAAATCTCCTATTTTGGAAGATTATGGCGAATGCAATAAATTCAAAGAGTAAGCTTTTTAATTATGGCATTTCTCCTGATGATGTATGTGTTTTATGCAAGTCGCATGCTGAGACAAATGATCACATCTTTTTTGGGTGTCCACTTGTTCAAGTTATTTGGTCTAGATTGCTTGCTGCTAATGGTTTCCATAAGCCTTCTTCATCTAGTCGTATTGAATGGTTCAACATTTATAAAGCTACCAGGTGGAAGATCAAGAGAACATGCATATTGTTGAAGCTTATGAAAAAGTTTATGTATGAAATTTGGACTGAATGGAATAATCGGATTTTTGGAGACCACATGAGGAACGCTGATCAGCTTTGCACGATTATTCTAAGCAAGTTTACAAAATCTATCAGATTGTCTTTATGATTCTCTTAAGTTACTGTATAGCACGTTATAGTTTTCTTTCTTTTGGTATAATGTTTTTAGGATGTAAAGCTGTACATGTTCTGTGAATAAATAAATTTCCTTTTGCCTTTCAAAAAAAAAAAGATTCATTTAAAGATTATTTAAATTAAATCTCCCAAATTTGATAATTTAAATTATCAATTCCCATTTTCAATCTATTTAAAGATTCATTAAAACTCCACTTAGTTTTAATCTTCCCAAAAATCAACATTAATGATTATTTAACTTCGGAAACACAAACATGCCACATCGACAATCTACACCGTACTATTGATTTCTGCTGATATATAACCTCTGAATTCGTACGTCTTAGAGAAGGGTGTTAAGCAAGAGAATAAATTCTCGGCCACCAAACAGATATATATTTAGCAGAGATCAACCATCTAGTTCGAAATTCAATGGTAGACATGTAATCCTGCCTTTAACTGGGTTAAAGAACTAATGTCATTTAAAACACAATTCACAATAAACCCAAATCACATTCCATCAATTATGGAATCTTCACGGAAAAACAAATCATTATATAATCGATATCAATTTCCATATCCGACTAATAATATAAATGGAATAACGGCAAAGCCTTTTAAATTCCACATGTATTAACAGTCTTCCTCCATAGAAATTCACTTCGATTACTATCAATCGAATTACATTCAATTCCAATTTAATATATTAAATTGGAAAACTTTACTTTGGAAAATTCCCGCTAAATCTTAATAAAAAGATTTATAAATTCCAAATCCTATTTCACTATAAATCGGGTTAAAGAATGAATGTCGTTAAAAACACAGTTCACAATAAACCCAATTCACATTCCATTTTCAATTCCAATTAAATGTTAATTAATTGGTAATTCTTCTTTAAATCTTAATTAAAAGATTTATTCTTTTCGCACTGGGTTTAAGAACAGTGTCATTTTAAAACATAGTTCACGATAAACCCAAAATCCCATCAGTCTCTAACCGTAAATTAGTAAGAGAACAATTCCTTAAGTATTAATCCCGAAGGCCAAAACCAACATCAGATCAATACGGAGGAAACCATTCAACTTAGCTAATCTCCAGTCAGTTTTTAATTTTCTTAACTCCATTGGGTTTAAGAACAGTATTATTAAAGATACCATTCACGACAAACCCAAAATCCAATTTGATATTAGATACAAGGCTCTGAATAGAAAATATATCGGCTTATATTCAATATCAAATTCTGAAACCAACAAATATCGTAGTGGGATAACAATATATAGATCTTCCAAATTCCTCCACAATATCTGTATAATCATGGAACCCAATATCGAAATATTCCGAAGATAATTTCAATTCAAATCCATTCCAATTCATATATTGGAAATTCCAGTTATTTTTAAAACCATTTCAAATCCAATTTAATTATTTAAAAATATTGGATTATAATTCAAGTTCAAAACTAGTTCATTTCAATAAAATATATTTTTATCTTTTCAAATATGGAATTTTTCATCCCAATTCTTTCCAAATCATTTATTATGATTTTACACAAATTATTGATATTTTTAATAATTTTATCAAGGCCCGTACAGTCGATTTCCATAAACGGTCATTAAACTGCACTCACAGCGACCTTTTCCAAATTTGATTTGGACATGACTCCAAATCCAACTGTTAGATTTCAAATCTCTTGCATTCATTGAAAAGCTCTTTCCCAATGGTTCCGGTTTTAGGAGAATCCAACAGTCGGATCTCTCGTAATGTCTGTTCGAAGTTAATGGTTGAAATTCGCGAACTGCCGCGGCGCGGCGAGTTCTATTCCGGCCATTATATATATTTAATATATATTATATATATTTCGTCGATTTCCATTTAAAACGTACTTTATAAATCGTTTTAAATTTGTTTTCAAAACAATTTCAACTTCACATTCAATTTCAAATCAAAATTGAATATTCCATATCACCGATATATAAATGATAGTATTTTCAAAACATTAGAGTTTGTAATCACTTCCTTTTCGATATTCATTATAAAATGAATAAAATTGATATAAATATCGTTCTCGTCCAAATGGTATTAATCTAATCAACATGGCTTTATATATTTAAATATATTCGTGTCCATCCCAAATCGGACATCAAAATCAAATTTTAATCTTTTACTGAATATTATTTTAAAATATTCATTATTTTAAAATATTCGTTATTTTAAAATATTTATTCTTTCTGAACTGGAATCAGACACAGTCAATTACAATATAACATTATTATATGGATTTTATACAACGCATGTACACAACAACAATCAAACACAGTCAACCATCATCCAGAGTGCATTCTACACTGCATAACCATTAAATACAAATATTCAATGCTTACACAGCTTGTCAACCAATCGATTGACATACAACTAAATATTGGGATTAGTGTAAGTCCAATATCATCCCAACACCTATGTGGGGTTTCAATCAACAAATAATGAATTTTATTTGTGCAGTTAGGCGATGTGTAAAATTTATCGCCCCAATCAATATCAGTTAAATGTGTGTACAAATACAAATCGTCTGATTTGTAAATGAATTTTTTTTATTCATATACCCGTTAAAAATTATATTTCTAACTACAAAATATTTTATTCCATTCCATATGACACAATCAATTTTCACAGCACAATCATTCAAACAAACAAGTCGTCCATGGTCTATGGACGACGGGTGTCGGGTGCTGCTAAGCCCCGTCTGCATCCTACTATATATTTTAACTAGAAAATAAATTAAAGTGAGAAGTTCTCACCTTTGGGATCCACTCCTCAATTCTTTATTTCTGAATGTTCGGATTTTGTTTTGATTACCGTCGGTTCCTTCGCAATCTGTTTTCACGCTGTTCATAGTAAAATCACATTTTTAATATGCTACTTCATTATAAAAATCTTATTTTTATAATTCCACTATAAAATTAAAATCATATTTTTATTCTATATAAAAATCGTATCTTTTCGCATATAAAAATCTATGCTTTCTGTACATAAAAATCAATTTTTGCTAAATAAAAATTAATTCTTTTAAACTATAATATCAATTCTTTTAAACTATAAAAATCAATTCTTTTCAACTATAAAAATAGAATTCTTTTAAACTATAAAAATCAAAAAAAAATTAAACTATAAAAATCAAATTCTTTTAAACTAAAAAAATCTAATCTTGGCTTTTCATTTATAAAAATCTTAGTTTTATGGTATTAAAAATCGCAGATTCATGGTATTAAAAATCATAGATTCATGGTATTAAAAATCATATTTTTAATGGTATTAAAAATGGAGAAAAGAGGACGAAATTACCGCTGGATTTTAGAAGGCAGGGGGGTGCTCGCGCGGTAGCAGCTCGGGTGCGTCGGAGGGCGTTAGGCGATCGGAGGTGGGGCTGATGTTGACTGGATCCAGCGGTTGGAGGTCTCGGGCGATGGAGCTAACGGTTTACAGGGCTTGGGTTCGCATGCGAGAAGGAGAAATAGGGGGGAGCATCGCTGAGGGGAGGGGAAGCGATCGCCGAAGGGGCGCAGTGAACGGTAGGATAGAGCGTTAGGGGGGAAAAGGATTCGAGCGGCTTCATTTTTTTCTGTCTGACCTAATTTCGATTTCACGTGAAAGGGGGGGATTAAGGGATTTTATAATTTAATTTATATTATATATTTTATTCCACTTACAGTTGACTTTTTATTCGAACTCTGAATCGAACCCACCGATTATCGTCCCTAGCGTAATACACCCATTCTAAACACAATGGGATATGTCCCGTAAGCCAATTCGGCTGTTACGATTAGTTTTCGTCAAAATCAAAATATAACTCTATATATTGAATTTGAACGCACATTTCAATTTACCGGGGCCACATACTGACCCCAAAAATTCTAGAAAAAATATTTCTAGCTTCGTATTGACGATACGATCCTAACAAAAATAATTTCGTCAAATTTGAAGACTATTTGAAAAATGGCCATTTTCTGGTCGATCCAAATTGACTGAAACTGTCAAAACACATTTTACTTCGCCACGGTCACATATTAATTCCAAAAATTATGAATTTTGGAATCTAGCAATAACTTGACATCTCGGATCCGACAAAAGTGGTTTCATCGAAAACGGAGGTCAGTTGCGAAATCACCAATTTTAAGGGCTATATTTCCATAGCGACTATTCTGAATTTTCAACTAGACATAACTTTTTATTCCCACAATGAAATTTTAATTTTTCAGGTTCGTTGGAAAGATATTTTCAAATAGATTCTAATATTTTTTATTTTGCTAAAATCCGGTTTATTTTGAATCCTGTACATTAATTTGAAATTTGAAATCGAATTTTCAAACTACCGCGCCATTTCCAATTCATTTTATAGGTAAAATAAATATTTATATTCTAACTTTGATTCCAATAAATATATATGTTCTAATTCTATTCAAAATAAATTTCTAGTCGTTATTATTTAAAATAATTCATTTTAAATATTCAAAATCCATTCAAATTTCTGAAATAAAATTTTTAAATTGGTTCTGATTTTCCGGATTGTTACATTCTCCCCCACTTAAAATCTTTTCTTCCTCGAAAAGGAACGGAGCTGAAAGTTGTTTAACTAACCAACTCAACTTTCATTCTTAACTTTTCAGTTTCTAAGAATTTTCCAATTCTTCAAAAATTTGGCCAACACCCTAAATTTTCGAATTTTTTTGCCATAACCTCCTTTGTACGGGAGGCACCGGGAAAATCTCCAAACCGCTACATAGGCCCTCTCATCTCAAAAAGAAAAAAGCCAATCGGCTCATAAAATCATCCAAACCCAATAAATTAGTGAACATGTACCTATTTGTCGGGCATATAATTTTATTTCTCTGCTCTAGCCTCCTTGCTACGACTTGTTCAATGTATGTACATGTATATGCATGCAATCTCAAACAATTTTCAATTTAGTTCAAAATTTGATACAATTTGGCCCAAATTTACCATACATCTATATGTTGGTTTAAATGAATAATCACACAACACAATCATCAATCAATTAGTTGATTAACATTTCAAACTCATATCTTTAATATATATATATATATATATATATATATATATATATATATATGTGTGTGTGTGTGTGTGTATATAGAAAATCATGTTTTTGATGCCAAATCACAATAATAGACCCTGTCTAGTTTTGATTCTCATAACAGTCAATTGGAATCATATAGATATCCCACTTCCGAAACTCGAACACAAGTGCTGATGATGACATGCCATCATCAGAACCATCTTTGGACGACTAGAGTTTGATTCTATATCTATCTAGTATATTAAAACTTCGAATATATGTTTGTAAGGCGTATACGCAAAATCTTTATGTATTGGATTGTCCAAATTCAATATAAAATAAATAACCAAATATGTGTAAAATGGTTTAAATTTTCAAAAAAAAATTCATTTTCATTTTTATTTTAAAAACACTGCTCTTCACACTCGTTCTAGGATACTACTAATTCCATCCCTAACGAGTCATTCCTTATTGGATATCACTAATCCAATTTCTGATGAATTCTTTCGTTTGGTTCTAATATGCCTTATTCTCGAGCTCTGTAAACCAAAGGTCTTATACCAAATGTAATGACCCGAACTTCCCCGTGAAGGAAAGCCCAGATTTCTATGAGGACAAGACTAATCAGAACCCAAACAGAAGAACATTTCATTGCTTATTACAACAGTTCCATCAGAATTCAAGAATATCCGGAGTATGAATAAATATTATACATCATAAAAATATCAGAGATTCAAATTACATTTAAATACATAGCAGCGGAAAAATAATACAAAACACAACTGAAAGAGATAAACGGATACAGAGCTTTCTGAATATTGTTCCAGCTATAAACCAGGATCCTGTGAATGTAAATCTGCAAAACCAAAACTACTGGTTGCCCATGTGGAAAATAGGGGCACCCAGAGTTTAGGTTAAAACAATAAACTCCATGTCAGTCATGTGACTGGTGTGAGAACTAAAACAGTTATTTAAAACTTTACTTTAAAAGAGAGTGATTCAAGGGACCACGCCGTATAACACGGAACGGGTTTCCTCCCAATAATACTAGTGCATTGGATAAACAACGCGATGATTTTTTGGAAAAATGAAACTATTATAAGACCCCGGTCCCATCACATAATGAAACGCACGCCGGAGGATAGAGTTTTCCCTTATAATAGCCAAATAATGCTTGGTACATTTAAAACAACTCATTTTGATACTATTATAGTGTAAAGTGTATAAAACAATTCAAATATAAATGTATTAATCATAGGCGGCATGGGTACCATCTATCATGTCGCCAATACTAGGCTCTATAATCAAAACCGAAATGTCACGTATTGGAAATTGGATTTCCATCATGAGTCGAGGCAAGGGATGTACTCTTCGCCATCTTCGTGACACTCTAGCAAATTCCTCAGGATCTCCCGCAGAGGACCCTTGGATCCTCCAAGGCTGGTGCACACTTATGTTAGTGGATTGGCCATTCCTGAACATACGTTTCCTGCTCTTATAGGAACTATATCCATAAGCTCCCGCAGTAGCCAATATATCTGAGGCTCCTCGCATTCCAACAACCACATAGGTAAAAATATAACAACGATGTCGGGGCTAGTAAAATGTTGACACCACCCATAGCTAGAAAGAAACGTCATGTTCTCCTTAGTTTCCCTTATCACGTTTTTGACTCATACCGAGGTGTGAGTCCCACGAATTAACGCTATACACAAAGTTATGCTGTATTAAAGCCGTGATTTGATCATCAACCATAAGACTCTGCTTTTCAACAGAAGCCTTGATCATTTGCATCTCAGCATGCCACACAGGCAGTTCTTGCCATGCGACTGATATCTATCGATATATAACCTCTAAGCTCGTACGTCTCAGAGAAGGGCGTTAAGCAAGAGAATAAATTCTCCGCCGCCAAACAGATATATATTTAATAGAAATCAACCAGCACAGAATAAAATCCAATGTCAGACACACAATCCAGTTACAAGTTCGTTCTAGGTCTGAAGGAAACCGGAGGCACCTTATTCCTCGTTCCATATGTCCAATAAAGGAGAGAGGTCCTCGCATATCCGGTCGATCTCCAAGTACGTCTGGACGATCACTAATTATTACCTTGTCTTGGGCATACAGCCCAATCAAGACATCAGTAATCATCCAAATGATGTGAAGACCTCCGGTCTTCAACTACCGTCTTCGTCGTCGACTTATCGTCAAATCAGTTATTCAGAATGGGTATAAATCCGGCCTTTTCGAATAACTCGCGTATATAATAAACAAGTGCTATAAAAACACAACATACGCCTCATTCCAATTCTGAATATTCTTTTATTTAAATATTCACATCTTTAGGGATTTGTTCCCATTAATTTTATCAAAGATAAATTATATGAAATTTATTCTTTAATCTTCCTTTGGATATCATTCAAACCATATTAAGGTTTTCCACACTAGTCGGGATTAACGCACCTTACCGAAGTAATCATTTATTTAATTTCCCAATCCCAACCTATTCATCCCATGGAGCAAAACTGGTAATACTCCATATCTGACACAACGGTGTTATTGGTAAATTTAATTACCATTTCACGTTCAAATCTAATTAAAGATTTAACTATCGCTAGGAGCAAACTGGAGATACTCCATTCTCGATCATCTCCCAAATTTGATAATTTAAATTATCAATTCCCATTTTCAATCTATTTGAAGATTCATTAAAACTTCACTTAGTTTTAATCTTCCCAAAAATCAATATTAATGATTATTTAACTTTGGAAACACAAACATGCCACATCGACAATATACACCGTACTATTGATTTTTGTCGATATATAACCTCTGAGCTCGTATGTCTTAGAGAAGGGTGTTAAGCAAGAGAATAAATTCTCCACCACCAAACAGATATATATTTAGCAGAGATCAACCATATAGTTCGAAATACAATGACATACATGTAATCCTGTCTTTAACTAGGTTAAAGAACTAATGTCAGTTAAAACACAGTTCACGATAAACCCAAATCACATTCCCTTAATTATGGAATCTTCACGGAAAAACAAATCAATATATAATCAATATCAATTTCCGTATCCGACTAATAATACAAATGGAATAACGGCAAAGCCTTTTAAATTCCATATGTATCAACAGTCTTCCTCCACCGAAGTTCACTTCGATTATTATCAATCGAATTCCATTCAATTCCAATTTAATATATTAAATTGGAAAACTTTACTTTGGAAAATTCCCGTTAAATCTTAATAAAAAGACTTATAAATTCCAAATCCCATTTCACTGTAAATCGGGTTAAAGAATGAATGTCGTTAAAAACACAGTTCACAATAAAACCAATTCACATTCCATTTTCAGTTCCAATTAAATGTTAATTAATTGGTAATTTTTCTTTAAATCTTAATTAAAAAATTTATTCTTTTCACACTGGGTTTAAGAACAGTATCATTTTAAAACACAGTTCATGACAAACACAAAATCCCATCAGTCTCTAACCGTAAATTAGTAAGAGAACAATTCCCTAAGTATTAATCCCGAAGGCCGAAACCAATATCAGATCAATACCCAGGAAACCATTCAATTTAGCTAATCTCCAGCCAGTTTTTAATTTTCTTAACTCCATTAGGTTTAAGAATAGTATTATTAAAGATACCATTCACGACAAACCCAAAATCCAATTTGAAATTAAATACAAGGCTCTGAATAGAAAATATATCGGCTTATATTCAATATCAAATTCTGAAACCAACAAATATCGTAGTGGGATAAATATATATATATATATATATATATATATATATATATATATATATATCTTCCAAATTCCTCCACAATATCTGTATAATCATGGAACCCAATATCGAATTATTCCGAAGATAATTTTGATTCAAATCCATTCCAATTCATATATTGGAAATTTCGGTTATTTTTAAAACCATTTCAAATCCAATTTAATTATTTAAAAATATTGGATTATAATTCTAGTTCATAACTAGTTCATTTCGATAAATATATTTTTATCTTTTCAAATATGGAATATTTCATCCCAATTCTTTCCAAATTATTTACTATGATTTTATAGAAATTATTGATATTTTTAATAATTTTATCAAGGCCCGTACAGTCGATTTCCATAAACGGTCATCGAACTGCACTCACAACAACCTTTTCCAAATTTGATTTGGACATTATTCCAAATCCAACCGTTAGATTTCAACTCTCTTGTAATCGTTGGAAAGCTCTTTTCGATACAAAACCAACGGTTTCGGTTTTAGGAGAATTCAACGGCCGGATCTCCCGTAATGTCCGTTCGAAGTTAATGGTGGAAATTCGTGAACTACCGTGGCGCGACGCGTTCTATTCAGGCCATTATATATATTTAGTGTATATATTATATATATTTCATCGATTATGTAACAACTCGGAAAATACAAGTCAATTTAAAATTTTTAAATTAGTTATTTTAAAGAAATTTAAATAATTGAAATAGAATATTTCAATAAAATAAAGAGTTAGAAATGGTGCGGCAAGTTCAAAATTTGAATTCAAACTTTGACTGACTGTACCGGGTGCAAAATAAAACGGATTCTAGTGAAACCAAAAATATTTAAATCTGTTTATGAATATCTTTCTAACGAATCTGAAAAATTGAAGTTTCATAGCGGGAATCAAAAGTTATAGCCAAATGAATTTTCTGAAAGATCGCTATAGAGAATATATAGCCCTTGAAAATAGACATTTTGCAAACGACCTCGGTATTGGACGAAAGCACTTTTGTTGGATCCGGGATATTAAATTATTGTTTGGTTTTAAATTTCATAATTTTTGAAGCTAATATGTGAGCGTGGCAAAAGAAAATATGTTTAGTTGATTTATGTTAAATTGGATCGACCAGAAAATGGCCATTTTTCAAACGGTCTCAGAATTCGACGAAACTAGTTTTGTTGGGACCGTAGCATCAAAACATAGCTAGATTTATTTTTCTGGAAATTTTCGAATCAGTTTGTGGCCCTGGAAAATTAAAATGTTCGTTCAAATCGAATATTTGAATGTTTTACATTTTAATTTGAAGAATAACTGAATGTAACAGTCGAATTGGCCTAGGAAACATATCCCATTGTGTTCGGGATGGGGGTATTTAGCTGGGGGCGACAGTCTTTAGGTTTGAATTGGTGTTCGTACGGAGAAACACTATTTTAAAAATCAAATAAAGCATCGGCCAATCAGAAATTTCCATCATAAATTAAAATAAAAAAACCCGAAAACCCTCTTTCTCTCTCTCGACTTCAACGAAAACCCCTTACCCTCGTTCCCGACCATTTTCCAACCAAACCAGGAAGAATTACCACATGCCCAAGTTCAACTTTTTGTATCTTTCCTCCTCCTCTTCAAATCAATACCCACTAGACCCGCTATCGTGTTGTGTGGAGGGAGAACCACCTCCCTGAAGTTGCGAACTTCTAAGTGCCGTCGCCGCCTCCCTGATGGATCGAGCTAGGCCCCACCACGTCGCTTGGATGCGCCCCCCTCCCTCTACGACGTACCACCACCTGATCGACCTCTCGTGCAACGGATTTGAGTGAAAATCGAAACCTAGTTTCGAAGGTTTAAAGAAAGGTATCGGGTTTGTTTATATAAACTGAAAATAACACTTTTAAGTGTTGTAAATTTTGAAAAATTGTATCTTTATCTTATGTTAACGAAATTCGATGAAACAGGAAATATCGAGACCGTGTCGACGCTCTCTACATTCCAGAAGTGTCCGTGGATTTTTCTTAGCTCGCTACTATTTTTAGCAAAGCGACAAACCAAGGTGAGAACTCTGAATTCAAAACGTGAATGAAAACGTGTTGTATAAGTTATATAAGAGAAGTATAAATTATATACACGTTGTATACCTCATGTACATGTGTTGTATAAGTTGTATGAGCAATGTATAAATTATACAAGCGTTGTATGAAACATATATGCATTGAAATTGTGTTGAAATGGAAGTGAAATATACTTATATATATATACGCCCCTCGTCCACAAACCATGGATGATATTTATTGGTTTTGATTGGTGTGAAAATTGGTTGATAGCGAATGGTTGACTAGAATTATTTGTGGTTGAGATTGTTTGACCGTGGTTGAAAAATACCCGTTTGTGGTTGAGAATTATTTTGGTGGAAACCACATAGGATTACTTTGTGGAAATAAAAATAAAACATGTCGCCTGCGTGCGAACTAGATGCATGAAATCCCCATTGTCAAAAACCGCGAGGTTTTAAGGTAGAGCGAGGAGCCGTACTCGGGACGGTGCCGGTTTTATCTACCCTGCGGTTATGCTGTCGAAATTTTCAATAATATTCATGTGTTAGAATTATTTTCATATGTTGAAATTATTTTCATGTGTTGAAACCTTAGCCATGTTTTGAAACCATCTTCATGTGTTGAAAAATATATCCATGTATAGAATAAATTCTTTAAATGATAAAAATAACATCTTTAACAAAAGTATGAAGTAAATAATGCTCATGTGTGGAGAAGTTCATGTGTTGAAAAGTAAATTCATGTGTTGAATAAATAAATTGTTTTAGCAATAAAAATCACATTTTATTATATATATGAAGTATGTAAAATATTTGTGTTTTAAATAAATTGTTTTAACAATAAAAATCACATCTTTCTTATATGTATGAACCATATAAAATTTCCATATGTGGAAATATTCATGTGTTGAGTTGTTCATGTGTTGAAAAAGGTTCATGTGTTGAATAAAAAGATCGAACAATAAAAATAATATTTTTATTGAGAATATGAAGTGTTAAAAACATTCATGTGTTGAATAAATATTTTTGATGATAAAAATACCATTTTTATCATGAATATGATTTGCTAAAAATACACAAGTGTTGAAATAAATATTTGTTTGCTATGAATATTATTTTTAACATGTATAGGAACTAAATAAAATAGTCATGTGTTGAAATATATTTTAGTTCGCTAAAAATATCATTTTTAAATGAAATATGAAGTGCTAGAATAACCCCTTGTTCAAATAAATATTCATGAGTTGGAAATATTCATTAGTTAGCTAATAATGTGATTTTCAGCTTATGTATGGAACATTGGAATGAATGGTAACGTTAAATCAAATTGAATCAAATATGAAACTGAATTGAAAATTGATAAGTGATTAGAATTGCACACATGTACATGCATATTTATTGAACAGGTTATAGCAAAGAGGCTAGAGAAGAGGAATAAAATTGTGTGCCCAACAAATAGGTACATATTTACTATTTTGCTTGGGTGACGATTTTATGAGCCGATTGGCTTTTTCTTTTTCTTTTTGAGATAAGACGCCCGTGTGGCTGTTTGGGGATTTTCGCGACCCTTCCCGTACAAAGGAGGTTATGGCGAAATTTTCCAAAATTTGAAGGCATTAGTGAAATATTTGAAGTGAAAACGATATAGAAATCGCCAAATGAATTATATTTATATATATATAAATAAATTAAATTAAATTAAAATGAATCGAGGCCGTGCAGTTCGCGTTTTGAAATCGTAATTTTAAACGATTATACCGAAAGATCCAACCATCGGTTTTGACGAAACTGGAACTGTTGGGTTCGATTTTGAGAGATCTTCCCAATGATATAAACTTTGTTGAGATCCAACGGTTAGATTTTCAGATATGTGTAAAAAAAATTAGGGAAAAACAACGCCAGTGCCTCGGCATGACCTGAAACGTCATTTAATTAAATAGGGCCATTTTCAAATATATAAAATGGCAATATATCATTATAAAACATTATAGACGATATAGAATGGAAATAAACCGATTCTTCTTGCTTTGCTTAATATTTGATGGTTGAATGTGTTTGACATGAAAATTATACTAAGGAACTAAAATGTGAATGTTGAATAATTTAACCATGTGAAGAATTGATTTGAAAATCTAAATATACGTGGATTATTTGAAAAGGCCGAGTTAATTCTCATTTCAAATAATCGATCGACGGTTAGAAGTCGAAGAGTTGAAGACGGTTCAAGACCGATGATCTTCACATTGGATGGATGGGCGCTACTGATGCTCATGATTGGAGTAGCTACCTTGAAGGAGCTGAAGTGGTAGCCATCCGGACGTGTTTGTTGATTGTATGGATATGCGAGGAATATGGTGCCTCCGGCTTCGTTCAAACCCAGAACGAACTTGTAAATGGACCGTGTGTCTGACATTAGATTTTGTTCTGTGCTGATTGATCTCTATTAAATATATATCTGTTTGGCGGCGGAGAATTTATTCTCTTGCTTAATGCCCCTTCTCTGAGACGTACGAGCTCAGAGGTTATATATCGATGGAAATCAGTCGCATGGAGTAAACTGCCTGTGTGGCACGCCGAAGTGGCATATAATCAAGGCTTCTGTTGCAGAGCAAAGTCTTGTGGTTGATGATCAAAGCACGGCCTATGTGGCACAGCTTTGTGTATAGCGTCGATTCATGAGTCTTATACCTCGGTATGAGTCAAAAACGGGATAGTGACTGTAGGGAGAGCACAATGTTTCTTTCTAGCTATGGATGATGTCAGTGACCTACCAGCCCTGACATTTATATTATTTTTACCTATGTGGTTGTTGGAATGCGAGGCGCCTCGGTTATAGGTCTATAAGGACCAAGAAACATGTGTTCAGGAATAACTAATCCTCAAAAGTAAGAGAGAACCAGCCCTGAAGATCCAAGGATCGCTGTGTTTGGTCCGTAGACATTTGCTAGAGTGTCGAACGTAGAGGAGCTTGCCCCTTGCCTCGAATCTTGACGGAATCCAATTTCCAATACGAAATTGCGGATTTGATTGTATTACTAGTATGGCGACATAGTGGTATGGGTCACTTATGCTGTCATTGATTGATATTTATGATTGAATTTGCTTTTGAAACATATATGCACTAGTAATAATATCAAACACTTTTGTTTTGTACGTATCAAGCATTTCTTGGCCATTATAAGGTAAAACTCTATCCTCCGGCTTGCGTTGCATTGTGTGATGGGACCTGAGTCTTATAATGGCTTCATTTTTATAATAAGCATTGTGATTATTTAATAATTTACTTTATTTCATACACTAGCAATCATTGGAGTAAACCCGTTCCGCGAAAGTGGCGTGGTCCTTTGATTTGTCTTATTATTGTTGTTAATTAGTTAAGGAGATTTCTCATACCACTCCCATGACTGACTCGTAGTTTGTTTCACCTTGCAAACTCGGGTGCCCTTATTTTCACATGGACAGCCTAGTATCAGGTAGCTGGACCTATTTTGGCTTTGCACTACAGCAGGATTGCATCTTTTGGCCCATGGCGAGGCTTGACTACACAGTGTTGACTATTGATTTTTCCGCCATTATTATATATGTATATGATTCCGCCTCTGGCGATGTAGACTGGTGCTTCTTATGTACTCTCTATGTACATGTACCGCTTATGGTGATGTAGACTGATCATATACTTTTATGCACTAAGTTGTATCCTACATTGTGCTCTCTGATGTTGTGATTTGTATGATTCCGCTGTCATATTTATGTAAATTATTCTATTTCCTGATTATGCAATTATCTGTATTCTGCTAATGAAGAATAATGTGTTATATTCCAATGATTATCCTTAACACCGTCGTAGGAGGTTTTGGGATCGTCACAGATTACCATTTAAAATGTATTTTATAAATCATTTTAAATTTGTTTTCAAAACAATTTCAACTTCATATTCAATTTCAAATCAAAATTGAATATTCCATACCATCGATATATAAATGATAGTATTTTAAAAACATTAGAGTTTGAAATCACTTCCTTTTTTATATTCATTATAAAATGAATAAAATCGATATAAATATCGTTCTCGTCCAAATGGCATTATTCTAATCAACACGGCTTTATATGTTTAAATATATTCATGTCCACCCCAAATCGGACATCAAAATCAGATTTTAATCTTTTACTTAATATTATTTTAAGATATTCATTATTTTAAAATATTCGTTACTTTAAAACATTCATTCTTTCTGAATTGGGATCAGACATAGTAAATTACCATATAATATTATTATATAGATTTTATACAACACATGTACACAACAACAATCAAACACAGTCAACCATCATCCAGAGTGCATTCTACACTGCATAACCATTAAATACAAATATTCAACGCTTACACAGCTTCTCAACCAATCGATTGAAATACAACTAAATATTGGGATTAGTGTAAGTCCAATATCATCCCAACACCCGTGTGGGGTTTCAATCAAAAAATAATGAATTTTATTTGTGCGGTTGGGCGATGTGTAAAATTTATCATCCCAATCAATATTAGTTAAATGTGTGTACAAATACAAATCGTCTGATATGTAAATGAATATTTATTTTCCGATATGTAAATGAATATTTATTTTATTCATATACCCATTACAAAATTATATTTCTAACTACAAAATATTTTATTCCATTCCACATCACACAATCAATTTTCACGGCATAACCAATCAAACAAACAAGTTGTCCATCGTCTGTGGACGAAGGGTGTCGGGTGCTGCTAAGTACTATCAGCATCCTAGTATATATTTTAACTAGAAAATAAATTAAAGTGAGAAGTTCTCACCTTTGGGATCCACTCCTCCATTCTTTATTTCTGAACGGTTCAGATTTTGTTTTGATTAACGTCGGTTCCATCGCATTCTGTTTTCATGCTGTTCATAGTAAAATCACAATTTTAATACGCTACTTCATTACAAAAATCTCATTTTTATAATGTTGCTATAAAATAAAAATCATATTTTTATTCTATATAAAAATCGTATCTTTTCGCATATAAAAATCTATGCTTTCTTTACATAAAATTCAATTTTTGCTAAATAAAAATCAATTCTTTTAAACTATAAAAATCAATTCTTTCAAACTATACAAATCAATTCTTTTAAACTATAAAAATCAAAATCTATTAAACTATAAAAATCCAAAAAAATTAAACTATAAAAATCAAATTCTTCTAAACTATAAAAATCAAAATTGGCTTTTCATTTATAAAAATCTTAGTTTTATGGTATTAAAAATCGCAGATTCTTGGTATTAAAAATCATAGATTCATGGTACTAAAAAACATATTTTTAATGGTATTAAAAACGGAGAAAATAGGAAGAACTTACTGCTGGATTTTAGAAGAGGTGGGAGGGGAGTTTGCTCGCGCGATAGCAACTCAGGTGCTCCGGAGGGTGTCAGGTGATCGGAGGTAGGGCTGGAGTTGACTGGATCCGGCGCCGGCGATTGGAGGTCTCGGACGATGGAACTAACGGTTTATAGGGCTCGGGTTCACGTGCGAGAAGGAGAAAGGGGGGAGGGGGCGGAGCATCGCTAGGGGAGGGGAAGCGATCGTCGGAGGGGTGCGGTGAACGGCAGGCTAGAGCGTTGGGCGATGGGTGAGGGGGGGAAGGGTTTGAGCGGCTTCAGTTTTTTTTCTTTCTGACCTAATTTCGATTTCACGTGAAAGAGAAGGGGGATTAAGGGATTTTATAATTTAATTTATATTATATATTTTATTCCACTTACGGTTGGATTTTTATTCAAACTCTGAATCGTACCCACCGACTATCGTCCCTAGCGTAATACCGCCATTCTGAACACAATGGGAAATGTCCCGTAAGCCAATTCGGCTGTTATGATCAGTTTTCGTCAAAATAAAAATATAACTCTATATATTGAATTTGAACGCACATTTCAATTTACCGGGGGCACATACAGACCCCAAAAATTCCAGAAAATTTATTTCAAGCTTTTTGTTGATGATACGGTCCTAACAAAACTAATTTCATCAAATTTGAAGACCGTTTGAAAAATGGTCATTTTCTGGTCGATCCAAATTGACTAAAACTGTTAGCCTGCTTTGTGACCAGGCTACCCAAAGCCAGGGACTTGAGTATGAACTTACATTGATTGGCGATCACTTGGATGGAGTGATAGAAAGATGGAAAATTTGAATTATACATGCAAATGTCACCGGATCGGATCCCCCTATCGGATCGGATCGGATCCCTCCTTTTGAATCGGATCGGATCGGATCCTTCCATTCGGATCGGGTCCGATCCCCTTCCCCAGATCGTATCGGAGTACCCTCTACCCGAACCGCCTGAAGTATTCTGTACAGAAGTGCGTGCAGGCATTCTGCTCGAACAACTGGTTCGGTTCGGGTCCGATCCGAACCGATTGGACCTGCTTCTACACATGGAGTTTGACCTCTTCTCTTGGCATAACCGACTCCTACAATTGCGGATCGGACTCCACTTGGCAAAGCACGACCTGGTAGCCACTTTTCCACGTTCTCCACTACTTCTGAAATCTCCTCCGGTCACGCCATGTGGCCCATCCGAACCGGAACTGCCCAGAGCTTCTCTACAGCTATAAATACACCACAACATGGCCATTTGAAGGGACTTTTGGTATTTCATTCATACATGGTAGCCATGGCCGAATTCCCCCACCAATAACCACCTCCTTCTCCAATGAAAATCAATGAATTCGGAGAGAATTATTCATTGTATTTGAATGATTGAGTGATTAAATTCCTTGTAATTGTAATCCATGAATGAAATGAGAAACTATGAAGTGGATGTAGGCTCATTAACGCCGAATCACTATAAATTTCGTGTGTTGATTGACTTTTCTTGTTTCTAGTTCATGATTCCTCAATATTCTCTGCAAAATACGATCAATTGTGTGTTAGGACCATTTTTTGGTCTAACGTTTTGGTGCTTTCACTGAGAAGATTGAATCCTCAGCTTTCTGGATTATTATTCTATTGTTTGGATCACCAAATCCGAAGAGATAATCCACGTTTTCCATGCCTACAAGAAAAGATAAAAAGCGACGAGCTTCTCGCAGAAATGAATTGAGTACAGAACAAGATGACAAGAAGGCTTCAAGTTTCATTCCAGTCACTGGTTCAAGTGTGCCCGGGTCGGATCGGACCCGAACCGACCTGATACTGACACCTCAATCTGACCCGATCCCCTATCACCTCGAAAGAGAGCCAAGTACTTCAAGTTCCTGGCAAGATTTATCCTCGGATCGAATGTGTACCCCCGACCCGAGCCATAAAGGAGTGGCACCACGAACCGACCCGGGGACAGTGCTTCGACCCGACTTGTTGAGCAGGACTCGAATCCAACTGCTGTTGATACCCCGACCCGACCCAATGATGCATCTCCGAACCGAACCGAAGAGGGTGCCACGACCCGAAC
The DNA here is from genome assembly GCA_030737875.1 of Allium sativum. Classification (NCBI taxonomy): domain Eukaryota; kingdom Viridiplantae; phylum Streptophyta; class Magnoliopsida; order Asparagales; family Amaryllidaceae; genus Allium; species Allium sativum. The sequence goes on along the minus strand of CM060913.1, from coordinate 702,126,357 downwards.
CGCAGGAAAGTGGAGATGCAGGGTAGGGAAGACCGATCCGAACATGAGGAGGAGATCCGAACCGGCTCTTTCATATATACCGAACCGACTAGCTAATGACGTCTCCGATCCGGCTCGGAGGAACTAGTCCTATCCGACCCGACCTGAAGACAATCTCCGAACCGCAAATTTGAAGGCATGATCCGATCCGACCCGAAACAGCTATTTTTGGAAAAAATACATTTTTAAGATCATTTCAGAAAAGGCTCCATCTTCCAAAATCGAAAAAATCGTGCGGTGCCCACATTTTCGACCTAACCGGTTAGGTCGATCGCCGCCGGGACTGCGGGGCCCCGGACCCCCGCCGGCGCTGCGCCCGGACCCGCTGACGGCCTCGCCTTCGGCTCGGATCACGTCTCGCCTTCGGCTCGACGTATATTTTGACCAACAGTAGTCATCAAAGTTTGTTAATGAAGATAAGGTGGATAGTCAAAGAATATGACAACCAAATGACAACGACTAGGATTCCTCCAGAAGCCATAGCCTCTATTTGCCGATGCCATTCAATGGGAGGAGCTGTCAATCAGATTCAGCTTGCTAACAACGACAGTATACGAGATAATGATTGTCTAATAGTAGCCTCATCTTCTGGAACACCGATAGTGTAGATTTCAACAATGCAACTGATGTTGTTCCCTAATGAGTAGTGACCATCCCATTTATATGACTTAAACTTGTCCAATCGGCGGAGCATCGAATGACAGTTATATAGAGCAGTTCGAACACTACTTCAAAGATGATTCATATGATCTTAGTGACCATGATTGTCAATAGTGGGATACCAAAAAGCAGCTAAAGATCCCAACATCCCAAAGCTACACTTCAATTGTATGATGTGATGAATAAAATGTCCTGCGTCTCACCTCCCGAAGAACATAGCTAACCTTTGCAATGGCCATTTGCTGTCAATCGCATAGAGGAAGACTGATTTCCATCGAATAAGGGTTAGGTCAACATACTTTGGTTCCCAACGATTGGTAACAGCTGAACCCCTACAGGCCATGATTGGACATATGAATCTTTGCTCGGATGATAACAACTTGACTGCTCACCAGTCACCATATGACCTTTGTCAAGAGATGAGAGTTCGAGATCAAAACAAATATGAATCGACCGTTAGCTCTCGACTTCATACATAAATTGTGATAGAAAACGTGAACATTACTTCAAGCCTTGGAAGCCATGCTATTGTAGTCAAGTTTATCTGACTAAGGTCTAAACTGACCAGCTCTAGCGGCGATTAGAGCTTACATTGCACCCTGGTATCTATTGCTAAAATTCCTAATGAAAGATGAAATGGGAATGGTCCATGGCGACCATGTTACTGGAAGAGCCTGCTATTTAGCTAATTAGGAGATGCTACTCGATAGAGGTGGCAAGTTAAAAGGTTTAGAGCACTTAAGCCTGGGTGCTGGTTGATTATCTGTGCATTAGATCTTATTCCCAACGTGGGACTAAAGGCATATCTGCGGATGGATGAGATATGACTATCCCCCTAGCAGCCATGACTCCCTTATACTCAATCCTTGCCCTTAGCATGGGGGCAAGAAGGCGATTCAAATAAGATGCGACCTCGTCATTCGCTTATAGTATTTACCTAGTTGCCTTTGTCACTCTAAGTCCTCAATCAAGGTTTGTTCATTCTTAGGACCTCTACCCCACAACGGTTTGAAAAGACGTTCATCTCCAGTTAAAGATTTTGGCAGCCATCCCCTGATAGAGATGTAGTGAGGAAAAATGGACCTGCAAAGAGCGTGCAATGCCATCTTCGCACAGAATGATATCCATTCCTTTAACAGGATTACTTTTTAACCATGACTCTTATATTTCCATGCTTTATGAGTTATTGATGTAACTAACTCAGATGAATTTATATATGGATGATGTAGGTACCCCGAATCTGGTACCGATCAAACTTTGAGCACCTACAGGAATAATTATGGAGCATTGCCGTAACGAGCCCGATTGAACTGCTCGTTTACAGAGCCACGTCCTTCACCTGAGAGAAGTTGTATAGCTTAGGATGGATCCGAGGTGACCATTCATTCATTGGCTCACACATGGAAGACCTCAAGATAATTGTGCATTGACGTTCAACGTCGGAATCCGATTCCGGATGGATGCAGTTCGACCGTCTACATGGCTCGATCCGTTAAAGGAGGCAACACTGCCCCTTGATATGCTTACTTTTCAATCATACAATTTACTTTTACATGCTGCCTGAGTTATGGACATGACTAACTCATGCGATATGAATGATGCAGGTACCCGAAGTTTGGTGCCAACTACTCCTTCCATGGTTTAGTCGGAGGAACATAAAGCTTTGACGAACGTGATTCAACTATTCTCCCTCCTGATGCCAACAACCTGACATAAATGAAGTTCGACCATTCATTCACGGACCTTTTGCCCTTGAAGTAGGGGGCAAGCGAATATATGCACATGATTTCAACATATCTATGCATAGGCATACAAATGAGGCATCCTCAACATCTAGCCTTTAATTTTCCAGACACGACATAGAGATATACTCGGGTGTGACATAACCACTTAGCAGTTCTATGACTCCATCCCCTGATCCAACGAGAAGAGTGAAAAAATGACAAGGGCACGATCGCATGAACGACATAACTTTTGCCTTCGATGTGGGGGCAAAAGGGAAATGTTAAGACGAGGATGAGTATGACTCGACCACTCTCCAACAACATCTTTAATTCTTTCCCATGCTTTCGACGGGAGGAGTACAAAATCAACAGGGATGTGAACCGACCATCCCTGATGGCGACCTTTGCCCTTGACATGGGAGCAAAGGGACAATGCTAAGGCAAATGTGACCCGACTGTTTGCCCGACTAACTCTAATCCTCAGAGCTTGGATATGAGTATAAACTTAGGACGAGTGTGACAGGCGCGCCAAGATTTAAGACCACTCGATCCACAACTCTAACCCAAACTGACTTTGGGAGAGTATAAAGGACGAACTGCGACGTCCATAACTCTAACTCTCACGACTTGGGAGAGAGTATAAAGGACAATGCTGCGACGTGCATGCAATCTTCATTGCCCTCCGACTGAGGACAGGATTATAAAAGACTTACGGATCGGACATCCGAATGACTTAATCCGGCTCCCATCAACGCTGGGGGCACGGACATAGATTTCTGAATTAAGTTCAAACACGCTTCGGACGCGACCCGTGTTTCAAAGTTAAATGGAGGCTACAGACACTATACCTCCAAACTACGACACCTGACACTTTGACATTTAATAATTCTATGCTAGATAGATTAGCACTCAACATGTTTTCATTTCGAGCTACAATTGCTTGTGACTTAAAGATTGACTTAGTAGCTTGCAAGACTAAGCTGACTATTCTTTTTTGAATTGCAAGATTATGTACAGATACAAAGAAAAGACACAAGGGATACTCGCGTACAACAACAAAGGGGTTGTGTTTGAAGGAATGACGTCGACTTCTAATGCTAAGCTTCCCACACGACTCAATGCAATCACCGAAAGGAGGTCCTAAGAGTGATATATCAAATCAACATACACACCCATGTGTGACTGGCCATAGCCCAAGTGCAACGACGAGTGCTACCTCGCAAATATATTGAATAGAAAACGCGATAACTCGAGCACTTGGATAACTCAATCACATAAGCTTTGAAAACAATGTCTCCCTTCCGTGCATCCACGTCTAAATTTAAAAGGGATGTGATACAACTGCCAACCTTTATCCATTACCCCCGGACTGGGGCCGCACTGCTGAAAATATTCATAAACGTTATATGTCTGTGACTAACTTATACCTCGATCTTGACAGTCTGCTTGAGGACCACGAAATGGATGTAGAGTGAACGTCCATTTGCTAGTCCGGACCGACATCCCGGTTGAAAGACCCCATGTAAAGGGAGATGCCATTGCTTTGTCTTCTAACTTGCGAGGAGGCGAATTGCCTGACACTCAGACTCAAAAGCTAAGAAGAAGGAAGATAGAAATTTCTTCCGTGCTGAGGATATAGGCGCAGAAGGCGCTAGGATCGAAGGAAGGTAGCAGATTTCTTCTCGTGATGATCCCTCAGCATGTCAAGCTAGATATGAAATGGATGGTACCCTTGCTGATTTGTGAACTCAGATGGCTCAGTGAGACAAACTTCTCTGGAAACGACAGAAAATGATGGATAACTTTTTTACTTGGATAGACGGAAGGCCGAGTAACTACGGCTTACTCGCTGGAGCGAGCACCATGGAAATTCAAGCGACAATGAACTTGGCTCAAACACTCCTTGCTCCATGGTCCAGATCATATGGGACCCTAGGACGAGTTGGCATAGTCGTCTTTAATGAAACAAGATGCAACCAACCTCCTCCCAGGCATTTGTAGCATGCAACTTCCGACTGTAACATTTTGGATGAAAACGATGGATATGTAAGAGCCACCGAAAAATTAAACGAAGCCCGACCAGCCTTTGCTCCAATTCGGAGGAATGTTTAAAACCCAGCTCAACCTCAACATGAGGCTCCTCATGAAGGGGGAAAGTAGAAGCATGCGAAGTGGCAATAATTTGACATATCGCAATTCGACTCCAATCCTCAAAGCTTGGATGGGAGATCCAAAACTAACATGAGTCAGACACGAACAAATCATTTTCTATCAAACTCTAACTCACAGCTCGATGAGGGAGTATGAATTCAGAGAATACGTGGATTTAATGACCACCGTTTAGTAAAATCCCCATGGATGGGGAGTACAAGATAAGAGCTTCGAACATCATCATCTGACTATCTGCCAACTTTTGGCACATTTACAATTATCTGAGCTTCACAATAACCCAGACTATAAGCAGAAGAATGGCTCCTCAAGAACAACCTGCATACATCCAAGTAGCGGATCACCATCCAGACTTAAAAAACAGAAGCCTGATTGACGGCTATTACATATGCGCAACCAAGAAGCCAGAAACCGGCTTCGACCCAATTTAAGACTTCATACTGGGGGCACTAGCGCTAAAATTAGGTAATTAGCGACAACTTCTCAAAGATGAGGGCCAAATTGGCAACATTAATTGATGCTTCAACAGAGATCATGTGAGACCCTGCATGCATTCCTTGAAAGAATCACCGCCACAATGGCATCGGTAAATCGACCTGGACCATATATAGCGTTGATTGCTGTAGTATCTGGTGTTTTGGATATCTCAAACTTCAAAATCTCTTTGCATCGAGACCCACCAAGAGGACTTGGCAGATTCACCTCTGAAACAAACCTCGGTATCTCTTTACCATGAGATTCTCCTAGAAACGTTGGAAAATCCTATCCTGAGACAGACAGATTCGTGCAATAAGAGTGTGCTAATGTTGAAATGGATGATCTCAATGTCTTCACGATATAATGGAGCACCATCTGACTCTTGAAATAATAAAGGAAAAAGAAAAGCCCCAGGAAAGACTAACAGGATTTTACAATTCTGGAAATGACCAATGTCATTAATCGGGCCCGTGGTCTTGATTGTCAAGTTAATGGAACCAAGCATGGGAGATAGACTCAACAAGACTATGATGGCTATTTCGGATTATGCCAAAGCGTGAACGAAGGAGCTCGAATAACTCACTAACGACGTTCGCTCGCTTGCAAGATTGACGAGCTTACTTAACTCTGCAGCTGATGCGAGGAGAGTATCTAAGTTTGCTGATATACTCAATAAGGCGATCACTGCTTTCTGGCTAAACAGATGGGTTGACCCCAACGCGAATGTGATTCGACTATTCGCATATACAACTCCAACCCTTGATGACTTGGGAATGTGCACATAACGACATAGGGTGACTAAGATTGCTGAACCTGCAGCTCCAACCCGATGTGAAGAAAGAAAGTTCAAAGGCTTACAGACTGGATGTCCGATTGACCTGGTCCAACCCCCACCGACGCTGAGGGCATGAGCATTGACTTCGCTTTTCCTCCACTGATGTTGGGAGCACGAGCTTCAACTGACAAACTGACTTTGAACATGACCCTTACTCGATGCTTGATTCAGAACATATACCTTATATCTCTGGAATATGACATGATTCATCTTGACCGTCTAAGTAAGCCAACTAATGGGTCAAGCATGACTTCAAAGAATTGATCTACAACTCTATCAACTAGAGAATGTGGAGAACTCCTTTACTGCCTTACGATTATGATGAACTTATTCGTGGATTTCTTTTAGTATGATCTGATTACTATCCTGATGTCCGGATAGTCCCAAGACGAGCGCAAATGAAAGACGCATGCACCAAGTATGATGTGGTCTATCCCAACAGTCTAAATACTAGCTCAAGGCCAGAAGATTCTTATATTACCACATGATTTGGATATCTAGTTCATACATTGACTTATGTGTAAAAGAAACCCTGAATCGATAATACACTTGACTCGTTTGGGGAACGAAGTCGTTTAGCAATGTCCCGTGTATGCACGATCTCACACAAGAGCCAACGACCCTATATGACTTATCATGAAGGAGATCAATATCTTGATTCGACGATGTTTAAAACGGTTACCCGATCATTTCGACTACTCCTTCCACAGAATTTGTACTAACTAGCACCCATGGAAGTAACGCGACAATCTAATAAAACCTCCTCAAGGGTGGATGACGTTCTAAAAAGATTTATCTTGACTTAATCAAAGCACATCTCATCTGCGATAAGATGTACTTTAGGGGGCAAAATGTTAGCCTGCTTTGTGACCAGGCTACCCAAAGCCAGGGACTTGAGTATGAACTTACATTGATTGGCGATCACTTGGATGGAGTGATAGAAAGATGGAAAATTTGAATTATACATGCAAATGTCACCGGATCGGATCCCCCTATCGGATCGGATCGGATCCCTCCTTTTGAATCGGATCGGATCGGATCCTTCCATTCGGATCGGGTCGGATCCCCTTCCCCGGATCGGATCGGAGTACCTTCTACCCGAACCGCCTGAAGTATTCTGTACAGAAGTGCGTGCAGGCATTCTGCTCGAACAACTGGTTCGGTTCGGGTCCGATCCGAACCGATTGGACCTGCTTCTACACATGGAGTTTGACCTCTTCTCTTGGCATAACCGACTCCTACAATTGCGGATCGGACTCCACTTGGCAAAGCACGACCTGGTAGCCACTTTTCCACGTTCTCCACTACTTCTGAAATCTCCTCCGGTCACGCCATGTGGCCCATCCGAACCGGAACTGTCCAGAGCTTCTCTACAGCTATAAATACACCACAACATGGCCATTTGAAGGGACTTTTGGCATTTCATTCATACATGGTAGCCATGGCCGAATTCCCCCACCAATAACCACCTCCTTCTCTAATGAAAATCAATGAATTCGGAGAGAATTATTCATTGTATTTGAATGATTGAGTGATTAAATTCCTTGTAATTGTAATCCATGAATGAAATGAGAAACTATGAAGTGGATGTAGGCTCATTAACGCCGAACCACTATAAATTTCGTGTGTTGATTGACTTTTCTTGTTTCTAGTTCATGATTCCTCAATATTCTCTGCAAAATACGATCAATTGGGTGTTAGGACCATTTTTTGGTCTAACAAAAACTATCAAAACACGTTTTACTTCGCCACGCTCACATATTAATTCCAAAATTATGAATTTTGGAATCTAGCAATAACTTGACATCCCAGATCCAACAAAAGTAGTTTCATCGAAAACGGAGGTCGTTTGCAAAATCGCCATTTTTAAGGGTTATATTTCCATAGCGACCATTCTAAATTTTCAACTGGGCGTAATTTTTATTCCCGCTATGAAATTTTAATTTTTCGGGTTCATTGGGAAGATATTTTCAAATAGATTCTAATATTTTTGGTTTCGCTAAAATCCGGTTTATTTTGAATCCTGTACATTCATTTGAAATTTGAAACTGAATTTTCAAACTATCGCGCCATTTCCAATTCATTATATAGTTAAAATAAATATTTATATTCTAATTTCGATTCCGATAAATCTATACGTTCTAATTCTATTCAAAATAAATTTCTAGTCGTTATTATTTAAAATAATTCATTTAAAATATTCAAAATTCATTAAAATTGCCAAAATAAAATTTTTAAATTGGTTCTGATTTTCCGGGTTGTTACATCAAGCTAGTCAAACTATTATTCAACAACAAAATTATTTGTTCAAGATGAAGCCTATAAATGCTCTGACCACTTTAGTTACTGAAGAGGCTCAAGCTGTGATCCTCTTATATTCCTTACCTAAGGAGTGTAGTGCTTTTGTTAATTCCAGGATTTATGACCGAAGTAAAATTAGCCTTTATCATGTAAAGGCTAGTCTTCTTAATGTAGTGTTAAGAGGTATATTTGTGAGCACTAGCCTGGATAGTGATATCAAGGCTTATATGTTCAAAGAGGTAGAAGTCAAACCAAGTCGAAGAAACATGGAAGATGGAATTCTTCAAGGTCTCTGTCTAAGGGACCTATGAATTTGACTTACCATTATTGTAAGAGGCCTGGGGACTTTATTGCACAGTGTCCTAAAGAACGCTTCGGCCTCTACAATGGAGAAATCTGATACAGAGAGTGAAACTGACTTGTTTACAGCCTATGGCTCTTCTGAGAAGAGCACCCTATAATTGATACTGGCGCATCCTATCATATGAGACCTGATAGGAAATCTTTTTCCACTTACCATGAGATTGATGGAAGGGAAGTTCTGATGGGAAATGATGCTTCATGCCGTATGGTTGATGATAGCAGTGTAAAGATTAGGATGCTTAAGAATGTTATTCGATCCATTACTGGTGTTAGGAACGTGCCTGATTTAAGAAGGAGATTGATTTCTATTAGGGTGTTGAGTAGACTTGGACTAAAGATTGTAGTTCATAAAGAGAACATGAAAATATTAAAGGGTTCCATGATTGTTATAAAAGGAGTGGAGGGCAGGAAATCTCTATCTACTAAAGGGCACTATTGTAGTTAGTGAATCAACTTCAGTTACTTCAGTTAATCCAAATTCTTCCAGATTATGGCACTTGCAGATGGGTCACATTCGTGGTGAAACACGGATGAACTAAGAAAACGGGGTTTGATTGATGGATTTTGGCATTTAAAGCTTAGCTTTTGTGAAGAGTGTGTTTTTGGTAAGCAGATAAAGATTTCTTTTGGTGTTAGTGAGCATAAGGCAAAAGCTATTTTTGTATTATGTTCAACAAATGTTAGGGGATCTTCCCCTTTCCCATCCTTTGGTGGAGCCAGATATTTTGTTTCATTTACAGATGATTTCTCTCATAAGGTTTAGGTGTACTTTCTAAAGTCTAAAAGCGAAAATTTTGCTAGATTTCATAAACGGAAATCCATAATGGAGAAGCAGTCAGGAAAGAAGTTGGAATTTCTTTGTTCAGATAAAGGTGTTGAATTTGTATCACAGGAATTCATTGACTATTGGAAGTCTAAAGGCATTAAAAAGCATTACACCACACCAAATGACCACTAGTCCAATGGAGTTGCAGAAAGGATGAACCCGATATTATTGGAGAGAAACAGATGTCTTAGATTGATTGCTAAGTTGAAGAAGAGATTTTGGGATGAAGCTTTATTTATGGCAGCTTTCCTCATCAACCACACACCTTCTACAGCCATAAATATGAAGATCCCTAAAGAAGTCTGGAAAGGAGAGCCTATAAGCTATTCATTCCTCAAGGTGTTTGGTTGTCAAACTTATGTACATGAGAGTTGATGAAAGCTAGAACATAGAGCGCGTAAGTATATCTTTCTAGGTTACAGAAGAGGAGTGAAGGGATATAGGTTGTGGTGTCCTATTAGCAAGAAACTTATTTTAAGCAGGCATGCAACTTTTGTTGAGAAGGCTATGTTCAAGGTGGAGCCTTCCTCATCGGATGACAATAAGAGGACGTGCGAAGAATACTAGGCGAAAAGCAAGTCATCTATTCGTTCTTTTCATAGACATTTAGATGTTGTTTCTGATGAAATTATGGTTGATGAGAATAGTACAGATATTGTCATAAAAGATCATACTCAAGGTGGATCTCTTGCAAAGACTAGGCCTGTGAGAGAAAGAAGAAAGCTTAAATGGCTTAATGAGTTTGTTGGTTTGAGCATCAAAGACATTGACTTTGATGATATGGAAACATACGCATTAAATGTTGTCTATGATGATCCCATATATTATAGAGACGTTATTGCATTGGTTGACAATTCCAATTGGTTGGTAGCAATGGAAGAGAATATCGAATATTACAGAAAAATCGCACTTGGGATTTGGTGTCACTTCCTACCAAAAAGAGCTACTAGATGTAAGTAGATCTGTAGAGCGAAAGACAGCGGTATGGAGATTTCAGATATAAAGCAATACTAGTGTAACGGTCTAAAAATTTTGACAAGTTAAAAGATAGATTTTATGTATGGCAATGATTATTAAGTTTGTGATTTGTTAATACTATTTGTCGTTCTATCAGATTTTTCAACGATAACATGAATTACTAACAATAGAATTTAGGCATTGCTCTTAGTTTCCATAATGTTTTAAGGAAAATGCAACTAAAATGAGACGACCCGAACTTCCCATAAAGGAAAGCCCGGATTGAATTGAGAACACGACAAAACAGAACACAAATAGAAGAACTTTTCATTGCTTATTACAACAATTCCATCAGAATACAAGAATATAACAGAGTATAAATAAAAATTATACATTCGATAAATAACAGAGATTTACAAATTACAATGCAGCGAAAAATAATACATAACACAACTGAAAGGCATACACAGATACAGAGCTTCCTGAGTATAGTTAAAGTTGTAAATCAGGATCCTGTGAATATAAATCTGCAAAACCAAATCTACTAGCAGCCCGTGTGGAAAATAGGGACACCCAGAGTTTAGGTTAAAATAATAAACTCCAGGTCAGTCATGTGACTGGTGTGAGAACTAAAATAGTTATCCAAACCTTTACTTTAAAATAAAGTAAATCAAGGGACCATGCCGTATAACACTGAACGGGTTCCCACCTAAGAATACCAGTGCATAAAATAAACAACGCAATGTTTTTTGGAAAAATGAAGCTATTATAAGACCCAGGTCCCATAACACAATTCAATGCAAGCCGGAGGATAGTGTTTTCCCTTATAATAGCCAAACATGCTTGGTACGTTCAAAACAAATCATTTGATACTATTTTAAGTGCATAGTGTTTAAAACAACTTCAAATATTAATGTATCAATCCTAGACGGCATGGATACCATACATCATGTCGCCAATACTAGGCCCTACAATCAAAACCGAAATATTATGTATTGGAAGTTGGATTTCCATCTGTAAACCAAGGCAGGGGATTGCCCTTACCGCTTCGAGACGCTCTAGCCCGCCCCTCTGGATCAAAGCTCAAGAGACCCTTGGATTGTCAGGGCCGGTCCATATGGAGTGGACTAAAATGCCTGAACACTGTGTTTCCCCGCCCTTTGGGGCGTCAATCTGGTCTGCATAAAGACCATACCATCCATCGGCTCCGCAGAGACCGATATAACCGAGGTACCTCACTATCCATCATCCACATAAGTAAAACACTTGGGCGTACAAAACCCAGACACCACTCCTAGCTAGAAGGAAACACATGTCCTCCCTGAAGTCCTATCCCATTTCTAGTTCACACCGGGGTGTGAGGCTTGCGAGTTAACGCTAGACAAAGTTGTGCTATATTAAAGCCGTGCTTTGATAATCAACCAGAAGACTTTGCTTTTCAACAGAAGCCTTGATCATTTGCATCTCAGCATGCCAAATAGGCAATTCATGCTATGCAACCGATGTCTATTAATCACATAGAATGAAATCCGATGTCAGACACACAACCATTTACAAGTTCATTCTGGGTCCGAACGAACTTATAAACACCTTATTCCTCACCCCATTTGTCCAATATAGGAGAGAGGTCCTCGCATATCCGGTCGATCTCCAAGTACGTCTAGACGATCACCACTTATTACCTTGTCTTGGGTGTACAGCCCAATCAAGACATCAGTAATCATCCAAACGACGTGAAGACCTCCGGTTTTCAACCACTGTCTTCATCCTCGACACATCGTCGAATCAGTTATTCAGAATGGGATAAACTCGGTCTTTCTAAATAACTCGCGTATATATAATAAACAAGTGCTATAAAAACACAACATATGCCTCATTCCAATCCAGAATATTCCTTTATTCAAATATTCTTATACTTTGGGAATGGTTCCCATTAATTTTATCAAAGATAAATTCTTTAAATTTATTCTTTAATCTTCCTTTGGATATCAATTCAAACCAAATTATGGTTTAACCAAACTAGTCAGGATTAGCGAACCTTACCGAAGTAATCATTTGTTTTAATTTCCCAATCCCAACTTATTATCCCATGAAGTAAAATTGGTACTACTTCATATCTAACACCACAGTATTATCGGTAAAATTAATTACCATTTCACGTTCGAATCTAAATAAAGATTTAACTAACGCTTGGAGCAAAACTGGTGATACACCATTCTCGATCATTTCTCGAATTTGATAATTTTAGTTATCAAATTCACCTTTCAATCTATTTAAAGATTCATTAAAACTTTAATTTGATTTTAATTTCAAAAATCATTACTTAATGATTTTTCAAATTCAAGAAATAAATCATGTCTTTCACTGGGTTAAAGAACCAATGTTATTTAAAACACAGTTCACGATAAACCCAAAATCACATTCCATTAATTATGGAATTTTCACGGAAAAACAAACCAATATATAATCGATATCAATTTCCGTATCCGACTGAAATTATAAATTGAATAACGGCAAAGCCTTTTAAATTCCATATATATTGTCAGTCTTCCTCCACAGAAATTCATTTCGATTATTATCAAATCTAATCCCATTCCATTCCAATTTATTTTATTAAACTGGAAAACTTTACTTTGGAATTCCATTAAATCTTAGAATAAAGATTTATAAATTCAAAATCACATTTCACTACAAATCGGTTAAAGAACGAATGTCGTTAAAACACAGTTCACAGTAAACCCGTTTTACATTCCATTTTAATTCCAATTAAATGTTCATTAATTGGTAATTCTTCTTTAAGCCTTAGTTAAAAGACTTATTCTTTTCACACGGGGTTTCAGAACAATGTTAATGAAGACACCATTCACAACAAACCCAAATCCCATTTGATATTAAATACAAGGCTCTAAATAGAAAATATATCGGCTCATATTCAATATCAAATTCTGAACTCAACAAACATCGTATTGGAATAACGATATATACATATATATATATATATATATATATATATATATATCTTCCAAATTCCTCCACAATGCCCGTATAATCACGGAATCCAATATTGAAATATTCCAAATATAATTTCGATTTAAATTCATTCCAATTCATATATTGGAAATTCTGGTTATTTTTAAACCATTTCAAATCCAATTTATTTATTTAAAAATAATTGGATTATAATTCTAGTTCATAACTAGTTCATTTCGATAAAAAATTATTTTTATATTTTCAAATATGGAATTTTTTTTCATCCCAATTCTTTCCAAATTAATTATTATGATTTTACACAAATTATTGATATTTTTAATAATTTTATCAAGGCCCGTAGAGTCCATTTTCATAAACGACCATCGAACCGCACTTATAGCAACCTTTTCCAAATTTTATTTGGATATAATTCCAAATCCAACCATTAGATTTCAAATCTCCAATTTTCGTTAGAAAGCTCTTTTCGATACGAACCCAACTTTTCCGGTTTTAGGAGAATCCGATGGTCCAATCTCCCATAATGTCCGTTCGAAGTCAATGGTCGAAATTCGCGAACTGCCGCAGCGCGGCGCATTCTATTCGGGCCATTATATTATATATATAATATATATTTCATCGACTTCCATTTAATACGTATTTTGTAAATCGTTTTATATTCATTTTCAAAGCGATTTCAACTTCATATTCAATTTCAAAACAGAATTGAATATTCCATATCATTAATCTATAAATGATAATATTTTCAAAACATTAGATTTTGAAATCGATTCTTTCTCGATATTCATTATAAAAATGAATAAAATCAATATAAATATCGTTCACATCAAAATGGCGTTAATCTAGTCAACACGACTTTATATATTTATTTATATTCGTGTCCATCCCAAATTGGACATCAAAATCAGATTTTGATTCTTTCCTGAATATTATTTTAAAATATTCGTTCTTTCAGAAATGGAATCAGACACAGTCAATTACCATATAATGTTAATTATATGGATTTCATACAATACATGTATACAACAACAACGATAAATAATCAACCATCATCCATAGTGCATTCTACACTGCATAAGCATTAAATATAAATATTTAACGCTTACAACAGCCTGTCAACCAATCGATCGGCATACAACTAAACAATTGGGATTAGTGTACGTCAAATATCATCCCAACACCCGTGTGGGGTTTCAACCAACAAATACTGAATATTATTTGTGCAGTTGGGCGATGTGTAAAATATATCGTCCCAATCCATATCAGTAAAGTAGGTGTTCCTAAAAAAATCATCTAATTTGTAAATGAATATTTATTTATTCATATCAACGTTAAAAATTATACTTTTAACGATAAAATATTTCATTCAACATATGAATATTCTATTCAGTTCATTTATACACTAAAAATGATATTTTTATTGTTCTAACATATTTTAGAAAATTTTGGCGGCATAACGGCGTGACACTGGAACCGGGATAAGGTCTAGCCTTATCCCTCGCCTAATAAAGGCTCACGCCATACATAAACCAAATCATATCAATTCAATATTCATCCCAAACCAAATTCAAACAAATATTCCAATCAACCAAACAATCAAACAAGTCGTCCATGGTTTATGGATGACGGGGAGCAGTTCATATATGCAGTTAAAAATAAATAACTATATAAAAGATCTCAGTAAGGAATTCTTACATTGGGGTTCCACTCCGTCCTTCTTTATTTCTGAACGGTTCGGATTTTGTTTTGATTTCAGTCCGTTTCATCGTCATCTGTTTTACACAGTTGATATTAAAAATCATATTTTTCTTCTAATGCTATACAGATAAAAATCACCTTTTTCTAACACGATGTTTATATTTTGAATCGATGTTTATATTTTAAATATCACATTTTTACAATGCCATTTTCTATATAAAAATTATATTTTTATATTGCTATTTATATAAAAATCAGATTTTTATATCGCTACTTCAATTATAAAATTCATATCTTGACATACATAAAAATCACTCCTTTATCTAATTAAAAATCATTTCTTTATCTATATAAAAATCATTTCTTTATCTATATAAAAATCACATCTTTATCTATATAAAAATCACATTTTTACACCGCTATTATATAATTAAAAATCATAATTTTATAACTCTTCCCTTATATAAAAATTATAATGTTTTATATAATTAAAGATCTTACCTTTGTTTAATTAAAAAAATCAAATCTTTTTATATTTAAAAATTTAATCTATTCTAAACTAAAGATCTAATCTTTTCTATTTCAAAAATATGACCTTCTCCATAATAAAAATTCGATCTTTTCATCTCTAAAAAATCAAACCTTTTCCCGATTAAAAATACTTCCTTTTCACGATTAAAAATCAAATCTTTTTAAAGCGTTACTCATAATAAAAATCGTATCTTTATAAATCTACTTCCTATATAAAAATCGTAGCTTTATAAATCTAGTTCCTATATAAAAATCGTAGCTTTATAATTCTAGTTCCTATATAAAAATCTTAACTTTATAAATCTAGCTCTTATATAAAAATCGTAGCTTTATAAATCTAGTTCCTATATAATAATCGTAGCTTTATAAAATAAAAAACTATATTTTTATATAATTAAACCACATTTTTATATAATTAAATAAATAAAAACCGAAATAAAATACTCAATAATTTCTGAATGAAGAGGGAAGAGGGCGTTGGGTGATGTAGGTGACGGCGATTGGTCGGAGTCGGGCTCTGGAGGGGGGCGGCGGTGATTTACTTTGGCTGAGGGGATGTGGTTAGTTCGTGGATTGATTGCATCAAGATGGGGAGGCTTGGGGCTCGCACATCGGAGGGGGAAGGAGGAGAGGAGGGTGCGGCGTCAGGCCATCAGCGGCGGTGGAGGCCCTTCGGTATGGCGCATCGACGCGAGGGGAGCGGCTAGGTTAGAGAGCGGGTTTCTGATCGATTTGGGTTTTTTCATTTTTTTCCTTTGACTGATAATTTGAAGAGAGAGGGAGGGTGATATGTTATATTATTTAATTTTTTTTTCTTTCATATAAAGTACCCTTTCCATTTGAACCCCAAATTGAACCCACCGATTGTCGTTCCTAGCGTAATACTCCCATTCCGAATACAATTGTAACAACCCGTATTTTCAATAACCTGTTATAACATAAATGGAGGCAGAATTTAATTCAAAGATCTGAATTAAGGGAAACGGGCTATGCCATTGCGTTCGTCTCGGAAAAATACGCGAAATAGAGTCCGAGTTTTCGAAAATCGGAGTCCGTATGACCCAGTTAAGGCCCATTGAAGTTTTCAGAAATTTCCATGTTAAAAACAGATTTAAATTTCAAATTAAAAACAAGGATTAGGGCTAATTGGCGTCAGGCAGGAAAACTCCCGCCAGGACCCCCATGTCGACAGGCATGTCGACAGGGGTCTTAGGGTGTCGACTGCCCTGTCGACACGGGGTGGCCGGGCAGTTTAGCCTGGCGCACCATTTTGATTTGGGGCTTGGTCTTGTGGCTTGGTTCTAGAGAATTCCTAAATCTGACGGACCTAAACTAACCTAGGGTTAATCCTAGGGCTAAAAACACTCTAATCTTCTATAAATAAGCCCCTAATCCTACCCTAAAACCTCATTATTCACTCTAGCAACCAAACTATGTCAAATTGAATTCTCAAATGGCCTCCACCTAAGAACCCTAGCCTCCACCCTCTTCAAAAATCATTTCTATGAAGGTTTTGATGTTCATACAAGCATTTCTAAGTTGTATGAATGATCATTAGCTTGCATACATCATCAAGTTGCAAGCTTTAATTGCAAAAGCTAGAGTTTTTGGGATTTTTGTTAATTGGAGCTTTGTTTTGGGTTTTTATATGCTTGCATAAAAGGGCTTCTCAATCTTTATTAGTAGATTTGTGTCTTCATAATATTTGTAAGCCCTCTTACCTTCATTTTAGAAACTCTAAAGTTAATGTGTGATGAAAGTTGGGATTTATGCATGTTTAATAAGTTATGCATGCTTATGCGAGTTCACTATGCTATGTTATGCATGTTTAATAAGTTATGCATGCTTATGCGAGTTCACTATGCTATGTTATGCATGTTTAATAAGTTATGCATGCTTATGCGAGTTCACTATGCTATGTTATGCATGTTTAATAAGTTATGCATGCTTATGCGAGTTCACTATGCTATGTTATGCATGTTTAATAAGTTATGCATGCTTATGCGAGTTCACTATGCCATGATTTGCAAGTTTAACAAGTTATGCATGTTTATGCAAGTTCACTAAGTCATGATTTGCAAGTTCAACAAGTTATGCATGTTTATGCAAGTTCACTATGCTAAGTTATGCAAGTCCAACATGTTATGCATGCTTATTATGATATGTAAGATTTATCTTGTATGTTGTGCCAAGTTCCCTCTTTCTATCCTTTATGCGTTATGACGAATATGTAAGCGATAGAATGACGTTGGGGGTTTTTTGGGTAAAACTTAAAATACATGAAAATATAAGATTGGGAATTTACCTATTAAGTTAGGTCTACCCCTTGGGAATTTACCTATTAAGTTAGGTCTACCCAAGTATTTGTTAAACTTGTAATTATGGTTTGAAATAAAGTGGACATGACACTTAGAAAACATGTGTGGCCAACTCGAGGTTGGGTTGAGTTTGTAGCGTAAACCTACCCGGAACCGACCGGCTTAACTAGTTGCTAAAAACAATAGGACCCAATGTGAGAAGTTGGTCATGTGTACCTGGGATCCGAGGTTAGACCAAGTTGTGGTGTAAAGCTACACGGACCTGCCCGGCTTAACTAGTAACCGCAACAAAGTCTAATGTGAGAGGTTAAGGTACAATTAAATTAATGCCTCATGATTAGGGTTAAGTCATGGCCCACTAATACTTAACCAATTTTGGGGATACGAGGGATTAAATGGGGTTAAGTGGTGAACTGTAGGTTACACTTAACTAATTTAATTCATGATTAGTGAGGGGTTAAACCACACTTAACCCTCTTAGAAAACCCTAGCAACGTGGTCTGTTCCAGCAGTAATCCCAGTTTGGTATCATTCACAACCCTAGAGGCTAGGCTAGGGCGGGGCACGATTACTGGACTGATGTAAGCGACCAAAGCGACGGCTGAGTGGTACAGCGGTGCGGGTCCAGGCGGGCTACGGACGTGCACGTAGTTCGGTGTTGGACAAACTCGAGGAACGGGTACCAGTAGGTTTAGACTGTGCATTATTGCTTAGGTGTCTGGGGTTGACACCCGAGGGCTTGATACACCCGAAGGTGGACCCAGCACAGTCTGAATACAACTATATGTGGGCCGTATGGACACCAACACTTGACGTGTTAGGTTTATAGGGAGCCGATCGACTAGACCGTTGGGCTGGACCTTGTATTAAGGTCACCTCGTGCAATTGGGCCAAGGTTTGGGCTGAGGGATCAATACCTGTTATGTTGGTTGCCAGTACACTGTGGTGCAAAGCTTAATCTTCTTTATGTGATGACACCTTTATCTATTGCCAGTATATTCATCTCAGTTTCCATCATGATGTTAGCTTTATTAGTTTATAGGCTGATCGTAGTAGGGCTTACCAGTCTTTTTGACTGACCTGTTTTCTTTCGCTTCTTTTCTTCCGTTACCCCCCACCCCAGGTTCTCAGGGAGGGAACAGTGGTGCTTAGCTTGGATCGCTTGCTTGTTCGCTGGATAGCTCATGTATGTCTGGACATTGAGCTCGTTATGGTTTATCACTTTTATTTTTGGGGATAGCACTATGTATTTCAGTATTTCTGTTTATGTTGTACTAGACATATTTATTTTGGCAGATGACTTTATGATGTACTAGACTTGTTTTGAGATGGTTTGAGATATTCCGCTGTTTTATTCTCACTTACTCTGTTTTACATATATATTTATGTTCCTGTTCTGCCTTGATATATCATTAAGCATGCTTACCCAGTTCTAACGCCCCCAAGAAGCTAGTGCCCCCGAAAGAGTGACCCTAGCGGAGGTGGGGTGTTACAAATTTGGTATCAGAGCATATGGTTTACGAGAAAGAACAAAAAGTTTTTAAAAGGACTTTCGAAAAAATGTTTTCAAAACAAGTATAAAGTATTTTCCAAAGAAAAGTCTAGTATTTTAAAAGGCTATTCCCCGAAAAGCCATTAGCGTTATTGCTTAGGTGTCTGGGGATGACACCCGAGGGCTTGATACACCCGAAGGTGGACCCAGCACAGTCTGACTACAACCATATGTGGGCCGTATGGACACCAACACTTGACGTGTTAGGTTTATAGGGAGCCGATCGACTAGACCGTTGGGCTGGACCTTGTATTAAGGTCACCTCGTGCAATTGGGCCAAGGTTTGGGCTGAGGGATCAATACCTGTTATGTTGGTTGCTAGTACACTATGGTGCAAAGCTTAATCTTCTTTATGTGATGACACCTTTATCTATTGCCAGTATATTCATCTCAGTTTCCATCATGATGTTAGCTTTATTAGTTTATAGGCTGATCGTAGTAGGGCTTACCAGTCTTTTTGACTGACCTGTTTTCTTTCGCTTCTTTTCTTCCGTTACCCCCCCCCCCCCAGGTTCTCAGGGAGGGAACAGTGGTGCTTAGCTTGGACCGCTTGCTTGTTCGCTGGATAGCTCATGTATGTCTGGACATTGAGCTCGTTATGGTTTATCACTTTTATTTTTGGGGATAGCACTATGTATTTCAGTATTTCTGTTTATGTTGTACTAGACATATTTATTTTGGCAGATGACTTTATGATGTACTAGACTTGTTTTGAGATGGTTTGAGATATTCCGCTGTTTTATTCTCACTTACTCTGTTTTACATATATATTTATGTTCCTGTTCTGCCTTGATATATCATTATGCATGCTGACCCAGTTCTAACGCCCCCCAGAAGCTAGTGCCCCCGAAAGAGTGACCCTAGCGGAGGTGGGGTGTTACAAATTTGGTATCAGAGCATATGGTTTACGAGAAAGAACAAAAAGTTTTTAAAAGGACTTTCGAAAAACTGTTTTCAAAACAAGTATAAAGTATTTTCCAAAGAAAAGTCTAGTATTTTAAAAGGCTATTCCCCGAAAAGCCATTAGCGTTATCCTTCGTTCCCTTGACCTAATCTTATCTTATCCTTCGTTTCAGTATGGCTGAGGATCTTGCCATCCCGGATGGAGTAAATGTGCCACTCTGGTATAGGAGACTTCTAGAAGCTAGGGCGGCAGCCGGCCCCGCAAACCCTACTCCCACTCCTCCTCCTGTAGTTGATAATCCTCCCCCTAATGTCCCTCCTCCGGTGGTCCCTCCAGTGGTTAATATTCCTCCTCCCGTTGCTAGTGTTCCTCCCCCTCCTGTTGCTGAGGCTCCTCTTCCTCCTCCTCCCCCTCAGCATCCTCAGGTTGAGTTCACGAAGGTTTGTAAAGACTTCAAGGCGATGGGAGGCAAGAATTTCCTAGGCACGAAATCTTTTGTTGAAGCTAGGAATTGGCTGAAAGACACTGAGGACTTGTTTGCTATCTTTGGGATTGATGACGAGAGGAAGATCTTATTGACAGTATGGCTTTTGAAGGATGAAGCGGCCTATTGGTGGGAGGTCACCAATGGGACGAGGCCCGTTGAGACTTGGGCCGATTTGAGGGCTAGATTTGTGGCCAAGTTTCTATCTTCTGCTGAGGCGAATTTACAGATGGAGAAGTTCATTGCATTAAAGCAAGGTGATATGTCTGTTAAGGAGTATGTGAACAAGTTTAATCAGCTGGCCCGTTTTGGTTTGGATATGGTGAACACTCCGGAGAAGAAGGCTCTTCGATTTGCCAGAGGGTTGAATGAGCCGCTGCAGGGCTTGGCGATGTCACATATTCCGCATGGGGCTACTTTTGAGAGTTTGGTCAATATGGCTCTACTTCAGGGAGATGGAAAGAAAGAGGTCAAGACGAGTGATACTCAAGCAAAGAAGACTGATTCTCAAGGCAAAGGCAATCAAGGTGGTCAAAGCAGTCAGGGGAACCAGGGCAAGAACAAGAAGGGGAACAACAACAAAGGCAAGGGAAAGTGCAATTACTGTGGTGTGCCTGGACACTTTGCTAAGGATTGTAGGAAGAAGAAAAGGAAGCTTAGTGGTGGATGTTTTTCCTGTGGTGAGACTGGACACTTCAGCAAGGAGTGCCCGAAGAAGAAAGGACAGGCTGGACCTTCAGGAGGGCAAGTTCATGCTCTCAATACCGCTCCAGTTCCCGATCGAGGTAGTGTTTCTGTTGAGAACCTTGTTTATGTTTCTGATCTTCTAGTTCGTACCTTGTTTGATTCTGGTGCATCACATAGCTTTATTTCATCTGATCTTGTTGATAGCTTGCACCTTAGTACTAGCTTAGTGGATGATCCCGTTTGTGTTTCGAATCCCATTGGGGGTTCTGCTCATCTATCTATGATATGTGAGGATCTGAGGATCTCTATACTCAGTGTAGAGTTCTTGTGTAGTGCGTATGTTCTTGGTTTCAGGGGATACGGATTGATACTGGGCATGGATTGGCTGTCCCGATATGGAGCCATTCTTGATTGTGAGCATAGGGTTGTGAGGCTTGTGACTCGCCTTGGCAACACCTTAGAGATTTCATGCAATCCGAAGGATCCCGTCATGTTGTGCTATCTTGAATCTCTCGACTCGTTAGAGGAAGCCCTTCAGTCTGTAAGGGTAGTCCGAGATTATCCAGATGTTTTTGAAGAAGTTAAGGGGTTGCCCCCGAAACGAGAGATTGATTTTCGCATTTATCTGGTGGATAATGCTAAGCCTGTTTCTTTGCCCGTTCGGCACATGGCTCCGCGTGAGAGACGGGAGCTCAGCAAGCAAGTAAAAGAGTTGCTTGAAAAGAACTTCATCAGACGAAGTATATCCGAATGGGGAGCGCCTGTGGTGTTTGCTACTAAGGCAGATGGTTCTCTTCGACTCTGTGTGGATTTTAGAGAATTGAATAAGCTGACTAAGAAGAACAGACACCTGTTACCAAGGATCGATGATCTCTTTGACCAGCTTGTTGGTGCTTCTGTTTTCTCTCAGCTTGATCTTGCTACTGGATTTCATCAGCTCAGGGTGGCTGAAGATAGTATAGACAAGACTGCATTCAGAACTCCAGATGGATTCTTTGAATGGCTTGTTATGCCGTTCGGTTTGACGAATGCACCCGCGTATTTTGTGGACTTGATGAGTAGGGTGTTTCGGGAGTTCTTGAACAAGTTTGTCGTGGTCTTTGTGGATGATATTCTGGTCTTCTCCAAGGATGAAGAAGAGCACGCGAGGCATCTTGTAGAGGTGATGGATACGCTTAGAGCGCATCAGTTAAAGGCCAAGTTCTCCAAGTGTCACTTTTGGAGAAGGGAAGTTAGGTTCCTTGGGCATATCGTATCCAAGCAAGGCTTAGCGGTGGATCCCGCTAAGGTGGTTGCAGTTCAGGACTGGAAGACTCCAAGGAATGCAACCGAGGTGAGAAGTTTTCTAGGTCTTGCGGGTTTTTACCGGAAGTTCATCAAGGACTTCGCGAAGATATCCGCTCCTCTTACTAAGTTGACTAAGAAGAACTTAGTTTTTGCTTGGGATATGGAATGTGAGCTTGCTTTTCAAAGACTCAAGAGAGCCCTTACCTCAGCACCAGTTCTAGCTTTACCCAATGGTGGTAAGATATTTACCGTGTACACTGATGCTTGTGGCACGGGATTGGGCGCCGTTCTGATGCAAGAGGGCAGAGTTATATGTTTTGGTGGGAGGCAACTTAAGGTGCATGAGAAGAATTACCCCACTCATGATCTAGAGCTGGCAGCGATTGTATATGCACTCAAGGCTTGGCGTCATTATCTCCTGGGAGAGAGATTTGAGCTGTATACTGATCATAAGTCTTTGAAGTATCTCTTTTCGCAAAAGGATCTAAACTTGAGGCAGCAAAGATGGATGGAATTCTTGGCGTCCTATGATTTTGATATAGCCTATACCCCTGGCAAGGGGAATGTTGTAGCGGATGCGTTGAGTAGAAAAAGGTTGACACTAAGTCCTCTATTTGTTGAGATGAAGAATTTAGAGTTCTTGGCAACCTTTGATTTCTCTTTGGCGGTGGAGTCGATGACTGGTTCTTTAGCATCTCTTGAGCTCAGGCCTACCCTTCTGGATCAAGTTGGGGCTTCGCAGAAGGAAGACCCTCAGATAATTGAGGTTATGGAGAAGCTGATTCGAGGGGAGATGTCTAGTCACCTTGCTCGATATTCTATAGATGATAAGGGTTGGCTGAGGAGAGACGGAAGGCTTTGTGTTCCGATGATAGAAGACTTGGTGAGGAAAGTTCTTGATGAAGCACATCGCTCCAAGTTGACTATACATCCGGGTGGAGATAAGATGTATAAGGATATGAAGCGCATTTTCTTCTGGCCTGGAATGAAGAAGGATGTGGCGGAGTTTTTCTCTAGATGTGTTGTCTGTCAGAGAGTAAAAGCCGAGTCGAAGAAGCCCGGTGGGTTATTGCATCCTCTAGAGGTCCCGCTATGGAAGTGGGAGAGTATTTCTATGGACTTTATTGATGGGCTTCCAAGGTCAAGGAAAGGGAATACGAGCATATGGGTCATTGTAGATAGACTTACGAAGAGTGCTCATTTTATTCCAGTAAAGAGCAAAAGGACCGCATCTGGACTAGCATCAGTATATCTTCGTGAGATAGTACGACTACATGGAGTCCCTTCCAGCATTGTCAGTGACCGTGACCCAATCTTTACAAGTCAATTCTGGAATAGTTTGCAGGAAGCTATGGGCACGAGGTTGAACCTGAGTACGGCCTATCACCCACAAACAGACGGCCAAACAGAAAGGGTGAATAGGGTACTTGAGGACTTGTTGAGGCTTTGCATTCTGGATTTTGGTGGTGCTTGGGAAGACCATCTTCCTCTTGTTGAGTTTGCATATAATAACAGTTATCAAGCGAGCATAGGGATGGCACCATTTGAAGCTTTATATGGGAGGCCGTGCAAGTCACCCACATGTTGGTGGGAGACTACAGATAGGCTTATACTTGGACCTGACATGATTAGAGATACATCCGAGAAGGTCGAGTTGATTAGAAGACGGATGAAGGCGGCCCAAGACCGACAGAAATCCTATGCTGATAAGCGGAGATCCGATTTGGAGTTTGATGTTGGGGACATGGTTTTCGTAAAGGTTTCTCCTTTGCGGAATGTGGTCCGATTTGGAGCTGTTGGGAAGTTGGCACCGAGATTTGTTGGACCCTTCCCTATCATAGAGAGAATTGGGAAGATGGCTTATAAAGTGCAATTGCCCGAGAAGTTGTCCGGAGTGCATAATGTCTTTCATGTCTCGCATCTCCGAAAGTGCCTACATGAGTCCGCTGAGGTGGTTGAACCTAGCATTCTTGAAGACGTGGAAGTAGAGAAAGAGGCAACTTTGAGGAGAGCCCCGATTCGTATCTTGGGGACGGAGACCAAGAAGCTAAGGAATCGAGAAGTCAGGTTGGTGAAGGTTCAATGGGGTGAAGCCGAAGAAGACGCAACTTGGGAAACCGAGGAGAAGATGCGTGGGCTTTATCCATTCCTTTTTGAGGGTACACTCTCAATCTCTTTCCTTTGTTTAGCATATCTTTCTCTTTGATATCCATGTTTATCTAGTTATCGTGCTAATCTTGTCATGAGAACCTTAGGTAGAAACCCTTTGGATGAAACATGTGTTTGAGGCATGTTATGTTTGATGGTTGCAAGTGGTTGCAAGTGTTTGCAAGTGGTTACTCGTGGATGCATGATACACATTAGGCACTAGATCGGCTCAAACACTCCTCATATTGCATGTGCATGAGTGTTTATGCTTATTCTTGGATGAAATTTGTATGCAATCACATGGATGTTGCATATGGATGTATGATTGAGCACGCATGTAGATATTATACATTATGTTAGGGATTTGCATACATATGGATACATTTCACTAACATATTTTGCATTGATCTTTGCATTAGATAAGTACATACACACACACTTTTGCATATGTTCATACAGCATTTAGAACCTTTTAAGGACAATGGTTGCTCGTGGATGATGCTTTGAGTAGATGGATGATTGAATGGTAGGATACGTTCTTCCTAACTTGAAGATTTCGGGGACGAAATCCTTTAAGGAGGGGAGAATGTAACAACCCGTATTTTCAATAACCTGTTATAACATAAATCGAGGCAGAATTTAATTCAAAGATCTGAATTAAGCGAAACGGGCTATGCCATTGCGTTCGTCTCGAAAAAATACGCGAAATAGAGTCCAAGTTTTCGAAAATCGGAGTCCGTATGACCCAGTTAAGGCCCATTGAAGTTTTCAGAAATTTCCATGTTAAAAACAGATTTAAATTTCAAATTAAAAACAAGGATTAGGGCTAATTGGCGTCAGGCGGGAAAACACCCACCAGGACCCCCATGTCGACAGGCATGTCGACAGGGGTCTTAGGGTGTCGACTGCCCTGTCGACACGGGGTGGCCGGGCAGTTTAGCCTGGCGCACCATTTTGATTTGGGGCTTGGTCTTGTGGCTTGGTTCTAGAGAATTCCTAAATCTGACGGACCTAAACTAACCTAGGGTTAATCCTAGGGCTAAAAACACTCTAATCTTCTATAAATAAGCCCCTAATCCTACCCTAAAACCTCATTATTCACTCTATCAACCAAACTATGTCAAATTGAATTCTCAAATGGCCTCCACCTAAGAACCCTAGCCTCCACCCTCTTCAAAAATCATTTCTATGAAGGTTTTGATGTTCATACAAGCATTTCTAAGTTGTATGAATGATCATTAGCTTGCATACATCATCAAGTTGCAAGCTTTAATTGCAAAAGCTAGAGTTTTTGGGATTTTTGTTAATTGGAGCTTTGTTTTGGGTTTTTATATGCTTGCATAAAAGGGCTTCTCAATCTTTATTAGTAGATTTGTGTCTTCATAATATTTGTAAGCCCTCTTACCTTCATTTTAGAAACTCTAAAGTTAATATGTGATGAAAGTTGGGATTTATGCATGTTTAATAAGTTATGCATGCTTATGCGAGTTCACTATGCTATGTTATGCATGTTTAATAAGTTATGCATGCTTATGCGAGTTCACTATGCTATGTTATGCATGTTTAATAAGTTATGCATGCTTATGCGAGTTCACTATGCTATGTTATGCATGTTTAATAAGTTATGCATGCTTATGCGAGTTCACTATGCTATGTTATGCATATTTAATAAGTTATGCATGCTTATGCGAGTTCACTATGCTATGTTACACATGTTTGATAAGTTATGCATGCTTATGCAAGTTCACTATGCCATGATTTGCAAGTTTAACAAGTTATGCATGTTTATGCAAGTTCACTAAGTCATGATTTGCAAGTTCAACAAGTTATGCATGTTTATGCAAGTTCACTATGCTAAGTTATGCAAGTCCAACATGTTATGCATGCTTATTATGATATGTAAGATTTATCATGTATGTTGTGTCAAGTTCCCTCTTTCTATCCTTTATGCGTTATGACGAATATGTAAGCGATAGAATGACGTTGGGGGGTTTTTGGGTAAAACTTAAAATACATGAAAATATAAGATTGGGAATTTACCTATTAAGTTAGGTCTACCCCTTGGGAATTTACCTATTAAGTTAGGTCTACCCAAGTATTTGTTAAACTTGTAATTATGTTTTGAAATAAAGTGGACATGACACTTAGAAAACATGTGTGGCCAACTCGAGGTTGGGTTGAGTTTGTAGCGTAAACCTACCCGGAAGCGACCGGCTTAACTAGTTGCTAAAAACAATAGGACCCAATGTGAGAAGTTGGTCATGTGTACCTGGGACCCGAGGTTAGACCAAGTTGTGGTGTAAAGCTACCCGGACCCGCCCGGCTTAACTAGTAACCGCAACAAAGTCTAATGTGAGAGGTTAAGGTACAATTAAATTAATGCCTCATGATTAGGGTTAAGTCATGGCCCACTAATACTTAACCAATTTTGGGGATACGAGGGATTAAATGGGGTTAAGTGGTGAACTGTAGGTTACACTTAACTAATTTAATTCATGATTAGTGAGGGGTTAAACCACACTTAACCCTCTTAGAAAACCCTAGCAACGTGGTCTGTTCCAGCAGTAATCCCAGTTTGGTATCATTCACAACCCTAGAGGCTAGGCTAGGGCGGGGCACGATTACTGGACTGATGTAAGCGACCAAAGCGACGGCTGAGTGGTACAGCGGTGCGGGTCCAGGCGGGCTACGGACGTGCACGTAGTTCGGTGTTGGACAAACTCGAGGCACGGGTACCAGTAGGTTTAGACTGTGCATTCTTGCTTAGGTGTCTGGGGTTGACACCCGAGGGCTTGATACACCCGAAGGTGGACCCAGCACAGTCTGACTACAACCATATGTGGGCCGTATGGACACCAACACTTGACGTGTTAGGTTTATAGGGAGCCGATCGACTAGACCGTTGGGCTGGACCTTGTATTAAGGTCACCTCGTGCAATTGGGCCAAGGTTTGGGCTGAGGGATCAATACCTGTTATGTTGGTTGCTAGTACACTGTGGTGCAAAGCTTAATCTTCTTTATGTGATGACACCTTTATCTATTGCCAGTATATTCATCTCAGTTTCCATCATGATGTTAGCTTTATTAGTTTATAGACTGATCGTAGTAGGGCTTACCAGTCTTTTTGACTGACCTGTTTTCTTTCGCTTCTTTTCTTCCGTTCCCCCCCCAGGTTCTCAGGGAGGGAACAGTGGTGCTTAGCTTGGATCACTTGCTTGTTCGCTGGATAGCTCATGTATGTCTGGACATTGAGCTCGCTATGGTTTATCACTTTTATTTTTGGGGATAGCACTATGTATTTCAGTATTTCTGTTTGTGTTGTACTAGACATATTTATTTTGGCAGATGACTTTATGATGTACTAGACTTGTTTTGAGATGGTTTGAGATATTCCGCTGTTTTATTCTCACTTACTCTGTTTTACATATATATTTATGTTCCTGTTCTGCCTTGATATATCATTATGCATGCTTACCCAGTTCTAACGCCCCCCAGAAGCTAGTGCCCCCGAAAGAGTGACCCTAGCGGAGGTGGGGAGTTACAACAATGGAATATGTTCCGTATGATAATTCGCTTGTTACGGTCAGTTTCCACTCGAATTAAAATATAAATCAATTTATATTTAATTTTAACGCACATTTTAAATTACCGGGGCCACATACTGATTCTAAAAATTCCAAAAAATATATTTCTAGCTTCGTACTGACGATACGGTTCTAATAAAACTAATTTCATCAAATTTGAAGACCATTTGAAAAATGGCCAATTTGTAGTCGACCCAATTTGACTTAAACTGTCAAAACATGTTTTCTTTTGCTCCGCTCACATATTGATCCCAAAAATTATGAAAATTGGAATCTAGCAATAACTTGACATCCCGAATCCAAGAAAAGTGGTTCCGTCGAAAACGGAGGTCGTTCGCAAAATTTCCATTTTAAGGGCTATATTTCCATAGCAACTATTCTGAATTTTCAATTGGGCATAACTTTTTATTCCGACTATGAAATTTAAATTTTTCGGGTTCGTTGGAAAGATATTTTCAAATAGATTCTAATATTTTTAGTTTTGCTAAAATCCGATTTATTTTTAATCCTATATATTCCTTTGAAAATTGAAATCAAATTTTCAAACTACCGCGCCATTTCCAATTCCTTTTATATTTAAAATAAATATTTATATTCTAACTTCGATTTAAATAAATTATACGTTCCAATTCTATTCAAAATAAATTTCTCATTGTTATTAATAAATTTAATAAAAAAATTGAAATTTATTAAATCATTTTAAATATTCAAAATTCAACAAAATTGCCAAAATAAAAATTATAAATTGGTTTTGATTTTCTAGGTTGTTACAATCTCCCCCACTTAAAATCTTTTCGTCCTCGAAAAGGAACGGAGCTGAAAGTTGTTTTAGTAGTCAACTCAACTTTCAGTTTTGCTTTCATTCATCAACTTTTCAGTTTCTAAGAATTTTCAAATTCTTCAAAAATTTGGCTAACACCCTAAATTTTCGAAAAATTTCGCCATAACCTCCTTTGTACAGGAGCACCGAGAAAATCCCCAAACTGCCACACAGGCCCTCTCATCTCAAAAAGAGAAAGAAAAAGCCCAGCGGCTAGCCAATCGGCTCATAAAATCATCATCACCCAAGAAATTAGTAAACATGTACCTATTTTCGAGCATACAATTTTATTCCTTTTCTCTAGCCTCCTTGCTATGACCTGTTCAATGTATATACATGTATATGTATGCAATTTCAAACAATTTTCAATTCAGTTCAATATATGCTACAATTTGGTTATATGTACCATTCTTTCACATAATGATTTTATTAGATAACAAATAATCATACAACACAACCATCAATCAATTAGTGAATTAACATTTCAAATGCATAACTTTAACATATATTCATAAATCATCTTTTTGGTGCCAAATCATGACAGTAAACCCTATCTAGTTTTGGTTCCCACACCAGTCAATTGGAAATATATAGAAATCCCACTTTCGAAACTCGAACATAAATGCTGATGGGTACGCGTCAATCCTCAGAATTATGCCCGGGCAACTAGAATGTGATTCTATATCTAACTGGTATATTAAAACATCGAATATACGTTAATGACGCGCGCATGCAAAATCTCATATACTGGATTGTCCAAATTCAAAGTAAAATAATATACTCAAATACGTATGATAAGGTTAAATTTTCAAAACTAAATTTGTTTTCATTATATCATACTCTTCTAAATCATTCTAGGATACTACTGATCCCATCTCTAACAAGTCATTCTCATTGGATATTACTAATCCAATCTCTGATGAATTCTTTCGTTCGGTTCTAATATGTCTAGTTCCCGAGCTTTGTAAACCAAAGCTCTGATACCAAGATGAGACGACCCGAACTTCCCGTAAAGGAAATCCTGGATTGAATTGAGAACACGACAAAACAGAACACAAACAGAAGAACTTTTCATTGTTTATTACAACAATTCCATCAAAATACAAGAATATAATAGAGTATAAATAAATATTATACATTCGATAAATAACAGAGATTTACAAATTACAATGCAGTGTAAAATAATACATAACACAACTGAAAGGCATACACGGATACAGGGCTTCCCGAGTATAGTTCCAGTTGTAAATCAGGATCCTGTGAATATAAATCTGCAAAAACAAAACTACTAGCTATCCATATGGAAAATAGGGGCACCCATAGTTTAGGTTAAAATAATAAACTCCAGGTCAGTCATGTGACTGGTGTGAGAGCTAAAACAGTTATTTAAACCTTTACTATAAAATAAAGTAAATCAAGGGACCATGCCGTATAACACTGAACGAGTTTCCTCCCAAGAATACTAGTGCATAGAATAAATAACGCAATGCTTTTTGGAAAAATGAAGCTATTATAAGACCCAGGTCCCATCACACAATATAACGCAAGCCGGAGGATAGGGTTTTCCCTTATAATAGCCATACATACTTGGTACGTTCAAAACAAATCATTTGATACTATTATAAGTGCATAGTGTTTAAAATAACTTCAAATATTAATGTTTCAATCCTAGATGGCATGGGTATCATATATCATGTCACCAATACTAGGCTCTACAATCAAAATCGAAATATCACGTATTGGAAATTGGATTTCCATCTGTGAACCAAGGAAAGGGATCGCCCTTACCGCTTCAAGACGGTCTAGCCTGCCCCTTAGGATCAGAGCTCGAGTGACCCTTGGATCGTCAGGGCTGGTCTACATGGAGAGGATTAAAATGCCTGAACACTGCGTTTCCCTGCCCTATGGGGCATCAATCTGGTCTGTATAAAGACTATACCATCCATCGGCTCTGCCGAGACTGATATAACTGAGACGCCTCACTATCCATCATCCACATAAGTAAAACGTCTGGGCATGCAAAACCCAGACACCACTCCTAGCTAGAAGGAAACGCATGTCTTCCCTGAAGTCCTCTCCCGTTTCTTGTTCACACTGGTGTGCGAGGCTCGCGAATTAACGTTGTATAATGCTATGCTATATTAAAGACGTGCTTTGATCATCAACCACAAGACTCTGCTTTTCAACAGAAGCCTTGATCATTTGCATCTCAGCATGCCACACAGGCAATTCACGCTATGCAACCGATGTCTATCAATCACACAGAATGAAATCCGATGTCAGACACACATCCATTTACAAGTTCGTTCTGGGTCTGAACGAAACCGGAGGCCCCTTATTCCTCGTCCCATATATCCAATACGGGAAAGAGTTCCTCGCATATCCGGTCGATCTCCAAGTACGTCTGGACGTTCACCACTTGTTACCTTGTCTTGGGTGCACAACCCAATCAAGACATCAGTAATCATCCAAATGACGTGAAGACCTCCGGTCTCCAACCACCGTCTTCATCCTCGACACATTGTCGAATTAGTTATTCAGAATGGGATAAGCCCACTCTTTCTTAATAACTCGCGTATATATAATAAACAAGTGCTATAAAAACACAACATACGCCTTAGTCCAATCCAGAATATTCCTTTATTCAAATATTCTTATACTTTGGGAAAGGTTCTCATTAATTTTATCAAAGATAAATTCTTTAAATTTATTCTTAAATCTTCCTTTGGATATCAATTCTAACCAAATTATGGTTTAACCAAACTAGTCAGGATTAGCGAACCTTACCGAAGTAATCATTTGTTTTATTTTCTCAATCCCAACCTATTCATCCCATGAAGTAAAACTGGAAATACTTCATATCTAACACCACGGTATTATCGGTAAAATCAATTACCATTTCACGTTCAAATCTAATTAAAGATCTAACTAACGCTTGGAGCAAAACTGGTGATACTCCATTCTCGATCATTTCTCGAATTTGATAATTTTAGTTATCAAATTCACCTTTCAATCTATTTAAAGATTCATTAAAACTCTAATTCAGTTTTAATTTCCATAAACCATTACTTAATGATTTTTCCAATTCAGGAAATAAATCCTGTCTTTAACTGGGTTAAATAACTAATGTTATTTAAAACACAGTTCACGATAAACCCAAAATCACATTCCATTAATTATGGAATTTTCACGGAAAAACAAACCAATATATAATCGATATCAATTTTCGTATCCGACTAAAATTATAAATGGAATAACGGCAAAGCCTTTTAAATTCCATATATATTATCAGTCTTCCTCCACAGAAGTTCATTTCGATTATTATCAAATCTAATCTCATTCCATTCCAATTTATTTTATTAAACTGGAAAACTTTACTTTGGAATTCCATTAAATATTAGAATAAAGATTTATAAATTCCAAATCACATTTCACTATAAATCGGGTTAAAGAATGAATGTCGTTAAAACACAGTTCACAATAAACCCGATTTACATTCTGTTTCAATTCCAATTAAATGTTCATTAATTGGTAATTCTTCTTTAAGTCTTAGTTAAAAGACTTATTCTTTTCACATGGGGTTTCAGAACAGTGTTAATGAAGACACTGTTCACAACAAACCCAAATCCCATTTGATATTAAATACAAGGCTCTGAATAGAAAATATATCGGCTTATATTCAATATCAAATTCTGCACTCAACAAATATCGTATTGGAATAACGATATATATATCTTCCAAATTTCTCCACAATGCCCGTATAATCACGTAACCCAATATCGAAATATTCCGAAGATAATTTCGATTTAAATCCATTCCATTTCATATATTGGAAATTCTGGTTATTTTTAAAACCATTTCAAATCCAATTTATTTATTTAAAAATAATTGGATTATAATTCTAGTTCATAACTAGTTCATTTCGATAAAAATCTATTTTTATCTTTTCAAATATGGAATTTTTTTCATCCTAATTCTTTCCAAATCATTTATTATGATTTTACACAAATTATTGATGTTTTTAATAATTTTATCAAGGCCCGTACAGTCGATTTCCATAAACAGCCATCGAACTACACTTACAGCGACCTTTTCCAAATTTGATTTGGACATAACTCCAAATCCAACCGTTATATTTCAAATCTCTAATATTCGTTAGAAATCCCTTTTTGATACGAACCCAATGGTTCCGGTTTTAGGAGAATCCGACTGTCGGATCTCCTGTAATGTCCATTCGAAGTCATTGGTCGAAATTCGTGAACTACCGCAGCGTGGCGTGTTCTATTCGGGCCATTATATTATATATAATATATATTTCGTTGATTTCCGTTTAAAACGTATTTTATAAATCGTTTTAAATTCGTTTTCAAAACGATTTCAACTTCATATTCAATTTCAAATCAAAATTGAATATTCTATATCACTAATATATAAATGATAATATTTTCAAAACATTAGATTTTGAAATCAAATCTTTTTCGATATTCATTATAAAAATGAATAAAATCGATATAAATATCGTTCACGTCAAAATGGCGTTAATCTAATCAATGCGGCTTTAAATATTTTTATATATTCATGTCCATCCCAAATCAGACATATAAATCAGATTTTGATCCTTTCCTGAATATTTTTTTAAAATATTCGTTCTTTCTGAACTTGAATCAGACATAGTCAATTACCATATAATGTTGATTTTATGAATTTCATACAATACATGTATACAACAACAATGATAAACAATCAACCATCATCCATAGTGCATTCTACACTACATAAGCATTAAATATAAATATTTAACGCTTACAACAGCCTGTCAACCAATCGATCGACATACAACTAAACAATTGGGATTAATGTATGTCAAATATCATCCCAACACCCGTGTGGGGTTTCAACCAACAAATACTAAATATTATTTGTGTAGTTGGGCGATGTGTAAAATATATCGTCTCAATCCATATCAGTAAAATGGGTGTTCATAAACAAATCGTCTGATTTGTAAATGAATATTTATTTTATTCATATCAACGTTAAAAATTATACTTTTAACGATAAAATATTTCATTCAACATATGAATATTCTATTCGGTTCATTTGTACAAAAAATGACATTTTTATTGTTCGAACATATTTTAGAAAATTTTGGCAGCATGACGGCGCGAAACTAGAACCGGGATAAGGTCTAGCCTTATCCCTCGCCTAATAATGGCTCACGCCATACACAAACCAAATCATATCAATTCATTATTCATCCCAAACCAAATTCAAACAAATATTCCAATCAACCAAATAATCAAACAAGTCTTCCATGGTTTGTGGACGACGGGGAGCAGTTCATATATGCAGTTAAAAATAAATAACTGTATAAAAGATTTCAGTGAGGAGTTCTCACCTTGGGGTTCCACTCCGTCCTTCTTTATTTCTGAACAGTTCGGATTTTGTTTTGATTTCAGTCCATTTCATCGTCATCTGTTTTACGCAGTTGATATTAAAAATCATATTTTTCTTCTAACGCTAGACAGATAAAAATCACCTTTTTCTAACACGATGTTTATATTTTGAATCGATGTTTATATTTTAAATATCACATTTTTACAACGCCATTTTCTATATAAAAATTATATTTTTATATTTCTACTTATATACAAATTAGATTTTTATATCGCTACTTCAATTATAAAAATCATATCTTGACATACATAGAAATCACTCCTTTATCTAATTAAAAATCATTTCTTTATCTACATAAAAATTATTTTTTTATCTATATAAAAATCACATCTTTATCTTATAAAAATCACAGCTTTTTCTATATAAAAATCACATTTTTATCTATATAAAAATCACATTTTTACATCGCTATTATATAATTAAAAATCATATTTTTATAACTCTTCACTTATATAAAAATTATAATGTTTTATATAATTCAAAACCTTACCTTTGTTTAATTAAAAAAAATCAAATCTTTTTATATTTAAAAATATAATCTTTTCTAAATTAAAGATCTAATCTTTTCTATTTCAAAAATATGATCTTTTCCATAACAAAAATTCGATCTTTTCATCTCTAAAAAATCCGACCTTTTCCCAATTAAAAATCCTTCCTTTTCACGATTAAAAATCAAATCTTTTTAAAGCGTTATTCATAATAAAAATCATATCTTTATAAATCTACTTCCTATATAAAAATCATAGCTTTATAAATCTAGTTCTTTTATAAAAATCATAGCTTTATAAATCTGGTTCCTATATAAAAATCGTAGCTTTAAAAATCTAGTTCCTATATAAAAATCGTAGCTTTATAAATCTAGTTCCTATATAAAAATCGTAGCTTTATAAAATAAAAAATATATATTTTTATGTAATTAAATAAATAAAAACCGAAATAAAGTACTCACTAATTTCTGAATGAAGAGGGAGGAGGGCGTTGGGTGATGTAGGTGGCGACGGTTGGTCGGAGTCGGGCTTTAGAAGGGGGCGGCGGTGATCTACTTTGGCTGAGGGGATGTAGTTGGTTCGTGGATTAACTGCATCGAGTTGGGGAGGCTTGGGGCTTGCGCATCGGAGGGGGAAGGAGGAGAGGAGGGTGCGGTGTCAGGCCATCAGTGGCGGTGGAGGCCCTCCGGCATGGCACGTCGACGTGAGGGGAGCTGCTAGGTTAGGGAGCGGGTTTTGATCGATTTGTTTTTTTTTTTGTTTTTTTTCCTTTGACTGATAATTTGAAGAGAGAGAGAGGGTGATATATTATATTATTTAATTTATTTCTTTTCTTCCATATAAAGTAACCTTTCCATTTGAACCCCAAACTGAACCCATCGACTGAGTCCCCAGCGTAATACCCCCATTCCGAATACAATGGAATAAGTTGTGTATGCTAATTCTCTTGTTACGATTAGTTTCCGTTAGAATTAAAATATAAATCAATTTATATTTAATTTTAACACACATTTTAAATTACCGGGGCCACACACTAATTCTAAAAATTCCAGAAAAATAATTTCTAGCTTCGTATTGAAGACACGGTCCTAACAAAACTAATTTCATCAAATTTGAAGACCGTTTGAAAAATGGTCAATTTCTTGTCGATCCAATTTGACCGAAACGGTCAAAACACGTTTTCTTTTGCCCCGCTCACATATTGATCCCAAAAATTATGAAAAGTGTAAACTAGCAATAACTTGACATTCTGGAACCAACAAAAGTGGTTTCGTCTAAAACGGAGGTCGTTCGCAGAATTTCCATTTTTAAGGGCTATATTTCCATAACGACTATTCTGAATTTTCAATTGGGCATAACTTTTTATTCCCGCTATGAAATTTCAATTTCTCGGATTCGTTGGAAAGATATTTTCAAATAGATTCTAATATTTTTGGTTTCTTCAAAATCCGGTTTATTTTGAATCCTGTACATTCAATTGAAATTTGAAATCAAATTTTCAAACTACCGCGCCATTTCCAATTCCTTTTATATTTAAAATAAATATTTATATTCTAACTTCGATTTAATTAAATTATACGTTCCAATTATATTCAAAATAAATTTCCCGTCCTTATTATTTAAAATAAATCATTTTAAATATTCAAAATTCATCAAAATTGCCAAAATAAAAATTTTAAATTGGTTCTAATTTTCTGGGTTATTACATAAAAGCACCTCCCTTCTCTTTATTACAAGTGTTAAGACACTTGTAATTTTGCATGCAACATTCCATGCATGATTTACGCATTTCCTAAGAGGTGTCATTACCATATTCTTTTAAATATACCTCCTTTCCTCCCTTAAACACCATTCCACTCTCCTCTTCCATTTCTCCACTTCTTTATGTTAAATCCATAGCTTCCTAACCCTTTCTTCCTTATTCCTCTCCTTGTTCTCCTCCCTCTTTCTCCCTAAATTTGGCCAAAGTTGCCTCGTCCTCCTCCTCAAAAATTCTGACCTTTCCTCCTCTTAAAAAGGAAAAGAAAAAGAAGCTTAATAATTATTTTAGTTTAGAAAGAGTCGGCAATGAAATTCTGCTAGTCCGGGATAACAATAGTCGGTCTAGTGGTCCTACAATAAAGATTGGTGGAGTGGAACCCCAAGGTAAGAACTCGACACTTATATTTGTTCACCTTTTATGCTATGTAAATTGTTATTTATGATATGGTCAATTATTAATTATTGCAATATAAGTGTTTAGTGGAAAACGCTTGTACGTACACTGTTATATATATATATATACCCATATATGCTTATTTTATGGATGAATGGATGCTTCGTGGTTGTTATTAGTGATAATATGTGCATTATACTTATTATACGCACATATGTGGATTTATATGGATATCAAATAAGTCTCGAACCAAGTTGATATTGTAAATGAATATTTTATTCAATTTGAAAGTTGAAAATGATTTTTCTAAATTATTTTGAAGGAATTTATATTATGGTCAAAAATAGAGTTTGTCAAAATAAATACCGGAACGTTCAAGGATGACAGAGAGGATAGTGTCTAGGCTTGAGTTTGGAAAATATAGTTTCCTGCTCTCATGGGCTATCCCTAACTAATCCGACGGAAGGGATGGTTAATTCGAAATTTAATTTGAAACTATTTGAATTTATAGTAGAACTTAGCGTATTTTTGTTGAGAACTTCAAACGCTTATAATTTTTGCAACTTAATTCAGATTTCCACGGAACGAAAAACGTTTGATTTCCATCAACAAGAGCTTTCAAATGAGTGAAAGAAGATTTTAATTTCGACTTATAATTTTCGAGTTATGTTTAGAACAATTTAGAAAAGGTCACTATAAGTGGAGTTAGTTAACTATAATTATAAAATGGTTGCTATAAATTATTAAAAATATGTAAAAAAATTGTCGAATCATTATTAATTATTTAAAAATGATTTATGGTAAAATAATGAAGTTTTGGATAACAAAAAAAAAGTCATTTTACTTAAACTAGCCAATATTAGTATTTTGAAATACTTTGAAACGATTTTGTAACGTTGTTTGCTAAATATTGAGTTTTAAAGTGATCTAGCTTTATAAATCTTTTCTAAACCTTAGTAAATGATTGCTAACAAGTAATAAAGTATTTTGAACTATAATTTGAGTTTGCAAACATGAAGTATGAGTTGAGACTTGATTTGGTCCTATATATCCACATGGTTTTAAAGTTGCATTTACTATTTGAAAAGACCGGGATTGGATTTATGTCTGAAAAACAATCCAAGTAATAATACGACGTTGTGGAGAAACAGAAGGCATTGAAGATGATACTGAAGACCGGGACCGTTCATATCGTAATGACGACTTGCTAAATGTCTCAAGTGGGTAGCTCCCATTTGTAGATGGATTTTATATCAGCTAAGTGGCAAGAAGCCCAAACGTATGTGAAGGAATTCCAGATTTGTGGTTTCGTTCAGACCTATAACGGGCTTGTATGGATTGTGTGTCTGACATTGTAATTAACTGGGTAGCACTAATCTCTGTTAAATATATATCTACTTGGTGGCAGAGAATTTATTCTCTTGCTTAACACCCTTCTCTAAGACCTATGAGCTTAGAGGTTATATACTGATAGAAATCATTGATGTGTTGTGAATGGATAATGTGGCATACTAAAGTTATGTGGTGGGCTATGGATGATCAAAGCATGGCTTGTTTAAGCATAGCTTTGTGTATATCATGACCTCGGCAAGCCTCACAACCCCGTAAATGTCTAAAACAGGAAAGATGCAGCGAGGTTAAGGGTAGTCATTTCCTTCTAGATAAAAGGTGTACTATGGCATGGATCCCAAGTATTAACCTATGTGGACAACTTCTATTTTATATGGATGTTGATGTTGCGAGGCCTCGGTTCAAAGGTTGGTAATGACCGGGAAGTGATATACTCAGGCATGCTCTAAGTTACCCAGTTAAGGGGTAACCCGGCCTCGTGTTGGCAGAGTGCCCGATTTGGTTCTCGGGGCGTCCCTCTAGAGGCATACCCATCGGTTCAGTAAGGAAGTTCCTTTGCCTGGTCATTTGTTGGAAATTCATTATCCACTACGAGCTTTTACGGTTTCATTTGTATAGCCTACTGGTTATTAGCAGGAATATGTCAACATAGTGGGATGGGGCATTATGTTGGCTAAGATTGATAAATTTATTTGCGAAATTGATTTTCACACTATGCACTAATAATAATATGGAAAATGGCTTCCACGTATCAATCATGTTTGACTATCATAAGGAGAAACCTCACCCATGTATGCGTTTACCTTGTGTGTGTGCCGCGAGACCTTATGTTAGTTTCATTTTCTGAAAAGCATTTCGAATTTTATTGCACGTAACAAATATATATTGAGTTCTCACACCAGTCCCATGAATGACCTGGTGTTTATTTTTTCCCCTTAAAACTCTAGGTGCCCATAATTTTCCACATGGGCAGCCTAGTGTCAGGTTTTGCAGCTGTGTTTGGAGCCTACATCTTGGAGCCTTTTCTAGTGTGTCTTTGCTTTGGTGGAGTTACTATTGACGTGGAGCGTTTGGTTTTTGTGGGCATCAGTGCTTTGGGGCTATCTAGGTGAAGATGAAGTTTGGTTTTGGATTCACCTTGATTAGTTGTTTCCGCTGCTTCTGTGATATCTTGTTATTGTAAATAGCGTTGCACCTTGATGTTGAATACATTGTAAACTCTAATATAATATTATGTTATATAAATAAGAAGTTGTTTTATTTAATTGTGACTGTTCTAATTCGTTATATCCCAGCCAAATAGTAATCCGACAATTGAATCTACGACATTTGAATACAAATATGTATTAAATATTGATTTTTGAAGGTCGAAATTCCAGGTCGTCACAGTTTGTATCCGAGCTTTGGTTTATACAAAGCTTGGGGTATAAATCATTAGATAACTCATTAGATAACTCATTAGAGATGGGGTAATAATACCCTAGAATAAGTAGAATCCAATGAAATGCAAATATTTTAACTGTTTCATAACTCCTAAGGTAATTCGTCTGTATGTCTAACAACATTTTCATACTATATCCATATAGTAGAAAATGAGCTATGAGGCAGACGTCGAGGAGGAAGCAGTACCACCACCAATGGTCATAATGTTACCGCAGTGAATGAGACTATGATTCAAGCCCCGACCCAAACCAGTCTTCCAGTTCTTAACAAGAATTACGCCAAATTGGGTGGGAAACCGTTTAATGGATCTGATGATGTCATGGAAGATCAAGCCTGGATTAACGCATGCGAGAAGATTTTTAGAGGACTTAACTTAGAAGATAACCAAAAGAAGTTGTTAGCTACATGGCAATTACAGGAAGGAGCTGCTGCATGGTGGGGGACCATCGTTCAAGGGAAATCAGAAGACAACTTTTCATGGAAGGATTTCAAAGAAGTTTTCGAAGAATGTTATATGACTTCGGCAGGGATTTCCAGGATGTACGATGAATTTATGAATCTCAAGCAAGGAGATATGTCTTTCGAGGAATATTTAAATAAGTTTAACTAGCTTTCTCGCTTTGGACCTGAGCTGATAGACACCCCGTTAAAGAAAAATGAAAGATTTATTAAGGCGAAGGCATTGAAGTACCATGAGAGGACAACTGCACATATCAAACAATCCTTTGTTGACTTTGTAGACATGGGGTACAGATATGCTACTATTGTTAAGCAGAAGGGTGTTGAATAACAAGATTTTGATCGATGCCGACGAATAAAGCTACTATGGGAATCGAATCATGAAGATAATGTTTTATATATATATATATGTACATTGAGTCGTGTTATAATTATGTTAAAATCTATCCTCAAGTATACACGAATGTGCAAATCGAAGTTATATATATATATAATTATAAAGCTTAATAATAGCCAGTTATATGCAAAAACTGGCCTACCAGTCGGCTGGTAGGAATCCACCAGTCGACTGGTCAAGCTGTTTTTGCATATAACAGCTAGTTTCAAAAGTTTTATATAAATACTTTAATTCTACCAGTCAACTGATGAGTTTTAACTAGTCGACTGATTCGACCCAGAACTAATTTTCTGAAGAGTTGCTTTCATTCATGAAGAGATTCCTCTTCATTAATCAAAGGAAATGGTTCTTTTTGTGGAAACTCTTCATGAATGATTGCTACTCTTATACTATTATAGAAACAATTTCAATCATGTTTTACAATCATCGAATTTTAATACATTTATTGATCATCATTCTATTCTCTCCATTTACATTCATTGCAAATAAAAGATCCCAAATTGAAAATACTTGTTGAATCCTTGTATCAGTTTAACATCATTTGATTCAACAAGCAATCTACTTCCTTTTAATCTTCACATTGAAGTCATATATTCGAGGATCATATTATAGGAAGGTTTACTTAAAAGATTGACTATCCATGTTGTCAAGAACACAAAGCAAAAGTTAAGTACTTGTAATTGTTGAATACCTACATAGTTTCCCAGGTGAGAGGCATCCTTGTTAGGGCTCGGGTGTACTGACCTATTCCTCCGGGTTAAGGGACGGTGTTGTTAAAGAATTCCGAAGAGGAGATTCGGGACTGGACGTAGGGCGGGAAGTCCGAACAGTATAAAAACTCCTGGTGTCTCTTTTACTTTACTTTCATATTTACTTTGCTTATTTATATATCTCGGTAACTTAGAATTTATTTGCATAATTACTGCATATTGTTTAGCTAGTATATCACATATATTTCCACAATATCCATATAGATCTTTTAAGTTGTACACATTGAATTTTTTAATTGGTATCAAAGCCTGGTGTTCTAGAGATCGTAACAACATCCTAGAACAAATGGCAATAAATAAATCTAGTCAAGGAATTAGAAAGTGGAAGAGCAACAAAGCAGAATCAAGAGGACAAGGAAGCAGATGCCTCATAGCTAAAGTTAGATCACAACCAGTATGTGAAGATTCATTGTATAAAGATCTTTTGTTAGACCATGAAAAATTGTTAAAAGATTTGAAAAGTTTAGGTAAACTTAATGTAGTTATTTTAGCCAAGTATAAAGATTGTAAGTAAGAAAATTCCAAACTAAAAGAGGAAAACAATTTTTTAGTTAAACAAGCCAAATGTTTTGAAAGTTCCATAGAGGAGCTTGTTTTTCAAATAGATTTTCTTCAAAAAGAAAATGAGCAACTAGAAGATAAAAGCAATGTCCTTTAAAGGAAATCGATGGTTTACAAAATAAAAATACATCATTAGAAGAATCTTTAAATGAATCTAGTTCTTTAATTTTGTCTCTTGAAAAAGAGAACGGGGCTTTAACAGAAAATAATTTAGAATTATCTAAAGAATGTGAGATTTTAAAAGTTAATAAAAATATTTTGCAAAAAGAAAATTCTGAATCAAAAGAAAATGTTGAAAAATTACAATCATCTTTAGAAAATTCGGAATATCAAATTAGTCATCTCGAAAATGAGAATGGTACTTTAAAAGGAAGAATTCTGAATTAAATAAGGATATTGATAACAAAATTTCTTTTGAAAATATCAATCGCGAACGTGGAATCAAATTTGAAAGATGTACAAATAAATTCACAAAATTTAATGAAGGTAAAAATGATTTAAATATGATCTTATCTAGGTCTCGACCTTTACATGACAAAAGTGGTTTAGGATATGATAAAACCCATGCACATCCAAGATCCAATCATTATAGGAATTCGAATATTTCTATGACTAGAGATCTTCATAATAAATCTAGAAGTACGAAATGAAATATCAATAGAAATTATTTAAGTATTAGGGTTCCGGTAAATTGGAAAAACAGAGAAAAATATATAGATAATTATTTTGATTTAGTAGTTAATAATGAAAATTTTATTTTAAAGGTTTCATTAAACCCTCTTGGGTATGGTTACCTTTCATCTAACCCCTAGACCCAAATGAAACAAGTGGGTACCAAAGTATATACATCATATTTTTTGCAGGTACACCAAAACAAAGAGAATACTATTTCGGTATCTCTATCGAACGTATAATAAATAGTCTCGTATGCTCTTTGAAAACTATCTGTGCTTGTTTTCTCTTATATGCGCTCGATTACAGCTTTACAATATTACATATATTTTTTAATTGATGACAAAGAGGGAGAAAAATTATGGAATATATATATATATATATATATATATATATATATATATGCATTATATACTAACATTTTGTTACATGGAAACAAATGGTAAGTATTTTGTACATGCACTAACAAAATGTTGCAGAGAAGCTTTATATTCAGGAGTAGATAAATTGTGCAGAAATTCAGGGGGAGCTATATATTTAAGGGGAGAAAATCTAAAGTGTTGTCATCAGTCAAAAAGGGGGAGAATGTTGAATAATAAGATTTTGATCGATGCCAACGAATAAAGCTACTATGGGAATCGAATCATAAAGATAAGGTTTTATAT
Source organism: Allium sativum (assembly GCA_030737875.1). Lineage (NCBI taxonomy): Eukaryota > Viridiplantae > Streptophyta > Magnoliopsida > Asparagales > Amaryllidaceae > Allium > Allium sativum. Next base: position 702,082,591 of record CM060913.1, on the reverse strand, counting down.
ATGTACATGTACATTGAGTCGTGTTCGAATTATGTTAAAATCTATCCTCAAGTATACTTGAATGTCCTTGTCGAAGTTATATATATAATTATAAACCTTTATAATAGCCATTTATATGCAAAAACTGGCCTACCAGTCGACTGGTAGGAAATCCACCAGTCGACTGGTCAAGCTATTTTTGCATATAATGGCTAGTTTCAAAAGTTTTATATAAATATTTTAATTCTACCAGTCAACTGATGAGTTTTAACCAGTCGATTGATTCGACCCTGAACTTATTTTCTGAAGAGTTGCCTCCAGTCATGAAGAGACTCCTCTTCATTAATCAAAGGAAATGGACATATCTTTTTGTGGAAACTCTTCGTGAAGGATTGCTACTCTTATACTATTATATAAACAACTTCAATCACGTTTTACAATCACCGAATTTTAATACATTTATTGATCATCATTCTATTCTCTCCATTTACATTCTTTGCAAATAAAAGATCTCAAATTCAAAATACTTGTTGAACCCTGAATCAATTTAACATCATCCGATTCAACAAGAAATCTACTTCCTTTTAATCTTCACATTCAAGTAATATATTCGAGGATCAGATTATAGGAAGGTTGTACTTAAAAGATTGACTATCCGTGTTATCAAGAACACAAAACAAAAGTCAAATACTTGTAATTGTTAAAGACTTGTGTAGTTGCTCAGGCGAGAGGCATCTTTGTTGGGGCTCGGGTGTACTGATCTATTCCTCCAGGTTAAGAGAGGGCTTTGTTAGTGAATTCCGAAGAGGAGCTTCGGGACTGGACGTACGGCGGGAAGTCTGAACCAGTATAAAAACTCCTAGTGTCTCTTTTACTTTACTTTCCGTATTTACTTTACTTGTTTATATATCTCGGTAACTTAGAATTTATTTGCATAATTATTACATATTGTTTAGCTAGTATATCACATATATTTCCACAATATCCATATAGATCCTGTAAGTCGTACACATCAAATTTTTCAAAGGGTACTGAAGTTAAGGAAGGTAATGGTAGTAACAATTGGTAGAAGAGAAAGTTCCAGGGGAAGAAGCCTGAACAGAAGGCTGAGAAGAAAGGAATGAAGGAAGATTATCTTAAGGATGTTCTCTGCTATAATTGCCAAGAGAAAGGTCATTATTCCCGCGACTGTAAGAAGCCAAAGAAGTCAAGGAACCCAAACCAAGGGCTCCTAGAATGTTATCACTACCATAAGCCTGGACATATGATTAAAGATTTTCCCGTAATGAATAAAGATGATGTGGCAAGGGTTTATGAAATCAAGGATGAGCCTTCGACTTCGAAGAATGATAAAGGGAAGGATGTTTTGGAAGGTAATATTTTTATTTCTGATAAATTAGTCTGGGTTCTGTTTGACACTGGTGCTTCACGTAGTTTTATCTCAAAACCACACATAGAAAATTTGAAACTTAAACCTAAATTTGTTGACGTACCCTTATAAGTAAGTTATCCAGTAGTAGGTCCTACTAGCGTGTGTTCGTATTGCAAAAATGTTCCTATCATCAATTCACACTATGAATTCCCTTTAACTTATTCATTCTTGACTTCGATGAATTTGAAATTATACTTGGAATGGATTTGTTAAATAAATATGAAGCTAAACTAGATTGCGTAGATAGGAAAGCTGTGGTAAAGACAAGTCTTGGAAATTTTATTGAAATATCTTGTGTTGACCCTAGCCCAAAAAGAGATAGCTTGATATATACTTTAGGTTACCCTGATACCGAAATTAAAACTATACCCGTTGTTAGAGATTTTCCTGATGTGTTTGAAGAAGTTAAAAGCTTTCCTCCACACCGAGAAATTGAGTTTATAATTGACCTAGTACCCAATGCCCAACCTGTTGTTCATCCAAGTCGAAGAATGGCTCCGAAGAGAGAGAAGAACTGAACAAGCAAATCCAAGATCTCTTAAGAAAAGGATTTATTTAACCCAGTCGTTCTATTTGGGGGTCAGCCGTTGTGTTTGTAGCAAAGTCTGATGGTTACTTGCGATTGTGCATAGACTATAGAGACTTTAATAAACAAACCCTCAAGAACAAGTACCCATTGCCACGAATAGATGACTTATTTGACCAGTTAAGCGGTGCCCGATTTTTTTCAAGGATGGATTTAGCCTTTGGTTTTCACCAACTCAGAATTGCTGAGGATTGTATTCATTTGACTACTTTTCGTGGACCCGACACTTTTACGAATGGTTAGTAATGTCATTCGGATTGACAAATGCCCCAGCCTATTTTGTGGACTTGATGACTCGAGTATTCCGTAAGGTGTTGAATAAATTTGTGTTAGTCTTCATTGATGACATCCTAATCTATTCAAAAACCGAGGAAAAACACGGTGAGCATTTAAGGATTGCTCTGGAGATATTAAGGGAAAATGTGTTTAAAGCTAAAATTTCCAAAAGGATTGCCCTCTAGATATTAAGGAAAAATGCGTTTAAAGCTAAAATTTCCAAATTTCATTTTTCGAAAAAAGAAGAAAAATTTCTTGGGCATATCGTATCTAAAGAAGGAATCTCAGTAGATCCCTGAAATATTTCTGCTATTTTGGATTGGAAGCAACCAACAACTCCAAAGGAAGTTAGTTCTTAGGATTGGCAGGATATCACCGTAGATTCGTCCAAGATTTCGTAGCCTCTCCCTTGACAAAGTTGACCATGAAGAATGCCAAATTTGTTTGGTCTCCTAAATTGAAGAAGCTTTTAATGATTTAGAGAAGAGATTGACCACTGCCCCAATTCTGGCTATTAGCAATGGTAATAAAGGATTATTCGTTTATTGATGCTTGTAAAGAAGGAGTTGGTGCCGTTTTAATGCAAGAAAGAAGAGTGATTTCTTATGCAAGTAGACAATTTAGACCGCATGAAAAGAATTATCTGACTCATGATCTTGAGCTACTCGTAGTAATATTCGCTTTAAAAATTTGGAGACATTATCTGCTTGGAGAAAATTTTGAATTATTCACTGATCACAAGCCCTTAAAGTACTTGTTTACTCATAAAGACTTGAGTTTAAGGCAGCAACGATGGTTGGAATTTCTAGCATCTTACGATCTAGATAGTCAGTATATCCCTGGGAAAGCCAATGTTGTTGCAGATGCTCTAAGTCGAAAGTATGATGTTCTTACCGACCTTGTTATCACTCCGATTCTTCTAGAGAAGATTGCCCGCGAGCAAAAGAAGGATAAATTTTTACAAGAAATTTCTAAAATAATTCGGGAAGGTGAAAATTTGAGTTTTGAAATCGATGATAAAGGCATCATAAGATTAAAATGAAGAATGTATGCCCAATATTAAAGAACTTAAGCAGGAGGTGTTGGATGTGTGCCATAAGTCCAAATTCTGCATCCATGCAGGAGTTAATAAGATGTATCGTTATGTTAAATGTACATTTTGTTGGAAATCGATTAAAAGGGACATATCTATCTATGTTAACCGTTGTGCTACGTGTCAGCAAATAAAAAGTGATCGGCAGAAGACTCCTGGATTACTTCAGCCTTTGGAAATACCAAAATGGAAGTGGGATCATGTTTCAATGGATTTCATCGATGGTTTACCTCTCATTCGCAAAGGGAATGAGGGAATCTGGGTTATTGTGGATCGTCTAACTAAAAGTGCCCATTTTATCCCAGTAAGGTCATCTAGAGCCGCTGCAAGTTTGGCAAAATTGTATATTAAAGAATCATTCGATTGCATGAGATACCAAGCAGTATCGTAAGTGATCGTGATCCTCTTTTCTCCAGTCGTTTTGAGGAATCTTTTCCAGATGCTTTGGGAACCAAGCTAAACTTTAGTACTGCTTATTATCCATAATCAGTCGAACAAACAGAAAGAGTTATCAAAATTTTGGAAGATTTATTGCGAGTATGTGTTCTCGATTGTAACAACCCGTATTTTAATAACGTTTAATAACCATAAATCAAGGCATAATTAATTTTTAAAATAAGAATCAAGGGAAATGGGTTACACCATTGCGTTCATCTCGAAATTCTACTTGGAAACGAGTCCGAATTTTCGAAAATCGGAGTCCGTATGACCAAGTTATGACCCTTCGAAGTTTTCAGAAATTTTCAAGTTCAAAACAGCTCAGAATTCGGATTCAAACCCCAGAATGCACTGGGCGGGAAATTTCCCACCCAGGACCAGGTCGACTATGTAGTCGACCTGCCCAGGACCAGGTCGACCATAGAGTCGACCTGGGGGTCGACCTGGGGTCGACCTGGTGACAGAACCCATTTTTGAGTCTGAGTTCATTTTGATGTTTCTGGCCTCATTTCTGTCTACATTCGTTGGCCTGACCCTATGTAAACAACCCCTAACACTAGTCTCTCTACACAAAATTCTCTCTGACCTTATGCTGCTCTAATTCTGGTTGAAAAGTTAAAGAAAGAGACTACTTCTTCTACGTCGAAACTACGTTAAGAGAATTGCTGATTTAGGGACTTCTGTTGGGGCTAGACTAAGCATATATAGATTCAACATCGACTTTCTTTTTCTAATTCTCGAACCACGATCTGTAAGCCCCAGTTACTTGTAAATTTAAACTATAAACGTAATATGAATATGTGTAAATTTAAATTGGACCTGTGTATGATGACTGTTTTACATCCATTCTTGTTCATCTTGGATCTTGACTTTTGAGTATATTGCTATGACATCGATTTGGGGACCTATTCATGTTGTAAATTAAAAAGAAAAAGCCCTCATGTTATCATGCCTACAACGTTGAATCTGCTATTAGTCACAAGTTTATGACTATCACCTTATGTCAACCGTTACCATGACTATCACCTTACGTCAACTGTTATCTTGACTAGTACCCTATTTTGCTAGATTTGGAATCTTAATGTTTGAGGCCGATATTACATATGCCAGTAATGTTGTAATCATTTATCTCAAGTTATACCATGCTATGCTAGTGATCACTTTTGCCACCTTATACCCGTCCCTTTTTATGTTATTCCCTAATTAGATTTATTTGTATCGATTCGAGTTTAAGTGCGATGGGAATATGATTTGGTAGATTAGGTAAATCATGAATTGGCTTTGAACTTGAATATGAACGTTATTATAACTTGAACCTGTATATGGACAAGAACTTGACATGAAATTTACATGAAACCTGACATGAAACTCGACATGAATTTTGACATAAAAACTTGAACATGGACATGACACTTAGATAAATTTGAAAATGGCCAACTCGAGGTTGGGTTGAGTTTGCAGTGTAAATCTGCCCGGAACCGCCCGGCAAATCCAGTGAGTGTAAACAATAGGATCCAATGTGGGTAGTTGGTCATATCGCATGTAAAACCCGAGGTTAGACTATGTTGTGGTGTAAATCTGCCCGGAACCGCCCGGCAAATCCAGTGGCCACAATAATTAGTCTAAGGTGAGAGGTTGGGGTGCATTAATGAATTAATGCCACATGATAGGGTTAAGTCATGAACCACTTGAATATACTTAACCAATTTGACACGATGATTTGATAGGGTTAAGTCATGAACCACTAGAACACACTTAACCAACTTGATACATGATTTGGATAGGGTTAAGTCATGAATTTGAATGACAACACTTAACCCATTAGAAACCCTAGTTACGTGGTCCTTTTCAGCAGTAACCCACTTAGATGTATCACGATACCCTGGGACTATGCAGGGTGGGGCACGATTACTGGGCTGAATTGTAAGCGACCAGAACGACGGTTGAGTAGGTGCGCCATTGTAGGTTCAGGCGGACTGTAATGGCGCATTTTGTAAGGTATAATAATTAAGTTATTTAATTATTTAAATAACGAATATATTAAATAAACGATAGTTGAACGTATAAATTATTATAATCGAGCTGTAACGACGCGGCAGTTCGTTATTTGGCGAGTTGAACTTCAACTGAATATACAAGATTCATTTTAAGTCGAATTTCTGTGAAACAAGAAACGTACGGATCTGTTGAACTATATTTTTCATATGGAAGAGAAAAATCGAGATTTCTTCGTGTAGATTTTGAGTTATGTCCAAATCAAATTTCAGAAAAGTCGCTGTAGAATTCCTTTATAATTTGCGACGCTTTATATACGTTATAAAAGAGATTTTCAGTATAAACTGAATACCGGGATAATCTAAAATCTGAAATATCAAACTGTAAATTCTGATATGATATTCTGGAGCTGTACGATATCATATGTGAAGATATACGATAATATTTAATTTTAAATATTTAATTTAATTATATTTAAATATGTTTATATATTTAAATAGGGTATTTAGAGCGTTAAAAATAGCCACTTTTGCATACGAAGTCGGAATTCGACGAAACCTGTTTTGTTGGATCCGCAATGTCAAATAGTTGTCAGATTCCAAGTTTCGTGATTTTTAGAGTCACTGTGTGGTCGTACGGATTTTTAGAGTGAGAAATAGTCAGTATTTTGACAGTTAAAAATACGCTGTGTGAGCATACGGAGTCGGAATTCGACGAAACTAGTTTCGTTGGGACCGTAATGTCGAACTCTAGCTACCTGTCAATTTTCGTGATTTTAGAAGATCGTATGTGGTCGCTGAGATTTTTAGAAGGCAGATACAAGGAGAAATCGAATAAATAAAATATAAAAATCCAATAAAAAAATATCCCACTATTTTCTATTATATGAACAAGGCCACGCCTCACCAATTCTCAGCCACAATTGGTACCAACCCAAACATCGCTATATATACAGCATAAACCCAAAACGCAGCAAACATTTTCAAAAGAAAAACCAAATACAGTACTAAAAATCCCAAATCAAATGTCTTTGGATTCGAGAGAGCCTGCACTTCATTTCTAGCTCATTTTGTTGGGTGCGCACTTGATTTTTGTCGCTGGAAAATTACCCAGCGCGAGTTTAAATGGGGTAGGGTTCGAACTCATTGTTTGTATGGTAGTTTATTGGGGGATTTGAGTTCAGATTTGAGTTTGTTAGGGACATCCGCACCTTCTTGCGTTGTTTTGAGGAAGTCCGATGCTTTTTGTGTATTGCGATGCCTGTATGGGGTCAGGAACAGTGCGACGTCGGGTTTCCAGGGGAGCCGACGAGTTGAAAACTGGGTATATGGGGAGGAAGAGGATCGGAAGGAGAATGAAACGGTGGTGTTTATTTAATTTTCGGTGAAGCTTTTGGATGGGATTTCTGTGGTGAAGGATCGGCCACCGTTTGAGGAAAATGAGAGGAGAAGCGGAAGTGTCCAGGAAGGAGACGCATTTGATTTCGGGAAGAAGAGGTGCGGTGGGCTTAAATGGAAGTGGTTGGGCCAAGTTGAAAAGGGGTAAAGCCCATATGAATTTAATCCTAAGTTATTATTTAATTTAAATAGTCGTATAGCTTGTAAAATCAATAACTTATCCATATGAAATCAGAATCATGAACCGTAAGTTGCGTTGAGACCGTATGGACGAGAGCTTCACAATGAAGCTGACTGGAAGTGGATTGTGGTTCATTACAATTTATGGCGAAATAAATTGTTCGTCTCAAACAACGAACGCAAACCGATATTTTTTGGTTAACGCGAAATGGTGAGTAAATCTCACTAACTCTGAACAGTTTATAATTTCATGTTGTATTGTTAGAACTGTTAAAAATTGTTTGTTTGACTGTGTGTTGATTGTTTGATTGAACTGCTAGTTAGTTAGTTAAATTTCTATAATGATTCTGTTTAACAGAATATATCATATGGAACTGAAAGTGATGTTATCTATATTGTCTAACATCTGTGATGCAGGGAAACAGGTTGGAGGAATCCGACTGGATTCCTCAACATTTATTTTATTGTTTCCATACATTGTTATATGATGTGATATAAAATCTGTGGGCGATTATATGTGCTTGGACGATATTGAACATCGTGATTTGATATGATTGAATACCATAACATACTGAAATGTTGATAAGGGGATTTTCAATGTTTATATTGGAAATGAATCTTATTTATAAAATCGATAGGATTTTATAAAAGGAAAACATTTATTTAATTAGAAAATAAATAAATGAAAAGGGAAACATTTATTTAGAAAATAAATGAAATAAAATAGAAACATTTATTTAGAAAATAAATGAATTAGAATATAATGGAATATTTATTTTAGGAAATAAATAAAGGAACATTTATTTAGATTATAAATAAATGGAATAAAGGAATATTTATTTAGGGAATAAATAAAGGAACACTTGTTCGGAAAATAAGTAGAATTATACAAGGATAGATTTAAACACGTGCTTCGCACATGGTATAACACGATATGGATTTAAAGGAGATATTAAATAGGAAATCTATTTTTAACAGATAAAGTAAGAAGATTTAATTTATAAATAATGTTTTATAAATTAAATAAAATATTTATTGTTTGATAAATGGGATATATAAGTTTGAACTTATATAGAGAAGTAGAAATTGTTTTTAACACCGATAAAGTAAATAAACGCTGTTAAAGGGAAATCCTTAGAAGGGGAGAAACGTTATTAAAAGGACATTTATAAAGTGAAGAACCGTTACTAAAAGTAAATCTTTATAAATGGATAAACGCTGTAAAAATTAAATCTTTATAAATGGATAAACGTTGTAAAAAGGAAATCTTTTGAAATGAATAAACGTTATAAAAAGGAGTTAATCGAATTTAGTTATTCTAAATGAGTTATTCGAATTAGATATTTGAATAGAGTTAAACACATTAGAGTTATACGAATAGAGTTAAACACGTAAGAGTTAATTGAATATTAGTTATTCAATTTGAGTTAATCGAATTTAGTTATTCGAGAAGAGTTAAATCGAATTAGTTATTCGAAGGAGTTAATCAATTAAGTTATTCGAATTAGTTATTCGAAGGAGTAAATCAAATTAAGTTAATCGTAGAGTTGAGTTAATCGATTTGGGTTAAGTCAAGTTATCGAGTTAAGTAATCGAGCTAAGATTTATCGAGTTAAGTAATCGAGTTAAGTAATCGAGTTGAGATAATGGAGTTAAGAAAATCAAGTTAAGTTAATAGAATAAGTTATTCGATAAGAGTAAACCCATTTAAGTTAATCGGATGTTAGTTATTCGATAAGAATTGACACATTTAAGAAAATCGAATATTTGTTATTCGATAAGATTTAATGAAATAGAGCCAACCAAGAAGAGTTATTCGAATATTGGGTATTCGATAGGAGTTAATCGAAATAGAGTTTATCGAATATAAGTTATTAAAAAGGGAGAGTTAATCGAATAGAGATTAATCGAAAGAGAGTTATACGTCGAATTCGATTATAGCGAATTCGGGAAAAGTACTATTTACTTTCCAGGGTTTAAATCAAGATTTAGTTATTGATTTAGAAATTAGGTGTCTGTTAAATTATTCGAGTTAGGAAATAAAGTTATAATTTAGGTTAGATATTTTAGGGGTAGCAATTATAACGTTATAGTTATAATCAAACGTTGTCATATAAGAAGTGGATTCGTAACCAGAATCCGAGAATTTGCGTAAACAGATGATTGTAAAAAGTGAGTGATGAGCTTCATCTATTTCACAGTAAAGGACATTGTTCAATTAAGGTCTGCGAGGTAATTATACCCCAACTTGATTGACTTCAGAATTGACAAAGGAATAGTTGTGGTTCGATCTAAAAGATTGATTAGGAATAAAGTTAAGGAATATGCGATAAATGGATTAAGCGAAACGATGTTTTATACAACGTTCATTGGAAATCTGTAAATGAGTTTTGGAAACGTTTTCCAAATATAGTCAGATATGTTTTCTAAACATAGAAAATGAAATGTTTTCATGATAAGAATTTAAGAAATAGAGTTAAGCAAATTCAGAAACTGACTGGAGAGGGTAAGTTGAACGGTTTTCTAAGTGACGATCTGATGTTGGTTTCGACCTTCCGGATTGATACTTCGAGAATTGTCCTCATACTAGTTACAGTTAGGGACTGATAGTTGCGAAATAATAGTGATGTGAAAATAAGCTATGGAAATGTTTTCCAATGATTAATAACAGATATTTTCTAAATATACGAAATAAGGAAATATGAACATATGATGATTGATCGATCGAATTTCCATTTGGAAATAAGATCGTTGTTTGTACACCGACATGTTTTCATTTGATAGTTGAATCACAGACTATCAAAGTTTTGACCATATTTACATTGTAAATATGGAGAGACCGGTTGGATTATTATCTGAAGAACCACTCCGTATTAGCATAAGCGTTGCGAATCAAGTACGCTGAAGATAATTGAAGACGGAGTGAAGTGCAAGGGCTATTGTGAAAAGCCTAGGTAGGATGGATTCACTGAATAGTGCCTTCGGTTTATTCAGTCCCAGAACAACGTATATGGACGAGTGTCTGACAAAGTATTCTTAACGAATCATATGTTGATCTCTTTAAATGTATTACGTTGGTGGCGGAGAAATTCGTTTCTCTTAGCTTTTATACTCGTGATGCCTTGAGAAATCGATAATGATTTGGCGGGTATGACGATGTGGCATTCAAAGTAATTGAAGCAATAATCTGTCAAAGTGATAAACGTGACCTCAAACCTCACAACCCGGAAATAACAGAAGTTGGGCTAGGCAGCATGGCTAGTTGGGCCATACCCAAGCAGTGTGTATTATCACCATCTAGAGAATATTCAATTGTACTTCTTTATAATCTATTTCAATGCTGTCCCTTATCGGGAAGGATGGTTGCTAATCCCAACCATCGGTGATAATATATTCTTTACACTCAAGCTAAATGAGTGGACGGTCATGTGTGGCCGGGTTGCAAGACGTACTTGTTGAACCCTAGTGTATCTCCTCTAGAGTACACTGATCGGAAGGTGCTCCCATACCTTGTCTGTTGGAATCCAATCTCCAATAAGCGCTCACGGTTTTATTTGTATACTATGTATGTGGAACGTGAGATGCAAGCATTCTGCTAGATTGATATCTATTTGTATTTAGACATTATTATAATATCAGAAAGATATCCTTTATTTAACCAAGTGTTGGAGTTTTATTCACACCAGTCCCATGACTGACCCGTAGTTTATTTTGTTTGCTTTCCCTAAACTCTTGGGTGCCTAAATTTGTATGGGCAGTCAAGTAGTCGGGATTTTACAGATACACTTGGAGAGCTTGGAGCAGGAGGCTTCAGGATTATAGCTATTATTATTCCGCTGTGTTGTTAAGTGTTGTACTTTGAAATGGTATGTATATACGAGTACTGATTTGTATTTCAAAGTTATGTTACATTTTATTCGTTCCGCTGTGAGATTCGTGTTTACTCTGATGATGTAAGTTATTCTTCTTCTATTATATTAGTTCTATCTTTCTTCCTCACCCTCTACTTTCTTTCACTAACGTTCTCGGAATTTTCGACTCTCGAGGAGCCGAAAATTTCCATCCGTTACACGGACTATGGTCGTGCACGTAGTCCGGAGTTGAAAAAGCAGGCATTGGGCACCCGTAGGTTTACACTGTGCGTGCTTGATTTGTGTTGGTGGTTGGCACCCTAGGCTTGATACACCCTATGGTGGACCTAGCACAGGTGACTACATTTCATGATTGGGCCGTATGAAACAGACACTTGACAAGCTAGAACTTCCAAGGAGCCGATCGATTAGTAAATCGTACCTTAGGGCCCCATAAGGGGTCACTTCATGATATTGGGCCAAGGGATCATTTCATAGTCAATACTTGACATAGGTTAGAATACTAGTACAGTTGGTGCAGCGAATCTTGAATATGCGATGCTAGACTTGATTTATCTTGTTATCTTAGTTTTTCATTCCAGACTTATCATCATCCTTATGCTTATTTTCAGTTTATACCTGTCTTGTTACCTTTACTAGTTTTTATACTAAAAGTCACTAGGACTTACCAGTCTTTATGACTGACCTGTTTTCTTTCGCCCCTTTTTCTTTCATTTCCCCCCCAGGTTCTCAGGGAGGAAACTCTAGCACTTAGCTTGGATATCTCTTGCTTTCTGTCAGCTCATGTACGGTTTGGCCTTGAGCTATGCTATGGCTGCACTTCTGCTATGTTTGGGGAATAATTTACTTTTGTTATCGTAAGTTTATGCTTCTTTATCTAGAACTTGATGTAATGGAATAATTTGTACCTTGGATATATATGAGGTTTTGACTCTTTTCTCGAAAGTAATAAAAATTGGGTTTTTAATTTCTACTGCTGCTTTATTTATGTTCTGCCTTGTGATATCTATGTGCATGTTTACCTAGATAATACTCCACCAAAACTAGTGCATTCCCTTTGTGAGTAACCCTAGTGGAGGTGGGGTGTTACATTTGGTATCAGAGAAGAAGGTTACCAGACGGGACAAAAGATTTAAAACCCTTCTAAAACTATTTTCCAAAACCGTTTATAAAGAAGCATTTTTTTTCAATAAAAGTTTTATGTTTAAAAAATGGCTATTCCCCAAAAGGCCATTAGCACTTTCCTTTGTTTCCTCGTTTGAATCTTTTTCTTTTCGTTTTTCAGCATGTCTGATCTTAACCTTCCTGAGGGAGTACCTGTACCTGGATGGTTCCGAAGGTACTTAGATGTTAGGGCCAACGGCACGTGCCCGGCAGACACCCTCCTCCTCCTCCCCCAGTGGTCGCGGTTCCTCCTCCTGGTACCGCCTTTGCCAAAATATGCAAAGACTTTAAAGCGATGGGCGGCAAGAACTTCGTTGGAACTGAAACCTTTGTTGAGGCACGAAACTGGCTAAAGGAGACTGAAGACTTGTTTATTATCTTTAATGTGGAGGACCATAGGAAAGTTCAGTTGGCAGCATGGTTGTTGAAAGAGGAAGCTGCATTTTGGTGGGAAGTCACCAACGCTACCAGGCCAATTGAGACGTGGGCAGACTTTAGAGAGAGGTTTGGGCTTAAATTCTTATCATCAGCCGAAGAGAACCTTCAGATGGAGAGGTTCCTAGCACTCAAGCGAGGGGACATGTCTGTTATGGAGTACATGAATAAGTTTAATCAGCTTGCTCGGTTCGGTTTGGACTTGGTCAACATGACCCAGAAAAAGGCTGTATGCTTTGCTCGAGGATTGAACGAGCCACTACACAGTTTGGTCATAACCCATATACCCATGGGGGCGACCTTTGAAAGCTTGGTGGATATGGCTCTAATTCATGAGGAAGACAAGAATAGAAAGAAGGAGGTTAAGCGTAATGAGACTCAGAATAAGAAAGTTGACTTCAAGAAGGGAGGCAACAAGAATAACAAGGGCAACAACAACAATACTAACAAACCACGTGAGACAAGGAAGTGCAACTTTTGTGGGATTACGGGTCATCTAGCCAAGGACTGTAGAAAGAAGAAGAGAAAGTTGGGTGAATGCTTTCATTGTGGAGATACTAGACACATAAGCAAAGATTGCCCTAAGAAGCAAGGACAAGGGCAAGGGAAGACCTAGCGAGCAGGACCTTCTGGAGGGCAGTTGCATGCTCTCAACACCACTCCAGCTCTTGACCGAGGTAGTAATATTTCTGTAGAAAGCCTTGTTTACATTTCTGACTTTCCTGTTCGAACCTTGTTTGACTCTGGCGCATCGCGTACTTTTATTTCTTCGGATATTGTTGAAAATCTGCACCTAAGTACTAGTCTAGTTGAGGATCCCGTTATAGTTTCAAATCCAATTGGGGGCTCCGCTCATTTATCTATGATTTGTGTGGATTTGAGAATTTCTATCTTAAGCGTAGAATTCACGTGTAATGCTTATGTTCTCGGATTTATGGGATACGTATTGATCCTAGGTATGGATTGGCTGTCCAATTTTGGAGCCATTCTTGATTGTGAACAAAGGGTAGTGAGGCTCATGACTCGCCTTGGTAACACCCTTGAAATTTCCTGTAACCCTAAGGGTCCGGTCATGTTGTGTTTTCTTGAATCCCTTGACTCGTCCATCGACAATTTACAATCTATAAGAGTGGTCCGAGAATATCCAGATGTCTTTGATGAGGTGAGGGGGTTACCTCTTAAACGCGAGATAGACGTCCGAATTTATCTTGTTGATAATGCCAAGCCAGTTTCATTGCCCGTTAGGCACATGGCCCCACGAGAAAGAAAAGAGCTCAGTAAACAAGTTAAGGAGTTGCTTGAGAAAAATTTCATAAGACGAAGCATTTCTGAATGGGGTGCTCCGGTGGTATTCGCTACTAAGGCAGATGGTTCACTTCGTTTGTGTGTAGATTATCGTGAGTTAAACAAGATGACGAAGAAGAATAGGCACCCACTGCCATGAATCGACGATTTGTTTGAGCAGCTTGTAGGAGCATCTATTTTCTCTCAACTCAATCTAGCCACAGGATTCCATCAGCTTAGAGTGGATGAGGATTGCATTGAAAAAACTGCGTTTAGGACTCCAGATGGGTTCTTCGAATGGCTCGTCATGCCGTTTGGGTTAACAAATGCACCCGCGTATTTTGTAGATTTGATGAGTAGGGTGTTTCGGGAGTTCCTTAACAAGTTTGTAGTCGTTTTTGTGGATGATATTCTGATCTTCTCAAAGGATGAAGAAGAGCATGCTAGACATCTCAAGGAAGTCATGGATATGCTAAGGGCACACCAGTTAAAGGCTAAGTTCTCCAAATGCCATTTTTGGAGGAAGGAAGTTCGGTTTCTTGGACATGTAGTTTCTACGCAAGGCATAGCCGTGGACCCTACAAAGGTAGTTGCGGTGCAAGACAGGAAAATTCTTAACAACGCAACGGAGGTGAGAAGCTTTCTCGGTTTGGCAGGCTACTATAGGAAGTTCATTAAGGACTTCGCTAAGATTTCAGCCCCTCTTACTAGGTCAACGAAGAAAAACGTAGCGTTTGCATGGGACATAGAATGTGAGATTGTTTTCAGAGACACGAGAGAGCCCTCACCACAGCTCCAGTTTTGGCATTACCCAATGGAGTTAAGATGTTTACCGTGTACACAGATGCTTATGGCACGGGATTAGGCGCAGTCCTAATGCAAGAAGGGAAAGTAATATGCTATGGCGGTAGACAACTTAAAGTTCATGTGAAGAACTATCCTACACATGACCTGGAGTTGGCGGCGATCGTTTTTGCACTTAAATCTTGGCGCCATTATGTAACACCCCGTAATTCTGTTAATATTAATGCCAAAAATTTAAGAATAACTAATTACAGATTTGAGAATTAAGGGAAACGGGTTTCGCGGTTGCGTTTGTCTCGGAAAAATACGCAAAATAGAGACCGAAATTTTGAAAATCGGAGTCAGTATGACCGAGATATGGCCTTCAGAAGTTTCACGAAAAATCAGAAAAACGAAACAGATTTCAAAAATGCAGAAAACGAGCCAGGCGGGAAAATTCCCGCCAAGACCAGGTCGACCTGGGGGTCGACCTGGAGGGGACCAGGTCGACTTGGGTGTTGACCCTAGGGTCGACCTGGGAGTCGACCCCCCCCCCACCCCCCCCCCCCCCCGATCGAACCAGGTCTGCCTAGGTGCACCTGGATGGGTTTTTGGGCTGTTTTGTTGAGCCTGTGACGAATTCTGACGGTTCTGATCTGTTTTAGGGTTTATCTAAAGGCCTAAAACAACTAAACACACCTATAAATATATCCTAAGACCTAGCCTCCTCTACACACAATTCTATTCTACTTCTTCTCTGTCTCTGTTCTAAATAAAAATAAAAATGGCGTCGCTACTCTGCTAGAATCAAAACTAGAAGCCAATCAACATCATCCTAAATTCAAATTTGAGATAAAAGCTTCTGCAACAATTCTGTAACAACTAAAGTTCTTTCTTTAATCCAATTATGGCAAGTACAGTTATTTTCTGCTATAAACATTAATTATAATTCTGATATGCTTTTAAATCTGAATCTGAGATTGTATATCTGTCATATCTGTTTTTTTGTGACTGTTCTGTATCCCTTTCTGCTTCCTTTATGTTTCTATAGCCAGGCTACCACGAGGCTGTGCCTAATCTCATAAGAGATTAACGTATGAACGCAAATTTTGGGACAAATAATGAATGATGCGAAATTTGACAAGACTGAATTGAACGTATGACTTTAGATCTGAGGCATAAAATATATTGACATATGACTTGGGATTGGATGCATGAAATTGACTGTAAACATGTAATTTATATATGTTGTATGCATAGTGTACGTTGTAATCTAGATCTGTAACTAACTAGAGAAATGAACATATGTTATTTAGATCTGTAATTAATTAGAAAAATAAGAATATGTTGTAAACTAGTTTTAGACCTATGCATATTCTGTGATAAAAGAAGAAGGGGACCCATTGTAAGATTACATATGATTTGAGACTTTGGACAAAATGCGTATAAAAGTCAAGATCTAATTTTTAGAAGATATGATTTAAAGATTTAGATTGTTGGGTATAGTTTGCATAATGATTCATGACTTAAAAAGAAGAAGATATGGAAACTTAGGTGTAAAGATTTACATTAATTAGGATATCTATTACTGTGATTACACCTAAATAGGGATTTTTAGATATATGGCATGCATTGAAATTAAGGGTTATATTTGGTATAATTTATATGTGAATCTGCTGTAAAATGCTAGTTTAACAAAAATTGGAACATATGTTATACGGCAAATTATGTCCATATTCTACGCTTATGCAAACATGGAGTATATGTTCATATTGTGAATCATGACAATTATGTAGGCAAATGAATTTAGGCCAATTTATGATTAGGCAAGGCATGTAAATAGAACCTTTAGAAATATTAAATTTGCTAAATCTGCTAATTTGCCAAGTTGCCTAAACTGCTAGTTTTGTTATATTGCCTAGACTGCTAATTAGATTGAAGTGCCTAATCTGTTAAATTTATCGGTTGAAATGCCTAACCTGTTATATGCCAAAATCTGCTAAGTTGCTAAATCTGTTAAATCCGTTAAGTCATATAATCTGGAAAATCTGTTATCTGCTAAAATCTGTTATCTACTGTGTTGATTTAATCATCCTGTTATTGATATAATCTGAATTGGCATATATATATTGGGCGTGCGCATAAACGGTAAATTATTAATTAATTGGCCGCAAAGATAAACGTGACTAACTCGAGGTTAGAATGAGTTTGCGGCGTAATTCTGCCCGGAACAGCCCGGCACATCCAGTGGCCGCAAACAATAGGTTCTAATGTGAGAAGTTAGTCATAACCTGCTTAAGACACGAGGTTAGGTCTGGCTTGTGGCAGAAGTCTGCCCAGAACCGCCCGGCCCATCCAGCGGCCACAAGCTAGCGACCTAATGTGAGAGGTCTGGGCATTAATAATTAATTAATGCAAATCTAAGATAAGAATGACGTCTAAAACGTATTGGGGGAAAATAGGGTTAAACCAACTGGATTAGTAGGTGTAGTAAACCCGTCCATGAATCTGTAGGCCCAATACCAAGTTAGACAAATCTGAAAAATCTGTACATCTGATCTGTTAGTCTGAAAACTTGTTAACTTAATCTGTGAACTAGTAAATCTGAATTTTGTATGTCTGAACTTGTAAACAAGTTAATCTGAGATCTGTTAGTCTGGGGACACAAGGTTAGGAGGGGAATTACTTGTGTCATCTGTTGTTTGGGACCCATATTAGTCTGTAACCCTTTCTGGTATCAAAACTTTGACCCAACAGTAGGTAGGGTCCGGGCATGCTTACTGAACTAATTATAAGTGGTTCATTCTGATAATGGCGAGGGGTGTTGATGGTGCGTTCCAACCGGGTCATGTGCGTGCATGGATCCCGGTCTGCCTCTGAGGATGTAAGACGCCGTGACATCTGTAAATAGGTCTGTGCCAATTGGTTGTCACTTTAGAGAGTGATACACCCTACTGTGGGGCCGACACAGGATATTTATGTATTAGGGAGCCGATCGCATGGGGTAGGGTTTTAGGGTACACTTAGTTCTGTCTGTTTCGGTTGGTACCGTCTGTTTCTATTGGGTGGTAACACCTGTCTGTTTCTGTGTGGTACCGTCTGTTCGGGTGGTAAAGGCCCATTACTAGTGTACACCTAATTCTACATTCTGTTTCCGTAGGGATTAATCTGTTTCTGCTTCTGTCTGTTTCTGATCGGGTAGTAAAGGCCCATTATTAGCATTCTGTTTTGGTTAAAGTATTCTGTACCCGTTCCTGCTTCAATTTAGACATTAGGGTGACACCTAATTCTGCTATACTAGTATAAGTGCAGAGAAGTGTAAAACAATAGTTTATGTCATTATGTTTTTTTGTTATATCTGCTACACCTGTTACAGTTATCTCACATCCAGTTTTATGTTCATATCATATTATTATTATCTGTTCATATGATGAAAGTCACTGGACTTGCCAGACTTTTTGTCTGACCCTTGTTGTTTTGCCTCCTTTCTTCCATTCCCCCCCCCCCAGGTTATCAAAGGAGGGTATACTTTAGCTTGATCCGGATTTCTCTTTGCTTGAAGTGCTTAAAGTATGGCTTGGCTCTGTATAGCTTCCGTTCCATGGGGATTATGATTTTAAACGATGCATTTTGAAGGCTTTTGTACAAGACTGATATTTTGTACTTGAATTCTGAGATTTGAAAGGATGTAACCATATTAATTTCTGTTTCCGCTGTAATAAAGTTAAAATTTTGCGAATACTGTTTTATCTGTCTTGTAAGTTTCTGTTCTGTTTACTAAAATGCTCCACCAAAGTTAAGGCATTCCCTTTGTGAGTGACCTTAATGGAGGTGGGGTGTTACACTTGGTATCAGAGCTGAAGGTTACCAGATTGGGTAAAGTTTTTGAAAACTGTTTTCAAAAAGGTTTTGAAAGGAAGTATTTTCAAAAAATAAAGCTTATTTTGAAAAACATGATCCCCAAGAGCCATATATCTTTCTTTCAGTCCTTTTTGTATTGAACCTTTCCTTTTTTTCGTTTCAACATGTCTGAAGCATCTGGGATACCAGAGGGTGTTCATGTACCCGGTTGGTTTCGTCAATATCTTGAGGCTAGGACCGCCGCTGCAGGTCCAGCAAATGATCCCCCTCCCCCACCCCCTCCTCATGCAATTGCTTTCTCAAAGATCTGTAGAGATTTTAGGGCCATGGGTGGGAAGGATTTCAAAGGAACTGAATCATTTGTAGAAGCGAGGAATTGGCTCAAAGAAACTGAGGATCTATTCGTTATCTTCGAGGTGGACGATAGGCAGAAGGTACAATTGGCGGTATGGCTGCTCAAAGACGAAGCTTCCTACTGGTGGGAAGTCACTAACGCCGAGAGGCCGGTCGAGACATGGATGGATTTCAGAACAAGGTTTGAGACAAAATTCCTCTCGCAAGCTGAACGAAGTTTACAACTGGAAAAGTTCTTATCTCTTAAGCAAGCAAGTATGACGGTCAAGGAATACGTCAACCAGTTCAACCAACTGGCTAGGTTCAGATTGGATTTAGTCAACACTCAGCATAAAAAGGCTCTCCGCTTTGTTAAAGGATTGAACGAGCCACTGCACAGCCTAGCCATGACCCACGTACCCATGGGAGCGACTTACGAGAAATTGGTGGACATGGCACTACTGCACGAGGAAGATAAGGGCCCGAAAGAGACAAAGAAGGAAGAACCGCAGAATAAGAAAGCGGGGCCCAAAAAGGAAACACAAAAGAAGGATGAGAAGACTGAAGATAAGAAGGGGTAAAAGTGCATTACTTGTGGAAGCTCGACTCATCTGAACAAGAATTGCAGAAAAAGGAAGGGCGCTTGCTTCAACTGTAGGGAGATGGGACACTTCACTAGGGACTGCCCAAAGAGACGAGGACAAGGAGGGCAGGCGAACACTCTTGAGGCTAGTGGCTAGGATAGGAGTAGGAAAATTTCTATAGTAGGTATAATTTCTTTATCTGATTATGGAGTTGATATTTTTTCTGATTCTGGTATTTTGATTTTGTAATCGATACTATGCACTTTAATGCTAGTATTATTTCTGAATTCCGTTGTAGACTCAGACCCATCAGGGTTATGGCTCATCTGTTTGGGACTGGGGTTTGAGGGCTATCTGTGTTAAGCGTCAAGTATGACGCATAATTCTGAGTTTCGTGGGGTCTGATTTTATGATGCTTAGTTTCCTAAGAATTATTAGGGAACCTGATCTGTATTAGTAGTCTGTAAATATCTGAATAATTCTGATTTCCAGTTTTGACATTGTCTAAAGAGGGTAATCCTCTGAGTGTCAATCTGATATTGATTTCGGTCTTTGGGGTTGATACTTAGGGGAATTGTTTTCTCAACCAATGTCTAATGGGAACCAAGTCTTCGTTCTATCTGTACTCGCTTCCATCATTCGACTGTATCCTATCGATCGAATCTTTGAACTTTAGGTAGAAACTAATGGGTGTAAACATGTGTTTGAGACATGTTATGTTTGATGGTTGCAAGTGGATGCAAGTGGTTGCTAGTGGTTGCCCGTGGATGCATATACACACACTAGGCACTAGATCGGCTCGAAAACACTCTCATACTGCATATGGATGTGTGAGCATTTTAAATTTTTGTGGATGCAAAATGATTGACTCAGCACATGGATGTTGCATATGACTGAATGGTTGTGCACTCATATAGAAATGATATGTATCGAGTAGGAAAATTGCATACATTTTGGACTCATGGCACTGGCATAATTCGCATTAAGGAGGTCAACTGAATCAGTGGACCGCCTGATCTTTGCATTAGACAAGGAACATATACACACACTTCTTGCATATGTTCATACAGTATTAGAAATCTCTTAAGGACAATGAATGCCTATGATTGGGGATTGAGTAGATGGATGATTGGATGGTAGGACACATTCTTCTTAACTTGAAGATTTCGGGGACGAAATCCTTTAAGGAGGGGAGAATGTAACACCCCGTAATTCTGTTAATATTAATGCCACAAATTTAAGAATAACTAATTACAGATTTGAGAATTAAGGGAAATGGGTTTCGCGGTTGCGTTCGTCTCGGAAAAATACGCGAAATAGAGTCCGAAATTTCGAAAATCGGAGTCAGTATGACCGAGATATGGCCTTCAAAAGTTTCACAAAAAATCAGAAAAACGAAACAGATTTCAAAAATGCAGAAAACGAGCCAGGCGGGAAAATTCCCGCCAAGACCAGGTCGACCTGGGGGTCGACCTGGAGGGGCCAGGTCGACTTGGGTGTCGACCCTAGGGTCGACCTGGGAGTCGATCCCCCCTGGTCGAGCCAGGTCAGCCTGTGTGCACCTGGATGGTTTTTTGGGCTGTTTTGGTGAGCCTGTGACGAATTCTGACGGTTCTGATCTGTTTTAGAGTTTATCTAAAGGCCTAAAACAACTAAACACACCTATAAATACATCCTAAGACCTAGGCTCCTCTACACATAATTCTATTCTGCTTCTTCTCTGTCTCTGTTCTAAATAAAAATAAAAATGGCGTCGCTACTCTGCTAGAATCAAAACTAGAAGCCAATCAACATCATCCTAAATTCAAATTTGAGATAAAAGCTTCTGCAACAATTCTGTAACAACTAAAGTTCTTTCTTTAATCCAATCAAGGCAAGTACAGTTATTTTATGCTATAAACATTAATTATAATTCTGATATGCTTTTAAATCTGAATCTGAGATTGTATATCTGTCAGATCTGTTTTTCTGTGACTGTTCTGTATCCCTTTCTGCTTCCTTTCTGTTTCTATAGCCAGGCTACCACGAGTCTGTGCCTAATCTCATAAGAGATTAACGTATGAACGCAAATTTTCGGACAAATAATGAATGATGTGAAATTTGACAAGACTGAATTGAACGTATGACTTTAGATCTGAGGCACAAAATATATTGACATATGACTTGGGATTGGATGCATGAATTTGACTGTAAACATGTAATTTATATATGTTGTATGCATAGTGTACGTTGTAATCTCGATCTATAACTATTTAGAGAAATGAACATATGTTATTTAGATATGTAATTAATTAGAAAAATAAGCATATGTTGTAAACTAGTTTTAGACCTATGCATATTCTGTGATAAAAGAAGACGAGGAACCATTGTAAGATTACATATGATTTGAGACTTTGGACAAAATGCATATAAAAGTCAAGATCTAATTTTTAGAAGATATGATTTAAAGATTTAGATTGTTGGGTATAGTTTGCATAATGATTCATGACTTAAAAAGAAGAAGATATGGAAACTTAGGTGTAAAGATTTACATTAATTAGGATATCTATTACTGTGATTACACCTAAATAGGGATTTTTAGATATATGGCATGCATTGAAATTAATGGTTATATTTGGTATAATTTATATGTGAATCTGCTGTAAAATGCTAGTTTAACAAAAATTGGAACATATGTTATACGGCAAATTATGTCCATATTCTGCGCTTATGCAAACATGGAGTATATGTTCATATTGTGAATCATGACAATTATGTAGGCATATGAATTTAGGCCAATTTATGATTAGGCAAGGCATGTAAATAGAACCTTTAGAAATATTAAATTTGCTAAATCTGCTAATTTTCCAAGTTGCCTAAACTGCTAGTTTTGTTATATTGCCTAGACTGCTAATTAGATTGAAGTGCCTAATCTGTTAAATTTGTCGGTTGAAATGCCTAACCTGTTATATGCCAAAATCTGCTAAGTTGCTAAATCTGTTAAATCCGTTAAGTCATATAATCTGGAAAATCTGTTATCTGCTAAAATCTGTTATCTGCTGTATTGATATAATCATCCTATTATTGATATAATCTGAATTGGCATATATATTGGGCGTGCGCATAAACGGTAAATTATTAATTAATTGGCCGCAAAGATAAACATGACTAACTCGAGGTTAGAATGAGTTTGCGGCGTAATTCTGCACGGAACCGCCCGGCACATAGTGGCCGCAAACAATAGGTTCTAATGTGAGAAGTTAGTCATAACCTGCTTAAGACACGAGGTTAGGTCTGGCTTGTGGCAGAAGTCTGCCCGGAACCGCCCGGCCCATCCAGCGACCACAAGCTAGCGACCTAATGTGAGAGGTCTGGGCATTAATAATTAATTAATGCAAATCTAAGATAAGAATGACGTCTAAAACGTATTGGGGGAAAATAGGGTTAAACCAACTGGATTAGTAGGTGTAGTAAACCCGTCCATGAATCTGTAGGCCCAATACAAAGTTAGACAAATCTGAAAAATCTATACATCTGATCTGTTAGTCTGAAAACTTGTTAACTTAATCTGTGAACTAGTAAATCTGAATTCTGTATGTCTGAACTTGTAAACAAGTTAATCTGAGATCTGTTAGTCTGGGGACACAAGGTTAGGAGGGGAAATACTTGTGTCATCTGTTGTTTGGGACCCATATTAGGATGTAACCCTTTCTGGTATCAAAACTTTGACCCAACAGTAGGTAGGGTCCGGGCACGCTTACCGAACTAATTATAAGTGGTTCATTCTGATAATGGCGAGGGGTGTTGATGGTGTGTTCCAACCGGGTCATGTGCGTGCATGGATCCCGGTCTGCCTCTGAGGATGTAAGACGCCGTGACATCTGTAAATAGGTCTATGCCAATTGGTTGTCACTTTAGGGAGTGATACACCCTACTGTGGGGCCGACACAGGATATTTATGTATTAGGGAGCCGATCGCTTGGGGTAGGGTTTTAGGGTACACTTAGTTCTGTCTGTTTCTGTTGGTACCGTCTGTTTCTATTGTGTGGTAACACCTGTCTGTTTCTGTGTGGTACCGTCTGTTCGGGTGGTAAAGGCCCATTACTAGTGTACACCTAATTCTACATTTTGTTTCCGTAGGGATTAATCTGTTTCTTCTTCAGTCTGTTTCTGATCGGGTAGTAAAGGCCCATTATTAGCATTCTGTTTCGGTTAAAGTATTCTGTACCCGTTCCTGCTTTAATTTAGACATTAGGGTGACACCTAATTCTGCTATACTAGTATTAGTGCAGAGAAGTGTAAAACAATAGTTTATGTCATTCTGTTTTTTTGTTATATCTGCTACACCTGTTACAGTTATCTCACATCCAGTTTTATGTTCATATCATATTATTATTATCTGTTCATATGATGAAAGTCACTGGACTTGCCAAACTTTTTGTCTGACCCTTGTTGTTTCGCCTCCTTTCTTCCATTCCCCCCCCCCCAGGTTATCAAAGGAGGGAATACTTTAGCTTGATCCGGATTTCTCTTTGCTTGAAGTGCTTAAAGTATGGCTTGGCTCTGTATAGCTTCCGTTCCATGGGGATTATGATTTTAAACCATGCATTTTGAAGGCTTTTGTACAAGACTGATATTTTGTACTTGAATTCTGAGATTTGAAAGGATGTAACCATATTAATTTCTGTTTCCGCTGTAATAAAGTTAAAATTTTGCAAGTACTGTTTCATCTGTCTTGTAAGTTTCTGTTCTGTTTACTAAAATTCTCCACCAAAGTTAAGGCATTCCCTTTGTGAGTGACCTTAATGGAGGTGGGGTGTTACACTTGGTATCAGAGCTGAAGGTTACCAGATTGGGTAAAGTTTTTGAAAACTGCTTTCAAAAAGGTTTTGAAAGGAAGTATTTTCAAAAAATAAAGCTTGTTTTGAAAAACATGATCCCCAAGAGCCATATATCTTTCTTTCAGTCCTTTTTGTATTGATCCTTTCCTTTTTTTCGTTTCAACATGTCTGAAGCATCTGGGATACCAGAGGGTGTTCATGTACCCGGTTGGTTTCGTCAATATCTTGAGGCTAGGACCGCCGCTGCAGGTCCAGCAAATGATCCCCCTCCCCCACCCCCTCCTCATGCAATTGCTTTCTCAAAGATCTGTAGAGATTTTAGGGCCATGGGTGGGAAGGATTTCAAAGGAACTGAATCATTTGTAGAAGCGAGGAATTGGCTCAAAGAAACTGAGGATCTATTCGTTATCTTCGAGGTGGACGATTGGCAAAAGGTACAATTGGCGGTATGGCTGCTCAAAGACGAAGCTTCCTACTGGTGGGAAGTCACTAACGCCAAGAGGACGGTCGAGACATGGATAGATTTCAGAACAAGGTTTGAGACAAAATTCCTCTCGCAAGCTGAACGAAGTTTACAACTGGAAAAGTTCTTATCTCTTAAGCAAGGAAGTATGACGGTCAAGGAATACGTCAACCAGTTCAACCAACTGGCTAGGTTCAGATTGGATTTAGTCAACACTCAACACAAAAAGGCTCTCCGCTTTGTTAAAGGATTGAACGAGCCACTGCACAACCTAGCCATGACCCACGTACCCATGGGAGCGACTTACGAGAAATTGGTGGACATGGCACTACTGCACGAGGAAGATAAGGGCCCGAAAGAGACAAAGAAGGAAGAACCGCAGAATAAGAAAGCGGGGCCCAAAAAGGAAACAGAAAAGAAGGATGAGAAGACTGAAGATAAGAAGGGGAAAAAGTGCTTTACTTGTGGAAGCTCGACTCATCTGAACAAGGATTGCAGAAAAAGGAAGGGCGCTTGCTTCAACTGTAGGGAGATGGGACACTTCACTAGGGACTGCCCGAAGAGACGAGGACAAGGAGGGCAGGCGAACACTCTTGAGGCTAGTGGCTAGGATAGGAGTAGGAAAATTTCTATAGTAGGTATAATTTCTTTATCTGATTATGGAGTTGAGATTTTTTCTGATTCTAGTATTTTGATTTTGTAATCGATACTCTGCACTTTAATGCTAGTATTATTTCTGAATTCCGCTGTAGATTGACCCATCAGGGTTACAGCTCATCTGTTTGGGACTGGGGTTTGAGGGATATCTATGTTAAGCGTCAAGTATGACGCACAATTCTGAGTTTCGTGGGGGTTTGATTTTATCATGATTAGTTTCCTAAGAATCATTAGGGAACCTGATCTGTATTAGTAGTCTGTAAATATCTGAATAATTCTGATTTCCAGTTTTAACATTGTCTAAAGAGGGTAATCCTCTGAGTGTTAATCTGATATTGATTTCGGTCTTTGGGGTTGATACTTAGGGGAATTGTTTTCTCAACCAATGTCTATTGGGAACCAAGTCTTCGTTCTATCTGTACTCGCTTCCATCATTCGACTGTATCCTATCGATCGAATCTTCGAACTTTTGGTAGAAACTAATGGGTGTAACCATGTGTTTGAGACATGTTATGTTTGATGGTTGCAAGTGGATGCAAGTGGTTGCTAGTGGTTGCCCGTGGATGCATATACACACACTAGGCACTAGATCGGCTCGAAAACACTCTCATACTGCATATGGATGTGTGAGCATTTTAAATTTTTGTGGATGCAAAATGATTGACTCAGCACATGGATGTTGCATATGACTGAATGGTTGTGCACTCATATAGAAATGATATGTATCGAGTAGGAAAATTGCATACATTTTGGACTCATGGCACTGGCATAATTCGCATTAAGGAGGTCAACTGAATCAGTGGACCGCCTGATCTTTGCATTAGACAAGGAACATATACACACACTTCTTGCATATGTTCATACAGTATTAGAAATCTCTTAAGGACAATGAATGCCTGTGATTAGTGATTGAGTAGATGGATGATTGGATGGTAGGACACATTCTTCTTAACTTGAAGATTTCGGGGACGAAATCCTTTAAGGAGGGGAGAATGTAACACCCCGTAATTCTGTTAATATTAATGCCACAAATTTGAGAATAACTAATTACAGATGTGAGAATTAAGGGAAATGGGTTTCGCGGTTGCGTTCGTCTCGGAAAAATACGCGAAATAGAGTCCGAAATTTCGAAAATCGGAGTCAGTATGACCGAGATATGGCCTTCAGAAGTTTCACGAAAAATCAGAAAAACGAAACAAATTTCAAAAATGCAGAAAACGAGCCAGGCGGGAAAATTCCCGCCAAGACCAAGTCGACCTGGGGGTCGACCTGGAGGGGACCAGGTCGACTTGGGTGTCGACCCTAGGGTCGACCTGGGAGTCGACCCCCCCTGGTCGAGCCAGGTCAGCCTGGGTGCACCTGGATGGGTTTTTGGGCTGTTTTGGTGAGCCTGTGACGAATTCTGACGGTTCTGATCTGTTTTAGGGTTTATCTAAAGGCCTAAAACAACTAAACACACCTATAAATACATCCTAAGACCTAGCCTCCTCTACACACAATTCTATTCTGCTTCTTCTCTGTCTCTGTTCTAAATAAAAATAAAAATGGCGTCGCTACTCTGCTAGAATCAAAACAAGAAGCCAATCAACATCATCCTAAATTCAAATTTGAGATAAAAGCTTCTACAACAATTCTGTAACAACTAAAGTTCTTTCTTTAATCCAATCAAGGCAAGTACAGTTATTTTCTGCTATAAACATTAATTATAATTCTGATATGCTTTTAAATCTGAATCTGAGATTGTATATCTGTCAGATCTGTTTTTCTGTGACTGTTCTTTATCCTTTTCTGCTTCCTTTCTGTTTCTATAGCCAGGCTACCACGAGCCTGTGCCTAATCTCATAAGAGATTAACGTATGAACACAAATTTTGGGAAAAATAATGAATGATGCGAAATTTGACAAGACTGAATTGAACATATGACTTTAGATCTAAGGCATAAAATATATTGACATATGACTTGGGATTGGATGCATGAATTTGACTGTAAACATGTAATTTATATATGTTGTATGCATAGTGTACGTTGTAATCTAGATCTGTAACTAATTAGAGAAATGAACGTATGTTATTTAGATCTGTAATTAATTAGAAAAATAAGCATATGTTGTAAACTAGTTTTAGACCTATGCATATTCTGTGGTAAAAGAAGAAGAGGAACCATTGTAAGATTACATATGATTTGAGACTTTGGACAAAATGCATATAAAAGTCAAGATCTAATTTTTAGAAGATATGATTTAAAGATTTAGATTGTTGGGTATAGTTTGCATAATGATTCATGACTTAAAAAGAAGAAGATATGGAAACTTAGGTGTAAAGATTTACATTAATTAGGATATCTATTATTGTGATTACACCTAAATATGGATTTTTGGATATATGGCATGCATTGAAATTAATGGTTATATTTGGTACAATTTATATGTGAATCTGCTGTAAAATGCTAGTTTAACAAAAATTGGAACATATGTTATACGGCAAATTATGTCCATATTCTGCGCTTATGCAAACATGGAGTATATGTTCATATTGTGAATCATGACAATTATGTAGGCATATGAATTTAGGCCAATTTATGATTAGGCAAGGCATGTAAATAGAACCTTTAGAAATATTAAATTTGCTAAATCTGCTAATTTGCCAAGTTGCCTAAACTGCTAGTTTTGTTATATTGCCTAGACTTCTAATTAGATTGAAGTGCCTAATCTGTTAAATTTGTCGGTTGAAATGCCTAACCTGTTATATGCCAAAATCTGCTAAGTTGCTAAATCTGTTAAATCCGTTAAGTCATATAATCTGGAAAATCTGTTATTTGCTAAAATCTGTTATCTGCTGTGTTGATATAATCATCCTGTTATTGATATAATCTGAATTGGCATATTTATTGGGCGTGCGCATAAACGGTAAATTATTAATTAATTGGCCGCAAAGATAAACGTGACCAACTCGAGGTTAGAATGAGTTTGCGGCGTAATTCTGCCCGGAACCGCCCGGCACATCCAGTGGCCGCAAACAATAGGTTCTAATGTGAGAAGTTAGTCATAACCTGCTTAAGACACGAGGTTAGGTCTGGCTTGTGGCAGAAGTCTGCCCGGAACCGCCCGGCCCATCCAGCGGCCACAAGCTAGCGACCTAATGTGAGAGGTCTGGGCATTAATAATTAATTAATGCAAATCTAAGATAAGAATGACGTCTAAAATGTATTGGGGGAAAATAGGGTTAAACCAACTGGATTAATAGGTGTAGTAAACCCGTCCATGAATCTGTAGGCCCAATACAAAGTTAGACAAATCTGAAAAATCTGTACATCTGATCTGTTAGTCTGAAAACTTGTTAACTTAATCTGTGAACTAGTAAATCTGAATTCTGTATGTCTGAACTTGTAAACAAGTTAATCTGAGATCTGTTAGTCTGGGGACACAAGATTAGGAGGGGAATTACTTGTGTCATCTGTTGTTTGGGACCCATATTAGTCAGTAACCCTTTCTGGTATCAAAACTTTGACCCAACAGTAGGTAGGGTTCGGGCACGCTTACTGAACTAATTATAAGTGGTTCATTCTGATAATGGCGAGGGGTGTTGATGGTGCGTTCCAACCGGGTCATGTGCGTGCATGGATCCCGGTCTGCCTCTGAGGATGTAAGACGCCGTGCCATCTGTAAATAGGTCTGTGCCAATTGGTTGTCACTTTAGGGAGTGATACACCCTACTGTGGGGCCGACACAGGATATTTATGTATTAGGGAGCCGATCGCTTGGGGTAGGGTTTTAGGGTACACTTAGTTCTGTCTGTTTCTGTTGGTACCGTCTGTTTCTGTTGGGTGGTAACACCTGTCTGTTTCTGTGTGGTACCATCTGTTCGGGTGGTAAAGGCCCATTACTAGTGTATACCTAATTCTACATTCTGTTTCCGTAGGGATTAATCTGTTTCTGCTTCTGTCTGTTTCTGATCGGGTAGTAAAGGCCCATTATTAGCATTCTATTTCGGTTAAAGTATTCTGTACCCGTTCCTGCTTCAATTTAGACATTAAGGTGACACCTAATTCTGCTATACTAGTATTAGTGCAGAGAAGTGTAAAACAATAGTTTATGTCATTCTGTTTTTCTGTTATATCTGCTACACCTGTTACAGTTATCTCACATCCATTTTTATGTTCATACCATATTATTATCTGTTCATATGCTGAAAGTCACTGGACTTGCCAGACTTTTTTTCTGACCCTTGTTGTTTCGCCTCCTTTGTTCCGTTTCCCCCCCAGGTTATCCAAGGAGGGAATACTTTAGCTTGATCCGGATTTCTCTTTGCTTGAAGTGCTTAAAGTATGGCTTGGCTCTGTATAGCTTCCGTTCCATGGGGATTATGATTTTAAACCGTGCATTTTGAAGGCTTTTGTACAAGACTGATATTTTGTACTTGAATTCTGAGATTTGAAAGGATGTAACTGTTAGACCCAAATGTGGTTCTAACACCCAAATTGATTAGAAACAAGATAAAGTAAAGCAGAAATAAAAAAGAACACACAAGGTTTATAGTGGTTCGGCGAAGAAATGCCTACGTCCACTTAGTTTTCACTATATTCAGTAATTCAATTACAAATACAATGTAAGATTCGCTCACAACTCACTTTTGTTCACTCAGAAAGATAAAAACAGGAAATGAAAGATGGTTTGGATTTTCCGGGAGTGAAGGAATTCGAATGATGGAGGTACTTGGATTCTCAAAAGTGCTGAAAAAAGATCCTTCTCTTTGTCTCTAGATGGGGTATTTATAGGTGTGAATCTGCCTGAGATGCAATCCGGGTCGGAACACGTGTCATCCATCGCACTCTCTTCGGGTTCGGATGGGCTATCAAGCTGACAACGCATCAATGAGATGGACGTTAGGGGTAGGAATTGGTCACATCCGGTCCGGTTCTCCAGGCGACTTTATAGGAGATTTTCCTGGATCATGGGTGCGGGTCGGAGACGTGCAGGTTGGGGGCTCGGATCGGAATACCCGACCCGAACCGGAGTAGCTTGGACGTCTCTTCTTCTCTAATCATACTCCGCTCCGCTCCGAAGTCGTGGCAAGCAGACGGCTTTCCGATCCACCTGAGATTCATTGGCCTTCCGATCCGATCAGGTATGCTTTGCCAATTTATCCAGTAAGAGATATCCGATCCGAACAGAGAATTTTACCCGATCCGAACCGATACGCTGCTATCAATCTGAATTGTGGAGTTTCCTTCCGATCCGAACCGGAGTCGCATAACTTGAAATACTCTCCAACGGTTGGTTTCTTGACTTTGTGTTGCCTAGTTCACAAAGTAGGCTAACATTTTGCCCCCTCAAAGGATGCTTTCGTTGTACAAAGCGTCCTTTGATGTCGTTCAACCAGAATTGTCAAGAGTAATGCATTGATTTCTATTCGGTTCGGCGTCCGATCCGAGTGCCTTTTCTTCATTTCTGAGCAAATTTGGGAACTCTACTCGCCGTGTAATGCTTCTTGTAGGTATGCTCCTCCTTTACTTCCCTTCTCTTCAATTCGAGTCGGACGTTAAATCAATCGCGTGAGATTTCCGCTCGGTTCGGATTCCGATCCGAAGCGTCTTCGTGAGTTAAGTTCTTGGACGTTGGGCCTTCAGAGGGAGTTGTGCTTCTGGGCCTTCATTCCGGTCCGAGCGGGTGAGACAAAATAGGAAGACGAGGAGTCAACAACATTCCCTTTATAAACTCGTTACTGCCTTCATCCCTTCCTTCTTCGTTTTTGCTGCCGCTCCCGACCTTAATATTGAAAACGTCAGAAACTCGAAAATTCTAAAACAATTTCCTGTAGATTTCCCGAATCAAACATATAGGTAGCTTTTCTAATCTCAAATACTTTTGTTGCAACCGTTCTCGATTTCAATTAGCGTTGGATTAGGATGGTTTGGCCATAAGCATCACTCGAACCCTCCGCCGCTGCTGGTGGATGCGCCATTGCTTCGAGGAGTTGCGAGGCTGAATAGGGCGAATATTTGTTCTTAACGGCGGCTTCGGTGATAAAGCGGACTCGTCTGTGAGTAGATGGGAAAAGAGGAAAGAGATGAAGAGTGGGGTGACAAGCTGGAGTTGATTCGGGTAGACGACGAAGGAGCAAAAAGGAAAAGGAGGGAAAGGGAATCGGCTCGGGTTTCGTTCTTTGGAAAGATGGAAAGGAAAGGAAAAGTCGGTTCGGGTCGGAAAAGTGAATGGGATAAGAGGCTGAAGTAAACGGATCGGTTAGGTGGTGCTGGTTTGGTTCGGATTGGGCTACCCGATCCGAACGGATCAGTCCTGCTTCCGAACCCGTTGCTTCCCTTGTCTTGAACTGACCATGCTTTAGTGAGGCACCCGAACCGACTGTTATCTTTGCCTGCGTCGAGCTAGTCATCATATGCATATCCGAACCGACCCGAACATATTGAACTTGACACATAAAGACCACTCAACTAATTCAACTAACACTTATTCTAGACGAATATGCCTCGCGGACAGTTAGGATAGTGCCTTGTAAACATAAACGAGAATTAAGAACAATTCTGACTATCACCTTCTCTTTAAAGCTTCGTCTTACATTGCTGTACTCTTATTTTGCACTTCCCGCATTTGTTGCACACACTTTAGTTCACACACATACACAAAAAGGGGACACGGGATAATTCACTCTAATTCGTGCTATTGCTTCTTCAATAGTTCCATGACAATGAGGCCCAGACGCTCTTCTCGTCTAGCTGAGAGGAAAGAAGCTCCAGAAACTTCCCACAAAACCACTCCCGAGGATATATCTTCTTCATCTGACCCAGAATGGGACAGCGAGGGTCCGGATTACGGAGTTGGTCATCGGGAAAGCGATGAAATGTCTTCAGAAAATGAAGTTTCCCTAGGCTTTGAGGAGGAAGGAGGGATTGGTGACAACCGAGCACCCGATGAATTCGACTCAGCCATTATATTGGAGTCACCTCCAGATTCCGTAGAATCAACAATTGACAACGACCGACTCGTGAGAATTTGCTTGAAGTATGGAATAATGAAGAGAGACACTCTAGTGCCCTCACGTTCTGATCGTCCACATAACCCTCCAGAAGGATATATGACGGTCACTCGTTTGATGTGCATGGTTGGCGCCATTCCTCCTTTCTCGCCTTTCATCGTCGACTTCTTAAGACAAATGCGGATTGCCCCCATGCAGCTACATCCCAATTCATACGCCTATCTGCATACCTTATTCATAGCATATCGTGAAATTCTAGGCGTGGAGCTTACGTTTGACGATGTTCATTTCTTCTATAATTTCAAACATCGGACTAGGGAAACCCCTTCTTTCTGTTACTTTGAGTCGGTCCCAAAGAGGAAGATAATCTCTACGCCGTTTAGCAGCAAGGCTGGAGATTCCAGACTGGAGTGGTTCTATATAAAGCAACAGTCTGGATGCGCCAGAAGATGGACAAAATCAAGTAAAGCACTGCTTTTCTGACCCTGGATTCTATACACTTGAATCATCACCCTGACCTGTTTTCCTTTTTATTTTCAGTCGATAATCCCAAACAGGTATCAGACCAAGTGTTCTTTGATCGAATGCACCGTCTCCTCAATGGCGACCAAAAATTCCTTACTATTGATGAGGTTCTTAAAGACGAGTACCTTCATTTTCACGGGCTGCTATCCGTCTTCCGTAGCATCGGTCATGGGACGGTCCCTTATGCATATATTCCTCCAGTGGAAACAGTTCCAGAAATAGGAGAAGGCTCGGGAATTCCTGCAGCTTCTCTTCAAACTTCACCCTCTCCCTCTTCCACTCAAGACGATGAGCTGGCTAATCTGGCCAAAAAACATCGTGAAGGGTATGTTGCCCCCGAGGAAACTACCTCGGTAGACAAATCAAAATCTCCCCAAGGGTCGCCACTTCACGCTTCCGAAGGGGATGTTCCTAGCGCCGACGAGCACATATTTCAGGGTTTGGGGGATCTCCCTTTACCCGAGACTATATACACTTCGGAAGATTTCAGAAAGGACCCTCTAGTCTTTACTTCTTCCGAAGAGACTACTCCTGCTAAGGCCAAAGAGCCTGCCCGCACCAGTCTAGCTTCAGACTCGGGTTGGTTGGGGGGGCACATACACCACATAGGATGCACTTTGCACCGTAGCACTAGCATTCATTGCACTTCTTTTTCCCTGGATCCGTCGATTCTAAACTTCGTTTAACTTATCGTGCAGGCACAATGTCTCGATCCTCTTATGACATAAGAAAGCTTCGCCGCAGCATGTCTAACCCTCCCCAGGATGCCGAATATAACCGCCGGGATGACCGCGGCAGGGAGGAAAGGAGACCCTATGATCCTTATCGATCTCGATCCTCACGCTCCCGCTCACCAGTTCGACCGGAACAGGAAAAATACAAAAGCTATCAAGGTCGTAGGGAGGAGGATAGACCACAATCTAGGGATTCCACTTCCTCCCATGAAAAGCGAAGCAGAGAGAAAACACCTCCAAAGGAAACTGGGTCTAGAAGTAAGCAAAAAGTCCCTGCTACTAAGCGACCTCGGACAGACAAGGGTTCTACAGAATCTTCTTCGGGAAGGGACGCTGAACTAACAATCCTAGCCCCTCCTTCACCAGATGCGGGAACCGCCGTAAGGCTGTCATACTTAAAGGAGCAATTTCCCGAGCACTACTTCGAGACTCTGACCTTTCTACCTTCCCTTGAACCTATTTCTTCTAATTGGGCAGAGGAGGCCAGAGCAAAGATTGATTTGGTGGAAAAACAATATACCGAAATGTTCAAGTATTCCCGCACTCTTTCTAGAATCATCCGCACGCTAATGACAAATGCTGACTCAATGCACAAAACTGCAGAGGAAGATGCTAAGGCCCTGAAAACCTTAGGAAAAAATTTAGAAGATACTCAAGCTCAACTAGCTATCGCTCAGAAGAACGCTTCTAACTTCAAACAACAGTTTGAGGACATGCAAAAGCGCTATCATGATTTGCTAGAATCCCACACTCAGGAACGTTCCGAGTTGAAGAAGCAAGCTGACGAAGCCAAGTCAGAGGCTGCTAAGACACGTCTCGCTTATGCTGAGCTTGAGCAGAAGAATGCCGAGTTAGCGAAAAGGAGTGCTGAGTTAGAAAAGAAAAACGCTGATTTGGCTTCAAAATTGTTGGAGGCGGAAAACAGGGCTGCTCTGGCTGAGGGCAACGTTGAATGCGCTATTAAATCTGCGGAGGAAACCCGCAAACAGCTATCAGAGGCGGAGGCCGATATTCAGGGCTTCGGGGAGCTAATGATCGAATTCTTCGCGCACATTATTCGTCGTCGAAACATTTCCTGGATCGAGGACTATCCATCCACTTTAGTTCATGTGTGGAATCAAATCGTTGAGTGGGAAAAAGAAGAGCTTAAGGTCGATTCCCTCGATGAAGATAAGTTGATGGAGAAGTACTTGAGAGATGACGAACCGGAGCGCCTAGCTGAAGGTCGGCGTCTAATTGCTGAGGCCATGGAAGAAGAGAGGCGGAAGTCTAAACAGAAAACCATTCCTGAAGCTGGCTCCTCTTCTTCTGCTCCTGTAACTTCTGAAGTGGAAGGGTATGATCCCGAAAACCCGGGAATTCCCCGATCAACTTTACTATCTCCCATTCCTGAAATAACTCCAGAGGTAGTAGTCACCCCCGCTGAGAAGTCTTCAGAAGGTATCCCTGTCTTTTCTCCTCAACTTGTCAAGGCTACTACTACCTTTGGCTACATGATTGAACGTTCAATGAGAAATCCTTTGCTCTCGCCTGAGTTGATAACCAATGTTTCTCATTTTGTAGGCGTTGAATCCTCCGCGAAGACAGATGTAGTTCAAGGAGCTACCACTGGGACAAAGCCCGCTGATAGGGTCAAAGAAGGAGAAGACAAGGCTGCTTCCACAGAATTGGGGGAAAGAAGTGAATCAACTAAGGTGACTACTCCCCATGACGAAGAAATGATTGCAGCTTTAAAAGACGACGGAGGAGACGAGGGGCATGATGAGGAACCAGAAGTTACAATAACCGGGGAGTCGAAAAGCGCTGAGAACATTACCTTGGCTGCCATGAAGGCTGATCAAGACAAGCGCTTGCAATTAAAGGCTGAAGAATTAGACCCTGAGGTCCTCAAGCCCCTTGCAGTTGTGGATGCAGGTTCAAGGTTAGTGGTTAAGCTCTCAACTAGATCTATCACCGAAGAACTTGCTAAAAAATCTTCTTTTGATTCCAGTGCCCAGCCTTCCGGGAAGAAGTCTGCCGGCTCCAGTGCTACACCTTCAGGGAAAAAGAAATCAAAGCGAATTTTGACTGAAGCAGAGAGGGAAGCAAAGGATGCGGAAAAAGCTGCCAAGAAATCGAAGGCTCATCCCAAACCCAAATAGTGGGTTCTCCTGTGTCCTTTTAGCATCTTTGTAAATCGATAAGTGTTGCCACAACAGCAGCTCCCGCACTTTCTTTTTTAGTCATTTCCCTGTACAAATTTATTCATTTGTAAATAAAAATAATTCACTTTTTGCAATGTTTATCTGTTAGCAGCTCTGCACTTATGTAAAAATGCATATCTATAGTTATGAAACAAAGTTGTGAAGAGGGGAGATATGTGTATGGGTATGTGTCCCCAGTCAATCTCCGTAAGTTATTCAGTGCCTAACTATGCAATCTGGATGCTCCCGATTCTCTAACGGGATAGCATTTCCTGCATCATCAATATCTGTTGTTTTTCCTGGCATTTCTTTTATACTCTTTCTCACTCTCTTGAGAGTTAGAGTTCGAGTTCAGTTATTTGTTTATCCCCCGGTCGTTCAACGGGAAAAGATTTCTTTCTCGGCGCTCGGTCGGAGACGCCTTTATACTCTCTTTCTCTCTGGAAAGTTAGAGTTCGGAGTTGAACCTCTTTCTCAGCGCTCAGTCTGAGACGCTTTTATACTCTCTCTCTTTCTCTGGAGAGTTAGAGTTAAGAATGTCGTTTTCTCATTCTTTTATGTCTTATTGCACAAATAATCATTGTGCTTCTCTTTATGCCCAAACTGTTTCAACCTTTTTAGGCTCTAAGTTGTCCTGTATTTTATAATCACAACAGAATAACTAACGAATGGAAATGCATAAAAGTAAATAACACACAATATTTTATAGTGGTTCAGCTAAGTCATAGCCTACGTCCACTTTATAGTCCTTTATTCATATCGTCATATTTTCCAAAGGCAAGTCGTGCCTTATTACAGAGTTTACAGGAAGAACAGCAAAAAGTATAGCATTTCTAATCCCAATATCGCATTAAGTGTTGGGCATTCCATGCTCGAGGGACTTCTTCGCCATCTACGGTCGTTAACTTGAATGTTCCTTTATCAAGTTTCCGTTGGACGACAAAGGGTCCCTCCCATTTTGGGCCGAGGTGAGGAAGGGATGGAAAAACTCTCTTGAGCACCAAATCTCCGGGTTCAAAAGTTCTGAGGCGAACTTTTTTGTCATAATAGCGTGCCATTTGATGCCGATGTCTTGCTGCACGCAAGTCTGCCTCGTCTCTTTTCTCTTCGACTTCATCAAGAGACTCAAGTAAAAGTGCCCGATTCGTCATCGGGTCATAATATGTCACCCTGTGGGAAGGAACTTCCAGTTCAACTGGAATTACTGCTTCTGAGCCAAAGGAGAGGGAGAAAGGGGTATGACCGGTAGCCGTTTTAAACGTTGTTCGATATGCCCACAAAGCTAGGGGCAATTCATCAACCCATTTTGCCTTTGCATGCTCTAATCGCTTTTTGAGGATGGATTTTATTACCTTGTTTATTGCCTCTACTTGCCCATTAGATTGTGGATAGGCAACTGCAGTATATCGTT
This sequence comes from Allium sativum, assembly GCA_030737875.1. NCBI lineage: Eukaryota > Viridiplantae > Streptophyta > Magnoliopsida > Asparagales > Amaryllidaceae > Allium > Allium sativum. The sequence continues at coordinate 702,045,113 of CM060913.1, read as the reverse complement.
TGTCTATCTTATATTTCTGGCAAAAGTTTCTGAATTCAGTGCTATCAAATTGGGTCCCGTTATCGGTAATAATCGTCCTTGGGATCCCGAATCGGCATATAATATTTCTGACCACAAAACTTATCACCTTTCTTGTGGTGATCTTAGTCAAGGGTTCAGCTTCCACCCACTTTGTAAAATAATCCACGGCTACTATGGCATACTTAGCCCCTCCTTTAGCGATCGGTAAAACTCCAATGATATCGATTCCCCATGTGGCAAATGGCCAAGGACTCACCATCGATTTAAGCTGGGTTGACGGTGCCCTGGGGATTTTGGCGAATCTCTGGCACTTATCGCAGCGTCGTGAATAATCAGCTGCATCTTTGTTGATCGTAGGCCAGAAGTATCCGTATCGCAATATTTTCTTCGCTAAAGTTTGACCTCCTGTATGATCTCCACACTCACCTTCGTGCACTTCTCTCAGTACACGCTTGATGTCGTCGTGTGCGATACATCGTAACAGGGGCATAGAAAATCCTTGTCTATAGAGAATATCGTCTTGTATAACATATCTGGTAGCTCTGCGCACTACAGCTCTCTTTTCACTCTTCTTTAATGGGAGTGTCCCATTCTTAAGAAAATTCTTGATTGAAGTCATCCATGATTCCTTTTCTGGTTCCGCTTCAAGAACGAATTCCATTTCCATTGACTCAAAGCTTGGCGACTCCAACGTTTCAATTGGAATTACCTCAGTCCCTTCTGGATTGTCAGAACTAGCTAATTTTGCTAGTCTATCCGCTTTCTGGTTTTCTTCTCTGGGAATATGTGTTATGTTGTACCGCTCTAAGCTACTTAATAGCTCTTTCACTTTCTTAAGGTAAGCGACAAGTCGAGGTCCTTGAGCCGCGAACTCCTCTCGCACTTGACAAACAACAATCTTAGAGTCACAAAATATATCCATCACTTTTACTCCGAGGTCTTTAGCGAGTTTCAGCCCGGCAATCAGGGCTTCATACTCAGAGTCGTTGTTTGTTGCCGAAAATTCTAATCGCAGGGCGTAATATAACGACCGTCCCTCCGGAGTGACTAAGACAATTCCAGCTCCGGATCTTCGGTCATTTTTAGCTCCATCTGTATATAATTCCCACGGATTCATCTTTAGCTTATCCTCGGATTTAACCACTCGGTCATTGATTATTTCTTCCTCTGGAATGGTGAACTCCGCAATAAAGTCTGCTAGAGCTTGCCCCCTGATTGACTTTCGTGGTTGAAAATTCAAATCAAACTGGCTTAGTTCTATGTTCCATTTAATCAACCTTCCCGACGCTTCGGGTCTCTGCAACACTTGTCTTAACGGCTGATCGGTGTATATGGTTATTGGATGGGCTTGGAAGTAGTGACGAAGCTTTCGGGATGCAATCAGGAGGCTGTAAGCAAGCTTCTCGATCTTTGGGTAGTTGCGCTCCGCCGCTGCTAATTTCTTACTCACATAGTATACTGGCCTTTGTACTTTGTCTTCTTCTCGAACCAGAACTGTGCTGACAGCGTGAGCCGAGACTGCTAGATAAACAAATAGTTCTTCATGGTCTACGGGCTTTGATAAGATTGGCGGTTTTTCTAACAGTTCTAACAGATTTTGAAAAGCCTCGACACAATCGGGAGTCCACTGGAAGTTCTTCTTTCCCCTTTTTATCAAATCAAAAAATGGAACACATTTATCGGTGGCTTTGGAGATGAATCTACTTAGCGCCGCTACCTTCCCTGCCAGACTTTGGACGTCTTTAATTCTCCTTGGTTCCCTGATATTTCTAATCGCCGCTATCTGGCTAGGGTTGATCTCAATTCCTCGGGAACTCACAATGAAGCCAAGGAACTTTCCCGACGCCACTCCAAATGAACATTTTAAAGGATTCAATTTCATACGGTATTTTCGCAAGATACCAAACATTTCTGCTAAGTCTTGCGTATGACTGGAGGACTGCTTTGATTTAACAAGCATATCATCCACATAAACTTCCATAGTTTTTCCTATTTGATCATAAAACATTCTATTTACCAATCGCTGATAAGTAGCTCCAGCGTTTTTTAATCCGAACGGCATTACAACATAACAATATAATCCCAAATTCGTAATGAAACTTGTATGCTCTTGGTCTGGTACATGCATAGGAATTTGATTGTATCCAGAATATGCATCCATGAAAGAGAGAAGTTCATGACCTGCTGTCGAGTCTACAAGCTGGTCAATCCTGGGAAGTGGGAAACTATCTTTTGGGCAAGCCTTATTTAAATCTGAAAAGTCAATACAAGTTCGCCACTTTCCGTTTGGCTTCTTTACCAGGACGGGATTCGATATCCAGTCGGGATAGGTCGAATCTCGAATAAATCCATTTTGCTTCAATTTCTCTACTTCCTCTTTGAGGGCAGCCGACCTCTCTGGGCCCAGCATGCGTCTCTTTTGCTTTACAGGTGGATGCTTCGGATTTACATTCAATTTGTGACTGATAACGGAAGGCGATATCCCACACATGTCAGCATGGGTCCAGGCGAACACATCTAAGTTCGCCTTCAAGAAGTTCGTCAGGTCTTTAGCACGACGTTGATCCAATTGGGAACCGATCTTCAAAACTTTTGTCGGATCAGCTTTATCAACAGGAATTTCCACTGTTGCTTCATTAGGAGTTGCATTTCTAGCCTCTGGTTCCTCGTCTTTTCTAGGATCCAGGTCTTCAGGCGTTCCTTTTCGCAACTCCCTTGGGTTCAACCTCTCTAATTGCTATGCCGAGTCCCCCTTTGAGGGAGATGAGGCATCCTTATTCTCAGCATTAACTCCTTTCATCAACATCTTCAGTTCGGCCACATAGCAGGCCCGTCCAGAAACCTGATCCCCTCTTATTACTCCAGTCCCGGCTTCGGTTGGGAACTTTAGTAACAAGCACCAAGGGGCGATACAAATTCTAAACTCAGCGAGGGCAGGCCTCCCTAAAAATGCGTTATATGGCGAATCTACGTCCAGTACTACAAACTGAAGCATTCGCACTCTTCTACGTTCTCCTTGCCCTAGGGTCACAGGCAACTCTATGTATCCCATAGGAGCTGTCGTCGCTCCGTTGAAACCTCTAATCCATCCTTCACAAGGTTTCAGATCTTCGGGCTCAAGCTTCATCTGATCAAATGACTTCTTGAACAAAATATTAACGGAACTTCCGTTGTCTACTAATACCTTATGGACCAAAGCCGGCCCAATAGTGGTAGTAATAACCAACGGATCATTGGTGGGAGATTGTATTCCCGTGTTGTCTCGGCTGCGAAACACCACGTCATCGAACATGGTTTTTTGTTGTTTGATGGGGGTAACATCTTCCAAATCGTCACCTTCATTCACATCTAGATGCTTGGCCGCATTCACATATTGGTCCATTGACCTAAAGCTTCGGATTGCCGGGTGAGGTCCGCCTACTATGGAGTTGATGACGATCCCTTTACCTTTCTGCTGCGCGGTAGGCTTAGGAGCAGGTAGGATTTGCTTTGGAGCCTGCTCTCCTTGCCCCCTGTCCCTCGGGGCAACCTTGTACTCATCCAACTTTCCTTCACGCAACAGCTTTTCAATTACATCCCTCAAATGTCGACACTCATTGGTCGAATGTCCATGTGTTCCGTGAAACAAGCAAAATTTCCCTGTCGCCATTTCTTTCTCGGTCGAATCACGAGGTGGCGGTCTTTTGTACTGCAACACATTATACGTGTCCAGGTAAATATTTTCCAATGTGTCATTCAATGGTGTGTAGTTCTCGTAGTTCTGGAATCGGGGCCTTTTGTTTGGGTCGCTTCCCCTATTTCTGTTTCTCCTGTTACCGTCCGAATTACGGTTGTTGTTGTTTCCCCCGCTTCCAGTATTGCTGTTTCCACCCTTGTTTCCTACATTTACTTCAACCTTGCCAGAACTTTCCCCAGACTGCTTCACTGCAATATTACTCTGCACATTCTCCTTTGAAGCTGTCTCAGACTTTCTCTTCCGGTTTGCCCGGGCCTCCTCTCGTCTCAGATAAATATCGGCTTTTTCGTAGAATATCGCCCTTGTGGGGGGTGTCTTCCCAGAAAGGTAGTCTCCAAACTCAGATTCAGGATCGACTCCTTCCTTTAATGCCATCAGAATAGTGGGCTCATGCGGGTCACTGACCTCGGTTACAGCTTGGTTAAAACGATCTAAATATGCCCTTAAAGACTCTCCGGGTGCCTGTTTGATCCTCGACAATTCAATAACACTCTTGGACTTGCGGGCATGTAGTCGAAACTGGTTCATGAAACGCTCGCTTAGTTCTTTGTAATTAGAAATTGAACGAGGAGGAAGTCGGGTAAACCAAAATAAAGCCACATCTTCTAGGTAGATTGGGAACGCTTTGCACTTTACTTCATCGGGGGCAGCAGCGGCATTCATAAGCCACGAATACCGCATCAAGTGCTGTCCTGGATCAGTCCTTCCGTTATACTTGTCCATCTGTGGCAAGTTAAAGCGTCGGGGAAACTGGAAGTCTAGAATATCGTCAGTGAACGGGGTATGGCTTCGTTCGATGCCATAGTCTTCATTTGTATAATTCCGGCTCTCGGACATAATTCGGCGAACCATTGCCTGTACATCGGCACTAGTTAGGGGCTGCTCAGGTTCCCTGGCCCTAGTGTCCGAGTTCCTTCGGGGCTCTTGCTCAGGAGACGCCCTTCTTCTTCGAGCTGCCTCTGCTCGATTCCTTTCCCTGCGTTCCCGGTCGATCTCGGGAAGAGGGGACTGAAGTCTTTGCCCCCGAGAGGGGCTATCGTTTCCTAATGCTCGTGCGATATCCTCGCGAGATCCCAAAGATCCAAACGTTAGCTGCTCCACGTTCTGAGGTCGTTCGAGTGGCCTTCGTTCACGGGGCCTCTCTTCCTCAGAAGATGAAGATTGATCTACTGGTGTATGACGAACTGGCGACGGAGTTCTTTGCCGGCGGAGCTCATTGATTTCTCGACTCATGAGCCTCATATTTTCCTGCATCATGAGATTGGTGCGCTCATGAACTCTCATAGCTTCCCTCGTGCTCTCAAGCATATCAAGCAAGCGCGAGAAATCTCCTTGAGTGATGGGAGCAGATGGATTGGCCTGGTCTCCAACCCTGGCAGCTGGAATTGGAGCATTCGCGGGGACTCGAGTAGATGTTCCAGCTTCACCAAGCATCGGGTCGGATCGGAGGTAAGAAGTCGGGTCGGATCGGAGCTGGGGTGCCTGGTCGGATCGGTGTGCAGCAAGCAAGTCGGGTCGGTTCAGACTGGGGGAGTGCACTGCTTCAGAGTCTCCAACCCGGATCGGATCGGAACTTTCCCCTTGCTGTCGGTTCGGATGTCCTGCATTAATTCTCCCTACTGCTGAACTCTGCCCCCTAGACCTTGTTACAACAGCATGTTGCTGATCTTCACCAGCTCCATTTCCTTGAACAGACTGGACTTCCTTGCCTTTTCCTCTGGCCATGAGTCTTTGACAATTACTTCAACGAATGTAAGAAAGTGGAGAAGCTTAAGGATTCACTTCTTTGAACTCAACGGTCCAAAAAGTAGAAAGAGATCCCGGAAAATAAAGAATTTTAGATGAGGGTTCTCAGTGAAAGCACCAAAATGTTAGACCCAAATGTGGTTCTAACACCCAAATTGATTAGAAACAAGATAAAGTAAAGCAGAAATAAAAAAGAACACACAAGGTTTATAGTGGTTCGGCGAAGAAATGCCTACGTCCACTTAGTTTTCACTATATTCAGTAATTCAATTACAAATACAATGTAAGATTCGCTCACAACTCACTTTTGTTCACTCAGAAAGATAAAAACAGGAAATGAAAGATGGTTCGGATTTTCCGGGAGTGAAGGAATTCGAATGATGGAGGTACTTGGATTCTCAAAAGTGCTGAAAAAAGATCCTTCTCTTTGTCTCTAGATGGGGTATTTATAGGTGTGAATCTGCCTGAGATGCAATCCGGGTCGGAACACGTGTCATCCATCGCACTCTCTTCGGGTTCGGATGGGCTATCAAGCTGACAACGCATCAATGAGATGGACGTTAGGGGTAGGAATTGGTCACATCCGGTCCGGTTCTCCAGGCGACTTTATAGGAGATTTTCCTGGATCATGGGTGCGGGTCGGAGACGTGCAGGTTGGGGGCTCGGATCGGAATACCCGACCCGAACCGGAGTAGCTTGGACGTCTCTTCTTCTCTAATCATACTCCGCTCCGCTCCGAAGTCGTGGCAAGCAGACGGCTTTCCGATCCACCTGAGATTCATTGGCCTTCCGATCCGATCAGGTATGCTTTGCCAATTTATCCAGTAAGAGATATCCGATCCGAACAGAGAATTTTACCCGATCCGAACCGATACGCTGCTATCAATCTGAATTGTGGAGTTTCCTTCCGATCCGAACCGGAGTCGCATAACTTGAAATACTCTCCAACGGTTGGTTTCTTGACTTTGTGTTGCCTAGTTCACAAAGTAGGCTAACAGTAACCATATTAATTTCTGTTTCCGCTGTAATAAAGTTAAAATTTTGCAAGTACTGTTTTATCTGTCTTGTAAGTTTCTGTTCTGTTTACTAAAATGCTCCACCAAAGTTAAGGCATTCCCTTTGTGAGTGACCTTAACGGAGGTGGGGTGTTACACATTATCTTCTTAGGGAGAGGTTCGAGCTGTATACCGACCACAAATCGCTTAAGTACCTCTTCTCACAGAAAGATTTGAATCTGAGACAACAACGATGGATGAAATTTTTGGCATCATATGACTTCGATATAGCTTATACCTCTGGCAAGGGTAACGTGGTGGCAGATGCGCTGAGTAGGAAAAGGTTGAATTTGAGCCCCTTGTTTGTTGAAAGGAAAAGTCTTGAGTTTATAGCAACCTTTGATTTCACACCTGTTGTTGAGTCATTAGCTGCTATGTTAGCATCTCTTGAGTTAAGACCTACACTTCTAGATCAAGTAGGGACTTCATAGAAGGAAGACCCACAGATAATCGAAATCATGGACAAGTTGATTAGTGGTGAGACGTCAAGTCACCTCAGTAGGTATGCTATAAATGACAAGGGATGGCTAAGGCGTGATGGAAGGCTATGCGTCCCGCAAGTGGGAGACTTAGTAATGAAAGTTCTCAAGGAGACGCATCACTCGAAGATGACCATACATCCCAGAGGGGATAAGATGTACAGGGATATGAAACACATTTTCTTTTGGTCTGGAATGAAAAGGACGTGGCAGAGTTCATTTCAAAGTGCATGGTCTGCCAACAAGTAAAGGCCGAGTCGAAGAAGCCCGGTGGGCTATTACACCTATTGGAGGTTCCTCAATGGAAATGGGAGAGTATCTCGATGGATTTCGTGGATGGACTGCCTAGGTCAAGGAAGGGAAATACTAGCATATGGGTCATAGTTGATAGACTCACGAAAAGTGCTCACCTTATTCTGGTGAAAAGCAAGAGGACCGCATCATGGCTAGCGTCTATTTACCTTCGAGAGGTAGTATGGTTGCACGGGGTTACTTCTAGTATAGTTAGTGATCGTGACCCGATTTTCACTAGCCAGTTTTGGAATAGTCTGCAAGAAGCAATGGGTACACGACTGAGCTTGAGCACGGCCTATCACCCGCAGACGGATGGACAAACCGAAAGGGTAAATAAGGTGCTAGAGGATCTCCTGAGGCTACGCATTCTTGACTTTGGTGGTACTTGGGAAGACCATCTTCCTCTCGTGGAGTTTTCATATAATAATAGTTACCAAGCTAGCATCAGAATGGCACCGTTCGAAGCCCTGTATGGAAGACCGTGCAAGTCACCAACTTGTTGGTGGGAGACGACAGACAGGCTTATAATTGGGCCTGACATGATAAGGGACACTTCTAAGAAGGTTGAGTTGATACGAAGACGGATGAAAACGGCCCAAGATAGACAGAAATCTTATGCGGACAAGAGAAGGACAGACCTAGAGTTCGAAGTCGGAGACATGATCTTTATAAAAGTTTCTCCTTTACGCAATGTAGTTCGTTTTGGAGCGGTCGGAAAGCTAGCACCAAGGTTCGTAGGACCGTTCCCTATCACTGAGAGGGTTGGGCGGATGGCCTATAAGGTAGAATTACCCGAGAGGCTGGTCGAAGTACACAATGTCTTTCATGTCTCGCATCTCTGAATGTGCGTACATGAATCAGCCGAAGTGGTTGAGCCAAGCATCCTTGAAGGCGTAGAGTGGAAAAAGAATCAACATTGAGGCTAGTTCCGATTCGTATCTTAGGAGCGGAGATCAAGAAGCTAAGGAATCGAGAAGTCAAGCTAGTTAAAGTTCAGTGGAGTGAAGCTCAAGAAGACGCAACTGGGGAAACCGAAGAGAAGATACGCGCGCTTTAACCATTTCTTTTTGAGGGTACATTCTCGATCTCTTTTTCCTATAAACTTGAAAACCTTTTCGTATCATGCTTTTACTGCCTACGTTTGCTTGAGAACCTTAGGAAGAACCATATGGATGTAAACATGTGATTGAAACATGTTATGGTTGATGTTTGCAAATGGTTGCAAGTGTTTGCAAGTGATTGCTAGTGGATGCATGACACACATTAGGCATTAGATTGTCTCAGTCACATTTTCATGTTGCATATGCATGAGTGCTTATACTTGTACATGGATGGAACTTGTTATGCTATCACTTGGATGTTGCATATGAATGAATGTTTGTGCACTCGTGTAGAGATTATAAATTATGTTAGGAATTTGCATACATGTTGGATTCATTACACTAACATATTTTGCATTAAGGAGGTTCACTGAATCGGTAACTGCCTGATCTTTTGCATTAGATAAATACATATACACACACTTTCTGCATATGTTCATATAGCACTAGAAATCATTTAAGGACAATGGTTTCCTGTGGATGAAGCTTTGAGTAGAAGGATGATTGGATGGTAAGATATATTCTTTCTAACTTAGAGATTTCGGGGACGAAATCCTTTAAGGAGGGGAGAATGTAACAACCCGTATTTTAATAACGTGTAATAACCATAAATCAAGGCAGAATTAATTTTTAAAATAAGAATCAAGGGAAATGGGTTACGCCATTGCGTTCATCTCAAAATTCTGCTTGGAAACGAGTCTGAGTTTCTGAAAATCGGAGTCCGTATGACCAAGTTATGACCCTTCGAATTTTTCAGAAATTTTCAAGTTCAAAACAGCTCAGAATTCGAATTCAATTTTCGAATTCAAACCCAGAATGCACTGGGCAGGAAATTTCCCACCCAGGACCAGGTCAACCTGGGGGTCGACTATGTAGTCGACCTGCCCAGGACCAGGTCGACCATAGAGTCGATCTGGGGGTCGACCTGGTGATAGAACCCATTTTTGAGTCTGAGTACGTTTTGATGTTTCTGGCCTCATTTCTGTCTACATTCGTTGGCCTGACCCTATATAAACAGCCCCTAACACTAGTCTCTCTACACAAAATTCTCTCTGACCTTATGCTTCTCTAATTCTGGTTGAAAAGTTAAAGAAAGAGGCTACTTCTTCTACGTCGAAACTACGTTAAGAGAATTGCTGATTTGGGGACTTCTGTTAGGACTCAACTAAGCATATAAAGATTCAATATCGACTTTCTTTTTCTAATTCTCGAACCACGATCTGTAAGCCCCGGTTACTTTTAGATTTAAACTATAAACGTAATATGAATATGTGTAAATTGAAATTGGACCTGTGTATGATGACTGTTTTACATCCATTCTTGTTCATCTTGGATCTTGACTTTTGAGTATATTGCTATGACATCGATTTGGGGACCTATTCATGTTGTAAATTAAAAAGAAAACCCCCTCATGTTATCATGCCTATAATGTTGAATCTGCTATTAGTCACAAGTTTATGACTATCACCTTATGTCAACCGTTACCATGACTATCACCTTACGTCAACTATTATCTTGACTAGTATCCTATTTTGCAAGATTTGGAATCTTAATGTTTGAGGCCGATATTCCATGTGCCAGTAATGTTGTAATCATTTATCTCAAGTTATACCATGCTATGCTAGTAATCACTTTGGCCACCTTATACCCGTCCCTTTTTATGTTATTCCCTAATTAGATTTATTTGTATCGACTCGAGTTTACGTGCGATGGGAATACGATTTGGGTAGATTAGGTAAATCATGAATTGGCTTTGAACTTGAATATGAACGTTATTATAACTTGAACCTGTATATGGACAAGAACTTTACATGAAACCTAACATGAAACCCGACAAGAATTTCGACATGAAAACATGAACATGGACATGACACTTAGATAAACTTGAAAATGGCCAACTCGAGGTTGGGTTGAGTTTGCAGTGTAAATCTTCCCGGAACCGCCTGGCAAATCCAGTGACTGCAAACAATAGGATCCAATGTGGGTAGTTGGTCATATCGCACGTAAAACCCGAGGTTAGACTATGTTGTGGTGTAAATCTGCCCGGAACCGCCCAGCAAATCCGGTGACCACAATAATTAGTCTAAGGTGAGAGGTTGGGGTGCATTAAGGAATTAATGCCACATGATAGGGT